>CM076608.1:10610476-12012520 GCA_038502775.1 Hippodamia convergens | reverse complement strand
CCGGTCGTCCACTGCAAGCGTATTCAGGCGGCAACGCGCTCACACGAAACAAGCGTTCGTAGCTGCTACAACACAGGCGGCAATGGGCTGCAGGGTTCGTCCACTGGCAGCGGCGACGGTTGCGGCTTCTTGCGTTCGATTCAGTGATATAAATAACAAAGACCATAGTTTGCCTTCGAAAATGACATCGTTCGTATTCTTTTAGCATTGAGTGCAATATGCTCTGAATCCGGAGGACTTGTACATTCTAGAGTCAAGTTATTTAGTCAAAAGACGACGGAAACACAGAGGTCCTGCCGTTATTGGATGCACCCAATTTTCAGAACCAAAAATCCTTGGGAGAATTCAAACATCTCCAAAATAAATATTTGGAAAAATATCCTGAGCGATTTTTCAATTCCTATGGGAAGAAGCACAGAATATTTCTGAATGTATTTGAGAAACGATAATACTTCATTGGGGCAACACTTCGAACTCTCAAGCTTTGTAACGTTTCGGAGTTTATATCAGACTCCCTTTTCAAACAATTTCTCAACATGAGCTTTAAGTAATATTGAGAATTATTGATTTCCCAATTGACATTACCCAATCCATGATGATCATAGATTAATATTAATAACTATGATGGTGAAATTGCTACTTCATTTCAAAATTCCC
The DNA here is from genome assembly GCA_038502775.1 of Hippodamia convergens. Classification (NCBI taxonomy): domain Eukaryota; kingdom Metazoa; phylum Arthropoda; class Insecta; order Coleoptera; family Coccinellidae; genus Hippodamia; species Hippodamia convergens. The sequence goes on along the minus strand of CM076608.1, from coordinate 12,011,863 downwards.
TGAAATCAGTTCCATTTTCAACAAATCATTCCAAATACGATCCACACCCACCGAACCATTTAACAGATTTTCATTCTTTTATAACTGTCAGGTTCCAGCATTAGATTTTTCGTGTTATTTCAATCCATCATGTGATCGCCTATTGGAAGTCACATGATCGCGATCTACCAATATCTCTACATTTTATGTTATTCTAATTTTCTAATTTCGAAAGGTGTTGATGTTTCTCGTGTAGGCATAGGTTTTTCCATAAATACAAGGAATATTGTAAATACAATTTCTTATTTGAAGATTTAGTTTTTGTAAGTTTAGATCTTAAATCATTTCGTGTTTTGAAAACGGTTCCCATATTGAATTTAGAACCAATTCTTTGAATTTTTCCTGAAAGTCCATGGACATGAGAAATCAAATTATATGACATTGTTTATTCTTGACGGTTTCTTGTTGGTCCCTGATTATCATTATACTCTCTAAATTTGAAATAATTTTTCAAATGAAATTCGTTGGATATTTATTATCCTCAAGAATACTTTTAATGAAATTAATTTAATTATTTCTTATTTCATTTGTAGATGAAATTAAATGGGCCCCACCGTTAAGTGTTTTTTATAATACCACTCATTTGACTGATTTGAATATATGTATATTTAGATATCGATTTTTGTGTGACTTTTTTCTGAAACCACTTGATTCTTCTTTGCCATGTTGTCAAATCACGAAAACATCATCGGCATACCGTCATTAAGTCTTTAGGCATTGCACCACAGACTTTTCATCACACAAAATTTGACATCAAGATTTCCTTGAATTTCATTCATATAAGAGACAAGTGTGTTCAGAAAAAAGACACACCAATCGATATCAAATGAGTGTTAAAACAGCTTTTATGAAAACACTTTATGATTGGGATCATTTAATCCATCTACAACTGAAAAAATGAAATTAATTTCATTAAAGAAAGTTTTGAGAAGGATCCATGTCCAACGAATTCCATACGAATTTCTCTACGCGGAAAGGATTTTACTTCGTAAATAGAGCCAGCGCCTCTAGCGTTCGAGCGTACACGCGCTACAGATCCCATTTCAGGCGGATCAAGCGGCGAAGCTCATAGCCGCTCGTGTACGCCCGCTCGAAGTCGCCTGTACTGGACGCAGCTGCATTGGAATATATTGCTTGGGATCTGTAGCAACTTGCCGCACGTATACGCTCGTTTCGCGAGAGCCATAAAACGCTCGAAAACGCTTGCAGTGGACGACCGGGCTTACATTTGCATCGCCGTGTTTGCTGGGTAAACATCCTTGTACCAAAAACAATACGAATAACTAATCTTTTTCAATAATGCAACATATCGTATTCCTTATTTCTGTCAACATTTCGTAAGAAATGTATTCTACTAGGAAAATTATGACACTAATAAACAAACCGGCAGGCAAAATCGCGAAATGACCAATCAAATCCTTCAGCTGAAGCTTGTCAAATCCAATACTCGATATCTGATAGGACCTCAAATCGAATTTGTCCATGATTTTTTTCACGATTCCACTTTCGAAGATATATCTCAAATGTCTATCAAAAAACGGGAAGAGCGGGTGTCCTTTCACGAAATAAGCTTTTACTAGACCTGATGCGATTGGAGGATCGAACTCTCTCAAAACGAAAGCGTCAGGAATTGTTTTCATACTGCTTCTGGCATGGACCTCACTGAAAACAGCAGTTTTTCTATACCCTTCAATGATTTCGATCAAGCATTCCCGTTGATTCGAACATTTCGTTACGACAAAATTAGTAAAATTCTTCAGCATTGCGTATTCTTTGACTAGATCCTCATGTTCTCTCGATGAAACCATGACAACATAACCATTGTCTTCGAGCTGTTCAGGTTTGTCCATTTTTCCTTCAACGTTTCCACCACTGAAGTATTTCGTGTATTCAGCGATCAAAATTTGATGAACGAAGAACGCGATGAAAACCCAAAAAATGAAAAACAACCAGATACATCTTCCTTTTCTTAAAAGAGGTGGAAATACCGCGGTGACCTTCTGCAAAATGCTGCGAAAGATTGCGTTGTCTATCCATTCATCTAGGAACCAAACGGCCAAAGTTATTACGAAGATGAGAGAAAAGGAGAGTAAAGCCCTGTTCTCAGAGCTTCGTCGTGTCGCTGGCGACAGTTGTTCAGCCAATCAGAGCATGTAAACAAAACTTCCCCTGGCCCCTACCTTTTCATTTCTGGTTGTCAAAATCTGTCGCGACACGCCCCGTTTGTAGTTGAAATATTTCAACTACACATTGGATTTCTGCTACGATCTCATGAAACAAGGAAGGAGTGGGGATCGTCGCCAGCGACACGACGAAGCTCTGAGAACGAGGCTTAAGGCGTGTAAACTGAATATCTTCAATAATAACATCGACTTCGGGATGTTCTCAGTTTTTTTCAGATACAACTTTAAGCTGACTTGCAAATAGGGAAAGGTTACCCCTATATGTGGACCATACCAATTCTCGATTATTAGGATGTCCCCATAATAACCCAAAGGAATATTGTAGAAATGTTTGGCAGGGCGTGATTTTGAAGAGAATTTTACATTGTATCGATCGAACAAAAACTTCCAAACTTCCCTGTAGTACTCTCTACCATTTGGATCATTCTCGTCGGACAAAACCTGTATGTTGTAGTTGCTCAGTTTTTTTGGGAACATTGTACTGAAAGAGAGTGGCTTTCTGCAACTCTTTCATCTCGCAATTTCCAACTTTCAACCATTTGATCAGCTTCAAACTGCTCTTGAAACCCACCGCGATGGACACAAATATATTACCGGTTTTCTTGTAGATGAATATTGCATCGAAGATATATGCATCATGTAAAATCTTTCTATATTCAAACGTGTGCTCATTTGCTATCAATACTAATTAATGCGACAGAATAAAGCGGGTGTCTGTTTTTGATTCTAAATTTTCAAAAATAGGTTGAAAGTAGAAGGTTTTTAATGAGATTGAAAAGAAGCGAGATTTGCAATTATTTGAACTAGCTACTAATTTTATTTGCCACATGATAAAAAAATTAGGTATCTAAACATCCTTATACCAAAAACAACACGAATAACTAATGCAACATATCGTTTTCCTTATTTCTATCAACATTTCGTAAGAAATGTATTCTACTAGGAAAATGATGAAACTAATAAACAAACCGGCAGTCAAAATCGCGAAATGACCAATCAAATCCTTCAGCTGAAGCTTGTCAAATCCAATACCCGATATCTGGTAGGACCTCAAATCGAATTTGTCCATGATTTTTTTCACGATTCCACTTTCGAAGATATATCTCAAATGTCTATCAAAAAACGGAAAGAGCGGATGTCCTTTGACGAAATACGCCTTGACTAGACCTGATGCGATTGGAGGATCGAACTCTCTCAAAACGAAAGCGTCAGGAATTGTTTTCATGCTGCTTCTGGCATGGACCTCACTGAAAACAGCAGTTTTTTTATACCCTTCAATGATTTCCATCAAGCATTCCCGTTGATTCGAACATTTCGTTACGAGAAAATTAGTAAAATTCTTCAGCATTGCGTATTCTTTGATAAGATCCTCATGTTCTCTCGATGGAACCATGACAACATAACCATTATCTTCGAGCTGTTCAGGTTTGTCTATTTTTCCTTTAACGTTTCCACCACTGAGATATTTCGTGTATTCAGCGATCGAAATCTGATGAACGAAGAACGCGATGAAAACCCAAAAAATGAAAAACAACCTGATACATCTTCCTTTTCTTAAAAGAGGTGGAAATACTGCGGTGACCTTCAGCAAAATGCTGCGAAGGATTGCGTTGTCTATCCATTCATCCAGGAACCAAACGACCAAAATGATTATGAAGATGAGAAAAAAGGAGAGTAAGGCGTGAAAACTGAATATCTTCAATAATAACATCGACTTCGGGATGTACTCAGTTTTTTTCAGATACAACTTTAAACTGACTTGCAAGTAGGGAAAGGTTATCTCTATATGTGGACCAAACCAATTCTCGATTATTAGCATGTCCCCATAATAATCCAAAGGAATATTGTAGAAATGTTTGGCAGGGCGTGGTTTTGAAGAGAATTTTACATTGTAACGATCGAACAAAAACTTCCAAACTTCCATGTAGTACTCTGTACCATTTGGATCATTCTCATCGGACAAAACCTGTATGTTGTAATTGCTCGGTTTTTTTGGAACATTGTACTGGAAGAGAGTGGCTTTCTGCAACTTCTTCATCTCGCAATTTCCAACTTTCAACCATTTGATCAGCTTCAAACTGCTCTTGAAACCCTCCGCGATGGACACAAATATATTACCGGTCTTCTTATAAATGAATATAGCATCGAAGATATACGCATCATGCAAAATCTTCCTATATTCAAACGTGTGCTTATTTGCGACCACCACAAACTTCGCTCTAGGATCGAACAGGAAAAGGTCATTTTTCAGTCTCTCCAGCATGTGGGCCAAGTCTTTTTCAGACACATCTTCCAGAATATAAAGTCGCGGTGGGGCCGAAAACGGCTGTACAATTTTATACTTCGCATTGGCTCGAATCGAGGGGAAATTCAGATCATGACGAGTGCTGCTCACGAACGCCAGATCACCTGGCGCTGTGAAGTTATGAACAATGAAATTGAGACAGTTCGATATGAGGTAGGAGGAGGCGTTCAAGAAATGCATTGTCGTCGAACGTTCCTGGGGAATGGATGTAGACGGAATTTATAGCGTGGAGTTTCGATGGATTCAGGAAATTGAATTACTTTCGTTGATGATGAGGCACGAGAGCGCAGAGGGGTATCATAGCATTTCTTTCCGTACGGGCAATTCTGAAACAAGGACACTGGACTTATTTGTATTATGTCTTCAGAAAAACCTAAATTCCGTTTAAAATATTAGTTGTACAACTTTGATTTCACCGTTGTTTTTCGAAATTCTAGACTTTATTGTAAAAAACTGGTTACGCATTTATGACTCAAAGTATTGTACACCTAATATGTATACTGTGCCAAATTTGGTGAAACTGCACTGTATCTCAGATATTATTGAGGACTAGCTCAAACCCGCGGCTCCCCTCGCGTAATATTTCAATTTAAAACGGTACTGATAGGTCCGCAACCACACATTCATAACCTCGTATCGAAGGAGAGACAGGCACGTGACTACGTGACAAAGTTATCTCGCGTAGACTCAATAATTCCCATTCGTTCAACCTGCAGTTACTTTTGAAGTATCCTTAGAAAACTACACTGTAAAAAGCATTTTTCATCGGGAATAAATGCCGCAGATAACAATCACATTCATTTTTATATGAATTCATTCCATGCCAGTCGGGAGCCTTCTTCAAGTTGAACATTATTTTGAATTCAACTGAAAATGTTAAAAATGGTTATCGTGGGTTGTCCTCAGCAGTTAGACATATGCCATCCCGTACATTTTCATAGAACTTTTTGAGCACTACGAAATTGTTTCTGACCATGTTTCTCTATCTCTTATAGTTCACCCAGCGTCGGCCGTAAAAGCCTGAAAAAAAAGGGTTAATTTCCGACTTTTTCATGAAAACTCGATATTTTTTCTCATTTCCTCGTGATATAGGAATGAACCCTACATGAAAACGTTCCAAAATAAATTCACTACATTAGAGTGAAAGTTTCATCAAAATCGGTCATCTGGTTCCTGAGTCCATATAGGACAAACAAACACACAAACACACAGACATTCACATTTATGATATTAATATAGAATAGAGTATATATAGAGGCATGCAGTTTTCAAGACCCTGTATCAATTTTTTGTGAAACTTATAAATCCACAAACAAAAATATTACAACTTCTTTTGTTTCTGAAACACAGGGCGAAAACGAAAATGTTCAGTTTTTTGAGATGTAATTATTTCTCAGGCACTGTTCAAGATAAATAAAAAAAAAGAAAACTGAGTTCAATATAAATTTTTACGTGAAAGTCACTGACGTTGTTAAAAAAGTTTTTCAGAACACTGTTTTTGAGATTGTGCACAAACGTGGAATTTTTCAGACGGAACACCTTGTATATTTTAATGTCAATTTTTTTTAAATACATTGATGTATCACATTTCTTTTAAAAAATTTCAAAAATCAGGAAAATCCATAATTATGTTGTTTTTTTTTTAATAGTAAGACAGGAATTCTTCCACACATGCATACAAATTTAACAAACATTAAAAAATTCCAATATAAATATTAAAATTTCTTTCGTTTTCAACATTTTCAAATTTATGTTGAGTGAGTAATATTTTTAGTTTATGTTGAATGATGATAAAATGAAGAGGTTTACGTCACATTACGTTTTAAAAAAATATTAATTAAATGCATGTGCCAAAGAATTCATAGCCTTCCATCAAAAGAACAAACATTCAAACACATATGAATTCTTTTAAATTTTGAAACTACAATTTATTGAAGGTCAGGTTGTGGTACATCAATGTATTCAGAAAAATAAATGCAAAAATTTGAGGTTAAAATATACAGGATGTTCCATTTGAAAAAGTCCAAGGATGTGCTCAATCTCAAAAACAGTGCTCTGAAAAAAAAATTTAGCTCCGACACTGACTTCTACGTAAAATGTATAATAAAAGCAGTTTTCATTTTATTTCTATCTTATACAGTGCCTGAGAAGTTATTACTTCTCAAAAATGTGAACAACTTTCGTTTCTCCCCTGTATTTCAGAAACAAAAGTAGTTGGATTATTTCTGGTTCTGTATTTAAATGTTTCACAAACAAGGGACACAGGATCGCGAAAACCGCAAGCCTCAATAATAGCTGAGATACAGTGCAGTCTCACACATTTTGGGACACAGTGTACACTGTGTCTCATTTTGGTTGAGACTGCACTGTATCTCAGCTATTATTAAAGATAGAAAAGCCTTGCGGTTTTCGCCACCCTGTATCATTTTTTTGTAAAACTTATAATATCACAAACAGAAATATTCCAATTACTTTTGTTCCTGAAATACAATGCAAAAACGAAAATGTTCACCTTTGGAGATGTTAAAAGTGGTCCGAAATTAATACAAATTCAGCATGCGCGTTTTTGAAAAGTATGAAATAGCACAAAAATTCGTTTCAAGCAACAATTTTTGAATTTCATTAGACAATTTATTATTCAAGAATAGACTGTACCTCACGTCACGGTTAATTTTTTTTCTGTTGAACTAAACGATTCTAGATACTTTCTAGTATCCATCCTCCGAAGAGCGGTTATTATTATTGTACGTTTCAAGTACGGACATGTGCCACCTTCCTTTCAATCTTATTAGCAAAGTTATGAACGATTTCTAAATAATCAAACTTCTGAGGCAAACGATGAAAAGTAATTCATTCTCATCAAAATATGAGAACATTTTATCCAACATGTATTAATAATGTCATCATCCCCACGCTGTTCAATTCATTGAAATGAATTCATTGATTCCAGAAGGAACTACAGTGTCTTCTGGAGAGCCTTAGTTGTCGAAAAGATAACAGGTATGGAAGATACAAAAAAAAAATATCTTACTTTCAGGGGAAGAGAAAAGAGAAGAGGGAAATTTGAATAAGACAGTTACACTCATATGCAAATAAAAAGGAGTCGAAAGAACCACGATTATGAAAAAATCTTTCCAAGAATTGTGAATGTATAAGTGGAGTCAGAAACAGCTCAAGGCCAATAAAAAGGCTTTACATCGACTGTTCTCATACTCACGGCGAAAAGAATTAAATTCTACCACCAAATCTTGGGGAGTGATTCCTCCGAATCATTCTTTACCATTTTCGGCTGAAAATCAAGTAATTAAAGACATTTGGACAAAACCAATGAGCCCTGAAGGAGGAAAAGGGAACAACAAACCTTTGTGTCAAAGATTATAGAGTATAAAGATGGGAAACGCCCTTGTATCTGTGGTACTAAAATCCGACTACGATTTTTGGCTAGTTTCTTACTTGTGACACATAGATGACGCTGAAAACATTATTCAGTACAGAAAACTATTTTAATAGGCGCGAAATTCGAAACACATTTCTCATAAATTTTCATTTAATTAAATACTTTGTCGAGCTTTTAAAAAAATATCCTGATCGACAAAAAAAAGCAGGGCTCCGCTTTTTGATCAAGATGATCTTTTCTTCTCCATATTGCTCTGAATCAAATGAAATACGCTTCTGGATTCTTTATGTTTTTATTTGAAATGATTGTGTTAAATCAACTACAATACAATAATTATGAAATTGAGTACATTTCAAAAATTTGTTCACATATTAAAGAATTATCATAACAATTTCAAGAACTTATTGTGAGTGAACTCTCGATAAATCGAACATCGATAAGTCAAACAGTTGTTCTGGACCCGATTCATACATATCTTACCCAGTGTATTTTAACCTCAATGAGTCTAGAGGGTCTAGTAGATGAGTCGAACTGCTGGAAGGGTCGTCAAGAGAACCACCACCTCTATAAGTCGTTCTTCTGACCACCATTGCCTCTATGAGTGGAACTTTTTGATCTAATGAATGAGACCGAAGAAAATTCGGTTTGCAAACAAATTATCCAGAACAATATATTTTTACCCCGAAACCTCTTTCCATTTGACAACACTGAAAATAAAAAGCAATGAACAATACAATTACATGATACGAGTTTCAAAACTTACATTTCTATTCTCTTTGGTGATGAAAAGAATGCACATTCAAGATTATTATTTCTGCAATTAATCACCATGCATTTCGAATGTCGGCCAGTCTTTAACACAAAATTTATAACAGAAAATCACACAAACCAAGATTATGGAGTGAGCTAGGTGGTACTCTTGTAGATTTCGAGTTATTTCAGTGGAAAATACGCGAGAAAATACAATCATCATTCAGCAAAAATATTTATTCAAGTATTTCTTTCAAAAATGACAACAGCCTACTAATAATCTTTATATAATCTATGCCAAATGGACCCTAATTAAATATTTTAACCATAACCCGATTACTTTTGAAAAACAGATGTCGCTGACATCACTGTAGTCGCTTCGTTTCCCATCTTTATACTCTATAATCTTTGCTTTGTGTGAAATTCACAGCGCATTATTAATTACATGGAAACAATCGGAAGACGTTGCCAACATAAATCAGATGAACCCCGTTATAATGTAGCATCAATACCTAGCAACCGAGTTGTGAGATCATACATAGGTTAATCTAAATTTATCGCTTGACGTAAAGACACGCGGTCTGGCAAAACATTCAACAGAATTCGTAGCGCGAAATATCAAACAACCTGGATGTTTGGAATTTAATGGGAAAGTTTTGGGAACAGGGAGCTGACGCGGTGATAATCCGAGCTAGATAGGTAAACGCTAATCTGGGGATATTACAAATTTCGGAGGAATCGCGAAATGAAACGTTCACAATAACTCCGAAAAAGTTCCGCTAGTTAGTCACTGCTAAATCGGGAGATGCTCACCACCTGACAACAGATACGCAGAGGTGTACTCAGACCTGCCGGTTCAACAATGTATTATGTTGAACTAGCTGAAAAGCACAATGTTATAATAAAAATGCCTTATTAGCCAAACTAAAAGCAGAAAAATTTCACATATAGCTTTCTTATGTTGCATTAATATACTGCTCCACAAGAGTTAGGGATATCGTATTCAATCGTTTTGGAAAGTATGTTATGAAAATGTTAGACTGGACTTAAAATATTAATCATGCAGAATGTGCAGACATAGGGTTGTCTATTATTCACCTAGAAAAACTACTGGTTTGCCCCATGGCTGCATATTTTACATAATTCATACGGTATAATATTTTCTTATCACCATGATGTTGCAAAATTTACTGAATAATCATATTTTGAAAAATATTCCCGCCAGGATTTTTTTAGACAACCTATTTTTGATATATTTTCTAATACAGGAAATTATACTGTTCAACAAGAGTTAGGCTTATCATATTCATTCGTTTTGAAAAGTATGTAAGCTTCGAGAAAATCGCTGTAAAATCATTTAAAACTCAATAACAACTTGAATCGATCCATAAAAAAATCAGTACGAGACATTTCGTCAATCGGGTCGCCTTTTTTCTGAAGTTTGGTTCTTTGCATATGCTTCATGAATGTTCTCATTTTGAAATAGAGTCAGTTTATCACGGCTTCGATTTGAAACGAGTTTTCTGAAAATGCCAAGACGTGAATTAACAAACTCTGAGGCTAAAAGGGCTATCGGAATGCTACAGGGTGGCCTAACTCAGGTTGTTGTAGCGGAAAAGCTCCAAGTCAGCCAAAGTGTGACTTTGGAATTGGTTCAGTGAGACAGGTGCTGTGTTGAAAAGACCAAGGCCTGGTGGGCAAAGAAAAAAACACCTGCTCAGGATCGTTTCATAACCGTTTCGGCGAGAAGAAAGCCTACATCTACGTGTAGAATTTTTGAAACATAGATGAATTCAAAATGGTAACCATCGAAATGTTCTCGGTGTGGCCTCCGTAAAGGCAAAGAAATTTTCTTTTTCTTAAAAATACGTGTAGAATGCTACGGAATACTCTTCAAAATGCAGATGGGATCCAAGTTTCCATCGAAACCATCACACGACGTTTGAGAGAGGTGAATCTAGGTTCTAGACGTCCATTAAGAGGAGTTCCATTAACACGTGACCATAAGCGTCAAAGAATGCAATGGGCGAGGCAACATATCAATTGGAACAATTGGAACGATCAATGGCATAGTGTCCTCTTCACTGATGAATCCAGATATGGGCGATTTTCAGATTCTCGAAGAATAAGGTTATGGACAATCCCGTAATCATCGCTATGTCCAAGAAGTCTATCCAATCCGAGGGGGTAGTTTTATGGTATAGGCCGGGATATGTTTCAACGGGCGCACAGATCTACACATTTGTCCTGGGAATATGACAGCCTAGCACTATAGGGAGCATGTCATTGGCAATGTTTCGTCAAATTTTCACGCCGTTATTGGAAGGTAGAAGTAGCCCTATGTTAAATAAGTACATGAAGCATTTTTGATGCCTTCTATGCCACGCCACGCCGGCGTTATTTCGTAAACACATTTTCATTCGCCTAGAATATTCGATAAAGAGATAGTACCATATAAAATGAGAAATAATTTGGTAACATGTTTTCAAATCTCCGAATATTTATGACATTTATGACATAAGTGTCAGGCTGTCATCCATTTGAAGTGTTTTGCGCATATCTCTCCCTGTCAATTGGTTGAAATGTGTTTGCTGCATGACAAATATTCTCTGATGCCAACACGAAGAAAATTAACAAGTCCTCCAAATTGATCCTTATCATCTATGTTCCATTAATAGCACCTGTGGAAGGGTACAAAAAATGAATGGTCCACTGAATCTTTGTTGAAAATTCTCTGAAATTCAGCTTGAAACGCGTGTAATATATCCAAGCTATGCAGTATGCAGCTGGGAAGATTTTTCACGACCTTAGACAACAAACATATCTTTATGCAATCAATAGTTGAGTTCTGAAATAGTGGGTCCGAAAATATCCTTAAAAAAACTATGAGAAACAGATGTACATTCTGGAGAAGAGCCAAACAAGTGTCCGAACTTTGGCATCATTAGTTAGAAATCTGTATGTTTCAGTAAATGTCATTGCTCTAGAACAAATGGCACATATTATCAGACTATATATAATGTTGCAATATGGGATCGCGTTTGAGCTTCATGCGATGATGGTCAATAGGACGATCGAAGGCCAAATTCAATTGAAATTGAAGCGAAGAGTAACAGTCGACTAGATATCAGCTCACTTTGTTGGGGAAGTAGCGCATCCGCCTCAAATAACTACAGAATCGATCATGTCTTGTCCCATTGCGCAATTTTGTTTACCTTGAAAATTATCTGTAGATTGGAAATAAATTCTTCAACTAATATAAGCCATCTTGCTCACCTCTTCAGCATCCACGAAAGCACTAGGTCCAAATATCACAGGATGGGGTATTGGTAAACCACGAATCTGGAAATAATTCATAATGAAATTAATTTTCAAGTGACAGCCTTTCAAGTTAGACTGACAGTTTTGACATTTTGGAAGTGAAACAGAGCAATATTAACTAATCGTCAAGATTGACAGAAAATTTGAGTTCTTCAGATAGGTATATCTAATTGAAGATCATTATTTGTTGTTGTAAAGATAGCAGTAGAAAATTTCTCATATAATTATTTTTTGACTTCAGGTCACTTCAGCTTGAATAAGGCTTCATACATTAGGATTTACAAGTTTTGTTGACAAACTTTGTTAATTTATAGATTTCATCATAGAAATTCGACATGAATTAACGCCAAGTGATATTTTTACAAGGTCTGTTGATTTTTAACTCCAGGTGATTCATATTGTGTAATAATTAATTGAACCTCTGGCAGTGTATTGTACATCATTATTCATTTTATTTCTCGAGTCCCATGTAATATAATCTACATCACACGATTATCCAATGTTACAGTCTTCAAATCAGTTGCATTGGCTCAGACGGCTATACTCAAATATAAAGGGTGTTTCGAGATCAGGACAGATCAGCAAAATTGATCTCTCATCATTGAATAACTAAAGCAAATGTTACGTTATGTTATGATTCATACATGAGCTGCTTTTTTGTAATGCAATCTAGACTATTCATTTGAACTACAGCGATGGCATTGTAGAAAGCCTCGTTTCGGAAAGATTTTTATGCTGTGAATCCCCGAATTGCTGACTATTCGTATTTGTTAAAATCATTCAATAGAAGGAAGAGAAATATAACCTTTTATTTATTGTATTATGATGTCTCAAGTAAAAAAACATTCGAACGAAATAATTTATTATGAATCCTCGCCAGAACAAATTCGAACCGTTTGGGGCGGAATTCAGAAAAGGGCGCAAATAAAACTTGATCAGGAAAAAAGGTGCAGATGTGATTAATATCTTGAATACATGGATTAAAGCCAGTTACTCCAGAAAGGGAGAAATTGTCTTTGAAAATAACGAAAGATGTAAGTTTAAGCGATATAATATTAGTTTGGAGATTATTCAAAAACTTCACTTTTCACCTGGTTATTCATTATTTACTCTTGTAATTTTTTACGTAAGGACTTGATTTGTTTTTAATTATAGGTAATCCAATTCTTTATTTTTAAATTTTTTTTGTTCAATAATTTTTTGAATTCGGAAAATAGGTTGAATTGCAGTGTCTTTAAAACTTGAATGATATTATTTGACGGCTGTTCATTATATTTCTATAGAATTCTCGAAAGGGTGTCATCAAAGGTTAAGTTTTTATGGTAAAAGATACAAACATCAAGCTGAAATTTGTTAGTTATTTATAATACAAGTGCAGAAGGCAATAACTTATATTTTTCCACGTTTCTAAAATTCAAATTTTTGAATGAACGAGTGTTAGAATAACCCTTTTGTGCGAGTTTTATCCATTATTTCATTTCATTGTCGGAATTTTCATTAATTGAATATTAATAAATATTTCCATAAATATAGTTCAATTTTCCTATTGAAAAATATTGATTGGCTGGACTGTTTTCTCTTTCATAAATGCGACAGATAATAACTAAATCTATGTGGAAGGAGAATAAACATGTAATCATCAATATAACCATAAAAACTGTACTAGAATGAGTTATTCTCTCACGATTTTGTTCTACACGATGTGGCAGAATGAATGGATCTGACAAAAAATTAGAAAAAAAAAGTTATTTCTCTAGGTCTGTGTCATATCCATTCATTCTGCCACATCTTGTAGAACAAAATCGTGAGAGAATAACTCATTCTAGCACAAGGTGATATTTATGATTACATGTTGGCATCCTGCTATTTATATTTCATCTTGAACTATGGTGCTTTTTTCTGACACATAAAGACCATCTAAAAAATTCCTATGAATTTATTTATGCATTATCTGTCAAATTTATGAGAGAAAAAACACTTCTGCCAATCAATATTTTTCACTCCAAAATCACTAACTGTTATTTATGGAAATATTTCATTAATTTCGATAAAAATTAAATCAATTGGAGAAAACGACGTATACTCATAGAGCGAAGTAATATTCTAACACTTTGAACTCGTGGAAGAATATCAATGCCCTCTGCATTTGTGTTATAAATATCTTTTGATTTTTGTACAATAATTTGCAGTTTTTGTTAATTATGTTAATTTATAGCCAAGTCTTTGATAACCTGTATTATTAATTTCTACCAATATCAATTTTCTTCCATAAATTTGTATTTTTTGATATGTTTTTGAATGAGGGGGCGCCAAAATCCATGTCCTCCCCCCCTTGGGAAAGCTTTTAGCTACGGCCCTGTTCAAGAGTGTATATTATCGCCCGTATTATTAACTTATCAAAAATGCTTGTTCTAGTTCATAACAGGTTGATTTTTCGTTGTTAAATACTAATTTGTAATTAAAAAGGTAATTATTGAATGTTAAAAAAAAACATTATATTTTCCACCATTGATGAACAGGAGTACGTAATGGGAGAAAATCATGGAAAAATATCATAGAAGAGGTAATGTGATTGTGATTTCTTAGATTTCCCTAATTTCTGCATATCAAATTGAAGGAAATTGAACGTTCTACAACTCTGAGAAAAAATCTGGGAATGGTGTATTTTCACAGGAGCGAAAATTTTATGAAATATTTGCAAAAATAAGTGGTTTAAGTCTTTCACGGCCGGATATAATGACATTGAGAACGTTTTTCAGGCTTATTGGCTCAATATCAATATATCCGGTCGTGAAAGCTTCAAACTATTTTACCATAATTTCATTTATATATTTATAACATTCCACATGCTTTCGATGAAATTCTTTTTGTAATTAATAATATCACTTTTATCACAAAACACTCTCAAGCTGAATTGACAAAATGCAGCACTATATACATAGTGAGCCTTTGACTTGTACATACATTTTAACAATAGATTCTTGAGGTCTAAAGAAAAAGAAAATAATCACGGAAAATAAGCCCGGAAGATTCTCTCAATATTTGCCAGAAGATGCATCTTCTTATGATAAAAAGAACCTTTTACCTTAAAATGCGCCATGTTTCATGAGTTCAAAACGGAATTTCTATTATTATGTGTCAAATGCGTTCATTCAGCCACAATCATCAACAATGTCAGAATATTCATTCTGACACTGTTTACAGTAATATTTATTGGTGACATGTTGGCCTCCTGCCACGGATTTTTTTAACATCTGTCAAATTTATGATGTGGAAAACAGTTCTGCCAATCAAAATTTTTCAATGCAAAATTTACTAAACGATATTTACGGCAGTATTTCATTAATTTCGATAAAAATTTAGCGAATTAAACTCGTGTAAGAATATCAATGCCTTCTGCACTTGTATCATGAGAGTATATTCTAAAACAAGTTGCAGAATGAGTTCCTATTCCAACACGAATGCAAAATTCGAAAACGAGCGACGAAGGAGCGAGTATGAGTCGATATTTGCTCTATTTCAGTTTCGTGAAATACTTTTGAAATTCAAATAAAAATTCAGATTAGTGACGTTTGTATCTTGGCAGTTGGTGTGACGAAATTTGACAGATTACGGAATTTGAATTGATTTGATTCGAAAATTGGGAGGATCAGAGGTCAGTACTGACAACCACAAAACGAAAAATATAACTGATCACAATGCTGTAATGAGTTTCATTACAGCACTACTTTAAGTACTATAATGAACTTATTACGATACCGAAATAGAGAATAGTATAATCTAAAACAAGTAGCAGAATGAACTCCTATTCCAACACGAATGCGAAGTTCGAAAACGATCGACGAAGGAGCGAGTTTTTGATAGCATGGGTGTTGGAATCTCCTTGTGCAACGAGTATTAGACGATATTTTCTCTATTTCAGTCAAGTTTTGTGAAATACTCTCGAAATTAAAATAAAAATTCAGATTAGAGACTTTTATATTTTATCTTGGTAGTTGGTGTGACTTACGAAATTTGAGAGATTACGGAATTTGAATTGATTTGATTCGAAACTTGATTCAATCGGAGGTCAGTACTGACAACTACAAAACGAAAAATGTAACTGAAACAATGCTGTAATGAGTTTCATTACAACACTGCTTTTAGTACTGTAATGAACTCATTACGATACTGAAATAGAGAATACTATATTCTAAAACAAGTTGCAGAATGAGGTCCAATTCAAACACGAATGCGAAATTCGAAAACGAGCGACGAAGGAGCGAGTTTTCGAAAGCATGAGTGTTGGAATTGCCTTCTGCAACGAGTATTAGACGATATTTTCTCCATTTCAGTCAAGTTTTGTGAAATACTCTCGAAATACAAATGAAAATTCAGATTAGTAACTTTTGTATTGTATTTTGACACTTGGTGTGACTTACGAAATTTGACAGACTACGGAATTTGCATTGATTTGATTTGAAAATTGAGGGGATCGGAAGTCAGTACTGACAACCACAAAACGAAAAATATAACTGCAACCAATGCTGTAATGAGTTTCATTACGATACTGAAATAGAGAATAGTATATTCTAAAACAAGTTGCAGAATGAGCTCCTATTCCAACACGAATGCGAAGTTCGAAAACGAGCGACGAAGGAGCGAGTTTTCGAAAGCATGAGTGTTGGAATTGCCTTCTGCAACGAGTATTAGACGGTATTTTCTCTATTTCAGTCCATTTTTGTGAAAACCTCTCGAAATTCAAATGAAAATTCAGATTAGTGACTTTTGTTTTGTATCTTGACAGTTGGTGTGACATACGAAATTTGACAGATCACGGAATTTGAATTGATTTGATTCGAAAATTGATTCGATCGGAGGTCAGTACTGACAATCATAAAACGAAAAATATAACTGAAAACAATGCTGTAATGAATTTCATTACAGCACTACTTTTAGTACTGTAATGAACTCATTACGATACTGAAATAGAGAAATAACTATTCCATTTCAGATCAGAAAAGTTGGAAGCTGGTACCCACAATGAACTTTCAACGTCCACGCCGATATCCAATTACATGAATTCGGTCGCCTTACATAGTAACAGCTGACTCAATAAAGTATTGAGGAAGCAATTACACAGATAAAATCGGGAGTGCGCTCCTCACGCAAATAGCACCTTATTCGTTTCGACGGTGTTGTTCGGACGGCGGAATCTGGCAATTTATTCACGCCGCGCTCCCAGCATAATGGATAAACGGAACTCACCCTCACGATTTCCAAGATATGTTGACATTTCTCCCGTACGTTGGCGAAAGGACAATTCAGACTGAGCCTGAGGATTATTGGTAAATGTAGGGCAACCAGATCCATGTATTCTGCAGGTGGCGATCCTATGTTGTTGCAGCTCGTTGTCCTTTCATTGATCGACTTGCACCTGCGGAAAATGACGGATGAATTCGTGACAGTTCTTTTCTTGTCATTTATGATTTGACAATTGAATTTTGATACGTTTCCGATTCTTCTTCCGAACTCTACGAAACCGAATTGTTGAGAAAAAAACAATGACTCATAACTTATTCGTACTTGAGTTCGAAAACTGTTTGAAATTAGTTGAGCTTTTCTTCAGTCTTGTGCAATTAAAAAAGGTTAGAATTCATCATCAGTTGAAGTGTTGAATGTGTTTGGTTGAAATAGATCACAAGAAGACATTCTTCATGGGTAGCACGATGGGCCTGAGAATCATATAAGAAAAAGGAACACACTGACGAAGAAGAAACTATACAGCAATCCTAATTTTCAATATTCTGGCTGTTTTCCTTAGTGACTGCATAAGGGCCGCTCGCCAGTACACTAAATTCGGAACTAGATTGAGTACTGAGTCACAAATCAGATGCGTGCGTATAATAATATCTTGAATTCATTAAGCGTGCGCATCTGATATAGGACTCAAGACTTGAATTAGTTCTGAATTTAGTGTAGTGACAAGCGGCCCTTATACGTAGTGTCTTATACGCTGTCGTACACTGTATCTCAGCTTTATTAAAGATAGAAACATGCGGTTTTCGCGACCCTGCATCACTTTTTTGTAAAACTTTAAAAGCCACAAACAGAAATATACTACCACTTTTGTCCCTGATGTACAGGGCGGAAACGAAAATGTTAACTTTTGGAGAAGTTATTATTTCCATGTACGAGATAGAAAAAGACTGAAGACTGCTTAAATTAGATATTTTCACACGAAAGTCAGTGGCGTATTTGAAAATTTTTCTTAGAGCACTCTCAAGATCAGAAAAAAATTGCAAAAATTTGACCTAAAGCTATACAGGATATTCCATTAAATAAATCGTATTACAAATTCAAGATTTTGGATTTTTGTTTAAGAATACTTGAACTTGAATTGTGAAATGTTTTGAAGCAGAATTTACTTCCGGTTCTACCGGAAACGAATGTCAACTTCGTTTTTTCAAATGTAACACCCTGTATATTCCAACATATTTGAAGTCTTCGTTCAATTCTGAACTAATTTGATGTATTATATGCGCAACCCCTTGGATTTTTGAGTTATATCCTAATTTTCAAATTTTTTGTGAGAAATACCGTCACAAATTAGTGTTCATATTTTCAAAATCTATTATTGTAAAATGTTTGTTTTTCAATAGAGGAATAAAATAAAGTACGACAAGACAAAAGACAAAGACGGAGAGCTTTAAGAGGGCCAATTTCACCAACTGATGGAGCGTATGATGTGACGTTCGAAAAACCTCGGAATTTTCGGAATATTTTAGGTTTTTCTCGAATATCTCCTGAACTAAGCACTTAATCAAAAACATTGTTGTATTCAATAGTGTTCCGCATTAAATTCTGCTTCTAAAAAGTATTATGAACAAGTTTTTATAGAAATCATACATCTAAATATATCACATTTTTACACCTTTGGAAAAAACACATTTTTTTCATTATAAAACAGATTATATCTTTGAAACTACGAGCGTTAGAACAAACTGTTATTGAATGAGAGTTGTAGACCATCAAATTGTGATTAATACGTAACCCGTCCCCTCCCATTCACAATGTAAAATCGCACAGTAGATCATCCTATTGAGGATGCTGATCATTTAATCGTAGCCAGAGCTGTTGAAGTTGCTCAGCTAGCCCATGAGTGTGTGGTTATTGTTGAGGAGTACACTGACCTTCTTTTAATTTTGACTGCTCCAGCCCCTATGTGCACGAACATTTTTCAACTAAAGCTTGGCAATGGCAAGCAAGACGATAAATTGTCTCTTTTTCCTTGCACTACAATATTCTCTGTTTCGAAAACCAACATATTTTTCCCCTCATATTTTTAGTGTCTTGGTGAAGGACAACTGAAATTCCTGAGGACGTTGAAAATCAACTAAATCAATTATAATAACAAATGTGAGACTCATAAACTAATAACTAACAATACAAATACAACTCATAGCTAAGAACAATATATTACATATTACATACGTCCTTAGCGAGTGTTGTCGAGGTGCTGCTTCAGTTGGAGGCACAGAGGCAAGATTGAATGAGGTTTTGGTTAACAATTTTTGAAACACATCGTACCACAATACATTTAATTGCTTGAAATAATTTTTATAAAGGGCTGCCATGTATTTCTTCCCTCGTCGACCTTATCGGCAGAAGCATTAGATTTTCTAAACAATTCTGATGCTTTCAGCAGGTTTGTGTTTCTTTCAGACGTCTTTAGGAATTTCATTTTTCCTTTACCGAAAGAGATGACGTAGTGTTGCAGCCATTGAAAGCATGAGGGAATAATATGTTATTTTTTGAAACAGATCAAAACTTGCTGTGCAAGGGAGAAGAGACAACATCGTCTTGCTTGCCTTTGTCAAGCCCTAGTAAAAAATAGTTGGTACACATAGAGGCTAGAACAATCAGAATTATAAGAAGCTCAGTGTCCTCCCCAACATTATCCACGAACCCATGAGACTGCTGAGCAACTTCAATAGCACTAGCTAGGATGAAATGATCAGCATCCTCAGCAGGATGGGCTATTGCGCGATTTAAAATTGTGGTTTGGATGGATGGGGTTACGTTTTTATCACAATATGATGGCCTACAACCCTTGTTCTATGTCATTTCGTTCTAAAGTTCGTAGTTTCAAAGGTACTTTACGTTTTATAGTGAAAAAATGTGTTTTTTTGATAAATGTGAAAATTTGCCATATTTGGACGTATGATTTCTTCAAAACTACTTATTCAAAATATAATGTCGTAATATTTTCTAGAAGCAGAATTTGATGCTTTACACTTTTGAATATCATAATGTTTTTGATAAAGTGCTCAGTTTAGGAGCTATTCGAGAAAAAACTGAAATCGTCCGAAAATTTCGAGGTTTTTTGAACGTCACGACATATGCTCCACTGGGAAATTAGGGCAAAGCTCAAACTACTCTTATTAGAGGCCTAAGAGTATATTCTAAAACAGGTTGCAGAATGAGCTCCTATTCCAACATGAATGCGAAATTCGAAAACGAGTGACGAAGGAGAGAGTTTTTGAAAGCATGAGTGTTGGAATTGCCTTCTGCAACGAGCATTAGACGATATTTTCTCTATTTCAGTCAAGTTTTGTGAAATATTGTCGATATTCAAATAAAAATTCAGATTAGTGACTTTTGTATTGTATCTTGGCAGTTGGTGTAACTTATGAAATTTGACAGATTGCGGAATTTGAATTTATTTGATTCGAAAACTCATTGGATCGGAGGTCAGTACTGACAACCAAAAAACGATAAATAAAACTGAAAACAATGCTGTCATGAGTTTCATTACAGCACTACTTCGAGTACTGTAATGAACTCATTACGATACTGAAATAGAGAAAAGCAATTTATCGTATGCTTTTTTGATTTTGATATTTCTTACCCCCCTACGGCCTGCACCACTACTTTATTTTTTCAACTGGAAATATTCGACAGATCACGGAATTTAAATTGATTTGATTTGAAAATAGAGAGGATCGAAGGTCAGTACTGACAACCACAAGACGAAAAATATAAATGAAAACAATGCTGAACTCATTACGAAACTGAAATAGAGAAAAGAATGATTAAAACAATTTCTCTATTTCAGTATCGTAATGAGTTCATTACAGTACTAAAAGTAGTGCTGTAATGAAACTCATTTCAGCATTGTTTTCAGTAATATTTTTCGTTTTGTGGTTTTAAGTACTGACCTCCGATCCACTCAATTTTCGAATCAAATCAATTCAAATTCCGCAATCTGTCAAATTTCGTTAGTGACACCAACTGCCAAGATACAATACAACTGCAACTTGTTTTAGAATACACTATTCCCGAACTCCACCAATTATTTCCAGGCACACCATTTTTTCTTCGTGCAATGGAGACCGAGAGAAACGAAGCGGAGTAGAGGCAGACCTCCACTACGATGGACGAACGACATAAAGAAGATAGCAGGTTGAAATTGGTATCAGAAGGCGCAGGATAGAGAGCATTGGAAGGAATTAGGAAAGGCCTATGTCCAGGAGTGGACGAATGAATTTAGAAACTTCCAGTTTTCTGAACGTCGATCAGGTCTAACTTCGATGTATATTCTTGGTGAAATTGAACATTGCTTTCAACGGAGATTAGACGAACTAAAATTTGGTTTAAGATGTTGGTGAAATGGGCCCTAAGAATCCCGACCATCACTCACCTGCTGTTCATCGGGCTGCCCATACCGTCCAACCAGCTCTCCACCGTCTTCGAAATAACGTCCAGAGCCACCTCCCTCACCTCGTTATCGTGGGAGCAAATCGGCAGACAGAAGCGGGACACCAGGTCTAGGTCCTGCAGGAGCAAGTCGCTCGTTGCATTGTCCTGGTCTCCGCTGCGGCTCAAGTTGTTGTTGTTGGAGGTTGGCTTTGCGAACTCTGCTTGGACGAACATGTTTGTGGTGCGGAAATGCTGCTTTACTTAATACTGGTTATGTTTCTTGTTTGCTGGGAGGGTGGTGCTGATGACGGGAAGATGCCTGGAAAATACAAACAGATTATAAAAAACCTCGAAACTACGCAAAAAAGTTAACGCACATTCTGAAAATCTCAATTTTAATGAAAGTTAACTCTACATTGACTTTATAACTTATTTTTTATACGACCGTGCGTTTTCACCGACTTTCCCGTACTCATTTTAGTTTAGAAAGTGTCACTTTTCTGCACTAGTGCGGGAAAGTATTAGCAGGGGTTTTTTTCGCACACTTTCATTAAAGAATAAACTGAATTATGATATGTCTCTATGCATCGAACGTCAACGATGAGAGTACCATGGTAACGAGATGTAGAATTCATGTGTATTATGGATTTTCAAGGAATGTTTTGTATGTTGAAATAAAATATATATTTTCAATGTGGGGTCGTAGAAAAAATAATGTTCCTATCCTGTGCAGAAAGTATCTTTCCCGTACTCGATTGCTTTCCCGAACTCCGCTCCCTGTCGTTCGGGCAACAGCAATCTCATACGGAAAAGTAAAACTTTCAGCACTTGATAGGAAAATAACTATTTTATGTTCTCTCGGGAAGGTTTTGAACGAAACAAGACACATTAAATGGAAGAAAAATTCAGGATTTCACCGAATCTTGATAAGTGATTTAATACTTGGTATTTCTACCCCTTTCGTTAGTTACAGTTCGGCAACGACGGTTCATACTCAAAATGAGTGATCTTGAAATGTTCTGATCTAATCCTTCCCAGATTTCTCCGAGTTGGATTCCTAAGTCATTAAGAGTAGCTGGATGATTTTCTGAACTTCTCAGCCTTCTATTGAAGTTGTTCCTAACCTGTTCAATCGAATTGAGATCTGGACTTCTTGCTGGCCATTCCATTCGAGAGACTTCAACCTCCATTATCAACAACCACTAGGTCTTTGCGAGCAGTCAAAGATATTCCACCCCATACCATAATCGATCCTCCCCCGAAATCAGTAGTATTCAGGAAATTGCACTGAGCATATCTTTCATGTGCACATCTGTTTATAAGGGAACGCCGATCACAATGATAGAGGCAGAATCTAGACTCATCTGTGAAGAGAACGCTTTCCCAATCACAATGGATATGCTCTATCGCAAAATCTAAACGCGCCCTTCGATGGACTGGGGTAAGAGCTGGGACTCTTGCCGCGACACGAGGCCTTAAATCATATTCTCTGAGACGATTTCTTATTGTCTAAGTGCTAATTTGCACCCCATGAGTTTGCTCAAGCTGATTTTGAAGGAGGCGAGCGGTTGCAAACCGTTGTTTCAACGAAGAAACTCTCAAGTAACGTTCTTGAATGGCAGTTGTTACCCGTGGTCTACTTTGTCCTGCTCTTCGGACATTCATACCTGTCTCCCTGAATCGCTGTAATAATATAACATTCTAGACACACTTGTATGGGAAACTCCAAACCTTTTTTGCAATTCTTGTGTATGTCCACCCTTCTTCTCGCAAAACTACCGCTTGGACACATTCCTCTTGGGTCAAATTGGGTGTTTCGCGTTGCGTAGCGATCGAGTGTAGAAAATCAAACGAAAGAAAAACTATTGATCACTAGAATTGATCGAGAACAATAGAATGGAGCCAATACATTCAAAATCTGATATCATCTTTTTTTTATTGAAGAAAAACGTTGGAAGTGGATAACATATGCATGCATGATTCTGATGAAAATAATTATCATTGAGAACACCTTCAGTTGTAGAATAAATTTGAGATTTCCATAATGTGCGTTAATTTTTTTGCGCAGTGTATAATTTAATAATTTTTGGCAGTATTTTAATGGGTCTGCTGGAGCAAACATAACTTTTCACACTATTCCGAGTATGATGAAGATTTTCATTCGAAAAATTGACTTTTCACGAAGTTAGCCCCTTGACTCTCGAAAAGGCGACGTATAATATGCCATGCATGAGGACCGAACTGGACCTTGAGTCAACTTCAACAGCTTCAAGTTTTCCCTTGGGAAATGAATGCAGATCTAACGGAAAATTAGTGACGCTGCATGGTGCATCCCTGTAGTCCTTTTTTACCTTTATAACGTGATTGCACAGACTTATACAATGAGTCTTACACCATTAGGTACATAGTCCTGATACGTCTCAACGACTCTACAACATTATAAACGCACTTTTCTCCAATTTTAGTTCATGTGGTGGCAAGTCTGAAATGTTGAAACCACTGAGAAATTCTTTTGTGAATTCGACTGCTCCTTCAGGTTGATCTTTCATTGAGCCATGGCAATAGAAATTTTTTTACTTTTCTGCAAGTTTAGAAAATATATCATCAATGATTTTTCCAACATCTCTATCGAGAGGCGCGTTAATTGCACTTCATAATTTCCATTGGCTGAGCTACTACCAAATATTTCATCAATAACATTGTTGTTTGAAATGATATTCTGCGATCTTTCAATTACTTTTTGTATTATTTTGAGTAAGCTCGCCGTTGTCTAATTTTACTAAGTAATTTGCGAACTGGCGTTGCTCTATGTATATCAACGCGCATATTTTCTTCTAGTTCAAAAGTCTTAAAAACGGTCCATTTTCAAGTAAACATGTGAGTTAAAATGACACAATTGATTGATTTTCTCCAAGACTGATATAGAATATAGCTAAACATCGAATTTGACCACAGAATGTCAGTATTCCATCACTTGATAAATAATATTCAAACTACAACACCTAAATCAATTTCAAGCATGTAGGTAATGACCGCAGTTATTGTTTCGTCTATTCCTCAGTTTTTGCCTTTCAGGAATAACCACGAATAACCAACTTGAGCTTGAGATAGATAGATAAATCGACGTGTTTCACCATTTTCAACCAAAATTGGTTTTTTGAGAGAAAATGAATTATTCGGCTTGGGCCAAAAGATTTTGTTTTACCGTAGATTTTTATCGATGCACTGCCGCATGATCTATCTTGGACAAGCTGCAAAGGTTAAGTTGCTATTACTTAACATGCAACAAGGATGTTAAACACAGCCTCAAGCCCAAAACAGCGCTTTCGAATGATCACCTCAATATGTGCCCATCAAATTCTCTAAAAAATTTCCATGAGGTCTTTAATTACTACGGCCTTTTAATAATAATCTTTTTTTTGAGGAAAACCCACAATAGAGTATTTGAACAAAACAGTGTCAGCACAAGAAGTGCTGCTATTAAGTACCCATATTATGTTACTACACGGTTTCCCCTTAGTCACTGTTTGTTTATTTTGCGTGACCTCATTTTTATTTTTTCGAATTTTGTAAGGTTTTCTGTCCCAGTCTCTGGAACAAAAATCAATGAGAAATTGTTTTTTCAACAATAGAACCAAGGCTTCTGTGTCAAACTTGTGCATTAATTGGTCAGGGGCCAATTTCTTTCAAAATATTGTAGCCTAACAATGAAAACAAAATGTTGAATAGTTGTGCATCGGCAAATTCTAGGGGTACCCCTTCAAAATATGCTTTATTCTTGGGAACTTCATCAACTCTCGATATTTGCTAAAAATCTTCGACATTTGACGATAAATTATGAACAAAAGACATGTCCTACATTTTCGAGTAATTTAGAATCTATATCTATTCTAAGGCCACTCACCTACAGTTTTAACTGTCAGTCTCAACTGTCCAGTTAAAACTCTCAGTTGAAACTGAACGTGATTCGATATTTCAGTCCCAGTTCAACTCGATTTTTTCAACTGTACAGTTTAAGGCCGACCACTCAAGTACAGTTTTAACTGTCAGTTTCAACAGTTCATATTTCTTAGTCAAAATGTACAGTTGAACTGAGTGAAATACCCACCACATTCAGTTTCAACGGAGAATTTCAACTGTACGGTTGAAATTGACAGTTAAAACTGTACAGGGTGGTCAGATTTCGATGTTTTAGTAGTACATCTCCTAAATTAAGCGAGATAGAAAAAAAAGTAATATAGATGGCGTTTAGTTTCATCCTACGGGGTGATTTGGCTAATTATTATTGTAATTCGCTATAACTTCCGCGGTATTGCCGCTAAGCTCTCAAAATAAAAACATCTTCAGGGCAGTTTTTTCAGAACTTTTTACCAGTGCTATTGAAATTTCAGTTCCGCTTCAAATTTTAGAGAAGTTAGAAAAAATATTTTTTTTTCAAATGGAAACCATAGTGTGCTATGATGTTTTAAAATAGACTTTCCTCAGACAATTTCAAAAATATATATCATGATATACTTCCGAGCTTAAATATCGAAAATTCTGAAATAAACACTTTTTGATGAACGAAATCAAATGTTTTGATTCCTTATAAAATTATCACATTACAAAACTCTTTCTTCGGTTTGCAATTTCGAGCAAATGGCCAGTTCACTACTGAATAATGCCGAAGAATGGAGGCACCTATATATTGAAGAGGGCATGACATGATAGAAAATAACACCAGAAAAATTGCTCATGCCCTGAATGTGTTGTATCGCGATATGACTGTTTGCCTAGATTGAAGAAAAACAATGTTCCCCCTTTCCATCTCCAGAAAAAACAGCGAGTGCAGCCAGTTGATGCAATTCTTAAAATTGATTTTAATCGGTGAATTTTACGAAATGAAAGAATGGTCGACAGATGTTCCATCTAATTTTAGAGTTATGATCAAGAACTTTTTGTATCAGAACTTTCCGGATATTTGAAAAGCGCAGAGGTGCATCGCATACATTGCCCTCTAGATCACCATATATCAATCTAGACAAGATTGAATGCTATTAGGAATAATTTGACAGGCCAAGAAAGTGCATGCATGTAGTCTTCTAGAGCTACATCTGTCATTTATTTCAAATGTTCTATATGTTCACATATTTATTCTGATTTGTGTATTCATTTATTTGCTCACCTCAAGTAAATTTATCAGAATTCATGTTTTTGTAGAAAATGCTTGATATAATTATTTGTAGAACTAGAAAATTTTCATGTTTATTGTCAATGTCATATTTTTTGGAAAGAAAGTGGAATTACACGATATTGAAAAGTATTCGGAAAAGTACCCATTGATCAAGTTTGACCACTTCATGATGAACTAGTTTTCGTTGAGTTTTGTGAATGTTGTACATTTTTACTCGAAAAGTACATAATTCGATTCAATATTTGGTTTCAAAAAATATTGTTTTTAAATATTAAAATCTATATATACTTCGATATCCCTTGCATAAATACATAATATTTTACCGATAATTACATGAAGTGAATTTATAATGTTGAAATAGTTTTATTATAGTTTTGAAATAATTTATATTTCATAGAATTGAAAAAGTTAAATAGTTTTGAAGTAGTTTCGAAACAATTTATATATATTTTTCAATATAAATAAAATTAAAATCACCTCCTCGTATTGGTACTTGTTATATTTTGTGTTCATTTTCATAATCATTATCATATTTCATCATCATAATCTCCTACTGATATTAAAAGGTCACATTTTTTGTATGTTCATTTATGCAAGTTCAAGAGTTATTTTTTTAACTATATGTATATATAAACATCCCTATGTTTCTTGGGTCAATAAAGGTTCATCGAAAAGTCTGTTATTTTTTAATTTTGTGCCAAAATCCTCAAACGATAGCTTGGAGTCACTTATGTTAGAATGAGTGTGAATTACAGGGTGGGCCAAATTGGTGATCCCTGAACTGAAACTTTTTAACCGAAAGAGATAGAGGAAAATGAATGACACCCTACGGTCGTCTTTTTTAGAGAAACTGATAATGCTTTCTACTGCCTTCCTTCATCTTCTTTTGTTTTCGAGTTATAGGCAAAACTTGGAAGTTTGGTCATTATCTCCAATTCTGTTTGTGCTGGGCTGTTGAAATGAAAATATTATACAGGCACTTTTTTCATAGCAATCCAGTAGCATACTATGTTTTTTCCCAAGAGGAAAAAACCATAACTTTATGTTATAGTTATAGTACGTTACTGGATCAGGATTGGCATAGAATTTCCCCATCTTATAAAAACCAGTTTTTCAAAAATAACAAATTTTCGGTTGAATGAATGTCCATATACATATATTTATTTTTGGAATATCCTTCGAGATCCTTCTATCATGGTCTATTTAAAAATTTTATCTAACTATTATTATAATGAATATGATCTCTTTCACTATATAAATCGACAAAGAAAAACGGGCATTTTTGGCAAAGTTTGAAATAAAGAAAATAGACCATTTCTGACACCTATCTATTAAGAAACCAGAGGAAAACTAGCTGAAACTCGAACCAAACTTTACCATTTTTTTTTCAAACTAGAAGGATTGAAGAATTCTCGTTTTCATTTTCGTAATCTGCAACCCAAAAACAGTAAGTGAAATTTGTTCACAGCGCCGACACAGCTCTTCTAGTTCTGCATAATAACCGAAACTATATATCAAATCCAAAGAAAAAACTGAAAATCCCCCAAAAAAACCGAATAAAACCCGTCGGGTTCGGCTTTATTAAAAAAACCAGGGTTTTTTCCAACCTTGTTGGATTGCTATGAAAAAAGTTTCTATATAATGTTTTTATTTCAACATCCTAGAACAAAAAGAAACGGAAATAATGAGCAAAGTTGAAATCGCCCAAATTTAAATTTTGGCCTATAAAATAGAGGAAAAAAGTTGATGGCATCATCAGTTTCCCTAAAAAACAACTGTAATGTGTCATTCATTTCACTTTATCTCTCATGGTTAAAAAGTTGTAGTTCAGGTATCACCAATTTTGATCACCCTGACATTCGGGAACGTTACCGATAAGCATATCGATAAGTATATAAAAATTCAGCTTTTCATCGTGAAAATCAAATTCGTGATTTCCACCGAAAAATTGTATTTTATCGATGAGTGACAAATTGCAAATCTTGGAGTTTAGATTTTATAAAAGTCATGTTTGACAACAATGGGATCAAAAACTCTGAATTTTAGGTGGTAGAACTGTAGAACATGAACAAACTTGCAAGGAAAATTTGTTTGGGAAAGTTGTTTATAATATGAATGTGTTGTAGGTTCCTATTTTCGATTACATGGTCTTGGAATAGAAGAAAGAAATATGTAAAATCGAGGGGCTTATGTATATAGATGATTTGATAGAAGAATCCTCGATATAAAGTCCCTTGTTAGACAAAATTGTCTTCGGGAAACAGAATGAAAATATTCTATCATAAGAATCATGTTGGATATTGGCTAGTAAGAATTCACTACCAATCTATTGAAGATTATCTGCAAAACCCTTTATCTAACATTGTCCGACAAGTACTCAGCTGCTCATCAATAATAGAAATACATCAACGAATTGAAGGTTTTCAACTTTTAGCAGCGAAATTCAACTCATTACAACATGTACAACTTGAGTGCTCAGGGTCCTTTTATTAAATTTCTAATTTCCCAAATCATTATTTCTTACACTTCAGATTAATTGAATTATTTGAGTCACTTTTAAAACTTGAAAATACATTGATTGTATAATTATTAACAACAGAATTTTTGCATAAATCCCAATTAGAGACCGCTGAATAATATAAAAGGTTTCCAGGGTTTCCTAATTATATACCATTTGTCTGTGAGCAATCAATCTATTTGCCAACGTCAACTGGTATACATCTACCTAACAGTGACTGCTGGTCAAAGGCAATTAAGCTTTCAGGAAGATATTAAAGGAAAATTCACTGTATAAACATAGTAGGTTCATAATAAATGAATATTTGAAAGTTGGCATCAATTTCATAACGTTAATTATTCGTTACGTTAGTGTTCTCATGAAATCGTTGAAGAAACTATGCCAACTTGATGTATGATTGTGGGTATTATACATTGAAGACAACTCTTCACGTTTGAAAAATTTCTGCACTTTTACATTTTCATTCCATGGTCATTGCCACAAGAAGGAGTTATTGCATATTGATTCGAAATATAATTGCTTTTAATTCGAGCAATTTTGAACTAGAATCGATAATCGCGATTTCCTAGAATTTCGCAAAATCGGTGACAATGGGACAAACACGAAAAATATCGATGTTACATTTCAGTTCGGATAATATATACGGTTGTTCGGTGAAATTCTTACGAATGATCAACGTATACTTTGAATTGCAGATGAAAACAAAGAACTGTCGACCGGCCGGCTTTTGTGAGAAAAACTGATCGGTCAGTGGAATATTCCTCCGATCTGACATGCGCACTGTCCCCTCAGACATATCAAAATTGATAAAACCAAATTCGGCACCAGAAAAGTGTCATACTCACGTGGAAATTGACTGGGATTTTTCAAAGGAACGCAGGGATTTGTACACTGTTGGAAAACATCAACACCCGGCAAATCAAGCACAGTCCGAGATCTTAAAGCGTTCGATACACTTTGACAATGAACTCAGCTGACTGGGACCGGGCAGGGCGCAGGCGCGGGGTCAGCTGTCCCAGAACCCAACAACTCCATCCACGAAAGAGCTCCAGAGGGCGGCGAGGAGAGGAAATGCGGCTCGGTGTCTACGTCATGTCCCACTAACTCCTCCGGTTTTCAAATCATGACTTTGCTCGACAGTTTGAACCTAGCAAATTCATATTTTATGAGAGGAGAACGTTATGAGGCAATCTCGGGATAGCCTGGAACGATATTGTTGCCTTATGACGTTCTTCGCGGAGAAATGTAACATCAAGGTGTCTGTCGATATACAGGCTGTCCATAGTTATATTAATATACAGAGTGTCAATTCAGATCCACACTAATGTTACAAAATGTGAAAGACCCTGTTTTTTAGAGTGATACAACTTTGAGTTGGCAAGACTGCTTTATTTGATTGTTGCTTTTTGTTCAGTTGGGTTTGACATTTCATTATGAATAGAATTACACCAGAAAAAACGCCTGCAAATTGTTAAAATTTTTCATCAAAATAATGATTCTATTCGTCAAACTTATCGTGCTTTTCGTACATTTTATGGTGTACAGGATGGGCAAAATTGGTGATACATATAACAGCACCTCAGAGGTAAAGTGTGTTAAGTCACATTTTTTCAGACACGAACTATCTACAATATTGGATTCACATTAGTGAATTCTAGCTAGTGGAACACATTTTTGACTACCTAGATATATCAAGTCGCCAAATAATGGCAGTGAACATTCTTTGAAATAATAATCGAACTGAAAAATCTCTATTTTGTTCAATTTTGAAATTGTGACTTAACACACTTTACCTCTGGGGTGCTGATATAGGTACTACAACATTTTAACCCAACGAGATAGAGAGAAATGAATAACATATTGCGGTCTTCTTTTTCAGAGAAACTAATAATGCCACCAACTGCATTCCTCTATCTTCTTTTGTTTTCGAGTTATAGGCCAAAATTGAAATTTGGACGATTTAAACTTTGGTCATTATCTCCGTTTCTGTTTGTGCTAGAATGTTGAAATTGCCCTTATGCAGGCACTTTTTTCATAGCCTTCCAGTGGTGTAATTTATGATAAGAGGCTTCCTGGCTGAGCTATAACATAAAGTTGTGTTTTTTCTTATGGAAACATAGTTAATTATGACTCAGAGAGAATCATCGCTCTTTTCAAAAATGTATAACACATTATAGGTATAGGTGGGTATACTTACGCACAGAAATATTGGTCAGTAGGTATTTTTAACTTGGGCCACCCTGTATAATGTACCCATATATTTTTGAAACAGTAAAAAGTGATGATTCTTTCTTGGTGATAATAAAATATTATTTCCATAAGAAAAAACACAACTTTATTTCATAGCTCAGCAAGGAAACATAGTACGTCCCTGGATTGCTATGAAGAAAAAGTGTCTGTATAAGGTTTTAATTACAACATTCTCATTTACCTCTATCTCGTCGGGTTGAAAAGTTGTAGTTATGTATCACCAATTTTTCCCACCCTGTACATAATCGCCCTTTGGAGGCGGTAATTCGAAGAACGATGGAACTTCAGTCTCACAGAGTGAGAATAATGTTCCAATTGAAGAGGGCTCTTGACTAGTATGGATTGAATTCATATAAAAATGAATGTGACTGTTAGCTCTGCGGCATTCATTCCTGATGAAAAATGCTCTTCACAGCATAGTTTTTTTAACGATCATTTCCCGAGGTATGACAGATTGAAGAAACACGAATTTGAGCACGAAATTATTGAATCTTCGCGTACGGAAGAACTCTTTGTTACGTGAAATCACTTCGAGATCGACCTACGATCATGTAGATTTGGAATAGGATCGTGAGAGTAGCTGAATCTAGGGAAAAAGGAATTGTAGAGCATGTAGAGGTAGCGGCTTTTTTCAGGAAGGTTGAGCGAATATTTTGATAACTTGAGTTTGTTCTTAGTTTTCTTTATTGTGAGAGATTTAGATACATGCTTATCAATTTTTTGATGTTGAATTATATTGTTGACTATTCATTGTAATAACTCTTTGATTTTTGAAAATACAGGCCAAGAAGATCTTTTCTTATCATATATATTGTAAGTATCAATGACATTTCATTTTATTCATCATTACCTATAGCCATCTAGGGTTATTTTCAAGTTATTCAATGTTTTTTAATAAACAATTCAAATTGAGGTGTTAGAACATAGGTATTCAATGAAAACGCAACGCACATTTACAATGTCAAGTTTTTGGCAATACACTTCTCTGTTCTGCGATTAAATTTTCAGTTTGTAATTTCAAGTGATAACAAATGTTTTTATAGTTTGGATATCACACAATGCGTAATACGTAAAAAATAATAACACCACACTCGACTTGAGATGAGTTCAAATATCACAGTCAGAGACGTGAACACTTTTTGAATATTGCGAACTATGAATCCGCAATGAAAAAAAGAGATTTCGGGTCAAAATTGACTAGAGTTTATATTGTGATTTTGCGATAGTCTCGCATCATGAATTTCGTTTAATCCACATTTGGCTATTTTCTTTCATGTTGATTAATTCTTATGCAGATTAGTATTCGTTCATTCTGTCACTGTTCTTCATTATCAATCATAAGCGTAATGTATTTTCTTTGTCATGCAGTTACTCGATTTTGATTTATTCTGTTTATGTTTTTTTGCCAGAGTACACTTCGAATTTGTTTATGTGAAATTTCACGGTTCGTCTCTCTAACTTTTTCAATATATGATCAAACTTCCTACAAACCTTCTGGTGCTAGCCCCAAAAAACAACCATACCAATTGGATCACGATGTTTTCGAGATTCATGCACTTTTCGAAATGCCAACAACCTTGTACCCGATATCTTCCAACGGCCAAAGACGGTCCTGAGTTCAACAACACCATTTTTCATTTACTGTTAACATGTATCTTATTGTGACGCCCTTTATTTCTTGTTGAATCCATATCCGATTCTATGCTCTATGTTACGGTCCGATTTCCTATTATACCTACAAATGACTAAATACAGCCTCGATTTCCTCTGTACCATGATTCTATTGTTCGGTAGAGAATAATGGCTGCCCAGTTTTCTCGAATTTGCATAATTGCGATAATTACGATGTGGATAAAAACAATGTACAGCTGGCAAAAAGTGCTCGAACGGTCGCTGAAATTGTAACGACTGGAAATGATGCTTGGTTTTTTTGCGTTGGACGCTCGGGAAAATTGATTCTTATCGTGAATGAGTTAATGGAGAACTTGAGTTGGAAATGCCGATGAGATGAAGGGAACGCGATGGTGAAATCTATAGGGGAAATGGATATCTTGAAGATTTTTTTCTACTCCCGTATACGTTTACGAACACACCTCATTTACGTTAAGTGAGGAATACACACATTTATTATTTTTGTATTAGTTGTTGTTGTGAGTGGTGGTTGAAATAAATAGATCGTAGATGTCATACAATAAGCTTAGATATTTGTTAACATAACGCCATCGAAATATTAGTCGACCTGTGTCTGCAACATGAAGTTTTTCTCGATTAATCATGCCAGTAAACGAGCCGATTTCTCGTCATTTTCTGCTTCAATATGAAGAAATTTGCGGTGAGTCTCATCGAATGCTCTCAAATACCTATGGTAAGGCCGCTATAAGTGAAAGAACGTGCCGAGAGTGGTTTCAACGCTTCAAAAACGGCGATTTTAACGTCGTAAACTAGCATGCAGAATTTGAGGCATTACTTGATCAAGACAATCACAGGCGATCGTTAGCGAACGCAATTAATGCGTTTGAGCCAAGCATTGAAGTACAAACGGCCGAAATACAACGAGAAACCTGATAAAGTGATTTTACAGCATGACATGCTTGGAAACTTTGAAATGTTAAGTCCTACCTCACCGCCGTATTCTCCAGACGTTGCTCTCTCGGAATATCACTTCTTTCGATCAATGGCACACGGCCTGACTGAGCAGCACTTCCGGTATCATGAAAAAGTAAAAAAATTGATCGATTCAGGGATCGATTCAAAAGATGGCCAGTTTTTCCAACGCGGGATTCTTATACTGTCCGAAAGATGGGAGAAAGTAGTGACAAACGATGGATAATACTTTGAATCATAAATGTATAGCCGGTTAAATGCTAAAAGAATACGAAAAACACGGCGGAAGAAAAATTGTACACCCATTAGTATCTCTCTTCATATAACAAACATATAAAAGTGTTTCTTTTGACCTCAGAAATCTTTCGTTAAAATAAACGTACAAGGTACAAGTCAGATACTCACCCTGTATGTAGAAAATGTCATTAAATCATGTTCATATAGATTATGATACATCAAATGGAAGGTAATTTGATTACCTATTCAGCGATTCAGCTAAAAGTGAAATTGGTTGTACCGCTTTTCATAAAAAAATTTGGAAATAATCCATAATTTGTGATTTGAGAGTTCTGCAATCAGACCATTATTATTTTACTAATTATTATTAAGGGAACTCCGCGAATTTTGAAGACTGTATATGGAAAACGATTGTGTATATAGGGTCCGTTCTAGTATCCTATTTCTCAATCCCTAAAATTTGAAAAAAAAAACCTTTTTTTGCGGTTTTTTTCTATTTTTGACAAAGTTGATGCCTTCACCGCTCGAGGTCACAAACTTGGATTATTAATAAGGAAAACATCATAAACAAGTCTGCAAAGAATCATTACTTCTGGATTTGTAGTATGCTATGTTGTATAAAGTTACTTCACTAATTACCATTTTTGCATTTTTCACTATGTCAATTAAAAAATCAAAAGATTGAGAGAAATTGTCTGACGAAAGAGTCTGAGTTACACTCCGAAACGTTACGTTTCAGAGTGCAAAGTGTTTTCTTTTTGTTCATTGTAAGGCAACAATTTCTTCTTGTAAAGTTTTGGCCCCTGAGAAATTAGTACTCAAACTTTTACGCAGAGGTCTTTCTTCTATTATTTTAAATTTTTTTTATTGTTTCTTCTTTCAGAGACTGGGAGAGAAAACCCAAATAAAGTTTTCAATAATAAGGTAGTGGTTATGAGAAATTTAACTGAGAAAAAAATTCTCCCCTGAAAAAAAAAATTTCTTCATTCACATATAACACTTTCGAAACTCACATGGATTCTTATTTTCAAAAATAAATTTCACGTTGCACCTATGTATCATATCGAAAGCGGAAAAACACACAGTCGTCAAAATGGTATTGTCCATTTACTTTGAAATTTTCATACATATCAAAAATTGAAATATATCATTGGAAGGAATTGGCTCTCTTTCATCATTTAAAATTTTTTATAATTTATTTTTGTTCAAGGTATCGGCAGAGAAAACCCTAAAAACTTCAAAAAAGAACTTTATTTCACTTTTTCGTGTATTGCCTCGTGGTTTAAAATATTTATTTGCTTTTGGATAAGTTAGAGATCACCATTTACATTGGGAAAGAATCTTTTTTGAACATGATCAATGAACTTGACTGATTTTTCCCTCGAATAACGACGGCCCCAAGCTAGAATAATACGTGCCATTGAATGAAACACCTTTCACTGCACAATGGGTATAAGAATTGCAACTGTTGTGAAAAGCATAGTCATATTTCCTTGAAATTAATCTTTATTAATGAAAATAATTCTAACTTGCTGTTTGAATTTAGTTCTCCAACAGTGAATATAACTTATAAAAGGTGACAATTAGTTTGAGAAAACAATTATGAAATTAAAAAAAAACACATAATTCAGGGCACAATTTTTTTTCTATGGAAGAGAAAAATGATATTTATATAAATCTAACATGTTTCATTCAGTCAGTGGTATTCACATATCACCAGTTTAATCACCCACAACTCCAGGATAAAGTGATGATTTTCTTATTATTCTTTATTGGTTTCTCCGTTGAAATACTATTAATAGCCTTCGATTTCAAGACCCAGATACTTGCTTACACCTTTCAGTTGCAGCTTGAATTGCCCCTATAAGTGCACTCCTGAACCCTACAGAACAAAAAATATATGTAACCAGACCTAATAAAATAATGGACAACAGAAATCAATTCACTCGTTTATGAATTCATTTCCATATTCTTGTTTGCCAATTGAGTTCATTATTCCAATAATTTCGTGCAATATTAAAACCTTCAATAACTTACCCTTGTCTTCTAAATAGTGCAATCCGGCAGCTGTTGAACCTGCTGGCGAAGTCACGTTGTCTTTGAGTATTCCAGGATGTGTGTTTGTGTCTCGTACCATCTGAGCCGAACCGTAGACTGTTTGCGAGGCCAATCTGTATGCAAGGTCTCTTGGTAGTCCCATCTTGACTCCACCGTCCGCTAAGGCCTCAATCAGCACGAATATCTGAATGATTTGATATCAAGTAAAACACGGTCGGTCAAGATTCATTCTCAACTATATCTATAGTATATCCAACGAGAAGCGATAGCGCCAGTGAACAACTAAATGTACGCCTATAGGGCTATGAATCTTTTCATTGGCTGCCGTTTAATGCTTTCTCCGTCTTCTCCAGATCTGTATTACGACAATCAAGTCCTGATGAATGTGACCACGCTTTGTTGTTTTGGCGCACTATCTCTTCTCGTTGGATGGACTATAGGTTCGTAAAATTGATACACGAAACATTCAGAATCTTGCCATTTAAGTGGCAAGTGACAGTCTTATGGTGTTAACTCTTAATCAATAAGATCTTGGGACCATTTGTAAAGGTAATTTTCAGAAGTAACCAACATATTATATTTTTCATCTTAACAGTTTTCAACACTACGGTAAAGAGAAATGATTCATGCAGAAATGTGGAGCTTAACCCACTCAAGATTATTTAAATAGTAAAAGATAGTATCTCCACCAGACTCACGAGTTCAAACAGTAATGATTAGATTTTAACGAATTTTTAGAAGATTTTCAACAAGCTGATGCTCTCAGAAGGACAAAGTTGCCTTACGTAGGCTGGACCAGAGCCACTGAGGGCTGTAATAGGGTCCATAAGGCTTTCCGGTACTTCTTCGGATGTTCCAATTGAGTCCAACAGTTTCTTAGTGATTTTGACGTCATTATCAGTGGTTTTGGCTCCTCTCACAAATACAGAAGCACCACTTCTAACCAGTGCTGGAGTGTTTGGCATGACTCTCATTACTCGAGATTCTTTAGGAAGGCACTGGAACAAGATTCAATTTCAAATTAGTTGGGTAGTTCGAAGATAGATTTGTTGAGCTGTGAGGTATTACGGATTTATAGTAACATAACAAAATGTTATGTTAATGTTAAAAAATAAATCATAAATAAATAATAAAATAAATAACCTTTGAATTGGACTATTCATTATAAAAAATACAAGTTCATTATTTTCAATGAGATCTCTTTTCAAAAAGAATGCGTGTGTGAAAATTAAGGAAAATTTCAAAGGTTTACATCTCATGCAACGAGCATAAGCCATCAATATTCAAGAATAGTTTCAAGTCAATAATTAAGGAATCATTTTTCTTCAAATTTCAAATTTTTCCCCCATGTGAACATTCATCAAGTAGCTAGAAGTGAAGGTCATTTATTATATCTATTATCAAAGTTTGTCTGCTGCAAAAAAATAGGTACAGTCCATATTCCAACTGAAGTGCACGAAAAGCAGCAGAGATGAAAAATGAAAGAATACTGACAATTGCATATTCCAATATGTGTTAATTACTTTCACAAAAATCACAAAAAATTCTCTGCTTTCATAATTATAACACTAGTGTGTTGCGGAAACTTTGGTAGTTCTATAGAGCTTCTTGTGTGATATGCGATATTTATGAGCCTTGGTTAGCATAACGTTCTCATTTTTCACTGTAATACAGCGCCAAGTCTAAGCCATTATTCCATAGCTCAGTTCTGAGCAAGTTTAAGAATTGGCAGCCCCTGATTGCCCCTGACAAATTAGGACACAAGTTTCACGCAGGGCCTTTTTTCAATTATTCAAGAAAATTTTCTAATTGATTTTTGTTCAAAAGACTGGGAGAGAAAACCCTAGAAAAATATATTAGCCTTATTTATACAAAAGAAGTTTTCATACTTCTTCAGCTCTTGAATCTTTATTCCCAATCGAATATCAATATTTTCATACATACTCCAAACGAGTTGCAAATATTTCGAATCGACTATTAAATATAATCCGGAATAGGATTTAGAATAGATTAATAGATAGTTCACGAAGAAAGTTGCTGTGATTGAAGAAAAACAGAAGGCCTGTGTATAATTGGGAGAATTCCAAAAACTGAATCTGAAAGAAAATTGTATTTTTAGTTGTTAACTGTGAGAGCCGAATACTCATTGCTTTGTTCCAACCTCTACAGTCTATAAACTTATCTCTTCCAAGAATGTTTAATATAAATTTCTCAAAACAGCGCGCCTCTAATTTTTTGTTCTCAGTAATCTTTCGTTTCCAAGAAAGACTCAAAAATACTTAAAGTAGCGTTTGAAATATTTGTCATTACCGTTCTTATTATATTCGGAATTGAAGAATTTCCAAATACCAAAAACGAAATGTTAAAAAATTGAATAAAATGCTTTATTTGAGAACAAAGTAAAATCTAAGTAGGTATTATTTGAAAAACCCAATTCTTGCAAGACAATAATGCCTCCCCCATGAGTATCAAAAAAATCTAAAAAAAGGTACCTACGCAACGTGATGCACATAAAAAATTTAATACAATAATTATAAATTCGTAATTTCTGAAATATTGTCAATATTATACTTCGAGCAACAATTGAAGGAACAGAAAAATATTCAAATTTTTTGGTGATTCTCAAGAGGCTGCATCTCAGTGAAAAATGGTCTTATAGAAAATAAAAAAAACTAACTCTTGAAGCTTGAAGACTTTTGTTTCTGAATTTATTGGTTCACAATTTTTCGAAGTACATGCAATAATCGGATAAAGGACGAAGAAAAAATTTTCAAAAATTTTCTTGAACTTGACCGATGCGAATGTTATTCAGCTCTAATTTGCTTTTCAGACATTACTATTTGTCTTCGAGATATCCTGTTTTGAATGCCAAATAGCCTTTTTCACTCAACTGCCGATATCTCCGGAACTACTGATCGCCGAGCGAGCCGAAAGACGATTTCTTTTTCTACAGAAAATTTCCTACAAAAATCTGTTCAGTTCAATTTGAAAGTTTTCTTCACCTATCTCCTGAACGTGGAAAAAGAGCTAACAAATGCCATTTTACCATTTTTTGTTTAATGGACTGTATCCTCGTCAATATTGGCGGAAAATCTTAGGATATGAAAAAATTTTACAGCCTGATGTTCCCCGAAGTCCCCCCTAAATCGGTAGATCGATCGGTTCAGGAGGTTCTTGAACCGATTGACTGAAATTTTGAAAAAATTAAGGGAACAAGATTTTTGTTCCTTAAACTTGACTTTATTTTCTTAATCGATCAATAATTACATTATTTCTTCACTTTTAATTCAATTTTTTTTTAAATAAATAATAAAAAAAAAATTTGTTTAATTTAAAAAATTTCCGAAATTTGGAAAAAAAAATTAACATTCGAAGAATTTCGTTATATTTTGTACTAAACGTAAAATAAGAATGAAAAAAAATTTAATTTAAAAAAAACAAGACACCATTTCTGACTCACCTCCACTGGAGCTATGGACACTGGATACATTTAAACCTTCATTTTCCTCAGAAAAAAATCATGAAATGAATTTAAAGTTGATATCCCTAACTTGCCCACGATACTCGTTTTGCGAAATTCTGAGCGACAGAATCTTTCCGTTTCCTGACACCACGTATTAAAAAACAGTTTTTTTTTTTTAACCTTTCGACTCATTCGGTAAAAACACCTATTTAAGAAGATTAGGTAAAGTTTGAGGGAAAAAAAACCTTGTTCTTTAAATTTTTTCAAATGTTCAATCAATCGGTCCAAGAAAACCGCTAAGCCGATCGATCTACCGATTTGGGGGAGACTTTGGGGAACATCAGGCTGCCAAATTTTTTTATAACCTAAGCTTTACCCCAATATTATATATATATTCTTATGAAAAAGAGAGCTAAAATAATACAATAAATGTTGAAACAAAAAGTACCTAAGCTGAGGTAAAAAAAGAACGGGGTATCATAACATTCTTTGTATGATACTATAGAATCATACGATACTATCAACACTTGTATCATACGATACTATACAGCCAGGGGAAAAAACCTCAGCCGAAAAAACCTGCCTCCCCGTAAACAAAATAACATAAAATATCAGGAAAATCTTGAAAGACATCAGTGTGATCATCTTCATGATATCCGTCGATGGTCTCGGATACACAGATTCTTCCCAAAACGACTCGTAATTCTTAATCTGAAATGAAAAAAGACAAAAGCAGAAAAGAAACCGATTATTCAGAATAAATTGAAGGCATTTTGGAAATGCATTTGCTACTTTAAAAAACATCAGCATTAAGATTTCTTGGCCAAATAATGTTCGGAGATTTATAAATATTTATGACAGAAATGTCACAAAATTTGAAAGAAATGAAAAAAAGAACTCCATCAATTTCTCCTTTCCGAATCTGTTGAAAGTTACGTAACTGATAATTTTTCAACATAACAAGCTAAACTTTTAAAAATCAATTAATACATAACCTTTCAACTGTCCTCCTTCACGACGATTCTGTTGCCGTGTGGGTTTCTTGCAGAAGAATCTCTTTGATACCATGTTCATCAGCTGATTTGGAGACGTAATCACACTTGTCTTTCGAAATTCCTTCGATATTCAAATTCAAAATCCACAAATTGTTGCTCTCTGGTCGTGAGGGTTTTTTCAAACCAGATACGACCTTCCAGGTGATGATTTTCCGGCACTTCAGATGTTTGAAGACCGCTACGGGACCCCAATGAAAGGCAATCATCTCCCATAGATAAACCAAACATGTTATAACACAAGAAAACAGTTTTGTGCTCATTTTCCACGTTTATGTGACAGGTGAAAAAAAAATTCTTTTGAATTGAACAAAACAGATTTTTGTGGAAAAATTTCTGTAGAAAAAGCAATCGCCATTCGGCTCGCTAGGCGACCAGTATTTCCGGAGATATCGGCAGTTGATTTTAAAAGGATCCTTTTGCATTCAAAACTGAATATCTCGAAAGTAAAAGGTAAATTAGAG
This sequence comes from Hippodamia convergens, assembly GCA_038502775.1. Classification (NCBI taxonomy): domain Eukaryota; kingdom Metazoa; phylum Arthropoda; class Insecta; order Coleoptera; family Coccinellidae; genus Hippodamia; species Hippodamia convergens. The sequence continues at coordinate 11,970,368 of CM076608.1, read as the reverse complement.
CTGAATGCACAGGTTATGTGACATTTGCATCGGTCTAGCTAGAGAAAATTCTCCATGAGCGTAGAGCAAAAAAATAAAAATTCGAAAAATTTTCAAAATTTTCTATACGACCATTTTTTACTGAGATACAGCCTAATGAAAAAAATTTTGAAAACTTTTCTATTAATTTAATTGTTTCGGGAAGTGTATTAGCAATGAACACTTCCTGAATATGTGGTAAGCAAAATCCTTTCAAGCTCAAAAAACCGGAAGTCTCTAGTTATTCGTTCTCAATGGTTATTACCCCCCCACGAAGGGGGGATATTCGATTACTATCGCTTAGAAATTTCTTCAGTTCAAAATGTGCCACTTTCCTCCTTATCACTCATATCTATCAGAACAACTTTGAGAAAATAATTCTTTCTCTGGAATCATTTTATTGCTTTTTTTGGTGAAAAACAGACCTTTGCAAATATTATTTGGAAGCATATTGACTTACCTGCTCTAACTGCTTGATAGTAACGCCCATGGCTATGGATAAAAATAACTTGTCGGCGTTAATATTTGCAGCCTTTTTTATGTCTCCTAGTGCAATGGGTACAATTGAGGGCTTAACAGAGACTATAACAACATCTGATTTTTCAACTACAGGTACGTTCTCGAATATTGATTCCGCTCCAAGTTCTCGGAATGCCTCTGCTGAAGGTAAATCCGATGGATGACAACTGGAGATCATTGACTCCCCTTTTGACAAACCTGCGGAAATTCACAAAAGGTTACAATTTGAGAAAATCGATAAAACTCATATTCAACTTTGAACTGGTTGAAATCCCTCGTTTTTGTCCATAAAAAATCCATTTTTTTCTAAATAACTTTGGTCTACAATTATTAGACAAAGAATATCTCCAGAACATTCCCTACTTTGAAAAGAAGAAAATATTCTTTGAACTTTTTTTAGGGAATTTCAGAAAGAAATGGGAATTCAATCACTCGATTTTTTACTACACTATTTCCAATTGTAATTCAGAAATCGTCAATTGACATTCAGTAAACTTGTATTTGATTAGTAAATTGTATTTCAGAAAACATCAAATGTCATTCAGAAAATATCAAATGAAATTCAATTGAGTGATCCGAAATTCATTTGATATTTTCTGAAATTCAATTGACTAATCAGAAATTCAATTATTGACGCTTTCTGAAATCAAAGTGACTAATCTGAAATACACTTGGGTTTCTGAATCACACTTGGAAATGGTGTAGCTCTAAGTTCTAATAGAATGTCGAAAACTATGCCCTTACGTTGCCAACTTTGGAGGCAACAAATGATTTTCAGTAGCTGCTTCAGAATAGCCAAGAAGTTATAGAAACGGTAATACCTGCAGATATAAAACCTTTGGCCATGGCTTGGGCCATCTTTCCACCGCCGATAAATCCAATTTTTAGGAGATTATTAGCCATATTCACTCACGAAATTTCAGCTTAATAGAAATATGTTCTAAACTTTCAGACACAAGCACTTTGGACTAAATCATTTTGTTTCTGAAGCGTCCTCTGATCGATACAATTCTGATAATAGGCAGGGTTAATAGTACTATCTCGAAGAAAACAAATAAATATTGATAACAACTTGCATTCCGAAAATATTGAGAGCACTCTTTGAACAACTGCCACTTATTGAGTATGTACGATTTCACGGTCCCTTTCAACAAAATAAAATCCTTCAATGGATTGAATTTTGAGATCTCTCAAGTTCAACAAAATATTGGGATCAAATAGAAAATAAACTGTGTCAATTGATCCTGAATTGGTAAATTATTAATATTCGAGAATAGAGTAGAATAGAATAAATATAGAATGAGAATAAGAGTTCCTTCAAAACCACATTAAAGAATGTTACAATGTGTAATTGAATAAGGGAATTAACTTATATAAATAGAGTGAAGAATTATACAAGGTGTCCAGTAAATATGTTTTTTTTTTTCAAATTATCAACGAATTTTCGTAATTTAAATGAAAAATAAATTATTTTTATGAGATTTTCATTAATTGTTGTACACGTTTTGGCTAGTTGTTTCAAGAGAAAATGAATCTTCAAATGAGAATGTTATTGATTGATTATAAATGAAGGTCTTAAATTTAAAGACAAAAATTTGTATATGCTCGTATAATAACCAAAAATGACAAATGATTTTTCAGTTATACTGGTGCGAAAAAAGTCCAGAGAAACATGGAGAACATCAATTTAGAAGCCATCTACGATTCATACACATTCTTAAAAGGTCAAATTCATAAAATGAATTGCATTAATTATGTTATCTTTGGAACAACGGTAGTGTTTTATGCAGAAATGCATTCACGGGCTATAAAGTTCCAGAGGCAATTGAGGTCACTGCAAGCATACTTTAACCATAAGGACATTTCTTAAAAAAAGCGGAAAGAGTATGAACAAGTAGAAAAACATTTAATTTAATAGGATATAATTTTTATAATATCGTAAAAAAAAATTATTTCAAAAAATAACAATAAACGCAATAATTTTCGAAAGCTGAAGAATAATGATACAATCCGCGCAACAATTGAAGTAACAGAAAAGTTTTCAAAATTTCTTAGTGACTTTCAACAGGCTGTATCTCAGTGAAAATGGTCGAATGGGAAATAAAAAACCTACTTGTGAAGCTTGAACACTAGGCGACCAGTAGTTCCGGAGATATCGGCAGTTGAGTGAAAAAGGTTTTTTTTTGCATTCAAAATTCTATATTCTATATCTCGAAGACAAATGGTCATATTCGAGGGTCGTAAAAAGTAAATTAGAGCTGAATAAACAGGCTATGCGACCTTTGCATCGGTCTAGCTCGAAAAATTTTTTTCATGCGCGTAGAGCAAAAAATAATAATTTGAAAATTTTTTTAAATTTTTTCTTCCTGATTTATCCGAGGATTGCATGGCTACCGGCTACCGGTAATCCGGAAATTTTTTTATCAATTAACTAAGAAAATAGAGTCCTCAAGCTTCAAAAATAAATTTTTTTGTATCCCTTACGACCATTTTTTACTGAGATACAGCTTTTTGAAAATAACCAAAAAATTTTGAAAATTTTTCTGTTCCTTTGATTGTTGCGCGAAGTATATATGAATAAAAAGGTCCTCTTGTCTTAAAAATTGTTTATCCATTTTTTGAAAAGGTTATGCAGTTCTTTTCGGCAATATAACTTGTCATCATATCATCGGGCAGTCGGGAATACAAACGTCAACATTGTTGACCTCTTTATTTGTACATAGCGAATACCGCTTTCAAATTCCGAAGATTGCAAGAAACGATAAGTTTATGAAAATTATTTTCAGATACCAAGTGTTATATATGTATAAATTCAATCAGAAAAAAAAAATAAAATTTAATGGTGAAATAAAATTTATTCACAATAAAAAAAAACTATAAAAGTTTGAGTTATAAGTTATAACTCGAAAACGAAAATCAGTTTCAAAGTTCTACATGATAGAAGCACCTTTAAATTCGCCATGAAAAAGAAGTATATAATTGTCTGAAATGATTCAAATAGCTCGAATTAAAAAACATGCCAATCTACACAAAACCGATAAAACACTGGCTAATATATTTATTTGAAAAAGAAGCATAAACAACAAAGCAATGTTTTTGAATTGTACTTCCAGGAGATATTCAAATGGGTGGGTTTGACTGAACTAATTTTTTTGACTTTTCCAAGGATTCTTTTTATGAATGTCGGTACCAAAATGTTTGCTTCCAAAAAAACTTCCATCGAATTGCAAACAATATTAAAACCGCAGAGCTATTAATTCCATCTTGATCTCATTGGAAATCAGATCATTTTTACCTGCACTTTCGAAGGTTATAAATTCGTTACGGTCATTACTAGAGATTTGAGCATAAAGAGATGAGGAGAGAACCTGGGGTTATCTCTAATTATATTCGTTCTACAAAATACCTTCGCACTTATATATACCATTATCGTTTCATCATGGTGATTAAAAAAACAAACAAAGTTGTACAAACAAAGGGATTCATTTCAACGTGAGATAAGAAACCCAATTTCCTTTTAATTCTTGAGGTGTTGTAAAAGCCATTCATTCAGTATCAAGCGAAACTTTATCTGTACCCGTTTTCATAAGAGAATTTTTTATGCATCAACACAATGACCATGATGAATAAATTCTTTCTGGTTTGTTTAAGTGAGTAAAAATCCTTGTGTGCATATTTGATGGATTTTTAATTCTGTTGAGTTTCGCAGTTCTGGTCTTGGTTGCTTCTGATCATGCGGAGGCCAGAAGAAAGATACTGAAGGGGAGGAAAACCATAAATAGGACTTATTTCCGTGAGTTCCTCTTTGATTTTCGAATTGTTAGAAGAAAAATAAAATCAGTATATTGTAGAAGAATCAGCATTTACTGACAACAATGTATGTAAAGTTGGTCCAGCACTTTTCGATTTCAGAAAAAATTATTGTGCTGAATTGTAAAAGGGTTGAGCAGCTCTTTGCCGTTGAAATTTTTCTTTTATTCCATAAGCTTCTAAAGATATTTTACAAAATGTGTTGTGGGAAATAGCCATAGTTACTGAGTTTCCGACAATATACTGTACTGGTTTTTTAATTTCCATCATTAGAAGAAAAAATTCAAAGTTTTTTCTGAGAATTTTACCGGCACGAGTCCCTACAATTTTTTCACAAATTCGGAAAAATTGTTATTTATGATACGAGTGTTGAAAGTGACGTTTTATTTTGTGAGTGAAAAAGTTTGTGAAATGAGCGGAGCGATTTGAATAATTTCACGAACAAAATAAAATCACTTTTAACACAAATACCATACAATGTTTTTTTGTACAACTGCCCTATTTCGATTATGAAATGGTCGAATTTGCAATGACAATAAACTTCAAAATGCATTTTAATATTGAAATATTCAAAAGGTTGTTTTGAATGGCAAACGTTGCCAACGTTATGATTACTAACAAATGAGAAAAGACGCTGTCATTTGAATTTCGTTCCTGTCCAATTTTCGTCTTGGGTTTTTAACTGCTCAATATGTTTGTCGAGAGTCCAAATATTAATAAAAGTGACGATTTGGTTGTTCCTGGATATTGAAGAGTCTGCGAGAAGAGCAAATCTGGAACTCCCACCTAAAAAATCTGTTCAGCAGTACGTTATTGTATATAACAATTTCCTGGCCTGGTGTAAATTTAAAAATGTAGAAGGGAACTTCAGTAAAACTGTTTTCTTGGCATACTTAGAAGAAAAATCAAAAATATGGAGTTCATCAACTTTGTGGAGCAAATTTTCAATGATAAAGTCAAGCGCCCTTGTTGAAAATGGTGTGGATGTTAGTAAATATTTTAAGGTAATAGAATATTTAAAATGGAAAAGTGAAGGATATCGTCCCAAAAAATCGAAAATTCTCACTCGTGAACAAGTTAAAAAGTTTATAAAGGAGGCACCAGATGAGAAATACTTGATGGTTAAGGTTGCAACTATTTTCGGATTATTTGGAGCCTGTCGGCGTAAAGAATTGTGTAATTTATCAGTGGAAGACATCGAAATAACAAATAAATCATTGGTTACACAACTTCCAATTACAAAACGTCGTTCTTTCAGTATTATTGGGAAGTAGGTATATGTAGACTATTTTCATGAGTACTTTGCACTGCGCCCTTCTGTCATCAAACATCGTCGTTTTTTCCTAAAACGCATGAATAATAAATGCTCTGCCAATCCAGTTGGTATTAATACATTTGGGAAAATTCCATCTATTGTTGCCGAATTCCTCAAACTGAAAGAACCAAAGGAATATACAGGACACTGTTTTCGAAGATCCTCCGCTTCATTGCTAGCAGAGTCAGGAGCAAATATCACGGATATAAAAAAAAAATGGCGGATGGAAGTCTACGTCGGTAGCCGAGTGCTATGTTGATCATTCCATTGCATATTTATAGAAATGTCATTGCTGAAAAAATTCTCCCAACCTCAACAGATTTTGGATCATCATCGTCCAATATTGATGGTGCTGAGGATTCTAATAATGTGTTGAGAAGCTCCCTAACACAGGGCATTAATGTTAGTAATTGTTCTAGTTTTACGAATAAAATTGTTGTTCATGTTGTGATGATGTTAAATATCGATAATAAGAATTTGCAATTGCTGAATTTTTCTCATCTGATTTCATCATCATTACTTTTTCTTTGATTTCAATTTTCTTAGAAAGACTTTCCGAAAAATATTAAATATTTGAAAGACACAGCCCTTTTTTTATGAAAAAATTCAGATATTCCCATACGCGTGCTGGGTGAAGTAAGAGTAGGTATAGTAAACAGTACAGTAGTATAGTAAAATCAACTTTTTCATCATCTTATTGATGCCTAACAGTAAAACATAAAGCTGCGTTTCAAATATTTAATTGGTGAAAAATAAACCAGCGAAAATTGTATTTTTCTTTCTTCAATTTACCTAGAATATGTTTCAGTCTTCCTACTAACGAATCAGACTTGAAAATGCATGATCGCACATTCGTATCAATAGAATTCAGATTAAAAAATGAAATTATCATCGTTCAATGACTTGGTTGAGGCTTTCGCGGCCATTATTCAATGTCACCTGTTCTTTCGATCATTTCGGCCTTCGTCGTGGATAACTTCTCTACTCAGGCAGCTCAATTCAGCGAGAACATCTCCTGAAATATAACTCCTGAAGATGCCAGAAACTCGAACTGGCGAAACTTCGAGAACTTACCCACGACAACGGCCGAAATGCATGAAAAAACAGGAGACATCATAGTTGTTGAGAACGCATTCGTTGGTAAAGTAAAGTACGTTTTATATTCCCTCATAAATTTAATTTAATTCATTTTTTTTTCCATTATTGATAGTCTATTGGGAAATGAAAACTCTTGAAGTTCTGCTTTTATACGTCTGCTGTAAGAAAGTATGAAAACCATCTAGAAAATATAAATTTCAATTTCTTCCGTAGTTTTTGTTGAGGAACCATTAGGTTTTTGATATCATTTCCACAAAAATCAAATCAATAAAACTGAAATAATAACAAAAATGAATGGAATAAAGGTATTGTTATTTCATAAGTAATATTTAGCCTATATGATTTGATACACATTGATTTTGAATATTTTTTGTATGTATCAGAAATAAGATAATTCACTATCAAGGCCATATGATTTCCTCTAGTCTGTCACTAATTTTTTTTTATATTTTTCAATATTTTCCAGGTGATTCAATAGTACCGGCATGGATATTGGTACTAATTGTTGCTATCGTAGAACTACTTTTTGGTGGCTTGCTCTATGTTGGATTGAAAGTATGTGTATTGGATAAAGTTCCAGATTCAGTGGGCTACGTCCCTGCTTCAGCTCAACCATGAAAATCAGCAAGTGATTCGAAGTTTGATCAGAAATCTCAATTTGTAATTTATTTTGTATCAGTAAAAAAATTTGTAGTAAATGAAAATTTTATTTGAGGATATCACTTTTGCCGTTCGAATTTTTCAATGCCGCATAAAACAGAAATTATTGTTTTATTAATACATTTTTTCGGGAGAAATGATAACTTTGAATAGAGAAAGTGATACTCATCTATTAATTAACCGGAAGAAGAAACCCAAAAAAAACCTCTCATGAACGAAAAGAAAAAACCTAGAAAATTTTCTATTAGTAACAGCTGAGTTGTTCTCTTCAGTAATCTCCTATTTTTTGTTCATAGACAGTTTTCATTCCAATCATGTATAGTACCCAAATAACGGTTTGTTTTCAAATCGACTAGAAAATTCCGCATTTTTATTTTAAAGTAAAGTAAATTCTTATGTGCAGAGAGTGCTATAGCTGAGCCATTCAATTATAATAATAAAAATAATTTAATTGATCCTATTAGGACATAACAGTGCATGATAATATAAATCTTTAGATTCATATTTAAAAAGATCAAAGGTAAAGGACCTAGACCAAAAGAATTGGAACATTCTATTTTGAAAAAATAATAAATAACTATTGAAGAGGGTCAGAATTCCCCCAAGCAGACAATACTTTACAACGTTTCACCAGATATCATCATTAATCATTGTGTGTCACACCTCACTTTCTCAACTCTATCAACAAAATTATCAATTGATAAGATTAGTATGAAATATCATCAATAGCCTATCCCATACATCGTGTAAGCAAGAACCTTTCATTATATAGTGCTATTTAATTACTGTTATTTTTGTTTGAAATATGGATTCGAATAAGAAATTATTATACGCAGCAGCTGTTATAGCAGGTATTTTTCATTAAATTCCCGAATTTCTTTGAATTCTAAAATTCTTTTTTTGTTTCAGTATTATTATGTTTGTTCATTGAAACCTCAGAGAGCCGAAGGGTTATTTTGAAAGGAAGAAGAACTATAACCAGGACGTACTATTGTGAGTAATTAATATCCTGAAGGGTTTACGTATTTACTCGGAGGAATTGTGATGTGTTCTTTAAAATAATTCAACGAGAAAATAAGGAATATTAGGAGGCTTTCTCCATTTCACGAATCCGCTCCAAATTTAAACTTGATTCTGAATAATAATCGATCATGAAATGAAAAATTAAATTACGATATGGTGATTTATGGAAAGATTGTATTCCTCAATATATAGGGAGGTTCAATTAATGTAGGTACTTGGTACATTGTGCTGTAAATATCCTCGGACAGGCCGATAAATATTGATTGACGACATCGATAAATTTTTTTTGCGGAAATACCAATTTTTGTATGATGTTTCTCAAAGGGAATATCAAGTTACCCATACGTACCAAATAACAAATTTCTAGTCGGTTCGATGATGAAGAGATAGGCACATATTTGTTCGATATACTTATGGCCTCATACACTGGACAAATTTCATATGTTTATCAAGGTTTTAGAAAAATCAACGTCTCTTTATTTTGGAAGCTAATTCTAAACCTCAAACGGAGTAAAAAGTTTCATATAAACATGGGTTCGCAAATGAGACTTTTTGAAGATATGGGCGATTTTCAGTTTTGTTTTTTAATGAACTGCTCCACATCAGTTAGGGATATTGACTTAAATTGCAAAAAAATATAATTGAAATGAGATTTTGTGATGAAAATTCTTATTAATATGATTTCAAGTTGCAGGTAATAAAATTACATTACATTTCTTGAGGTATTTGGTTCCATGAACGGGACAGAAGCTCTCTCAAATCATTTAAGGATTCTGGGGTAGGATGATGATTATCTAATCTTCTTTGGAGCATATCCCATGCATGTTCTATGCAATTCAAATCTGGTGAGTGCGGAGGTATTGGTAAATGTGGAATACCAAGCTCCTCGCGCGCATTCTCAACTATGGCTGCACGGTGCGGTCTAGCGTTATCGTCTCGATATTGAAAAGTTTCACTAATAGCAGCGTGAAAATTTGGCAAAACATTGTCAATGACATGCTCCCTATAGTGTAAGGCGGTCATATTCCCAGGAAAAATGTGGAGATCTGTGCGCCCGTTGAAACATTTCCCGGTCCATACCATAACACTACCCCCTCGGAATGGATGAACTTCTTGGACATAGCGAAGATTACTGGGTATGCGTGGGATTGTCCATAACCTTATTTCTTATTCTTCGAGAACCTCAAAATCGTCCATATCTGGATTCATCAGTGAAAAGGACACTTTGCCATTGTTCGTTCCAATTTATATGTTGCCTTGCCCATTCCAGTTTTTGACGCTTATGGTCACGTGTTAACGGAAGTCCTCTTAATGGACGGGTAGAACCTAGATTCAACTCTCTCAAACGTCGTCTGATGGTTTCGATGGAAACTTGGACCTCATCTCCATTTTGAAGAGTATCCCGTAGCATTCTACACGTAGATGTAGGCTTTCTTCTCGCCGAAACGGTGATGAAACGATCCTGAGCAGGTGTTGGTTTTCGTCACCCACCAAGCCTTGGTCTTTCCAATACGGAACCTGTCTCCCTAAACCTATTTCAAAGTCGAGACATCACACTTTGGCTGATTTGGATCATTTCCGCTACAACAACCTGAATTAGGCCACTCTGTAGCATTCCGATAGCCCTATTAGCCTCAGCGTTTGCCAATTTGCGTCTTGGCATTTTCAGAAAACTCGTTTCAAATCGAAGCCTTTGATAAACTGACTCCATTTCCAAATGAGAACATAATTATATGAAGCATATGCAGAAAAAAGGCGACCAGATTGACGAAATGTCTCATACTGATATTTATTGGATCGATTCAAGTTGTTATTGAGTTTTAAATGATTTTACAGCGATTTTCTCGAAGATTACATACTTTTCACAACGATTGAATACGATATCCCTAACTCTTGCGGAGCAGTATATTTTAACTACTATATTTTACTAGTTTTAAAGCACAATTCGGACGCACACAGGATGTAAACATTTCTACATCATTTGAATATAACATTGAGCGTAATGAAAAGTCATTCTACTTGTTCGATGCTACTGAAATTGAAATTCTACAGGTTGTTAAAAACCTAGTTAACAAGAAAAGTTGTGGAGAAGATATACCTAAAACGACTATAAAGAGAATTATACCTTTGATCATTAAACCCTTATAGTTAGTCTACAGGTCTGGAATAAAATAATGGAAACATAAGAATCCCAATGTTAAATTCGAATGAGCTCCGAGTCTAGCAGAACAGTGGAATAATCGAAACCTCTTTGCGATTCGATAACAAATGAGGGAATGGACTATTGGAATGGCGAATCTCGGCAGGAGTGATACGCCATACTCGGCCATACCCGGCTGGAAAGCATCGAGAGTGGAGACACCGACTGGACCCGAATCTCCGAATGCCCCGAATCGAGCCGAGTGACTAGCGACAATTCGGACCATAGACTATTAATATTATTAGTAGTCTGTGATTCGGACACTCCTGACGGTACTTATAACTCGCAGCAGAGATCCCCGAGGTTTGCCATTCCAACAGTCCAGTCCGGAGACAACTGTCTCTGGTCCAGTCCCTTATTTTTTATCGAATCGCAATGAGGTTTCGATTATTCTACTGTTCTAGTAGACTCGGAGCTCATTCGAATTTGATATTGAGATTCGTATGTTTCCATTATTTTATTCCAGATCTGTATATAATGAATAATAGAAGCTTCATGAAATTCTGGATAAAAGTGGCGGAGTCCGTGAATATTTGGTATGGAGCCTATAAAGCAAAACTTTTTCACATAAATTACGAAAGACTGTGTTACCTGAGCATCTTACTTGTACTGGAGAAGATGTGCTGCTGAGATCAAGTACCAAATTTCTAGGAGTCGTTGATCGACACCTTCATTGGCTGGAGCATACACCAGAACTTTGAAACACCTCAACAAGGTGATGAATACCCTCCATGTACCAAAATCAAAGCTCTAAACTGAAATCCTAAAAACGATATATTTCTCAAATTATCAATCCCTTATGAGTTATGGATTGCCGATCTGAGGATCTGCTCAAATTAGACGTGTTCCAATTTCATTGTAATTTCATATTTGTAATATTGTAACAGGGATTCTTGGTGAATAAAAGTTATTATTATAAATTACAGAAGATTCGCGAGCGACTTTATTCAATAAAGTCTGTGTGCTTACCATATTCACGCCACCTATTGGGTACAGGAATAACACTCAAACATCTTTTCTCAAATTTCAGATGACTCGATACTTCCAGCCTGGCTTGTGGTTCTTCTCACTGCATTAGGAGAAGTGATTTTCGGCGGAGTTCTATATATTATCCTAAAAAGAGTGATTATCGACCCTCCTTTAGCTGGTTTCTACAGCGTTCAGCGTGGGGACAACGCATCTATGAGGTCATAAAACAAAACTGATAATAGCTTCTAGTTTTCATTATTCTTTCTAATAAAATTATTCAAATTTTATGTACCCTTCTTTGGATAACAAAATAGTGAGACATGCACCGCTAATTGAAGAATGAATTGTATTGTCCAAAATAGTGGTAGACCAAGCAAGCAGTCTAAACCAAACCAAATATCCATCTTTTATTCTGCAGATCTGTGAAAAGAGGCTTAGGAAATTCAAAACAACTTATACATGTAAATTATCTATTAAACATATTCATACATAAAAATCGATCAGTGGTATGAATCATCTCCAAATAAATTCATGATTTAATGTAAAAGAGAATTAGTCAAAACATAATTAACAATTGAGAATTAATACAGTACAATTTTCATTAGACGACAAATTTGAGCCATATACTGCTTTTATTCTACAAACTTGGGACATTGGACATTGAACGTGAAAATTATTCATACTATGTTGCAAAGAAGTATTTTCATTCAGCTAAAAATTTCTGCATCAGCAAGCTATTCATAAAGGGTTAACTTTTATTTGGGGAAAAAGTAACTAGCAGCATTTGGAAACCTTTCTGGGATGAAGTCTGAGTTATCTCTTAAACCTTCCTGTACAGAGGTCCTCAATAAGGTTCTATAAGCGGTTTGGATCTCCTGGGACTGACCAGCTAATCTTGATACTGTTTCCAGAGGAGCTACTCCTGTTAGACCAGTATTACTAACTGCCTTCTTTACGCTTTCTGTGAAAACCATCAATTCATTCGTTATTTTTGAAACATCTCTTCGGTTTGTTTTTCTTTTAATTAAATTGTATTTTGACAAGTGATTCTAATGAAAAAATAAATTCTCTGTTGGTCAACAGATTAAATTATTGAACTAAAGCAAAACCATGGCACAAGGGATGTTCGTTTTTGCATATTTTGCAAACATTTTTTATTTTGAAATTGATGAAATATTCGTTTCTCTGAATCTCTATTGCTGTTCACTCTGCCAGATATTGTAGAACAAAATCTCACAAGAATATCCTAGTTTTGCGCAGTTTTCAAGGTTATATTTAATCATTTCAAGTGGGCTTTATTTCTTATCTGTCTATTTTGTGATCTCTCGAAATTCAAATGAAAATTCAGATTAGTGACTTTTCTATAGTATCTTTGCAGTTGGTGTGACATACGAAATTTGACAGATTACGGAATTTGAATTATTTAATTTGAAAATTGATAGGATCGGATGGTCAGTACCGGCAACCTCAAAACAAAAAACATAACTAAAAACAATTCTGTAATGAGTTCATTACAGCACTACTTTCAGTTCTGTAATAATGATAATAATAAAGGCCTTCAATTCAGAAAATAATACAAGTATCTGATATATCATAGAATAAAGAAAAAAATATTTGAAAAAGGCGATATTCAGACCTGTTTGCACAAGCATTCCTTAAAGTTAACGATCCCTTGAATATTGACAGTTGCACGACTGTCACTCAAATGGAATTATTAGGTAAGGGACCTTAGAATATAGAACAATATTTTATATTCCATGTAAAGGACCCTTAAATAGTTCTATCTAGTGATATTTCAATTTTTCATGTTGCTTAACTTCACCCTAGTTCAATAAAGCCTTTTCATTGGCTGGCCGGATACAGATGATAGTTGTTATTTAATTAACCTAACCTTACTCATGAAAATTATTACACACAATTGATAGAAAACAACAAATGTTCAGTCAGTTTGACAAATTATTTTAGGTTATAATCCCATCCTTAAATTTGAGGTTAGGTTTAAGGATCGAAACGTCACTTAAATATTTAAGGAATGTTGGTGCAAACCAGTCAATCTAACCTGTATGAACGTAATGAACACGTTTACGATACTCAAATAGAGAAATAACTATTTTTGAATTTTAAAGTTATGATGAATGTATTTATAAAAATGTAACCTGTTTCATTAAATCTGTAAAACAAAACTCACTGGCACATTTGAAAATTGCTTCATTTAGAATGAGAATTAGTTTTATTTATGCTTATTATAAATTTTTTCATATTTCAACAAGACGGAATTTCGCATTGAATTGATAACTCACCTGCTATCACTTGAGGCAAAGGGATTCCATGTCTGACCTTCGAATTATGTACTATTTTCCTTCGTTTGCTGGGCATACCCGACAAATAAGCATCGCTAAACGGAGTTTGAATATTTAATTTCCTTTGCTGCTGCACATCTCTGTTTATTATTGGCACCCAGTCCTACAATCAACAAAAATATTAACCAAACTCAATCTCTTTTTTCTGAGATACTCACAGCAGGAACTTGATTATGCCAAGGTTGGGATCCATTAACAACACTAGGAAGAGGTTCTTCTGTAACATTTTCTTCTGGTTTTGCGGCGGCAGGTGTTTTTTCAACATTAACTGATTCTACTTGAGCCTCTTCCACTTCCATCGGCTTTCAAGAAATTAAATATTAATACAAATAACTAAATATGACATAAAAATATATAATACCTCTTCTTCGGTTTTCTTAGCGCTAGTTTGACCTGATCCTTCTGACACAGCAGGAGTTGCAGAACTTTTCAAGACAATGAAAGACTCGATTGAACTTATTAGGTTACTATTTCTCTGCAAGAAATTGGTTAAAAATTGATAACCATTAGGGGCAAACCAAGCCAACAATTCCTCAGGTAGTCCTCTCAAATGTTTACCCTGAAATCAACAGGTAAACAATCTAATTAAAATTTTTCATATTTCTTCTACGCGCTTACCATAAGCTGTCTGAATACCAAATCAGCTGCATTCACGCTTTTGTTGCATGCGCGAAAAACCAACGCACCCAATTCCTTGACAGCTTTCACAACGGTCTCGAACAAAAGGGCAGGATCAGATGTGTCCCTTTCCAATTCACGGGCGCAAAGTTCCAAAATATCCGGCAACTTGGCGCGCATATATTTAATCAATGAGGCCCTTATATCCACATCGCCCCAAACTGGAACCCGCGACTGAAACAAACAATGGGCCATTGATTTGATTTGCATCAATTACATCTGTTTTGGAATTTATTGTTTTCTAGCAGATGGAAGGCAATGACTATATTTACGTAGACACGAATAGTTTATTGAAAAAAAGATGGAAAGGATTGCATAATGGCAATTTTTTATTAGAATTCAAATGAGGAAATCGAAAAAAAGGGAGTCAAAATCATTTCTACAAATGCCGAGAGATTTATGATGTTTTCTATTACTTTTTGTCTTCTTCATCAATCTAACATAACCTCACTGATTGATTTTGCAATTTCTAAATACTAATTTTGAAAGAACAAACTCAACTGTAGAGTACAGTGAGAAATATTGTCGTTTGAAAATAAACGAATGATGAGTGACTTAGGAATCGATCATTTTAACTTGATTACCACTGAACTATCCCATTTTCACTGGAAGAAGCTATGCTAATTCCTCTAGGATCACTTTGACAATCAAATGATAGTGATCATACAGTATGATCGAATGCCATAATCATTATCGACGACTTATCAATTGAAACGATTATACGAGGTGTCCCACAAATACAGCATGTTGGAATATTTTTGGGAAGGGATCAAAATTCACGTTTGCTTTAACTAGTGAGATGACTTCGTATAAAAGCCCAATATTTTATGATAAAAATAGATTCCTTATTTGATTATTGTTTTCATGTAAAATTTTCGAATTTTCATCAGAAAATTGTTTTTTTAACATGACAATTCTTAATTTCAAATAAAGCTGAAACATGAAGTATCTACAAGGTTTTTCTTTAGAAAAATTTCATTCTTAGACTTCCACAAGAACTGAGAATAATGCTTCACAATCGTCAGAATCAAAAATCATGATACAGAAGCTTCCAAAAGAGATTTCAAAGTTGGCAATTTCGAAAACGTGAAAGATCGAAATTTTCTTTTCAGAACCCCATTTTTTATAGTCATAATGAAATCTACATTGAAAAATAATGTAGGTGTGGAAATAACACCAATGCTTAATTCATATTTTCTGAGATATTCGTGAAAAACAATTTAGGCGATCACATTTCACAGAAAGAAAATTAGAAATATTATTGATTGAATTTCATTTGTAGAATTGGATAGTTTAATTTAAATTTAATATACAGATGAAGAAAATCCTTATGGAAACATATGTTAAATTCGAATGAGCTCCGAGTCTAGTAGAACAGTGGAAGAATCGAAATCTCTTTGCGATTCGATGACAAATAAGGGACTGGAATGTTGGAATGGCAAGTTTCGGCAGGAGGGGGTGATCTCGGCTGCCGCGAATTGCAATGCATTATTAGTCTCATCCGAACGTCAGATGTTATAGCTAGACGGTTTGAAAATAAATTAGATTCGTGTAAATCAAAATGTTAACGGTTGAAGAGAAAATTCAAATCACAAAATGGTACTTCGGTGGTCAATATATTGCGGAGACAATAACTTCTTTCATTGTTGCCTTTGGAGATAGGCCGATACCTTCACGTTCGGCTCTCCAACTTTGTGCCAAAATAGCAAGTATGTCTAATCTTCTCAGAGATATGAGATTATCTCTTTATAATAGATTTGGCTACTGTTTGGCACAACAAGGTGGATTATTTGAACATTTCATTTGAATTTGTCGATCTTCAATTTTTTTTGTTTTCCTTAATTTATTTTCATATAATAAATTTTTGTTTTTTACTCATAGAATGTATTTTTGTTTACCAATTTTTACTTATTCTAGAATTTATTTTATTTTCAAACCAGTTTTGGCAAAGAAGGACTTGAATACTAATTTCACAGGAAATTATTTGTGTCATTCATTGAGGCGAATAAATTCCTCGCGTCAGAGTGGAATAAAATTGTCGTATTCATTAACAACAGAAATGAAATCACCCATATCGCGTTTGGAGTGTTACTGATTCGATTCGACACTTCGCGTATCATACGTTGTGCTCTACATCCCCACCCAACCGAATCTGTCGGCCCAGCCTTTTATTCGATATCACTTCCCTCTGAGGTTCTGATTCTGCCACTGTTCCACTAGAATATAGCTCTGTTCGAATTTACTATAGAAACTGTGATGTTTCCAATTGTGTTTTCCCGATCTGTATAATCATATGTTGAATTTATACAAGGAACAGTGTTCATTCAATAATGGGAATTATTATTTAATTATTACATTATCGTTCATTCCAAATTTATGAACTCTACTACGGCGTTTTTTTCGACTTGAAAAGTACAAAAAATGAAAATGGAGTGTTGTGAGAATGGTTTCTGTAAACCTCTCTAGCAAGTTCCAAACTTGATATTAAAATAACATCATTGATTCAATTCAAATTACAAGCCTATTATGAAATACACAAATAACGTACATATACTTATTTTTTCCTGAAGAAAAATTATGTCAATTTGGCTTCAGATAATTAGTTTGTAATTTTTTACAATTGCTTAAGTTTTGTAGTGCTTCAAGGTCAGACGAAAGAGATATTACTATGATATTCTGATAATAATGGAAGATTGATTAAGAAATGGTGTTGTGTTCAAATGATTTGAATAATTTTTACTTACCATAGTTTCAAGAACTCCAGAAGATTCCATCACAAATCGTTCAACTATTTCATTATTTTGTGAACCAGACTCAAGTGCTAGAGAGTTGAAGAAGTAACTACGAAGACGAGCCATTACAAGTCTGAGTGGAGAGTAATCTCCTATATTTATTCTTAATATAGCCCTAAAAAGAAATAGAAAATTACCTTACTGCTCACACAATTAATATTAATTTTATTCCTTTTCAAAGTCAATATTTTTGGATATCTTTTTGGAAAAAAGCAAACAACTCAATGAGTGAACAATTATAACATTTTTTGAAAATTTCTACCACCAGTATGATATCACACGATAGATCGATACCATACAATTCAATTTTCTGTTAATGGTATTTCCCAAAAATCATACAATTTTCAAACTCATCAAAAATACCGATATATTAAAGTTTTATGAAATAGTCAAACCAGATGCTTACCTCAAGGATAGAGTTCTGTATAATGTCATAACAATGTCTTGGAATATACTTTCTCCGCTCACATAGGTTCCTCCAAAGCTAAAGTCACCAAAAACTGCTTGTAAATTGTATCCTCTTTCAGTGATTCTGAAAGTCTAGAAACAAAACACAATGACAATGATGAAAATTTTCAAACATTAAGATTTCGTGTTTTCCAAGAAAAAAGTATGTACGTTTTTGGCTGTTTGGGAATAGATTTAATTGAGAAGGGTTACAAATCAAAATATCACATGGAAATGGTTTTGGAGAAACTACTTTTCTCTTGGAGGTGAAATTTGTTAATTCCTTTATTCACCCATTCAGTTACATTCATGATGTAGAAACCATAGAAACACTTACGGGAGATCCAGTAGGACGAGGTATAGATTCTGCGACACTGGCTAATACACTTTCTTCCCCTACGACTTGGGGTGCATCACCGATTCCAACTTGTTCCAAAAATCTGTTCACCGCACTGTAAAAGTTAAGTTGTTACACCAGTTCAATCCTGAGTAAACTCAATTCATATTATACAGGGTTATTCACGAATATGGCTCTATAGAATATTTTTAGGAAAGACACAAGATTCAGGATTGAAATTCTAAAGGTGAGCTTCAACTAAGAAGACGACTTCTCGTATATTTTTTTGAAGGTTCTAGGATTTCCGGTTTTTCCGGAAGTGACATCAACTTTGGTTTTCCAAATGGGAAGACCCATTTTTTATTGCAAAAATAGATTCTCCATTGAATTCTGAGTCTTTTTGATTACTAAAGTTTGAATTTTCCCGAGAAATTTCTCTTTAAATGAGGAAATACGAAAAAAAACCTCAAAATTGAACTCTGGTGAAATACAGACAACTTCGAGGTTTTTTCATTAAAAATTCTCATTTTTGAGAATCTCCAAGAAGAAAGGCTGATGCTTCTTTTCCGATAGAGTGATTTTCAGAATATGATACAGGAGGTCCCAAATTCTTCGTAAAAGTTAGAAGTGACGAAACATAAAAAAATCGTTTTCTTCAAATTGGAACCCCATTTTTTCGAAATTATCGTCAAAAAATAATAGGAGTATACGTCCAAGACTTTTATCCCAAAATGAATAATTTTCGAGATATTCAGGAAAAAGGATTTTCTCTTCAATTTTCAATCTTATTCCGAATGTGTTTTTTTACTGCAAAATAATTAGCGGTCGAGTGAAATTTTTAAAAATCTCTGTTAACGAGAAAATATTTTCTATAGTTCAGACGAGTTAAGTTCTTGAATTATCATCTGTAATGCGAAAACAACAATTGATTCAAAGTTCTCAATGTGAGTATTAGTGAAGTCAACGTAAAAATTTCTCAGGAATGCAGAAAAAAATTATTTATAATAATTTTTAATGCTTTTGAAAGAATAATTAACAAAACATGTAACAATTTCATTACTGAAAATTCAAATTTCCCTACCATGACAAAAAAGAAATTCCCCAGAATTAAGAATTTGTGGATATTATCCTAAGATTTAAAAAAATGAAGAAAAACTGAACTCTTTTGAACCATAAGAAAATATTTTCTTGATAACAGAGATTTCCAAAAATTTCACTTGACCGGTAAATTTTTGCCAGTAAAAAAACACATTTGGAATGAGATTGAAAATTGAATATCTCGAGAAATATTCGTTTTGGGATAAAAGTCTTGGACGTATGCTACTATTATTTTTGGACGAAGATTTCTAAAATGCTTCGAAAAAATGGGGTTCCAATTTGAAGAAAACGATTTTTTTATGTTTCGTCACTTCTAACTTTTATATAGAATTTGTGACCTCCTGTATCATATTCTGAAAATCACGCTATCGGAAAAGAAGCATCTGCCTTTCTTCTCGGAGATTCTCAAAAATGAGAATTTTTAATGAAAAAACATCGAAGTTGTCTGTATTTCAACTGAGCTCAACTTTGAGATTTTTTTTTCGTATATTCCCATTCAAAGATAATTTTCTCGGGAAAATTCAAATTTTTGGAATCAAAAAGACTCAGAATTCAATTGAGAATCTATTTATGCAATAAAAAATGGGTCTTCCCATTTGATAAACGGAAGTTGATGTCACTTTTGGAAAAACAGCAAGTCCTAGAACCTCAAAAAAATATATGAGAAGTCGTCTTCTTACTTGAAGCTCACCTATAGAATTTCAATCCTGAATCTTATGTCTTTCCTAAAACATTCTATAGAGCCATATTCGTGAATAACCCTGTATATTTTGAATTCTAATTTTGGAACATTTCGAAAATTGGTTACCAGTACAATAACTCAGGTTCTCAAGTTTACTCAATCATTGTTTTTTTGTCCTTATTGAAGAGGAAACAGCTACTTACATATAAAAATACTGGTTTCAAATGTAAAATGGTAAAAATGTCTGATAAGTTTTTATAGACTCATACATCTTCTTGTTTTTAAGAAATTGAATAAAAAAAACAGATTCATCATATTACACTTTGCATCATTTCTTTGATCTTTACAAACACTTTCCTTACCCATGCAATCTACCGTGGAGAGTGTCATTGGCGAGATTTTGTCGTTCTTCTGTTCTCGCCCTTGTGTTTGGAGTCTCCGGAGTAGATTGATTCTGAGCCGAGGTAGAAGTAGAATCGCTATACACCCTACGTCTATTAACATGATGAGAATGGCAGGGTAGGTAAGGATCAAAGCCTGAAGGTATATTTTGATGGTGTAAGTGAACGTGAGGTCTGAAAAAGAAATAATTACATGATAAACACTTAATATAATTTCGTTAATAACTTAAAGCTGTAAACAGTTATTGTAATAACTCACAGTTTTTTCTCAGAGTTTACCACAAATTGTATTTGTTGAATAAACTCATATCTATCTATCTATCTAACGTAAATGAGAAAACAACAGACAACAAAAATCTCATTGAGATATTGTCATTTTTAGAGGTTGGGAAACTGTTCATGCTCTATGCTTGAAACAATGTCAACAAGGTTGATGGTTCTGGTTTGCCTCAAGCAGTGTGATGTCATTTGTTAACTTCTACGGGGTGTTTCATTGGTAAATGAACATACGGTAACCTGAGCTGAAGCTACCCTAGGCGAGTCCAAAAAACCGATATATGATAGGTCTAATCAATTCCATAACCGAGATACAGGGTGGTTCATGTATTCACCAAAAATTTCAATTGCTAATAACTTTGGAACCAACCGGTATGTTCAGTTGATGCTTGGAACGTATCATAACCTTCCACAGGTCGATCGAATTACATTTAAATTCCTGAAAAATTCCAAACTGAGATTCAACACCCTGTATGTTGGAATTTCGGGATTTGATTGAGATATTTGGAAAGAGCAGAAAATTTTTTGTGAGGTTCGGTAGATTTCATTGTTCCACACGTGATTTTGGCCAAAGAAAGCGTCAGGGAAAGATTCAATTGAATATTGGAATTCCACTAAATTCTCAGAAAAATCGTACATTTGGATCAAATTGAATTTTTTTCGTCCTACTAATTGCATTTTCGGAAGGATATTATTGATTGAGAAAAATTTATTTGAAGTCAACAACGATGAACATTCAACGTGATTTACAGAATGTTTTCGAAAGTAACACCTTTTTTCTCAATACATATACTTTTCCGCTTCAAAATATGTCTGATACTTTTTTGATCATTCCTGGATTTTTACGTAATTTGTTACAGACGACTTCGATATCTCCTCACTTCTACTTTCATCCTAAACATCTCAAATAACTTCAAATGAAATGATCAACAGGATTGAAATCTGGTGATCTAGCGGACCAGGAATGCAGTTCACCTCTGCCTATCCACAGATTTGGTAATGATCTCAAAAATATCTGAATATTACTCTGAAATGGGGTGAAGCTCCATCATACTGAAAATGCATTCCTGCAATGTGCGTACCTTCGAGTAATACAGGAAGCTGATTTTGAAGAAAATCTAAGTAAAGATCACCCGTAAGCCGTCTTGGGAGGACGTGCGGTCTAATCAATCGATTTTTATAAACGCCCCACCGCACCTCATGCGGATTCTCTTCAGCCCATTCGTGGGAATTCCCTATATTGAAGATACTAGTCAAAATTCATTTTGTAGAAATTGTCGTAGTCTACTCGAAACAACCCTTGTGGGATACAATTAAATTTCTCTCAATCGAACCTTTTTTTTTAAATCTAATAGAATTATGAAAAATGGAAATATTTTATCAGTTCGAGATACAATTTTTCCAATTTGATAGCAATGAACAACTTTTCCACGGAATTATTGGAATTCCAACATTCAATTGGATCTTTCCCTGAAGCTTTCTTTGGGCAAAATCACGTGCGGGACAATGAAATCTATTGAACCACATAGAAAATTTTCTGCTCTTTTCAAATATCACAAAGAAATTCCAAATTTTTAATATTCAGGATGTTGAATCTCAGCTTGGAAGAAGTCCCAAATTTTTCAAATACAGACCTAGAATTTTTGGATAATTTAAATATACATTGATCGACCTGTGGCAATTCATCATACGTTCCAAGTATCAACTGAATATACCTGTTGGTTCAAAAGTTACGGGATATTGAAATTTTCGGTGAATACATGGACCAGCCTGTATCTCGGTTACGAAATTGATTAGGCCTATCATATATCGGTTTTTTGGACTCGCCTAGGGTAGCTCTAGCCACGGCCTTCTAAATCCCCTGGCCGGAAATTGCCAAGAGCGGCAACGCTGCACTGACGCTCGACACCCGATGAAAAGAAACGTCAGTCTCTAGTGGTAAATAAGTCCCGAGGTTTTTGTAGCCTCCGCTCAGTTTAGTGTTTATTCTGGTCGTCTATGTGAAAAAAAAGTGAATTTTAGTCACTCTTTGCGATTGTTCGAGTGTACAGTAATAGTATTTGTGATATTGAAGTTAGTGAATTTTCCTTGGAATAACAGAATAATTGGTCTATTCATCTATGTAATATCTAACTTATAAATTCAACTTTGACTTGAGGACACAGTGTCAGTGTCAGAAATTCAGCGTTCTAGGTACAACCTTAGACCGAGAATCCTCTAAAGATGCCTACCGAAGTTGTAGGCGAAACGTTAGGTGAAATTATTCCTAATGGACCACGGCCAACAAGCCCGGAAGATTCTTTTCATTCCAGTATATCCGGTCGTGAAAGCCTTGAACTATTCAAAATGTATTGTATTTCGTCGTGTAGAACTAATTATCCGTCTACCAAAAATGAAGGATATTTTAGTTGTTTTGGTTTTCCTAAAGATGAACAGCGTAAGCTTTCATGGATGAGTGCCAAACCGCGAAATTTCATTCCAACGAATAATACTTTCATTCGCGAGGAACATTTTGATTCCGACGATATAATTAAGTTCGATAAACATTTGCAAGCAGATGAAACCATTAAATTACTTTATTTGAGATTTCCACAATTGAAGGAAGGCGCTATCCCAAAACATTTTCCAAATTCACCCTCATACCTCACGAAACCAAATCAAAAAGGACCGATCCTCACTGTAGGAGGGAAGTAATTTTTACTAGGAATAATAATGAAGCAGAAGCTTTCTTAAGTTCCGATTTAATCAATGATTACAAAGACCCATTTGAAAATTCTTCGGCTAAAATTGATATATTTATCTGGATGGGAAATTGAACAATGCGATAACCCTAATGACTTGAAATGGATACTTCCTTCTGATTTCATTCTTAGCAGATGGTCTCAATTTACTTATTTGCTTGCTCGTTATAAAAATGCATCAGATTTTTTGAGAGATTCCTTGACTACAAGCATTTTCATCACATAAGAAAAGAACTCGGCCAACTCAGGCAACTGGAAATTGTTATTGATCATTTGAGAGTATTATAGAGAATTTTATGTTACGTTAATATTAGGGAATTCAAATTTTTTCGTTATGTTTATAGAGAATTTTATTTGAGTTAATTCTACTGCGAGAGTTATATTTGAGTATAGCGAGAGATGGCCTACACCTCCCTGTGGTTCTTGCTGGACAATAAATTGAATAATAAATCAATCAATTCGCTTTAATTTCAATTTTGTTTTTTATTTATATTCAATTTATTGACTGAGGAGGGCATACTTTTACGTTTTTTTCAGATATTCATCGGAAAACACATTTATCAACTTATCAACATCAGGAAATGAAATAATACGTTCGAAACATCGTATCTCTCATGCTAAGCATCGTAAGCTGCATACCTCCCGAACTTCGTCTTCTGCGGCGTTGCCGCTTGAGGCGCCGGGCCAGGACTTTTAGAAGGCCATGCTCTAGCTCAGGTTATAGTATGTTCATTTACCAATGAAACATCCTGTATAGTTCGAATGTGTACCATTGTCAAGGATATGAAATTTCTAGGCTATTTGTCAGGAAAACACTTACCTAGGGGTGGATCTAGTCTGAGTGGAACTGGTTGGATTAGTCTGGTTGTTGCCGCGAGCCTGTGAGTTTTGGGCAGGTGGGGTTGGGGTTAGTGGTGGAGCACTGGTGGCAGAAGTCTGTCGCGAAGCCGCTGCATCTCGTCCGGTTCCATTAATAAGCTCCGTTGCCATTTGCATCATAGTATGAATGAAGTTAGCAGGCTGCTGTCCATTTATAGATCCACCTCTCAGAACTAGAGCAGAGTTAACATGGATTTCTCTTGACAAGTTATGTGTTAAAGTTCCATTAGATGTTAAAACAAAAAAAAACAGTATTTTATAAGCCAGTTAATGTACAATAACCCCAGAGTCAATTAACTATTTAGTTATGAACCAAAAATTATATAGCAAACACTATAAAAAATTGCCATATGAGATGGTGAGCCCAGTACTTTGTTTTGTGATGGTGAAAAATGTATTCATTCATCCTTATATACTTTAGCTAAGATCATCATCAATGCTGACTTATCCCAGTTAACTTAAGAAATGCAGTTGCATTGATGTTGCTCACATTCCTAGTTTTGATTAGATTTGAATCAATATTATTATGACAAGGGCACTTTCAAAAGCAACAAATACTAACACACAATACGAAGCATGGAAAAATTGTGAAAGAGGACAAGATAACGTGATACATGATTTTCTACATATTATTATTACAGAGTTTCTGACAAATAAAGATAGTGTACAGCTTTTTTGAAGTATTGAGCATATCTAAAAACCATTCAAGTGATTTCTAATGAAACAGTTGAAATGACATTGGATTTTTTTTTAATTAGAAAAATTCTCCTTTGTCAGAAAAATCCTTATTTATGTTTGTTTTTCAATAGTAGGCCCTGAATTCTTTCACACGTGGATTTAATTATTACTTTTATAAAACCTATTTATTTTATTATATTCATAATCTCAAAAATTGAGAAAACTAAAAAAATATTAATATTAATATTTTTCGATGCGTGTTCAACTTTTATGCACGTGTGGAAGAATTAATGTATTCAGAAAAATAATTGCAAAAAGTTGCCGTAAAAATATAGAGGGTGTTCCATTTGAAAGATTTCAAGTTTATGCCCAATCTTAAAAACAGTGCTATAAAAAAAATGTTAACTACGCCACTAACTTTCATGTAAAAATATCTCGTTTTCGTTTCTTTTTCTTTCTTATAGATTCCCTGAGAAATATAACATCTCCAAAAGTGAAATAGTTGGAATATTTCTGTCTGTGGATTTAAGAGTTTTACAAAAAAAAAATGTTACAGGGTCACACAAACAGAAATGGAGATGATGGCCAAAGTTGAAATCGCCCAAATTTCAATTTTGGCCTATAACTCAAAAACAGAAGAAGAGAGCGGAATGCACCTGATGGCATTATCAGTTTCTCTAAAAAAATACCACCGTAACGTGTCATTCATTTTCCTCTTCTCTCTCGGTTAAAAAGTTGTAGTTCAGGTATCACCACCAATTTTGCCTACCCTGTACAGGGTATCCCAAATTGCTTGATTTTGGCTGTTTCTGGTACTTCTAGACTAGATAGGTGAAAACGTTGAGAGGAATCCTGGGCTCGATTTTAGTGAAAACACTACTAGTGAAAACCGTTTCACAATATCTTCATTTGTTTTGAAGATATAACAAAATTTTGGAATTTTTGCGATTTTGAAGATGTGCTATAACTTTTTCATTTTCGAAAATATCTGAAAAAGATTTAAACTTTCAACAAGCACTTTTTCACTGGAAATAAGACATTATTTCAAATTTTTTTCATCTTGAAATCTTTATTCATTATATAGAATAAAAAAAGATACGTTCGTATTTGAAATAAAAAAGTGGTTCTTTTCCACGAGAAAAAAAAATTGAATATAGTTTCTTATTTCCGGTAAAAAAGCGCTTCTGTACAGTTTTAATCGCTTTCAGACATTTTCGTAAATAAAAAAGTTATGGCACATTTTCGAAATCGATATTATATCAACATAAAAAATAAAAAATTAAGATATCGTGAAACGGTTTTCACTATTAGTGTTTTCACGAAAATTGAGCCCATAACACCTTTCGAAGTTTTTGCCTATCTATTCTAGAAGTACCTAAAACAGTCAAAATCAAGCAATTTGGGATACCCTGTACAAGTCAAAGACTCTCCCAGTATATGCTGCAGTGCTATGAAAGCAAGTAATTTTAATTTTGTGTTATTTTACAACGACACTGTGTATTTATGAACTTCATTGTATAAGTATTAACATTGACGGTAATCTGGTTAGTAATGTAAAATATTGCTGACATACCTAACCATAATTTTGTACTAATTTGTCAAAAAAGTAGTTTTTTCGCTGGGTACGCATAATTATTTTTAGGTTCAACAACCGCTGGCAAAGATCTATCTTTGAAAGTTTTCCCTCAGGTACAGAGAGAAATCATTCAAAACTGACAAGCAAAACACCACTTACAATCTTCGGTTTGGTTAGATCTGACGACACCGCCTTCCAAAGAATCAATGCTAATACCTTCAGGTGTGACCTCCATGATGAGCTCGACCTCCGGATCGGAAGAACTGAAGGAGGTCGAGGTCGAGGCGCTGTTGCTCCGGTTGCTGGACGGAGATGCGGCAGCGGCGGAAGCCGAAGCATTAGCTGCGGCTGCGCCAGATGCGTCGCGGTTGGCGCTGGACGCGCCTGCGCTCTGCGAGGGCAGGAAACTCGTGATGTCCAAGGGGATGGGCACGCGAACGGTGCTTATCATCGGAACCCCCTGACTGGAGAAAGACTGCGGGGTTGCCGTGGGTGCGGTGGTGCTCGGCGTTGCCGATTCCCCAGTTTGGGGAGCCTGACTGCTAGAACCACCGCTGGACCTCTCGGACAAGTTTATTTGTGCCTGGAAAGATATTAGTTACAAAAAGATGAAACGCACTTCGTTGGAAACAACCAAGAATATTGTTAATTTCGTGAAATACACTTCTTGCAACAATTAAAGGAACAGTTTCAATATGTGTTACAGTATGCGGATGACACTCTTTCGATATCGCATCAGAAGAAAATAACGAAATGTATAGAACAACTTCAAGAATTAATGAGGAAGATAGAAGTGTGGTTCCGTATTTGGAGATTGAAGCCGAATCCAACAAAATCTCAGTTCATAATCTTCAATCATAGACTATCAAGCAGCTCTCCAACAATTTCCATATGTAATGAACGAAAAAATCCACAGCAGGCAATAAAATACCTTGGTGTCTATGTAGACAGTAAAATGAATTTCAATCAACATACAAGCCAAATGAAGAAGAAAACAATATCCCGTGCAAAACACTTTTCAAGGCTTGTAATTGGAAACCAGGGCCTATCCGTGGCCAATGCTGCCAAAATCTACAAGACCACATGCAGACCAACTTTGGAGTATGCCCATTCAATATTAATCAATTGCAGGAACCCAGCAATCCAAAATATACAAACAGCAGAAAGAATAGCACTGAGGATCATATCAAGAATAAGACATCCACATAATAGACTGCACAATCCACCCAATGAATTATTATATGAAAAAACAATGATTCAACACGTTTCAGAAAGGTTTTAAAAATTAAATTCAAGATTCTACAGTAGATTGGAAGGGATGGCAGAAATCATCAAGCTCTACCATGAGGATCCCAACAACAACCCAACAAGGAAGTATCCTACACATTCACTACTTCAGAAACTCAGGGAGGAATATAGAAGTACTTCATAACTTAAACATACATAACATAAACTTTTTTTTTTTTGGATTGTAATGTTTAATTCACTTTTGTTGTATTTTGTATGACAATAAATGACAGTTCTCTCTCTCTAAAGGAACAGAAAAATTTTCCAAATTTTTTTGGTGTTTTCAATAGGCTGTACCTCAGTGAAAAATGGTCGTATGAGAAATAAAAAAATCAACTTTTGAAGCTTGAAGACTCTAGTTTCTGAATTTATTGCTTAACAATTATTCAGAGTACCGGTAGCCATGCAATCCTCGATTAAAGCTCGAAGAATTTTTTTTTTTATTTTTGTTCTACGAGCATGGAAAATTTTTTTGAGCTAGACCGATTCAATCCCCGAATAGCCTGTTTATTCAGGTCTAATTTGCTTTACACCACCCTCGGAGATGACCATTTGTCGTCGAGATATTCCAGTTTGAATGCAATATGACCCATCAAACCGACAGCCGGTTTCGTTTTCTGCAAAAAATTTCCTACAAGAATCAACAAATTCTTCTTCATCTCTAACGGTAATGTGAAAAAAGAGCAAGAAAATGCCATTTTGCCATTTGTTAGTTAACGGATGTATTTTCGTCAATATTGGAGGGAAAGCTAAGGTTATAAGAAAATTTTACAGCCTAATGTATCCCGAAGGCCCCCCCAAAAGGGTAGATCGATCGGTGAAGCGGTTTTCCTGGACCGATCAATTGAAATTTTGAAAGAATTAAGGGAACAAGGTTTTCGTTCCTTAAACTTGAGCTAATCTTTTCAAAAATTATTAATTTAATTGTTTTTTGAAGATTGAAAAAAATATATATATTATCATTCCGAAAAAAAATTTGGAAAGTTTGAATGAAAAACTATTTCCTCGTCTTCTGACGACTAAAATTTTATTGATTAATTAAGAAATGAAAGCCTGTGGTTCGTCAGCTCCAGAGTATTTTATGAGAATGGAAAAATTCTATCGCTCATTTTTTTTGCATCAGTCTAGCTCAAAAATAAAAATTTGCGAAAATTTTTCATTGTGCTTTATCCGATGATTGCATGGCTGCCGGTACTCTGAACAATTGTTAACCAATAAATTCAGAAACTAGAGTCGGCAAGCTTCAAAAGTTGATTTTCCTATTTCTCATATGACCATTTTTCACTGAGCTTGTTGAAAAACACCAAAAAATTTGGAAAATTTTTCTGTTCCTTTATTTGTTGTGAGGAGTATCAAACATTGGATGTTGCGCTACACTTAGCCCAATTATTGTTGACAATATTTTGCTGCCAAATTGATATCATGCAGTTCCTATGTTTTCTTAAAAAATTTCATTTTTGCAAAAAGACTATTAAGCCAGGGTAGTATTAAGCCAGTTTTTTTAGTTTCAAAAGAAAAAAAATTCAAAATAGCCTTTTTTGCGGCATATTTAGAAGGCTGTATCTAAGCTGCAGCTGGTCAAGACAAAAAATTTTATAGAATAAACCACCCTGTTTTTATATTAATCACCTGATTTTTTTTGCAACTATATTCTTAATTCTTTTTTACAATAAGGAAGAACAAAATTATTTTTTCTGTTAAGTTATAAGTTTTTTGTTGAATTGACATTTTTCCAGAATTATAGAATTTTGTCAAGAAAATGAACTACTTGAAGAACTTACCTCGACTTGTATTGGAATTCCCATTCGAGTTTGAACAAAAGCTGACTGTTGCAGCATGAGAGGACGAGTTAGAAGTGGTCTTGGTGGCGAGTTTCTAACTCTCAATATAACATCACTGAGAGAATGGTAGGCGTGACTCAAATAATGCATCACTTCTGACACTTTATCAAGCTCTTGTTGTATTTTACGAGTTTCCTGAAATTATGATTGTACAGAAAGTGCGAAAAGTGATTTACAGAAATTACCTCTGGAGAAGTTACAATTGGGTCATCACGCATGAAATTTTGATATCTCTCTAAGAAAGGCGCAAATCTGAGCTGAACCTGTGTTAGAGTCGCCAGTACTTCTGCCAACTGGGCAGTCCTTGTGGCATTTCTTAAATAGAAAAAAAAAAGATTATAGATATTTCATTACATCCTAAGAATTTGAGAGCAACAAAATGTGTTCTTTGATTGGTTCACTAATGAAATATCATTTAAAACAAACAAATCAGTTGTTCCGTAAGTTCAACAACTCTTGGAGAAAAGCACTTGTTGAATGAATCAATCATACTCTGACGGTGTTTCCATCATCAACTTCACTTAATAATGATATTGATAAAACTGATGTTTGGATTTTTGCCTTTTTTTAATTGTATATGGTTGAATAGTTCAGTCGATCGCCTTCTGACCCTGTTGATGAATTTTCTTGAATTTATTTTTAAAAATGATGTATTTTCATATCGAGCTACTAAATGATATATAATTTCCTAACAAGTATTCCTAAATACATACTCTGGAAATCGTGTGTCTTGAACTGTCTCACTAGGTGGGGCTGTGGCAGTTGAAGTATTTGGAGTACTTGGCTCTGCAGCATTTGTGTTTCCTGAATTCTGTGATCTACAACGAGAGATTTCAGATCAATAAACTATTTCAATATCCTGTGAGATTTCCTTCACCAATAAGTACAGTAGTTGTAACCCTTTGGTGATTATTCAATTAAGGCTTATACAGCGTGTTTCAAAAAAAGATGATCCCGTCTCTAGGATAGATAGAAAACTGAAAAATAATTGGGGTATGTTCAGAAAAAATTTTTCGGAACGCCATCAGTATTCAAAATAAATGGGGTTGAAGAAAAAACACGATGGAGCTTCACCGCACTCTCATAGAAGGTGTAATAATTGGTTTAGTAACGATTTTCTCAATCGATGGTTTGGTTGAGGTGCAGAAAACCTGATTCATTAGCCTACTCGATCAAGTGATTTCAATCCCTTGGATTACAGTTTAGTGGTATCTTAAAGAAAAAGTTTATGCTACAGAGGTAAATACACCTCAAGAATTGAAAGATAGAATTCAATGTCACTTTAATGAACTCATAGTTGACTCCAAACCGATTTGAAAATTAATAGATTCTTTAGAAAAAAAGGATAGATTTGTGTATTCGTGAAAACGGAGGACATTTTGAACACCTTCTCTAATTGAATTCTGTTTTATATTATTGGTCTTTTTTTAACTTTCTATCTTGTGACTTTTTGTTTAATTAATACGTTTATCATTACTTCATACCATCATTACATCATAATTTACAAATCAAAATATTCCTAAAGCTGTACCTTTTTGGTGTGAAATTAAATGATGTTTGAGTTCACTTGAAATTTTGCTTAATAATTCTAATATTAAAAAAGTTATGTTTAATACTACTTGGTACGAACTGTGTCACTAGCGCCCTCTATGAGATCAGACATGAAAACAAATTCTTTGGATGTATCACCGTTCAAAACATATTCATATAAAATTCCATTACAATGTTGCCAGTAGTTTTGGAAAAATCTTAAAAAATATGTATAATATTGTTTCTCTATTTCAGTATCGTAATGAGTTCATTACAGTACAAATAGTAGTGCTGTAATGAAACTCATTACTGCATTGTTTTCAGTAATTTTTTTCGTTTTGTGGTTGTCAGTACTGACCTCCGATCCAATCAATTTTCGAATCAAATCATTTCTAATTCCATGATCTGTCAAATTTCGTAAGTCACACCAACTGCCAAGCTACAATATAAAAGTTACTAATCTGAATTTCCATTTGAATTTCGAGAGTATTTCACGAAACTTGACTGAAATAGAGAAAATATTGTCTAATACTCGTTGCAGAAGATAAATCCAACACTCATACTTTCAAAAACTCGCTCCTTCGTCGCTCGTCTTCGAATTTCGCATTTGTGTTGGAATAGGAGCTCATTCTGCAACTTGTTTTAGAATATACTGTTTTTTTTTCGTATCTTGAATACGGAAATTTTTTTACTGAACAAACCCCAATATTTTTCAGTTTTCTGGCTGTCATGGAAACAGGATCACCTTTTTGTTGAAACACCCTATAAAGTTTATGGTAAAAACCATACATATATGTAGCAGAATAATTTCCATGAAAATGGAAAGCAATGAAACAATATACTCACTCCCTTCGTAAATAGTTTTGGAAAAATTGTGTAATGATTTGGCTTTCATCAGCTGGAGTGTGAGCACCAGGATAGTAAAGTCTGGCCTCTATGATTGGCAGTACTTCATCTTGAGGATCATCTTGGGGAGCTGGCTCGGCTGGAGCAGCTGGATTTTCTAGTTGAGAAATGAGGTGTTCGGCCCTCCTCAACATCCTATAAAATAAATATTAGGAGATAGAAATTTAAACTGTCCACCAGTAATTCAAGTGTTAACATATATCTCATAATAAAGCACTGGAGAACTCAGAATTACTCTAACCTTCTGGCAACGTTGAGTCGAGTGAAAGCATGGGTATGTGTGGGAGGGTGTAAAACTCCTTGAGTGTCTAAATTACTGGGATAGACCGATCCTAAGAACACTGTTGCATTATTTGTGTCCAATGTTCGGAACATTCTGTGTGTTGGATGAGGTGACGAAGTCCTGCTGGATCGGGAGGAATTGGAGGGAGTGGTGCCTGGTGGAGGTCTCTGCACCAAATGCACAGCTTTTCCATCCAGATCTAGAATCCAAAAGTGTCATTAGTTTACACCTATTTCTTGTTCTTCAATATTCATTCAACATACCATGATCGATCAACTTTGATGAATCTTGCAAAACACGTCCACAATATATAATTCGTTGCGTTTCAGCAGATATATTCACTGCATCTGCTATATGTCTCTTGAATTCTTCAACTGTCATCTGAAGAAACCAAAATTTAATTATTGATTTCGCACAATCTCTACCTACCACTTACATCATCATTTACTGAAAACTGGTGATTCCTCGAATCTAATGTTTTCACTGTCAAATTAATCATCTGAAATGAAATGTGCATGTAAACGAAAACGAGTAGAGTATATTGATTGCAAAACAATTATATTCAACTTCTGATTAGAAGTTTACATATAAGGGACCATTGATCGATTGATTAATCATTCATATACCTTGAGCTTAAGTTATATCGGCAAACTATCAAGCATTTGTTGGTTACTTTCCTTTTTGACTCAACTAGGAAGGAAATCACCTCAATTCTCAATAAGTTTCCAATTAAACACGCCTTGGATAAAATAAATCAAAATTTTACTTCACATACGTCATAGATAGAAAAAAGAAACAAATTTTATAGAAATTAAAGCACTTTGATCCTGATCCAGAAGTGTTGCCAACAAGCCAACATGGTGGAAATTTCTTTCAGATGGTTTATTTTTTCAATTATACGTTCTGCCGGAAGAAGAATAGACCATTTATTTCTCAACAGTTATAATAAAAGTATTATTTTGAAATTTGTATCCGAAAAATTGTCAGATCATGTCATGAGAAAATATTTTAGAAATCATTATAGTTCCCACACTGTGCTGCAGTCTCCATGTGTCAAAATTTTTGAGTTTTCCGTGCAGTAGTTCAAACGTTCATGTAATTAGTAAGTTTTTGTTTCCCATTAATTATTGGATTATTTGGGAACTGGGGAATATTTTTCTTATTGGAACTTATTTTAGGTAAAAAATTAAAAATTTGAAAATGAATCTTTCAGAAGCTGAAGACGATCCTGAGTCTTACGAAAGCTCTGAAGATGAATGGGTTGAAACGGAGGTGAAGGAAAATTTCACAAATTCTAGTTGTAGCACAATAATTTCCCTTTTTAAAATACTGTGACATTGAGCTCGAATTCCAAATGCCCTGATTTTTCAGAAGAAAACATCCAGGCGAAGAACAACTAGAAAAATTGCTAAAAAACCTAAAAAGTCTCTTGAAGTAGATGAGAGTAGTGATAGTACAAGTGATCGCAGCTCACCTAAATCCAAAAATGGCGCAATTCGAAAGAAAAAATCTCCTTCCTCAAAAGTTAACCGGAATAGTGGGTCATCAAAGAAAAAAGGGCATAAAGTAGTATACTCCAATAACTATGCGGTGGGTTTTCAACTGAGATGTGTTACTTTTTCGTATTGTAGATTATGCCCTTTTTCCAAATGATATTGAATTATATTTCAATAGGTTGGATCTTTTGTGATTTCTAAACAAGATGCTCAAGTCGGAGATCCTAATAAGCATCCTTGGATTTGGAGAATTGATGGGAAATCTCTCCTGCAAAAGTATGAACCATTTGAGCATGAAGGCAAAATCAGACATAAAAATACTTCCATTGTGAGTACCACTCTAAAGTTTATGTTCAGTATTTCATACAAAGAATAATTCTGGAAATGAAAATTTCAAAATAAAGTGGAATCAATATCAAAAAACTGGTTCTTGCATGATTTCAAATTGTGCATTTTTAAGATTTAAGATATTTTTAAACATTAGATTTTTGATATTTGTTAGTTGTAGAAAATCACCTCTCGATTGTTTAATTCCTGAACAGGAATTGGCTCGAATTAATTTGACGGTGCAATCAATGTTTTGTGAAACCGACCCTTAATTTTTATGAACATCATCTAATAACAATCTTCAAACAGTATACAGGCTGGTCGCCTATGGACATGGATGATTATGCACCTCTAACTGTAGATTTAATCGAGCAAACAGATGGACAAGTGGTGGTTGAATTACATTGGGATGAATTGAAAAAGATAATACATGATGACAGTGAATGATTATCATTAACAGTGGTCATTTAGTTTAATTCAATTGATTTTGTTCATGATGAAATGAGCATAGCTATCAATTTATTTTGGTGATATAAAAACTAATATCGTCGGTATAATGCTAAAATCTTGAAAGAGTTTGCATATCCCCCTGTCCTACTTCTAGCCTAGTACCACAAAGAGAAATCGATGTTTATAGCACTGTCTTCAATTTAATAATAAATAAATAAATTTTTAAAACACGTTCTTCTCGGAACATCAAAAGAGCACATTCGTGACTTTGGCATTGGACCGACAATATGTTATCCTTCCTCTCAACAGGAAGTTATTTTAATTTCTCTTTCACATAGAGGACCAGAAGTATTATTTGACATTAACTTCTTTGAACTGACCTTAATGAAGACTTCTTTTTGATAATTTTTTAAAGTTTTTTTATAGAATAGTTTGATGCAATATCAAAGAAAATTATTAAGTTTTGATCATTTTTATAATTTATCGTTCCAAATGATTTCATTTCTTGTGTGGAAATGTAAGAACCAATAGCCTGAAATGTAATTAAATTATTATAAATTAGGTGAATAAATTGTATTTCAAAATCAATGAGTCATTGCTTTTATAGGTAGATGCAGGAAGAATTAGTCTTAAAACTTTATCATAGGTAATATGATTTCAATAAAATTTATATCAATTTAGAATAGAATTTAATGAGATGAAGCAAAATACTTTCTTCACTACAACAAGTTTCGACAAATCTTGTAGTTCAAAATTTGAAATTTTTTTCATGTAATATGAATAGAGATGAAAATTAATAAAATACAATAACATTAAACAACTTTATTAATACTTGAATGTAGTAATATTGAAATGAGAGTTTATTTTATTTTTTAAATTATTCTGGTAGTAGGTCATCACCCAATTCTTCATTATCGAAATCTTCAAAGTCGAGAGGTTTTCCCATCCCTGTGCGTGGTCTTGGAGGCTGAGGCCCTAATGGATCCATATATGATGTATCTGTGGCAAAAATGAAAAGAAGGTTGATATCTGGTCAACTGGCAAGAAATAAAGTTATTCTGAATCATCAACATTCAACAATAATATGAAGCAAAATGTAGGAGGC
This sequence comes from Hippodamia convergens, assembly GCA_038502775.1. Classification (NCBI taxonomy): domain Eukaryota; kingdom Metazoa; phylum Arthropoda; class Insecta; order Coleoptera; family Coccinellidae; genus Hippodamia; species Hippodamia convergens. Next base: position 11,934,586 of record CM076608.1, on the reverse strand, counting down.
AATACTCTAGAATCATTTTGAAAATTTGGTGTCTAGTTTCCCACAAAATGGAAATTTAAGGAAAAAGGTAGCCCAGCATTTTGGTTTTTGCTCCTCACAAATTAATGAAAAAATTTGTTCTACATTTGTGCCGTAAATGTTTTCCCGAATATTTTTCAGATTTTCCGGAAAATTACGAAAATGAAAAGTCAGCATAGCCCTTCCCTTTTTTTCCACAAAAATTGTTTTATATGTTGGTGCCAACTTGTGCCGGTGAGACTTCCAGAAAAAAAAAATCAACAGGTTTTCCCTCATATGGAGAAAATAAGAAAAATTAGTAAATTGTAGGAAAATCAGCATACTTGGCAACAGTGTGCGTGAAGTTGGCCCAGCACTTTTCGATGAAATTTTTGTTGTGCTGAATGGTGCTAGGTTTTTGTGCTGCTTTGGACCGTTGGAATTTTTCTTTTGTTTCATACCTTTCCCAAGATATTTCACAAAATGTGTTGCACGAAACACGTGTTCGTTCGACACATTTTGTAGAATATCTTGTGATCCGTATGGAATGAAAAAAAATTTCAACGGCACAAACCTAGCACAATAAGAATTTTCGGGAAAATCCAGAAGTGCTGGGCCAACTTTACACACACACTGTTGCCAAGTATGCTGATTTTCCCACAATCTACTAATTTTCTTCTTATTTTCTTACTTATGAGGGAAAACCTGTTGATTGTTTCTGGAAATCTGACTGGCACAATATATCATATAAAACAATTTTTGTCAGAAAAAAAAGAATCTGAATATCTCTTCACGATGACAGCGTTGTGGCATGGAGCCTATTCTTGCTGTAGCCACATATTTCATCTTATAAATGAAGGGGCACATTTTCTAAAAACTAGCCTTCTTGAATTCAAGACACAAAATCATATCCATGTCTCAAAATAAAGGCATACAATCACAATACAGAAAAAAATTAATGGAATAGAATGAATATAGAACACGCTGCAGATCGCTGACAGAAATGGAAAAAAATGGAATTCGAAAAAAAAATTCAGAATGAAATTATCTTTCGAATGACATGATAAAAAAAGGTATGTTCCTGGAAAGAAGAAATTATGATAGCGTCACGACGCCTGGCGTCTTTATTTTTTTCGCAGATTTTCACGCGCATTCCAGGACAACATAACCCTGCCGATCGCGGACGGTTAGAAGTGGAAAAAAATTGTATTCAGAAAAAAAAATCAGAATGAAATTATCGAATGACACGATAAAAAAAAGGTATGTTTCTGGAAAAAATTGATAGCGCCGCGACGCCGGGTGTTGCATCTCTAGACTACATCGACTTGTTCATAACGCCATTCACAGAATGAAAAAATATTTGGATGTTTTCGAGAAAATTGGAGTTAGCAAGATAAGTGAATCACCTGTACACATTCCTAAATGAAAACACCTTTGGAGCGACTCTCAATAGTTATCATAATATCTATACTGAATGAAAACCTATATATTACTTGACAGCAATACTAACTACAGATAAGTTTCAAAGAAAAATTGTATGAAATCCAAATTTAAACCCGAAAGATGTTGCAACTGTTCCTTGTACGTTAATGAAACTTTCTGCAGAGGTTGACATACTTCATGACATATTTTGAAAAACTCAGGGTGTTCCCAATCACTAACAAAGTTGCATTCAGTTGTTTATACATCTTCATGCAAGAGCCTGTAAAACGAAACTTAACGTGGTGGGAGGTGTTTGAATATATCTGATCTCTTGTTATTCAGATCCCAAGGCAGAATGAAAAAATTCTGAAAATTAAAAGAATCATCATCAAAATTTAAAAATTCATTTTTTCGGAGCTGCAATTTTCGAACGCCCTCTATAGAACGAACCGGATGTAAGAATTTCGTGAAAATTTGATATAAGTTCCTGAGGTTGATATAAATATAATATGTAAAAATGGAGGAAAATTTACTGGGCCCGCTTTTTCTAAGTAAGTGTGCGGGGACCTTTCTCGACAAAATGTATTTTTTTACATTATATCAGAGAAACTTCATTTTCTTCTCTGATGAAACATCTGAGCTCTCACGACAATAGGGAAATTTTTTTTTAATATGTTGGCTACATTGTCTTATACTGCCGACCTGAGTAGGTGTCCTAACTGCAAAATTGTCAATAATTTTGATATATTTGTACTCTTGGGAAGCTCTATATGTTCCATGTTCCGTAGCTTTTCACAGAGATGTAAAGCCCTATCTACGATTACAAGCTTAATAGAACACTGAAACCTATACCATGCTTTCCTAATCAGAATTGTCCGTTGTGTGATATACTATGATATTCCCAGTAAACACATAGGACAACTAGTCTTAGGACGGCAATATAGCTTTACTCCGAAACTTTAAAACAAATCTAGAATTTTTCTTATTATTTGATATGGATCTTACCGCTATTTTCTAATCCAGAATCGTTACTTCCTGCACTATTCCTCAATATCATCCTAGATGAATCTAAATTTCTGCCTGCCGAGCTTCTTGGACTAGACGATACATTTTCCATGACTGCACTGAATCCTGAGCTTGCACTAGAAGTTAAGCCTCTGTTGGTTCGCCTAGAACCTAGATGAAAGTGGCAAAAAATTAATAATGGTCGTGAAACTTTCGTATTAATTGAAGAATCTCATTGTCTGAGAAAAAAGTTTCATCAATGTCAGGATATTATGTCACTAAAGAATAAGAGCGCTGCAGTTACAGGCGACAAGTGAAGTGAGATATACAGATCACGGCTGGAAAGCCCGAAATTATTATCCAGTGACAATGACCAAGTCTACCAACTGTTTTTTCCCAACTTACCAGGACGACTGCTATTGACTCTTTCTCTAACCTCTTTGGTTCTTTCCAGTTTCTTCAACTCCATCACGTAATCTTGAGCTTCCCTCATGCCTAAATCATTACACAATCTGACCAAATACCGGAGACATTCTGCGTTTTCAGGAAACTGCTTATGAATAGCTTGGTACAAGGTCAAAGCCCTGTAAAATTGGGTAGTGCCAGTTTCCGAACTATGCAAACTTATCTTTTCTATTTTTTACCTGTGCATGTTTCCGCTGCGTCTATAGCAAGCAGCTACCATCATGTTCCACTTGGGTTCATTCGGTTGCATGATTGCGGCTTTCTCGAAGTAAACCAAAGCCTTTTCCACCACTTGCATCTCAATGTAATACGAGCCCAACCATTCGATAACAGACAAATTCGCTGGGAAGTATCTGAAAGACTGAAACATTTCTTGATTGCCGTATTGGAAAACTTCAATCAATATACCTCTAAATGGTAATGATACGCTTGCTGCTTGTCTCCTTCCCTATCGTACAATTCTCCCAATTTCTGTAGGGCTTCCGCATCTGCTGGCACCAGACCTAAGAGCTGTTGATACGTGTCTGCGGCAGCTTCTGCGTCTTGCATCAAGTCTAGCAGATGAGCTGTTTGATAGATTACACAGGGGAGAAGAGCTAAGGAGCCAGTAAACTGCTGGAAACATTCCAGAGCTCTTTCAAAGTGTCCTTGGTTCTTCAGAGCCAGACCTGAAAACCGAAGTTTTTTCAAAGATGAATGGTTTCACTTTCATTCTAGGCAATCTTTCAGAAACTCAATGAAGTATATTATGCGACAGATTCAAGTTACCTAAATTGTAGGTAGCCTCGAAATGATTAGGAGCTAATTGTAAAGCTGCTTCAAAACAACTTATTGCCTTATCCAGTTGTCCTTGAGCCATCAAGCAAGCCCCCAAATTCACAAATCCTTCTGGTATTTTAACAAGAGACGATTCTACCACTTGCCCGTAGGTGAATGCAGTATCGTAGTCACCTTGCTGAAACGAATACAATGATACAAGGTGAAATATACTGCTCCACAAGAGTAAGGGATATCGTATTCAATCGTTTTGAAAAGCGTGTAATCTCGGAGAAAATCGCTGTAAAATCATTTAAAACTCAATAAAAACTTGATCCAATGAAAATCAGTATGAGACATTTCGACAATCTGGTCGCCTTTTTTCTGAAGTTTGGTTCTTTGCATATGCTTCATGAATGTTCTTATTTTGAAATGGAGTCAGTTTATCAACGGCTTCCATTTGAAACCAGTTCTCTGAAAATGCCAAGACGTAAATTAACAAACGCTGAGGGTAATAAGGCTTTCGGAATGCTAAGGGGTGGCCTAACTCAGGTTGTTGTAGCGGAAAGGCTCCAAGTCAACCAAAGTGTGATATCTCGACTTTGGAATAGGTTCAGGAAGACAGGTTCCATGTTGGAAAGACCAAGGCTTGGTGGGTGACGAAAAACCACACCTGCTTAGGATCGTTTCATCACCGTTTCGGCGAGAAGATAGCGTACATCTACATGTAGAATGCTACGGAATACTCTTCAAAATGCAGATGAGTTCCTAGTTTCCATCGAAACCATCAAAGGTCGTTTGATAAAGGTAAATCTAGTATCTAGACGTCCATTAAGAGGAATTCCATTAACACGTGACCATAAGGGTCAAAGACTGGAATGGGCATATCAATTGGAACGATCCATTGATCGTTTCAATTGATATGTTGACTTGCCCATAAAATTTCGGTATTTTACTCGATTTTTCTTAACCAGCGTATGCATACGCTGCAAACCTACAGGCTAAAATAAATTTTATTTCCTGCAACTTGAAATCATAATAATAAGAACTTTCATCACAAAATCTCATTTTAACTATATTTTTCTGCAATTTGAGTCAATATCCCTAACTCATGTGGAGCAGTTCATATACTAACCAAAGAACTTTTATCCTGAAACAAGACAGGATATCCTATGATATAAGTCTATGATACTTAACAGAAAAAGAAACTGCTACAACTAGAAGGAGCTGTTCAAAATTTGAATTTTTCTTGGTCAAAAATAGATAGTAAAGCATGGAGTAAAATGATTAAGATTTGGAGAGAAAAAACGAAGAGTTTACAATTTTTTTTACTAAATTTGTTAATAATGCGTTTGTTCACCGCATTTATTTATACACTTCCCAACACGTCTTTACATTGATGCAAGAAGATGGTATATTACTTCTTGAGGGATATTATCCCAAGCTACCTCTACTTCATGTCTCAGAGTCCGTGGAGGCTGGGGTAAATTTCCAGGCCTTCTACTTATGACGTCCCAAACATCCTCTATGGGCGAAAGATCGGGGGATCTGGGCGGCCATGGCTAATGATTCACGTGGGTCACTTCAAAACTATTTAAACTAAAGCAACATGAGGTCGAGCATTATCTTGCTGAAATATTGGATTCTCGAGCCAGTTAAGGTAAGAGAAAACATAAGGCTCCACTATTTCTTGAAGTTAACACAGCGCTGTCATATAACCTCGAATTAGGAGAAAGGTCATCCCCACATTGGAGGTGGAACTCCTAAGAGTTTCACGAGCTCCACTTAAGCTCGCAGTATGTACTGAAGGTGTGAAGTCAAAAAACTGTAGTTTACAATGTAGCAAGCCATATATGAACTGTGCGGCCAAAAGTAATCATTATTAAGCATACAAAAATTCAAATTTTGAAATTTATTGAACCATTAATAGACTATTAGTTTAATTACAAGGACTTCTTCAAAAGGAGTGATACAAAAATTTCTTCGAAGCCGGAGTTTTGTTCTGGTGAATCCCCTCTACATCAGGATGAAAGCAACTTACCAAGAAATATATGAACGACAGGTTTACAGCGGCGTTTATGGCAATATTTGAGTCCTTCTCAAAGGCTTTCAGCGTGCTGACCGCTTCAGGTAACTGCTTCTGCTTCAAGAACATCACTGCCTTGTTTATCTCCAGTTCAGATGCTAGTCGAGCATATTCAGACTTCTTTATAGCGGCGACGCACCAGTCGTAACCTGTTTAAGCCAAAGGACTATAGATCTTACACTGAGATATTGCCATAGCAAGCTCTTACCTTCTCTGAACGACTCCCCAATTAAAGGCGCAATCAATTTGGCCGCATTCAAGATGCAATATTCGGCCTCTCTACGCTTCTGTATCTCGTATCTATGTAGATCGTCGTTTCTTATAGCTTTAGCGATGAAGGATTCTTCAGGATTGTCCTGAAGCAAAGGTGAAATAAAAGCATCAAATTAATACAAATATTCTACCGTTTGAAGAAGACTGATTTTTCTACTTTGTTTAGTTTATGTTTTGAAAATGCATTGGTGGAATAGATGGTAATCACCTACCTGCTCCACGTTATACTTGTCCTCATCGTCCATATTCATAGGAACAGCTAGAAGGGAACTGAATGCGTTCTTCATGTGGTCAGTGTCCTCCAGAGCTCTGCAGCAAACGACTAAATGGAGACCGGCCCTATGACAAGCCTGTTCGCTCATAATATACTCCAAATTTGTTACAGCTTCCATCCATTGTCCCATCTTGATGAATACCATAGCTATATTATGCATTATTTTTATCCTAGAAGGAAATATCTTAACAAATGCATATCGAAATGATAAAGCGTATTGCACCTTAAGTTCTTGTGAATGTTGGACATCTGATCCAAGGCCATTCTGAACATCTTGATGGCCATATCGTACCTGGCCTGTTTGAAATAGATGTTGCCCATGTTAATCTTCAAACGGTAACCATTGGTGAACATTCTGTTCTTGATGATCATCTGGTACGTGTTCAAGGCTTCTTGGTAGAGTTCGTTGGCTGCATACTGGTTCCCAAGGTTGAAGAGAACCTTGGCGAGTGAAATATATTAGTTATGTGAAATTTGCAAGCTGATCGATCAATTGATCACCTCAAATGTTAAATCCATATTATGCGTCTCTGCCATCTTTGCCTGCTCTTGGATTTTTATCAGGGTCCTCTCTTTATTTGAAGCTTCTTTCGCTTTGGACAAAGCTCTTCGGAAATCACCAGCAGCGTTAGCCTTGCACGATTCTTCAACCAGATCCATTATTTTTGTTTCTTGCTGTCTTATTTTCTCTTCAGGTCTAGAATCGAGAGTATTTTGTTGCAGCTCATGCAAATATGACGGAACGGAAAATTTGATGGTACATTAAAATTTTAATCCTTCATTAAACGGGATGTTCCATTATATTAACGGTAGCCTTGGATATGATATTTAATGAAGGATTGAAATTTTAATGGACCTTCGCGAATCTGGCAGTACCTAATTGAATGGATTTTATGGTTTACATGAGGCTTTGAATAAAAAATATCTACCTGAACCTGAAGATTAGAATAACGGTTTCATTTCATACTACCTGTACCTCTGCCACGTGACAAAATAATTTTTGAAACTCTGTTTGATTGCCGTAGAAGCTTTTTTATAATAAGAATGATATATAATTTTCGGACAATGAAAGACATACTAATTATACAACTTTGCTTCTGCCGTTTTGCAAAAGCTGGCTGTAGCGGTGAGTGGTAGTTGAAATAAATAGATCATCTTAGATGGCATATACGATAAGCGTAGGTATTTGTTAACATAACGCCATCGAAATATTAGTCGATTTGTGTCTGCATCATGAATAAGTTTTTCTCGTCAATATTAATATGAAGAAATCTGTGGATGAGGCCTATCGAATGCTCTCAAATACCTATGGTGAGTCCGCTTTTAGTGAGAGAACGTGCCGAGAGTGGTTTCAACGCTTCAAGAATGGCGATTTGAACGTCGAAGATCAGCATGGCGGTAGAAGAGATAAGGTTTACGAAGATGCAAAATTAGAAGCATTACTTGATCAGGACAACTACAGGCGTTTGAGCCAAGCATTGAAAGACAAACGGCCGCAAAACAACGAGAGACTGAGACATTATAAAGTGATTTTACAGCATGACAATGCAGGCCCCATGTTAAGAAAGTAGTCAAGACATGCTTGGAAACTTTGAAATGGGTAGTCCTACCCTAACCGCCGTATTATCCAGACGTTGTTCCCTCGGACTATCACTTTTTTCGATCAATGGCACACGGCCTGGATGACCAGCACTTCCGGTCTTATGTTGAAATATAATATAAATTTTGAAACAAAAAGTACTTAAGCTGAGGTAAAAAAAAAGAATTATAAAATTGGATCGATTCGTGAATAAATGCAGAAGATTACAAGTTTTTTCAACGCGGAAATCGTATGCTGAACGAAAGATGAGAGAAAGTATTAGTGGCCAGCGATGGACAATACTTTGAATCATAAATGTATAACCATACAGTAAAGCCTCGGATTTCGGGATGAAACGACGAAAGCAAAGTTGTACACCCAATAATTATAATTATTTTCACGAAGTGGCGAGTTTTTGAATCAACAGACGTTAGAACGAGCCTTTTGTGCCAGTGTTATACGTTTTTTTTTTTCTAGTTCATTTTCATTGAATTCTTATTGAAATTAATAAAATATTTCCATATTGTTTAGTGATTTTTGCATTGAAAAAGAATGATTGGCAGCACTGTTTTCCTCTCGTAAATTTGACAGATCATAAATAAATCCGTTTCAGGAGGCCAACATATAATCAATGAATATTACTATGAAAACTGCGGTGAATTAAATATTCTAGCAAGATTTTTGTTCTACAGGATGTGGGAGAATGAATAAGGGATTTGACACAGAATAACAGAGAAATTATTATGCTCCTGCTCAGGTAGAAACAAGCTGGTGAAATAGTTATTTTCCTAATAAATGTGGAAAGTGATATTTTTTCGCAAGAGGCTGCTGTCAAGCATTCGAGTGCGGATAAGGCACTTCCCACATGAGTCCAGTAACATTTTTTTCCTACTAGCGTAAATGAAACACTTTCACGAAGAGTTTCTGTATTGATATTAGCAAAAATTTTTCGACATAGAGACATGTCGATCAGCTCATAGCTCATAAGGAAATTGAAATTTTATGATTAGAGCATAGATACATATATAGTATGTCAACATTTTATGATTGACGCTACTATTTCATATTTGCGTGCGAAAAAACCCTGTTATTCCTTTTTGTAGGCATATATGCATGCGGAAAAGGAATACATCTGGAAAAGTTTTACTTTCCAAACGACATAATGCGTGTGGAAGGTAATGCTTTCCAAGTGGTAGTATAAAAAAATTGATTTTATTTTTAAATGTCGCTCATCTTACGAGTCGTCCTTTTGCAACTCCAATGGGGGCACGGGCATGGAAGCAGCCTGTAGAGCTGGATCGAAGGTTTTTCCATGGGATGTGTATCCTGCACCTCTAACTGCCGTCATTGGCCTGTTGATTACAGATGTCAATGTCCCTGACCTGAGGCTTGAAGTTCCAGCCCTTGTAGAAGAGCGTAGAGACGTATTAATTTTCAAACTTGAGGGAGGTTTGAAGGCTGTACTAGCGCGAGATTCTGAATTTGTGCGAAAAGGAGTACTTGGCACCACCATACTTCCAGCTTTCTGAAGCTGAAATTTTTAATTTATTCTTAATACTTCCACACTGTTCAGTATATAGATGAGATAAGATCCTCAGAAGAATCGAAAATTGCTACTGATTCCATATTATATTTTATTAGGTAGCTACGTACCTATAACTACCTATATATTTTGAATTTTTGAGAATTTTTAATAGGTACTTTATTTTTATTACAAGTCTGTTGAACATTCGACGACGTAATATTACTCACTTCTATAGCAGATCCCAAATGCATTACTGGTTTTGGAGTCGACATTCTTGGAATCTTATTATTTTCTCCCTCAGTAACGTTTATGGGAAATTTTTCTTGGTCTGATTTTGAACTGAATATGGAAGATGGCGTATGCATTTTGATACCGATAAACTGAACTCACTAATAAAAGTACCTACAGCTGGAAATAACTATGAACTCAACTGTTCAAAAATTTTTCCTTTCCTTCGAAAATCTAATTTTCGATACAAACAAAGGGCGATTGTTTCCATAACAACGATTTTAAATGCGTTGTGGGATTCAAATAAAACAATATTTTTGTATAATTCGAATTTATAAACAAAAATTCTCATAAAATTTACTATTCAATTTTTTCCAAATCCGCAGTCCCAGCTTTACTCATAAAAATGTCATATTATTGGTCATTTCACCCCTTTTGAAGGTTATTCTCGAATGATGGTAGTGTCACAAACGTTCAGCAATAATTAACAAAATCTTAACAATAGGGTTATTCAAATGTCAAAATTATTTGGGCATACAGATTTCGTTGCCTTCTCGATTAATGAGCTTAAAATTTAAGTCTCTAAAGTGCAAGATATTCCCTAATTGAAAAGCTTCATTTCATCAAAATCGATAATACAATATGGCCTCCACAGTAGATCTATCAAGATATGGAGATTTGTGTAGATTGTGTGCCACTAAAACGACTCTAGTATTGGGAATACATATTTTCGAGAATGAAGGATCTCTCAGAGAAGTTAGGAAAAAAATTGAATGCTGTCTTCCAATTCAGGTAGGCTGAGAGCAAATTTTTCCAATGTTATTACAACAATGAATGAATGATATAGTGTATAAGATTTATTTCACACATTTGGTCTTCCATTCATAGGTACATCAAACAGATGCTTTACCTAAAATGATATGTGAAAGTTGCCTCTACAAAGTAGAGCTTCTCTATGAATTTCGTGAAAGAAGTGTCAGAACGGAAAAGCTTCTTCAAGATCTGGTGAAAGAACTGGACAATGAGAAGTTACAACAAGAAGGAACATTAAATGTAATTTCCATGGATCATAATGGTTTGATTATGATTCCAGAGCATCATCTCCTAGGTCATCAGATGCAGAATGTTCAAATGGATTTATCACATTTGAATCAAAGGGATAGTATTGTGGTAGAGCACAGCCTGATTTTAGGTCAGTTTTCCTAATATAGTTCTGGAATTAATAATTCAAACTTTTTATTTCTTCCAGCTCAATCTCATCAATCCAATGTGAATTTGGACCCAGGTAACCAAGGTTTAACAAGTTTAGACTTAAACCCCCATAATTTCACTACCCAAGAATTGTCTAATCATAGTCTGCAAGCACAAGAAGCAATGTTATTGAATGGTGCCAATTCTCATGATCTTCATGATGCTCAATTTACTGAAGATAGTTTAGATATTATACATCAGCAAAATATTTTACACCAGCAGAACCAAATATTACAAGAACAATATCGACTTCCCCATGAATTGACGGTAGATAATATAACTCTGGAAGAATTATCTCGAACTGAAGCTGTGCGTCAAATGCATAGGGTTAGTATAAGAATACTGTACTTTAATTAAAAATTAAAATCACATTGACAATTGACAATTTCACCTGATCTCTCAAGGTCACTTGTCGATTCTGCAGAATTACCTCATTGTAAATAATATAGCAATTTGGATTTTTCATCTAAACTTTTATAATAGTTTGTGTTCTTTTATATATATTTATCTGATAGTTGAGGAATATTTTAGGAGAAGCATGAGATATTTAGTGAGAATAAAGGTCTCAATCAGCTCAGTTATTCCCATGCTGGCAATGTGCAAGTTTCATGCGATTCATCGTCTAAAGACAAAATCAAGTTAGAATCTCTAAGTCACCACGAAGACAGCAACAATGCAGAAAATCACCTTCTTATAGACAATGATAGGATTAGTAATGAAGAAGAAAAAGTATGTTTATTATTCTTTCTGATCACATTTAAATCTTAATCTTGCAAATTTTTACTGTTAATTACAGATTTACCTCCTGCAACATCATAATGACCTATTAGATAGAATCAATGCAAATACTGCAGATAATATTTTTTGTAATGTATGTGGATCTGATTTTCCTAATAAGGAAACTTTCGAAGAACATTATAGCATACATTTCAACAAATGCCAAATATGTTATGCAGTGTTCACAAGTGAGGAAATGTTAAATATTCACATAAAGCAATCTCATGAAACAGAAGGAAGTAGTTTACAGGAAACATTGGCAACCGAGGAAGTTACAGTAAGTTTGAAAATTAAATATTCAAAATCAAACGCAAAATACACTAAAAAATAATTAATATATTCTGAAACAAAGTGCAGAAAGAACTCCTATTATGTTCAAATTGCCTTCTGCAACGAGTATAAGATGATATTTCGAGTCAAGTTTTGTGAAATACTTGTCGAAATTCAATGAAGAATTCAGATTTATATTCTGGTGACTTTTGTATTATATCTTGGCAGTTGGTATCACTGAAAATTGACAGATTGCGGTATTTGAATTGATGTGTGTTGAAAATTGATTAGATCGGAAGTGAGTGTTGACAACTGCAAAACGAAAAATATAACTGAAAACATGTAATAAGTTCATTATGGTACTGCATTTAGTACTGCAATGAACTCAATACGATACAGAAATAGAGAAATTTGTTTATGTTAACTAATCCTACAGCCTGCCAAAACAAGATTAAAAAGAGCAGTCAAACCTTCAAATGAGGCAGCTGAAAATAACGATGATAATAATGATAATGGAAATTATGAGACTGATATTAATCCTGAAATTCCAACTCAACAAGAAGAAGTGGAAAATGAAGTTAAAGAAGAGTCTAAACCAAATAATGAAGAAAATAAGTCTCAACAGAGAAAAAAATGGACCCCAAAGGTATATCTCGTACTAGATTTTAAGGAATATTCGCAAAATTAATGTTTTTTTTTAAGGTTTGCAAAGAATGCGGCAAGGTATATACGACAAACTATAAATTGAATGAGCACATGAGGAAGCATACTGGAGAGAAACCATACAAGTGCAGCTCTTGTGAAAAAAGTTTCAGATCAAAAATTGGACTGGCACAACATGAAGCAAAACACACAGGTGAAAACAATGTTCATATTCTGCTTTTGAACATCCCGACAAAATACAGAAATCTAAAGAAAAGATGGTCAAAAACTGTTTTTATTTTAGGACAATACGAGTTCTCCTGTCCAACCTGTGGAAAAGGTTTTCAGTGTCGAAGTTACCTAATGGTTCATCAAAGGGTTCATTCTGATATCAAGCCATGGCCATGTTCAACTTGTGGAGCTAATTTCAAAACCAAACAATCCCTTTTAGATCATACTAATCGCCATTTAGGGGTAAAGCCTTTCATTTGCGATGTATGTGGAAGAGGGTTTATTACAAAAGGTGAGTTGACAATTTGGGATTGAATAATGAAATACTCCGTTTCAAAATTATTGCCATCAGAGCAAGCCGTGAAATTAAAGTCGGGGCTTTATTTCTAGTTACAAGAAGTAACTAAAAATTTCTATGTGTTCATCATAGATTGAAATATATAAATATAACCTATAAAATTATTGAAATATTTTTCAAGACAAATCAATTTATATTGAACTGATTGGAGGGAATCCTTATCTAGTTATTTGCATGAAAAATACAAGAAATTATTGTTCAGATATAATCATTTTTTGCTTTGCAGAAAAATGGCAACGTTGTTGTGATATTAAAGAAATTTCATGTGTGCCAACCGAAATTCTCTTAGTGACATTCTAGTTACAAAAACTTGAGAAAATGAAATCATTTTATAAAAGAGAATGGAGTACATATCATATTATATTTCCTAAAGTTGTTTTGTAAATAGTCTCATCAGGTTAATTTTTCACTAATGATATGTTACTTATGTGAAAATGTTCAATTTGAATAAAATTAACAGTGTATTGAAATAAAACAAATAAGTTTATTCAAATTTAAAACTTAAAATTTTACAATTTCATAGGTTTATGCAAGGCACATCAGAAAATACACAATGGTTTGGACAACAGAAAATACTCCTGTAAAATTTGTAATAAAATGTTTGTTTCGAAAAGTTATCTTCAGACCCACTTGAAAATTCACACAGGAGAAAAGCCGTATTCTTGCGAGGTTTGTTATTTTCTTTTTCCCTACCAGTTACCGAAATAACCCTCAAACTTTCAGGTATGCAACAAAGGATTCTTAACAAGAGTAGACTTGAAAATACATTCAACATTGCATACAGGAGAAAAAGCATATGTTTGTGAGATCTGTGGAAAAGCATTTGCTAGGAGAGATGCCTTGAGGTGTCATAGGAGATCTCACACTGGAGAGAGACCTTATAGGTACCTAATCAACTTATTTATTGAATGGAAATTTGCTGATTTCTGTATTTTTCAGCTGTGATATTTGCGGTCAAACATTCACTCAGTTCACGCCAATGGCCATACACAAGAGGTTGCACACTGGTGAAAGACCATATTCATGTGAAGTTTGTAAAAAGACTTTTGTCTCCCGATCAACGATGATGTCTCATGCCAAAAAACATGTTACTTGAAAAATGCTTCCTATAAACTACAAAATATAATATGTATAAGACTGTATAATTTTATTAAGATTTATTTCTAATTTTTTACAAATAAATGTGATTTAAAATTTTAACTAATGGTTTTTCAAGTAGGTTAACAAACTAAATTTCATTAGTATTACGCAGAAAATAGCATGCAAATTAACAGACGAAAATTCAAGTTTGAAGAATACCAAACTTTCATTAATTATTCATAACTTCTCTATATAAATCAATTGGTACACCCATTCAAGGAGCAATACAATGATATTACAGTAATATAATATGGACGAGTATGAAACATTCTCCAAATACACGATGAATTTCCCAATTTGGCAACGTGAAATTGAGATGATCTCTCAGCGCATCGCACTGTCGCAGTAGTCGCAGGCAACCAGACTACAAAGGGGGCGTGTCGCGATAAATTTGACAGAAATTAATTCTGATTGGCTGGAATATTGCCGCCTGCGTCAGTACGAAGATTTGAGAACTTCAAGGTCATTTGTGGATTCCCCTTGTTTACCCATTAATTAAGTGTCCCTTAAATTTAATATAAATAAAGTATAGTTGTACAAATCCAATATGTAGTTGGAATATTTCACCAAGAAAAGAGTCTTGCGTGACAGTTTTTGACAACAGATGAAAAATTCAAAAGGTAGTGGTCAGGAAGAGTCCTCTGATTGGCTGGAATCTGGAAACTGTCGCCGGCAACAGTTCGAAGCTGTCGAAACCAGGCCTTAATTCCATTTTACATCGCCAATAAAGTTCTTGAGAAATTTGAATGAAACCTCTTTTACGGTAATCGTTTACTTTCTTCTCTACTTATTTCTTCTGCACTAACCAGAATTTCTTTATATCAACTATTTGACCTACTTTACCTTCATCCATTGGAAAATAGTTCATACTCTTCATACCTTTAAAATATGTCTTTGTTTACACCGGCAAAATCGAAGTCCTAATATAAATGACAGTTGAATTCACATCAGTCTGTTTACATTTTTATATGACATACGTGACTTGCTAGGTTTTATGAAACTGGAGAGTGAAGTTTATTTTGAACAAATAAGCATTCGAATTAACATCTTTCATGTTTGAGGATCTAAAATGTAGGATTTCTCTTCTTTTGTCTGCCCCTCTTTTCCTCCCTTTCACACGATCATCTGTGCGATCTCCAAGTTGTTTAGGTTACGTTCAAAATGGCTAGTACTTCTGGAGAAGTGAAAAAACCGTGGGATTCTAGTAATTTGAGAAAGTATTGTTTGAAATTCGGAGAAGTACCAAGATTACATTTCGATGATCCAAGAGTAGACGAATGTATACGATTAAATGTGAGTCCAAAAGTTTATTCGTATCTAAATCCTGAAGTACAAAAACTATTATTTGTAGAAACCAGTGGTAATATTAGGAACGAATTTGGTAAAGCCTGCTGTAGAAAAATGGAATTTAGGATATATGGAACAAAATATGGGGGCGGCCCTGAATACAGTATACTTTTCAAAAACACACAAATTCAAATATTTCGATGAGAACAAAATGCTAAGTCGAACTAATCCTAAAGGTGTTCAATTTACGCCTCCAATAAGAAAAGTGGAAATGCTTATTGGAGATTTTATAAAGACTTTGAATGAGTGGAAACAAGGAGAGGAAAGGTGAAATGTTAATTTTTAGACTTTCATGAAGAGAAATTCTTATACCAGTTTATTTCTTAGACTTTACATGCAACAGTCCTTAACATCTGCTGTTGGTACGAATATAGTCCAAGACTTTGTAAATTTTAATTGGAAATGGATTAGTTCCAAACAAAAACTACATAAATGGGGCAAACTTACTTCAAATTTACTTTATGTATCACAGGAAGGCAATGTAACACCATGTCACTATGATGAACAAGAAAATTTTTTTGCACAAGTACTAGGTTATAAGAGATGTATATTATTTTCTCCAGATCAATTTCAGTGTATGTACCCTCACCCTGTCCATCATCCACATGATAGACAAAGCATGGTAAGAAGAGAAAGGATCTTTTTTATTTTTTGTGAATTTGGCTCCCAGAATCGTTTTATTTCAATATCTCAGAACATTCTTACATATTACATACTAAATTTTATACATGGGGGTTCTGAAATATGATAAATCTGACAGTGTTACCTTTATTGGCAAGGTGCCTTCTTAAGACACTTTCCCTTGGGTCATCATGTCTTTGAGTTTTTCAAAAATGTTAAGTCAAGCTTTTTTAATGCTCTTCGACATCTTCCTCAATGTTGGAGGTTACAGATCTACTTACCTTTTTCAATTCCATTTTGAATGAACATTTCAGGTTGACATAGACAAACCTGATCATATCAGATTTCCAAAATTCAAAGAAGCAAAGGGAGTAGAAGCTATAATAGGACCTGGTGAGGTTCTCTATATACCAATTTATTGGTGGCACCATGTTGAATCTTTGATGAGGATGGGACCAACCATCACAGTAAACTTCTGGTACAAGGTGGATATCTCGTAATTGTTATTTCTCAACTGAACCATTTTTTTTTTTGGTTAATGGCAAGATAATTCATTTCAGGCGGGACCACCTGTCATTCAGTACCCCCTTAAAGACCACCAAAAAGTGTCAATTATGAGAAATATTGAGAAAATGGTCCTTGAAGTACTTCGGGATCCTAAGGAAGTAGGGCCTCTTCTGAAGAATGTGGTGCTTGGAAGATTCGAGGATTAGGAATTGTATATGAACTTTAAGAACATCTATTGATATATTTTTATGACTGTATTATTTATTTATTTGATCAAGTTATATAAGAATTTGCATTTCAAGTTATTTCCCCATTATGAATTCACCAGCGGCATCTTGAAGATCTGATTCACTGATATCGCAACAAATTTAATGAAGAGAAATCAGATTTTGGAATATCCAAAAATTCAAATCTCGGAAATTTCTGGTATTAGAAGACGCATTATACAGGGTTATTCACGAATACGGCTTTATAGAATATTTTTAGGAAAGACACAAGTTTCAGGATTGAAATTCTTAAGGTGAGCTCCAAGTAAGAAGACGACTTCTCGTATATTTTTTGAAGGTTCTAGGACTTCCGGTTTTTCCGGAAGTGACATCAACTTTCATTTTTCAAATGGGAAGACCAATTTTTTATTGCATAAATAGATTCTCCATTGAATTCTGAGTCTTTCTCTCCAAAAGTGTGAATTTTCCCGATGAAATACGAAAAAAATCTCAAATATGAACTCTGTTGAAATACAGACAACTTCCAGGTTTTTTCATTAAAAATTCTCATTTTTTTAGAAACTCCGAGAAGAAAGGCTGATGCTTCTTTTTCGATAGCGTGATTTTCAGAATAGGATACAGGGGGTCACAAATTCTTTGTCAAAGTTAGAAGTGGCGAAACATCAATAAATCGATTTTTTCAAATTAGAACTACATTTTTTCGAAGCATTTTCGAAATCCTCGTCAAAAAATAATAGGAGCATACGTCCAAGACTTTCATCCCAAAATGAAATTTTTCGAGATATTCAGGAGAAAGGATTTTGTCTCGAATTTTCAATCTCAATCCGAATGTGTTTTTTCACTGGAAAATAGTTAGCGGTCAAGTGATCAGTGAAATTTTTGGAAATCTCTGTTATCGAGAAAATATTTTCTTATAGTTCTTGACGACAAATTTTATTGAAGGCACGACTGCAGTTGGAGTTGGTCGTTTTTTTCAAAAATTTATCACAGAAATCAAATATTGTATGGGCAATTCGATGGGCGCTATTGTCAATGTCATCAAATGTCGGATTTTTAACCTATTTTTTTTTAATCATTTGTCGAATTCTGAAATTTCGGTGTCAGTGTCTAAAGGCATTTGATCGCCGATGTATAATTTTGAAAAAATACATTAAATTACAACTTTATGAACCAATAATTCACGAAATGGGTGGAAATGCGAGTAGAACTAGAAAAATAACGATAGAAAATGATAATGCAGCTAATGTTATAAAGGTTTCTGATAATGTTGTTGAACGCCTTAAGGGAAAACAGAGTATGTATAACTATTTTAACTATATTATTTTCACTTGATCTTCCACCACATCCACCCCATAATCATTTCGTCTAGGTCATCTGTTATTGATTTATCTGCAATGTTTCGTGTTGGTTATATAACTACTATGAAATATTTTGTCCACAGAACAGGTAAGCAGTCAAGAGCCAGAAGAATCTTCGTTATCTGCATCAAACTCCGTTTCACTTCTTGGGGTTCCTTTATTTTTACAAGAGCCTAGTCTAACCTCACTTCAAATTCGACAGCAAAAATTGGAAGAATTAAAGAAAAATGATGAATATTGGGAAACTAGAATCAAGAACTTGGAGGATTGTCACAGGAAAATAAACGACATAATGGAGGAAGAATATAAGAAGACGGTGAGTAATGAAGGAACTGAATGATTGAGTTTTTTATCATTGATAGTACTGGCAATATGACAATTTTAATAATTTCCACAGTTGGATAGCAAGAAGGTACCGTTGAAAGATTCAAAAGAAATATCGAAGCTTTTGCCCCCATGTCACGATGTACAACTGGAAGTTATAGCTTGTTATAAGGAAAATGCGAAAAATCCAATGAAATGTTCAAATATAGTACAAGCTTTTCAAGATTGTGTAGATGAGAAGAGGACTGATATAATGGCAGGGAAGTGTTGAACATATACTATTGAAAAGAATGTAATAGATTAAACAAATACAGAAATGATGTATTTAGTCTTCTTGTAAATATCAAAAATTCATTTGAACAAATATTTTTTTATTTCTTTGTCATACATCAATACATCACAAGTTTAACAGCAGAAATTATACATAGATTTGACATCTGTTTCGGGAACAACATAACATATACAGATCACATAAACACATCACATTTCAACAATGTTACCCCAAGTGATAACAACAAGAATTGTGGACCATTCATGTTGGTACTTTGGATAGGGTTTCTTTGATTTTTTCGGTTTGCTACTCTCGGCTTGTTCTGGAACTAATTTCGATTGAAATTTAAGAAATACCATCTGAAAAACTATATTTTTACCTTCATCCTGGGGTACGTTGAAGCTGTTCCAACCGATCTCTCCTTCAGCCTCTAATCCAACTAGAGGAGTATTTGGGAAATGCGCATTGAATATAACAGATTCCTTTTTTTTCCCTCTTTTAGCTTGACAGCATATTCTCAATGCTATGCTGGTGCTTCTCATGACAATGCTTTTTCTGAACTGGAAAGAGAAAATGAACTGATGCATATCCTGAAATTTACTTGTGATCATCCTAATCTTAATTAGGTGCGTTATTCCTTTAGTGAGAAGAAAATACTATTTATTTGGCCTTATGCAAGACTTCCAGGTGCCAGATCATCAAAAACAACAAAAATCACAAACGAAGGATCAAAATAATAGGAAATATATGGATTAACATTCCACTTTTTAATGAGTAACCAGAAAATCCAAAATGAAAAAACAAATTATCAATCATCAAGAAAACTCTGAATGTTCCAAAATTTGTGAGCCACATATAATAGTTAAATCGGGAATTTTTTCCATGCAATATTTGAAGTTCAGGAATTTTTAAAGAGTCTATAATTTGTTAATTAACATCTGGAATGTCATTCTATTATGTGTATTTTGATCGATCACACATATTGAACTGTATCCTGAATAATCAATAATAGGTTGAGACAACAATGTATCCATTTGATCCTGAAATACAGAGCCAAAGAAGAAAATACTCACTTTTGGAGATGTTGTTATTTCTCAGTCCCTGCCCTGTATAAAATAGAAAAAAATGAAAACTGCTCACAATAGATATTTTAACATAAAAGTCAGTGGCGTAGCTAAAAATTTTTCTTCAAGCACTCTTTTTAAGATTGGACCCAAACTTGGTATTTTTCGAACAGAACACCCTGTAAATTTCAATGTCAAATTTTTGCAATTATTTTTCTGAATACATTGATGTATCACAACCGAATCTTTAATAAATTTTAGCTGCAAAAATCAGAAAAATCCGTGTTTATGTTTGTTTTTTTTAATAGTAGACCATGAATTCTTACACACATGCTTTTAATTATTACTTTTTCGAAACGCCATATGAATTAAACCTATTCATTTAATTATAATATATAATAAGTTACCCAATGTAATTAGAGAAATATCAATGAAAAACTTCAAGCTAAAAGTGAGAAAATTTTTGTCTTAAAGAGCTTTTTATTCGGTACAAGAGTTCTTGGATTGTGATTTTCAAAATAAAGATTTTGAGTGACTCGCCATTTCGTAATTAAATTTGTGTTCTTTATTTTGTTTCTATATTATGTGTATGACTATTTATTCATATTTGTAACTGATATTTTCTATAAATTGACTCCTACTGCATGTTCAGTATTAACAAATCTTATCTTATCTTTTATTTAAATTTTTTGTAGAAAGTTCAACTTTTAAGTATGTGTGGAAGAATTCATATCTTACTATAAAGAAAAACAAACATAAATATGGATTTTTCTGATTTCTGAGCTGAAATTTATGAAAGATTTTGTTGTGATACATCAATGTATTCAGAAGAATACTTGGAAAAATTTGACGTTAAAATATACAGAGTATTCCATTTGAAAAATACCAAGTTTGTGCCTAATCCTAAAAACAGTACCCTAAAAAAATTTTAGCCACTGACTTTTATGTAAAAATATCTACTATAAGCTTCTTCAATTTTTTTCTATCTTATATAGGGCCTGAGAAATAATAACATCTCCAAAGTGAACATTTTCGTTTTCACCCTTTTTTTCAGAATAAAAGTAGCTGGGATATTTCTGTTCGTGGATTCAAAAGTTTTACAAAAAACTGATACAAGGTCTCAATCAAAATGGGACACAGAGTAAAAAAAAGCACTGAACCTTTACTGCATATTGAGTTGAATAGTTGCATATTCTGTGGGGATTTCGAAAAGGTAAAATAAAGGTGATCTTCTTCAGAAGAAAAAGAAATTCAAATGTTTAGCAAAAGTGGAATATTTCTGTGAAAAACTGATTTTGTTACCTTTTCCACAAATTTTTTCATTTTGCACATCCTGCTGAAAATAATCAATAAATTCATTAATAAACTGTTATTTAGGTGCCAGTTCACTTACTGCGTTGATGTTAGTCACTACTTGTGATGAGCTTTTTTGGAAAAAGTGAAGAAATTTGATTTTCAAGAAATGTTCCATTTTCACTAAACATTTGAATATCTTTTTTTTTCTGGAGAAGGTTATCATCTCAATTTCGAAATCCTCAGAGAATAAGGTAACTTCTTAACTCATGTTAAAAAAAGTTCCAGTTTTTTTTATACCTCAGATCGAGTTTGTGAAATTTTTTTTCAGAATCCCTGTATAACATTTTGTGCAATTTTTCAGTGCATAAATTGGAGCAATCAATATACCATCCACTACTAGAATATGCACATCCAATATTCTCAATTATGAAGGACCTAAATTCAGATATAAACCTAATCTCTTCAAGCTTTTTCGAATCACGCTTACCTTGAGAATTTCTTCATTCAGTGTTTCTTCAGTCAACTCACTGCCTTTGATGACACAGGACGCTGCATTGAAATTAGGATCTGTACCTTTTTCTTTTATGAAAGCCACACAGAAAGTTTCATGTTTCCTGCGAGGTTCCTCAGAAAGATCCTGTGTATTCTTGAACAATTTTATTCCATGAATAACTCCACCTCCAAGTGCTATATCTTCGGGTTTTATACTGAAATCAATTTTTCAAAGAATTGACCAAATTTAGTTGCAAAAAAAATAATGCAAATTCGAAATATACATTTGTCAAGGAGATGGCAGATGTTGGAGGAGGCTGATTTGTTAATGTGGAATTTTACAATACCACTCAAGCATCAGCTACATTATCTCGTTTGAAAAATTAAAGCAACAGCTTTTAGTATAAGAAAGCCAACAATTTTTGTTTAGTAACTCACTTACTGACCTGACTTTGAGAAAAATTCAATATGATAAATTTCTATTGATTATTTGGGTCTCACATTTTTTTAACAGTACCTTCCCTTCTTTTTTAGTAAGATTTTTCACTTTAAAGATCAATGTAATCATCCTAATTTAGTTCTTTCCAGACAGTTCCATATTATATTGTATGAAAAACCGTATTAGAAAAACTTTTCAATTAATTAATGTTGCCATTTTTTTCAACACAATCCAACCCACAAGCACAGCTGCCTCTATAAAAAGAGAAATCTGCAATAGTGCAGATAGTTTCAAAATTATTGAATTGTGAAATCAATAATAGTAGTAATTGATATTTTTGGTAAAGGGTTGAAGTATAGAGAAATCACTCACTCTTTTAAAATAATCTTGAATAGGTAATCAATGGAGCTGGACAAATCAGATTCATTAAAGAGTAGGAGACATTTAACTTCTTCATTGGGTTTGATGTGCCTTTCTAAAAGCGATGGGTTTTTCTTCAATTTCGAAAAATTGCAGTAGAACATTGCTGTCCTTATTCCAGGTATAACAGGCAGAAATAATGTATCAAAAATGGATCCACATCTGTTTTCAATGTCTTGCGAAAACAAAGAAGAAACCTTTGGGCAGGTCAACACACAAAAATTAATGTTTCTGCTCACTATTTCCTTACTGCAATACTCTACAACTGAATTATGTGCGTTAGTCATTTTCCTTTAAAGTTGAAATAACCTACATTTCATTTGCTGAAAAGTATTAGTGTTCTCATGTAGAGAAATATATTCGCTCAGATTGTAATGTCTTCCAAATAGAATTATGGCAGTACTTGCATTGTTGAAATGCATATTACCACTGTCTTTAAAAAGAACGTTTCCACGATCTTGATAGCAGCTAACCCAGCAAGGTTTAGATCTTTTCCTCAGAATTCTTTTAGCGACTGTTTCCCATGATTTTTTAACTTTCATAACATTATCCAAGTCTTTGTCACTCAGATAATCAAAAATTATGTCTAGCAAAGGATACACAGATTCCAAGCTTTCTGCCAACTGGAAGTTATCCTTCATCTCGATATTCAATTCTGGTGGTTTAACTTTCTCAACTGACTTCAAACACACACAGCAATATATAATATCCCTAAGGAAAATATTTCAATCAACGTTAAACGGTTGTTTTGTTATTGAATTTACCATTGCTCTCCATTTACAATTACAAATGGATCCATGGTATTATCAGAATTATAAACGAACCGATGCAGATGTGTGGTAGTTTCTGTAAATGTTCAAAAACGAATGAATATTTGGGCAATTTGAACGATTTCCTTTGATCAGAGATTCAATCGAAATTCGGATTATTTGGAAATCGGAATTTTCTCCCAGGTCTAGATCTGGGATAGAAGAGCACAGAAAATTATTGTTTGAAATTTAAATTTAAACAAATGTCAATTGAGATATTTTTAATTATGTTTTTTATCAAACTCTCACAAACATAAGTGGCCCCAAAAACGCAATTGTGAAATCAAAAGCATAATTGGGATAGAATTGATGTCAGCAAAAGCCTTGCAAAAGTAATGGACAAAGTATTTAAATTTATATGATTGGCTTAACTGATGTTCGCATACAGCTGACGTTTTGCACCGTTGTCAATTTTTGACACATGACACTTTTCGTATGTTAGCAAATCGTAATAAACATTAGATTAAAAAAATCTTGTTTCTCAAAATATGAACATTGTGTGACACGGATTTTCTAGAAAGTTATTTGCTATTATTAATTTGACTGATTTTTATATAAAGAAATTATGTAAATATGCTCTAAAATGTTTAATGCGATAGAAATTGCTACACGTCATAGACGATGAACCCCTCTGAAAGGGATTAATTTATTTATTTTATGCCTTATATAACAATGCAATCTAATTCAAAAACTAAAGAAATGTTTATTATACGTGCACTAGAAAAAATTCTCAATGATAGGGAGATCAAGAAGTCTCATCATTCACAGCTGAAAAGGGCCTGTGAAGTTGCTCTTGGTAAGAAATGAATCTCTTATAGAATACCAAAGTAAATAGTGAAATTAAAAAAGGGTATACCCAAAGAAGTTCCAGAACGATTCGTTGTGATAAATTAATCTGGGGAATTCAATCATTTTGAGATAACCTATGTGGCAATTCATATAATTCAGTTCAGCTATTCAAATTATTTCATCCATGTACATATATTTTCAGAAGAGATAAAGAAAGAACTCGAAAATGACACTCCCAATGAAACTCAGACCTCTGATGCTTTACCAATACCTAAAAGTGGAGAAGCAAATATTCTGACTACAGAAAAGTATTTTCTACCTTTCGAACTGGCATGTCAAAGTAAATCAGCCAGAATTGTTGTAACAGCATTGGACTGCTTGCAAAAGTTGATTGCTTATGGACACTTAACTGCCAATGTTCCTGATTCTACCACTCCTGGAAAATTGTTGATTGACAGAATTGTGGAGACAATTTGTGCCTGTTTTACCGGTCCCCAGACAGATGAAGGTAAAAAAAAAAAATTTCAAACATTTTTAAAAATTGTACACTAATACATTTTGATTGAATGTAGGAGGTAACTTATAAGAATTAGGCACAATTCATTAGCACACACTTTCAATATTCTCGATTAAAATAAATGCATTATTAAGTTGTTTTTATTTATTTTTAAGGTGTCCAACTTCAAATTATCAAAGCCTTATTGACAGTAGTTACAAGTCAACATGTGGAGGTTCATGAAGGAACCATTTTATTGGCTGTGCGAACTTGCTATAACATTTTCTTGGCTAGCAAAAATCTTGTCAATCAGACAACAGCAAGAGCTACCCTGACCCAAATGTTGAATGTTATATTCACAAGAATGGAAAACCAAGCTTTAGAAGCAGAAGTTCAATCTCAACTAAGCATACAGCAAGATAATAATACTTCAGGCAAAAATAGTGACTCCAAGAATAACTCGAATGATAAACTTTGTAATAGCATAGAGAACGGTAAAATAGAACAACCAAAAACTGATGCTAATGGTGAAAGTATAGACAATCCAGAAGAAATCGTTACGGGAATTTTAGATGATATAATCAGTAATGTTATTAATGAGTCAAGTGATAATGTGGCATCAAAGACTGAGAAAACTAATCAAGTTGTTGAATTTATTATCGAGGATGTTTCAGATGTAACAGAGAAAGTAGAGGATAAACCAAATGGGTATGCATCCAGTATTGATTCTTCAGTTGAACAATTAGAAACCTCCAGTTTACACTCGGTAATTACAAGGTAATTCATTGATTAAACAATTTTTCAAAATACATTTCGCAACAATTAAAGGAACAGAAATTTTTTTTTTATTTGCAACAGGCTGTATCTCTGAAATATGGTCGTATAGGAAATGAAAAGAGTAACTTTTGAAGCTTATTCTATTATTGATTAACAATTTTTCGGAGTAGGTACCAATTTGCTTTTCACAGGACTCTGATACGACCATTTGTCATTGAGATATCCAATTTTGAATGCAAAAGGATCCTTTTTCACTCAACTGCCGATATCTCCGGAATTTCTGATAGCCTAGTGAGGCAACAGACGGTTCCTTTTTCTGCAGAAAATTTCCTGCAAAAATCTATTATGTTTAATTAAAAAAATTCTTTTTCATCTGTAACGTCAACTTGAAAAAAGAGCAAAATAATGCCATTTTGTAATTTTTTGGTTAATGAAAAGTATCTTCTTCAATAGAAAATTTTACAGCCTTAAAAGTTCCCCCTAAATCAGTAGATCGTTCTGTTCAGCGGTATTCTTGGACAGATTGATTGAATTTTTGAAAAAATGCCTTGTTCCTTAAACTTGACCTAATTTTTTTGATCAATCAATAAATTCATTATTTCTTCACTTTCAATCTAAATTTGTTTTCTTTTAAAGATAAATTATTCGAAAAAAAATTTAAAAAGTTTTCAAAAGTTTTGGAAATTTAAAGAAAAACTTTCATCATTTGAAAAATTTCATTCAATTTTGTTCTGAAAAAAATTTTTTTTTATTAAAAAAGACCTTTTCTGACCCACCTCATATTGAAAAACAGTTTTTTTTAAACTTTTCGACTTATTCGGTGTAAAAACCGATTGAAAAAGATTAGTTTAAGGAACAAAAATCTTGTTCCTTAATTTTATCAGAATTTCAATCAATCGGTCCAAGAAAACCGCTGAACCGATCGATCTAACGATTTAGGGGGACTTTGGGGAAAGCTTATAACCTAAGCTTTCCCTCCAATATATACAGTCCATTTACTAAAAAAAGGGCCCTTTTATGCTATTCTTTCACCTTAACGTTACAGGTAAAAAAAAAATTCTTTTTCAACTCAACATAACAGATAGTATGTAGGAAATTTTCTGCCGAAAAAGAAACTAGGAGATCAGCAGTTCCGGAGATATTGGCAGTTGAGTGAAAAAGGATCCTTTTGCAATCAAAATTAGATATTTCGAAGACAAATCGTCATATTCAAGGTCGCAAAAAGCAAATTAGAGCTGAATAAACAGGCTATGCGACCTTTGCATCAGTCTAGCTTGAAAAAATGTTTCCATGGGATCAGAGCAAAAAAAAAAAATTCTTCATGCTTTATCCAAGTATGGCATGTCTACCGGTACTCTGGTAATCAATAAATTCAGAAGCTAGAGTCCTCAAGCTTCAAAAAGTTTAGTTTAAAAGTTAGGTTTTTCATTTCATATACGACCTTTTTTCTCTGAGATCCTGTTGAAAATCGCCAACAAATTTTGAAAATTTTTATGTTCCTTTGATTGTTGCGCTAAGTATAGAAAGAGTATAGCTGTATTTCAGTGCAAATTTTTCAGGATACCATCTCAGGAAAGTGTGGACACTCACAGTGAAAACGATTCTATGAGTACAGCAAAGTTCACGCATATATTACAAAAAGATGCCTTCTTAGTTTTCCGAGCTCTCTGTAAACTATCTATGAAACCTCTTCCGGAAGGAACTCCAGATCCAAAGTCACATGAGTTGCGATCTAAGATCTTATCGCTCCAACTTTTACTTTCAATATTGCAGAACGCAGGTCCTGTATTTCGATCCAACGAGATGTTCATCACAGCTATCAAACAGTACCTTTGTGTTGCATTATCTAAGAACGGAGTCAGTTCAATACCAAAAGTGTTTGAATTGTCCCTGACAATATTTTTGGCGTTACTTTCTAACTTTAAACTCCACTTGAAGATGCAAATCGAAGTGTTCTTCAAGGAAATATTCCTGAACATTCTAGAGACCACAAATTCGTCCTTCGAGCATAAATGGATGGTTATACAGGCTCTGACAAGAATCTGTAGTGATGCCCAAAGCGTTGTGGACATATATGTGAACTATGATTGCGATTTATCTGCTGCAAATCTATTCGAACGTTTGATCAATGATTTATTCAAAGTGGCTCAAGGGAGGCACACCATCGAATTAGGGGCTTCGCCTAACCAAGAAAAAGCAATGAAAATAAGGGGTAAGTAAATTACAATTATGTCATTAATTTCAGGTTTGATTCCTTGCCATACTATATGAAAAACCAGTTAATAAAGACATCCCAAAGTATCAATAAAAATTGTTGGGGGACTTGGCCGACAGAGGACATTTTAGTCATATCCACTATAATTATATTTATCATGACACAATTTCATATTTGTATACACCAATCTACAACATTTGTCTCATTGGGTTCCGAAGAGGCGCATTCAGTGTCTGATATGAATCGAATTCGTTAAATGAGCATCTCAAACTAAAGCGCCCTCTATCATCTAACTCCCCCAACTACTGTCCATTGAACAACTACACCATTTCCAAGTGTAATAATTCAGAAATTGTCAAATGTATTTCAGATTAGTCACTTAAATTTCAGAAAGCGGAAATTGAATTTCAGATTAGTCAATTGAACTTCAGAAAACATCAAGTGTACAGGGTGATTGTTTATATTTTACTCAATAGCTATTTCAGTTATTATTGGTCGTACAAAAACGTTTGAATGGGCAAATTTGTAGTATTTTTTTATGGGCATTCAGAATTCAGTACTAAGAAATGGATAAAGGCATCCTTAACCTAAAAATTCTATGTGAACTGTTGTTTTTCAAATGGCACACCCTGTATTTTATTTTCCTAATCGGTAGAGCCCTTTCTTCTGATTTCAAATATGTATACTTTATAGAGGTTTTTCTCGGCAGTTTCTGAAAATTATAGGTTCTTTTGTCTAAATCTAAGGCAGCTGTAGAACACCACTCGAGAATACTGTGATTCCTTTATATCGAAGTTCCATTCTATGGCCTCCTGATAGTCCCTACTTAACATGATGGACACTGTTTTTGGGGGTTCTCCTGTGGCATTCCACAGCTGCCTTAGATTTGGAAGAAATCATCTATATATGTATTTAGGAATCTGCCAGAGATAACCTGAATAAAGTATATATATTTCAAAGCAGAGGAAAGAGCTCTACCGATTAGGAAAATAAAATATTTTAGGTTAACGATGCTATTATGCAATTCTCAGTACTGAATTCTGAATGCCCATAAAAAATACTGTAAATTTGCCTATTTGAACTCTTGTGTACGACCAATATTAACTGAGATAGGTATTGAGTAAAATACCCTGTATTTCAGATAACTAGATTGAATTTTATTTGATATTTTCTGAAATTCAATTGACAAATCTGAGTAACATTTGATGTTTTCTGAAATACAATTGACTAATCTGAAATAAAAGTGATGTTTTCTGAGTATCAATTGACGATTTCTGAATTACAATTGGAAATGGTGTAGAGTAATACAGGGTGTTTAAAAAAAAGGGGGATCCCGTCTCTAGGATAGATAGAAATCTGGAAAATAATTGTGGTTTCTTAAGTAAAAGTATTACCATCCGTATTTAAGATAAAGGGAAGATAAAGAAAGAAAAATTATACACATTTTTTACGATTTTGACAAAACTACTGGCAACATTGTAATCAAACTTTATGCGAATATGTTTTGGAAGCTGATACATCCAATTAATTAATTTTTTTGTCTGACTCTCATAGAGGGCGCTAGTAACATGGTTCGTACCAAGTAACTTTTTTAATATTAGATTTATTAGGCAAAATTTCAAGTGAACCCAAGCATCATTTAATTTTACACCAAACTGGCAAGGTACTCTTGATAAAACTCGATACTGTGTACCGTTTTTGGAAACTTTTAAAAATTATTATGAAGTAATAACCAATGCTGGTATGAAGTAATGATAAATGTATTAATTAAACAAAAAATCACAAGATAAAAATTTGAAAAAAAAAGACTACTTTTTCTTCAAATAATTAAAAAAAAATCCAATTGTTGAATTTTTAGGATTGGAATGCCTTGTGTCTATCTTAAAATGTATGGTTGAATGGAGCAAAGATTTATATGTTAATCCAAACCTTCAATCTACGGTTGGAGAACAACCCCAAAAAGAAACTGATAACTCCTCTTTGAAATCACGAAGTGGTTCTGTCAATAGTTTACATTCTCTTGAAAGTTCTGGAGGAAATAACGAGATATTAGATTCTCCTGAACAGCTTGAGGTGGTTAAACAGCAAAAAGAAGTGCGTTAAGTTCTTTTCTAATCTTCTATTGGTTATGTGACTTTGTTCATGTTCATCTTGGTGTTATAAAATTTTATAATATATAAAAAATTTATTGCATTCAGGTTTGGGAAACAGGAATTGACATTTTCAATAAAAAACCAAGAAAAGGGTTGCAGTTTCTTCAGGAGCAAGGTTTACTCGGGACTGAGAATGAGGAAGTTGCTAAGTTCCTACTTAGTGACGATCGCTTGGATAAAACACTTATAGGTGATTTCTTAGGAGAAAATGACGATTTCTCGAAAGGTGTGATGTACGCCTATGTTGACCAATTGGAATTCAGCAACATGGATTTCGTTGCTGCTTTGAGACACTTTTTGGACGGTTTCAGATTACCAGGGGAAGCTCAAAAAATTGATAGGTAATATGAGTTTTTGATAAAAAGTTTTCTATGCAGGATAAGAGTACGTATTTTTAATCAGATTCAATTACGATACTTCTTACAAAAACCTTTTCTCAATATTCGGCTTTGTTTTAAAGTTCTGAAGACTTTATTGCACAACTTATTCTTACACAGATCAGAACTCTTTCCGAATATAGTGAAGGTTGCAAATATCCAAACATGTGTTTCAACAAAAATTAAGTGATATCAAATCAATGCTGTAACGGTTATTGGGTCTAGAACTGCAATCAAACTGATTATGTAAAGGTTCTTGTAGTTCTTGGTATAAAGCAACGGTTATTACAGAGTTATCGAAACGCAAATAGAGGTAGAACTTAAATAAAGTTTGCCTTATTTTGACATTCACTCCTACGCTTTCACAAAAGATTCCAAGGTGGCCTGTTATAAATTACATGCCTCCCATACTTAACCTAAATAAACGTCAGCTATTCAAATTCAAATTAAATTTAAACAAAAGATCCCTTATTTTGACAGTTTTCCCAATCTACTTTGTTAAACAACTTCTTACAACTGTGAAAATAAAGGAAATGTCATTATAAAATTGACAAAAAATAAGTCGTTTTGATAGCTCAAGTATCAGACCAACGTTAAGGGATCTTTTATTATATGATCCTCGGATCATATAATGATAGTATGAGTTGGATAACTCTCTATTGAGATGGTTGAAATTTCCAGCTTTGATTTACAAGTTTAATGACATACCTAATGGTGGCATTTTCGGTGGTAAAATGAGTATTTATTGACATAAAAAAGAGAGGAAATTCTCTATTTCAACATTTGTGAATTTCGGAAGGAGTTTCAAATTAGTATGTTTGCTTGAAGATAATTCTGAATCATTTATGGCCAGTAATACAACTGTAAAAATCAACCTGTTGAAATAAATTCACCTTTTCTTTATGACATTGACATTACATTTGCCACAAATTAACTGATTTTTACTTTGTTTTCTATGAACAACTGCATTTATTATTTTTACGTTTGCCACTTCATATCTGGAAACCCTATATTCAGTTTCTATTCCAAATTTATATGAGAAATTTTTATAAAACATAAAACTAAAATGAATCGTTATCTTCTAAGGTTGATGGAAAAATTCGCCAGTCGTTATTGCTGTTGCAATCCCAACAACACTTACTTCTCCAGTGCAGACACTGCATATGTCCTTGGTTTCTCCATTATAATGCTTACCACAGACCTCCACTCACCCCAAGTGAAGAACAAAATGACCAAAGAGCAATATATCAAATTGAACAGAGGAAGTACTGAGAGTAAGGATGTCCCAGAAGAATATTTATCACAGATATATGACGAAATAGCTGGGCATGAAATAAAAATGAAGGCAACCATAAATAAGCCTGGAAAACAACAGATAAACAGCGAGAAAAGAAGGAAAATTTTATTCAATATGGAAATGGAAGCAATTTCAACTGCCGCGAAAAATCTTATGGAGTCTGTTTCTCATGTTCAGACTCCGTTCACCTTAGCAAAACATTTAGAACATGTGAGGCCTATGTTTAAAATGGCGTGGACGTCATTTTTGGCGGCTTTCAGTGTGGGTAAGTTATAAACGTAACCATTTACAACTGAATGAGGTGATGAATGTATTATAACTTATGGGTTGATAGTGTTTAGTGTAACTTTTTTGTTTTATAGACACGTTGAACTGCCATTTCATAGATTTATCCCTTCATTAAAATCAAAATAATGTTGGTCCGCTTACACCAAACTCAGTTAATGTCAAGATTTCCTTAAACTGAACCCTCAACTTGAATTATTTTGCAGCAGCTTTTTAAGTGATATTTTGATGGCTAAAACTTAGATATTTGAGGATGGGATTATAACCTAAAATAACTTGTCAAACTCATAAGCTGACTGCAGAACATTTGTTGTCTTCTATAAACTTTGTCTAATAATAAATAATTTTGATGATGGATTCATTACAATTGGAAAAAGATGCGTTACATGACGACTTCGAAGTAGTTGAAATTGGGGAACTAGGATTTCCTAGGCGAATATATAGAAGACATTGATATTTCATTGAATTGGATGATTTTTTGCAACCTCAGATGTTCAAAGATAGCTGAATTTCATTAATGAAGGAAATCAACTTCCATATATAAACTAAAAAAATTTTAATTTCATCAAGCCAATCTAACGTTGACTGATGCATGAAATCGTCAAAATGACAGTAAAGTTAGATTAAGGAAATGACAACTATCATCTGTAGCTGACCAGCTAATGAAATGCTTGTATTGAACCAGGGTGAAGTTTCATAACATGAAAAACTGAAATATCACCAGATAGAAATATTTGGATCCTTTATTTAAAGGCGATTTCGAATGGTTCGTTTGGTTGGTTAACAGTTGATCGCTCGGTTCATAAATGACAACTTCAAACCTTCAACAATTTGTCATTCGAATGCGGTTGGTCCAAAAATGGCGGACCAATCTATAAACCAACCAAGAAATCGAAATCAACTTAAGATTCTGTTGAGTGACAGTCCTGCAACCGTCAATAAATTTATGCGACCATTAACCTCAGGGACGATTAGTTTAGTAATCATTTTAAGGGAAATTGGTGCAAATGGGCCTAAGAGACGCTTAGTTGAGTAATCATTTTGATGATTGGGCAATCATTGGGATGATTGGGTGCAAATGGGCCTGAAACTTTATCCAAAATATCAGAAAAATCTGAAACGTATATCCTAAAACCTAACCTGACAGAAGTCACATAAAATTTTTCTCAGTGTTTGGGTATTCCAGTTTTAGTTCAATAAAAGGTTTATTCAGTGAAGGACAATCATTCACTGCGCCGAATTCTGACGATGCATTATTGTACGATAATAGACTCTGAAATTTTAGCACTGAATTTAGTTTAGTGGCAAACGGCTCTAAGGGCTGCTTGCAAGATCTTATTATGCGCACGCATCTGATTTGTGATTCAGGACTCTATTTAGTTCTATATACAGGGTGTACCAAGTTCGACGGCCTATTAGGCGTTTCTGGAGAACTGGACCTATTTGAAATCTGAAATTGGGATTATGATATTGTTTGACATTATCTACCGAGATAAAATATTTTTGCAGCCTGACCACTTCCAGTAATCTGTTTTTTTGTTTTCGAATTTGACAGAGTATGCAATTCTGAATACATTCGTACTCAAATCGTTGCATCTGTTGAAATACTTTCCAAAATATCGAGAAAAAAACTGAAGAAAAAAGGGAGATATGAGTATTCAGTATCATGTTTGTGGTTCCTATTCTAAATATCATAAGGACAAACCGTTTTCACATTTTTGTAGTCGAAGATTGTGGAAATATTGTACATTTCTACAATTTTGCAAAATTCGTCACAGGGTGTTCCAAATGATGGGTCAAACAGATTCTATGAATTTGACGCTATGTACGACATGAAATCAGGAATCCTGAATAACTCAAGAGTTATTAATTTTAGGAGCATTAACATGTTGGAACATTATCATCATTTTTCTTCGCACAATCAAACGCAATGATACAAAAATAGGGTTCTAATTTGAAAAAACGAAAGTTAAGGGCCAATTTTGATCCCAATTTTTGACCCAACATTTGGAACACCATGTCACGAGTTTATCAAAATTCTAAAAATGTACAATATTTCCACAGTCTTCGACTTCAGAAATGTGAAAACGGTTCTTGCTTAAGATATCTAGATTAGAAATAACAAATCTGATGCCGAATACTCTTATCTCCCTTTTTTCTTCAGTTTTTCTCAGTATTTTGGAAAGTATCATGACGAATGCAACGATTTGAATACAAATGTATTCACAATTGAATACTTTATAGACTTCGAAGACAAAAAATAGAAAAAAAATGTTTGGAAATTTTTTTTCTTTGCCTGTACATGTGAAAGTTATCAGGCTGCAAGAATATTTTAACTCGGTCGATAATGTCAAACAATATCATAATCCCAATTTTCAGATTTCAAATAGGTCCAGTTCTCCAGAAACGCCTAATAGGCCGTCGAACTTGGTACACCCTGTAGGGTAGTGGCAAGAGGCTCTGAATCTTTCACAAATTATGACAAAATTGCCGCCACCACATTTCTACATGTTAACATGCTAACCTCTTGCAAACCTGCTCATTCTGTAAGGCTCTTCTGTAGTAAAACTTTCTTGGAAACTACTGTAGTTCATAATGAACCTTTTCAAATTATCAATGGGTCGCCTTGTTTCAAATAACAAACCTCTAAAGGCTAAACCCTCTATGTTTAATTCTGGTTATTGTTAACTTTCATTGGTTCAATTTTTTTTTAGGTTTACAAGACTGTGATGATCCAGAAGTGGCAAGTCTCTGCTTGGATGGCATTCGTTGTGCTATCCGCATCGCATGCATCTTCCATATGTCCCTAGAGAGGGACGCCTATGTTCAGGCGCTAGCAAGATTCACGTTATTGACCGCAAACTCGCCTATCATGGACATGAAAGCGAAGAACATTGATACCATCAAAACCTTGATTATGGTGGCACACACAGATGGAAATTACCTCGGAAACAGTTGGTTGGACATTCTCAAATGTATATCCCAACTTGAACTCGCTCAATTGATTGGAACTGGAGTGCGTCCAGAATTTCTATCTGGTCCTGCACATAAGCCCCCAGATCCAAGTTCTAAAGAACACATCGGACAGACAAGTTCTCAAAGTGTAGTGGTTGCAGTAGATAGGATTTTCACAGGTAAGACTTCTTAACTTATTAGAATTTCTACCAGTAATTTGTTCTGTTTTGAATTTTATTTCTACGATTTTTCCAACAGGTTCTATACGGTTAGATGGAGACGCAATTGTGGACTTTGTTAAGGCTTTATGTCAAGTTTCTTTAGATGAATTGGCGTATCCAGGTCACCCAAGAATGTTTTCCCTTCAGAAAATAGTTGAAATTTCTTACTACAACATGGGTAGGATTCGACTCCAATGGTCGAGAATATGGCAAGTGTTGGGTGAACATTTCAACGCAGTTGGGTGTAACCCCAGCGAAGAAATCTGCTTCTTTGCCGTTGATAGCTTGAGGCAATTGTCCATGAAGTTTATTGAGAAAGGGGAGTTTGCCAACTTTCGATTCCAGAAAGATTTTCTGCGCCCCTTCGAACATATCATGAAAAGAAATGTTTTTACAACCATCAGGGATATGGTAAGGAGCATGAAGTAATATTATTTTTAATTCAATTGGAAGTAAGTTTTCGGGGATAAATTAGCTTACCTTAAAATGTTTGTTCTTCAGGTTGTGAGATGTGTTGCTCAGATGGTAAATTCTCAAGCTAATAACATAAGATCAGGGTGGAAGAACATATTCTCAGTTTTTCACTTAGCGGCTAGTGACCAGGAAGAAGCTATAGTTGAATTGGCCTTCCAAACGACTGGGAAAATAATCACTGAACTGTATGTGAAGCAGTTCTCCACCATGATCGATTCTTTTCAAGATGCTGTTAAGTGTTTGTCAGAATTTGCTTGCAATGCAAGATTTCCCGATACAAGCATGGAAGCTATAAGATTACTGAGACAGAGTGCTTGTCATGTTTATGAATCACCTCATTTGTTTGCTGAGTTTGGAGGTGAGTGGTCCATTGAGCAATAAAAATAGTTCGATATTTTTTTCATCTAGTTTGTATCTAGTTACAGATACTTATTGTATGTCTGGTACTAAGGCAGAAACTGATATGTCAAGAATGCCGATTTTAGGTTAGAGGCTTTAAAATTTGAAAGTCAGGTGTAATTTGGATTGCATTAAAAAAACATATCAAGTTTGGTAAAGTAAAAGATACTTTATCAAACTCTTATGCTATTTTGAACTAAATCCAAATCACACCTGGCTATCAAATTTTTGAAAGTCAGTTTTGAGTTCATGAATTGATTTTAGGCGAAAAAGATTAATCAAAATTACGTTTTTCATACACTGTTGAACTATAAGAAAATATTTTCTCGATAACAGAGATTTCCAAAAATTTCCCCTTGATCGCTAATTATTTTCCTGTAAAAAAACACATTCGGAATGAGATTGAAGACATAATCGTTTTTCCTGAATATCTCGAAAAATATGCATTTTGGGATGAAAGTCTATCATTTTTTGACGACGATTTCGAAAACACTACGAAAAAATGGGGTTCGAATTTGAAAAAAACGATTTTTTGATGTTTCGTCACTTCTAGCTTTGACAAATAATTTGTGACCTCCTCTATCATATTCTGAAAATCATGCTTTTGGAAAAGAAGCATCAGCCTTTCTTCTTGGAGATTTTCAAAAATGAGAATTTTTTAATGAAAAAACCTCGAAGTATTTCAACAGAGTTCAATTTTGAGATTTTTTTTTTTCGTATTTCCCCATTTAAAGAGAATTTTCTCGGGAAAATTCTTACTTTCGGAATAGAAAAAGACTCAGAATTCAATGGAGAATCTATTTATGCAATGAAAAATGGGTCTTCCATTCGAAAAACGAAAGTTGATGTCCATTCCGGAAAAAACGGAAGACCTAGAACCTTAAAAAATATACGAGCAGTCGTCTTCTTACTTGTAGCCCAACTTTAGAATTTCAATCCTGAATCTTTTGTCTTTCCTAAAAATATTCTACAGAGTCATATTCGTTAATAACCCTGTACTTGTTTCATGAAATATTTCCATGATATCGTTTAGTGATTTTTTCATTGAAAAATGTTGGTTGGCAGAACTGTTTTGTGTATCAATAAATTGACAGATAATATATATCCGTGACAGGAGGCCAAATAAAATAATTCAATATAACCATGAAAACTATAGTCGATTTCGAATGGCTGTTCTGGTTGGTTAACGGTTGACCGCTCGGTTCATAAATGACAACGTCAAACGTACCGCGCTTTCGAATACGGTTCAAATTTCGGCGATACAGCTGATTCGAGACGTCACCAATTTGTCATTCGAATGCGGTTGGTCCAAAACTGACGGACCAATCTATGAACCAACCAAGAACCAACGTCAATCGAAATCGCCATATGCGAAACTGAGTCAGAGAAAGAAACGGCTGAACACATGGTATGCAAGTGTCAAGAGCTGGCGGAACTAAGAACCATTCACATGAGGAAGTCGGTTCTGGATCCACATGAAATAACCGCCAAGGCTCCTAAGGATGTCGTTGGGTTCATCAATACCATTGATGGCCTCCTTGAGATTTAAATGAACGAGTAGGGTTAAGAACAAAAGATCCTTGCGGTCGAAGTTCCCGGAAGGCTGAACGAAGCCACAACGACCCCTGTTCATGATGATAATAATAATAATAATGCGAAACTGAGATATTCTTGTACGATTTTATTCTACAAGATGTGACAGAATGAACGGATTTGCCACCTAATTAATATACAGGGTGTACGAAGTTCGAGGGCCTATTAGGCGTTTCTGGAGAACTGGACCTATTCGAAATCTGAAAATTGGGATTATGATATTGTCTGACATTATCTACCGATCTAAAATGTTCTTAGATCTTGACCATTTGCAGTTATACAGGGAGTGAAAAAAAAAATTCAAAAATTTCTATTTCTGTTTTTTTGTTTTCGAATTTGATAGAGAATTCAATTCTGAATACATTCATACACAAATCGTTGCATTTGTCATAATACTTTCCAAAATATCGAGAAAAAACTGAAGAAAAATTAGAGATAAGAGTATTCAGTATTATGTTTGTTATTCCTAATCTAGATATCTTGAGCACAAACCGTTTTCACATTTTTGAAGTCGAAGACTGTGGAAATATTTTACATTTTTGAAATTTTTAAAAACTCATCACAGGGTTTTCCAAATGTTGGGTCAAAAATTGGGATCAAGATTATCCCATAACTTTCGTTTTTCAAATTAGCACCCTATTTTTTATGATTGCGTTGGATTCGGCAAAGAAAAATGATGATAATGTCTTAACATGTTGATCCTCCTAAAATTTATAATTCTTGAGTTATTTAGGATTTTATGTCGTACATAGCGAAAAATCATGAAATCTGTGCCATATCAACAATAGTGAATTCAGAAAAGAGTTATTGGAATAATTTATGTTCTATGACCAAGGTCATTATTGATACGGAACAGATTCTATGAATTTGACGCTACGTACGACATGAAATCAGGAAATCCTAAATAACTCAAGAATTATTAATTTTAGGAGCATTAACATGTTGAAACATAATAATCTTTTTTTTTCTAATTTGAAAAACGAAAGTTATGGGCCAATCTTGATCCCAATTTTTGTTCCAACATTTGCAACACCCTGTGATGAGTTTTTCAAAATTCGAAAAATGTACAATATTTCCAGAATCTTCGTCTTCAAAAATGTGAAAACAGTTTGTGCTTAAGATATCTATCTAGATTAGGAATAACAAACATAATACTGAATACTCTTATCTCCCTTTTTCTTCAGTTTTTTCTCGATATTTTGGGAAGTAATATGACAAATTCAACGATTTGTGTTCGAATGTATTCAGAATTGCATACTCTATCAAATTCGGAAACAAAAAAAGCTTTTGAATTTTTTTTTTCACCCAATGTATAACTGAAAGTGGTCAGGCTTCAAAAATATTTTAGCTCAGTAGATAATGTCAAACGATATCATAATCCCAATTTTCATATTTCAAATAGGTCCAGTTCTTCAGAAACGCCTATTAGGCCGTCGAACTTGGTACACCCTGTATTTTTTTGAACGATTGAGATTGAAGGTCACAGGATATCTTAATGTTCTGTGATTCATATATTTATTTCTTTTCATGCAATCTAAGATATCCAAATACATCTTAATTCAATCTCTGCAACATCTGGGAAGTGCCAAAACAAATTTTCCATTTCAGGGATGGAGAATGACGTTACTGTTACTGAAGAAGATAGAGTTTGGGTTCGTGGCTGGTTCCCGCTGTTATTTTCATTGTCTTGTGTTGTCAACAGATGTAAGTTAGATGTTCGCACCAGAGCCCTGACCGTCTTATTCGAAATAATCAAAACTTACGGAGACTCCTTCAACCCTCACTGGTGGAAAGATCTCTTCAAGATTTTGTTTAGAATATTTGACAATATGAAGTTGCCCGAACAGCATACAGAGAAAGCGGAATGGATGACTACCACATGTAACCATGCTCTGTATGCAATTGTAGATGTCTTCACTCAGTATTTCGATACGTTGGGACCATTATTACTTGAAGAACTTTATACACAGTTGCATTGGTGCGTTCAACAAGAGAATGAACAACTGGCAAAGTCAGGTAATGAAATAGCCTAGACTTCCAAAAGTTCACCATTCAAAGTTGATTTTCTTTCTAGGTACCAACTGCTTGGAGAATTTGGTGAACTCAAACGGTCACAAATTCAACAGCAACACATGGGACAAAACATGCCAGTGCATGTTGGACATATTCAATTCCACTCTGCCGTCTGCTTTGTTAACGTGGAAACCAGATTCCATAAAAACGACCGCTATAATAGAACAAAACGGAGATGTGGGAGTCAACAAAGGAATATTGAAGAGGCCAAGTCTAGTTGATGTCCGCAACGCAGACGGTTTGCTACTCAACGGACTCATGATCAAAAGTGTGGTCCAATTAGAATTGATCCAAACTATCGATAACATCGTATTCTATCCTGCCACTTCGAGGAAAGAAGATGCGGAAACTTTAGCGTTGGTAGCTGCAGATATGACAGGAAATACGTCATTGACAGAATGTCAACGTGAAGAACAGGGAATGTACAGATTGCTTAGTTCGTCGCATCTCCTTCTATTGACAGACTGTTTGTTGCAATCTCATCGTTTCGCCAAAACCTTCAACTTGAACCACGAACAGCGAAACTTATTATGGAAAGCCGGATATCGCGGTTCTGTAAAACCAAACTTGTTGAAGCAGGAATCTCAGAGTTTGGCTTGTCTTCTTAGGATTCTATTCAAGATGTACTGTGACGAGAGCAGGCAGAATGATTGGTCAATAATTGAAGGCAAATTGATCAACGTTTGTCAAGAAGCTCTGGAGTATTTTCTCAAATTGCAGAGTGAGACGCATAGAGAGGAATGGACATCTCTACTTTTGTTGGTATTAACTCGACTTCTGAAGATGCCTGACAACAGGGTAAGTACAGGAAAAATACAATTATTTCATCAAAATGTTTTGTGACACACATGAAAATATTTCTCAGTAGTTTATACAATTTATATAAATGTCAGTATTTTGATCCTAAGTTAGTAGTTTGATTCTAAGCTCCAGGTTTTGACTTGAGAAACCGCAATAGAAATATGATTTCGAGGAACTGCCATGATGTTTGGACCTTGAGAAACTAAAATGTCAATTTTACCTTAGGAAAATATGACAGATTGATCTTGTCACCACAATGACAGTTTTTGATTGAATACTGTGAAGGTTATGTAGGATTAGATAAATTATTCCAAAAAGAGTATATGTCTAAACTCCAATCTACACACCATCAATTCTTGTTTGAAGAGAAGAATATAATTACCAAGAATCCTTCCTAATTTTAATTGAATCTGCTCAACTAAGGTTTTCTTGAGTTCACAAGGTTTTTCAAAAAATGCACAGTCGTTAGAATTAAAGAGCCCAAAAAATTTTTCATGGATGACTTTATGTATGGTTCAATCCTCATAATTATAGTTCTTGTTATAGTTTTTTTTAGCTATACTCAAAAACTTATTAGTGACTATATAAATATTTATATCATATTCTTGTTGGCCAGGCAAAGCCTAACAGGATTCAATTTTGTACAGGGTGGTCAGATTTCGATACTACTACTGTAGTACTACTAGTACTACATCTCCTAAATTGAGCGAGATAGAAAAAAGAGTAATACATTTGGCATGTTCTCTTTTTTAGAGAAACATAAACCGATTTCAAGCGAATAACCAGTAATGACCGCGGTTATCTACGGTCCTGCCTGCGGTTATCTACGGTTATAGCCTTCAGGGATATTCCTTGTAAAATGATTATAACCTACAATGACCGAAGTCGCTTGAATGCAGTTGGTCCTAGTTGGTAATTACCAATGAGGACCAGGTTATTCGCTTGAAATCGGTTATAAATTGCTGAGAACCGCAAGTCGCTAAGGTGTCTAGTTTCCATGCTACAGGGTGATTTTGAAATTTGGCCAATTATTATAATTGGTTATAACTTCTGCAGTATTGCCGCTACGTTCTCGAAATAAAAACATCTTTGGGGCAGTTTTTTCAGTACTTTTTACCAATTCTATCGAAATTTCAGTGCCTCTTCAAATTTTAGAGAAATTGAAAAAATTAATTTTTTTCAAATGGAAACCGTCTTCTCTTCTCTTCATCTGCGGAAGCGCGGAAGTATTTCATGATATATTTTTGAAATTGTCTAAGAAAAGTCTATTAGCCATTTCCAGCTGACGTCACACACGTCAAATTTAGCAAATTGAATGCAGTGATTTTGTCAGATATTTGTGTATTTTTGTACTCTATCCTGTGTGACTTGAGATTTCTCACGTAGTATGAGGATTTCGCCCAAAAAGAAGGTGGTTTTAACACTTTAACTGGTTTCTAAAGTTTGTGTGCCCCTCACAACATAGAAGATTGTTGTGTCAAAATCAGCTGAATGGAAATGCTTGATTGAAAATCATCATTGCACACTATGGTTTTCATTTGAAAAAAAATAAATTTTTTAATTTCTCTAAAATTGGAAGGGCACTAAAATTTTGATAGCACTGGTAAAAAGTACTGAAAAAACATGACATCTTTATTACTTTTTTTCTATCTCGCTTACTTTAGGAGATGTAGTACTAAAACATTGAAATCTGATCACCCTATACATAAGACCAATGAATCCTAACGAGATATCCTTATTTTTATTTAATGTGAACAATAACATTCGAAAAGAGAAAATAAGTGATCATGAACATGTAAACCATTAATCCTCTTTCAAATATAGTCTTCGGCTTAACTTCAATTTCCTTCAGGCTTGCTGTTTTTCTCTAATAGAGCAAGAAGTATTTGGGGAAGATATTCTCATAAGAATAGCATTCTATTACTTCTGACAAGAAAAAATGAAATATTTAACTTACCTATAATTCCATATTCGACGTTTTTTGAAGCTTTCATTTTCCACAATATTGAACTTGCAATTTTATTTCTTGTTATTTTATTTCAGTTTGCTGTCCATGTCTCCAAGTATTATCCACTCCTATGCGAAATAGTGTGCTTTGATCTTAAGGCTGAGTTACGATCTATTTTAAGAAGAGTCTTTTTGAGGATAGGACCTGTTTTTCACATAACTACCACATAGTACAAAGCTTTCTTCCCTTCAGTTAGAATGATGAGGTTCTGATCACTTGTGAAAAAGTCGATATATTGAATGAAATCAACGAAAATTTCATTTGGATATCTATTTTTTTCAAAATGTACATATGAAGTTGCTAGATTTGTTATGAATATATGATAGCGATAATTATTTTATTAGTATCTTGAAAATAGTGCTTCAGAATGTAAATCTAGTATGGTGATTATATTTCATCACTGATATCATGTGATTTTTGAATTATTAGCTTTTAGAGAAGGAAGAGCTGAAATATAAAAACTTGTATTGAGTCATTAATTTAATTTTGAGGTTATTCTTCCTGATAGAATTCTTGTTAAAAGGATCTTCAGCAAGAAGGGCATTTCGTACTAAGAAGTAAATCAGTGTGAAGGTGAAATGCAAGTTTTAATTTTGAAGAAGATTCACAAACATGCAGTTTGTACCCAACATTGAAAATATAATGAGTTTTATCTTAGATTTCGAATATAATTTTGTTGATGAGTGAAAATATTTAAACTGTTAGTCTAAATTATGTTTGATTCAAATTAAAATATTTATTTATTTATCTTTCTTGTAAATAGAATTCGTTCCTCCTTTAGATGCCTAAAACAAGGAGATGAATGCTTGATACTGGAAAATAATCCTCAGAATATGAGTTTTTTCTTGAAGTATCTTTCAGTGTGGAGCTGAAGATTTTTGATGTGTATGAAAAAAGGGATTAACAATGTTGAGAAACTTGGTACTTTTTGTGGTACACACATGTCTACCAAATCTTAAGCTTAATACTGTTGCGTATGGCGGCAGTTTTCAGGTTTTTTGATAGGTTAGGAGTTTTTTTCATCGAAAAATAAGTCATTACTATTAAATATCGTAGTGGTTTTCCACAATGTTGTAGAGTATGAATGATTGAAAGAATAATCTCTATATCTATTCTATATTCGAATAGTAATTGCTTTTATATACATCCAATATAATTCAACTTTAGTAATATGCTTCCCCAAAACACACTTTTGAAAATCATTATACTTGTATTATT
This sequence comes from Hippodamia convergens, assembly GCA_038502775.1. NCBI lineage: Eukaryota > Metazoa > Arthropoda > Insecta > Coleoptera > Coccinellidae > Hippodamia > Hippodamia convergens. The sequence goes on along the minus strand of CM076608.1, from coordinate 11,891,001 downwards.
TATAAATGTTCGCATCTAGTTCTTTAGTTCCTTTAGTGTTACATAGAATCTATACATTTTCACTTGTAGGAAAAATTACTCTGTATCACACTTATTTAAAGGTCGGAGTATTCCTTTAATGGTTTTTTGTCATAGTCAAACAATGTATTTGTACATAAAATATATTCGTGATCATTCCAAGTGTAAGTGATACCAGGACTTTATAACGAACAGAAACGTTTTGTTTATGATGAATGGATTTGTAATGTGCCTTAATTTATTGTATATCTACATTGCAATTTGTGAAGTTTTATTTTGAGTCTTGTGCTAATCAATCACTTGTTAATTTGAAAGTGCAATATTTGCTTTGGGGTACTGTGAATGATATTTTTCTCATGTAGTTCTGGGGAATTACTTTATGATTAATGTTTTGACATGATGAGCATGTTCTGCTTCTTCATCACAGAATAATTATTTGAAATTGTCATCCAAACTCCTAATTCGAGTAATTTGTTTTTTGGTTATAAAAAATATTGCATTACATTATTCATTAAATATTTTAATATTACAGAAAGCTGGGTGTTTGTTTCTTCTAGGCAAAGATGCCTAGAGTTTAAGGGAATCAGTATGAATCCCTGACATATTTGGGTACTTACCAATCGTAAGGAATTGTGTTCTCCATAAATATGATATGTAAAAAGATTTTTTGATAATCTATCAACTAAAAATTCAAAATAAATAAGTAAAGATTTCACAGATATTCCTAAATTTCTATAAATTAGATCCTAATCTTTCAAATTCTTCTACTAAGTGAACCATATCAGACTTATTCAAACCTGAATTTTGAAAAACTATCCTAAAGAAGTTCGGTAGACCCTTTTGCGATTGATACGTGACCATCATAGTGCCTTCCTTCATCATTTTCTCCTTCATGGCTGGAGCAATCCGGTGCAAACGTTCCTCGTAATTTACTTCTGCTTTTGCATCACGTAAACTCTTGGGTATGTACCAGAAACAGATGTTGGTACATTCCGGTGAAGGGTGCACCATTTCGAAGCCTGGTCGGTTTCTGATCAATTCGACGAAGGTGGTTGCGTTTTCGAATACCTTCTCTATATGTTTAACTAGGCCGTTTGTTCCTTTGGCTTTCCACATAAACCAAAATTTGAGGACGTCAGCTCTCCTTCCGCACTGGATGTGTTTGTCACCTGCAACATGGATAACTTTTTGAGCGAAATATTTCATTTGATTGCCAAAGAGGGGGATTGGAAATCATTAGAGGCTCCAACGTTATTCAAAGGCACTAACTGTTATTCCATTTGCGGTTTTCAATTTGTATAAATGTAAATCGAAATCTGGGTATTATTCATTTTTCGATTCTTCGTTTTTCACATTTTTTTTGCGCAACTCAAAACAGATTTCAGATCATTTTTCTATTTGTTTGGTCATAAAATTATATCATGTCCATATCGTATGGAAAACTCTAATCTAGAAATAGAAAAAAATACAATTATTGCCTTTAATTTTCTCTACATCGTGAGAACTAAAACCTTTTACGCATTCACTCTGTTCAATATACATGGTGTTAGTAAATAAGTGCGACAAATTTTAGGTGCCTGGCTATTCTGCATGATAATAATGACTCTTTGCTATATAACTTCAAACCGCGTATGCTGATTTTCCTAAAAAAAGTGTGAACTAAACAAATGAAAGATTGGGTAGGAAATTTTTTGATAATCAATTCAGAATTTTACGTTTATCATAATCGTACGGGATATGATATCTGGATTTTTTGGGAAAAAAATTACGCCAGGTATTTCAAACGAAAAATCACTTTTAACTCCCTGCTTTGTCCATACAAAAAATTAGTTTTGAATTTCTCGTTCAATTTCTGTGAAACCTCTTAACCCATATTTTCAATTTCTTTGACACTTTTTTAAGAATTATCTAATACAATAACAAAAAATACCTAACAATAATAAATATACATTCTAATATATCCCGGCACTAAGTGACTTTTTCTCGGGTATGAATAAAGTATATGAAGGCGAGTCACGAATGCTTTAATTTTTTTTCGTATACCACCCGTTAATATATGTGCTAACATTTATTAAGTTACTCCTGTACTTCAATTTTTTTGTGATATTTTTACGGACGACTTAATCGATTCTGGCAATTTTTGAAATTTGAGTCAACGCAAATGTCGGTTCGTTTCAACATATTCTCCAGGACTGTCAGAATCGGACTGACCTTAGCCCTTTATTGGTCATAATTTTTTTTTATTTTTTGGTTGGAGATATCAGCGAAATTTCTCCATTCAATATGTGTTTTATTATGAATTATGCAAAAAAAGGTATACCCGAAGCAACATCGATAAAATGCACCATTTTCGAGTAACAAGCATTTTTATAATCGAACATCGAAATGAAAATTGGTTGAGGCATTCGCGGCCATCATTTGATGTCACTTGTTTCAAAGCATTTCGGCCGTCGTCGTGGATTTTTTCTCGAAGTTTCGGCAGCTCAATTAATCTCCTGAAGATGCCAGACACTCGAACTGGGGAAACGTCGAGAATGAATCCACGACGACGGCCGAAATGCTTTAAAAAACAAGTGAATATCGAAAAAGTTTTTCATGAATATTGTGGGCTTTTTATTGTTATGGGAACTGAAACTTTTTTCAGTGATTGTTCATGTATCTGAAACTCTCATTGACGAAAAGGAAACAAAGAATATGAATTAAATATATAAATTTGTATTTTATGATGCTGTTGGAGCAAAGCAGTTATTTACACTCCATAAACAGAATTTGCAATATTCATGCAAAAATATTTTCAAATTTCATTTGCCTATTCAGACCGAGTTCAGAGCAATGAATAATAGTCAGTTTTTAAGAAAAAACTCAACACCAGGTATCTATAATATCTAGCAATAGCAAAACGAAACATTTGCAAAAATATTTTCAAATTTCATTTGCCTATTTAGACCGAGTTCAGAGCAATGAATAATAGTCAGTTTTTAAGAAAAAACTCAACACCACGTATCTATAATATCTAGCAATAGCAAAACGAAACATTTGCTCAAGAAACATCACTGTAATTATTTTTCCACGCATAATAACTCCCTGAAGTTTGGAGCACTTATTTACTAACACGTCCTGTACTAAGTGACATTGAAAAGAATATCTAGTTATAAGGAATTGGTTGTGTTCGCGTCTTTTCAGGGTGCGTGAAGTTAGCGAAAAGTTAGAAGCACTAATTCTGAAGCTATGTCAAATAATTAGTGTCTTTTCAATCAATGACAGCACCATTGTAGTTTTTGAGAAATTCACAATTCAAATTTTTGGTCCTGACTTCACGCTCAGCGCCAAAAGTTTCAGATTATCATGAATTATATATATATACCATTAGTGCTTAATTAGTGCCTATTAGTGCTTTTGGAACCAATGAAAAGAAATGAATAGTTCTTATAATATGCGGGATTACTTTTCCTTTGGTGCCAACTCCACGCTCTCACCAACCTATTGGAATTTCGTGAAAATTTTTGTTGCATTAATTAGTTTCGCAGTAATTGAGTGTTGTGTTCGGAGCAAGCATGAAGTTGGCACCAAAGGAAATAATCCCGCATATCATAAGAACTATTCATTTCTTTTCATTGGTTCCAAAAGCACTAATAAAACACTAATCATTCATATATAAATTTCATGGTAATTCGAAACTTTTGGTGCTGAGCGTGAAGTCATAAAACAGCAAAAACTTGAATTGTCAATTTCTCAAAAACCACAATGATGCTGTCATTGATTCAAACGGCACTAATTGAGCAAATATTTAGATATTTGACATTGTTTCAGAATTAGTGCTTCCAACTTTTCGCACCCGTCTTTTCATTCGAAAAAGTACATAAACGATAATGAAGTATTTCACTTTGAAAATGTCCCTAGAGATGAACTGAAGAAAATGCTTTTATTATTTTATTTAAGTTTCACAGTTATCCCAATCAATATTAATCCAGTTACGTAAGTAGGCGAAAAAGAAATACCCAGAGAATGAAAACAGCCAAACGGGTAAGAACACGTGCCGACTCGTGCAGAAAACCACAATTAAAAAATGGTTGGTATAAAAAGCCCTTTTGCCAAAGGCTGAGATGTAGCCAGAGAAAAAAAAGATATGAATGAATTGCCTACTCAAGCAACCAACTCACCTGTATCGTATTTAGTATCATAGAATTTATCTTTCTGGAAGAGATAACCAGCACCTGTTCCATGGACTTCAGCAAGGAGACCCTCATGTTTCAGCAGGAAAGTCGAACATTGCTGTGGTGCTGTGAGCAACTTATGAGGGTTCCACGTAACTGAATCTGCCCTGAAAATGAGCAACTGTTTGTAATTTCGATATGAGTAGGTAAGCAAACACAAAATCAAAAGCAGGTTAAGAGAAGTTGTGGTTAATTAAATCCGAGCTTCTCCGCTACGAACCTTTCAATGCCATCCAGCAGATGCCTGTGTTTCTGCGACATCAATGCACCGCCTCCCCAAGCTGCATCAACATGGAGCCAGAGCTTGTGTTTTTCGCAGAGGTCGGCGATCTGGTTTAAAGGATCGAAAGCTCCAAGAACCGTGGTGCCGGCTGTTGCGCTGACCAGGAAGGGCCTAGCGCCTTCTTGGATGCTTCTCTCTATTTGGTGCTCGAGGTCCTTGACGTCCATCTTTCCTTTCGAATCGGTCTTGATGAGGTAAACGTTGTCCGAGCCCAATCCTTCGAAGGAAGCCATCTTCTTGATGGAGTAGTGGGCGTCTTCGGAGGTGAACAGAACCAAGCGGGGCAGAGAATGGAGGCCTTTGGTCTGAAAGAGATAAAGCGTTCTAAACACTGAGTTTTATTCAGCTTATGGCTTCTTCACATTACAAAAGTTAACATTACCATAATAATTCTACAGTGTGTCCAGAAAGAATAGGGAGCATTTGTATCTGCGCTGACCAAGTAACGGAGAGGTTTGGAGGGGTAGCGTATGCATAGGTTGTTACTCTATTTCTTTGAAGATTTTTTAATGTTGGAAGCAAACCTGGAGAACCATCACGTTTTTTGCATACGCGCCAATTATCGCAATGGTGATTCGACAGTAATGGATGAACGTTTAAATCGTGCAGAATTTAAACTGCCGCTTCTGGGCCAACGAAAATCCATAAACATGAGCGACCACTACATAGCCCCAAGGTTATTGCTTGGGTGAAGACATGGTTTCCCATATTTTTCTAAAGACCGACGAAGGCGAGCATTTACAATGAACTGTATTGCTATGTACGTTAAGAAACTTTTTGGCACCAGAGCTGCCAGAGTTTGAGGGTTTTAATGTGGAAACATGGTTTTATAAGATTGTGCCATCTGCCACACTTCCTACCCATCACTTGAGCTTGTCAATAATCTTTTCCAGGTTAAAGTGATCTCTTGCCATGACACAATCCACTGTGGACCCCGAGGAGTCTAACACCTCTTGTTAATTTTTTATAGGGATACCTTAAACAGAAAGTGTATACAAACGAACTTTAGAGGATTTGAAGCATAATATCCGCACCGAAATAGACGCTTTCACCCCATAGATGTGTAGATGCGAAATGGCTAATTTCCGTATTCGATTAGAAGAGTGCCAACAGCGCGAGGGTTGACATTTGGACAACATAATCTTTGCCACTCAATTTTTCAAAATCATGTCTTAATTTTAATAAAGACAAACTTTTTTTTGATAGACAATATGGATGATCAACGTCAATCAATTAATGCATCAGATGTGAGAAGAATAATTCTTCAAGATCTGCAGCAACTACTTCATGAACATCATGCATTGGTTCGATTGTTTAAAACTGCTTTGGAACGTATGCCAAGTGACGATCACAAGGTTGTGATTAGAGCAGATAAACGACCTGTTGGAGCACATGACGCCAATTCAACGCCCCTACAATAGACGAAGAGGCAATTGTGATTGTAGGTGAAAACTTGGAAACGCGTGATTGGTTCTTACGCATCGCAATATTGGAGAATTGCAACGAATATATAAAACACACCGTTCATACGATGCTCTGCAATACCCGCTAATGTTTTGGAGAAGTGCTGATGTATATTACTTCAATATCAAGATGATAAATCCATTGAATGGTGAGTACCTTCATCAAAATTTGAAATGTCTACTTAATACAAATTCGAATTATTTGATTTTAGGCCAAGAAACTACCGGGAAAGTGAGTTCGATGACTTAATATTCTTTTCGTTTAATGGATCGTTAAAATGCTGATAACTATTTGCTGAGATTTCGTCGATTGCTGCAGCAGTATTGTGTGGACATGTATTGTGAAACTAGCTGACCCTGCAGACTTCGTACTGCCTCAATCGATGAATAAAAAAATAACTTTAATAGTATAATGAACTATTATGGTATACTGTTGGCCAAGAAGTGTTAAGAAATCATTTCCTATTCCAGAAACTTATGAGCGTAGGGGATCTGGTGGTGGGACCAATTGTGGCAATTGGCAATTAGATAAGGTAGCTGACCCGGCGAACTTTGTTTCGCCGTAGAGATGAATAAAGTTGTACTAACCATTGGTTTTTTTTTAAGAAGGAAATATATAAGGTGGAATACAAAAAGGTGCAAAATATAAAAAAATTTAATTGCATTGAAATAGGTATGTAAATTGTTATTCATACATCAAAAGAATTCTCTTCATTTAAGAGGAAAAGAGGGAACTTTTTTTAATATTTTATTGATTGAGGCAGTACGAAGTCTTCCGAGTCAGCTAGTAATATACAGGGTGGCCATTTGAAAACGAAACAGACGAGATTACAGACGAAATAAATTTTTTCGATAGAAATGCTCGGACAGGTCGATTTCTGTTTCGAGGGGGACAACTTAAGATGTAGGTTACGGACGCATAGCGCTTCAATCCTTGCTACTACAACCCTCACCCCCAATTTTTGAATAGGGGAAAATGAGGTGAGTGATACCTCATTTGAAAGGTATTTTTATACTGATTTCAGCACAGTAATTGTTTTTTCATTTTATGCATTAGTTCTCGATAGAAATGTTCGGACAGGTCGATTTCTGTTTCGAGGGGACAACTTAAGATGTAGGTTCCGGACGCATAGCGCTTCAAACCTTGCTACTACAACCCTCACCCCCAATTTTTGAATAGGGAAGATGGGGTGAGTGATACCTCATTTGAAAGGTATTTTTATACTGATTTCAGCACAGTAATTGTTTTTTCATTTTATGCATTAGTTCTCGAAATTCAGGTTGGCCATTTGAAAACGAAATAGAGGAGATTACAGACGAAATAAATTTTTTCGATAGAAATGCTCGGACAGGTCGTTTTCTGTTTCGAGGGGCAACTTAAGATGTAGGTTCCGGACGCATAGCGCTTCAAACCTTGCTACTACAACCCTCACCCCCAATTTTTGAATAGGGAAGATGGGGTGAGGTTTTTCACAAAAAAAACACTACAAGTGCCATGAAAACACCACTTCATTTTCAAATGCTTAGTTAAGAATATTTCGAGAACTAATGCATAAAATGAAAAAACAATTACTGTGCTGAAATCAGTATAAAAATACCTTTCAAATGAGGTATCACTCATCCCATCTTCCCTATTCAAAAATTGGGGGTGAGGGTTGTAGTAGCAAGGTTTGAAGCGCTATGCGTCCGGAACCTACATCTTAAGTTGCCCCCTCGAAACAGAAATCGACCTGTCCGAGCATTTCTATCGAAAAAATTTATTTCGTCTGTAATCTCGTCTGTTTTGATTTCAAATGGCCACCCTGTGTGTATACAATGCTGGTAGGTCGAGGGGGTGATTACGAGTGGAAATTGTTGTACACTTGCTTGGAAATGTGTGGAAATGCTCAGGAAATGTCTGGAAATGTTAAGAAATGTTTGGAAATGTAGTGAAAATGTATTGAAATGTGTAGAAATGGTTGGAAATATTTGGAAATGTATGGAAATGCTTGGAAATGTGTGAAAATATTTAGAAATTCCTTGAACATTTCCAAAGTTTGGAAATGTTGTACACAATTTTTGTTCGTGATCGCCCCCTCGTGGTAGGTACTATCTTATTCATACGTAAATATTCATAAAAACTCCAAGGTGAGAAGATACGACACAAAAACCTCTATCTCGATCTCAACATTCAATCAAATATTTATATGACATTGATTGTGCAGATTCGATGCCAGATCACGTGGAGACTATTATTTTTATTTATTATTTTTGGAGTCGGTGCCAATCGAGTGAGTCCAAGTACCTACATATTTAATTGGCTCACATCGACTTCAATAATTATAATAATTTAAGTACCTACATAGTAAATTATATTATCGGAAGTAATTGCACAGGTGCATCAAAATTACCGATTATTTGTGTTGTTTAAAAATTGTACGAGTTCATTTTCATTTTTTGAAAATGACCAAATGAAGTTTTTCAAAGACAACACGCTAGAATGCAGAAGTATTAGGTCATTTTGATGCATGAGTGAAATTCGGGGGAATATTTCCAGAAATTGCTATGGATACGAGCAGTGCAATTATCGCGAGGATCTTTCGCTTTCTATAAGGCAATTATCGGAAGTAATTGCACAAGTGCATCAAAATTACCGATAATTTTGCATGACAGCGTGTTGTCTAAAAACTGCATGAGTTCCGACACCGAAGGTGGAGGGCTCTTTCTCCAAAAATGAAAATGACCAAATGAAGTTTTTCAAAGACAACACGCTGGAATGCAGAATTAACAGGTCATTTTGATGCACGAGTGTAATTCGGGAGAATATTTCCCGAAATTGCTATGGATACGAGCAGTGCAATTATCGCAGGGATCTTTCGCTCTCTACAATGCAATTATCGCTGTAATTTTCGATAATTGCATTCTATCTACATGTAGTTTTTGACAGGAGGGAAATATTCGCTGTAATTTTCGACAATTGCATTCTATTTACATGAAGTTTCTGACAGGAGGGAAATATTCGCTGTAATTTTCGATAATTGCTTCCTGTTTACATGAAGTTTTTAACACGAAGGAAATATAGGTCATAATTTGACGTTTCAGTAGGTAGTCTGATATTTTTCATCTCATTTTACTCAGGAGAATTCTAAAAAACATTTTGCTCATTGTTTGTTATGCATATCTTTGCTTTCTGAAAGATAGCATTGTGAGAACTGAACCATCAACCTGCACCTGCCTTCAGGCACCAGCTCTCAAATAAAAATTATAAATCGGTTCACCCAGTGGAGAGTTCTGAGGTGATAAACATAAATAAAAAAATTCGGACGAATTAATAATCACCTTTTTTTTTTAAGTCGGTTAAAAATGTACCAATTTTCAGCTTGATCTGGGGGCATGCTAGTGCCCCCGTCAAGACCAGCCAAGTCAAGCGCCGCGGTACTACCTACCTTTTATCGAAGTGTTTCGTCGTATTTTTGAAACCTCATAATATGAATTTGGAATATAGGTACCAATTGAACAAAATTTTTAGAATATGATGTCAATAGTATACTCATCAAACGTACGGAGTTTCAATTACATAGCTTCAGCACTTAAGATTTTATGGAAATTTAAAAACACCTGATTTCGTCATTGATTCACTGATGGTCATAAAAACTGTTAGGGTTACCTGAAGTCCTATGAAATTGGAATTATGTGAGCATAACGGAAAAAATATGAATTCAAAATAGTAATAATCGAAATGAATACCATTTTCAATTCCTAGGCTCAGAGATCTTTTATCATGAGGTTGGAGAAATGATATTAGATTTTGTCACTGAGATGAGAGATATACCGGTTTCGGCCTTATTTGAAGAGGTGAAACTTCATTTTGACGCAGTTGGATGTCACTACTTTAAGATTTCACATCTAATTGCTTCAAATATCGAAGTTTTTTATGAAGATTTTGTCCTTGAGGTGTATGGGATACTGATGAGGCCAAACAAGGCGAAACCGGTATATCTCTCATCTCAGTGACAAAATCTAAAATCATTTCTTCAACCTCATGATAAAAGATCTCTGAGCCTGGGAATTGAAAATGGTATTCATTTCGATGATTGCTATTTTGAATTAATCTATATTTCAAAAATGTTTTCGGTGTGGCCTCCGTAAAGGGAAAGAATTTTCTGTTTATCGTTTTATCCTTTTTCCTAACAACGAAAAATTCTAAAAACTGACACATTCACCCTAACCCTTAGAACCCGGGGATGTTTAAGTTTGTATGATACTTTTTTGATGCTAGTGTTCTGAAAATTGATTTATAGGAAGGACATTCGCTATTCATAACTTTTCTATAATATAATAGTTCTTAAAGTAATGAAACGGCCAAGTCACATATATTTTGACCAAAGTGTAGAGTTTTTAAAAAGGACTTTTTAAGTTAAAGAGTGCAAAGTTAGCAACTTGGCTCCACATAAAACCTAATAACTTTTTGACAATGTAAGAAATACGCTCTCGTATTGGCAACATTTTACATGAAAATGTTTCTGGCTTGATTCAAATTTTCAGAAGTGAAATGATCAAGACCTGGATAGGTCCATTGTCCTGATGGGATTAGTACACAGGTTTCGATTCTTCACGTAAATTTTTAATTTCCACTCACCTTGACGTCAGGGAAAAATTTATGCCTTGCACAACTGATAGCGTAACCGTTGGCGATCGAACCTCCGGGGCAAAATATACCATCACCTCTTCCTCCCCTAAAACCGACAATCTTTCTCATCTCCTTCAGAACAGTCTCCTCCATCAGCGTAAAAACTGGGGAGACCTCGTAAGTGTAAACGCTTGGATTCAAAGCGTCAGTCAACCATTGCCCTACCAAACCGTAGGGGTCCAAGGAAGAAAACAGCTGATTCACGAAGTAAGGATGGCCAGTCTTCACTGAATACGCAATGGTATCCCTGACCATCTTCAGAAGCTTCTCATGGCTCGAAGGATTATCTTTGAGGTCGAAATCGAAGAGCATCCTCAGCTCCTCTGGGCTCTTGAAACTGGTGACTTTGTTCTGCCTTTTGGTCGCCTCGAAAACTGCCTCTTTCAACATTATATCCGCGCATTTTTTCAAGAAGGCCTCGTGTCGGTCCCGCCTCGGTAAACTCTCGAAATGTACTTCCTCGTTGTCCTTCGGGAACTTGTCGAAATCGCTTGTGACTACAAACTGTATACCTTCGTCGTCCGAAGATTCAACCTTCCTATAGCTCGTGTACTCTTCGTCTGAAGATGAGGAAGACGACGAGAATTTGTCGTAAGAAATTATTTTTACGTTGTCTGCGGGCATTTTGAGCGCTTACTCTAAGTGTAACGAAGACTTAAGCGCTCCACTGCTATGGAGTCTTTTGCGATCTTCAATATTCTTTTATATGGCTACTTTCCCTGCCGCTAACATTGAACCAAGTCACGGTTTAACTCCTCCAGCTAGATAGTGGTATTCTTATCGGCGAAATTCTTCGAGGCGTTCTGTCGTTTACCTGGATCCAGATCTTTTGTTCTTAACCTTAACGGTTCATTGCAATAAAGCGACTAGATGCAATCTGCAGGGATCCCCGACTTTAAAAACCACATTCATTCTGAGCGCTTGAATTTATTCCATCGAATGCGAGTTTAAGTTGGTAACTTTCAAAAGAGAAAATTTCACAGAAATTTTGATGATGCATCTATTGTTTAAAATAACAACAGGAACATTTGGCCTCGAACCAACTTTGTGTACCGGGTGGTCAGATTTCGACGACTCAGAACTACATGTTCTTAATTAAAAGAGATAGAAAAAACTAATCCCGATGTCGTGTTTTTTTTTTCGAGAAACATGAATTGCTGAACACCGCAAGTCGCTACGGTGTTTAGTTTCCATTCTTACAGAGTTATTCAGGAATTTGGCCAATTATTATAATTCGCATCTTTTGGGGCAAGTTTTTTAGTACTTTTTACCGGGGCTATCGAAATTTCAGTGCCGCTTCAAATTGAATTTTTTTTTCCAAATGAAGATCATAGTGCGATTTGATGTTTTCCTGTAGACTCTCTCAGACAATTTCAAAAATAAATATCAAGATTTACTTCTGAGTGTAAATATCGTAAATTCAAAAAATACACATAATTCAAGCATTAACTTCCGTGGAAACTGTGATTGAAGATTAAAAATCTCTGTTTTCAAATATTGTTCACAGTACAAAAGAAAAATTTTCGAGAAAAACTTCTTGAGACTGTACAGGGTGATTCACTTATCTTGGTAACCCCAATTTTCTCGAAAACGTTCGAATATTTTTTCATTCTGTGAATGGCGTTTTGAACAAGTCAATGTCGAGATGAGCATAAAAATCTGCGGAATAAATAAAGACGCCAGGCTTCGCGGCGCTACCAAAAATTTTTTCTCCAGGGACATTTATTTATCATGTCATTCGAAAGATAATTTTATTCAGAATTTTTTTTTCGAATACAATTTTCATCCATTTCTAACCGTCAGCGATCTGCAGCGTGTTTTATGTTCATTCTATTCTATTTATTTTTTTCTGTATTGTGGTAATATGCCTTTATTTGGAGACATAGATATGATTTTTTGCCTTGAATTCATGAAGGCTAGTTTTCTAAACAATCTGCCTCTTCAAATAAGATCAAATATGGGGCTCCATGTCACAACGCTGCCATTGGCAAGAGATATTGAAATAAAGAATTCGAAAATAAATGGACCCTTATATTTTGACCAAAGTAACTCATAATGAAATAGGGAAATGATATAACTGGATCATATTAATGCCTAGATGACCTAGATATGATTTTGTTTCGTAAAATGACGGAGGCTTTTTAACAAACTATTTCTCTATTATTATATTCATTGATCATATTATTTTGAATTATATCTTGAAACAATAAACAATTTTTTTTAAAACAAACGAAACATTCCGAATCATCTGTTCTATATACCGGCCATTATGATCCATACATAAGTTCCCCTATTTCCTTTTATGTTACTTTGGTAAAAATATAAGGGTCTACTTGGGCACATGCGTTTCTTATCTTCATTTTCAAATGGTCCAATTATCAGAATCAGTTTGATATACCATATTTTTCAGGATAACCCTCAGAGAGTAATCCATGAGTGTTAGGTCTGGCGATATCTGATGGGTCCATTAGTTCCTATCCATTTATATTCGGATTCTTGATCTAAATATGTCTTCACAATGGCAGCGTTGTGACATGGAGCCCCATCTTGCTGTAGCCACATATTTCATCTTATTTGAAGAGGCACATTGACTAGAAAACTAGCCTTCTTGAATTCAAGGCACAAAATCATATCTATGTCTCCACATAAAGGCATACTACCACAATACAGAAAAAAAATGAAATAGTATTAACATAAAACACGCAGAGGTTAGAAATGGATGAAAATTGTATTCGAAAAAAAAATTCTGAATGAAATTATCTTTCGAATGACATGATAAATAAATGTCTCTGGAGAAAAAATTTTTGATAGCGCCGCGAAGCCTGGCGTCTTCATTTATTCCGCAGATTTTCATGCTCATCTCAAGTCGACGTTGACTTGTTCAAAACACCATTCACAGAATGAAAAAAATATTCGGACGTTTTCGAGAAAATTGGGGTTACCGAGATAAGTGAATCACCTTGTACACTGTGTCCCAAATTGGGTGAGACTGCACCGTATCTCAGCGATTATTGATGATAGTGGCATCCGGTTTTCGGGCCCCTGTATCACTTTTTTGTGAAACTTTTAAATCCACAAACAGAAATATCCTAACTTCTTTTGTTCCTGAAATACAAGACGAAAACGAAAAATGTGAACTTTTGGAGTTGTAATTTTTTCTATGGCCCTATGTATCTACTCTTAATAGATATTATTACATAAAAGTCAGTGGCTTAGTTAATTTTTTTTTTCAGAGCACTGTTTTTGAGATTGAGCACAAACGTGAAAATTTTCAGATGGATCATCCCTTATATTTCGACGTCAAATTTTTGCATTTATTTTTCTGAATACATAGATGTATCACAACCTCACTTTTAGTGAATTTTAAAAATCAGAAAAATCCATATTTATGTTCGTTTTTTTTTTTTTTCAAGTAAGACATGAATTTTTCCACACATGCATAAAAGTTTAACATGCTTAAAAAATTTCAACATAAATAATAAAATTCCTTCAATTTTCAACATTTTCAAGTTTATGTAGACCAGTGATATTTTATAATAAAATGAATAGGTTTAAATCACATGGCGTTTTGAAAAATTTCAAATTAAATGTATGTGGGAAAGAATTCATGGCCTACTATTAGAAAAAACAAACGAATATGGATTCTTCTGATTTTCGATGCTAAAATTCATAAACGGTCAAGTTGTGATACATCAATGTATCCAGAAAAATAAATGCAAAAATTTGACGTTAAAATATACAGGGTGTTCTATCTGAAAAATTCCGTTTCCTATTAAAAGCAGTTTTAATTTTTTTTTTATCTTATATAGTGCCTGAGAAATAATTACATCTAAAAAAAGTGAACATTTTCGTTTTGCCTTGTATTTCAGAAAGATGTAATATTTCATTTTGTGGATTTAAGAGTTTCACAAAAAATTGACACAGAGTCGCAAAAACCGAATATCTCTATCTTCAATAATAGCTAAAATCATTGTATAAAGTATACAATGCTAAGATACAGTGCAGTCCCACCCAATTTGGGACACAGTGTACAAACTATAACTGATGTTTTCTTAATCAATTTGACAGCTGTGAAATATCAAGTTCTATGACTTCCTCAGTTGAAAAGATATGAATCAAAATCAAAACCTTCTTTAATTTTGTTGATCGAAAACTGTTTTTTCGGAATTTTCAATATTTGGGCTCGGAAGTATATCATGATAACTATTTTCAAAATTGTCTGAGTAAAGTCTTTTGAAAAACATTATAGCGCACTATGGTTTCTATTTCAAAAAAATCAATTTTTTTGATATCCCTAAAATTTGAATAGGCACTGAAATTTCGCTAGTACCTGTGAAAAGTACTGAAAAAACTGTCCTAAAGATGTTTTTATTTCGGGAGAGTTTCTGCAATACTGCGAAAGTTGTAGCCAATTATAATAATTGGCCAAATTCCAAAATCTCCCTGTAGCATGGAAACTAGGCACCGTAGAGGCTTGCAGTTTTCACCAATTTATGTTTCTCGAAAAAATAGAACATGACATGTATTTTACTTTTTTTCTATCTCTTTCAATTTAGGAGATGTATTACTAAATCATCGAAATCTGACCAGCCTGTACATAGAGTAATATGATAATACTATATGCATTCGAGTCTAGATTAGTAAGAGTAACTTCATGCACACGGAATATTTGTTTATAGTGATCATGGGTTATTTGATTATCAAACAAAAATATATTTTACTTAGATTACGTCTCGTTATTCACGAGTCGAGAATATTGACCAAATTGAAATATCAGTATGATTACCAAGAATTATAACAGGATTTATATAGTATTGTGGTTAATTGAATTGACATCATTTTGATTGCTGCTCAAACTCTGGTGGTTAGATAATGCAATATTTTCTGGTAATTATCATTGTTATTATTTCGCGATCCTAGTTGATATCCTGGACTCAGTGGCGTGGCAAAATTCGAGGGCCCCCCGCAACATTTTAGTCGAGGGCCCCCCCTCCATAGATCCCTGTTATTTATGAAAAACTTGCCCTGAAGTTTTTTAAAGAAAAATTATAAAGATAAATAAGATAGATTTTGATTTTAAAATAACTAGAAAGATATAATTATTGTGGTATGAAACTTAAAAAGTTATTTAACAGAACTGCATTGCTCTTTTTTATTTTTTTCCAAAAATATCTAATCAATAACTTGTCGATGTCCAAGCTTCTGACCAGCTAAGTGGTCACAAAAGACTGATAGACGTGTTCGCGACATTGAAATCCTACGATGATTCTTGATTATCCCAAGACCAATAAAACCATCATTTGGCGACGTTTGAAGAGAATCTCGAAAAGCTAAGAAACTCTTGAAAACAGGGTATATATAGCACAGGGTGTGATTGAGTAATTCGAATGGAATTGCCGAAAACGTCGTATGTGTTTTCATATAATTTGAAAATATTTCTCTAGTTTTCGGGAATAATAATTGTACCTTCATTATTTAAGTTTGGTTCATTATATCATCAGAAAAATATCGTGAATTGGCAAGTTCAATAGAATGAAATTATTAGTACCCCATTTAGAGCTTTTCGTTTGGCTTGGGGTTGCTTTAGTGCCAGGGCCCCTCTGTACCGCGGATTCTTCTGCTACGCCACTGCCAGATCTGTAAACTTTGCATAGCGTACGACAATGAGAAATCTAATCTATATAAGGTGATTCACGAATACAGTTCGTTGAAATATTTCACAGAAATACCGGAGATAAACTCTTGTCTTGTAATTCTGTAGTTAAGATTTGTAAGGAGACATGAATTCTTGGAAAAAAATTCAGATTAAATCGATTGGTTTCACCGAAATTGATACCAACTTTCATTTTTTTAGTCGGGGGCCCCCCTTCTTGGCTCTATGTCATTTATGACAAGTTTCTCCTAAAGTTTTTCAAAAGAAAAATACTTAAGAGAAAGTGTTTAAAATAATGTAGATTCTGATATAAAAATAATTAGAGAGAAATCAATGTGATATGCAACTTGAAAAATAATCCAACAAAAATTCTTGTTCAATATGCTGACTAGGCTCGAGTAAGTCTGATAGACGTGTTTGCGACATTAAATTCTTAAGATAATTGGTGCTTATCTTAAGCTTGGAATAGTTATTTATGATACAAGTGCAGAAGGCATTGATATTCTTACGCGAGTTCAAAATGGAATGTTAGAATGGAGTGTTAGAATGAGCCTTCTGTACGAGTATCATACATTCTTTTCGCTAATTCGCTGAATTTTTAACGAAATTAATGAAATATTGTCGTAAATATCGTTTAGTAATTTTTGCTTTGAAAAATATTGATTGGCAGAACTGTTTTCTATCTCATGAAATTTGACAGAGGTTAAATAAATCCGTGACAGGAGGCCAAAACATGTCATAAATAAGTATTACTGAAAACAGTGTTGGAATGAAATATTCTTATATTGTTTTGTTTTACGGCATGTGACGGAATGATAGGATTTGACACATGAGTAGAGAAAATGAAGATATTTCCGCACTGGAATAGTTACAAAGAATTTTAGAGTTAAGTGTTTCCTGCTGAGTAATTGACTGTTACTCAGGAATTAGCTTTTTAAAATATGAGAAATACTTCCATTGTTTACATAATGCTTTGTTTTTTCTCCCTGCAGTTTTCTTTTGCGAGCTCTACTCAAATATCTACTTTTCTGCTCAAACATATCTTTTAATATCTGAAAAATGATATGATATAACTGCCGTGTCTAGTTTGCGCATTTAATAATTTTGTTATGGAAAAATACGAGAGGCGGTTCTTAACGGGAATATAAGTTCTGCAGTTAATTCTATAACTAACCTTTAATAAAATTGAAACTCTGAAACCAAAAGAACTAAAAAAGTGACTTTTATTTCTTAACGAATAATTATTGAACCTTCATTGTTCAGGTTACAATACTCTGATATTGGGTAATTGAGACTTTTTGCATGGAAATTTCTAATTTTTCTGGCTTCTATCAAACAACATACCAATGCTTCTTTGTGATTTGAGAATATTGCCGTAATTTAATGTTACACTATGATGAAATAATAAATATTTCAACTGAAACTAATGAAAGAAAATTAAGGGAAAAAAAAAATTGTAATTTGTGTTTAAAACCCTGCTCCCCCAAGTCAGATTTAGAAAGATTTCACTTAACGCACATTATGGAAATCTCAAAGTTATTATACAACTGAAGGTGTTCTCAATGATAATTATTTTTATCAGAATTATGCATGCATATGTTATCCACTTTCAACGTTTTTCTTTAATACAGATGTTTTTTCCCAGCAGGAATAAAAAAATTTTGAATGTATTGGCTCCATTCTAAAATCAGTTGTTCTCGATCAATTCTAGTGATCAATAGTTTTTCTTTCGTTTGATTTTCTATACTCGATCGCTATGCAATGCGAAACACGCAATTTGACCCAAGAGGAATGTGCTCAAGCGGTAGTTTTGCGAGAAGAAGGGTGGACATACACAAGAATTGCAGAATGGTTTGGAGTTTCCCATACAAGTGTGTCCAGAATGTTGCAGCGGTTCAGGGAGACAGGTATGAATGTCCGAAGACCAGGATAAGGTAGACAACGGGTAACAACTGCCATTCAAGAACGTTACTTGAGAGTTTCTTCATTGAGACAACGGTTTGCAACCGCTCGCCTCCTTCAAAATCAGCTTGAGCAAACTCATGGGGTGCAAATTAGCACTCAGACAATAAGAAATCGCCTCAGAGAATATGATTTAAGGCCTCGTGTCGCGGCAAGAGGCCCAGCTCTTACCCCAGCCTATCGAAGAGAGAGCATATCCATTGGGATATGCTGATTGGGAAAGAGTTCTCTTCACAGATGAGCCTAGATTCTGCCTCTACCATTGAGATCGACGTTCCCTTGTATACAGATGTCCACATGAAAGATACGCTCAGTGCAATTTCCTGAATACTACTGGTTTCGGGGGAGGATCGATTATGGTATGGGGTGGAATATCTTTGACTGTTCGCACAGACCTAGTGGTCGTTGATAATGGAGCTATGAATGCTGATAAGTATATAAGGAACATTCTTGAAGAGCATGTAGTGCCATTTGCCCCATACATTGGTGAAAATTTCATTTTTATGGACGATCATGTCAGACCCCATTGTGCGCGCATCGTTCAGGAGTACCTTGAAAAGGTTGAAGTCTCTCGTATGGAATGGCCAGCAGGAAGTCCAGATCTCAATCCGATTGAGCAGGTTTGGGACAACCTCAATAGAAGACTGAGAAGTTCAGAAAATCATCCAGCTACTCTTAATGACTTAGGAATCCAACTCGGAGAAATCTGGGAAGGATTAGATCAGAACATTTTGAGATCACTCATTTTGAGTATGAACCGTCGTTGCCGAGCTGTAATTAACGCAAGGGGTGGATATACCAAGTATTAAATATCTTAACCGCATTTCAGTATTCTGGAAATTGTTCATTTCTCTTCTTTCACATAAGATTCGGTGAAATCCTGAATTTTTCTTCCATTTAATGTGTCTTGTTTCGTTCAAAGCCTTCCCGAGGGAACATTAAAAAATAAGTTATAAAGTCAATGTAGAGTTAACTTTCATTAAAATTGAGATTTTTAGAATGTGCGTTAATTATTTTTGCGCAGTGTATTTTTATTATCTACGAAGAATAGGAATATCGAAAAATTCAAAACCTCATTCTGGAAGAAATGCTCAAAATTGATGCATCACTCGACAAGCCAAGGGCGTCAGTTCAGAAGAAACAATTCCCCAAACCTATTGACATTTCGACTTTTTCAATTCCCTCCTCGATGAACGAAAAATTGCATTTACCTCCCGAGTGATATTCTCCTCGCCGCAACCTTCAAACAATTCGCTCAAATGAGATTCCAGTTTCAGAAATTATAATGCCATAAAAAGGCTGATTCTTTGGAGCATATCAATCTGTCATGACCTAAATCTGCTAATATTTCTTTGATTTTCAAGGTTTCATCGAAGTGAACTATCGATACGATTGTTGACCATGACAGGAGGAAATCGACTGAAATATAATGAGTCTTTTGTTTATGATAATTGAAAAGGAAGGAAGGAGTTGTAGGCCTTATGATTTCGTGACATTTCATTTTTGGTAAAAATGAATCTAAAGTGATCGAGCCTCGATGGATCCGGTATTGAAAGGAAAATAAGAGAAATATAAAAACTAATGAGGTTAAACCATCACCTTTCCTCGAGTAGTCAAAATGAATCGGGAAGATTTGTGAAACGTATATAAAAAGTAAAAATGCTACTAAATGTTCTGCTTCGACATATACAGGGTGTCCCACCTCAGATGAACCACCTCGTGTATACAGGGTGTACCTATTAGTCGTTTCTGGAGAACTGGACCTATTTGAAATCTAAAAATTGGGATTTTAATATTGTTCGACATTATCTACCGAGCTAAAATATTCTTGAAGCCTGACCACTTTCACTAATGAAAGATATGAAAAAAAAAAAATTGGAAGATCTTTTTTCTGTTTTTTCGTTTCCAATTTTGATAGAGTATTCAATTCTCAATATATTCTTATTAAAATCGTTGCATTCGTCGAAATACTTTTCAAAATATCGAGAAAAAACTGAAGAAAAAAGGGAGATAAGAGTATTCGGTATTATGTTTGTTATTCCTATTCTAAATATCTTATGCACACCGTTTTCACATTTTTGAAGTTGAAGGCTGTGCCAATATTGTAAATTTCTAGAATTTTAAAAAACTCGTCACAGGTGTTCCAAATGTTTTGTCAAAAATCCTAAATAACTCAAGAATTATTCATTTTATATGCATTGACTTGTTCGAACACTATCATTATTTTTCTTCACAGAATCCAACGCAATCATGAAAAAATAAGGTTCTAATTCGAAAAACGAAAGTTATGGGACAATCTTGATCCCAACTTTTGACATAACATTTTTACAATATGTCTACAGTCTTCGACTTCAAATATGTATGTGAAAACGGTTTGTGCTTAACATATTTAGAATTTTAATAACAAACATAATACTGAATACTCTCATCTGCTTTTGTCCTTCAGATTTTTTTCTATATTTTGAAGAGTATTTCGAGGAATGCAACGATTTCAATAACAATATATTCAGAATTTAATACTCTTGCAAAATTGAAAACGAAAAAATTGAAAACAAGATTCCTTTAAAAATTTCTTGATTCACTGTGTAACTGAAGTGGTCAGGCTTCAAGAATATTTTAGCGCCGTAGATAATGTTGAACATTATCATAATCCGAATTTTCAGATTTCAAATAGGTCTATTTCTCCAGAAACGTCTAATAGGCCGTCGAACTTCTTAATCCATAGTGATTGGAAAAATTTCCTGAAACAGGTCGAATAATTTTGTTTGGGGGACATCCTTCGACCTCCCAAAATTGAATAGGTAAGAGGGGTTGAGTGCAATACAGGTAAACCATACAGTTCTGCGTATGATAAAATGGGGAAACGCAAAACTCAGCAGAAAAAAACCTTGACCTTGCCCGTGTAAAAAAAATTTACTTAAAGTATTAAAATCAGAGGACCTTGAAGAAATCAACGTGATCTAGAAGAACATCTTCATGTTATCTTTCTATGGACAAACAAAAACAGATTCTTTACCAATCTACCCGCAATTCTCAATGTGAAATGAAAGAAGGCAAAAGCAGAAAAAAAAACAATTATTTAGAATAAAATAAATGATTCTCAAATTAACCACCCATTTCAGAAAAGCATTCGTTACTTAATGTATAGCTTCGAAACCATCTTGAATTTTGTAAATGGGACAACTATTTATAAGATGTCCTATAGTCTCCTCATTTTCCCCACACTCACAACCGAATTCCATCGGAGGAGCACTATTTATAAGATGTTCTATTGGAATCGGAATATCAGAAGAGCATGCTAATGCGATTTAGAACAGACTATATTTTCCTAGGAAGGTCAAAACCAGGAACTCTGATAGAAGGATCAGTCATGAGATCTTTATTGAGAAAATTTCATACATTCCATTCAGATTGCCAAATTCCTTTGACGCTTCCATTCATATCGATTAGAAAATTTGACCAAAAAGGGTTACGCGACTTCAATCTGGAGACCTTATTATATGGAATATTGGGTGAGTATGGGAAATGAATTAAATTTGTTCCAAACATTCAAAGTTGTTGTCTCTCTGCGTATATGGGGAGGTACAATATTTGAGAGAACTGGTAACCAAGGAGTAGGTGTAGATCTGATAGTACAAGTGATAATCCTCAATTAGTTTTTTTACATGAACACTGTTCAACCAAATAGGGCAACAATATTCAGCAGCAGAAAAAAACAAAGCTAGCGCTGCCATACGAAGTGTTGTTGTATCAGCGCCCCATGAAGTTCAAGCTAGTTTCTGAAGGATGTTATTTCGAGTTTCAAGCTATAAATGCTGAAGCTTGAAATTCAGAGAGGAATCAAGTTTGATTGCAAGGTAACTAGGATTGGAATTATGTTTTAAGGGAGAAGAACCGGAAGTGGCACTCAATTTTCTTTATTTCTGATGATTATTCAAATGATAACATGAAAACTTAGTTTTATTATCATTCTGTCACAAACGCCACTTAAAAAAATAAATTTTCCTGATTTCCAAATCTGCGGAAAGGGTACTTTCTATTGTCTTGAAATTAGAATGATGGAAATCTAGAGCAATATCATCAGCATAAATGAATTTTTCGGAAGAGGTAGTTGGAATATCACCCAAATATAAATGATGATCGGTTATGATGATCGTGATGAGCACTTATTTTCTATTTCCTTCAAAAGATATTTTTTGGTTCCATACAATCAGTGAGATTCTGTTTGCTCATATCAATATTGCTAAGATAAAGATATTACTATCGTTGCATAAATAACAGTTTGTCAGATCTCAAATCGCCGATTTTTGAAGACCCTGATAGCAATATTGCTAGAATAAAATTCATAACCAACATTGCAATAACTCTCGGAACAAAATACTTGATATCTCAGCCATATTGTTATAAATTAGAAGAAAGCAACATGACTATAACAGCAAGAATCATAGCAATACGCAAACAGAATAGGCCCGATTATCCCAATCCTGTATACAGACACCCTGTAAACGAATAGACAGGTTTTCAATGAAGACATTTTAGTCCTCAAAATATCCACTATTTCCAGAAAGATCCTAGAAGCCATTGACTTATCCGATGTGTGTATTTCGAAAAAACATCATGACGGGACAGGTTAAGTTTCCCAACACATTATTGCGTACGACAAATGGGTAATATGTAGAATGCTTCGCACACCTACACCGTGGAATAGTTTTTATAACAATACTGGAATCTGTAGGAAGAAAATGAATAAGATAAGAGCTATTTGTTCAACTACTGCCAATTAAAAAAATGCTCGTTACAGTCGTAACCTACGTGATGGTTAGAACTGAAAATTCGTTCCGCTAAACTGCTCCTTGGCCATTCCCAACAAATTGAACCCGTCGAGAAATGCTTGAATGGTGAGGTGCACTCGAACTTGACACCAATTCAACATAATGCATATGAATAGCCTTGAACGATGCGAAAGATTAACTAAATTATGTATTCCGAATTAATCTTATTGGCGTGACTGAATATATGAATGCCGTGATATTTCCACAAATGAGGAGGAAACAAGAAAAACACCTCATCGAAATCGACCTATTTTTAATCGCAAATTTTCACAATAGTCTTGTCCGTCAATTTTAATGACAAAACTCATATAGTGGATACTGCAGATTGAGGCTGTAATGGTTTCATAGTTAAACGATGATATTCCGAAAAATGCTAATCTGAGGGAAGATCTAACGCTGAGCTGCAAGAACGTCCATCAGGATACCGCCAATGGAGTGCAATGTACAGGGTGTTTCAAAAAAAGGTGACCTCTTCTCTAGGATAGATAGAACACTGAAAAATAATAGGGGTCCGTTCAGTAAAAAATCAAAATATTCCGAAAATGGTGCACAGTATCGAGTTTCATTGAGTACCATTTTGGCTCAGAATTTAGCTTAATAAATCTGATATCAAAAAAGTTATGTTCAAAAGAACACTGGTTACAGGGTACGAACCGTGTAACTAGCGCCCTTTATGAGAGTCAGACATCAAATCACTCTCATTAGATGTATCAGCTTCCAAAACATATTTGTATAAAATTTCATTACAATGTTGCCGGTAGTTTCGGCAAAATCGTAAAAAATGTGTATATTTTTTTCTTTTTCAACGACCTGTAGCTTGAATACCGATGGCGATACGAAAATTCTTTACTGTAAATTATTTTTCAGTTTTCTATCTATCCTAGAGAGAGGGTCACTTTTTTTTAAACACCCCCAGTAGAATTAAGATTCAATAAATTTTAATGGATTCCTGCAACCCACATTGAAAATCAAAGCATCGAATAACTTTTTATTGTGATCCTTACTAATATGTATTATAAATGTGAAAGTCCGTGTGTTTATTAATCATTTTGGTTTGTTTGTTTTTACATCACTCTGGAATCAGAAGTCCGATTTTGATGGGAGGTACACTATTATAGTTATAGTGAACCTCCCATCAGTATGGAGATAGTGTAGAGTCTTTATTCGGGTAGATTTGGGTCTGCAACTCATTTCTATACAACAAAGAAATGACGAAAAATATGTAATTAAAATAAGGTTTAATTTGTAACGTGGGTGATCTGAAGAAGATCGGTCGATTTAATGAGAAAGTATTTTGAGATTTTATGGTTTCAGTTATTTATTAATGAAAATGGCACATGGGTTATTGAACCCATGTGCCATTTTCATGGGGAGTTAGCGGACATTGTTTTAGCTTAAGTACGGAGAAGTAGGGCAGGGCTTGTTAAACAGTATTATTATATTATCTAGACATCTGTAGACCTTTTAATTACATTTTTTTGAGAAATTATTTGACGTGTTCCGGAAAATTTTTCCAATCACTATGGGATAAGAAATATAGGTACAGGGTGGCTAGTCTGAGATCAAACACCCTGCATATATAAAATTAAATTGTGTGACCGTTATCGCCGTTCATTCCTGATTGAAAATGCTCTTTACAGCGCCATTTTGTAACGAATTTTTCGCGAGATATGACAGGTTGAATAGATACGAAATAACGCAAGAAATAACATCTACCCGGGATTTCAGTGTCACAGTGAAAGTTCTTTGGAAACATTTGGATTTTTTTGGAACCATATATTTTAATCATCCATGCCTGTACCACGTATACTAAGCAATTATAAGATCCAATATGAGCTGGCTCTTCAAGGACTGAATAAGGATAAGCAATGAAGAACCTTCAAATAACACTTGTATATAGTTTAATTTAAAAAATTGGACACCAATATAGAGTAATAAGCAAAATTTTCATTATAATCAATATTCGAATAGCTCCATATTTGAAATGGGAGAACAATAACATGAAAACTGTTCATTCATACCAATATTCATTCACAGTTATAATTTATTTACAAGAAGGTTAACAATTTTACAGGTAAAATAACATTTTGTAAACAAATAAAAATCCAAGTTGTCCAAAAGATAAAACATAAAATTTTATTTTGTAAACTTAGTTTCCAAAACATAACCAAATATTTAAAAACTCTATTGAAACTCAAAAAAAAAAGTATCTTTGTCTGAAGAACTGTCTGTTGCACAGAATTAATTTGGTTTGATCAAAATAACTCAACTCAGCCTTTGAATCGTTCACAACAGCTTCATGAACTATAAACACAGCTCGAAATCCAAATTTTAATATGTGAGTGAACACTAAAACACTCTTGACATTCAGTGAAATATAGGAGCACATTCAGATCTATAAATCTAAAATCCCATTTATGTAATTACCATTATTTAATATTATAATCACAAATTCAAACAAAGAATGATTATGGCAAATGTGCACCACCAAAACCTTAGGGTACTTTTTGAATAGTTATATATAAAATACACTATAAATGAGTAAGATGACACTTTGGAATATAAAGGATATCACAATTCCGAAAAAGATAATTACATGAAAATTGAGATTTCATGTAGATGTGATGAACCAACCAAAACTGTATATCAACACCATAAACTCAAAGTGCGGAATTCAACTGCACTTTCGATACTAATTTACGAATATTGATCAGATTAGGACATCATCTACCTAGGTGATGAATTATTCGCTTTCAAGTTCACTGCTCAGAAAGTTTAATTTATTAATAATAAAACTTGGGGGAAAATTACCCATGACCATGATATTTAGGAATATTAATTGAGCAATTCCACCATCCTAAACTTCTGCTGACTTCACGAATGATATAGTGAATGAGAAGAGAACTCGAAAAATCTAAAGAAATCATATAAACTAGCCTGGACCAAAAAAACGAAATTGTTTCAATGTGGACAGTTTTGGAGACATTCACGAAAAGAATAACTCAATCAAATATAGCGCCACAATGGGAACATCTGCGCTCCTTCATCAGAAGACAACATAATATACCTGCTGGGAAAAATGCGATGGCACAGCATAAGGCACATAATCCATAATTATCTTCCAAAACTCCTATTCTACATGCGGGACAACCACCTACAATGATAACTTCAGGTTGCGGAATTACTACAGTTGTTGCAGTTGGTGGAGGAGGAACAGTGGTTGTTCCATAAGAAGGATATGGGGCATGTGGAGCAGGCTGCCACTGCTGTTGGGGATAAGGATATCCTTGAGGTGCCGAAGGCACCTGCCATTGATTAGGTCCTTGTTGGTGTATCCCTTAAAAGTGATACCGTAAGCATAATTTATAATTGAAAAATATTGCGTCAAACTCACCTGGAACCACATTAGGGGTGTAGGGAGGTGGTGGATCTTTTGTATTCATTGTTTGTAATCACAGAAAGAACAATGTCTTACAACTTACAATTCAATCATAAAAACATGATAAAAGTCAAATTTGATTATGAGTCATTTAAATTGATAATGAGATGAGGACATTTGAACTATTCCTCTTCTTTACACCAAAACTCAATAATCATCCTAATATTTGCTTTTTTTTCCGAATGATAAAAAATCGGAGTCTTCGAAATTTTTTTAGTCGTTTGAGTTTTACGAATCTGTTATTTGTAAGTTTGTCTATGGACTAATACTCTGTGTTTTTATGATTTTCTATGGTACAGCAGACAGCTGAAGTTTTCCAGTTTCATGGTTTTGAAACTTCGAATTTAATCTTGAAAGGGGAACCCCCTAAATTGTTTTTTTAAGTGTTCAGAAGGTGTCATCTAATATTATCTCAAGATTATAGAGAAGGCATTACATTTAAAAGGTGAGTGAAACCTGACATTTTAAAATAATCATCAGGGTGTATTCTTCAGTGTTCTTAATTAACCAAAAGTTATCACAGGTTAAATAATGATGTCTCCAATCTAGAGCACGTGTAATAATTATTCAATCAGTAGATTAATAACCAAAGTTTGTAGGAAATCGCCGAACTAATAAAAGTTTGATGTTTTTACTGATACCATATTTATTGCCAGTGTTAATTTTAGAACACCATGGTTAAAGGGCACAAAAACAAAACAAAATGGACTAAACTGCCCGTAAAGATTACTGTGGCGACCCAAGGTTCATCGTTAAACACGACGACAAGTCAAGAAGAAAATTCAAGTACGTCAAGGGTACAAGGAGGTCGCAGATCAGAGGGAAGCAGGGAGTATAACAGGAACGGCAGGAGCTATGATCCTGGAGTGGGACGTGGGAGCAATGTATCATCAAGAGAAATGAATGATAATCAAAATTGGAGGTATACTTTATTAATATGTTGAGTAATTTTCTCGTTTAGGTCCCCATCGATTTTTTGAAGTTTCAATTCAAGGCCTATATCACCATCATGGAGCTTCTATTTTTCTCAGGGGACAAGACCATAACCTAACCTAACCTTTATTCATAATTGTTTTTTGGGTAGTCGAATCCCTACAAAATATTTTGAAAATCGGTTTGGGGGATTTAAACAAGACTTTAACCCTAAATAATTGAATTAACCTTGCCATATGTTATCTCAAATGTCAGAAGAACTCTTGATAATGAACCCTATATTCAAACTAGTCATGGGTAAATTTTACAAATGTAAGAGAGAGAGAGAGAGAAAATGTCTTTATTGACCAAAAAAAAGCCAAGAGCCATCGACCTTAGGTCCTTCAGCTCAGTACAATTAATATACTTTGAATTTTACTACAAAAGAAAAAAAAAAAAAAAAAAAGGTCTTAGATGTTTGTATTATTGTAAGCACTTCTCATTTCTTGTATTAGAGACGCCTTCGGAAATTTCCTCCAAATGTAAGATTTTATCTATGAGAAATATTCATTAAAACGCAGTTACTCTACTCAAATCAACATTCATTAACGCATAAATAATGCTAAGAAGTGCTTTTTCGTTATTTATGCTCTCAATTTTATATTGATTTGAAGTCATTCATTGGATAAAGTCCGCGTATACATGCTTTAGACATTTTAACAACTAAATATTGACTTTCGATCTCCTCGAACAACTGGTTCGTTGTAAAATTTAAATTTAGCTCCTTCTGGGTTCTTTAGTTTCTTTGTCAGTATATTCAATGAACAGAAAACCATTTGTTCTTGTCTAATCTACTCTACACTCTATGCCCAACAGATCACAAATCAAATCAATGATTCATTAGAACGTTGATAAACTAAACTCAGATTAGCAAGAATGTACTCCTTCCATTGTAATGTAACAAATGAACACTCTTTTCGTGGGAATAGTCGTTCTGTTGTGAAACATAATCTATATTTATACCTGACTATATTTTATCTTGAATACCTTTCAATTCCACATTAATAATAATAATAATAACTGTCATTTATTGACCACAGTCAAAGGCCATCGACCGAAGTCCTTCAGCCTATTCCACATTAATTTTAAAGATTTTCGAAATAATATTATTGAATTTATATTATAATTCATTCACATGATATCAAACACTCAACAATTTTATCAAAAGCATATATTTATCATCTCTCCTATGATATGATGCTTTTTCAGATAAATCTACTGTACAGGGTGGTTCAGGCCAACTGACTAGCCCATTACGTCTGATCCATTTTTCTGTAAAATTTTTATCCAACCAGTTCCTCACATTTCTATGAAAGTGGGCTGGACAACCGTCAAGTTAAAACCATAATCTTGATTCTACTGGAATATTTTCCCATGCTCTGACTGTAGAAATTTTAAAAAATTTTCACCATTAACTCGTTCTGGTAAGAAATTAGGACCAAATAGGTAATTATTATAAACTCCAAGCCAAACATTAACACTAAATTCTACGTGGAAATTTCTTGGTCGAATGGGATATGGATTTTCGTGTGCCCATTTATGCTGGTTATGAAAGTTTACCACGCCACGACGAGTAAAACACCATTCATCAGTACATAATATGGTATTTGAAAAGTCTCTATTCTGCTCAATTGAACGAAGAATCCATTGGCAAAAAAATTACCTTCGCTGTTTATCATCTTCTCGTAAACCTTGGACGGGGTTGCAAATGACTTAGAAAATCGAAGTGTGCGAGCTGCTATTCGACTGCTTGTTTTTGGATTCCTATCGAACTCACAAAGAATCCTGTTATTGTTCCTTTCTTGCCCAATATTCACCCTATTCTGCCGTCCATCAGGTATGGTACTAAGTCCAGTACTTCTAAATCGTTGGTGAATGTTGATAAACAGTGAGGAATGCGGATGGCGTCTTCTCGAAAATCTTCTTCGGTACTCCCTAGCTGCTTCCGCCGAGTTTCCATTTGCCACTCCATAACAGAAATGGATATCGGCTTGTTCCTGACTCGTAAAACAAAAAGGCATTTAGTTGTTAAAGAGAAACTGACTGAAATAAATGTTCGGAGCTGGCAACAGTTTTTTCTCCATGGCACACTTTGCTTTCCACAATAAGGAAATAACAGTTTTTTATAGTTATGCTGGTATTGAAAGAGGAATTTTGGAAACCAAAACTTTCATTTAAGTTTTTTAATCAAATTATTCTACCCTAAAAATAGGAGTGTGTTGAATTTATCTAATCTTAGAAAATTGCTACAAAACCGTAGTAAGCTTTTATTGCTATATTAAATTTTGAAGATTTCTTCATGCATGAGAATGTGTTTTATTTTTTTTAACCGGAAACGGTGTCTCATACAGCTAAAAGTCAAGAGACCGAATTTGCTCCAAATTAAATAAGGATTTAAATAGTAATTTTTATTGTCGGAAAAAGCAGTGGCGTATCATTTTTTTATCTGAAAATATTCAGTCTCGCTGCAGTACGGACGCCACTGGTAGAATAGAAAAGAAATGATATCATGCAAAACATGCTCCTTGACGCTCAAAACCTATGTCTCAAATTTCATGAAAATATTTCAAGCAGTGTGAAAGTTATTAATAAAAACTTTTTTTTCCATTATTTTAACACCCCATATCTCGGAGAGGAAACATTTCTCAACAAATGTCTATATGACAAACTAGGGCTTATTTTTGATGTAGAATTCGTGGTTTAAATTTCTTGGTTATGATCTGGACCACCATGTATATGGTCTTCTACAGCATCTGTGCTGGAATTTGGGTTACTTTTCTTCTTATGTCTTCTTTCAAATCGAACCTCTTCAAGGTAAAAAGAGTATTAACTCAAATTTCAGCATAGGTGCTAGTCGAATCAATGGATTCATTTCAGGAGAGGATTGACTTGATTCCTTTATTTTGGCTCAAGGGCATGTATTTTGATGTAATGAAACTTTTTTCGAAATTGTTCAAATTTTTTCGGAGCTAGACCGATGCAACGTTCGTAAAGCCTGTTTATTCAGCTCTAATTTGCTTTTTACGGGACTCTGATAAGACCATTTGTCTTTGAGATATCTAAGGTTGAATGCAACAGGATCATTTTTCACTCAAGTGCCGATATCTCTGGATGATCGCCTACGGAACCTACAGGCGGCTTCTTTTTCTGCAGAAAATTTCCAACAAAAATCTTTTTTTCCACCTATAACGTCAACATGAATGCCATTTTCTTCAATATTGGGGAAAGCTTAAGTGAGCTTAGGTACCCCAAAGCACCCCCTCCCCTCTAAATCGGTAGATCAACCAGTTCAGCAGTTTTTCTGGACTGTTTGAAATTTTGAAAAAATTTTGGGAACAAGATTTTCGTCTCTTATACTTGACCTAATCTATTTTAAAATCAATAATTACGTTATTTTTTTAACTTGTGACTCAAATAATAAAAAAAAATAAAGAAAAATTTTCAAAAACTTAGGAAATTTGAACAAAAAATTTTTATTGTTCGATAAAATTCGTGAAATTTTGTCCTGAAAAAAAAAATTTTAATGTTATAAAATCAAGAGACCACTTCTGATACCCCCACTGAAGCTATGGATACATTCAAACCCTTATTTTCCTCAGAAAAAAATTCAATCAATAAATTTGAAGGTGATACCCCTAAACTGCTCGGCTTTTCTGTTCCTTGAATTCTTGCGAAAATTATATATCTGATGATATCATTGATGAGAAAAATATGTGCTATAGTTATTGAAACTTAATTCAGGGCATTTCTGTTTTCAGAGAAGGAAAACGCCAATCCTTTCCTAGTCGAAATATTCCAAGCAGAGGACATATCCCAAGAGAAGAAGGTATGTTTTCCACAATATTGTGAAATTAATAATTAATATCAATTTGTAAAAAATATTCAATAAATTTTATTCCATTTATGATCTTGATTAAGGGTGAAAAAAAATAACTTAATGCCTTATTCCAGTGTTTTTCAATCTGTGGGTCGCGACCCCTCAGGGGGTCGCAAAGCCTTTGTATGGGGGTCGCGAGAAGTCGAGAGAACTAGGTCCTGCTTCGTTGAAAAACATCAATGAATTCTAATAAAAAAAGATTTATCAAGATTATACAGAAATACTGGTAATGTTATTCATACAAATGAATTCTTCGATTACTAGTTTATTTTACTGTGGAATTATTTTTTTTCAGTGAGAAGTGAAACAATTTATTCTTTCTTCACATTATTCGATACCATTTTCATTTCAAATATACCTGATGATTAAGGAGTCTAGAAAATCGAAGTTTTGATACTGGGGTCTTTGGTAATTTTGTCCGAGGTATCAAGTGGGCCCATCAGATTTTGAGTTTAAAAGGCCCTTATATATGAGGCCCAACCTTGAAATTTCGAATACAAACCCAACTTTTTTATTGCAGATTCGGATGAAGTAGGATTTTTTTTTATCTGAATTGGTTGAAACCAAAACATTTTTCGTCCATATTTGGGCCCTATGCAGCATTTTTTGTTCAAAAATCAAAGTTGGACCTCGTATCTCGAATAAGACCCCTTGGGGCCCAAAATCTGATTGACCTAATCAGTATTAGAATATGAATTTTCGCAATCTTTTCTGAATGAACGCCTCAGATTTTTGAAAAATAAATGAGGACGAAAACATTTTTGGTTTTAACCAATTCAGATGAAAAATTTTCCGCTTAATCCGAATCTGCAATGAAAAACATGGGTTTGCATTTGAAATTTCAATGTTGCTCCTTTTGGGCCTCAAATCGTCGATTCCTCGCACAGATTTACTAAAGACCCCAGTATGTGAATTGATGTTATCCCACTTTCCATTTCATCAATGAAAAAAGTTGGCTTCATTTCAATTCCATTAAGTTTGTCTTTTCCTATGATGACATTTTCATTTCGTCCTTGAAGACGTTTATTCAAGCTATTTGAATGCTGAAAAGCTTTATTTCCAAAAGAAATTCCAGGTCAAAAATGAATTCCAAGTTTACTGACTTTGCTTGCTGTGGAAAAAAAGTATTTTGTTTGTTTTTGTTTTTATACTGAAAGTTCAGCGTGAAGTTCCATAACTCTGGTCAGTACTTTGCTATCGAAAACTACTCTGTATGGTAAAGCAAATTTCAATGGGGTGAATCTATACTTGCAACACAAATGGAAATGATTTGAAACAGACGAGTCTGCAACTCTTTTCCTCTAATCGAATTTACAATATTATACATTTGAATTATTTCAACGTTAACATACATGGAAAAAGCCAGGGTTGGGGGGTCGCGAAATTTTTTTCGATGCTATGGGGGTCATGTCATGAAAAAGATTGAAAAACACTGCCTTATTGAAATCATAATTATTCATTAATGAAATCTCTTGATTTTTCATATTAATTTGCTTATCCAATGCTATATTCTAAATCTGTTTGATATCAATTGAAGGAAATGCAGAAGCTGAAGATTCGAAGAAACCCCAATGTCCAAAACAGGAAGAAAATAAAAGACAGATATTCGACTTGAAGACTGAAGAAGATAAAGATGAGAAACTTGCAACCTCTAGTAAACTTGAAGAAAATGCAGAGAAAATATTCCAGCTTCCTGGGATATCCAGAAATTCTTCTAGCGGAGAAGAAGACGTCAGGGACAAAATACGTGAAGGACTTGATGGACTTGATGAAGACAGGACTAACCAAACTCCTAGAGGATTCAACACTTCCAGTTATTTTGACAAAGCTGAACCTTACAGATCCCCTGCAAGAAATAGGGGATTTCCTCAAAGTGGAGGCAAAAACAACACTCATAGAAGCTTTGGTGAACATGAAGAATTTGACGATTATAAAAATAAAACGCCTGCATCTTCTCATTCTTCATATATCAGAAATAGAAATTCAGGAAGTGAACGAAGACATGAAAGCAGACAATACGATGATAAAACTCCAAAAAACGCATCTTATACAAATCGCACAGAAGGATATGGGGGAGGATCTGAGCCTCCTAGATTTTCTGACGAAAGCGAACGCTGCACAACAAAAAATAGTAGATCCTCCCATAGAGAAGAAAAAAACAACACTCATAGAAAATCTGTTGAACATGAAGAAGATGAAAAAAATAAATCCCTTACACCACATTCTTCTTCTTTCTCTACCAAAAAACGAAATTCAGGAAATGAAATTTATCCAAATGGCACGGGAGGATATAAGGGAGGATATGGAGGAGGAAAGATATTCTATGAATGTTCAAATGATGAACAGCGAGAATTTCTCAAGTATGTCAAATCCGAAGAATGTGCAAATTATACTAAGGTGCACGAAGTAGAAAAGAATTTATTCGATGTTGGGGAAGATTATGCATTAGCTCATTGTGTTGCTGAGGATATGAACATGGGTAGTGGAATAGCTGTTGAGTTTAGGTTAGTAATATTTTATTTATACAGGGTATACCACGGACTTGACCGGTGACAAAAATTTTCAAGAAGGGGGTTATTTGATCAACTACTAGTTTATTAACGACAGCGATTAATGGTCGGGATATTTTAACGCGCGAGCTGACGTAATATTGGTTGAGTCACTTATTTTTTAGAGCATTTCGGCCGTCGTCGTTTAATCATTCTCGACGAGTTGTTCTCGCTGATTAAAATCAGGCAGCTTAATTCAGCGAGAACAACTCTTGAAGATGCCAAACGCTCGAACTGATAAAACGTCGGTAATAAATGAACGACGGCCGAAATGGTTGAGAAAACGAGTAACAGCAAAAGATGGTAGCAAAAGCCTCAACAGTCCACTCAAGGAGGATATTTTTGTTACGAATTTTTTCAAGATGCATCAATTTACTTGAAATTTTTACAGTAGGTAGGAAATAGTTCAAGAAACAAAGCCTACCCTATGCCAAAATATGCTTCTATCTTAGGAATGGTTCCCATTCATTCTCAGGGGTGGACATTTTTTTTTGTCAAAATAACACTGGTAGTTGATGAAATACTTAATTCTTAGCAAAAATGTCAAATGAAGTTTTTTCAAGAATTCAATACTTTTTTAGTTATTCATGATTGAAAACATGATATTTTCATTGAAAAATTACACTTTTTGGGTCGGTTATTTACGAATAACAAAAAACTATGCATCAAACGAAATAAAGTGTAAGGAACATATTCGTAGCTTATAGAAGAACAAAGAGATTATGTTTCTTAGAATTATGCTAGGTGCAACATATGGCAAGATATCGTGAGTGAAAGGCAAATTTTTTTTTTGTGAAAGCTTGAATCGATGCATTCAACTTGAAATCACGGAAAAACTATTGATGCTATGGGAATAATGCTAGAAACATTTTTTGTAGTGCTTCAAAGGAGTTTTAAAAAAACTTAGCAATTCAATGCAAAAGAGATTGACGACGCAATTTTTTTTTACGGAAGAATCAGGTAGTAAAACTAACCCCACATCTACCAGAATTGAAATGGATCGATTTCCATCGACAAAACCTCAAGAAGTTTGACCGGTTCAAAATGCATTGTTTGTAAAAAAATTAAGATCAAAGCAGAAAGAGCACTTTTCGATTTTCTTGAAAATCTGCCTTTTTCTCTGTGTCAAAAATGAAAAGAGATACGAAAAGAATGATTCAGTACAAAAATGCAAGTTTTTTTTCAACAAAAATGCTATTTTTTGTTTTTTTCATGTACCATGAAAATTGACAAAGATATCACTACAGTAGAACCTCGATTATCCGAGCTATTGTGGACCGAGCCGACCTCGGATAATCGAAAACTCGGATAATACGGACTTTATGAAATAACTCTGGAAAAATATGATATTTTTAATCAAATTGAGTTTTATTCACGTAAACAGTTACTGAATAGATACGTAAATACATATATTATATGAAAAAAATACACAAGTATGTAGATATGTTCCTTAACAAATGACAAGCACAGACATCTCGCAGCACGAGCAAAGTTTGAACTTGTGTAATTGAACTATCCTGTGCTATCCACGCGACTCGGATAATCGCGACCTCGGATAAAGCGGGCTCGGATAATCGGGGTTCTACTGTATTTTAAGTTAAGTTTCTTGTGCTCTTTAATCCTTAATCATTTGAAAACTAGAGATTTTGAATTGATGTGATCAATATGGTCCATTGCCCTTCAAATTTTCTTCAAAATGGTTTTTGAATGGATACGGTCTCTTAAAAATTAAGGCGGTTTTTTCAAATTTTGAGAAGTACTGTGCAATAATTTCATATGGAGCACCTAAAGATACGAACCGAAATAAAATTGAAAATACATCAGTCTTACAAGAGTCCCTCAGGACAATGCGGTACGATTCATTTTTCAAAGCCACAACCAGAAGTTTTACTGTAAAATTGACATCTCTCGTACTACCATCAGATGCTTTGGACTAGCACATTAGTGCTGGGTAGCACACGTTGTAAAATTGAGTTTGTAAGAAGCGCCTCACTTTTGTCCTGAAGCGGTACAGTGTACCACTTCAAATTCGGCTAGGCGTACCGGGCGTTCATGACGCGATAGGGAGTCGGGAAAAAAAATTTTCTACCACATACTGTGTCACGGTGTCGCTCGCAAATGGGCCGACGCAAGAGGACGATAACGTCGTAATTCCGTACCGTTCTCCTCGATCGCCTCACCGATTCGTAGTCGCTTAGTGGGACATTCGTATTGAGGTGGTACAGTTTTTGAACGTGAGCCGCTCTTACATTGCTGCCAGAGTACGGGAAAATTGAGCCGCCTCTTGTAAGAGGTACCCAACACTAGCTTATTACCAAATTCAAATTGGGCTAGGTAATAAAGCTCTCAATTCAGTTGATTGGGGTTGGAATAGTATCAATGGATATTTGCATCCCACGAAAATGCAAAAAAAACCTGTACCACAAGAATTGTTGAAAACGTTTTTTTGTAACTGCAAAAAAAAATGCAATGCGTCATGCACCTGCAGAAAACTGAGTCCTTGTAACGCTACATGTGTGGATTGTGCAGGTGTTAACTGCCAAAACAGTGGGATAATCTTTGGCAAAGATGAAGAAATAATTGACAGTGTCGACAGCGACTCAGAATTAGATTAAATTTTTGACACA
Source organism: Hippodamia convergens (assembly GCA_038502775.1). Lineage (NCBI taxonomy): Eukaryota > Metazoa > Arthropoda > Insecta > Coleoptera > Coccinellidae > Hippodamia > Hippodamia convergens. The sequence continues at coordinate 11,854,443 of CM076608.1, read as the reverse complement.
AAAAGTATTAATTTCACGTGAATAAAGTGATGAATAAATGAAACATTTAAATGTTATTTTTTTCTGTTATTTTGAACAGATAGGGGTTGCTTTTAGGGTTTGAAAAATAAAAACAACTAAAACTAACTTTGATCCAAAATACTGTTATAAAATTGATGGTCTCATTTTTACACATCTACTGAAGCCCAAAAATTACTTTTATTTACGTAAGAATAAGTTTTTTCCTAATTTTGGCTATAGGGGTTGTTTTCACTCCTCAAAAATAATGAGCATATTACGGCATAGCGTAGACTTTGAAGTAGGAGACAAGTAGAGCTTATTCCCAAAATTTCAAAATCGAAGCATCTTGATAGAATTCGGAGGTAATGCCCTGGACTACAAGCAATTAATTGATTTTCAGGTATCGATTCCAAAGAGTCCCCGAATTGTTGAATCAAAATGCAAAGACAGGTGGTTTAGCTCTTCTTGAATTCGAAGGCAGATTCATATATTATTTGGTGACAAAGGCATTATCGAGAGGAAAACCAACATATGCGACCCTATGGTCATCTTTGTGTCACCTCAGAGCCCACATCAGAGACCACAAAGTTAAGAAGCTTGCAATCCCGCGAATCGCTTGCGGTTTAGATCGTTTAGAATGGGAAACTGTGAAGCCAATGGTAGAATTCATATTCCGAGATGAGGATTTGTACATTTTAGTATGTAATTATCAAATGGTGAGTTCATTTTTCCATATAATTCTTGTAATGTTTATAGTGTGGATGCATTCTAACAGTTATATTAATTCAGGCGGTATGAGAAAACTACAACAAACTTAGTTAAACTTCATTTTGAAGATCGTCAGATTTTCAGAGAATAATGTGGCTATAAATACACTACACGAAAAATTAAGGGATCAAAATTTTTTGGGCTAATAATCAACAGTCGTTCAAGAAATATCAAAAAAGGAAAATGTGGTTGCGGGTTTCCTTGTTTTTGGATAAGAATTTTTCAATTTTTTAGCGTCAGCAATATAAGAAAAACCAGCAACAAAAAATTTTTCAAAATTCATGAGTTTAGTTTTTTGGTGTATGAGCGTGGATTTTTTTTTTAACTTAACTGCTATAATGGTCAGATTCTTTGTTCATTTTGCTTAAATTTCCTTTTTCATAGACGTCCACTTTTTATTGAGATATCGGGCTTTAAATGAAAAAGGATCCTTTCGTTTCTGATTATGGATATCTCAGCAACTAATGATCGCACTATAGGTGGGTTCCGAAAGCTTTTATTGCTTTTTCGAAAAGTTTTTTTCTTTTTGTCACATGAAATTGAAAACGCAACGAAAATATGGCTTTTGGTGCTTTTTCGGAAAATCTAGCGCTGCATCCAAAATATTGAGGAAACCAAAATGTTAAGCCTTTTACACTTCAATATTTCCACAAGAACCCTACGAAGGGCCAAATCAATCCAGCCAGCTGTTTTTCATTTCATTCGAAGCTCATAAAATGATAAAAGAATTCCGAGCTATTGCAAAATTTCATTGCTTAAATCTTCAAAAAAAAAAATTAAAATGGCTAGCTGCAGTAATTTGGTTCTTCGTAGAGTTCTTGTGGACATATTGAACTATGAAAGGAAAAGGCACACTAAACATTATCGGTTTCCGCAGCATTTTCGATCCCGCAGTTGATTTTCGGAAAAACCACCAAAAACCCTGTTCTTGTTTCATTTTAAAATTCAAGTGACAAAAAGAAAAATTTTTTTTTTTCGAAAATGTAATGGATCCTTTTTCATTTGAAGACCTATATCTCGATAAAAAATAGATGTATCAAGGTCCGTAAAAAAGGAAATTAAACCTAAATGAACAATGTATCTGATTCCCATAGCGGTTAAGCAAAAAAAAAAAAAACTTAACAAATTTTGAGAATTTTTTTGTTGCTCGATTTCCTAAGATTATTGAGAAACTGCTGAGGCTACAAAATATTTGAGAATAAAAATCCCAGAGCTACAATTTCCTATTTCGTTATATCTTGTGCCATTTCTCTCAAAGTTACGGCTTGTTGAAAATTGCCCAAAAAATTTTGATCTTTTTATTCCTTCATTTTTTCAAGTAGTGTTTATTGATATTTTCCTACTGGGAATCCATTTATAACTTGGACTCATCAAGTACAGTCAAGATGGTTCTGGCCTCAATTCAATTTTGTATTATACAGGTGTCATATTGAAAAGTAAACTGAGGGCCTTTTCTAGTAGAAAAAATTAAGATTCCCGTTTTCGCCCTGTATTTCAGGGACAAAAGTAGTTGGAATATTTCTGTTTGTGGCGTCAAAAGTTTTACAAAAATGTGTTACAGTATCGAGAGAAGTGAAGTCTCGACCAAAATGGGACACAGTGTAGAGTAGTTTTTCGCATTGATATGTTGGAATCCCAGGTTCATTCTAGTCTTCAATAAATTCGTGCTTTCATTTCATTTTATTTGGAAAAACTTGAATTTTTGAGGAATCGATGAATGGTCATTCTATTGAGTTTAGTGATAGTAGCTAATTTTCTTGTCTTGAAAGATGCATTTCGGCCGTCGTCGTTCATTCATTCTCGACCCCGACGTTTCGCCAGTACGAGTGTCAGGCACCTTCAGGAGTTGTTCTCGCTGATTATAATCAGGCAGTTCATTTCAGCGATAACAACTCCTGAAGAAATAACACCCGAAGATTCCGGGCACTCGTACTGGCGAAACGTCGAGAATGAATGAACGATGGCGGCCGAAATGCTCGAGAAAACAAATGACACATTTCTGTATCATTTGTCAATTTCTGATATTTCACACTTCCACAAACATCATCAACCGTAATTGATGAAATCTATAATTTTTTCATTGATACATATGCGAGAGAGACTGAAATGCATGCAAAATATATACAGATCGGGAAAACGGAATTGGAAACATAACAGTTTCTATAGTAAATTCGAACAGGGCCATATTCTAGTGGAACAGTGGCAGAACCAAAACCTCAGAAGGGAAGTAATATCGAATAAATGGGTGGGGATGTAGAGAACAACGTAGAACGTATGGTACGCGAAGTGTCGAATCGAATCAGTAACACTCCAAACGCGGTATGGGTGTTTTCATATCTCTTGTAAATAAATATGACAATTTTATTCCACTCTGACGCGAGGAATTTATTTGCCTCAATGAATTTCCTGTGGAAATTAGTATTCAGGTTTTTTTCGCCAAAACTGGTTCGAAAATAAAATAACTTCTTGAAAAAGAAAAATTGAAAAACAAAAATACATTCTAGAGATAAAACTAAAAAACAAAAATTAATTCTATGAAAATAAAAAAATAAAAAAACAAAAACAAATTCTAAAACATGCGAAATTTAAGATCGACAAATTCAAATTAAATGTTCAAATAATCCACCTGGTTGTGCCAAACAGTAGCCAAATCTATTATAAAGATATACAGTAGAACCCCGATTATCCGAGCCCGCTTTATCCGAGGTCGCGATTATCCGAGTCGCGTGGATAACACAGGATAGTTCAATTACACAAGGTCAAACTTTGCTCGCGCTGCGAGATGTCTGTGGTGGTCATTTGTTAAGGAATATATCTACATACTTGTGTATTTTTTCATATAATATATGTATTTACGTATCTATTCAGTAACTGTTTGCGTGAATAAAACTCAATTTGATTAAAAATATCATATTTTTTCAGAGTTATTTCATAAAGTCCGTATTATCCGAGTTTTCGATTATCCGAGGTCGGCTCGGTCCACAATAGCTCGGATAATCGAGGTTCTACTGTAATCTCATATCTCTGAGAAGATAAGGCATACTTGCTATTTTGGCACAGAGTTGGGGAGCCGAACATGAAGGTATCGGCCTATCTCCAAAGGCAAGAATAAAAGAAGTTATCGTCTCCGCAATAGATTGACCACCGAAGTACCATTTTATGATTTGAATTTTCTCTTTAACCCTAAACATTTTGATTTACACGAATCTAATTTATTTTCAAACGGTCTAGCTATCACATCTGACGTTCGGATTCGACTAATGTGCATTGCAATTCGCGGCAGCAGAGATCACCCCTTCCTGCCGAGACTTGCCATTCCAACAGTCCAGTCCCTCATTTGTTATCGAATCGCAGTGAGATTTCGATTCTTCCACTGTTCCACTAGACTTGGAGCGCATTCGAATTTAACATTCATTTTCCCATGTTTCCATAAGGATTTTCTTTATATGCATATATATATATATATATATATATATATATATATATTTACATCCCGGCATCTATAGGTCCTCACCATACGATCCAGCAATAGGTCCTCTACCAGAACCAATGAATATATATCAGATTTCTCTGCGTATATTGGTTATTCAGCAAGGTTCGAATGTGAATCTGCCCTGATCCTAGTCAAGAAAAAAAAAATTTTCTTTCCATTTTACTATGTATAGGTCCTCCGACGAAAGTATTCACTTTGGCTCCTCCATGTGTATATATTTTAATCCAGTCTACGACCTTTGAGTCCTCCGCTGTATACAGAACATCCAAAATGCGGTGGATAGTTCCTCCGACGTATTAATAATCCTTTCATTTCACAGTGGATCACTCCTCCTACAGTGTTGCCGGAATTAATGATCATTAAATTGGCGGCTTTTATTATTCGATTCGTTTCACCCAACGATCTATTAAAGCATCTGGAATACTGAAAGAGAGGTCCGAGAAAAACAAGGATATAATCCGGATAGCAGGTAGCCGCATATGATTTGCGGATTTTGCGATGTTTTTCTCGAAGAATAAAATTTAAAAAGCTTTATATGGGGTTATGAAATGAATGAATCAATTATTTTCATAATGATTTAATTGAAAATTTAGAATCTATTTCAAACATTCATTGATGAATCAAAATTATGAAAACAGAACACATTGATGCTTTAATGTACAACGTCTCTATCTGCCTGCTGATTCACAGAGTGTTCACACAATGACATCATTGCTTTTTCAATGATTTATTAAAATGGAACTAACAATTATCCAAATTTCATTCGGAAGGCTATTAGCGAAAATGCTTACAAGGATGCAAGATATAGATTATTATTTGTTGTTGGGAGACTATTAGTCAAGTATTATATCAAGTATATCTATCGCTTATTGAAATATAATATGTTATAAGTAAATATATTAGTAGTCATAAATGAATCTATTCGCACCAATTTGCACTGATTTAGACTTCTTCAGATGAATGAGGACGAAGAAGTTGCTATCGGAAATCTACATTTTACACTAAGCCTGAGTGGAAAATTTTTTCTCTTGTTTTAGTAATTCTTCTAATGAACTATTTAGAACAGTTATTTTCTTCATTAGTCTTCTGATTTTCCACCGATTATACTTGTTCACTTTTTATACTGGAAGCCCACGGAAAATACGGTTTATCTTCTCCTACTACAAATGAACAAACACTTGAATGAATCAGAAGAGAATGCAAAATACTATTATCGTTCTTGCCTTCCAAATTTGAAGAACCAGCCTTGAAAACATTTTTGTCTTTCAGATCGATGTCTTCGTGATTCTTTTGCAGTTCAGATATCGTCTGATGTTAAGGTTAGGTTCTTTCTTCAAATTACCCAAAAAATCAAATAAAATTAGAACAGATATCTTTTTAAGTACTTTGTTCCTATGAACATTCACTTCATAATCTTCTGAAGTGGAGTGTTTTTCACATATAAACGATGATTCACTTCGAATGAAATTTAATCTTCCTATCAAATGTTACCATAACTTATTCAAATTCAAGACTCGAGGAATTCTAAAGATGAAGATATGTATTCTATTCAATGTATAATTGAAAACCTTAATAGACCAAATCGTCTGGAACCAACATGTGAAACACAATTCACATCACTGCCAGATTCAATAATTTTAGAACAAATCCCACAAAACATCTGTGTTTAATTTTTTTCAAATATTGATGAGGATTTGTATTTAGCATTCATATATTTTATTGAATATGTATACGAAAAGAAAACTGAAGAAATATCTGAGTCTTGTGCATTAATTCGAACAGAAATAAGAAATGAAGATTTGAACATTACCGATCGCTGGCGACATTGGGGTACGCTTAGATTTGAACAACTTCAAACACGCAATTTCAGAATACAGGGAGTATGAGTACAAGAATTTCGAACTATCCAGTATTTTTGTTGGTCTGGAATTTTTTATTCCTTCGAATTATCAAGCTTAACTAAGTGATTGCATTGTCATATTTCGATTTATCGAATATTTTCTTAGGGGCCACAGAGTTACTGCGAATTATCAACAACTGAATTATTGCATGTTTGAATTATTGATAGTCGACTGTATTATACAGGGTGTTCTGGGTGTTTTATTGGAAAACGGAAATATTTAACAGGCAAATAGGTTACACCGAGGTGGTTCTGAAGATACCACATTTATTGACTCTTTCTGTCTTCTTAACCGAGATACAGAATGTTTTATGAATGGAGCGGAGCGATCGAGTGCCTTTTTCAGTTTAACTTGCGTGAGTGGAGATTTGTCAAAAATCATCTATTCATTATCATTGCACGAGTTGAATTTTATAAATTTTTTTTATGAATCAATCAATTCTTTTTTAATTTGTAAAAATTTCAACAACTAGGTTTAACAGTTTTCATGTTACTTTAATGAATAATTACGTCTGCGACACGTTATGTAGGACCTGATAATTCTACACTAGTGCAAATTATCTATAATTTGTACTAGTGCAGACTAATCGCTGCAATTGTAAGCTCATTGGCTGAAACAACAATCAAAGAATAGTCGGAACATAGTTGAAACTTCAATTTTGTCAGATGAATAAAATTTTCGAAACCATTGAATCCATAATTATTCAAACATTACTTAGTGATTACTTATTACATTGGTTGTTCTTTTTATAGCTGTAGACCATTTCAGTTTGTATTTCGAGTTACTCTCTTGTCACTTATGAATATTACTAATCAACTAATTTGATATTATAGTTGAATGTTTCAGTGAAAGAATTTACTGAATTTAGATTAATAAATGAATCTTATTTTTTTAAACAATAATGTAAATGTTTGAGGAAAATAAATTAACAGAACAAACATGAATACAGGATTAAAAGAAATGAACTACATAAACTGCTCGAAATGTCCTTCATTTTGGCCTTAACATTTTCTTGCTCTTTCAGAATATTCCGAACTGCTTTGCGAAATACATTCTGATTGTCCTTTATTTTCTGGTTAGCTTCTTCTATATTTATTATACGCTGATCCCAAGAATCGACCTCAGATGAATATACTAGCGATTTTATGTAACCCCAAACATAATAATCCACATGAACATGATTAAAATCTCTGGACCTTGTAAGCCAGCTATGAGAGCCTCCTCGACCAATCCATGAATTACCAAAATTTTCATTTAAAAAGTCTTTAACGACAAAAAATAAAATGACAATAATGGTATGTCAAAGTGATAGGTGCCAGCCTAGATGGAATACGAATTTTTATAATTAATCTCAATGGTGGAACCAGCTCTGGTAAGAGCCAAATTGACTTTCACATCACAGCATTCCAAGTTCTTAAAAACTTGTGGAACTAATGAAAAATTACGAGAGAATGACTCAAAAATACAGACTGGAATAGTCTTCAGCTATAAAAAGGAAAATCAATGATAATTCATCATTCAGTCACTTCAAACCACTTTCAGGAATCCAAAAATTCCCTTTTACGTTAAAAATTTGTGCAGTAAAACTGCCTGTGTGAAAATTTAGAGCACACTCCTCATTTCAGTTTTTTGTGGTCTTTTCAAATATTGAAATAGATTTTCAAAATTACGATCTGCAGGGTTTTGTTTCGAGGATTCAATCGATTCAAAATTTTTTGTTAACACTGACTTGGCTTTTTCTTGCGGTTATTGAATGACAAAGTTCAGCTTCGAATAAGAAACATGTTTGTCAAATATGAGGAAAATATACCGGGTGGTTCGTCTGATATGACCTCAGGAAGAAACGAGCAAAATTCATAAAAGATCGTTTATCTCGGTCACGAAGACAGTAAGAGCCAATAAATGTGGTATCTTTTGAACAACTAAGGTTCCACGTATCCGCCTGTTGAATGTTTACATTTCCGAATGAAACACCCTGTATATCTACCAAACCTATAGATTATCAAGTTCAAAACACCACAAAACGCGAAACAGCAAAAGAACACTAGTTACGTGAGTTCAAAAAAATAGTAGGGTATGGAATTTTAAAGGTAAATTTTCTGTGACTGAACTTGAATCACTCCATGAACCCAAAATGTAAACATTGATGACATTATCCCCTACATTGCTCTATATCGTCATTATGTATGAAGAGGTACTTTTTCGGAAAAAGTTACTACCAAATTGAATAATGATTTCTTCCTACGTGCAAATAGTATATTCTAAAACAAGTTGCAGAATGAGCTTCTATTCCAACACGAATGCGAAATTCGAAAAATATTTTCTCTATTTCAGTCAAGTTTTGTGAAATACTCTCAAAATTCAAATAAAAATTCAGATTAGTGACTTTTTTATTGTATCTTGGCAGTTGGTGTCACTAACGAAATTTGACAAATTGCGGAATTTGAATTGATTTGATTAGAAAATTGAGTGGATCGGAGGTCAGTACTAACAACCACAAAACGAAAAATATAACTGAAAACAATGCTGTCATTACAGCACTACTTTTAGTACTGTAATGAACTCATTACGATACTGAAATAGAGAATAGTATATTCTAAAACAAGTTGCAGAATGAGCTCCTATTCCAACACGAATGCGAAATTCGAAAACGAGCGACGAAGGAGCGAGTTTTCGAAAGCATGAGTGTTGGAATTGCCTTCTGCAACGAGTATTAGACGATATTTTCTCTATTTCAGTCAAGTTTTGTGAAAACTCTCGAAATTCAAATAAAAATTCAGATTAGTGACTTTTATATTGTATCTTGGCAGTTGGTGTCACTAACGAAATTTGACAGATTGCAAAATTTGAATTGATTTGATTCGAAAATTGAGTGGATCGGAGATCAGTACTGACAACCACAAAACGAAAAATATAACTGAAAACAATGCTGTAATGAGTTTCATTACAGCACTACTTTTAGTACTGTAATGAACTCATTACGATACTGAAATAGAGAAAAGAATTTCTTCCATAGAATGTGATTACAGAAGGCCAAACGATTGCTAAAGTTTCAACCATACATGATTCTCATATATCGAAGATTTGAATCTTGAGTGAACCGAGGTCGAATAGTTTTCATACTTTGAATTATGCAATAAATCACAGTGGGAATATCAATATCTTTAATTCTCCATAAATGTTGAATTGTTGAGACTAATACATCATAAAAAGGCATAACTGAACTGAAATAACAGGATTACATTGTAGTGGGCGATTAATTCCGGAGTTCTATTCTTTGGTCTACCACTTCCTTTTTTTTCTTTGAACACAACCCCTTTCACGGAAAACGCTAACACATCGCGAAATAGTGCCTTGGAAAGATTGATAATCCACAGCAACATTGGGATACTCGATCCTGAAATCAATTAAACATTTGTCCCGGAATATTTCCACTCGCCTTCTATTCTCTCCAAATTTCTGAAGTACGATGCAATTATAAAAGCCTTTTGCACTCGAAAACTTTTTTCAGAATTCCCTAAAATAATAATAAAGAATAATCGGGAACGCTTACTTGACAGCCTGGAAAATAGGGAAGAAGATGCTTAGAACTACGTTCAAACGCAGAATATTGACGTTCAAAATTTCATATTCTATTTGACCACGAATTTTTTTTGAACGCACGTTATAAACGCTTTCACAGATGCTATTTCATTAGGGAAGTAGCGATATCCTTCTTAGCTGTCCTTCTCCAACATCAATGCGTTAGAGTGCCTATTCGATCATGTAATTTTAAGAACATCCATTGATGAGTCAAGTTCAATCCGATTTAAGAAAAAAGTATAAAAAGATGAATCTGAATTCACAAGCTTTCATATGAGGCATTACAAAACATATCTTTCATATTCAAAATTTCACTAATAAATAATGAAACAAAAAGGGTGCCCCGACAAAAAAAAACATCTCTCGGCGTTTTCAACGAATGTGGCCAATTCACCAGTAAATGGTTCTGTTCCGTTCGCAAATGGCCATCCTACAAATTCCCCGTGAATACCCTCACACCTGGGAACAAGATAGCGAAAACAGAAACTCATGGAATGATCCAACATCTACACAAAGCGATATGTAAGATTTCCGAATGAATACAGTGTTGCCAAAAACATGGAGGACCAAAGAACGGTGTATTGAAAAATTTTGTATAATCGAGGAGGACCGATTCTCTGTAGAACGCTCAAAAATATACAAATCAATATACGCGTGAGAGCGCCCTCCTGAATCAACGCGACAATTGCCGCAACTAAAGTATTCAAAATCGACAAAAACCGGCTCTGAGTCCTCTCGCTGAAATTTTGCCAGGTGGTTGTCTATGCTATGAGGAAACATTTAACACGCGATGTGTTAGGTCCTCCGTATACGGAGGACTTATCGCAGCCGGAGGACCCATACCATGAAATCGGGCTATTAGAAGAGGACCTATTTACCGCAGGATAAATATATATATATATATATATATATATATATATATATATATATATATATATATATATATATATATATATATATATATCATTTAGGGGGGGGGGGGGAAGCTGGCGGGACTCAATATGTTGAATTAAACTAATCAGGACACTTATCTTGATTATTTTTCATCGAATTTACCCTTCCTGCCTCTTCCCATTGACATTGGTAAACATTTCATGCTCCAGATAGATTTAAAGATGTTTCAAATGACCTTTTTCAACCTTTTTCAACAACTTCTCTATTCCAAAATCTTGATTTTTCCACTAGAAAAGATCTATGTTCTGTCACACATTTCAACGATTTGATTCATGACAGTTCCAGGAGAATCTGAGTGTGATACTATTTTATTACATTCTAGATCTTACATGCTTCAACAATAAGACCCAAAAAGGAATATTTTGACTATTCCATGATAGATTTGACGGAGAGTTTTATTCATCTCTACGGGCTGTGAGAGTTTTATGCATTTCTTCTGCTAGAAATATGTTACAACTGTGTTTAAATCATTATTTTTATACAGAATAAATAATGAGTCTGTGTGGTGAGCACTAGACTGCCCAATTTCATTATTCTGATTGTATGTTATGTATTGAATCTCGAATCTTCCATTTATTTAACAAGAGTGTTTTGTAAGCAGTGGAGAGATTATTTCAAAAGTTTGTCAAGGATGTTTCATATTCAATTCTAATGTCGAACATACTTGAATGAAACACATTTTATGTACTTATAGTACAACCAAATTTATTCCCTCAATAGAGAAGCTTTTTGTAAAAGTTATGCGATTCAAATATCTCAGTTTTATTATGCTCACCCACATACTACTTGCATTGATGATGTAAGAACCCTCCAAGATGGGACAGTGGCGTCGGAAAGTATTTGAAAAATGGGTGCTGTACCTACCTCATGAAAAAAAATGTTTATAGTACAAAATAATTAATTGAATGGCGAACTGAAGTGAATCAATTAAAAATGAACTTTCAAAATTGACGGCGATAACCAATAACTACTATCAACTGAATTCCTGGTTGGTTCAAGCTAAATGAATTTCTCAGTAGCCTAGGAAATGTCAAATGACGAATGTGAGAGGTATGAATGTTGTATGGATTCGTTCGAAAGGCTTTCGAAAATTGTTTGAATTTGTTTTAAGCAGTCCAAAAAAAGGAAACGCTCCAAGAAGGCCGAAATTCACGAATCAAAGAGAAAGAAGAGAAAACGAAAATATTAAAATTGGGGATCCTCATAAGTATATCACAACTGAGAGGAGAAAATATTTTTTTTTATTTCGTCAACATTTTCAAATTGTTCCATTTGTCTCGCTGTCACTTCTTCATGGACACTTAACTGATTTTTTGAACCATGAAACTTTTTTCTTTTTGTTAGTTACGTCTTTATTGTAACAGAATTTCATTTTGTAATAAAATAATTAATCAACTTCAGCAACTTTTTTATTTCTTGTGAGATTGCAATAACCAATTTATGTAGAGCTTCTTTTGTGATATGCTAAATTGATGAAAAATTATGTAGATATTTATTATTCGGCATGTGAACTGAAGAGAAAGAACAACTCTTTTGACGCTGTTAGATGTCGCCATTTGTTTTAAGTTACTCAAAAGGACATGATTGGAAGGTTTAGAAGCCGCTACACAATAGCCCGAAACCGAGAAAGAATATGAGAATCTAAATACTTTTTGAATGCACAACCAACGGAAACGAGAACCTTAATATTAAGAATGTTTGGTGTTATCTGTCAATTTTATTTTAAACCTGCCAGCTTCAAGCGCTCAAGGTTGATATGATGCATTTTTCAATCATCAAAAAAATTCAATACTATCGTAACGTTTTCAAGGTGATCAATATGTCTGTGTTGAAGGTATTATTTATTTTCCCGATTACCTCAACAAGTTTATGAACTAATTTATTTCACCACCATTTACTTCGATAAAATTCACAATTATTCGCGATTCTGTTCGGATACCAATTGATTCGTCCCTGCTGGGCGGTCCCTTTTATATCCTATACGCCAACTACGAGAATCGCTATCACTCGAATGGTCCTATTCGAAGGCTCGCGATCTTTCCAGTATAATACAGGGATGTACTGAGGGGCGGAGTCGCAAATCTCAGGGGATTCGGTGTTACAATATCATATCCGAAATATTCATGAAAAAGTGCCAGTAGAATGTGACAATCTTTTTCGAGTATGAATTGAAACAAACTGGTTCGATGACAGCATGTTCCTGCAGTTTACTTCATGATCTAGATTTTCACTAGCCAATTTTTATAGTTATTACATATTAAAACTATTTTATTTCACCCTAATTCTCTTTTAACACCATAATTTATCATTTCAGGAAGGAACAAGCCCAGCACCTTTGAAAAAATGCAAAGTAGTTTTATCAGAGAAAGAAATCACAGATATTGAATCTGAAACAACAATATTATATTTTGCTTCTAAGGACGGTGTTCAAACTCAAACAATGAAGAATTTAGACCAAAAATTCAAATTTTTCCCAGAATTTGATAGAGCCCAAAAGGAACTTGGTCAAATTATTAGAACACAGCCAATGTTCAATAAAAGTTTCATTCTTTATGGTTGTATTGTAAAGAACAAACATGATGATCAGTTTGATTATGTTGCGTTTAATGATTGCCTCCGCTCAATTAGAAAGAATAGTAAAAAAGATGGTTTTTACTATGCAGCTTTCCAAATTGAGAAGGATGAGATTCTTAATGCAAAAATACTTACCTTAATGAAACACACCCTGAGAGACATGGACATTCACGTATGTGGGTGTACTGAAACTCTTTCAATTGTTGAGGAATAGTTTCAATTTATGTTGTCCACTTCAGTTTGTATTTTTAAATGGAATAATCATCTTATTGTTTTAATCTATCTAATTGTTTTATTTTCTTTTTGTTTCAATTTCCAACCAATTGATTGAAGGGGAACACTAAACATTTTTGGGGAATATTATGAACTGTCCAATGTGCTAATATTTTATTTGCACGCATTGAATTAATTCACGGTCGATTCAGATTGAACCCTATCACATAATATATGTTTATTTATTTTGTCCATCTTGTTATTTAAAACCTTCAACACAACCCCCATTTCAAATTTTATTTGTTGAAGTTAGAACATGCTTTATATGAAAATCTAGAATATTTTCAGAAACTTCTTGTTTTTTTTTTTCATTATTATTTAGACATATATAAAAAATTAAACACTAGCATTTTAAGTTTGGAACATTTCCCCAGGATTTGAAATTATGGAACAGAGGTATTCATATAAAAATATAATGCAAAATAATTAAACATCAAATTGCTTTCACATACATAATAATATTCAATCAGAATTATGACTACTTTTTTTTACGTTATTCAATACATCAGACCATTTGAAAGAATTAATATTCTCCTGCAATTTGATAATATTGCATTTTTCGAAGGAAGCTAGCAATTTAGCGAATGGTGAGTATTTTTTCACTGTTTCCATGTCTCCAATTACTATTAACTTATGTTTAGCTCTTGTAAGGGCCACATTCAATCTTCTATGATCTTCTAATATCTCAAACTGAAATAAAAAAAAAACGTTAAATCTAAAATGGTAAAATTTATATTTGAAATTATTTCTTTTAGTACTAACCTTTGAATTCGTAGTACTCTTACTATGATCTGTACTTTTTGTACACGAGTATATAATTACATTTTTATCTCTACCCTGAAATCTATCGACAGTGCTTACATCAATATTTTGGTCCAGGATGTAGGATAACTGCTTGACTTGGTAAGTGTAAGTAGCAATTACTCCTATATTTTCAGGTTTAACTCCTCCCTGTAACCACATACAATAATTATTTTAGGACAGAAATCACATTTTCTATTATAGCTAGAATAAAATTGCTTGTTTGAGGTTGTTTATCAATTCACAAACCTTATGCATGCATATAAGAATCAATGTTTTTTATTTATTTTATGCATTGCCTCAACTTTAATCAACTTGCACAAAACTCAAAGGCTATTAATTCACAGTGGATGATGCAGATGTGGTAAAGCCAAATGAAAATTCACAATAGGCAAAAATCAAAAGTCAGTAAAAAAATCAAATCATCACTGATACTCATGAAATGAAATTATAGTAGAGACTTGGCGACACACTGATCCCCCTATGCATGTTCCATTTTCACAACAGTATCAACTCTTTATATAAATTCACTACATACTTAAGTGGAAATAATGTAGGTAAAAATGGAGAGCATTTAAAAATGAGACTCTAACTTTGAAAGAATTAATAGATATTTCCAAAAAAAAGGAAAACAGTGCATTAGTTCAAAATGTACAGTTAATATCTTTTTAAATTGATATAAGTAAATGCACCTTTATATATATCCTTATTTTTTTCAAAATAATCCAGTAATCTGCCAACCCCTTATTTTCCATAACTAATACAGCGCTAATTTTCAACTATTTCTAGCATCATGAAACTTAAATTCTGATTGACATAACCAGTAAATTCTACTACTATGAGAATAAGAATTCTAACAAACCTTCAACATGGCATGTATAAGGTTATAAATGATAGCTGCTTCATAAATATTGACAACAGAGATATTCTCCTTGTTACATTCTTCTTTTACATTCCATGAAATTGAGTCATTTCGGTTCCACACCGGTCCTGTATCAACAAGCTTTACGGAATTGTTCAAATTTGTATCGAGAATTTCTTCCATCCATTTGTAATCCTCCAAAAATTTGAACATTGCCTAAAACAAAAGTATCAAATATCAGTAATTAAGATTCAGTCAAGTGTGCTTCTAAAGTATTTCTTTCAAAGAAACTTCCAGTGGATATGGAGATCAAGTTCCTCCACCAAGATCCCACTGTCAAAATAGCTAACCTAGCAATAATTTTGACTTCTTCGTACTCGAGGAATGAACTAAGGCGAAAACTGAAAATTACTGTACTATTCAGGTTTCAAGAACCAGTTACTTTACATACAAGATAATGAAAAAACCTTTATTTATGCAAACTGAACCGTTGATATCATCATCATAGTATTGTTTAAATATGGCCATTCTATTGCCAAAAAGTCAAGATCGCAAAGATAATTCTTCTGAATGTAACACTTCTACTATTACTGGTCACAGACTCGCCTATAAATTTTGAGATTCAATTGCCTACAGACTGATTTGCAGACAAAAATTTCTTATAGTTTGTGGCAAATAATATTTGAAAATATGTGCTTACACCTTTTTTACAATTACCATTTATAATTGTTCAGAAACACTATAAACACAATTTGTACACCAGAATATATTCAGATATTTGAACGAATTATACAGAGTCAGTCATAATGTTTGAACAGCGCCACCTATAGTTGATTAAACGAAACATCGTCCATATTATCAAAACTGGCGAAACAAAATCTAAGTAATGATTACACCATGCTTTCAGACATCTTAATCAAAAATCAAAGAATACCTTTTACAACTGTGATATTTAATTCATTACTTGCCAAAGTGATTTTCAGCATAGAGGACTAGGTTAAAATATGATGTGTAGGAAGTACAAGCTAGTTATATAAAATTCTCACCTGTTCATTAGGAATACACAGAGTAGCATTACCAGTCTTTTCATCTGCAACTAAAAGATTTCCTTTGTATGTTAAATCATTTGCTAGCTTTGTTATTACTTTGTTCATTCTGTAGTTCATAGTTAAAGATATTGTACTCTCCTCACTTTCCAACGTTTCAAACATACTCTTTGCCATTCCTAATTGTCTGAAAAAAACAGGTAAAAATAAAATGGTCATAAATGTTTGCATACCACAAAAATGACAAATGCTGGAATATTGCAACATAATGATGGTAACAATTTTGAAAAGAAAATTTGAATGTAAGATGCTGAGACCATAGTACCACTCTTGATTTAACAAAAAAATTTCATTGCAAAACAACTAATAAGAGAAAGAAGGGAAGTAAAGGTGTAGATTCTTCCAAGCTATGGTTTTTCACATAACCACAATTATTTTCTGAATACTTACATAGCATCTGGGTTTCTAACAACTGGAGGTAATTGTTCTGGATCTCCGACAAGAACGAAGACTTTAGCTGCATACAGAGGTCTTAAAACTGTTGATTGTAATACCTGGGTACTTTCATCTACTATACATATGTCAAGTGTTCTTTTTGACAAAAGTGGATGTCCAGAACCAAGACATGTAACTGCAATTATTTGCTAAAAACAATAACACTCAAGACAAATGTGATTTACATAAATTAACGATTAATCAATATTAAGTTTCGTATTGTAACTTTCATAAATTTTAGAATAATGAATAATTATGATTATTCTATTCAGTGTCCTGAAAGAAATATCTTATTAAGAACTTACAGTATTATCATATACTTCAGCAAGCTGTTCTGGAGTACTGCAGTCTTTGGTTCTGAAGTGTTCACTATATTTCTGCAAACTATCATTTATTTTCGCTCGAGCACCTAACCTCATGAAATCAACACCTACTTTGCTAAGTTTCACGCAAATGTTATCCACTGCTGAGTGGGTGTGACTGGTAATTAAAACAGATTTCCCAAGTATCGATAGAAGTTCTACCAGGGCTACAATTGTGGCAGTTTTTCCTGAAAAGAGCAGGATTTCAGAACTAAAACTAAAAAATTGGCCATTTAATTGAACAAACTCATGTCACTAATTTTGTACTCATTAAATTGAGTCGTGAAGTGGAAATAGAAAGAAAATGAGAAATGCAAGGAGGTAATATGAAAAAATCTAAAATTACAGGAGTTCAGGAGAATATACAGGGTTATTCACGAATATGAATAGAATATTTTTAGGAAAGACACAAGATTCAGGATTGAAATTATGAAGGTGAGCTTCAAGTAAGAAGAAGACTTCTCGTGAATTTTTTGAAGGTTCTAGACCTTCTGGTTTTTCCAGAAGTGACATCAACTTTCTTTTTTTAAATGGGATGACCCATTTCATATTGCATAAATAGATTCTCCATTGAATTCTGAGTCTTCTTGATTCCAAAAGTTTGAATTTAAATGGGGAAATACGAAAAAAAATTTTTGAATATTGAACTCTGTTGAAATACAGACAACTTTGAGATTTTTTCATCAAAAATTCTTATTTTTTAGAATCTCCGTGAAGAAAGGCTGATGCTTCTTTTCCGATAGCGTGATTTTCAGAATATGATACAGGAGGTCACAAATTCTTTGGCTGACTTAGAAGTGACGAAACATCAAAAAATGGTTTTTTTCAAATTGGAACCCCATTTTTTCAAAGCATTTTCGAAATCTTCGTCAAAAAATAATTGGAGCCTACGTCCAAGACTTTTATCCCAAAATGAATATTTTTCGAGATATTCAGAAAAAACGATTTTGTCTTCAATTTTCAATCTCATTCCAAATGTGTTTTTTCACTGGAAAATAATTAGTGAAATTTTTGGAAATTCCTGTTATCGAGAAAATATTATCTATAGTTAGTTCAATGGCCTAAAAATATTCTATAGAGCCATATTCGAGAATAACCTTGTATTTCATGGGACCATGAAGTAAATGTAAATATAAAGATGAAAAACTATTGAGGTTGAGTAACCATTTTTTCATTAGGTATCAAAGAGGTTGATGACTTACCTGTGCCAGGCATTCCTTTGATGAGGAGGTAATCATTTGCAGATATAGCTTTCAACACAGCCTTTCTTTGTATCACATTCAATCTTTTCAGTATTGGCATCCCTTTAACAGCAACAACTTTAGGTAGTTTATTGGAAAAGGTTGGTAACTTTTTATCGATTACCATTTTCCTAAGATGATCCGCTCTAGTTGATGGTTCCAGTAATAAGGTCAAACAAGTTTGATTAAAAGCGGGGGTATACGATGATTCATATGTATCGATGTGAAAGCTTTCATTCGGATACTTCCTCTTCAGATTCCTACAAAGAGGAAAAAAATTAACTCAATACCTTCAAAGTGATATAACTCATAAGATCTTACTTATCGAGCGCCACAGTGATAGAATGTGAATTCATGTAAGTGACAAATCCAGTCATAACAGCAGATCTGGCATCAGTACTGATTACACAATAGTTCCCTTCTTCTATACCAGAAGCGAAAAAGTTGAAGTTGGATTGTCCAGATTTTACGAAGGTGTGGTTTGAGAGATCTTTGAATTCATCAGAGACTTCAGAAATTTTGAGATTAGAAATACATCGGCCTTTTGCTTCTCTGCAACACATATAATTTAGAGTGAATTGAAATATGAGCTTTTGTTGATTTTTCTGTAATATACTTATACAAGGGTGGTTCAAATATGATGGAGACAAATGCTGTAGATGGTGCGCATGTATGTTTTGAAGGTTGTGGCTTGAGTATGTGATAGCTGGGTCCCTTAGGAACACTCTGGCACAGTTTTCGTCGGCAACGTGTCAAGTGCCGATGGTTGTTGCGCAACGTATTGTCATTCATTGCGCATATGGCTGTTACCAAGGAATTCTTCAATACCAGCATCAAAAAGCTTTCGGAAAGGTGGAAAAAAATGCATAAATAGTGGTGGGAACCACCTAGAAAAATATTTTTTCAATAGTAAATAAAGGTGTCAGAGCATTTATTTTAATCATATTTGAACCACCCTCGAACATGGTAAATCTTAATCTAATTGAATAGTAATATTTGGATACAGGGTGAGTCAATAGTGCATTTTTATGTTAAGAGAATAATTTAAAATATGACAGAATCAACAGCACCTTGAGCATAAGCTTAAATCATTTTTTACTCTATAGACTGGTACAAAAGTGTTAAAACACAATTCAACCTGGTATTTTCAAATGAGAATGAAAAATTTTTATATCATATACTGCATTCACAAATATGAAATCACACCTCTGGCCTTGGAAATTTGACACATTCCACACTGCATCGAACGAAAATGGAAGTTATGACGCTTGTCAAAATATTTTTATGTTCCAAGTCAACACTATGTTGCCCTTTCTACATTCTTAGCAAAAAATACTAAACGTTTGTATGAATTGATAGAAAGGATTCCTTTTCTGATTATTTCAAATGATATGTAAACAAAGAAACAAACTGGCAACGTCATTTTGTCATTAACGAAATTTTCTGTGTACGCACTGATTTTTCATCAGGTGCACCAACTCCTGAAAACAATACCATGACCACCTATGTGATTTTATAAAAGTGAATGGAGTATACTTCATGAAATTCTGATTTCGAAATACATACCTCACTTGTCATCATTTATCTGTGGTAGTTATTCACGTTAGTCATATTTTTCAACAGATTTCATAGTTAAACTAGAGATCTTGGAAACTGTTCGAGATAATTGAATGATTTTTTTTATGAATTCCCAAAAAGTTTTCAAGTCTTCTGCAAATTTACCGATTACTCTACAGATGGTTGGAGTGCCAACACAAGTATAAAACATGAAATGCAAAGCATTTTGAAATTTTAGGCACATGTCTCGAAAAAAATTAAGACCACTAGGGTATCAGATAGACAATTGACATTTTTCAAAAGTTCAATCAATATAATGAAATGAATCTTTACTTATTCTTCTTTAAGATTTTTTCCAACATCAAAAGATTAATTAACAAACCTTTCTGATGGGGCCATAGTGAGAATATCTTGCACTGATTTGGATGTAGATTTTTCTGTTGTTTCTTCTAAATTTATCAAAGAACTCCAAAGAATGAAATAATTTATATGATCCTCCGTCAAATGCGACAACACTTCTTCCTTCAAACTTTTTAATGGTTTATTATCAGATAAATCGGCCTTGTTATACCTGAAATCATTAAGATTACCATATATATATATATTCTTTTGAATAAGAGAGCTAAAATAATACAATAAATGTTGAAACAAAAAGAACCTATTATGAGGGTTAAGCTATATTAATTTTTACTCACTCTAAAAAACTAGTGCATATGATATTGTATGGACACTTTCCACATGCACTGTGATGATTGATTGGACTTGGCAGATCTGAGGGTGTAATCTTTTGGACTTTGTCCGTTATTTTTGATCGAGTTACCTTGGGTTTTCTCTTCAAATAAAAAGCTAATTCATTCCTGAGTATCATGATATCACGTTTTTCGTTTTCAGACATTGGAATTTCTTTCATTATTCCATCCCTGAAAAGTAATCCTTTTAAATTTGTCAAAAGAGCACAGTGTCTAGCATAAAGAAAACATAAATTTATCAATACACTTCACATTAGGTATCATACTAAAATATTTTACTAAACAAATCCCAATCATTTTTCAGTTTTTTATCTATCCTAGTGAAGAGATCACTTTTTTTTTTGAAACACCTGTATGTAAAAATGCATCATAATTAATGAGATTTGAGATAATAATGTATTAAATTTAAATGCATTTAACATCTGTTGTGATGTCTGATTTCAATTTTACTCACTTCAGATATAGCAACAATCCAGAAGAAACCTTGTATCCTAGCTTGTTCATCATCATGATGTACAACAAAACCTGACCCTTGTGCTCCAAAGAAAATGAGGATTTTCCTGTTTTCAGTTCTAAGGGCATAACTTGTGAACCGTTTCTTATGGTAACATCAACTTTTCCTTTAATTCCTAATTGCTGACACCAAATATTCTCCTCGATATCTTCTACTGTATCAATTTTACCCTGCCATGCATTTTTGCTCAATTGTTTGTTCTTTCCTTGTACATAGGACTCTACAAACTCTTGAATCCTTGGTATATAAATTGCCATTTTCGATTTCACGGATTCGATAGTTTGGTCCGACTCGTAAATTCTCCTTATCTGAATGACCAGAATTATGAAAGTTTATTAATAATTATTTAATCAACTAGTTAATTAATGACAGCAATTAATGATTGAAAATTTTAAGGAGCAAGCGTATTCCTTCAAATGATGATTTCTACTTACAGTATCCTTGGTTGTTAAAATGTTTTCCAATACATTCTCTATTTGAGGAATTGTATTCAATTTATTTTTTAGGGTTTGCTGCAGGATGGAATGAACTAACGTTCCTACCAGCATGTATTCATTAGCAGCATCAAATCCTTGAAATTTGTCGCTAAGAACGCTTTTTCTCTTACAAAATAATGTATCTGAAATACATGAAATTTACATGAAAATATTAAACAAGATTGAGAAATTTATAGAAAATAAAATGACATTAGAATTACATAAAATATGCATAAAAAACTGAAAAACAAATTGGCAATTCAGGTGCCTTAATGTTTCCAGTTTTGCACTTGTAGTTGTTTGAATTTCGAAGTTTTCGAGATTTTTTTTCCTTTACTCACGAGAATTCTCATGAAAAAATTCACTTACGTTTTTTATTGACTAATTGATACTTACTGACAACAGATGTACTTGAAATGAGTAAATCTGGTTCATATACAACAAGACCATTCTGATTGTCCACAACCCAATCTGATTCGATTTTTTTGGCCATGATATACAATTTATCTCCGATTTCTAGATTTGTGTTGAACCTGGAATTGTTGAAGAATAGAACGATAAAGATATTCTTGTAGAAGGCAATTTACCAAAAGTCCTTCAAAATGCAAACTGCATGTTCTTCACTGGTATTTGATTTTACGGTAACTTTGTTATATGAAGGGAAAAATTCGATTCTTATCACTTTACAATATTTAGATTGGCTTAGGTCTAGTGTACTCTTGTAAGGCATCTGTTATTAAACGAAAATGATATTTCAGAAATGGCAGTTTAAATCAGTGTACAAAAAAAAAATATATTTTGTAGTAAGGTGAGCATTAACTTTTTCATTATTGAACAATGAAGTTAACAAAATGCTCGACAGATAAACTTTCCATTTAATAAATTAATAATTACTGAAGATACCTTTTGGATTAACTGGGCCTATAAGCTTTGGGCTCAGATAAACAATATCTTTATTTCTATTTGAATAAAACCTCATTGAACTTACAGTTTCAACCCCATCAGCTAACAACTCTTCTTCAAATTCATTTTCAAGAAAATTGGAAAAACAATCATCAATAGAATTTTCAGGATCTAAGAAACTTTCATGACCTTTCAAGTTTTCCCCAGTATTATTCACACTTGATTTCTTCTGAGATGTATTGGATTCTCCAAACTCTAATTTAGCTTTGACTCTAGATGCTGGGCTGACAACATTTTTACTAGGGGTGTCTTTTCTTGGAGTCATTTCATTCATTTTCTGAGCTTCTATTGATCTGAAAGAGTTGTCGGCAATTTCAATATGATTTTAATTTTATTGATATTCAATATATAGAAGTAAGTTTACCTATTTGAAACTGAAGGAGAACAGTTTTTTACTGGAGTAGTTCTCATTTTTCCAGAACTCGTAGGAGACATATTTCCAGCAGATGATTTACTCGGAGTGATCTTAACAAAATTTTCAATTATGTTCACACTAAAATCTGAAACTTTTGTGGGCGTTCTTTGAAATAATTTAGGAGGTGGAGTCCTTGATGTTTTGTTTATAATTTTATGACACTTTTCAGGAGTTTTAATAGAATTTTTTGTTTTTCTAGTTGCTGTGAATGAAGGGGATGCATTTGTTGAAGTGGTTGGCAATTGTGATAGACACAGTCTCTTCGGGGATTTCAAGACATCACATGAATCATCTAGGTTACCGTTTTTTCTCTTTTTGGGAGAGTTTTGATTTTTTGCTTCAACATTTTCATCTTGTTCTTTGGATGTGCTCTGGGAGCTATTATTACTCACTACCGTTGACTTTTTTTCCTCAATTTTCTTGAAAAAGTCTGACAGTGTCGTAGGACCTTTGTTATTCGTTTTAGAATTCTGAAATTAATAATCACGAATTTTTAGTGCAATAAATGACAATAATTGGGACTTACTTTCTGAGCTTTGATTTTCTTCATTTTTTACGACAATGACAAATTTCTTGAATGAGAGTTCAGTTTCATAACTTAAATTGATAAATC
The DNA here is from genome assembly GCA_038502775.1 of Hippodamia convergens. NCBI lineage: Eukaryota > Metazoa > Arthropoda > Insecta > Coleoptera > Coccinellidae > Hippodamia > Hippodamia convergens. The sequence goes on along the minus strand of CM076608.1, from coordinate 11,830,804 downwards.
ATTTTAAACACGGAGTGAAAACTGGAAGGAACTTTTTATCATACATCTTGTTATTGTTTTGAATTGTTCTAACCTTCAATTCAGTACCCGCCAGAAGTGACATAAATAAGCATAGAACAATAATTTGAAATTAAATGAGTAGAAAATTTCTGGACTTGATCGATTAGGGAATTTGTATGAATTCTACGAAGGCTTTTTTTTGATAAAAATTATGGAGTGGTCAATTTAACTTCATAACTCATAACTTTTGAATTATCGGGTAAATTAATTTAAGGTATCGCAAGATGAAAATTTGTTCTAAGATAAAACTGAAGGGATCTAGGTTATCGACATCAACAAATAAAAATAAAAAAGTGTCAAAAGTTGTTTTGGAGTTCTCCTAAAGTCTGTGAAATTGAAATATTTCCAATAAAAATTCACATACTGTGAGTGAAACTAATAATTTACGTCGGTTTAAAATCGTTCGGTTTAGTGTTGTTTTGAAAATTTGAAATGGCTTCAAATACGAGTATGGATGATGAACAAGCTATCAGGGAGTGTGAGGCCTATGTGCAAGATCACAATATTCAACAAATACTGAAGGATTGCATTGTTCAACTGTGTGTTTGTCGTCCTGCAAACCCAATAGCTTTCCTGAGGGAGCATTTCCAGAAGTTGGAGAAGGTGAGTCAAATGTTTCTTATGTGTAGACTGAAGAACTACAGAGGATTATTCCTTTCAAACACACAACAGAGTAGTAATTTTATTTGTGTGAATGAATTTCTAAGATACTCTTTTGCGACTGTTTTTAGCCCACCTTATTTCATTGCACATTGTAAACGATTGGAAGTAATCCACAATTAGGTTCTTTGAATTCTGAATCTCACATACTCTTCAATAATATAAAAAAGTATTTAAACTGATCTTGTGATGGTAATTCACCAAAAATCGAAAAATTACTTTAATATAAGATTTTGAAATTATTACAAAATTTTGAAGTAAATAGTGCTGTATATCAACTTAATATTTAGGGTAGTTATTTACATTGGCGCTCAACAAATTGCTTGTGGTTATGAGATAGTTTCTTCCTAATTTTTTTTTTTAATAGAAACATCTGAGAAGATTTTTGAAAATTATTCGGGTGAAGCTCAACCACTATCACTATACAAGTAATCTTCGCAGAACAATAGGATATACATAGAGGTATTTTGGGTATATTCAAACTATACGTTCTTTTGAACCTGACATACAGATAACCTCTTCTGAGGTTTATTGGATGAAAGATGAGAGACAAAACAAATAATTGTTAGGATCATACTTTTCAAGAGCTTACAGAAGCATCAAGTGAAGATCGGAACTCTGGAATAGCTGACAATCTTCAATTTTAACTGGATGTGAAAGAATACCTAGCCCTGTAGCTATGTGGTATAATGAACTTCCTGATGAAATAAAAACATCTAGGATGATAGGTATATTTACGGGGAAAGTAAATGAATATCTGAAAAGGCAAATGAGTCACAACAAGTAATATTGATTAAAAAGATTTATAATCTTATCTTTTGTAATTGTATTGTGAACTAACATTTTTATTGTGAACCTGTTATGGACTCTTTGAAGTCCAATTCGGATTAATAAAAAAGAAACAATATAGAATAAAAACGTTTTGTTCAATAATGAGAAGCTTCAAGAACCTAGAATGCCAGAATGGTGGTTGAAAGAAACTATCAAACATGACTCAGCTCAGAGGTAGAGGCCATAGAAATCATATAAACCCAACTGCCCACCCAAATGAGATGAAAAAAATTAGGACCAATTTTTACAAAATTTTTGGAATCAACCTAATGAGAAACAATGAAACAACAAAAGGATCTGCACAGAACAAACTGCACTATATTGAAGAGTAAAAAGTGGCACCAAAATAAGATGAAGAGGTACAACAAATGGAGAATCAGAATCAAAGATATGATGTTTCAATACAAGCCAAAGAGAGAAAATCCAACATGGAAAGTGAGGCCAAACAGTATGAAAATAAAATGAAAAGATCATATGCACAGTTGCTCTTATTGCAGTGTTTTAATTCATCAAATTCAATTCCAAAAAAACAATAGCCTCACTGCTTAAACCAAGTACCAACACTGGCCGTTTACGTTCCAAACTCTATTTATATCCAATACTAACACAAATATAGACAAATGAAATTATATGAAATTGCGTTCACACTTTGGAATAATTAAATATTCCTATACTTCGTAGGAAAGGAAAATACTGCGTGAAAAAATTGTTTGGATACGGATAGCTTTCGATATATGATGTTCTAAACATAAGGGCTTGGCTTAGTTTCTCAAAGTGGCGATGGATCCGTGTGACGTCACATCACAACGTTCATTCAGTACGTAGCTCGCGATCGTAGGGTTTACAAGAGATTAGCGTCCGAAATGTCCTCAGAAATGTCTAATCTAAGAAACTGCCCATAGGGGCATAAATTTATAACTCGGTATCTCGAACGCTATTCAACGTATCCAAATAATTTTTTTGGCCTAGTGGATATGGTCCTTGACTCCGACCTGGCTAGTCGGGGTTCGAATGTCCGCCAGGGAAGAAATTTTCTGGTATTGAGAACTCGCAGAACCATTCACTCTTCGGTAAGCAATTAACAGTGCTGTGTCTAAGGTGGCGTTGGGACACAGTAACAAAGCCTACACAGAACACAACCCTCTTTCTAACTCGCCTAATCTTCAAGTAGCTTCTGAGGGGATTCACAGAAACCCAGAAGGCATGGAAATATACAAAAATCCAAACAAAAAAATATATTTTTTTTACGGAGAATAGAAATATTCGAAAATTCAAAAGTGTGAACATTCTTCAATGAAGAATCGTCGTTGTTTTTTTATTTCATTTTGACGGCATGGAGAGCTGGGGTCATTAGCGGTTTTTCTTAGGCGAGAGGTCAGAACAGCAGCAGACGGATTGTCTCAGACATATTCACAATAAGATCACAAATAAGAAAATAATCAAATAAGTAAACAGATAAAATAAGTCAGAAAAGAAACAATAGTAATTCTCTTTCTGAAAATATGTTCACAAAATTTCACGTGGAACTACGTTGGACTGAAGTAAAGACCGGAACACACACATCCGCGCCGAGTCAGCACCGAGCTTCATCCGTAACACATCCGTTCTAAGTCAGACACCTAGGTCAGGTATTTTTGTATTTTTGTATATTTCCATGCCTTCTGGGTTTCTGTGAATCCCCTCAGAAGCTACTTGAAGACTGTGTGAGTTATAAAGAGGGTTGTGTTCTGTGTAGGCTTTGTTACTGTGTCCCAACGCCACCTAAGGTACAGCACTGTTAATTGCTTACCGAACAGTGAATGGTTCGGCGGGTTCTCCCTACCAGAAAATTTCTTCCCCGGCGGAGACTCGAAACCCGACTAGCCAGGCCGGAGTCAAGGACCATATCCACTAGGCCAAAAAAATTATTTGGACACGTTGAATAGCGTTAGAGAAACCGAGTTATAATTTTATGTCCCTATGGGAAGTTTCTTAGATTAGACATTGCGGACGCTAATCTCTTGTGAACCCTACGATCGCGAGCTACGTACTGAATGAACGTTGTGAAGTGACGTCACTCGGATCCATCGCCAGTTTGAGAAACTAAGCCAAGCCCTTATGTTTATAACTCGATATATCGAACGCTATCCGTATTCAAATAATTTTTTCACGCAGTATTTTCATTTTCTACGGAGTATAGGAATATTTAATTATTCGAAAGTGTGAACGTAATTCCATATAATTTCATTTGCCTATATTTGTGTTACTACTACTTTGTCTCTAAGCAAAATCGATATGAATATAGTTTGGTACGTAAATGGTCATTGTTAGTACTTGGTTTAAGCAGTGGGGCCATTGTTTTATTGGATTCGAATTAGATGAATTAAACAACTGGAATAAGAGCAATTGTGGATATGGCCTTTCATTTTATTTTCATACTGTTTGGCCTCACTTTCCATGTTGGATTTTCTCTTTTTGGCTTGTATTGAAACATCATATCTTTGCGTTGATTCTGATTCTTCATTTGTTGTAACTCTTAATCTTATTTTGGTGCCTCTTTTTACTCTTGAATATATTACAGTTTATTTTTTGTTTCTCAATAGGTTGGTTTTAAAGATAATGTAAAAATTGGTCCGAATATTTTTCATCTCAATTAAATGCGCAGTTGGGTTTATATGATTTCTATGGCCTCTACCTCTAAGCTGAGTGATGTGAGATAGTTTCTTTCAACTACTACTCTGGCATTCTAGGTTTTTGTAGCTTCTCATTATTGAATATAACGTTTTTATTCTAGGTTGTTTCTTTTTTATTAACCCGATCTGGACTTCAAAGAGTCCATAACAGGTTCACAATAATAAGGTATTCATAATAAGATTATCAACCATTTTAATCAATATTACTTGTCTTGACTCATTTGCCTTTTCAGGTATTCCTTTACTATCCCCGTAAATATGCCTATCGTCCCACATGTTTTATTTGTATTCATGTTTAGTAATACTCATAAACTCATAATAATAATAACATCAAAAGCACCGACGCCGAGCGGGATCTGATATGCTTCCCCGAAGCCTCCGGAGTAAGCAATAAGCAATAATGATCCGTCGAGAGCAGTGTTGCCATCTCAAGGGAAGCAAAATATGCTAATTTTGCGTTCAGAAAATGCCAAAAATATGCTTTTTATTTGGGAAAGTGCCAAAAAAAATGCTACTTTTTCATTGATATTGTTTTCTATAGTTATTTCTGAAATATAAATTTTCTTCGACTCACAACATTTGAATGTGAATGCATATTGGGGTTCTAAGTCATCAGATTTCAAAATATTCCTAGGTCCTGGGTTAAATTTTCATTTTTTTATTGTCAGAACTGTTTTTCTCAAACTTGAATGAATTGAAATATGTTATATCTTAATATTCTCAAATGGATATGCAAATTACTGGAAACTTCTGAATGCGGAAGAACTGTTCGTTTAAATTCTAATTTGAATTGGAATCTCGGTGATTTAAGCTTTGATACTTCACAATAACCAATGTTTGACATTCTTCATTATATGGTTTCACAGCTCCCAAAAAAATATACGATAAAAAAGTTACGGTACCGGGTTTTTCTAAAGCATTTGAAATTTTGAATCCCGAAGACCAAGGGGCTTGAACATAGACATTGCATTCGAAAATATTTCGAAAATTATCGACAGCCTCGCGTTTATTCAGAGATAGGAATTCCCAAGAAAAAGAGCCAGATGTCCGCCCGGATCGATTAGAATTGTCCAAGTTTGTTTACATATTTCCTGTAAATATATCGGTTGTTGTAAGCTCATAAAAATTTATTGGGGCTATAAAATTCTGCGCGCTTCCTTTGTTCGTTTCATTGAAGGAAGAGGGTAACAGTGAAAGAAGTACCAACTCAGTGGGTTCTTGTGCATCTGTTGATTTCGAAATATTAGAAGAGTCCGTCAATAATTTGTTTCTCTTTTACCTTTCGAAAATATGCTCAATAATATGCTAAACATGAATCAAATATGCCAAATTTAGCATTGAAAATGCTGAATTGGCAACCCTGGTCGAGAGTGTCGACCTTCCTCAGATCCTACGTGGGCGTCCACACCGCCCGCCTCTCTCGACCTCTCCGTGGGCGGACGGAATACATAACGGCCGATTTCCTGCGAAGGCCTAAAAAAACCGCCCCGGACGCGAGGTCACCGATTCTCCCTCGGCCGTTTAGCGCCCGGTGACGTCACTCGGGCGTCAGTGCCGGCGTCCCTCTCCTAGCGCGCATTCGGTCGACGTAGACGTTGGCGCGAGAAGGCGTCTTTTCGGGGTTTCGCGAGTGGCTAGTCCAAGAGGGCCATGGCGATGCTCCTGGTGCCGGCAGCAGCGGTAAGTGGAGGTCGGGGTCGGGGGTAGTTCGGACGTCGGTCGCGATTTCGGGCGGACGACCGGCGTGACGTCCGCGTCTTTTTATTTTTTACGCGTCGGTCGCATCGATTGCGGGGCGACTTTGGAAGTCGGGAATTGGGGCATCGGAGGGATGGATTATTGTGAGGGGGTTGCGTCCGTTTATTTCGGGATTAGTTGTTACCGCTTCATTATCACTCATTGCTGGCGTTTTTTTCAATTAATTTGTTCGATTTAACAAGCGTCCACGGTATTTGAATTCAATTATGCTGCCCAGCTAAGACAGCAAGTCGAAGCAGCATGAATGTACAGGGTGGGCATATTTCGATGTTTTAGCACTACAACTTTTGAACCAGAGGAGATAGACAAAATCTGTTACCCCATTCTCGATCTCTTTTTCGGAGAAACTAACAAGAGTTGTATTCATTTCTGGCTACCTTCTTCTGTTTTCGAGTTATTAGCGAAAATTGGAAAAATGGCGATATCGGAAAAATTTATATCTCCGTTAATACTGATGATAAAGCTCTGAAATGAAAACATTATAGAGGCACTTTTTTACGTAGAATCCAGTGGCATGCTCGTCCTTTTTGCAGCATTTTAAATTACGAAGCTATGACTAAAAGTTATGTTTTTTAAAATAGAAACAATATATTTCTGTGCCATTTTCGGAAAGGTTAATTTTTTCTGATTTCAAAAATATATAAAATCGTAAGGTTTGTATCAATATGACTATAGAAATTGGTCAAAAACCTATTTTCATCTGAGATTCAATACTTTCTATGGTTTCAACTGTTGATGAGCACAGAAAAATGGAGCTTCCTATAACAAGAGCAGTCTCCTTCCTTCAATCTCATTATTTTTAGTCTATTATTCTTCGATCCTGGAGACATTGGATGAAGAGCATAAAAATGAAAAGATTATTAGAAAGAGATAAATAGAAAGAATTGAGACTCAGATGAATATAGATTCTTGACCAATTTCTTTACTCATATTGATACGAAATAAACGATGTTATATATTTTTGAAATCAGAAAAAATTAAGCTTTCAGAAAATGACACAGACATCTAGTGTTCCCATTTAAAAAAACACAACTTTGGGTCATAGCTTTCTAATTAAAAATGGTGCAAAAAAAGAAGCATGCCACTTGATTCTACATGAAAATGTGCCTGTATATTGTTTTAATTTTAGAGCTTTATCATCAGTATTAGCGGAGATATAAATTATTTCCGATATCGCCATTTTTAAAATTTCGCTTATAACTCGAAAACAAAAGAAGAGAGCCAAAAATGAATACTACTCTTGTTAGTTTCTCCGAAAAAGAGATCCAGAATGGGGTATCAGATTTTGTCTATCTCCTCTGGTTCAAAAGTTGTAGTGCTAAAACATCGAAATATGCCCACCCTGTACAGGGTGGTCAATATTGGTGATACTTGAACTACAACTTTTTAACCGTGAGAGATAGCGGAAAATTAATGATACGTTACGGTGGTCTTTCTTAGAGAAACTGATAATGCCATCAACTGCTTTCCTCTATCTTCTTCTGTTTTCGAGTTATAGGCCAAAATTGAAATTTGGGCGACTTCAACTTTGGCCATTATCTCCGTTTCTGTTTGTGCTAGGATGTTGAAATGAAAACATTACAGAGACACTTTTTTCATATTAATTCAGTAGCGTACTTTGTTTTTTTCTGAGAGGTTTCCTTTCTGAGCTATAACATAAAGTTGTGTTTTTTCTTATGGAAACAATAGTTTGAAATGGCTGACAAAGAATCCCCATTTTTTCCAGTTTCAGAAATATAACATACATTGCCCTCAGATTCATTCAGATATCATGAAAAATATATTATGTGAATCCTCTAGTTTCAAAACCCGACAACTCCATTTTTGGTGAAAAATGGGTTAGATACAGAAATGGATTAGTTTTCTCCTCGTGCACAATTCAGTAAAATATTAAAATTCAGAACCCAATAAATCCGACAGAAATTGGCTTTGAAATATGAGGTTGGTTTCAAAACCCGACAAATCCAACATTGGGGTGAAGATTGGCGTACACTGGATAAACTACGGTATTTCTCTGAGGTTCTGGAAAAATACTCTAATGCCTCAGAAAATGTCAGTTCTTCCGAACCGGCAAACCTATGCGAGCCAGCCGAAGAACTATCAGTTTTTTTAATAGTCTAAATTGCTCAAATATTTTGTTTATATTAAAAATGGAGCAATAAAAATGCGATACCGATAACTGAATATAATCATCATCATCATGATTTCTAATGAGAAATTTCAAACTTCTGCTCATGCAATTAAGTTTCAATTCCCGACAAATCCAAAGTTCAAAACCAGAATCCGACAATTCCATTTTATTTGTCTGATTCCTCGCGATATTTACTGATTTTTTTCAAATACAGGGTTGTTTTTCAACTGAGAGACCTAATGTTAAACAAATGCGGCGTTTTTTCAGGAAAAAAGCGATTCAAACATATCGGAACAGTTTTTTGAGATTTTCCAACATTTTTCCTAAACGGATTTGTTGGGTTTTGAAACTAGAGGATTCATGTATGTGAAATTTGAATTATTGAGTATTAAGTAGACTGAATCACAGAATAATATGTCTCTACGCGCATGGTGTCATTATTATTTTGAGATTGAATACTTGATTCAATTCTCCGTGGTTTGATCTCTGTTAAGAACAACTGTCAATTCGAAATTCGAAGTCATTATTGCCGCTAAAATAAAACATTTCAACATATCATATTATTTCTCGTAGTTTTCGAACATTTTCATATTGCCAGCAATAATGACTTCGAATTTTAATAATTGACAGTTGTTTTGAACAGAGATCAAACCACGAAGAATTCAATCAAGTATTCAATGGCAAAATAATAATGACCCCATACATAGAGACATATTATTCTGTGATGCAGACTACTTCATACTCAATAATTTAAATTTTAATTAAAAACTATATTTTTCATGATATCTGAATGAGTCTGAGGGCGATGTATGATATTGTATTTCTGAAACGGGAAAAATGGCGATTCTTTCTAAGCTATTTCAAACTATTGTTTCCATAAGAAATAAATAAATAAATAAATAAATAAATAAGGTCTTTATTTTTTTTTTAAATTACACACAACTGACCCACGAACGTGGCGAGATTTAGCCAAGGCTAAACAGAACTTTATGTTATAGCTCATCGAGGAAATCTCTTGGGAAAAAACAAAGTACGCTACTGGATTGCTATGAAAAAGTGCCTGAATAATGTTTTCATTTCAACATCCTAGCACAAACAGAAACGGATATTATACCCGGCCAAAGTTGAAATCGTCCAAATTTTAATTTTGGCCTATAACTCGAAAACAAAAGAAGATAGAGGAATGCAGTTAATGGCATTATCAATTTCTCTAAAAAAGACCACCGTAATTGTCATTCATTTTCCTCTATTTCTAACGGTTCAAAAGTTGTAGTTCATGTATCACCAATTTTGCCCACCCTGTACAGGTACATTTTCGAAATCGATGGAATATTATAAATTTGATTATATCTTCTATCTATCAAGCTTTCGACTAATGGTGTTATCACAAAAATCGAGCCAAACACCTCTCAACGTTTTTACCTATCTTTACCAATAACAGCCAAAATCAAGCAATTTGGGATACCCTGTACGGTACATCCCAAATTCGCCGTCTCCTAAGGGTATTTCTTAACCCGTGGAGGGTTCAGAAAAGTATTTTAAGTAAGAAATTTACGCGCTACTTTTTCATAACAAATTCAAAAGTGCCTTCAGTATTCTCACTGCTAGTGTCCATTTTTGACGCGCGCTTAAACTAAACCGACTCAACTGATCACAAAACTTTCGGAAAAGTTTTTGTAGTACGAAAACTTATCCTTATAACGCCATCTAGTGGAAGTCGGCTAGATACAGATAGCTAAAGACATCTTCTATTATAAAAATGATGGATTTCTCCTCACTACACCTTGTATTAGCTGATAAATCGACTACTATCTACTATAAGAATTTGATGAATCTATAGTAGTATCATTTTTAATATACCTATCAGAGTTTTAATAATCATATTTCCTATTACATATGCACTTCCGTTAACGAATTATATGAATTTTATCCTACTTACTTTGATGGGTTCTTAGCTTCTCAATTATTATTTTCTTTACAATTTCGAATCTAACTCGGGCCATTCAAATTCGAAAAGAATTTCCTAACGGCATACCTGGAGTATAAGATACAATATCTGAACATTCAGCCTATACAGTTTTAGAAGATATTCTTAATAGATAATAAAAATTGAACTGAAATATTCATCAGTAAAAGATGTGGAGAGACAAATTAATATCGGTCAAGCTATTCCTTTGGCAATGTCTCAGCCATTTAATGGACCTTCTTTGGTCTAAATTCAAACGGTAAATAGCAATGTGTGTTCAAATATACAATAAGTGTGGGAGATGCAGCAAATAGGTGACATTCTAGTTACAAAAACTTAAATGGAAATGAGTTAACGACGTTCATGAGCCGTCGAAGAAAATTACTATAAACATGGCCTAGTGAAAATCTAGATTATGAAATAAACTGCAGGAAAAACTTAAGAAAATTAAATTATCGAGTGATTTTATAAAAGTGAATGAAGTATAGGTATACTAACAAAATAGTTCAACAAAACGATTGGAAACAAACCAAAAATATTAATTATTTTATCGAAAACGCATTCAAATACAGCATTAATCATTTTGTCCCAACATACCATTATTGTCTTGAATGGTTGCTATTGATGTATATATAGCTACATTTTTGGTAGCTGATATTGAAAAGAATCATCATCTCAATCGTTCATATCATTTTTCGGAATTTGTAAGAGTCAACTTCATACAATCAGAATTCATAATTATTACTTTTGAAAAGATTCGACTAATACTTTTTATAATAAGCCCCCTCTTTTCATGAAGAATTCAGGTATGAATATCATCTTGAAATAGCAGTATGTAAATCGGAATGTTAATAAAATCAATCAAAGATTTCAATGTGTCGATTAGAGAATAAACAAAATTTTATTACAACAATAAATTTTTTATTTTGACTTAGGTACCCACGATCGCTATAACTAAAACCATAAGGCATTTCCATTTTCAAGATCACAGGCATAATCTTATAAGAGTTAACATTTCTTAACTAAATTAATATATATTTATAAAACATAAAACATCTTCATTGCAAAACGATCATTAGAGTCTCCGATATAAACTATGACGTATATAAATATAAATAACAATACGTATAGGTAATTCATCTTGAATGTGAAATTTCGTATATATATATAATTCATCTTCATTTCTTAAAAATTATCCTAGTAAGTACATCAAAGGGTGATCAGGTAGAAAAATAAGGCTAAGACAGGGCCGCCCTCATGAGTAGGTCCCGATGTATTCGGGCTTCCACAGCTGATTGGAAAAGAAGTTATTGACTATTGCGATGTCTCTGTCGTGGTCGGCTGTGACCGTGACAGGGGCTATGGTAACTCCGTCTGGTAGGAACAGCCCGAGGGGTATCAGAGGGTTGTCGACCAGCTGCTTGATCTTCCTCTTCTGCGTACCCCTCAGCTGCTGTATGAAGGACATTTGGAAATTCTTTGGTTCGTTGTCGTCCTCCATCTCTTCGTCCGACTGGCTGGCGGTAGCTGTTGGCTTCTGCTGTTGGAGCTTCTGCTGTTGTAGCTTCTGCTGCTGTTGGACGGAGGAGGGCGGTGAAGGCATCTGGGTGATTCTCTTGACGTTGTTGTTGTTCGTTTCGGCCGGAGGAGGCGTCGGGGACGTCGTAGACGTCGTCGTCTGGTTCTTGGCGCTCCTGTTGTGGCTGCTGTAGCTGTTAAGGCCGAGGCTGGAGATCAGTTTTTCGCGCTGCAGCCGCACCCGCTTCGTGGTTATGACGAAGGCGCTGACGAAAGCTTTTTGGCACACCTCCACGTGGTCCATGGACGGGAGGAGAGGCACCAGGTACTTGCAGGTGATCCGGCGGGGCGGCCTGCCCGACTCCGTGGACTCGGGTATGTTCATGCGCGCCCTGAGGTCCATGTTCTGGCGGAGGAAGTGGTTCTGGGCATCGGCTTCACCGAGCCCGTAGAAATGGTAGAAGAGGCGTTCCCTCGCCTCCCTAGGCACTCGTTCATCACATTTTTGGGGGCACTGGCAGAGTTCCTCTGGAAGAAACCAAGAAAATTAGAATATGTTAAAAAAATCAGATAGTAATTTTTTCATTCGCGAAAAATTGGGAGTTCCCATCAAGATGTAAGCTAACTGTAAAGAGATAACTTCATATTTGACGCTGCTAAAGGTCTTTTTTGCAGCATTTTAAATTACGAAGCTATGACTAAAAGTTATGTTTTTTAAAATAGAAACAATATATTTCTGTGCCATTTTCGGAAAGGTTAATTTTTTCTGATTTCAAAAATATATAAAATCGTAAGGTTTGTATCAATATGACTATAGAAATTGGTCAAAAACCTATTTTCATCTGAGATTCAATACTTTCTATGGTTTCAACTGTTGATGAGCACAGAAAAATGGAGCTTCCTATAACAAGAGCAGTCTCCTTCCTTCAATCTCATTATTTTTAGTCTATTATTCTTCGATCCTGGAGACATTGGATGAAGAGCATAAAAATGAAAAGATTATTAGAAAGAGATAAATAGAAAGAATTGAGACTCAGATGAATATAGATTCTTGACCAATTTCTTTACTCATATTGATACGAAATAAACGATGTTATATATTTTTGAAATCAGAAAAAATTAAGCTTTCAGAAAATGACACAGACATCTAGTGTTCCCATTTAAAAAAACACAACTTTGGGTCATAGCTTTCTAATTAAAAATGGTGCAAAAAAAGAAGCATGCCACTTGATTCTACATGAAAATGTGCCTGTATATTGTTTTAATTTTAGAGCTTTATCATCAGTATTAGCGGAGATATAAATTATTTCCGATATCGCCATTTTTAAAATTTCGCTTATAACTCGAAAACAAAAGAAGAGAGCCAAAAATGAATACTACTCTTGTTAGTTTCTCCGAAAAAGAGATCCAGAATGGGGTATCAGATTTTGTCTATCTCCTCTGGTTCAAAAGTTGTAGTGCTAAAACATCGAAATATGCCCACCCTGTACAGGGTGGTCAATATTGGTGATACTTGAACTACAACTTTTTAACCGTGAGAGATAGCGGAAAATTAATGATACGTTACGGTGGTCTTTCTTAGAGAAACTGATAATGCCATCAACTGCTTTCCTCTATCTTCTTCTGTTTTCGAGTTATAGGCCAAAATTGAAATTTGGGCGACTTCAACTTTGGCCATTATCTCCGTTTCTGTTTGTGCTAGGATGTTGAAATGAAAACATTACAGAGACACTTTTTTCATATTAATTCAGTAGCGTACTTTGTTTTTTTCTGAGAGGTTTCCTTTCTGAGCTATAACATAAAGTTGTGTTTTTTCTTATGGAAACAATAGTTTGAAATGGCTGACAAAGAATCCCCATTTTTTCCAGTTTCAGAAATATAACATACATTGCCCTCAGATTCATTCAGATATCATGAAAAATATATTATGTGAATCCTCTAGTTTCAAAACCCGACAACTCCATTTTTGGTGAAAAATGGGTTAGATACAGAAATGGATTAGTTTTCTCCTCGTGCACAATTCAGTAAAATATTAAAATTCAGAACCCAATAAATCCGACAGAAATTGGCTTTGAAATATGAGGTTGGTTTCAAAACCCGACAAATCCAACATTGGGGTGAAGATTGGCGTACACTGGATAAACTACGGTATTTCTCTGAGGTTCTGGAAAAATACTCTAATGCCTCAGAAAATGTCAGTTCTTCCGAACCGGCAAACCTATGCGAGCCAGCCGAAGAACTATCAGTTTTTTTAATAGTCTAAATTGCTCAAATATTTTGTTTATATTAAAAATGGAGCAATAAAAATGCGATACCGATAACTGAATATAATCATCATCATCATGATTTCTAATGAGAAATTTCAAACTTCTGCTCATGCAATTAAGTTTCAATTCCCGACAAATCCAAAGTTCAAAACCAGAATCCGACAATTCCATTTTATTTGTCTGATTCCTCGCGATATTTACTGATTTTTTTCAAATACAGGGTTGTTTTTCAACTGAGAGACCTAATGTTAAACAAATGCGGCGTTTTTTCAGGAAAAAAGCGATTCAAACATATCGGAACAGTTTTTTGAGATTTTCCAACATTTTTCCTAAACGGATTTGTTGGGTTTTGAAACTAGAGGATTCATGTATGTGAAATTTGAATTATTGAGTATTAAGTAGACTGAATCACAGAATAATATGTCTCTACGCGCATGGTGTCATTATTATTTTGAGATTGAATACTTGATTCAATTCTCCGTGGTTTGATCTCTGTTAAGAACAACTGTCAATTCGAAATTCGAAGTCATTATTGCCGCTAAAATAAAACATTTCAACATATCATATTATTTCTCGTAGTTTTCGAACATTTTCATATTGCCAGCAATAATGACTTCGAATTTTAATAATTGACAGTTGTTTTGAACAGAGATCAAACCACGAAGAATTCAATCAAGTATTCAATGGCAAAATAATAATGACCCCATACATAGAGACATATTATTCTGTGATGCAGACTACTTCATACTCAATAATTTAAATTTTAATTAAAAACTATATTTTTCATGATATCTGAATGAGTCTGAGGGCGATGTATGATATTGTATTTCTGAAACGGGAAAAATGGCGATTCTTTCTAAGCTATTTCAAACTATTGTTTCCATAAGAAATAAATAAATAAATAAATAAATAAATAAGGTCTTTATTTTTTTTTTAAATTACACACAACTGACCCACGAACGTGGCGAGATTTAGCCAAGGCTAAACAGAACTTTATGTTATAGCTCATCGAGGAAATCTCTTGGGAAAAAACAAAGTACGCTACTGGATTGCTATGAAAAAGTGCCTGAATAATGTTTTCATTTCAACATCCTAGCACAAACAGAAACGGATATTATACCCGGCCAAAGTTGAAATCGTCCAAATTTTAATTTTGGCCTATAACTCGAAAACAAAAGAAGATAGAGGAATGCAGTTAATGGCATTATCAATTTCTCTAAAAAAGACCACCGTAATTGTCATTCATTTTCCTCTATTTCTAACGGTTCAAAAGTTGTAGTTCATGTATCACCAATTTTGCCCACCCTGTACAGGTACATTTTCGAAATCGATGGAATATTATAAATTTGATTATATCTTCTATCTATCAAGCTTTCGACTAATGGTGTTATCACAAAAATCGAGCCAAACACCTCTCAACGTTTTTACCTATCTTTACCAATAACAGCCAAAATCAAGCAATTTGGGATACCCTGTACGGTACATCCCAAATTCGCCGTCTCCTAAGGGTATTTCTTAACCCGTGGAGGGTTCAGAAAAGTATTTTAAGTAAGAAATTTACGCGCTACTTTTTCATAACAAATTCAAAAGTGCCTTCAGTATTCTCACTGCTAGTGTCCATTTTTGACGCGCGCTTAAACTAAACCGACTCAACTGATCACAAAACTTTCGGAAAAGTTTTTGTAGTACGAAAACTTATCCTTATAACGCCATCTAGTGGAAGTCGGCTAGATACAGATAGCTAAAGACATCTTCTATTATAAAAATGATGGATTTCTCCTCACTACACCTTGTATTAGCTGATAAATCGACTACTATCTACTATAAGAATTTGATGAATCTATAGTAGTATCATTTTTAATATACCTATCAGAGTTTTAATAATCATATTTCCTATTACATATGCACTTCCGTTAACGAATTATATGAATTTTATCCTACTTACTTTGATGGGTTCTTAGCTTCTCAATTATTATTTTCTTTACAATTTCGAATCTAACTCGGGCCATTCAAATTCGAAAAGAATTTCCTAACGGCATACCTGGAGTATAAGATACAATATCTGAACATTCAGCCTATACAGTTTTAGAAGATATTCTTAATAGATAATAAAAATTGAACTGAAATATTCATCAGTAAAAGATGTGGAGAGACAAATTAATATCGGTCAAGCTATTCCTTTGGCAATGTCTCAGCCATTTAATGGACCTTCTTTGGTCTAAATTCAAACGGTAAATAGCAATGTGTGTTCAAATATACAATAAGTGTGGGAGATGCAGCAAATAGGTGACATTCTAGTTACAAAAACTTAAATGGAAATGAGTTAACGACGTTCATGAGCCGTCGAAGAAAATTACTATAAACATGGCCTAGTGAAAATCTAGATTATGAAATAAACTGCAGGAAAAACTTAAGAAAATTAAATTATCGAGTGATTTTATAAAAGTGAATGAAGTATAGGTATACTAACAAAATAGTTCAACAAAACGATTGGAAACAAACCAAAAATATTAATTATTTTATCGAAAACGCATTCAAATACAGCATTAATCATTTTGTCCCAACATACCATTATTGTCTTGAATGGTTGCTATTGATGTATATATAGCTACATTTTTGGTAGCTGATATTGAAAAGAATCATCATCTCAATCGTTCATATCATTTTTCGGAATTTGTAAGAGTCAACTTCATACAATCAGAATTCATAATTATTACTTTTGAAAAGATTCGACTAATACTTTTTATAATAAGCCCCCTCTTTTCATGAAGAATTCAGGTATGAATATCATCTTGAAATAGCAGTATGTAAATCGGAATGTTAATAAAATCAATCAAAGATTTCAATGTGTCGATTAGAGAATAAACAAAATTTTATTACAACAATAAATTTTTTATTTTGACTTAGGTACCCACGATCGCTATAACTAAAACCATAAGGCATTTCCATTTTCAAGATCACAGGCATAATCTTATAAGAGTTAACATTTCTTAACTAAATTAATATATATTTATAAAACATAAAACATCTTCATTGCAAAACGATCATTAGAGTCTCCGATATAAACTATGACGTATATAAATATAAATAACAATACGTATAGGTAATTCATCTTGAATGTGAAATTTCGTATATATATATAATTCATCTTCATTTCTTAAAAATTATCCTAGTAAGTACATCAAAGGGTGATCAGGTAGAAAAATAAGGCTAAGACAGGGCCGCCCTCATGAGTAGGTCCCGATGTATTCGGGCTTCCACAGCTGATTGGAAAAGAAGTTATTGACTATTGCGATGTCTCTGTCGTGGTCGGCTGTGACCGTGACAGGGGCTATGGTAACTCCGTCTGGTAGGAACAGCCCGAGGGGTATCAGAGGGTTGTCGACCAGCTGCTTGATCTTCCTCTTCTGCGTACCCCTCAGCTGCTGTATGAAGGACATTTGGAAATTCTTTGGTTCGTTGTCGTCCTCCATCTCTTCGTCCGACTGGCTGGCGGTAGCTGTTGGCTTCTGCTGTTGGAGCTTCTGCTGTTGTAGCTTCTGCTGCTGTTGGACGGAGGAGGGCGGTGAAGGCATCTGGGTGATTCTCTTGACGTTGTTGTTGTTCGTTTCGGCCGGAGGAGGCGTCGGGGACGTCGTAGACGTCGTCGTCTGGTTCTTGGCGCTCCTGTTGTGGCTGCTGTAGCTGTTAAGGCCGAGGCTGGAGATCAGTTTTTCGCGCTGCAGCCGCACCCGCTTCGTGGTTATGACGAAGGCGCTGACGAAAGCTTTTTGGCACACCTCCACGTGGTCCATGGACGGGAGGAGAGGCACCAGGTACTTGCAGGTGATCCGGCGGGGCGGCCTGCCCGACTCCGTGGACTCGGGTATGTTCATGCGCGCCCTGAGGTCCATGTTCTGGCGGAGGAAGTGGTTCTGGGCATCGGCTTCACCGAGCCCGTAGAAATGGTAGAAGAGGCGTTCCCTCGCCTCCCTAGGCACTCGTTCATCACATTTTTGGGGGCACTGGCAGAGTTCCTCTGGAAGAAACCAAGAAAATTAGAATATGTTAAAAAAATCAGATAGTAATTTTTTCATTCGCGAAAAATTGGGAGTTCCCATCAAGATGTAAGCTAACTGTAAAGAGATAACTTCATATTTGACGCTGCTAAAGGTCGCCATTTGTATTAAGATACTCGAAAGGCCGTTACCAGTAACTCTAAATGTGTTAAAATAGTGTGTTTTTATTAAGATGTTTTCTAGCGCTTAGTAAAATAATAGAGACACTGGTCCTCAGAAGATGATGGATTTCGAAAAGAACATGCTACAATAGATCAACTGGCGCGATTAACAGGAGAAATAAAAGGAAAGCTGAATCTGTACACCAAAAATGGAGTTGCCTTCTTAGATATAGACAGAATATATATGCCAAAGACTGATCTACAAAATGAAGGAACAGAAATTTTCATCGAAATTGATAGAATTCATACAGTCCTATCTGAAGAATTGAAAGTTCAAAGTGAACATTGCTGGCATAAGATCAATGACAAGGAATGTTGAAGCAAGGATCTGTCCTAGGTCCCATAATTTCGGATATACCAGAAACGAGAATAAAAAAAAAAACACAAATTGCAGATATTAGCAGATATACTACTCCTGTCGTATGAAGAAAGCTTCGAGAAACCAACTGCAGAAAAATGTGGAGATTCAGGAAAAAGAGGATTAAGGTGAACGCAAACAAAACTATTGGTGTATTATATGGATCGACACAACATATCGAATGAATAGAAAATGTCACTATAAACGGCGAAAAGATCGCATGAACAACTACATGAGTGTTTATACCCACTCCCCAACGAAATAGGCATTCAGTACCCATGCCCAGTATAACATATTTGGTATAACGTGGAAAGCTATGAAAAAAGAACTTGAAAGTACTCTAATCAGATCAATCAGAACAGCACTTGGTGTCCCATGGAATATCAGCAATAATCAGATCAGAGAAGAAATGAAAATTGAAACTATAGAGGAAATAGTACTTGAACTGAAAGGGAAAATGGTTCAAAGTATGAAAGAACATAGCAACGATCAACAAAAAAATGGGAAATTAAAATTTCATTCACAAAAACTGACAAAAGAGCGTATGTAGCTCTCCAAAAGTGGACATTTTCTTTTGATGCAGGGTCACGAAAACGCATCATTCTATCTATACTAATCTATACTTCTATACTAATATTATAAATGTGCATATCCGTGTGTATGTGTTTTTGTTTGTCCTCTATGGACTTAGGAACCAGATGACCGATTTTGATGAAACTTTCACTATAATGTAGGGAATTTATTTCGGGGGGTTTTCATGTGGGGTTCATCCCTATTTCACGAAGAAATGAGGAAAAATATCGAGTTTTCACGAAAAAGCCGGTAATTAACTCTGTTTTTCAGGCTATTACGGCCGACGTTGGGCCAACTATAAGAGAAAGAGAAACATAAGTCAGAGACAATTTTGTAGTGCTCAAAAAGTCCGCGACGGCATATGTCTAACTGCTGAAGACAACTAACGATAACCATTTTTAACCTTTTCAGTTCAATTCGAAATAATGCTCAATTTGAAGAGGGCTCCCGACTGGCATGGAATGAATTCATATAAAAATGAATGTGATTGTTATCTGCGGCATTTATTCCTGATGAAAAATGCTTTTTACAGTATAGTTTTTTAATGGATACTTCAAAAGTTACCGCAGGTTGAACGAATGCGGATTTGAGCAAGAAATTATTGAATCTACGCGAGATCGCTTTGTCACGTAGTCAAGTGCCTGTAAGTCCTTCGATACGAGGTTATGAATGCGAGTAGAGCACACGATTGGGTAATAATGATTGAAAAAAGTATTTCCAAAGGGCAGTCGAATTTGACACAGAATCAGAGAAAAAAGTATTCTTGACATATTGAAACTGAAATTACGATATTTCATTGAAAAGACTTTTGATATATGTATCAAAAGTCTAAAACGATATTTATGAAAATATTCCAATAATTTCGATAAAAATTCCATGAATTAAAGGAAAAAACTTATTCTAACACCCGCTCATTAAAAAAATCGCCACTTCGTGGCTCGTTTTTGAATATTGAACTGGTGAAAGAATATCAGTGCCCTCTGCACTCGTGTTATGAATAACTATTATTCACATTGCTTTCTGAAATACCATAAAACAGATTCGATTGTGAAAGTGCATATTTCTGTATGCCCTATAAAACGAATATAATGTAAACGAAAAAACTTTTATTGGCTATTCAGAATTTTCCAGCATATTCCCAATAATCTCGTAGTCTATTACCAGTCGCTTTGATCTTTTCAACATCTCTTAGCTCTCCATTACAATAACCTATTTCATTTATCATGACAAATTTAAATATCATTTGTCTATTACAACAACACTATTTTAATTTTGTTAGCCTCTTAATTTCATTTAAAGGCCTATATTTTACAGTAGGTCTACCTTTTTCTTATAAATGCCTTGGAGTATCATGAACGAGAAAAGTTAAAAAAATGAAAAAGTTCAGCGACTGTTAATTTGATTCATTATCATTATATTGAACGACAGACAGTTTTCGATTATTCTTGAGAGATGATTTCTTCATTTAATGAATTCATCGTTTCGTAAAATAGCACATATATTATTTAATATTAAGGAGGAGGAGTGTTATTTTTCATTACGAGCGATGATCCTGTTATGTTGTTATTGTACGTTGAAAAAAAAACTATTTTTCTCAGGAGAGATTGAAGCAATGACGAATGTTAATTATAATCCGTGAGATCTAATAAACAATCATTTTGACTTCAACGAGATGAGTACTTTTGTACGTTCTTACGAGTTTCGAATATGATATTCATGAAAATGATGAATGATTTCGATATTTTCGTTTAGATTTTCGTCCATTTATCGAATCTAACTGGTTTCGTCTTTGGCCATTTGAATCAAGATAGTAATCATTTCCTATACGCCATAGGTTCTCCTTGGTTCGGAACATGTTCGCTGGATGTTATGACTTACTGTTATGATAAATCGAAAGGCGCGCTACCAAGAAAATCGTTTATATGCGAGTGTTTACGACAAGAACGGATTCGTGCTCAACAGGTAACTTTTTAAGGACGTCCGCGAAGGTAAATCGTCGTGTATTATCATTATACATCCATCTCCGTCCATTGCTGCCCGTTTCGTATTAATGTGCAACGCGCTCATCAAGGTCGGACCGATAATTACTACACATCTAGCTGGGAATACAGCTTCGACTAATTAGGCTCGCTTTTCATTGTCACGCCAGTTTGTGTTTCAAGTCCGTTGTTCCAAAAGTTTCGAAAAAAAAATTGGAATCGGGAATATCTCGAAAATGGAACTGTTTGCTGGGAATTGCAGTCGGATTTCGCGTTCAAGGGCGCTGCCACGTCATGCGTGTATACGGTGTTGTAATTCGTCATGTTTCGGGACTTTTACTTCGAGGCCCGGACCCCGGTGTTAGATTGCTCAAGAGATGAGGAAAGAATAGACTAGAAGCGACATTTTCGGGCACGGATTGAGTTCTCCTTTCGACACCTCGAGGTTTTATCGTATTCGCGAAGCGTGCGACGCGATAATATCATCTGTTTCACGTCGGTTCACATGATTGTTGTTTATGTTTTGGAATTGGGTTGGGGGATCGATTATTGAAAAAAAAGGAGGATGAAACCCATTCGAAAATGAAGAGAAAATAACAAAAATGAAAGGAAGAATTAGTTACGGGTTATTTGAGGACGGGAAGTGGAAGGGTGAGATTTTAAGGGTAAAAAACGGATTATGAATAGGATTAAAAAGAGTTGAAGGGAAAAATTGTAAGTTTTTAAAAATTCTCACAACTTTTGCATTACTCATCCTCAAAATTCATGCGAAATATTCAAACAACGTGGTTTTTGGTTTTTCATTTTTATCTGCTACAAAAATAGTTTCGAAAACTCACCTTTTCATGTCCTAAACACACTATGATTCATCTTAATTCCAAATATTTATCTCTTTCTCGTTATTTTGACTGAATATCAAAAAGGAAGCATAATTTTCAATGGAAAATTCTCATATCAAAATATCTGCTTTTTTAAAAAAGCCGGTGGGATTTTTGTTCATTGAAATCTACTTTCTGGATGGTAAAACATATACATTACTGTGCTGAATGTTCTCAGAAAAAGCAAAGAACTTCGGTGCAGGTGTCAAACCTGATGTAACAGTTTAAGATTAAATGTTACTTTGATAAACAATAAAAATACAATCCCATGAAATATAATAATTACAGAAAAAATGCTAAAATAAAGGTTGAGATATTAAAGAAAGGGTTTGAAGGGCATTTAATCTAAAATGTGACTGCTGTATTCTTTTTCTAGGAACATTTGCAATAGTAATGTTTATTTTTTTATAACTTCGATATTTTGTGAAGAAGCAGATATTTTGACGTAAAAATTTTCGATTGAATATAAGGCAGCTGTTTCGATCTTAAGTCTGAACGAGGCGATAAAATGAATATTTTGAATCAAAAAATTACAGTGTGTTCGGGACGTAAAGCGGTGAGTTTTCACCAAATTTCGTGAAAAAAATTATTATTTTAAGGAAAATAAAAAACCGAACCTAGGTTATTTGAATTTTTCACATCAGTTTCGGTGTTTTGTGATGAAAATGTTATAAAAAAGTTGAAGATTTATTACCTACAAAATTACTATTCATATATTATATTACTTTTTTTCATAGGTCTCAGATCGATAGTAATTTTTTCCCTCCATTCTCGTTATATTCCCCTCCTCCTCCAATGGGTTTCATCCTAAAATTTTATCTTTCAATTCAGATCGTAGGCGGATTTGTGAATTTAGGAGAAATCCGTTTTTGAGAAAAACATATTCTCGTCAGAATTGATTGAATTTCAATGGTAATCGTATAGCTCGATGCCTACGAGAAACAGAAAAAATTCCTACCAACGTTGTATATTATGATGAATGAAAAACTTCCGTAAAGATGCACTCAATTTTTCTAAGTGTTTATAAATAGTTTTATTAAACTTTGGGTTTATTCGGAAATGATGATTCATTATCCTCACAACGCAAAGATAATTGAACAATCAAATCTGAGTTTTCGCTACAGACCATTCATCAGATTAGAATCAGATAGTCAGATAAATCATGCCACTAAAGTTTATCCAACGTTCGAAATACAGCTTAAACAACCGACAAAAATATAGGAAGAATGTAATTCAGACTAAGTCAGAATTTTTTTTGGTTTCGCCAAAAAAAAATTTTTTCAATGATAAATTACTCGAAAAATCCGTATTTCACAAGATTTCACGAAGAATGATTTTATTTTCGAAAATGGCCGAACACTTATTAAATAGCAATTTACTTTTAAGAGTTTGGTCACTTGAATTTCTGGTATAATTATGAAATATAATGGTCAAAAGGAATGAAATGAAACTTTTGAGAGTAATTTGGTGGGGAATATTCACCACATCAATGAAAACCTATATTTCGAAAATCATTTCATACGGTAAATTCATTTACGACATAATTTATTCGATAATTATATTTTTTCATGAGTATTAGACCTGCCTGTATATGCTCAACCGAGCCTAATAAAAAAATGGTAGAGATCTCGGGAATTTTCCGTTAAAATATATGTACAAGTTGAAGACTCACCCTGTATGGGTATTTGCAGAAGTTCCTCCATTGGATGGTCAAACAGATATGTTAGATATCCCGGATAATTTGGCAAAAAATTCCCGTGAAAATTTAAAAAATTGTAAAGAGAATCATCGATCAGGTACAGAACTTTTTGTCTTTTAATGTTTTGTGGCATAATCTAACGATTTCTTGAAAAACTCTTAAAAATTCATTCGGAATTCGCGGTCAAATACAAATTATCATAAAAATCCATTCAGCAAACTCATTAGTTCCGGTGCTTATTTATCAGCTTAGTAGCAATGATTTTTGAATATTTGATGAACTCATCATGATCACATATATCTTGCGAAGTGCAGATGCTTTGAAGAAAAAATGAGACTTCAACATCCCGTTTCTAAATATTGTTTGTATCTATCTCGTATTTAGGAACGTCCTATATAAAATATTGGTTGTATTTCATAAAAAGTATTATTGTACAATCCAATTATTTTGATCTTATCCTGAAATTTTGATACATATATCTCGAAAATGGGCGGATATATCAGATGTTGAATAAAGCACTTTCACTCAAGTGTGGGACACCCTATATGGGTTATATACGTCCCGGTGTTTCAGATATCGTAAGGCAAAAATATAGGTCAAACTTCAATCCCACTGGTTGTCAAGCTATCTAGAATTCACATAACGTTCTGAAGCAATCACAAAGAACCTCAACTAGGTAAAGGCAAAAACTTTGAATCTTTCGTTAGAATACAAAAAACAATTTGGGACTCACCCTTTATATTAATATATATTTGCAGACTGAACATTTTCCTGCTGCAGCATTTTTTGACGATATGTTTGAATGTGTGTAAAAACGATTGTCTTCCTAAATAAAATCGAGAGATCTTATTCGATTTTTTCCGAGAATTGTCCCTGTGAAAACTTTAATTCGTTGTACTAGTATGAATAGCTAACGGTGATTGTATACACGTCGATTTTTCAAAGCCGATAACAAGTTATCGTCTGGCGTTTGAAAATTCATTCCTCGTTGCAATTCGGTTTACTCTACGCGAACGTTATCGTCAATCGGCGATACGCGTTCTTTATCGAAGGAAAATAGGTTAGGATTTCTCGGGCAAGGACGCCTTGTTCGGTGTGTCGATTCTTCCTCGGCCGTAGCCCACTATATGGCTCTGACGATGGAAAGGTTCTTGTGGCGCAACACCGCTATGGCCGTATGGAAGAAAGCTACCGATAGCCACGTCACGTGATTTGGGCCCCACGAGCGAAGTGTTTGACCGCAATAGCATCTTTCACATTCTGCAACCATCTCGGTGTGTGCCGATTAACCGAAATGGTTCTAGAAAGTGAGATCTCATGAGGATTACGCGAAGTCCAGTTTGTGTTTGTTGCAACTGTGGCATTTCGGCAGTGGCGGGTTCCAGAGGTTGCAGGGGGGTTTCTTGACCCAGGACTTTGGTCTTCTCAACGAACAATGTTTAATCCTTACCTCATCTTTGGCCAGATTTTCTTGGCTTCATAGACATGCACATGATCCCTAGGTTTACTGCCAGCCATAATTTTGAAATTGTGAATTGTTTTTAAAGAAAATTTACCTAATTTTTTGTAATTGTTTCGGCAATATAATATGTAATATGTGAATTATAGATAGCTTGACTACCAGTGGGATTGAAGTAATACTTTTACTTTACGATATCTCAAACACTGGGACGTGACCCATACAGGGAGTCCCCAACTTAAGGGGCAGTGGTATATTTAAAATCTCCTCAAATCTTATTTTTCCGCCCATTTCCGAGATGAAAATTTCAGGATTAGGTCAAAAAATTGAATAACACTTTCTCTGAAATACGACCAATATTCTAAACAGGGCGTTCCTAAAATAGATATACATACAATATCGAAAAACAGGATGTTAAAGTCTCATTTTTTATAGCATTTGCACTTCGCAAGATATAATGTGATCATAATATGAGTTTATCAAACATTTAAAAATCATTGCTACAAAGCTGATAGTAAGTAAGCGTAGAAACTAATGAGTTTGCTAAATGGATTTTCATGAGAATTTGTATTTCGAGTTAATTTTTCGAAAGTTTTTTTCGAGAAATCGGTAGAAGATGCCACAAAACTACATAAGTCCGAAAAGTTCTGTACTTGATCGATGATTTTCATTTCAATTTCGTTACCTTTCATAGGAATTTTTTCCGAAATTATACCCCTATATTTCAATGAGGTTTGACCTGAGGTCAAGAGAATGGTATCTTTACCATTTTTTATGATTCGGCTTGGTTGGAAAGATACATGCTGTTGAAAATCCATAAAAAAAATTAATATTCGAATATATCTCTTGAATAATTTCATCGAATGGAATTATCTGAATATTTTTTCATTCATGTGGTGAATCTTCCAAGAACACAAAATTACACTTATATGTTTTATTTTTTTCATTATGACCCTTGCATATCATTACATTTCATATCAGAAATCACGGTGGAAATTCTCTCTCTTAAAAGTAAGTTAAATACTATTCAATGAATATTTGGCAATTTTGGGAAATGCTCACTTATC
Organism: Hippodamia convergens; assembly: GCA_038502775.1. Lineage (NCBI taxonomy): Eukaryota > Metazoa > Arthropoda > Insecta > Coleoptera > Coccinellidae > Hippodamia > Hippodamia convergens. Next base: position 11,804,709 of record CM076608.1, on the reverse strand, counting down.
GAGTAGTTTATCACGTAAAAAATTCATATCAGCAAAATGAAAATAATTGGCTAACTAAATTTTTGCGAAATGTTTTTCGAAGGTTCAAGCGGTAGATCTAATGCTCGGAAAAACTTTAGTGGCAATAATGTGGCAAATCTTCTACGAACATAAAAGAACCACTAACATGTTTTATTTTTTATTATGACCTTTACATATACCTTTACATACCAGAAATTTAAGACCCAACTTTTAAAAGTAATGCTATTTAATGAATATTTGACCATTTTACAAAATAAAAGTATTCTTCGTTAAATATCGTAAATTGTGCCTTTTTGGAGTAAGTAATCAAAAAATAATCTTCATCAGCAAAATGAAGAAAATAGGTCACCTTGGTTGAATGCAACTCTGTTCAAAAGATCCACAGAATTTCATTTTTGCTACATTTTTCGAAGGGCTAGGCGGTAGATCTAGTGCTTGGAAAAACTTTAGTGACATGTTTCTGGTGGTGCCATAAGCTCATTATGAAAGTTCAAAATGTCTACATCTTCTTCTCTAAGCTGAATCGGCATAAAAAATGGTATACGAAAAAATTATTTCTTGTGACTTCAAGAATCTATTGTTAACATATATGTACAAGTAGAAACACTCTGTATAGTAGGAAAGGCTATGGCGCCTGTGTGTTCCATCAAACCAGTCAATTTGCAAATTGAAATCGATTGTTGATGAAAATCTCCGATTTTTTAAACTAATTCTCCATTATGCATGAGGTGAATATGAATATAAACAAGGAAATGATCATTCTAAATTGTTGCGGAAATTAAAAAATATTCATTCTCGAGTCATCCAATTTTAGAAGCCCAGTTCCCAAAATTATTCGTATCGGATTCAGAAAGTAAAAAATTGAAACAAATTCGAAATTTTTTTCAAGAACACGGTCATTCAAATCAGATCTTGTGAACTTGTGCTCAATCTGGGAGGCTTTTTCTTCATTCTAGATGTGTAATGTGGGTAGTGAAAGAAACTTGACATAATTAAAGGTCATCCATAGGCGACTCCTAGATGTCATCACTGCATTAACATTTACTCCGTAAATATGGCATTTTATCCTGCTAGAAGGTGATCCAATTTTAATCAGGACTTGTGAATATTGCTAGCACGAATTCCCATCATTCAAAATAACCATTTATCTTGGCGTCTATTGTGGACTTCATTATTTATTTGAACTAACCGCACAAATTCTTAGATCTGACCCTGAAGAATCTTTTTTGTCGTCGAAACTGAAACATTGTTGCTGAACGTGTGAAATCGTGCATTTCGATTTTCGCAAAAACAAGGTATCTTTTCTTACTTAATTTGAAGGATTGTGTTTGAAGGTTTTCATTTATAGTGCTCAACGTTGAGAAATTCATTTTTAATCAAGTTGGTGCTTCATGTCATAAAACACTACAAACATTTTCTGAAACTTTTCTGGGATTTCACTTTTACTCTCTGAAACGAATTCAATTAGAAACTTTCATAATAATTATGGAAATGCTCGTTTGTAAATTCTTTCACAATTTTTTCGGGTCAAATAAGTTTCAGAAATTGTTGCCTGTCAATAAACGTAAATGAGTTGATTAAACCCTACGTTTATGATCAGTTGAGGTCACAGTTTCAGGATAAACACAGGGTGACTCTTTGAACTTGTACATATAATTTAACGGAAGGTTCCTCTTGTTTTTACCATTTTTTCGGATCTGGCTCGGTTGAAAATATACAGTCTGTTAAAAAAATGTAATTATCGAATATATTATCTTGTAAATGGTTTTATCGAATGAAAAGATTTTTGGAATATAGGTTTTCATTCATGTGTGGAATTTTCTGCGAACACAAACTTAAACTCACATGTCCATTACATTTTATAATAATACCAGAAATGCAGCTACACAAATCTTTAAACTATGTTGAATGTTATTTAATGAATATTTGACCATCTTGGAAAATGAAAGTATTCTTCGTAAAATCTCGTGTAATGCTCATTTTTCCAGTAATTTATCATTTTCTTCTCAGCGAAATTGAATTGCTTTGTCCGAATGTAACTCAGAAGATTCACAAAATTAAATTTCTGCTACACTTTGTGAAAGATTTAAGCGGCGGATCCGATACTCGGAAAAACATATAGGATGAATAGGAAAAAATGGTATCCGAAGAAAGTGTTTCATTTGATCTCAAGAGTTTATTGTCAAAATATATATATGTACAAGTCAAAGGCTCACCCTGTATCTATCGAGGTGGAATTGATTATTTCCACCTCTTGGACGAAGAAACAAATTCAACATTTATGAGAAATCTGACGAATGACAGAAATTGAATGATTCAGTTTCTGTCTGGTTTATTTTTATTATTGCCCATCAGATGTTGGTAGCACAACGGTATTTCACCTTCCCAACAGGCAATTGAGTCCAACCTAATCGAAATATCCATAATTGATAATGGCATAATATGGACAACCTTGATGTTCTGCGCCATGGGAATAAATGTTGGAATTCTCTTTTCATCGACAATAAATTCAAAGTTCTCGTTTGGGCAGTATTTCGGCAAACTACCACTCGTCAATATCCAATTTTGAATATTACTCACTATTAATTGGATTGTCTCGAAAATTCGTAGTACATACAGAGTGCTACGAATTCTTTGGGATAACATTTATCATAACAGATTGTCAGAAATTTGTCTTTGTTATTGTCATTTATTTATTTTTATTGTATGAATCGAATCTCCTCACAGTTGACTAAAAAAACTACTTTTATTGCGTTGTTGGTCTTCATCGTTGTTTCATGATTATAATTCTTTAATGTGAAATTTTTTGGGTTGATAGTGTTGAGTTTATTGATTTATTTTCAATTCAATATCGTATGAATGAAAACAATAAATATTATCATTAAAATTTATGAGAAGAATAATATACAGGGTGAGTCTTTGACTTGTACATATATTTGAACTAGAGATTCCTGAGGTCACAAGAAGCACTTTTTGTCCTTACCTTTTTTCAGATTCGGCTCGGTTGGAAAGATACAGGCTGTTGAAAATACATAAAAAAAATGAAATTTTCGAATATATCTCGTGAATGATTTCATCGAATGAAATGATTTTCAGAATATAGGTTTTAATTAATGTGGTAAATCTTCTGCGCACACAAAATTTCACTCGCATGTTTTATTTTTTTCATTTTGACCAATATAAATCATTACATGACATCAGAAATTCTAAGATCCCATCTTTTGAAAGTAAGTTGAATGCCAATTAATGAATATTTGGCCATTTTGGAAAATATAAGTATTCTTCGTGAAATCTCTTAAAATGCGCATTTTTCGAGTAATTCATGATTGAAATAAATTTATATCAGCGAAATAAGAAAAACTGGTAACTTTGGCTGAATCCAACTCTCTTCAAAAGATTCACAGAACTACAGTTCTTCTATATTTTCTCGAAGGTTTAGGTGGTAGATCTAATGCTCGAAAAAACTTCAGTGTCATGTTTCCAGGGTTGGCATAGCCCGTTATGAAAGTTTAAAATGGCTATATCTTTTTATCTAGGTAGAATCGAAAAAAATGGTATACGAAAAAAGTATTTCTTTTGACCTCTAGAATCTATGGTTTAAATATATGTACAAGTCGAAGACTCACCCTGTATATTTAATCTACTGCTATGCTGTTACAATATATCCCAACGATATTAGATATGATAATTCTGTTATTTGTGAAATGCTGCCAATGCCCAACAATAATTGACATAAAAAAAGTTTTCCATTTCTTTGATCTATACTTCTGGCTGTAGCCATTCTCAAATAACATATAAGATTAGATGAAATAATTAATAAAATTAAATGTAACTATATCTTTGGGTTCCTACTGGTAATGGAATAATTGAAAATTGAATTGAAAAAAATCTGTTTGCTGAGCTTCATTCTGAATATGTTTTTGTTTAACGTCCATAAAAAGTAAAATCAAGCTAAACTCTATTAGACAGCTGAAAAATGAGCCCACAATAGAACGCTCAAATTTCATATTAGAGAAGAACTAACTTTCTTGGTGTCAATGCCATGAATGAAAATTTTTTTGGTCTTCTTCAAGTAGAAGTGCTAGATATTTAGATGTTTTCCTCAATTAGTTCATTCCGTATTGAATTCAACATATTTATCTGTATTTATTCATTTTCCAATAATTATTAGAATTAAGAAAAAAATCGGGGGTATGGTTATGACATGACAGTACATATGTTTGAACTTGAAAAAAGTTGGGTAGGCTTGCAGCTAAGGGGTTGAAATGAAATATTGCATTTTGAGTTTATGGTTGCAATAATATTGAGAAATATTAAATACTACAAGGTTTTTGTGAATTATTGTGTTACATTCATATGAAGACAGCAGAATTATAATATTCGCAATTTTGTATTCGTGGAAATAATTTATGGAACAACTTGAATAAATGACGATTTACAGAGTTCAACCAAAATTCAAAGCCAACTGTATTATGTGATGTTACGGAGTGAAAGGTGAAAAATCGACTTTTCTCGAACGTATAAATTAATTTCTGATGCGTTTTTGTTCTTGCAGGAAAATTTTTGGATAATTTCTCGAAATATTAGAAAAAAATCACAATTTGTTGAGAAAATCTTATATACTATTGGAAATTGTAATTCCTCTCGTATTTGTATTTTCAAATTGAATTGAGTTTCAAAGTGAAAAAAAACTATTCTCGCAAAGCCGAGCCATTCAGTGACAGATTCGATAAACTATATAAACCTTCTTACAATAAGCCTTTTCATTCGTTTTCGCGATTAACAAAATCGAATTAATTCAATAATTGGTCCCGATATAATTTATCGCTGATACGACAAACTCGCCGAATGAGAAACAGAAAATTAATTAATTTATCATTTATTCCACAGAGGTAATGCGATCCTCGAAGAATTTGCATAGGGAAACAGGTGTTATTTTGAAATTTCAAAATACGAAATGTGCATTCAACCTATCCCTTATCGAAACCAAAACAAACAACATTGAGTGTTGTGCAGAAACCTTTCATTGAGAAATGAATGAAATGTTGTTATTGTAGTTTTGTTTGTGAATTAAGAAAGGGTACTGAGAATATTGAAATTTTAAGCGGTGATGTTAGGGTTCCGTTACATCTTTCGTTTGTAAACAAAGGTGAACGATATATCGTCTTATCTGGAGATATTTCCGATCTTTCATAGATATATGGTATCGATGAGCGCTCAACCTGTATTAGATAAGGAGTATCCAATCATTACGACCAAATATGTACGAACGTCGCAAGGCTTTCGAAAGGAAATACGAATTTAATAACGCCATTTATCGATAAGTCTAAAACTGCAGTAATGACCGAGAGAGAAACTGGAAAACAAATCACCATCACCGAAGGCCGTAATAGTAGAAACCGCAATTAACCTTTTTACACGGTGCCTAGAAACAGTAATTATTCAGCGCGGAGAGATATCCAAGAAGGCCTTCGCCGCGATCCGAAAACAAAACACAATCTTTGACATTTGACGTTCGCCGTCCCACTTCGTTGTTTTTATAGGTGCCGAGCGAAAAGGCGATTGTGAAAACGGCGTTTTTAGTAAAAGTGCGGCCCAGAAGAACCTGTTATCCGCCCGACACGTGCCTTAACGACAAGGCCAATGTTTCCTTCCACCGAATCGGGTGACCTACATTCGGAAGGTCGCTAATTTCGGGGTAACGCAGCACGGATCGCGGGGGGTTCTCGGGAAAAGTCTTGGGCGACACTGGGAACACTCCCGATGACGTACGACGAAACGGCACTAAGTGGAACGGGACATGACGGAAGGTAAACACTCACACAGATAGGCGAAAGCAATATAGAGGTTTGTTTCGACGTACCTGCAACCTTTTTCGCGGGTATCAGCTTTCCCGTCCTGGATATGTAGGCCAGTCCTGCGCTGCGTAGGTGTTTCTGGAGTTTTCTCTTCGACTTGGGGATGCCCTGTTTGTCGATTCGGTCTACGAGAGCTGCTGACGGGGACGCCATGTTGCTTGGACGGTGGCGCTACGCGGTTTGGTTGCTCGCGGACCCACGACGGCCTACGAGCGAATACGAGAGTGGAAATGACGGAAAGTCGGAGGCGGTGTGCGACGGCGCGGGCGCCCCACGGCGGCCACGTTGGTCGCGAGATATACAGCTGGTTTTTAATTGAGGCGCCCGGCGACGGGCGGCGTTTCGCGAGGCGCGATTTCATCGATGATGTCACAGTCCTATGGTGTATCACAGGGCCATCCAACTTCACGTACCTCAAGGGCCACAATTTGAAAAATTCCGTTCCGGAAGGCCAGATAAAAAAAAATTTGCAGCTTAATGCTGTTTTTCAGATATGTGCTGTCCATCATTAAACCCACTGTAAGCCTTAAGTTTTGATATCAGTTGGAGGTGTGCTCTACTTACATTCTAAAGGGGCTGAGCAAAAACTGGGTTATTATGAAGTTTAATGCCCCGTCACCGATTTTGAAAATATTTTGCACAGTGAATCTATAGGACTTCCTGATACTACAGTCTCAATTACAGCTCTGGGGAGGCAGTTATTTTCGAGAAAAAAAATAAATGAAACTCATAAATATACTCCATTTACCTAGGATACAGCTCTGATATAGTTTCATATATATGCTATATAGTTTAGTTTAACAAGGTTAGGTTAGGTTCATTTTCCCTACTTAAAGTTGAAAAAAAAACCCAAATTTGCTCTACAAAAATACCACATCAACAAATCCAGTGGTGGATTTACAGATTTGCCGTCCGTAGGCTATTCAATTTTTGCCGCCTCTCAATTTTGATATTTCAGCCCTTAGCCCCCAATCATATCAGTGAAATTCTCTCTTCATGATTTGTCCTCCATTACCCTTGTAACATCAACTTTTTATTTTTACACCGAAGAATTATCAAAAAACATCATTTTGAGAAAAAATATCTCAATTATGTACTACTTTTGAAGTAGGATAATCTTACATCACAATTATACATTTGGCGAACGTTGATGAATATTTTTTTATTATACTCGCATTTCGAAAACAATACAATAAATATACCTTTTTTTGATTGTTCATTAGTATTATATTAGTTACATCATGAAAACATTACTTTTTTATTTTATTTATTTATTTATTTATTAATTCGGGACACAAACGGGACGAACCCAAAACAGTGTCCACAATTCAATATGTACAAAGTGACAAAAATAACACATGAATGTCAACCCTAAATGAAATACCAAAATCTAATTTAGAATGAAAAAAACCACATAGTTCAATATGGTTCACATTAGATAATTGTCTGAGCGACCTCAATCAATCAATGCCATTCAAACTAGTGCGGTGGAAATAATTCATTAAAACGGACCGAATCTTCGAAGCAGAGTCAAAAAATATATCGATGTTAGTGACCATCGATAGATCATCATAATAATAATAATAATAATAATAATAATAATAATAATAATAATAATAATAACAATCTCGATGGAGTTTGGATTGGAAAAGTGTGCATTTGTGCACATAAAGGGAGGAAAAATACAGAACTCGAGTAATATAACTCTTCTGGACTCGAGTAGCTTTACGCCTTTGCCCTTGTTGGACAAATATAAATATTTGGGGATACAACAGACACTCAACATAGACCACAAGGAGACGAAAAAATTGTTTGAGGACCACTTGAAGCGAAGACTCAACCTCATTTTGAAATCTTACCTTTACTCTTCAGCAACAACAACAGCAATCAATACATGGGTAATGCCAATTGTTAAGTATAGCTTCGGTATTGTGAAATGGAGTCCAACAGATCTAGATAATCTGGATAGGCTTATTCGAACAACACTCACAAAAAACCGGCAACACCATCCGAATTCATCAGTGAGTAGACTATATGTTCCAAGAGACAGGGGGGGCAGAGGAATGAAAAATCTAAAACAGGCACACAACAAAGAATGCGAAAAATTGTTCACTTACCTCAAATCCATCGAACACCCAATTTACATAGCACTTGCAAGATTGGATGAGAACCTCACTCCTCTGAATCTTGCAAGGGAAAATCCACCTGTAACAGAAAAGAAAAATTACACTGCAGAGCTGGAAGAAACGTGGAAGGGGAAGGAACTACATGGCCGCTTCTATGCAATGCTACACGCGAATAACACCGACGCGAAAATGTCAACTCTATACTTAAGCCGCGGTGCTCTAATGATGGAGACGGAGGGCTTCTTGTCAGCTATTCAGGATCAAGTGATTGCAACACGCAACTATAGGCGCTACATTCTACATCAGGAAATACCAACTGACCTATGTAGAATGTGTCATGAAAGACCGGAATCGATCCAACACCTTACATCTGGATGCTCCTATCTCGCCCCAAAGGATCATAAGAATAGGCACGACGATGTCGCAAAGGTCTTTCATCAAGAAATTATGATCAAATATGGAAAACTTACAGAAAAAATGCCATATTATAAATACCAACCGAAAGATCAATTCGAAAACGATGAAGTCAGAGTATACTGGGACAAAACGATCATCACAGACAAGCAGGTTTTGCATAACAGACCAGATATACTATTAATTCAAAAGCTGAAGAAGGAGGCGCAGATTATAGACATCACTATTCCAAATGATCATAACATAGGAGAGGCAAGAACAACGAAACTCACCAAGTATATAGACCTCGCACATGAAATAAAGGCCATTTATCAGCTGAAACAAGTTTCCGTTCATCCTCTGATAATCTCGGCAAATGGACTCGTTGAACTGAATCTGAAAAAAGAACTGACAAAAATAGGATTGAATGAAGTAGAGAAGACCATACTTACGGCACAGAAGGCTGCAATCCTGGGAACGTGTAGAACTGTCCGGCGTGTGTTAACGAACGATTGAGCTGTTGATTCATGCGAATCCCAGCTTAGTTGGAAACCACCCCACGAAAGTGTGATTAAAAAAAAAAAAAAAAAAAAAAAAAAAAAAAAAAAAAAATAATAATAATAATAAGTTTATTACATCCTTTGAGACAAATCATACATTTGTATAGGACAGGTCAAAATAAAAAAAAAGAAAGAAATACAGAATAAAATCAACACAAATAGATATTCAAAGCCAAATGTAAGTAGAACTCAAATATTTTCAATAGTTTAAAAGATTACCAATCACAAAATCAATCGATGTTCCTAAATCAATTTAAGTTATAACTCAAAAATTTTCAAGAATTCAAAAATTACCAATCTCGAAATCAAAAAAATGTCCTTAATCAAATTAAGATATAACTTAAATATTCCTTTATATTTTAGAAATGACAATTACAAGATATGTGAGATCAAGTCAGTCTGGAACTCAAATATTCATTAACACTATAATAACATTTTTCTTGTAATAATAATTTTGTAGTAAGTTGACAATACTTTTTTGCGAGACTTCGTATACGCAAAATCATTTATAATATTGTCGTACGAAGTTGTGTTCATTAGCTGACTCTCTGCTCGTCAGAGCTAAAGCTCTTAGGTTTTCTTGACTTAAAGTCGATCGTGGGTAATTCTTCACTCTCTTCAATCAAGAGAAGCTTTCCTCACCTGAATAATTGGTCCCTAGTGTACAAAGAGCCATACGTAGTACTATATCCAAGTTTGGATGAATATTTTCTAGATTCTGTTCTCGTAGGACTGACGACAAACTTTTTAATGATCCATGAATTGGTTTAATTGAAATTCTTTCAAACAAAAGGTAGCTTGCGCCTCTTCATAAAAACTATGAAGATATGTTTTTCCTTAATCAGGATGTTTAAAGGGCAACGGTTGTTGTGAGACATCATAATATATATCGGTCTCACTTTCTTCAGATCAATACTTTTTGATTAGGTGGATGTGAATGACGGATTGCCGGATTTTTCTATGCATATATTTTTAGCGCACAGTGTCGATCAACGATTATGGATTCGAATTTGGAAAATACATTTCCTATGTGAGCAACATCAGTAGTCCCACCAAATAACGATACTCTTGTAGAGAAAACGCAACCCCAGGTGTCTCATTTGTTGAAAACTAGTGACTGATGAGTTACGGAGTTGTTTTTTTTGGAATTATATAAGGTCAAGTTTTTTTTAATTATCCTGATGTAACGAACGTTAGGTTTATTTCGGTTTTGTTGAATGAATTTAATTTTTTTTATATTGGAAATATCTTTTCGGCCCGTGGTCTATGAAAAATTTGGCCCTCTGCGAAAAAAGGTTACCCGTCCCTGACCTAGAGACTCGATAATCCGTATATCTTACTAGTCCGGATTGACGTCAAGATTGTATTATGGAACTTATAATCCGGATCGCAGGACTCATTAATCCGAATTTACGATCGTTGCATACGTGGTTATCAGTAATAAGATTTCCACAATAATGCAAAGACCTCTCGAAAAATATTTTAAAAGATATTTGTCTTAACCATATCTCTTTACGGAAACTCATTTGTATTCTTATTTTGAAGGTAGGAAGTGTTTTGGTATATAATTGTGCACAACGGTAGTGTTTTACTTTATTTATAATTAATCATTCTTTTACTCTTAAAATTAAGAATCAACGTGTGTTTATTTCAAATAATATCTTTGTTTTGTGATTTCGAGAATAAAGCCTATATTTATTTAACCATTTTTCAAGTCGCATCTCTACTTAATTGTAAGACGCGATATTTCGGATTTCTCATTAATCCGGATTAGCCCTAGCATTAATTGAACCGGATTATCGAGTCTCTACTGTATTTCAGAAACCGAAAAAAAATTATGCAATTTAGTTGAAAAGCATTTCCTTTGTACTTTCAATTCTGCATCTCCAGAAATTATTTTCTGATATTCAGGTGTTCCCAAATATAATTATTCAACAAATGAGTGATTTTTCAAATGGAACACCCCTTATATTTTCGCATATTTTAAATTCTATTCAATACCTCCATCTTGACGCAAATATTAGGGATATTTTTCCAACGGTACTGATCTTATTCAGATAAAACTGCAAAATTTCTACGAAACAGTAGTTCGGTAAAAACCCTCTACCGATCTCCAGGAGTGATAAAAACATGAATTTGATCAGAATTTTATTTCAATTTGCCTAGTCATCGTTCCTAAATGATCAACCTCCTTTATACAGGGTGTCCGTTATCGATGTCCAAATATGAAGAATTTCAAATTATTTTTTCTCGATTTTTTCAAATTGTACACCCTGTATTTTTTCCATGATGATGTACACAGTTCAAAACCTTAATTATTTCAGGAGTCCCCTTAGGTAATCCTAAGGGGAAAATAATTTTTCACTCCTTTGTCCAGCAGACGGATATTCTAAATGAGTCTTACAATGAAACCAAACTGAATGACCAATTTTTGAAAAACTTTAAAACCCCTTCCAAAATCATAATCCTTGAAGTTCAACATGAAAATGATAATGTTTGTCCGAATAAGTAACACATACATAGGTACTTATTATTGGTAACTTGTGTATTTTAACGATTACAGAGTTTTATCGGCATCCAAAAAAATAATTACTCATGAAATGGTTCATATGATTTTCATATTGGAGCAATACTACAGAAACTGCATCGATTATCATTATTGATTACAATATTGTTATTCAGAGCTCAAAGTTATTTCCGAATACAATAAATTGTGATGAATTTTGGTGAAGATGAAATCTTGGATCTTGGATCATTAACACTATTTTTCTTCGTCTTTTTCAACGCCCGTTTGTTTTTATATTCAATATTTGAATAACATTTTCAGATCTGATTTCATTTTTCGTGCCTGCTGGACGCAGGACTGAAAATAGCCCTTTGGTTACATCGATAACGGACACCCTGTATAAGAGGGGTTGATCATTTAGGAACGATGTCTAGGCAAATTCTTGAGTTAAAAGAAATTCTGATCAAATTCATGTTTCTATTGCTTCTGCTTTTACCGAACTACTGTTTCGTCGAAATTTTACGGTTACTTTAAGACGTCTCGAAAGGGTAGAGCACCATCCTTTTCAATTTCCATAGTAAATTGAATATTTGGGTGCCTACTGTTAAGATTGGTTAGGAAGGCTTGCAATTCTTCATCTCCGCGACTCAAAACGACAGAAGTATCATCCACATAACGTATCCACGTGGATGGTTCCTTTGATGCCGATTCGATAGCACTTTGATCAAATTTTTCCTTGAAGAAGTTCGTTATTGCAGAAGTTAGAAGGTTTCCCGTGGCGACACCATTGCGAATTTCTTCATGGAAAAATTCGAATAAAGTGCTATCGAACATATATCAAAGAAGCCACGTGGCTACGTTATGTGGATTATTGTCGTTTAGAGTCACGGAGATGAGTAATTGGAAGCGATTGGAATAAAAAAACTTCAACGGCACACAGCAGCTGAAATATAGCATAATTCAACACAACAAAAATTTTCAAGAAAATCCAGAATCTGACTGTCATAAGTTGGCAGACTTGCAGTAAAATCATATATAAGAATTTTCGTCGGAAAAAAAAGTGCCGAGCTGACTGGTTTCAACTGAGTAATTTTCCAGAAAATCTGAAGAATGTTCGTGAAAATATTTAACTTCACACACATATTTGATCGATGATGTCACATTGTCCCGTTGGCCCAGCACTTTTGGATTTTCGAGAAAGTTTTTGTTGTGCTGCAACCAAAAAATTAAATTCTAATAACTGAAAAAAATTGTGCTTCACATGTACTGAGTTGTACAATTCAAATTTTTTTAATATCCCCGAAAAATCTGGATTGAACGGAAACATTGTGCTACATTTGTCTGGTGTCGTAAATGAAAAAAATAAATAACTGTATTTAAGGCCATTGGCCTAAGACCTTCGGTCCGTTGTAAATATTTCTACTAAAATTCTTTGGATTTTCTGGCAAATCACAAAATGAAAAAGTCAGCCAAGAATTGTCCTCTCTCCACATAGTTCAAAAAAAGTGAGCAGCTCATAGGCGAAGTTGTGCCGTTGTTTTTTTTCATGAATTTCCTGATGATTCACTCAGAAAAATAAAGTTATTGAAAGAAGTTAGCCCAGCAATTTTTTCCTGGAAAATTGCTTTTTATGATTGCGCCAACTTCTTTTATTCTTTACATCTCTGATTCTGATTCTAAGTCAATTAGCCAACGATACCAAATCATTCGGCAATCCAAACGACGCTGCTCACGAGTTTCAGAAATTTCCATCGCAATTTATTTATGTGAGAAAAGACGAGTCCCTAACTCAGATTAAAGAATTACATAGAAACAACTTAGGCCCGGTTTTGCAATCGAAGGTTAACCTTTATGGTTAGGTTACCGACACTCGATGGTTAACTCGTACCTAGCGTTTTACAATAATTTTACCGATTGAAGTTTCGTAACTATGGGTTCTGTTCAAATTTTCTTAAGTTGGTAGAAAATAATGGTTCTTTTGATCTAAATAGTAGGTCGGACGCATTAACGAATTTATAAGACGTCAAAGGAATATTAAAATTTTAAAATCAATGATTGAAATGTATGGGTTTAATATAATTTATTTTCATATTTTATTCAAATGAATATTTCCTCAGTTTGTTTATTGTACATGTATACATAAGATCAATTATTTCTCTAATTTACAATCTATTTAAAATAGAAGTAAATGGAGGTATCTGGAGTAGAGGTACTTGCATTATTCCTTTGATCAGGAAATTCTGAAAGATTAATATTACTAGTGAATTCTACAATATGCTGTATTATGAAGAATGACTGTAGCTACTAACATAGCCTGAGCTGTATCTAATTTTATATGCACTCCCATGACAAGGGCTAGAAAACCGCGTTTCTACACACTCTTTCTCTCAACAAGATTTCTTGTACAAATGTGTGATTTGTTGAATGAGACTTCAGAAGGTTTTCTTGTATTAGCTGAAGGTGTGATGATATAAGGCTCAATTTCATAGCCACTATCTTCTGCTGAATCACTGTGAGGAAAATCCCTTCTTTCAAATGATCCGCACAGCGTAGAATTCTGAAAAATATCATGTGCTGAACCTGGCCATTTTGCATCAATGTTTGTAATTTTCAGAGATGGATCAGCTACAGTTTGCACATTCAAGGAAAAAACTGTTGATGGTTCCAGAATAGTTCAGCTTGATCACCTGGCAATTAAATTTTTATGTGTGCAGTCAATAGCACCTATGCATCTCGGAAACCTGGCATTTTAATTACCATCTGGTTGGACGAGCTATCCAATGTTTTATTTGGTTTGGAATATTCAGCATACGCTGAATAAATAATAATAAAACGCAGCTTTTCGATAATATGAATCTTTAAAAAAAAATCATAATCGTCGTTAATTTCGAAAAAAAAATTTGATCTAAGACGCATCACTTCAGTTCTAAAAGCGTTGAAATCAAATCCATATTAACAAATCTCTAGTGAGAAATCAATTTCTTCAAAACAATAATTTTCGAATCAGACAAACATTTTAGGTTATATATATATTCTTATGAAAAAGAGAGCTAAAATAATACAATAAATGTTGAAACAAAAAGTACCTAAGCTGAGGTAAAAAAAGAACGGGGTATCATAACATTCTTTGTATGATACTGTAGAATCATACGATACTATCAACATTTGTATCATACGATACTATACAGCCAGGGGAAAAAACCTCAGCCGAAAAAACCTGCCTCCCCGTAAACAAAATAACATAAAATATCAGGAAAATCTTGAAAGACATCAGTGTGATCATCTTCATAATATCCGTCGATGGTCTCGGATACACAGATTCTTCCCAAAACGACTCGTAATTCAATCTGAAATGAAAAAAGACAAAAGTAGAAAAGAAACCGATTATTCAGAATAAATCGAAGGCATTTTGGAAATGCATTTGCTACATTAAAAAACATCAACATTAAGATTTCTTTGCCAAATAATGTTCGGAGATTTATAAATATTTATGACAGAAATGTCACAAAATTTGAAAGAAATGAAAAAAAACCTCATTCAATTTCCCCTTTCCGAATCTGTTGAAAGTTACGTAACTGATAATTTTTCAACATAACAAGCTAAACTTGTAAAAAATCAATTAATACATAACTTTCAACTGTCCTCTTTCACGACGATTCTGTTGCCGTGTGGGTTTCTTGCAGAAGAATCTCTTTGATACCATGTTGATCAGCTAATTTGGAGACGTAATCACACTTGTCTTTCGAAATTCCTTCGATATTCAAATTCAAAATCCACAAATTGTTGCTCTCTGGTCGTGAGGGTTTTTTCAAACCAGATACGACCTTCCAGGTGATGATTTTCCGGCACTTCAGATGTTTGAAGACCGCTACGGGACCCCAATGAAAGGCAATCATCTCCCATAGATAAACCAAACATGTTATAACACAAGAAAACAGAATATTTTTCAGGAACAAAAACTAAGACATATTACGAGAATTGGGCGCATTCAGCAGAGACAACTGTTACGGAACTGTTGCCAAATATCTATGATCTTCTGCTGAACGTTGAGCTATCTATGTAACATGTTGGGTAGCGGTCGCCATTTTTAGTAGCGTACCTGACTTGCGCTCCTTTTCGGTAACGTGTTGTGTGGCTGACAGTTGTGACAGTTTATTACCGCCCTTTCTGCTGAATCCGCCCGATGTCAACCGATTTCCGCTACCAGTACCTATCAATAACGCAAACAGTTTCGTAACCGCTCTTTCTGCTGAATGCGCCCATTGTCATTCTGACAATATATGCATATGCATGATTCTATGGTTCTTGAATTAACTTCAGGTTTACCCACACTTTCGGTGTTGGTTAAGTTAACTGATAGTTAACCACGTTTCGTGGGATTGTAAAACGCCTAACCTACAAAATTTCCTTAACCCAGAGTTAACCCACGATTGTAAAACCGGGCCATAGTTATGTTTATGCAAAAAAACGAGAAATTTTTCATTTTTTTGCCCGAGTACGTTAGGCGATACTGGCTTTCACTCCAGTAGGAATGATGGTCCCTTCAAAAGGTTTTCATCCATACAACTCCCATTTTTTCCCTCCCTCCTTTCCACCCATACAATCCTCATTTATTTTCATTCCAAGGCCCGAACAAAGAAATAGATGAACATGGACGTAACAACAATCCGTTACGATGCGAGGCTCTGCTCGGCCGCTAGAGCTAAGCGCCAAGGTGAATCGAGACCAACATAATGGGATAGAACGCGATGGGAACGGAAAAAAATGTGTTACGAGAGGATATGTTGCAATTGGAAGAAGTCGTATGAGCAACTCCTTTCGTCGGTGCACCGCAGAAGTAATTGAAAAGGGAAACCATTGTTTGCAGCTGGTCGCGACGCCTACCGCGTATTTTTAGGAAAATTATAGGTTCGAGGTTTTTGGAAGGAAAATACAGAGTGTCCTAATGCAGACGTCGTATAATATTACGATATAATAGTCTCTTCAGAAATAATTAATTGTCATATGAAAAATCATAATATTGCGGAAAATTGTACGAATTTAGCAATTATGTTCTGTTTATACCGGGTATTTCATTAGGAAACGGAAATACTTAACAGCTTTAAGTAGCTTATGAGGGGTTTCACAGCAACCCAGAATGCATGGAAAAATACAATACAATACAATCGATACAATAGATAGGTGGCAATGAGGTGGTTCTGGAAATACTACATTTATGGGCTCTTACTATCTTCTTTATCGAGATACAGGACGTTTTATATTTTATATGTTTCTCATTTGTAAACGTTAGTTTCCAAAAACACAATATTAATCAAGAAAGTTTATTTTATCAAGTCACTAACTCGTAAAACTGACAGTAACTTGCAAAATTTTTACAAGTTAGTAGTATAATTTACATTAGAAAATTTTGATGTTTGATTTTTGATGATGAAAGAGTTGATACTGATGATGATGAAACATCTGTTGACTCAGAAACTGCTGAACTCGAAGACTGCAGAACATTTGTACTCTCCTCACTACCAATTAATTATAATTTGCTAGACATCATCGACATAACTCATCAAAATTTCGGTGCTCTTCCACCCTCCTGCACGCTTTAGTGCTAAAATATCTCCACCCGAATCCGCAACCATAGTGGCTCCAGGTCTGCGAAAAGACTGTCCGGTGTATAACTCTAGGTCTTTTAAACCTAAATATTTCGCTTTTTGCTTTGGGACACCACCAATAGGCTTTCTGTTCCAGGAGGCCGAAGATTTACATATTTTCTGTATAACATGCAGGGCTTGAAGCTGCAGCCATCATCGGTTATGGTGAATCTTTTTATTGTTAAATTTTTTGTTTGCCGCAATGTCACAATAACGTATATTTCCATATCTTCTACATCATTCATGTTTAAGGAGAGAATTTCGTCACATCGACTACATCCAAAAATCCCGAATATTGTTACAATTTTCGCCAGCAACCACTGGTCATCAGGAGCATGTAAAAGAAATTGTTCAGCCTCTTCTGTACTTAATATCTTGGCTTTTTTTGGCATAAAACGCTCATTTTTTCGTTTCAGAAACGCTATTACCTTTTGAAATCTGCAAATGACAACTAAACGTCATATTGTTCAATAATTTTTTTAAGGAAAACAAACCTGCGAACAGGGGCATTTTCTTTCATTTCCAAGCAGCTTTTCAGCATAGACCATTTTGCCCATAAAGTATTAGGGCTGAATCTAGCTGATAGTTGATTCAAGTAGACCAACAAAACATCTTCAGTTACCCCAATCACACGATTTTTGTTTTGCCACTTTTTGAAGTATTCTCGCTCGTACCTTGAAGCTGATTTTGCAGGTAATAAACTTGATGCTACACTGCTGGCTGCCTCAATAATTTCTTTTGGTACATTCATTTTCGCTTTCGCCAAAAAAAATGTAAAGAAAAATAAACAGACATGTTCATGGCAACGCTTCCATATCTTACGACATTTGCGACAAATTATTGAGATTTTTTTGGAATTTATCTTACCTTTTTACAAATGTGAAGCAAATGAAATATAAAACAATACACGCAAGGTAATGGGTTTTACTGGCTCAAGGAGGTAACTGACTCGCCTGCGGCTTGTCAGTTATATCTTCCATTCGCCAGTAAAAACCCTCTTACCTTGCTAGTAATGTTATATATTATTGCCCGTTTCAACCTGAGTCAATATCAGACGGACCCACCTGGTACATTTTCTTCATATTTGGCGAATGTGTTTCTTAATTAAAGCTCAGTTGTATCTTTCAATAACCTCAAGGAAAATCCAGTTCCGGGTTAACAAAAAATCGAGAATCGTTCGAATCCTCGAAACAACATCCTGTAGGTACCTATATCGAAATTTTGAAATTTTGTGTTTCAATATTTGAGAAGACCATTGAGCTTGAGGGTGGCATTTAGAACTAGATCGATGAGAAGGACGACACTGAAGAAGAGGCATTTATCCAATTATAATTTTCAATATTCTGGATGAGTGATTGTTATCCTAAGCGCGAAGGCTGAACGCTGATTGCATTGGACGTTGTATCTTATATGCTCTTACTAAATAATTTTCAACCCACCAAAAATGAGACTTTAATTGAATTTTTTCATTGCGATGAAACGTTTTATGTCCATACCGAACGTCAACAACTATTATATCTCTTTCCCAATGATCTCATGAAAATTGTTCGAAGAAAATCTTCAAATTGGGAACATTCTCTCGAATATTCTTCACCACTTATTTAAAATATAGATCAATTGTCAAAATCAACAATTTTGAAAAAATTATAGATACTTCTCTAGGTTATATTTCAATATTTCCTGGGATCGTCCCATAGACATTTTAAGCTACTTTTTGTAACTAGAAATTAAGCCGCAATTATTAAGGCAATAATTCTTGAACGGAGTTTTATACTCTCTTATTATCATCTCAACAGGCCTGAGTGTCCAGTTGCCGTTTAATTTGTAGTAACAAAATGTAACTGTAACTAGAAATTTTTATGGTCCATCAAACAGAATAAATAAATACTAGCTCAAACCCGCGGCTCCGCTCTCGCAATATTTCGATTGAAAACGGTACAAAACCCCACATATCAAAGGAGAGACGGGCACGTGACTACGTGTCAAAGCGATCTTGCGTAGATGCAATAATTTCTTGCTCAAATTCGCATTCGTTCAACCTGCGGTTACTTTTGAAGTATCCATTAGAAAACTATACTATAAACAAAATCCGAAATAAATGTCGCAGATAACGATCGCATTAATTTTTGTATGAATTCATTCCATGCCAGTCGGGAGCCCTCTTCAACTTGAACATTTTGCATTGAACTGAAATAGTTAAAAAAGGCTATCGTAGGTTGCTCCAGCAGTTATACATATACCGTCGCGGACTTTTTTTAGAACTTTTTGAGCACTACAAAATTGTTTCTGAATATATTTCGCTATCCCTTATAGTTTACCCAGCATCGGTCGTAAAAGCCAGAAAAAAGCGGGTTAATAACCGACTTTTTCATGAAAACTCGATATTTTTTCTTATTTCTTCATGATATAGGAATGAACCCTACATGAGAATCTCCCAAAATAAATTCTCTACATTATAGTGAAAGTTTCATATTCATCATATTAGTATAGATAACCTAAAAAAATTGTAGCGGATATTCAGAAGATAAATTTTGTTTTCTTCAGTTTTACTAATTTTTCTGTACTTATTTGCATTTGCAAAGCGTGATTTGTCTCATACATTTATTTAATGACCAGAAAAATTAATTCTTCTTCATATTATATTCTATTCTTTATCCTTTTTCATACTAATCATTTTCAAATCATCGAGCTTCACTATAGTTTTATTTTCCAAATGAATGAATGGACAATTAATGCAATTTGAAAAAAAGTGATTATTCATAGGATTTTTTTTGTAGAGAATTTTCATTAGATCAAATTAATAGTTAGTAATGTTTGATATCGAGGTAAAATTCTTCATCTCAGTACAATATGCAGTTTCAGTTATCTATTTATCAGTTAAATATGATTTAGCAACAACATATTATAAGATACAAAATCTTATGCAGAATATTGAAAATTAGAATTGCCTGCCTATTCTTTTTTTTTCTAAAATGAACACGTACAATAAGAATAATGACATCTGCGATGTAGCAAAGTTCTAGCTTCTCGAAACTTTGTGATTGCCAGTTTTCTGGTAGTATTCCAAGGTGGATACAACTTGTATCTCTGCATTAGTCATATCCATTCTGTTTCTTCGGTAAATTAATTTCAGTGGTATTTATAATTCCTTATAATTTTTAATAACGAATGTTGCCCAATGAGAATGAACATTTCTGGTTGAAATTTTGAGTTTCATATTGTCAAGAAAGTAGAAGAACTGAAAATATTTGATATTGAGGGTAATCTTAATTTTTCACCGAGGTACCCGAAATCCAACATCTAGAATGAGAAAAAGCGGAAGCTGAAAAATTAAATGAATTTTTTATGGAATATACATTGCCTCGTTTTGTTCTCTCAATCATAATCACAACTAGGACTCCCAACTAAATTCCCTGTGGAAAGGATGCTTAAATATAGAAATTCATGAACAGTCCTTGAAAGATTCCCATGTTTTTCTGGGAATATCAGATCAAGGAACTCGATAAGAACGATTAGATCTTTTTGAAAAAATTGCATGTATACTTCGTTCAGATAGAAAAGTTTCCTTTTTCCTAAAATGTGACCCAAACGGTTGGCGCTACTTCAATCTAGTCTATATTGTGCCCAATATAGAAAGAAGTATTGAAAATTAATATTTTTGAATGGAAAACGTAGTGTGCTGTGATGATTTTCAATAAACTTTTCTCAGGCAATCTCAAAAATATATATCATGATATACTTCCGAGCTTGAATATGAAAATTCTGAAAAAACCACTTTTCGGTCAACATAATTTGAGCAGGCTCAATTTGTATGACTTCCTCAGGTAAAAAAAATGAATCAAAATCAAAATCCTTTTTGATTTTGTTAAGCCAAAGCTGTTTTTTCGGAATTTTCGATATTCAAGCTCGGAAGTATATCATGAAATATTTTTGAAATTGCCTAAGAATAGTCTATTGAAAATCATCATAGCACTCTATGGTTTTCATTTGAAACATTTTTTTAATTTCTCTAAAATATGAAAAGGCACTAAAATTTTCATGGCACTGGTGAAAAGTACTGAAAAAACTCCACTTAAGATGTTTTTATTTCGAGAGGATAGCAGCAACACTTGGGAAGTTATAGCCAAATATAATAATTGGCCAATTTTCAAAATCACCCTGTAGCATGGAAACTAGACCCCTTAGCGAATTGCGGTTTTCAGCAATTTGAGTTTCTCGAAAAAGGAGAACATGACATGTATAATACTTTTTTCTATCTCGCTTAATTTAGGAGATGTAGTACTAAAACATCGAAATCTGACCGCCCTGTACAAACTCGAACCGAGAGAATATTATTTCTGGTTTACAACCCCAGATGTAAAATTTTCAGATTTGGAGGAACTTACACTAAACCTTGCGGTAACCCATTATTTGTTTTAATATTAGGCATTACTATGATTATCAACAAAAACCAAAAACCTTTTTAACAGCATATTATCCAATCATCGAACAATTTTCCGATACTCTGGACAAGCATTAAGTACAAAATCAAACCATATTTCCATACTGTGTCATATGCCGAACATAAATCCGCGAATGCTTCTGGTACAATCATTCAATTTGACATCGAAACCTGATTCAATGAAGCTGGTGATACTAATAACCTGTTAACAGCAATTCTAATTTTGTAAGCCCTCCTGACAATTCTGTAAAGAGTGACACTGTTTCGAATTTTTTTTTTATTGAATAATGATTAGTTCAAGGCTTTCACGATCAGATAGAATGACATTGAAGAGTTTTCAGGACTTGTGACATGTTCTTTCGAGCATTTAGGCCGTCGTCGTAGATTAGTTCTCGACGTTTCGCCAGTTCGAGTGTCTGGCATCTTCAGGAGTTATATTTCAGGAGATGTTCTCACTGGACTGAACTGCCTGAGTGCAGTTCAGTCCAGTGAGAACATCTCCTGAAATATAACTCCTGAAGATGCCAGACACTCGAACTGGCGAAACGTCGAGAACTAATCTACGACGACGGCCTAAATGCTCGAAAGAACATGTCACATTGAACGATGGCCGCGAAAGCCTCAACCAATTCATTTTCAGGACTTATTGGCCTTGGTCTATCAGGAATTATTTCACTAAACCTAAATAATGATTTAACTACTTTGTTTCAAGGATAATTCTAATCACCAAGACTTTTCTATCCAAGCCACATAAATAGAAGTCCCACCGACCACAAATACCGAAAATATTATTTAAATAAATGTGTTTCCCAAGATACCACATATTCCTAGCCAACATTTATCATCTCCTTCCGACCTAATTCGAGTTTAGGGTATCTTGAAGACCTGTTTCTCAATTTTTTAGATAGGTTCATCCTTCACTTGAAAAATAAGTAGCAAGTCGAGTGCATAGGCATAGTTTCTTTTCGCCGGTGGAAAAAAATGTGAAGATTTCTTACTGACCGTACAAAGTGCATAGGTACGTTCACGCAAAACTAGACCGCTTTATGCAATCATTGTATCATTGTGCTGCTGTTTGGGTTGCCTGAATTCGAATTCAGAAAAGTTTTCAGCGGTTTGCGTTGAATACAATTATTTTATACATCAAAGCTTTCCCACTGCTATTGTAGGTCTACGTCATTTCAACATTAATCCCATATAAAATGTGTGCCGATGTTGATGTTAGGTTAAGTGTCAACTTGAGATGCAGTTATTGAAAAAGCGTATTTCACCTTCGGCTAGTCCCGATAGGAAAGAGTCGATATCTTTGATTCTATGATAATCTTGATAATAGAAATTACGTAAGAAGTGGTTTTCTTATTGATGATTCATTCTCTTTGAGAAGTTGCTTTGGTCTGTGATTCTTGCTACTGACCTTGCGCTTAAGAATATTTGCTCAGGTAGAATGATTTTTTTGGTCCTTTTAGTGCATTTCCAATTTCCTGAAGAATGAAAAAAAAAGATCTGCCAAGAAAACATTCGAAGTAATTTCAAAACATCATCTCGGAATTCTCGAAAATTATGTTAACTTTGGACGATTTCGAAATACCGACTGAAATATGGTATGGAAGTATTTTCTGGAAGTATTCAATTGATGTCAATTGATAAATCAATAATCCACTATTTAATCTGATACTTTGAAAATTTATTGCTCGTTTACTGTCAGCCAATAATTCTTCTAACTGATCTTCGCTATTATTCAAAAGAGAGGCAGTTTAAAATCTAGAAAATTTCGGGACAGTTTGAAATAAGTGACACTAGATATGTAGTATTTTTCTTGTCGATCGAAGGTAGTTTCAGAATATTACTTTATTTTTCGCGTATAGAGACTTGTGCCGACGATTATCCAGAAAGAAATTACATGAAGTTTCCTTCTCGTCAACCCATGAAGCAAAAAATCCTTCACAAAAAAATTTCTCTGATAATTTCACAGCTTTCAAAACATTTCATTACTTAACTTTCATCGATGTTTGTCCGTCTAAAAAGTACAAAAACTCTGAAATATAAATTTATCTAATCTGAAAATGATAGATGGCGTCAGTTAAAAATCTCAATGAAGAAAACAATCATTTTTTCAAGATTATGATGGTAGTAGCAACATTACATAAAATATTACATGGTTCATCAAAATAATAATCGCATTAGGAATTGTAACTTAAAATTTCTTCTCAAGAATAAAATGCCTTTTTCACCAACTGTAGTTAGGAACCGGCAACAAAACTGCTCCACATGAGTTAGGTATATTGACTTAAATTGCAAAAAAATATGGTTTAAATGACATTTTGTGATGAAAATTCATATTAATATGATGTTCTGGGTTAGGTGGAAGGGTTATGTGAACTGAATCTCGCCCTTATATTCTCAATGATCTTCTATACATTTCTGATAATTTTTCAATGAAGTCATTATTATTATTATTATTTCAAGTTGCAGTAAATAAAATTAATTTTAGCCTGTAGGTCTGCAGCATACACAGGCTGGTTGAGAAAAATCGAGTAAAATAACGAAATTTGATTCCCAGAGAATTCAAGCATTTTAAGACTATCAATACAATGTTTTGCCTTCCCGGGTATCAATAACAGCTTAACATCTTCTTTGCGTACTACACACGAGGTTGTTGGACATTTCTTGAGGAATTTGGTTCCATAAACAGGGCAGAACCTCTCTCAGATCATTTAAAGATTCTGGGGTAGGTTGATAATTATCTAATCTTCTTTGGAGCATATCGCATGCATATTCAAGTTTAAATTATTTTACAGCGATTTTCTCGAAGATTACATACTTTTCAAAACGATTGAATACGATATCTCTAACTCTTGTGGAGCAGTATATTTTCTGCACTAGGTATTGAAAAACCTGTTATTCTCTTTCAACCATCCTGTGTTTTTGAGTTTTGTTCGGATTAACGAGGCTTTTCTATACTAGTGAAATGTGGTAAAAATTTCAAAAACCAAATTCTGAAAAAAAAGTCCTAATATCAATTGGAGGACAAACATAACGTAATACATAAGTGCAAACCGAATTTATCTTCTTGTCAACCTGAATTAACGATTCGACAATCATTCATGAAAATCCCGACCAAAAACCCAATCTCAATTCAATTCGAGATGGCTTCACGGCTCTCATTTCCTCGTTCCAATTCTTGCTTTCGTTCTGTACGAAAAAAAAAAGTTCATCCTTCATCCCCATGGATTGGACAGGATCCATTATTCCATGAGACACGTGTGCCTCGAGTACACGATTTTCCGTGGAATTAATTGTTTTCCGCCTTGAGAAGCGGATTTATTTTTGTGCCCTGATGAATTTTGCGAGATTAAACGAGTAGTTCTGGTTGATGATCAAGAAGATGATTCAGCCCGCCCTTCACGTTTCTGCTTTCCGTTCGCTTTAAAGCGAGGTAATCGTTTTGCACGCGATGCATGAAGGACCCTTCTATCGATCTTCAAAGAGGACCTACTCGATTATGGCGGTTTTTCAATTCGTGACATAACCGTGGAACGATAATGATTTAACCCTTGTTGAATGAAGTAGCTGTTTAACTTATCTCCACTTCTCACTGAACAAAATTTATGATTTTGCCTGATGAAGGTGTCTGAGATGAATTCCGAATTGTTATAAAGTTTAATAGTTTATGGAAGCCAATGGAGGAAATTTTGAACATTTGATTTACTAACGCAAATCTGATTTTTTTGATTGCAAGCATGACAACACACTTGATTTTTTTCTAGTTTGTAAAAAGGGATCAGTGAAAATAGGCTAATCAATTGTAAAAATAACCAAAATATTCAAGTTGGCTCATTTGAGCTCTTGCGATTTACGTTTTTTATGCACCGTTTTGAAGCGGATATTTAACAGTTCAAAGTTAGTTCAGAATAGGTTGTTATAACCACTGCGACATAATGGTCTATTTTTCCTCCTGACAAAGCTGTTCTCACAGCTCGTCTTCCAGTTCCAGAGATCTAATGAAATCCAATATCTGGAAAGGCTTCAGCGAGGCTAATGCCTCACTCCTACAAGTTTCTTGACCAAGGCATTATTTCCTTTTGCTTACAATAGCCAAGCATTCCATGACTAGGTGAATGGGAGTTTCTTC
Source organism: Hippodamia convergens (assembly GCA_038502775.1). Classification (NCBI taxonomy): domain Eukaryota; kingdom Metazoa; phylum Arthropoda; class Insecta; order Coleoptera; family Coccinellidae; genus Hippodamia; species Hippodamia convergens. The sequence goes on along the minus strand of CM076608.1, from coordinate 11,779,027 downwards.
CTCCTCCCCATAGAATTTACACTCGTCAGTGTCCAATAAGATCATTCTCAACAGGTGATTTCTGAGGCGACAAAGCCCTGTAAGGAAGCCGGTGTTGTTGGTTTTTACTAACATCTAGAGACCTTTTGGATCTTGTTGTTTCAAAGGAGGGAGTGATCCCTCCCTGGGAGATTCCGCCAGAGTGTTTCTCCTTCTCCAAAAACTCTATTGGCAAATTGAGTTTGCTCCAGCACTTCCAAGTCAACTTTGACTCAATGGCATAGGAGCTCAGTGGTTTAATAGCAACTTGACTATCTGAGTGGAAAGCTATATCACACTTCTGATATTTTTTCTCTAATGTTACTTTATGATTCATTGTTAGGCAACATTTTTTTCGTGAAAATTTGACTCCCGACCAATTTGTGCAACAGTTTACGCTGGGGCCTACCCATTAGTACCTGGTTTGACCGATCTTCGGTCAGTTTTTTTATTAGAATAAGTTTTTTATGATAAAATTTAGTATATGAGTTGCATACTATGAAATAGGAATAAATATCATTCCAACCTAATAATAAAATAACTTTAATTTCATTCAAATGAAAATTCCGAGTGTAGGTGTCGTAGGTTTTTTTCCTACATATTTTTTTTTTTTGAAAGATAGATGAATTCAGAATAGTTATCATCCAAATGAAACCATTTTCTATTCCCAAGCTCAGAGATTTTTTTTCATGAGATTGGAGAAATGATATTAGATTTTGTCACTGAGATGTGAGATATACCGGTTTCAGTCTTATTTGGCATCAACAGTATTCCATACACCTCAGGGACAAAATCTCCATGAATATTAATGATATCCATGATATTTAAAGAAGTTAGGTGTGATGTACTGAGTAGAATTGACAAAGCAGTGACATCCAATTTCGTCAAAATGAAGTTCCACATCTCCAGTCACATGCTAAAAAGAACACTTTACATCCTCTTTCACTCAGTGACAAAATCTTATATCATTTCTCCAACCTCATGATAAAAGATCTCTGAGCCTGAGAATTGGAAATGGTATTCATTTCGATGATTACTATTCTGAATTCATCTTTGTTTCAAAAATATTTTCGGTGTGGCCTCCTTTTGTTTTTCGTTTTATTCTTTTTCTCAAAAATACATATTTTTTTCATTAATTATACATCAATATCTGCTTGAGCAACCAATTTTTTCCACATTATATTATAATAATAATAATAATTGTCTTTATTTTCCATCGACCATAAAATTTGGTATAGAAAAAGTCAAGTATCAAGAGTAGAGCAAAAAAAAATTATATAACGTTAAGTGAGTAGGCAATCAAAAAACGAACTTTTTAAAAATTTAAAATTTTATACACTAAAATCTAGCTGTGAAAAATTCTTCTGTGCTATAAAACGATCTGTTGAAAATAAGTGTTGAACGAGATCGGAGATGTTTCGTATATTCGCTGGAATTTTGTTATAAATTTTTATACCCATTATTAGGAAAGAATTGTGGGTTTTCGAGAGTCGATGTGTCGGTATTCTAAGATCGTTTCGGGATCTTGTATTAAATTCATGATTATACCCATTAGTGGCAAATCTGTTTCTATTCTTGTGCACATAGACAGCACACTCGATAATATATAAACCAGGAAGGGTGGCAATTGATAACTGTCTAAACAAGTCTCTGCAAGAAGTCATCGAATTAACTCCAGTTATAACTCTAACAGCACGCTTCTGTGCCTTAAAAACGCATCTCGACTCTGCAGATATTCCCCAAAAGCAGACGCCATATCTAAGTCTTGACATCACCTGAGCATGAAAAATGCTGATCAAGTCGTCTTGGCTGAGAACACTCCGAAGACTGCGCAAGAGGTAGCATGCCGTATTAATCTTGGACGCGAGCTTTTCGCAATGGGATTTCCACGTGAGAGTGTCATCAATAATGATTCCCAAGAAGGAAACATTGTGTGCTCTATGCAAATTTATGTCGTTAATGCCTATCTTTATGTCCAAATCTTCTGTTTGCTGATAATTATGAAAAACCATGTAATTCGTTTTGGACAGATTCAGAAAGAGTCTATTATCACTGCACCAATTCATGAGGTTAGTTAGCTCGGTATTGCATTTTTGCGCGAGATTATTTAGCGCAAAGATGAAAGCACCAGATATCTCTACCAAAGCCGACTATGCAAGAAAATTAATGAAAACCCAATAACAGAAGAGGATAATGTAGAAGCCGCATGGGTAAAATTAAAGAACAATTTAAAAAATAGTGCTAAGGAAGCCGTAGGAGAAAGAACAATAGACACCAATAGAAAGAATAATAACCCATGGTTCACCCCAGAAATCAAAGAGCTGGCAAGAGAAAAGAAGAACGCCTACATAAACTACATCAACAATAGATCAAACGAAGATTACGAAGTGTACAAAGCAGTGAGAAACAGAACAACTAATGCAATTAAAGAACTGAAGAAAAAATACTGGGAAAATTTCTCGGTAGAAATGGAGCATGATCTATACGGAGGTCAGAGGAAGATCTGGAACATGCTGCGGAAGAGAAAGAAAGCTGTGAACGAGGAAGTGGTGATTAACGCTATAGACCAAGAAACGTGGGTAACAAACATACTTTGAAAACCTGTATGATGCTGGTAACGAGGACCAACTGAACACCGGATGCCCTTCTTCTCCGTATGATTCAGAGGATCAGATCACACTTGAAGAACTACAGACAGCACTGAAAAAACTGAAGAACCGAAAATCCCCAGGCACAGACGGTATTCCAAATGAACTGCTCAAATATGGAGGCTCAAAGATCGAGAGAGAACAAATGAAACTATACAGCAAGATAGAGCATACTGGATCAATACCCGAGGATTGGAAGACGAGTATAACAATACCAATATATAAAAAAGGACAAAAATCCGATCCAAAGAACTATAGAGGTATAAAATTACTTAGCAGTGTACTAAAGTTATTAACAAAAATACTAGCGACTAAAATTAATGCTAAGGTAGAGATCTCCGAGGAGCAGCAAGGTTTCCGTCCAAATAGATCTACTGTGGATGCAATATTCATACTACGTCAACTAATAGAAAAATCCATAGAGTTCAATAAGCCTATGTACACATGTTTTATAGACCTGAAGCAAGCATTTGACAGAGTGAAACTCCGGGATGTTATTGATCGATTGAAACAAAAAGGCGTGAATCAACATCATATTAACCTAGTGAGGCAACTCAATACTAACAATAAAACGAAGATAAGAACAGAACATGGCCTCACGAGAGAACTTAAGGTTTTATCTGGGATCAGACAGGGAGATAGTCTTAGTCCGTGCCTTTTCAATACAATAATGGACCAGATAATTGAAAGTGTAAATGAAATTAACGCCGGTTTCAAAATGGGCGATCGTCGTCTGAGGATACTCTGCTATGCAGATGACGCATTTCTGACGGCTGAAAATGAGGACGACTTACAGCGCCTCCTACATAGGTTCAACTTGACAGCTCAGAAACTCAATATGGAAATTTCGTGCGAAAAAACGCAATCTATGGTAATATCTAAAGAACCGATACGATGCAAATTAGTAGTAAATGGCAAAATCATAGATCAGGTTATGAATATCAGCTATTTGGGTGTAGTAACATCAAGCAACAGATGCATAGCGAAGGAGGTGGACACTCAGGTGAGGAAGGCCGCAAGAATATCAGGGTGTTTACGAGATGTAATATGGAGAAACAGATATATGACCACTGAAAGTAAGACGCGAATTTATAAAACTTGTATAAGACCCATATTGACTTACGCTGCTGAAACGAGAGCAGAGACATCAGAAACAAAAAGAAAAATGAGAACAACAGAAATGAAAATATTGCGAACAATAAAAGGAATAACACTGAGAGATAGAATACGCAATACAGACACTCTGCTAGAATTAGGAGTACAGGACGTTGTTCGATGGGTGAGAACAAGGCGCTGCTATTGGAGGGATCACGTAGATCGGATGGGTCCAGAGCGACTTGCGAAGTGGGCCAAAACGCAAAATCCAGGAACGAAAAGACCAGTTGGTAGGCCCCCAAAACGTTGGAATGACAGCTGGACATTATTAATGTCACAAGAAGGCACATGACAGAAATGACAGGACTCCGTCCTATTTCAAGAAGAAGAAGAAGAAGATTATTTAGCGATCGGTCATAAGCTATAAATGCAGAATCGTCTGCATACAACGTTAAATGTGAATTGATCCCTACATCCAGATCATTGATGTAGATGAGGAAGAGGAACGGACCAACGACGGACCCCTGCGCAACTCCCATATTGTTTCGGACTGTATCTGAGCACACTTGCTGTTTTATTTTGTTGCTTACCCCGCTAATGGTGGTATATTGGGGCCTATCTTCTAGAAAACAACGGATTCACTGTAGAGCGTTTCCTCGTACCCCATGATTCTCTAGCTTTCGGAAAAGCCTTTCGTGTGACACACAATCGAATGCCCTACTGAGATCACAAAAAATCCAAGCAGGACACTGAGCATCCTCCAGATGCAAGTAAATCTCTTCCATGAAATGAAAGATTGCATCTGCTGTGCAACGGCCTGGCAAAAAGCCGAATTGATTTTTAATCATTAAATTATAGGAAAGGCAAAAATTTACCAACCTGTCCATAAAGCAGTATTCGAAAATTTTTGAAAAGGAGGAGGACAATGTCACAGGTCTGTAATTACGGATGTCTTCAGCATCACCCTTCTTGTGCAGAGGTATTATTTTGCTGAGTTTTAATCTTTTCGGAAAGGCGCCACTAATGAATGAAAGATTTACCAACTCGGTCAAGGGTTGTACAATGAAGTTGAGACTTTTTTTGAGTAAAATTAGAGGAATCTCGTCAAAACCACAAGATTTCTTACTCATCAGTTTCCTATTCAGGGTATGATGATGATTTTCATTTGAAATATTGACTTTTCATGAAGTTGGTCGCTTCACTCTTGTAAAGGCGACTTACAATATGCCTTGCATGAAAACCTAACTGGACTTTAAGTCAAATGCAACAGATTCAAAAGTTTCCCTTGGAAAATGCAGATTCAACGGGAAAATGGTGCATCTCTGCACCATTCTGCATTCATCGAATAAGTGCTCAATTTTTACGCAGGGGCCTTTCTTCTATTATTTGAAATTTTTTTAATGATTTCTTTTCTCAGGAACTGTGAGGGACAACCCCAATAAAACTTTCAATATAATGCAAAGCCCTCCCAGAAAATATTTCAATAGATGATAGTCTTTTTTAGCATCATCAGTATCCCACACCACTCAGGGACAAAATCTTCATAAAGAACTTCTATATTTGAAGCAATTAGTTGTGACGTATTGAGTAAAATATTACAAGGTAGTGACAACTAATGTCAAATGGAAGTTTCACATCTCCAATCACCTGCTAAAAAGAAGTGCGTACATCCTCTTTCACTCCATGACATTTTAGCAGCCATAAATCAGGGCCCCAATGCAAGTTGCTCCGAGTGATGTAAACGACCAATTCTTTTCGGGACTGTGAGTTGTTTCTGAAAAATACTTTCAAATATATATATATATATATATATATATATATATATATTCTTATGAAAAAGAGAGCTAAAATAATACAATAAATGTTGAAACAACAAGTACCTAAGCTGAGGTAAAAAAAGAACGGGATATCATAACATTCTTTGTATGATAATATAGAATCATACGATACTATCAACACTAGTATCATACGATGCTATACAGCCAGGGGAAAAAACTTCAGCCGAAAAAACCTGCCTCCCCGTAAACAAAATAACATAAAATATCAAATATCAGGAAAATCATCTTGAAAGACATCAGTGTGATCATCTTCATGTTATCCGTCGATGGTCTCGGATACACAGATTCTTCCCTAAACGACTGGTAATTCTTAATCTGAAATGAAAAAAGACAAAAGCAGAAAAGAAACCGATTATTCAGAATAAATCGAATGCATTTTGGAAATGCATTTGCTACTTTAAAAAACATCAACATTCAGATTTCTTGGCCAAATAATGTTCGGAGGTTTATAAATATTTATGACAGAAATGTCACAAAATTTGAAAGAAATGAAAAAAAAAACTCCATCAATTTCCTCTTTCCGAATCTATTGAAGGTTACGAAACTGATAATTTTTCAACATAACAAGCTAAACTTGTAAAAAATCAATTAATACATAACCTTTCAACTGTCCTCTTTCACGAGGATTTTTTTTCTGTTGCTGTGTGGGTTTCTTGCAAAAGAATCACTTCGATACCATGTTCATCAGCTAATTTGGAGACGTAATCACACTTGTCTTTCGAAATTCCTTCGATATTCAAATTCGAAATCCACAAATTGTTGCTCTGTGGTCGTGAGGGTTTTTTCAAACCGGATACGACCTTCCAGGTGATGATTTTTCGGCACTTCAGATGCTTGAAGACCGCTACAGGACCCAATGAAAGGCAATCATATCCCATAGATAAACCAAACATGTTATAACACAAGAAAACAGAATATTTTTCAGGAACAAAAACTAAGACATATTACGAGAATTGTCATTTTTCAAATTGAGGTGTTACATGACATTTTCCCCTCATAAAAAAAATCTCTTCCCGCTTGAATGTCAAAAATTCGGTTAGCAGAAATAGAGAAATATATAATATATAGAACGACGTCTTCCAGGATTCTTAACAAAAAAGAAAAAAAAGGGCAGAGAAAAATAGACTTTTCACCAATCTACCCGAAATTATTGATCTGAAATATAAAATACAAAAGTAGAAGAAAATTCGTAATGAATAAAATTGTTTTCAAACCAAACCACCCTTTGCAGAAATGATTTGGTTAAAAACTAGTCATGACAGAAATGAAAAAAAACTGCATCAATTTTCCCTTTCAGAATTTGCTGAATATTGGAAAAAAGCTGATAATTTTAAACATAACAAGCAATACCGTTGATTGGAGTTAGTAAAAAATTAATGAGTACTTTTAATTGTTCTCTTTTACGAAGAATTTTCTCTTTTGCTGTGTGAGTTTCTTGGAGAAGAATCACCTCAACATTCCTTCAATATTCAAATTTAAATGTACAGTCTTGCTCTCTGATCGTGAGGTTTTTTTAAACCAGGTACGACCATCCAGGTGATGTTTTCTCGGAGACATTTGAAGACCGCTACAGAACCTTAATGAAGGGAAGTCATGCACCATAGAAACATCTTTAAATACAAGAAAACGGAAAGAAGAACAAAAAAGAATGGTTTACAGACGAAGTGAAAACTTTAGCAATACAAAAAAAGAAGCATACATCATGTACAGAAACAGAAGAACAACAGAAGAATACGAAAGATATAAAGGGACCAGAAATAGAGTGAATGAAGCCATAAAAGAAATAAAGAAGACATACTGGGAAAAATTCTCTGCTGACATGGAACATGACCTATACGGAGGACAAAAGAAAGTTTGGAAAACGCTAAGAAACAGAAAACGAACAGTCAATGAAGAAGTACAAGTAAATAAGATTACACCCGAAAAATGGAAAACGTACGTAACAGACTTATATGGATCGCGAGTAGTTGATAGCGAAGATGTTGATAGCGAGGACAATACATACAATGAAGAACTTCCAGACGAGTATAACATAACGCTAGAGGATGTACATGAGGCACTGTCAAAATTGAAGAACAGAAAAGCTCCTGGCCCAGATCGAATCGTCAATGAAATGCTGAAGTAGGGAATACCTGAATTAGAAAGAGCGATCACAATACTATTCCAAAAAATTATCTCGACCCAAAAAGTACCTAATGACTGGAAAAACAGCATAACAGTACCAATATACAAAAAGGGAAACAAAAACGATCCGGAAAATTATAGGATGATCTGCCTATTGAACAGCGTAAGTAAACTGATGACCAAAATCATTACAAAAAAATTGTTAAGAAAAAGAAAATTCTTTGCCTTTACGAAGGCACATCGAGAACATTTTTTAAACATAGATATCTCTCATCTCAGTGACAAAATCTAATATCATTTCTCCAATCTCATGATAAAAGAACTCTGAGCCTGGGAATTGAAAATGGTATTCATTTCGATGATTACTATTTTGAATTCATCTATGTTTCGAAAAAATTGTTGATCAGAATAAAAATTAGCGACGAACAACAAGGCTTCAGACAAAATAGATCGACAATAGACGCAATTTTCATCCTCAGGCAAATGATCGAAAAGTCCATCTAATATCAAAAACCTCTGTTTCTCTGTTTTGTAGATCTCAAGAAGGCATTTGATCGAGTTCGTATAGCCGACATCGCTGATATTCTTCGAGAACACAGAACACCCGTAAATTACATTAACGTGATAAAAGAGCTCAATGGAAATAACCGAACACACATCAAAACATCACAAGGGTTTACTGAACAAGGTCCAATACTAACAGGAGTCCGCCAAGGTGATTGTCTGAGCCCATTCTTGTTTAACTTAATCATGGATCGGATAATTAAGAGTGTAAAAGAGGTATCTGGAGGATACAGAATGGGACTACGATCAATGAAAATACTATGCTATGCTGATGACGTGATCCTGATGGCCGATAATGAGGACGACTTACAACGACTGCTATATCGGTTCCAAACAACCGCCGAAAATCTCAATATGCAGATATCCTTGGAAAAAACAGAATCAATGGTCATAGCAAAGGGGCCTACAAGATGTAAATTAGCCGTAAATGACAGAATCATTCACCAATGCATGCAGTGCACATACTTAGGAGTCGAGATCACAAGCTCCAAAACCTTACAACAAGAAGTACGAACACAAGTAAATAAAGCCTCAAGAATCTCCGGATATCTGAAAGACCTCATATGGAAGAACAAATATATATCTACCGATAGTAAAGTCCGCATATACAAAACAGTAGTAAGACCACTACTTACATATGCAGTGGAAACTCGAGCGGACACAGCAAAAACAGAGAACATGATGAGGGTAGCTGAGATGAAAACATTGAGGACCATTAAAGGAGTTAGCTTAAGGGACCAAATAAGCAGTGACGATATAAGAGAAGAGCTGAACATTCAAGACGTAGTGCGATTCACGAGATCGCGACGACGCTATTGAAGAGACCACGTCGACAGAATAACGGATGATCGATGGGCGAAGTGGGCAAAGGATGAAAGACCAAACTCACGAAGACCTCTCGGCCCCCCCCCCAAGAGATGGCACGACAGCTGGACATCTGTTTCTCAAGAGGCTGAATAGTGGAAGAAACAAGACTAAGTCTTAAGAAAAGAGGAAGAAGAAGAAGAAGAAGGAATATTTTTCGGACAAAAAATTACGACGTATACCGAAAGGAAAATGCATTTGTCCCATAAATTCGCACCTTTATATTATTTTCTGGAAATAAACACTCTCGAAAGGGCATTTCAATTACTCCCGTGTACAGCTATGTTTATGCGGTAGCTCTGTAGCGCACACCGACCTTTACATCGTCCTTTTCAAAAGCCGCCTGTTTGACCGATGTAAAGAGACCATCGCCGAACATACGTAATTCCTCCATTCTGACGACCTTGCCTTTCCCGAATACCCGAACAACCGTTGTTGTTTTATTCGCTTTGAACTCAATTAATTTCGACGAGTGTTGCGGTTGCATTCGCGAGGGCGCTGTATGCGTTTCCACCCCGTCATGCCCCAATTTGCCGTAAATTAAAGTTGCTGGAACGAGCTATCGGGATACCGCTCGAGCTGAAGCGCGAATGACAAACTAATCATAAATGCGATGAAAAAACAACTTTGGCGCAGTGCTGTCAAGTCCTGGGAGTGAGAAGTCCGCGAAATCTGCACCAGAAAATCCTGGAATTGAAATATAAAACTTGATGGAATTCTCTAGATATTGATTTATTCAAATCGCAAATGTGCAAATATACTGCAATACCCATGAGGAGCTGTTTACATTCTAAATTTTTTTGGTTAAACATAGATAGGTAGTATAGATAGGGGAGAATGATTAAACTTTGGGGAAAAACGAAGGGTTTATAATTTTTCTTATTAAAGAACCCCGCACCTTACTTGGGAAATGCGGGCCCGATGAATTTTCCCCATTTTTACATATCGCATTCTCGCTACAAAAGTGACACAACTCAAAATCAAAAGTCAAAAATATTCAATTGCTAAATATTATCTAATTGATTGGAAACATAAAATAGACACCAATTTTGATATGTAGATATCTATATGATATATGGAGGACCCACTGATGTGGGTAAAAATTTTCTATGATTTTATCCTGGCTCGTTTCCTGACCTAATTCATAGCATAAACCGAGTAAATTTTGAGTTGTGTCACTTTTGTAACGAGCGTGCGATATTATGTTTATACCAACCTTAGGAACAATATATCAAATTTTCACGACATTCTTACATCCGGTTTGTTATATAGTGCGTTTCAAAATTGCAGCATTTTTTAGATTCTTATGATAATTCTTCTAATTTTCAGAATTTCATCATTGTACCTTGGGTTCTGAATAACAAGAGATCACAGATTTTCAAATACCTCCCACTTCGTTATACAGACTGTTTCATGAAGCTGTATAAGTAACTTTGTTAGTGACTTTTGGACCACCTGAGTTCAAAATATGATACCAAGAAGTATATCATTTTGTGTGGAGATTTTCATCGATGTTCAAAAACCGGTTGCATAATGATTTGGGTTTTAATTCGGATTTTATATAATTTTTCTTCAAAACTCATCTGTTGTTAGCATTGCTGATAAGTAATATAGGTTTTCGTTCAGTATAAATATTGGGATAGGTATTGACAGTCGGTCCAAAGGTGTTTTTATTTAGGAATGTACAAGATGGACTTAATTCGGTGTCACTAATCTCAATTCGCAAGGGCGATTCACTTATCCTGATAACCCCAATTATCTATAAAACGTCAAAATATTTTTTCATTCTGTGAATGACGTTTTGAGCAAGTCAATATGAATATTGATTACTAGTAATCAATATTGATCTATGTTCATCATATATTGACAAATGTCAATCCAAAAATCAAAAAAACTGTCACGATTCTACAAAGTTGCATGAAAATCAGTTATTGTCTGACGAAGGAGTCTGATTTAGACTCCGAAACGTTACGCTTAAGATTTCAAAGTGTTTTCATTTTCTTTCTGTTCATTGTTAAGCAACAATTTTTTCTCGTAAAGTTTTGGCCCCTGACAAATTAGTGCTCAAATTTTTACGCAGGGGGATTTCTTATATTATTAAAATTTTTTTTCCAATTCTTTTTTGTCCTCAGTCAGACAAATTCTTAAATTCATGAAACTTTTCAGAATTGCGGAAATTAGAACAAAATTATATACTTTCTCTGTTTCGATTAAAAAATTTGTTGATAGCACCGAAGAGGGCCGGATCCGAAACAAGGCCGTTGAGGCGGATCTAACGGGAGAAACCCAAACCCAAGATTCGGATGTAAAATCACTCGGGCGACAATTATGAGTATATCTGATTATATGTTGAATCAGTTGCTTGAAGATACATCGTGCCAAAATTTAGTCATAACTTTCGATGTCGAAAACACAAGTAATAATTTGGCTCAGTCCGTCAGTCGGATTAATGTTTATCGATGTCATTTTACCCTCAAGCACCGTTTCTTTCTCTTTTTATAAGAGCAGCGCTCTTACAATGTAGGGACCAGTTACGATATAAAATAATTTGTCTTGTCATTCAAGCGAATCATATAAAACACTGGGAAACGTCAGTTCTGCCCAGCACAATCCGTCTTCTCTATTTAAGATGAAATACCCTGTACCATCTTCTGTATATATAAAAATGAATTGCTGTGCGTTAGATACGCTAAAACTTCAAAACGGCTGGACCAATTTGGCTAATTCTGGTCTTGACTTATTGGTAGAATTCCAGGGAAGGTTTGAAAGGTGAGATAATATGAAAATATAAGGTATTCAATATGGTTTTTCCTTAGAAATGGAGGTGATCGATTATCATTGATTTTCGATTATCATCGATGTTTGACAATTAAACATCGGAGTTTTAAAATTGATTTCGCATTATTTATAACATTGTTACATCTATTTCTCGATTTCAATAATTTCAAGTGAGTTTGAACAAAACACCAATGTTATCAATTAATAATACATAAATAATTAAATAATATATCGATAAACATCGGGTATCATGTTCGGTTATCTATGTCAATATCGGCTTCGGTGATCATTTGTGAAAGTGACATTTGAAGCGTCTAAATGCAAAACCAGATATTCGATGTATGAGCCGTTCCGAGAAAAACCTGCCGAAATCATAGTTTTGAACTCCCAGTTCGAATTACGAATAGATCCTTTCAACAGTCTACTTATGAACATGAGGGTATAAGAATCGATTGCCATCAACTTTCTCTATTGTAATCCTTCCTTAACTCATTTTTTGAGAAAATGTCAAATGTCTGGTTTTGCATTTAGACGCTTCATTTCAAGTTACGTCCTCTTTTTGCAGTTGATCTTTTGTGATAGGTACAACTCACCTCGAAGTGTGCGAGAACTTTTTTGTCAACTTGGTTAATTTCAATTTGTAATGCCGAGAATAAGAAGACCTGACATAAAAAACTGCGTCACGGGAGGGCCCATGCAAAAATCTTTTTTTTAAAATAGTCACATTTCCGACATATTTAAAATCAAAGTTATCAGCCAATCTAAGAAATTTCGTGAATATCTGACGTACTGAGCCTACATCTGTATCGAGTATTAATCGACCATCTGTTGCGATGTCATTGTACTGTAAAACACATTTTTGAAATTTTTCTTAAATTCGTTTTGATTTTTAAAAAATACCGCAGATTCCTACAAATAGTATTTACCAACGAATGCGAAAGAACTAAGATAATATTTCATGAAAAACAATAAAATATACATACGATTTCGATACAATGAAAACATAATTTCATATGATAATATAGTCGGTATCTGAAAAGGTTTTGCACGAGTTCATCTTGTTAATTTATTATTCACAATATTTTTCATTATCAAACACCGGCCAGGGCAATATTGTAATTGCATTATTGCATTAGCTCAAACAACTTCATTAAATACGAGAGGTATTTTGACCCCTGATACATGAATCAAATGGATCACTTATGAACATGTAATCTAATAATATATGTTTAGAATTTAGAACCTATATAAAGTGGGTAAAAAGTAACGTACAGAATCTTCGAACAAGTCATTTTTTGTTTTGAATTACGTAAATTTCCATGTATATCAGAGGAGTATGTTACTCATGTAACTTTTTACTAGGTGTAAAGAATAGATTAGTTTTTTTCAGATGGGAAGCCTTTTTTATACCAGAAATGCCTGCTAAGGCTATTCGTTTTTTTATCAAAATTTTTTAATTGACTGTATTGAATTGATTCGAATTTCATGTATTGAGGTCAATGACATACACTTTAGTGCGATTGATGTTTTTCATGTTATCGGAAAAATGTCTTTTTTTGTTAGATAGTTATTGATGAATTATCAGAAATAAAATGACAATTACAGGAACAAATTGATAGGTAATTAATACATCCTTTAATCAGTAAATTGGATGCTCAAATTGAGTGCTATTACCGACTTGGAATTGCCACAACCTGAAAAAAATACTATGAATACCTGAATACTGATAGAAAGCAAATGAATGTCTCGTTGTGTTTGATTTTTCTTCGAGCAATATGGATTTCGTATAACAGATAAGCAACATATGGGAATCATTCTTTCCTTATTTCGGAGAACGATACTGCCTGGTATGCCCAGAAAAAAAGAGAACACTGAAATTGACATCGGTGGATCCAGAAATATTAAAAATTTGAATCGAATAAGTTTGACTGTTTTATCACTATAAAAATGAGGGTTGATAGAAAACCCCATTTATATGATTGTTTAGCTATATAACTTCAACCTTTTATACCAGTTTCACGAACGTCAATTATAATTAAAAGGTTCTTTGAAATTTTATTCCTGCATTAAAAAGGATTTTTCATTGCCAGCAGCTATGGATCTGATATTTAAGGGCGGATTTTACTGCATTCTTGAATTTCAATAGATATTCGAAAAACTGGTGATCATTCAAAAAACTACCACGCGTAGGGGATGCATTGAAACTCCTGAAATATATACCTTAGTTGCATGATTTCAAATATGAATCGTTCTATTCAAGTATTTTCCACAAAATCAAAATAATTAGTACCGGAAATATGAATGTTGTGGGTTTTCTTAATTTCTCTCTGTGAAATTTTGTACACTTCAGGCCTGTTAAAAATTCATATTCTTCATGTGAAATTCAACTTTTGAACCCTAAAAGTCGTTTTCTCTCGTTACTTTTTCCTTTAACTCGTAAATACTTCAAACAATTTCATTGTTTGATTCATCATATCGCTTCCGCCATTTATTCCATACATTTTTTTGTTCTCGAGGTCCTCTGGGAGAATTATATTTCACGATGAAAAAAACCAGGCAGGAATAATTGTTCCTTCATGCTTCATCAGAGGCTGTTTTATCTTCGAATGTACATAACATTCGTGTGAGCAATGCTTCATATTAGCGTATCCGCCATTTTTGAGCGCTTGTGTCTGTGAACGTTGTAATTTCATACTTTGAGAACTGAAATCATCAGGATACCTTTTCGGTCCGAATGCGGAAAATATATTAAATATTAACAAATATCGTGTAAATAAATATTTTGTTCTATATGAATGCATTCTTTCAAAACGAAGATCTATTAATTAATAAATAAATTGAAGATTAATAAGTGGATTTAACTGTGAATGAATAATCTGGAAATAAATTATGATAAAAACAAATTTTTTTTCTCAGTGTAGGAGGTAAATTAGCCATAATTCGCCGCGTTGGCCAAACGAGTTGGCGAATGGATTTGTGTGGATATCGAGAGGGAAAATGTATAGGATTTGATACGGATTTAGGATAGGAAAATGGTTTCCCCTGTATGGTACTAGGAGATAAACCACGGCTCAGGTAGGCAGGCTCGCATACCTGAGATAGGTCTGTCATCTATCGGGGTCGTAGTTGAGTACCCAACCGCTACCGCAATAACGATTTGAATAGGAATGTATTCAGAATTGAATACTAAATCAACATTGGAAACGAAAAAACAGAAGAAAATTTTTTTGAATTTTTTTTTCATTCCTTGTATAAGTGAACATAATCAGGCTTCAAGAATATTTCAGCTCGGTAGATAAAGTCGAACAATATCATAATCCCAAATTTCAAATAGTTCCCGTTCTCTAGAAATTTTTTATAGGCCGTCGAACTTGGTACACCTGTATATGAAATTTTGAATTTAAAAATTCCGAGCCCTTCTTGAAAATATTTAAACCAGTCAAATTCGTGGTACACCCGGTATATTAAAGAACAAAGAACATCGCAGGCAGTCGTCCTTCGGCAATATCAGTTTATACTCGAATCAAAGTGTGTTTCATCCCGAGAAAAAAAATCTCGTGAATTCCGATAGAATTGCATCGAAGTCATAGAATAGTGCCTGCGCCAATATTCTATCAATATTGTATAGAAAATGAAGTGAATTGAATTTCTCTGACTTCCAGCAAGTCCCATGCCATATTCGTCCAAGGTCATAGATTGTCAGTGTTTCAAGAACTTCCAATTATTGACGTTCACGTCCTATCTTGCTGATATTACTACTCTGAATCGAGCTCTATCTCACATTCGATTGTATGGCATTGGGAAACGTCTATTACTCGAATGCGCCTCAAAGCACATTTCCAATCCTTTCAGCGCGAATCACAGACAGCACTAATCCCATTCTGTGTTCATCTCATTAGTTGTCAAGTATCCTTGGTTTAGACGAGCTCTGTTATCGGTTCGTTTTTCTAAGATTTCCCCCCAGTTTTCAATTGAACTCGAATCGATATGGATGTCGTACAAGCTCTCAACCGGCTGAAGAAGGAATACACCTGTAATGTCAAGCAGGCGGACTTGGCGCAAGGTGAAAAAGCATTAATGCAGATCAATAACGTCATAGATATCAACAATGAACATTTGCCCAGAACGATGGACCAGCTTGAAAAGGCTAAGTCGCGAATTGTTGAATTGTCGAATTCTATACAAGAAGTAAACGCTAAAAACGACGAAATCTCCCGGGAAATGACCCATTTAGAGGAGCGTTTAATAAAAGCGGACAGGGAAAACTGGAGACATAAGCGGAATTCTGAAGGACATAAAGAGAGGATGGAAGTCCTCGGGGCTGAGAACAAGGTATTATTACGCAATTTCAACGAACAGGAAGAAGAGAACGGGAAACTGAGGAAGAAATTGGCCCAACTCAACAGCGACCTCGAAGATGTTTGTATAATCGCGGATAAACTTCCCGAAAGCGACAAGAAACTTTGGAAAATTATGGACAAAGTTCGAGAAAAGCAGAGTGAAGTCCAAGCAATGCAAGAATCCGTTCTGAACGGATAAAGGCGCGAGAAAATATCAAAAGAAATTCGAACATTAACAGAGTGTTACGAAAATAAACTAAAAAAATTAGAAAGCGATAAGAAAATCCTTAGCACCGAAGTGGCGAATGTTAAGGTCGAATTGGATATTCTCGAGAATTCGATCGATGAAAACCCATCTGAAGCATCTCGTCTTCTCTCGGACGAGAGGCGGTGACGATTATCGGTAATCATTTTTCTCTGTCAGAAAACTTAGATAGAATTGTTCAGTTAGTAATCATAAGCAAAATTCGAATTTCGAATATACACTCCTGGACAAACATTTTTTACTAAATTCATTTTAAAAACTTTTTGAAGTGTGCATGGATTTTCATCAAATTGTTGTTTATTTATCGCTATAGAATTGACGAATTCTATACAAGAAGTAAACTCTAAAAACGACGAAATTTCCCGGGAAATGACCCATTTGGGGGAGCGCCTGATAAAAGCATACAGGGAAAACTGGAGGCATAAGCGGAATTCTGAAGGACATAAAGAGAGGGTGGAAGTCCTGGAGGCTAAGAACAAGGTCTCATTACGCAATTTCAACGAACAGGAAGAAAAGAACGGGAAACTGAGGAAGAAATTGGCTCAACTCAACAGCGAACTCGAAGATGTTTGTATGATCGCGGATAAACTTCAGGAGAGCGACAGGAAACTTTGGAAAATTATGGACAGGGTTCGAGAAAAGCAGAGCGAAGTTAAAGAAATGCAAGAATTCGTTCTGAACGAAGAAAGGCGCGACAAAATATCGAAAGAAATTCGAACATTAACAGAGTGTTACGAAAATAAACTAAAAAACTTAGAGAGCGATAAGACGATCCTCAGCACCGAACTGGCGAATGTTAAGGTAGAATTGAATATTCTCGAGAATTCGATCGATGAAAACTCATCTGAAGCATCTCGTCTTCTCTCGAAAACGGTCATGCTGCAGTTCCGGAAAAACCGAGACTTGTTGCTGGGAAATGTCGAAGATCAAGTGTTCAGACTGAAACGACTGGGGGAATTATTGGAACGCGAAACGACCGTCAATTCGAAATTGAAGAATCTACTGGAGAGAAGAAAGACGGAGAATGAAGAACTCAAAAAAGCGATGAAAAATATGCCGGTCGAAGTGAAAGACGAAATAATAATCTTGGAGAACAGCAACGAGTTCCCTGTTAACGAATGATAAGATGATTGAGAATTTATGCGATAATTTTAATCTGTTTGTAATGATGCTACTCTATTTACTCAAATAGAGTGGATTCCGTTAATGAACCTGTTATCGATTGAATTAATATTAGATGTTGGAGTTTCATTGAAAAACGTAGTGTTGCTTATTCTCGGTCGACGAATGTTTTCTCGTGAGTATATCTGCGTTTTCTCACTTTCTATTTGCATTCGGTTAATTTCCAGTGACGATTATCGTCACTCATTTTTCTCAGTCAGATAAAATGGATAGAATTGTTCAGTTAGTAATTAATTATAAGCAAAATTCGAATATACACTCCTGGACAAACATTTTTCACTAAATTCATTACGAAAACCATTTGGAGTGTGCATGGATTTTTATCAAATTGTTGTTTATTTATAACCTATTTCATCTAGTTCATTAACGATATCAAACCTGCAAGAATTTCGATTGAATTTGATGGTATACAGGGTAGAACTGAAATTTGCACTTTGCTCTAATTTCTGAACTGGCGGCAGAGGTAATCAATGACGTAATGATGTGTTTATATGAGTTTTTCAAGCCTGATCTTACCTTAACATTATCTCTTTTCATGCACGTCAAAGGTTTTTTCAAACGTCTATACAGACTATTTACATTTCAGGGTCGTGGTTTTGTGCCCCACGTTGGGCGCCAGTTTTGTAATGATTCCCTCATTTTAATATTTTGAATAGGTGTCCCAGTGCACCTGTTCCAATAGATTATTTCAGCAATTTCGAAATATAAAAATTTGAAAATTTCATTTCCCCAATTCTCTCAAGGAACCTCCAACTGAGAAAAACGGATTGATCGGAAGTGACTCTGACTCTTTTATTTAAAACAGAACCCCGTAATTTTTTTTTTTTAATTTTTGATATCTACTCAAAAACTCCTTTTCAACGAAGTATCGAAATTTGTATTTCACATTTGATTTAATGAAAAAAAATCTATTGAAATTTCAAATTGAAAGAGTTGCAGTAGGCTACCATATTTTGTGTAATCTTGATTTTGACTGCAATAATAATTGATAATAATTCATTAACAATTATACCTTCCTTTTATGAAGTCTTCATTAAACTTAGTGCTATAATGAACCAGTTTTGTATGTTGCATGAACTTGGAAAAAACAAATATTTCTCACCTATAATCATCATCAATAACAAAATTCTAGCTCAACTTGTAATCAACCGAACGTCGAATAAAAAATGAATAGTAAAAGAAACAAGAAATTAGAAAAAAAGGGGGAAAAAAGAATATCACAACTAGAGCATATTCGAAATGTTTACCACCTGCTTACACACATCTTTCAGCTTGGTCATTGAGTATAAATATAATATTAATTGATATTGAGTATAAATATAATATTATATTAATACTCAATGGCTCGGTGAAGTAATACTTCTGAACAACTCAGCATTAAGTTCTCCACATTCATTTCTTATTTTGGTTTTATGGATCTTTCAAACATACCCACAAAGAAATAAATCCAGGGGTGTTAATTCTGAGAATCTTGCAGATGTTCATGAGTTATTATTGAAGCCAAAAGCAAGATTACACGAAATATCATAGCTCATTGCAAATCTTTTAGTTTCAAATTGCAATTGTCAATGTAAAATACAAAGTGTGATACATCGTTGAAAGGGTAATCTTGAGTAGAAATCAGAAAAAATTGCAAAAAATATATGAGGTGCAGTAAATTTGGATCTTTCGTTGAAATAATAATGGATTTTTAACCAAAAAAATATGAGCAGAAACTCAAATAAATGGTTTATTATAATTGCTCAAATTCATCATAAACGAATTGAAAAACTTATATGCATTTTTTCAAGATCTGAACGTGACTAAGAAGATTTCAATCAATGAGAACATAATAGCTACTGGTCCTTAAGTGCTGCACCGTTTCCATTCTATTAAATGCAACAACGCATCTCGGTACACTAATAAAACGCTAACAAATTACCTGATGACCTTTAATTCCAATTGTGTTAACCGATTATATTTCTCGAACAAACAGTGTTCAATCCTTGAGTTACTCACAAAACGTCAAGTTTCTTGCTAATACATTCCAATGTCAATATGATCAGATGATGATAGAGTGGAGTAAAAAGTGAACTCTCGTGTTTGTATTCGAGTAAAAAAAATTTTAAAATACATTCTTGATATTTGGTGGTCGAACGTTTAGTACAATCGCGAATCTGTTGTTTCAAATACGCGAATTATTGATTTGATTCTCTCGAATATGTTCGTGCCCTTGAGCAATTAACTCACACTCAATTCCATTTACCCTTAAATGGGTTCATGCCGTAGCAAGAAGCTTAATTGATTTGTTATCATTAAACCATCATTCATAGATTAAATCTGATTAAATTCAATATGTATTCGAAGTAATGTTTCCTATGAAAATGTGTTAAAACAACCAGGTGGTTGCATTTATTCATTTTTCGAAAATTCACACTTTGTCATAATTTTTGATTTGGACAAATCTTGCAAAAATGAGACGAATTGAAAATATCTGATGATTTTTGCTTGCCGATGTGCAAAACACACATACTTGAGGAAAATATTCGTAATCGAATTATGTAAACGGAATCTAGAAAGACCAGTAGGTATACAATACATTTGACGCCCTAACCAGTGGCGTCCGGTATCCATTCAGTTTTATCATAGGAATTCGTAGTTAGTGGGAGCTCCCACCAAAGTAGCACAGCACTGGCGTATCGCGTGATCTGGCACACAATATGCGAGAAGCATGGTACTTCGAATAGAACCAATGACAATTAATGAATCAGCGCACACTGAAATAGCGCTGCCAGATGCGTGCTAGTGTCACGTCACTTGAATGATTCTAATTTAATATTAACTTTCTTTAACTAAGAGAGGCTAAACCATGTATTTACGACTACACATGTAGCGATTATGCCAACAGACACAAATAATGTTGAGAAGAACACAGTTTTAAGTATTAGACTAGAAGAAGCATTGTTAGATCGTATGAAAGAGAGACGGACCATTTATTCTGATGTTCTTCAGTATGTACCTACATAATCCGTATCCTGAAAAATGGTGAATATATTCAATAAAATCAACCAATCTACAATTTTCCAGGGCCTTCTTTATTGACCAAAATACATCGGAAGAGTTGTTGGAAAAGTAAAAAACGACAATTATTTTTCAAATTAAATAACTATTTTGAATGTGTTCGGGCCTGTTACTTTTTTCTGAGTAAGGTAATATATTTTGTTAAACTGAACCTAGACTTTTTATTTTTAAAGTTTGGATATTTATTTCGTGGCTTATATTTTATGACGGCAAATCGGTAATTTTTTAAATAATTCACCGAATTACCGGTAAATTGAAATTCGGGAAATTTGCAATCCCTAATGCCAATATGAAGACGTGCTCTTCGCATCATCATTTTGGAAGAAAAATTTTTTTGCTATATATTCATTGAATAGAGCAAACAATTTTTGTTTTGCTATATATTCATTGAATGGAGCAAAAAAATTTGACTTGCGACGGTATTCAGGGGTTGAATTTTCAACCCTTAACATCACCGTTTGTGTTTTAATCAGAACTAGTGATTCTTGCATAATCACACTCACAGGAAAAAGTGTATAGGATATCATCATTAAAAAGTCCGAAAATAATTCGACTTGCGATTATGCTCAGGTATTGAACTTTCAACATTTCTGGTTGTTTGTTGTCACTTGTTTTTCGAGCATTTCGGCCGCCGTCGTGCTAGATCAATTCAGCGGAATCCTGAAATATAACTCCTGAAGATGCCAGACACTCCAACTGGCGAAACGTCGAGAACTAATCCACGACGACGGCCGAAATGTTCGAAAGAACTGGTGACATTGAACGATAGCCGCGAAAGCCCCAACAAATTCATTTTTGGTTGTGTTACGATGAGAACTTGCGATCCTTGTGTAATTATATTCACAGGAAAAATTCACTTGTATATCATCATTGAATGGAGCCCAAGGGTTGAATTTCAAACCCTCAATTTTACGGGTCGAGTTTAGATCAGAACGCGTGATCCTTGTAATTATATTCAAAGGAAAAATTCAGTTTGAAATGTCATCATTTAGCTTTAGCTTTTTGATATATCATCAATTAGCTCTGAAAATCTTGTACTTCTCATTCATTAATACTAGGTTAAATTTTGCATCCATCGTCTGGAACCCATTTTACATAACAAATTTAACTAGAATTGAATTAGTTCAAGAGAAATCAATCAATTTTTTAAGTTTCAAATGTAATTTTTATATAAAGCACATGGATCCGGATTACGATGAGTTGAGACTCAAACATTTCAATTTTAACATCCTAGGAAATCAAAGAAAAATTGATGATATACTCTTTGTGCATAAACTCATTACGAACAAATTGAGCTGTGATAGCCTTCAAAAGATTAATTTCTATGCTCCTCAGAGACATCTAAGGTATAAGGATCTTTTTTATATTTCTTCATTTAGGACGAGTAGTGGCCTATATTCACAATTATGTAGGGCTATGGCAACGGTGAATAGTTGCCCAATTGATTTTGACTTTTTGATGGTATTGTTAAAATTAAGAAAATACTCAAAAGAGGTCTTATGTCATGATTTCCAATTGATTGAATTGTTTTTTTTTCCCTTTTTTCAAAATTTTGAAATGAAATATTATATTATGGTTAAGGTTAACACTTCAATAGTTGTACTTTATTTGAGAATACTTCTCATGAGATTTATCCTGTTTGTATACCCTTGTCTAATGAATAAAATAAATAAATCAAATAGCGCAAAAAAATCGACTTGCGATGAGCCAAGGGTCAGTGGTTGAATCTTCAACCCTTAACTCTTCAAGTCGTGTTCCGATCAGAACACATGATCCTTGCATAATCATGTTCACAGGCAAAATTCACTAGGACATCGTCATTGAATAGCGCAAAAAAATTTGACTTACGATGGGACCAAGAGGTTGACTTTTCAACCCCTTATTTTTTCAAGTCGCTTTTCTAACAGAACGCTTGATGAGTCGTAAGCTCGGAAATTACAGTTTACGCTGGAGTCCAATTCACAATCTCCCAACAAATGCGAAACGCGTGAAATATACACTGCTCAAAAAAATTAACGCACATTCTGAAAATCTCAATTCTAATGAAAGTTAACTCTACATTGATTTTATAACTCATTTTTCTTGTTCTCTCTGGAAGGTTTTGAACGAAACAAGACACATTAAATGGAAGAAAAATTCAGGATTTCACCGAATCTTATGTGAAAAAAGAGAAATGAACCATTTTCAAAATACTGAAATGCTGATAAGTGATTTAATACTTGGTATTTCCACTCCTTGCGTTAATTACAGCTCGGCAACGACGGTTCATACTCAAAATGAGTGATCTTGAAATGTTCTGATCTAATCCTTCCCAGATTTCTCCGAGTTGGATTCCTAAGTCATTAAGAGGAGCTGGATGAGTTTCTGAACTGCTCAGCCTTCTATTGAGGTTGTCGCAAACCTGCTCAATTGAAATTTGGACTACTTGCTGGCCATTCCATTCGAGAGACTTCAACCTCTTCATCCTGAACGATGCGCGCACGATGGGGTCTGGCATTACCGTCCATAAAAATGAAATTTTCATCAATGTATGGGGCAAATGGCACTACATGCTCTACAAGAATGTTCCTTATATACTTATCAGCATTCATAGCTCCATTATCAACGACCACTAGCTCTGTGCGAGCAGTCAAAGATATTGTACCCCATACCATAATCGATCATCCCCCGAAACCAGTAGTATTCAGGAAATTGCACTGAGCATATCTTTCATGTGGACGTCTGTATACAAGGGAACGTCGATCACAATGGTAGAGGCAGAATCTAGATCCATCTGTGAAGAGAACTCTTTCCCAATCGGCCTATTCCCAATGGTTATGCTCTCCCGCAAAATCCAAACGCGCCCTTCGATGGGCTGGGGTAAGAGCTGGGCCTCTTGCCGCGACACGAAGCCTTAAATCATATTCTCTGAGGCGATTTCTTATTGTCTGAGTGCTAATTCACACCCCATGAGTTTGCTGAAGCTGATTTTGAAGGAGGTGAGCGGTTGCAAACCGTTGTCTCAACGAAGAAACTCTCAAGTAACGTTCTTGAATGACAGTTATTATCCGTGGTCTACCCTGTCCTGGTCTTCGGACATTCATACCTGTCTCCCTGAATCGCTGCAACATTCTGGACACACTTGTATGGGAAACTCCAAACCATTCTGCAATTCTTGTGTATGTCCACCCTTCTTCTCGCAAAACTACCGCTTGGGCACATTCCTTAAATTACGTGTTTCGCGTTGCATAGCGATCGAGTGTAGAAAATCAAAC
Organism: Hippodamia convergens; assembly: GCA_038502775.1. NCBI lineage: Eukaryota > Metazoa > Arthropoda > Insecta > Coleoptera > Coccinellidae > Hippodamia > Hippodamia convergens. Next base: position 11,754,997 of record CM076608.1, on the reverse strand, counting down.
GAAAGAAAAACTATTGATCACTAGAATTGATCGAGAACAACTGATTTTAGAATGGAGCCAATACATTCAAAATCTGATAATATCATCTTTTTTATTCCTGCTGGGAAAAAACATCTGTATTGAAGAAAAGCGTTGAACGTGGATAAGATATGCATGCATAATTCTGATAAAAATAATTATCATTGAGAACACCTTCAGTTGTAGAATAAATTTGAGATTTCCATAATGTGCGTTAATTTTTTTTGCACAGTGTATATTTATTTCAGTATTTTCTTATTTCATTTTGAATTAATCAGGGTAAATACCCTACTGGTGTATTCCCAGAACAGCCAGAGAAGGAAATTTGGCGCATCCGCCATTTCGCAAACCAATAATGAAGAGCAAGAACCTACATACCGACGTCCTCGTCTCGAGTCTCCATCTATCAACTCCCGCTTGTTGATCGTACCTGCCAGAATACGAGATGTTGTTGACTGAAGTTGGCGGCAGCGCCGCAGAGGCGGCGCACACGCACCCGCGGCCGGTTTATTCTCCGCGAAGAATAAACAGCTGCTGTGTGCAGTCTGTTTCGGTACGCACGAGTTGGCCGGTGTGTGTCGTCTCCTCAGTGTGTGCAGATCGACGTTTCGACGCGGCTCAGGCGCGATCTTCAGGCCGCTTTTGCTCGAGGGTTGCGGCCGTCTTAGAAATATGTCTAAGGTACTCGGTGTTCAGAGGTTTCCAGTCAGATTAACTAGAGTGTTACCATTTTTTTCTTATATCTATATTTTTATAATTCGTACAGAAATTATTTTGATCCAGTCGCGGGTTAATTCCTAGTTGAAAGAAGTAACTAAATACAACAATATTTATATTTGTATACTCCGTACAGGAATTATTTTAATACTAGAAGTAAATAAAAGTTTCATGGAAATTTGCAACTAAAAAAATTTGGGACAGAATCGACGTTACTTTTAGGTACAGTTCTCGATTTGATCCCAAATTTTTTAATAGATGCAGTTTATCAAGAGCATTGCACCTAAAACGAAGTTGTACCTTTCTATGAAATTATCAAAGAAACTATGTCACTATAACCTAGAATACTTCTCAAGGCAAATTATTTTGAAAGTGACGAGCTTGACAATAATATACTTCGTTTCGAAATTATTGACATCAGAGCAAACCATTCGGTGCTTCATTACTGATAACTTGTAACTGATTAAATGAATAAATATAATCTGTAAAATTCTTGAATATATTTCCGAGGCAAATCAATGTGAAATTTCTGAAAATTCTCATATGATGCTTTCACTAGCATTATATCATCGCTAAAGAATTCTTCATACAATGATTTCATTTTCATTATTGTTGTATTGACAAATTTTCGAACTTAGCTTCAATTGCAGAAAGGCGTTTTCACATGGCTGATTTTTATATAGGTTTTGTAGAATATTATTTCTCTATTTCAGTATCGTAATGAGTTCATTACAGCACTAAAAGTAGTGCTGTAATGAAACTCATTACAGCATTGTTTTCAGTTATATTTTTCGTTTTTTGGTTGTCAGTACTGACCTCCGATCGAAACAAGTTTCGAATCAAATCAATTCAAATTCCGTAATCTGTCAAATTTCGTATGTCACACCAACTGCCGAGATACAATACAAAAGTCACTATCTGAATTTTCATTTGAATTTCGAGAGTATTTCAAAAAAATTGACTGAAATAGAGAAAATACCGTCTAATACTCGTTGCAGAAGGCAATTCCAACACTCATGCTATCGAAAACTCGCTCCTTCGTCGCTCGTTTTCGAACTTCGCATTCGTGTTGGAATAGGAGCTCATTCTGCAACTTGTTTTAGAATATACTATTCTGAAATAGTATCATAAATGTCAGACACTTTCTATGGGCCGAAACTTTCGTCAGATGCTTCAAAGCTCCAAAAAGAATTAATGAAATTATTTTCACATTTCTGATTTTTTAATATGTGAGACCCGTTTGCACTAACATTCCTCAAAGTTAAGGATCCCTTAAATTGATTGACAGTTGCATGAATGTCACTCAAACAGAATTCTTACGTAAGGGACTCTTAGTGATATTTCAATTTTTCATGTTGTTGAACTTCATCCTAGTTCAATAAAGGCATTTCATTGGCTGGTAGGCCACAGATGATAGTTGTCATTTCCTTAACCTAGCTTTACTGTCATTTTGACGATTTCATGCTAGTTGAAATTTTAAATTTTTTGCTATAACAAATATTCAGTCAGTTTGACAAAGTATTTTAGGTGATAATCTCATCCTTTAATTTGAGGTACGGTTCAAGGATCTAAACGTCACTTAAATATTTAAGGAATATTGGTGCAAACAGGTCTTATTGCGGTAACAATCAAATTATATTTCATAAGCTGGACAAATTGTAGTGACTAAATATCCCCTGAACACAAATATTATTAGAGATAACAGAGATTTCCCAGAATTCCACTTCACCGCTAATTATTAAAAAAAAAAACACATTCTGAATGACATTGAAAAATGAAGAAAAAATCGTTTTTTATGAATATCGCCGAAAATATTCATTTTGTGATATGAGTATTGCTTGTAGGCTTTTTTATTATTTTTTGACGAAGATTTCGAAAAATAGGGTTCAAATTAAAAAAAAAACCATTTTTTGCCGTTTCGTCACCTGTAACTTTGACATAGAATTTGTGACCTCTTGTATCATATTCTGAAAATCGCGCTGTCGGAAAAGAAGCTTCAGTCTTTCTTCTCGGAGAGGCTCAAAAATGGAAATTTTTAATGAAAAAACCTCGAAGTTGTTTGTATTTCAACAGAGTCCATTTTTGAGATTTTTCTTCTTATTTTCTCATTTGGGGAGAGTTTTCTTGAAAAAATTCAAATGTCTGGAACCAAAACGGCCCAGAATTCAATGGAGAATCTATTCATGCAGAAAAAACTGGGTCTTCTCTTTTAAAAAACAGAGGAACTTCAAAAAATATTCGAGAAGTCGTCTTCTCACTTGAAACTCACCTTTAGAATTTCAATCATGAATCTTGTGTCTTTCCTAAAAATATTATAACGAGCCATATTCGTGAATAACCCTTAATAATGAGATATGAACACAAACTAATGGATTCATTTAGTATATAAAGAACTTTTATATGACGATCATAACTCTTATGGGTAATTTGTGAATCATTAGAAAGTCTGAAATGCTATAATTAATCACCTTTAATTTGTATTTGTTAATACTGTTCATTTCCTGACTCGTTGAATAATATAAACCCAATATTGTTTTTGATTGAATTCAGTTACTTCTCGGGCAGTTCAAAAATGATATCCTAACTGATATATTTATTGTTTTTGATAAAAATAACTTCTCATTGAAGGTATAATCATGTGGAATAGGTTTCTTTTCCCTGTTTACTTCTGGCTGTACTGATTAGTATTTTTTTCTCTACAATGCTTCGGGCTGAAATTTCAGAACTCATTCATCAATCAGATTGTTTAACTGAAAAAGCGAAACGCTATTAATAATAGCAGATATCTGCTCAATTCCTGAAATTCCTGGTCAAAAACCTTTTTTTATCTGGGGGTCTCAATATAAACTGTTGATGGGAACAGAAAAATAGAGATTTCTATAACTAGAGCAGTCTCCTTCCGTTAATCTCATTATTTATTTGCATTTCACTTATTTCGACAAAGTTCTGATCTAGATATTATTAAATTAATTATAATGACAAATGTCATTATAAAGTTAGTGTCACGAAAAGCGTACTTCCTACATTTTTTCTTATTTTCTTGTGAGAAAATAACTTTGGACAGTCTATGGAAGATGATTTCCCTTCGTTAAGGACCTGTAGCGGCACTTCTATCAGAAGTGCCGTAAAATCATCGCTTGGATGGCCGAATCTGGTTTTAAACCCTCCCGGTCAGAGAGCAAAGACATTCGCGTTTTTTTTCTGAAAAACTGTTTAATTAGTCTTGTGGTGCTTAATACTTATCATAATTGCACCTAATGTAACTGTCGAGTACGTTGAACTTTTCGTTACATCCATAATTCATTTCGAAATGAAAAAATATACCCTTATTTAAAATCTCTATGACAGCAGTTTTGTGATCTTGAAGAAATGGAATGAAAAGCATAGGCATGAAAATAGTTATAGAAGCAGATAAGACATTCTGTACCGAAGATTTGAATAGGAAAAACGAACTCTTTGCTTTTTAAATATGAGCGATACTATTCTCAGCATTACTATTGTGAGAAACAAAAGTCGAAAACGAGAATACGTTTCATTAAATCATTTTCGTAGAGAGCTTTGGAGTAGGTCAAACTGGGAAAATTGAATTATCTAAAGCATATTCACGAAATAGAAAGGTCCCCTGAGACCAAATGACCCATCAGGGACAGACAATATGGTTTCCTCAAAAGCCGATGTCACGCAAGTTTGGACGAAGATTATTGAGCGGTGTGGAGAATCGGGATCGGTTGCTCTCGACATAGAATAGAATATCCAAAGTGATCTATTGTTAATGACATCACGCCAAGTGATTCTCATATGGATTTCCAAAGGGTTTATTTCAGTGGATGAAGATTTAGCTTATCAACACGTGTGTTCATGTGATCGTGGATGGTCTCAGTTTCAGTGGCTTAAAAGTGAACGCTGGAGTGCCCCAAGGCTCAGTTTCGTTACCCATCTTCTTCCTGATATAATTGAAACATTTTCTGGACTGAGGACCACATTGAAAGCTTCGCGGATGATTTTTCTAAATAAATTATCCATTAGGAATTTGATATTTTTTTCAAAAACCATAGGGCGTCAATTGATGAACACTTACTTTGGGACATAACCAGGTATCCTAAAATTTTCATATATGTGAGAATAAGTACCGAACTTGTCTATCGTCAAGGTCGGCAAAATATTGGAGTTCAAATCAGTTTACGAAAGATTCTGAAGAATGAAGAATTGAAGAAGTCGCCTAACAGCCCAAACACAGTTTTTCAAACACTGACTATGATTATTACGTGTACAACTTTGCTAATTATGTGTCAAATCTGTTCATTCCGCCACATCTCGTAGAACAAAACAATGTTAGAATATTTCATTCTAACACTGTTCTCAGTAATATTCATTGATGACATGTTGGCTTCCTGCCACGCATTTATTTATCATCTGTCAAATTTTATGAGATAGAAAACAGTTCTGCAAATCAATATTTTTCGAAGCAAAAATTACTAAACGATATTTATGGCAATATTTCATTAATTTCGATGAAAATTCAGCGAATTAGAGAAAATAATGTATGATACTCGTACAGGAGGCTCATTTTCACACTCGTTCATTCCAAAACTCGCCACTTCGTGGCTCGTTTTTGAATTTTGAACTCGTGTAAGAATATCAATGCCTTCTGCACTTGTATCATAAATAACTATTCTACTGTATGTTCAGGTTTCTACACTGCACATTAACGCACATTATGGAAATCCCAAATTTATTCTACAACTGAAGATGTTCTCAATGATAATTATTTTTATCAGAATTATGCATGCATATGTTATGAACTTCCAACGTTTTTCTTCAATACAGATATTTTTTTCCAGCAGGTATAAAAAAGATGATATTATCAGATTTTGAATGTATTGGCTCCATTCTAAAATCAGTTGTTCTCGATCAATTCTAGTGATCAATAGTTTTTCTTTCATAAATTGGTTGAGGCTTTCGCGGCCATCGTTCAATAAGACATGTTCTTTCGAGCATTTAGACCGTCGTCGTAGATTAGTTCTAATCTACGACGACGGCCTAAATGCTCGAAAGAACATGTCTTATAATTTTTCTTTCGTTTGATTTTCTACACTCGATCGCTATGCAACACGAAACACGCAATTTGACCCAAGAGGAATGTGCCCAAGCGGAAGTTTTGCGAGGAGAAGGGTGGACATACACAAAAATTGCAGAAAGGTTTGGAGTTTTCCATACAAGTGTGTCCAGAATGTTGCAGCGATTTAGGGAGACAGGTATGAATGTCCGAAGACCAAGACAGGGTAGACCACGGGTAACAACTGCCATTCAAGAACGTTACTTGAAAGTTTCTTCGTTGAGACAACGGTTTGCAACCACTCGCCTCCTTCAAAATCAGCTTGAGCAAACTCATGGGTTGCAAATTAGCACTCCGACAATAAGAAATCGCCTCAGAGAATATGATTTAAGGCCTCGTATCGCGGCAAGAGGCACAGCTCTTACCCCAGCCCATCGAAGGGCGCGTTTGGATTCTGCAAGAGAGCATATCCATTGGGAAGAGGCCGATTGGGAAAGAGTTCTCTTCACAGATGAGTCTAGATTCTGCCTCTACCATTGTGATCGACGTTCCCTTGTATACAGACGTCCACATAAAAGATATGTTCAGTGCAATTTCCTGAATACTACGGGTTTCGGGGGAGGATCGATTATGGTATGGGGTGGAATATCTTTGACTGCTCGCACAGACCAAGTGGTCATTGATAATGGAGCTATGAATGCTGATCAGTATATAAGAAACATTTTTGAAGAGCTTGTAGTGCCATTTGCCCCATACATTGGTGACAATTTCATTTTTATGGACGATAATGCCAGACCCCATCGTGCGCGCATCGTTCAGGAGTTCTTGAAGAGGTTGAAGTCTCTCGAATGGAATGGCCAGCAAGAAGTCCAGATCTCAATCTGATTGAGCAGGTTTGGGACAACCTCAATAGAAGGCTGAGAAGTTCAGAAAATCATCCAGCTGCTCTTAATGACTTGGGAATCCAACTCGGAGAAATCTGGGAAGGATTAGATCAGAACATTTTAAGATCACCCATTTTTGGTATGAAACGTCGTTGCCAAGGGGTGGAAAAACCAAGTATTATCTTACTCATCAGCATTTCAGTATTTTGAAAATGAGTTATAAAGTCAATGTAGATTTAACTTTCATTAAAATTGAGATTTTCAGAATGTGCGTTAATTTTTTGGCGCAGTCTATTTTACTTAGTTAAGGTATCAGATCAATGAAAGACACATTTCCACGATAAATTCAATATTACTTAATGACTGCTGCCTCCGAAACTAATTGAACCGTCGATATCGCCTTATGAAATATATGGCGAACATTAATTTTCGCAACAAAACTGCAACGCCGTCTCTTGTTTGTCCACCGGAGGTTGATTGAAGTGCTTTGTGACGATGGTACTTCCTCGTTATACGGTATCTAGGAAATTCATGAAGTTTGACGGAGAGAGATGAATTAGCTTTTCTATAATTTATGCATTAAGTTGCTAAAAGCATGCATACAGTTTGTGCCTGGATACTCTGGGAGTGAAGAGTATTGTCATTCGTTACATGATTCAATTTGAAACTGTTTCATGGAAGATTGGTTGTTATAATTAATGTTTGATAATTAAATATTTCTTGTCCGCTTCCATAATATATTCCAATAGGATGAATATGTATGTTGATATCGAAATTAGGAATGACTATCAGAAATTAACTTGACCTAAAATACGGATATATGGAATCAACGAAATACCATAGTATAGTCCGTTCAAGAGTTATTGTCATCTGAGCAGGCCTTGAAAGTCCAATTGCCTTATTTCTAGTTAAAAAAGTAACTAAAAGTGTATATGGAACCATAAAAAAAAAAATACAAATATAAGGATTTCATTTATTTTTTTAAGGCAATTAAATTTGAAATGGTGGAGCTTAGCAATGGATTTTCAAATGAATGCGAATGCCCAGTTAGAGTATCTCAGGAAATAGCTATAATTTTACTGACAGACAAATAAACTGTTTAATCTTTTTCTGAAAACTATGGGTTTTCTCTCCCAGTCACTGAAACAAGAAACAATTATAAAAAAATTTTCAATAATATAAGAAAGGCCCCTGCGTAAAAATTTGAGCACTAATTTGTCAAGGGCCAAAACTTTACGAGAAGAAATTGTTGCCTACAAATGAACAAAAAGAAAATGAAAACACTTTGAAATCTTAAGCGTTACGTTTCGGAGTCTAAATCAGACTCCTTCGTCAGACAATAACTAATTTTCAGTCCACTTTGTAGAATTGTGACAAAAAAATTGTCACGATTCTACAAAGTGGAATGAAAACTGCGATGAACAAACACATTATTAACAATTGAATAAAAAAATTGTAAACCCTTCAATTTTTTCTCCCCTAAATTTTAACCATTTACTCCTCGCTTATTATCTATGTTGCACTAAAAAAAATTTTAATTTAAACTTTTCTGGGTATTGCAGTTCCTTTGTCAATTAGTATACAGATAAAGAAAATCCTTTTGGAAACATAGGAATATGAATATTAAATTCAAATGAGCTCCGAAACTCGTAGAACAGTGGAAGAATCGAAATCTCATTGAGATTCAATAACGAATAAGGGACTGGACTGTTGGAATGGCAAGTCTCGGCAGGAGGGGGTGATCTCGGCTGCCGCCAATTGCAATGCACATTAGTCGCATCCGAACGTCAGATGTGACAGGTAGACGGTTTGAAAATGAATAAGATTCGCGTAAATCAAAATGTTTACGATTAAAAAGAAAATTCAAATCATAAAATGGTACTTCGGTGGTCAATCTATTGCGGAGACAATAACTTCTTTCATTGTTGCCTTTGGAGATAGGCCAATACCTTCACGTTCGGCTCTCCAACTTTGTGCCAAATTAACAAGTATGACTAATCTTTTCAGAGATATGAGATTATCTCTTTATAATAGATTTGGCTACTGTTTGGCACAACAAGGTGAATTATTTGAACATTTAATTTGAATTTGTCGATCTTCAATTTCACATGTTCAAGAATTCGTTTCCTTTTTTATTTTCATATATTTAATTTTTTTTTCAATTTCTTCTCATAGAATGTATTTTTGATTTTTAATTTTTTTTTCTAGAATTGTCGTATTCATTTTCAATAGATATGAAATCACCCATACCCCGTTTGGAGTGTTACTGATTCGATTTGTCACTTCGTGTACCATACGTTGTGCCCTACATCCCCACCCAACCGAATCAGTCGGCCCAGCCGTTTTGCCGTTTATTCGATATCACTTCATTCTGAGCTTTTGATTCTGTCACTGTTCCCCTAGAATATGGCTCTGTTCAACTTTACCATAGAAATTGTGATGTTTCCAATTATGTTTTCCCGATCTGTATTTAGCAACAGAATATAAAAATCTAAAGTCTAATGGAATCAGCTTCTTCTCTAAGGAGAACATTCCTTCATCCAGAATATTGAAAATTTGACTTGAGCTATAGATCTTTTCTTCAGTGTGGTACTTTTTTTCGATTTAGATTTCACTTCCAAACTCCAGCTCATAAGGAATGTTCCTTCTTGTGATAAATTTCAAACAAACACAATAAACATAAAAAGTGATCCATCAGCTGATTTTCTATGTGATTTATACTAGCTGACAAAGAAACTGTAAGGTGATTGAATTTTAATATTTTTTTTGTAAAATTTTTGGAGTTAAGTTTATTAAGATGAACGCAAAGATAATAACATTTTAGATAATAAATTGAGGTGCTGAATTGAAAATTTTTTCAACGAATATCATAATCAATTCATGAGTATTAATTACTCTGCAAGTCTTTTATTTCAATAAGAAAACTTATTCTGATTTTACGAAGATCGCTACCAAAATTTAGCCGTGTCGGAATATCTGTTATTTGAAATGTCTATTTTGACCTTTAGCATACGAATGTCGCTCATAGCCAGATTTATTCCCGAAGTGTATATTATTCTGAAATGTTTTTTTTTCCAGGTGAGTCGTTTATCTGACATTCAAACCCGTAAAGCTTAGGGAGATGGATGAGCGGCGCATCGAGTCGGTGAGTAGGCCACGTCAAATGGAACGGATCATTCACCGGATGAATTTTGTTTGGAATAACAGAACGAAATTCGACCGAGATGAATCGATTTCTAGTGTGGATGAAAAATAATATCTCGGCTCGGAGAATTCGGTTAACGATTCTGTTTTCGTTCTTGCTTTCCCACCTTGGCATCTTTAGTTAATTAATTTTCTAGGAGTTTTGACTGCTCCACGAGAGAAAAAATACACAGGGAGGTTCAAAAAAGGGATTCCGTTTCTAGGACTGATAAAAAACTGAAAAAAAAATTGGGGTTCATTCAGTAAAAAATTTTATAAGGCCATTCGTATTCAAGAGGAAGGCGTTGAAGAAAAAAAATAAAAAAACATTTTTTACGATACTGCGGAACTACTGACAACATTGTTATGAAACTTCATACGATTATGTTTTGAAAGCTGTATTTGTTTTCATGTCGGACTGTCATAGGGGGCGCTAGTTACACGGTTTGTAGTATTTACATAACTTTTTTGATATTGCATTTATTCGGAATATTTTGTTTTGAAATTGATGAACTAATAACCTATGCTGGTATGAAATGACGATAAATGTATTAATCAACCAAAAAATCTCAAGATGAAAATTAAAAAAAAGGCGAATAAAATAGAATTCAATTAGAAGAGGTGTTGAAAATGTCCTCCTGTACCATGAACTTTTTCCTTGAGATACGACCAAACTGAGTAATCTAAAGAATTTGAAATCGCATAACCGAAGGACTAATAAATCGGAGCTTCTGCACCTCTACCAATCCATCGATTCGAAAAAAGGTTACTCAACCAATTACAACATCTTCTTTCAAAGTGAGCAGGTGCTCCATCATGCTAAGTTATTAATAATAATAAAAATTAATATCTTAATCGATAGCAGCTTCAGTTATTCGTTCAAATTTTTTTAATTCAAAATATTCCGAAAAGTACGAGTATTATTAGGAGTACCTTTTTGGTCGAAAATTGAATGATGATTAAGTTAACTCGAAGCGAGACTTGAAGTTTTGCTTAATAAATCTAAAAGATTATGCAAATGTTTGAACAAGTTTCTAACCTAAAAGTGAGCAAAGAAAAAACCAAAATCTTCGTAATTGGAAAAACTGAAAAGGAAAACTGGGATCGGATATTTCAATCAGCAGATGGAGTCAAAATTTTGGGCTTATAATTTGGGAAACAATTCAATGAAATGATCAACACGAACTGGCAGAAAATAGTCGAAAATCTCAAAACCTGGACTTGATTAGAAGAATCTGGTTTGTTAACTGGTACGGACATAAAAATAGTAAAAATAACAGGTTATATATGACGAAGCAATTTTTATAGAGTGAGTAGTGCCCAGTTGGAATTGACTGAAGAAAAAGGAGGTTTAAAACTTTATAATATAGAAATGAAAGCTCTAGCCCTATTTGTTAAAACGATGAGATCAGAAAAAATCAACTGTGACATACTATTAAACGAAATTACAGAAGCAGGAGTAAAGAAATATACTGGTGGAAGGTTTTTTGGGAATTTAAGGAAGATCTATGAGAGGCACAAAGATTATTAGGAACTGATAATTCAGTGAAGTGCAAAGAAATCTACAATAGTCTAATGAGTTTTCAAGGGAAGAAGAACACAATCGAACTAAAATACCCGAATATGAACTGGAAAAACATTTGGACCTTACTTAACGAGACAGAAATAAATACTGAATGGAAAGCGGACCTATACAGATGTATTCATGAAATTTGGCCAGTAAACAGCAAGATATTCAATCATAAAACCGTCACAGGGTGTTCCAAATGTTGGTTCAAAAATTGACGATTGACCCATAACTTTCGTTTTTCAAATTAGAACCCTATTTTTTATGATTGCGTTGGATTGTGCGAAGAAAAATGATAATAATGTTCCAACATGTTAATGCTCCTAAAATGAATATTTCTTGAGTTATTCAGGATTTCCTGATTTCATGTCGTACGTACCGTCAAATTCATAGAATCTGTTTCATATCAACAATGACCTTGGTCATAGAAGATAAATTATTCAAATAACTCACTAGTGACCACCCCTTTTCTGAATTCATTTATCATTGTTGACATAAAACAGATTTCATGAATAAATCAAAAAATCCTGAATAACTCAAGAATGAGTAATTTTAGGAGCATCAACATGTTAGAACATTATCATCATTTTTCTTCGCACAATCCAACGCAATAAAAAAAATAGGGTTCTAATTTGAAAAACGAAAGTTATGAGCCGATCTTGATCCCAATTTTTGAACCAACATTTGGAACACCCTATGACGGACTATTCATTATTCTGAAATTGTACAAAATGTACAAAATGTGAAAACATTTTGTGCTTACGATATCTAGGTTAGGAATAACGAACATAAAACCGAGAACTCTTATCTCCCTTTTTTCTTCAGTTTTTCTCGATATTTTGAAAAGTATCTTGACGAATGCAACGATTTGAGTACGACTGTAGTCAGAATGGCATAGTCTATCAAATTCGAAAACAAAAAAACAGAAAAAAAATTTTTTTGACAATATTTTTTCTCTCCCTGCATAACTGAAAGTTGTCAGGCTCCAAGAATATTTCAAATCGGTAGATAATGTCAAACAATAATATAATCCCAATTTTCAGATTTCAAATAGGTCCAGTTCTCCAGAAACGTCTAATAGGCCGTCGAACTTGGTACACCCTGTATATTCTCTGAATACAGGTTTCATAATAAAAAATATTAAAAAAGTAATGATAAGTACTACTTGGTACGACCAGTGTAACTAGCTCCCCCAGTCAGAGTCACACACATTAGGTGTATCAGCATCCAAAACATATTATGTAGTATGAAATTTCATTCTAATGTTGCCAGTAGTTTTGGCAAATTTAAAAAAAATGTGTCTATTTTTTTCTTGAACTCCTTTTATCGTGAATACGGATGGCATCACGGAAATTTTTAACTGAAAAACCCGAATTATTCTTCCGTTTTCTATATTTATGTCGTTCTAGATAACTTTTTTTGAAACATCCTGTAGAACCCTGTGCTACAATATCAGCAAAAAATAAGTGTCGATGCTTATTTCAAGGGCATTTTACCGAGTACCTACAAGGCAGCTTACAATAAATTCGGATACAGCACCCTCGAAAACCTATAAATCTGTTAAGAAAAAAAACTTGACTGGGTTAATATTTATTGCTGTATGTTTTTCGGTAATCTGTTATGAAAATGTCACCGTCCCCATCGGTCTTGAATTATTAACGTCAGCATTTCAAGAGGTCATTCTCGAGGTAGTGGGCGATTCATGGTTATATTCAACCCCAAAGTTCATGACATTTATGAACATTGTAACGAACTTTAATTTATTTTTGATAAAACGGGCTTCTCTCTGACTCTCTGCATATTTTCATTTAATTTTCGTTTCGAATTCGGTTTTCGTAAATAAACAGTTGCGTTGAAACAGTACCGGGCTGTTAATCGATTGATGTTTTTCACGGCGGAATCTGGTATGAAAACATCGTTTGTATCGGATAGCCGGGTTTTTTGCTTCGAATTCTTGCCGTCGAGCGATAAGCCGAAACCGGAGAGGTTTTCACCGCCGAGAATATTCCAGAAATTTCAGTAATTTTACAAATGTTTGATGTTTTTTTGCCCGTTCGTCCCGGGAGGTTTTGAAAGGGGAGACTATCACTGATCAGAGAGGATTTTCTCAGAAATTCTCGTGGGACTTGATTTTTTCCTTGCGACGAAGTGGTCACCGCTAACGATTTTTCTGCTTTATATAATTTTCTTATTGTTTCTTCTTCAAGTTCAAGAGGTCTCTGGATTCGATCTTCAGTTAATTTTCTAACCGACCTAAATAAAAAGGTGAAGGTCCTCAATACGACTGTATTTTTTTATGTTTGTTACCTGAGAACTTTAGACTGGGTGAACCGATTTTGATGATTTTTTTATTCGAAAGCTAGTGGTTGCCCATTTCAGATTGGACCAGTTCTGACAATTGCATCCATGAGAAAACCAAATACGTCTTGAATTTTCTTAAGAATATGCGCGACAAATGAATCAATTCTTTTTTATTGGAAAGAGTGCACTCAAGGGTAGTTTCCTCAGCGTGAAACTTGTGCTTTGATTTGCCAGGGGCCAATTCCTTTCAGAAATTGTTGCCAAACAATGAAAAAGAAACTTTTATTAATACTACCAATATTTACTTAACACTAATTACTTTGCATGAGTATGAACTACATATTCTACATTATCTCAAAATTAGTTCTTTCCTTGACAAATCAATCCAAATACGATCCACCCCTAAAGAACAATTCGCCAGATTATTATAGTTTTATTCAACAAAATACAAACTGACTGAATTTTCGTGTTATTCCAATCTATCATGTATTGAAACACGACATGATCTGCAATTTGCGATCTTTAGTTCATGATATCTTTATGTTCACGCTTTCTCATTTTTGCTCTTATTGATGTTTTTCTGGTTGAGTTTTTCGACAAATAAAGGAAATATTGTAAAAAACAATTTTTTATCTTTGTTTCTCATTGAAAGGTTTAATTTTCTCTAGTATGGATCTGCGCTTTGGGAGCTCAATAGTGGGTGGTATGATTATTATTTTTTCATCAAATTTAGACTCATCTGTCGACACGATTAGAAAAAAGGAAACGGATATTCGATATCGACAATGAGCATAAATCTGCTGAACTTTTGTCGTGAAAAGTATTTAAAGAAAAAGAATGAGAACTCACGTAAGAAATACCGGCGGCCTTGTCAAACATGAATTATAAAATTATTGGTCTGTTTTTATATCTGGAAAACACCAAAAAACCTCCTCCCAGAAAAGATACACTCCTCTAAAGACAAAAAAAATGTTTTTCTTTTTCATTTTTCCTAAATATTAAGCTGGAGACACAAATTATGGTAAATGAAAAATTTCATAAAAAAAATTGTGGGAAAAACTATCTGACGAATTCACTATTTCAACCCTTTCTCATCATATTTCTAGCTTAAAAAAATTCCAGAATGTATAGTTTTATAGAAATAATATTTACCAAGTTTCGTATCCCTAGCTAAATATGCAAAATATTGTTTTGTTAGCTTTCGGTGGGTTGTAACTTCCTCGGGGGATGGTTTGAAAAAAATCCCCTCTTCAATTTTCATCAAAAAATCTTCCTTCAAATTTTTTTCTGGTGTTATTCAGATACACTAATATTATTATTTTGAATTCATCTATGTTTCAAAAATGTTTTCGGTGTGGCCTATGTAAAGGGAAAGAATTTTTTTCGTTTGCCGTTTTATTCTTTTTCTTAAAAGCAATTGACTTCACTGTCGCGAAAAGAATTGGGCGTTTCCATCACTCGGGTAAACCTGCATGAGGGCCCTGATTAAGGGCCACTGCTAAAATCTCATTGAGTGAAAGAGGATGTACAGAGTTCTCCTTTCGCATGTCATTGGAGATATGAAACTTCAGTTTGACGCAATTGGATGTCACTGCTTTGTAATTTCTGCTCAGTACATCGCACCCGATTGCTTTAAATATCGAAGTTTTTTATGAAGATTTTGTCCCTGAGATGTATGCGATACTGATGAGGCCAAACAAGGCCGAAACCGGTATATCTCTCATCTCAGTGACAAAACCTAATATCATTTCTCCAACCTCATGATAAAAGATCTCTGAGCCTGGGAATTGAAAATGGTATTCATTTCGATGATTACTATTTTGAATTCATCTATGTTTCAAAAAACACCTCATATACGCCTACTTCTTTCAACCCAAACTCAAAATGAACCCTATACTACCTTGATTGTTGTTTGATCAATATTCTGCCTATTTATTAGGAAGGGTTATATCTTTTCGAATAGCTTAAGAGACATAGTAGTTTTTTTCAAATATCTGCGGAAGAAGTTCCATATTTTTTTTGCTTCATATATAAAATTTATTCATTTCTAACCGTCCTTACACCAGTGTCCTTTGAAGCTGTAAGTATAGAAGGTTCAGATATCTATTGAAATATTTCAGCGAAGACCTCTGCATTTTCCTTTATTTTTCAAGGTTTTCTTTTCTAGTCTCCGAAAAAACATCAATTAGAATTTTTTCAAATAAAAAAGAAGAGTTTCGTAGTAAAACTTCACTCATTTGTCAGGGGCCAATTCCCATCAGACAAATTCATGAAATTCTTCAGAATCCTTGAATTGAGCTCAAATGAAGAATGCGTTCGTATAAGATGACGAAGGTTTTTTTTCCACCCTCAGAACACGAGATGAGGAACAACTGAGAATAGTGTCCTATTCCCAGTGAGAAAATGACTGTAGAAAGTTTCAGTCGTTTTCAGATATTTTCGAAAATAAAAAAGTTAAATTTGGTTATATCCTCAAAGCAAATGAAGATATCCTGGAACGGTTCAGTATAGAAGCGAACATCAAGCAATTCGGGATATCCTATACATTCTTCATCCTCAGGTTTCACAACAGATATCTCAATCAATCGGCAATCGCGACGAGCGAGCGCAAAATAAATATCCCCATTCATTGAGTCCTCCGAATTCCCGCCGGCAAAATAAGTGGATACGAGCGAGATTATTTAATTTCGTCTTCTGAAATAAACTCCGTTCGACCCGAAATACTCCGCTATTTTTAGTTCGCGGATTATCATTTCGAAAGGAAAAATAATATCTCACGTCGTCGCACGTGGCCTTATAGAAAATTCATGCGGTCCGCGGTGTATGAAAAATGCAAAACAAATAGCGGGGAAATTAAACACGTCCACCTCGGCCGCCTACCTGGGACACGCGAACCGTGAATTTTTTCATTTCCCCCGCCTCGAGTCGAGTTGTGTAATATGCGGGGAATTTGTCTTTTTTTTTGATAAGACCGTGCCACGATGTTTTCTCTGGTTGTTGATGGTCGCGATACGAGCTGGCGTCAAGGGAATATTGGGGAATTCTGTCGATGGACAATAACAATCGGGTGTTTTTTTTAGGAAAGATAAAAAGGAAGGAAGGAATAAGTCCTGGCTATTTTTCCATTTTTTTCTCTTCCCCAAGATTGACTATGAAAGTTCAGAAATTGAGTGGGTGATGGAACTGATATTCAGAAATGAAGAAGTGTAACACGCTCTTCAAGTAATATACCCACATTTGTCAAAGTGACAAATATTTCAGTTCAGTCCCTTTTTTTCTTTTTTATCAGTTTTAATGGGGGTAAAGCTGTTCGCGTCCGTGATAGAATTTCACACGTGCCTCCGGGGTAATTCTGAATGAACAGCACCAATGAATACCAGACTGTCTTCGGATCTCCTGGTGAACACATTGCCATATTGGTACTCGAATGTCCTGATCCTGAATCCCGGCTTGAAGGAAACCTACAGGCAGAGAATGCAGAGATACCTCCCAGAGATATCCGCACCGGCCTGATGAGTACCAACTGTGATTTTTTTTAAATGTGTTTATTGCTTTAACTGCTTTCTTCTGTTTGTACTTGTTTCTACATAGATTATGGCATTGTGTAAATTCATACGAATGAATAAATAAATAACCCACAAGAGTTAGGGATATCATATTCAATCCCTCTGAAAAGTATGTAATCTTCGAGAAAATCGCTGTAAAATCATTTGCAACTCAATAATAACTTGAATCGATACAATAAAAATCAGTTTGAGACATTTCGTCAATCTGGTCGCCTTTTTTCTGAAGGCAAAATTTTTGTCAAATTCAACACCCTGTATCTTTTTTCGTGGTTCTCTGATTATGTTAAAATTTTCACCAGGTATAGTATTGGGTCTTGTTATATTAACCTGAAATTTACTTTGCGAAAATACCTGTAGTTTATTGAAACATTATTTGGGCTGTTTCCATTATCTATGTTGTTGGTTATTACCGACGTTTCGGCAAGCATTCGCCTGCCGTCTTCAGGGTGTTGTTGGTCCTGAGAAGGACCGGTTGTTGCCAAACTTGTTCTGTCTGGACTTGTGCGCTCCATACTTTTTCAATTTCGCAATTACAGTGTGGGGATTCGAACGCGAGTTATCCGAGGTGCAATTTCCGAAATTCCACTCACTCTAACCACTAGTCTACCAAAGCAGGTAATTATTATACGATTTAAGTTATATATTAATTATACTTTTTGTGTTAGAGGTCACCTTGACTTTTTACTACCTGCGCAGTTGGTATGCGCAGTAGGTTATTTTTAGGTCAGGTCTGGTTCATGTTAGGTTAATTGCTTCCTTGGGTCGGGTTCGTCCTCCTCAATTCAGATCTTAGTATGGGCACCCAGACATTCTTTATTTCCAGAGAGGGCGTGCGTCAGGGGAAAACTCACGAAGGTGAAACCTGACAACGAGAATCAGAGAACCAAAGATTGCGTCTATGAAATACCATGTGAATGCGGCAGAACCTACATTGGGGAAACTAAACGCCCCCTGAAGGTCAGAATCAAAGAGCACCAAAGACTAGCTCAACTGGGAGAAACAGATAAATCCAGGCTAGTCCAACACGCTTGGAACGAGGACCACAACGTCAAATGGGATGAAGCTTCCATAATATCAAAGGAAGAGGGATGGAGAAGAAGAAAATTGAAAGAAGCAGCTTTCATGGCAATAACTCCTAACCCAATCAGCACGCCCTCTCTGGAAATAAAGAATGTCTGGGTGCCCATACTAAGATCTGAATTGAGGAGGACGAACCCGACCCAAGGAAGCAATTAACCTAACATGAACCAGACCTGACCTAAAAATAACCTACTGCGCAGGTAGTAAAAAGTCAAGGTGACCTCTAACACAAAAAGTATAATTAATATATAACTTAAATCGTATAATAATTACCTGCTTTGGTAGACTAGTGGTTAGAGTGAGTGGAATTTCGGAAATTGCACCTCGGATAACTCGCGTTCGAATCCCCACACTGTAATTGCGAAATTGAAAAAGTATGGAGCGCACAAGTCCAGACAGAACAAGTTTGGCAACAACCGGTCCTTCTCAGGACCAACAACACCCTGAAGACGGCAGGCGAATGCTTGCCGAAACGTCGGTAATAACCAACAACATAGATAATGGAAACAGCCCAAATAATGTTTCAACAAATATACCATTATCAAGAATATCTCGTTCACAATTAGAAATTCGGTATGGGCCCGAATTATATCAAGAGGTCAGGAACTATGAAAAAGCCTCTATCAAACTTGCCAAAGAAACGAACCATCTAACGTTTCTACACCTCGCCAGAGATCGCAACCTGATCCCCAAAGGCCTCAGAGTCAAACTCCCAATAAGCGGCAGAAGGGCGGACAGAATTTCCAATAGGGCAAGCCTAGCACTGGTAAGGGAAAGACTCAACCAACATCGGTTCAACAAAGCCACACTAACACAGCAATGTATGGACATCAGGACGAAAATACAGGAAAAAACTAACGCAACGGACTATGAATGCATCGTGGAAGCAGTCAGAAGGAGCTATGAGAGAACAAACGACCAACAAAAATTAGCACAGAAGAGGAAAATGGAAAAACTAATGAGAGACTCGAGGAAATATACACCAAATGATCATACAAAAACTGTGATCAACCTCTCGAGTAAGACTCTTAGTGAGGACCAAACCCTCATCCTCAACAAAGGAATGAAATTCTCTGTAGCACCAAAGACTGTTCCGAAGATGGAGATGTTGTTAGCAGCTGAGGAGACTGCACTAAGGATGAGAGAACCTGAAAAAGCAGAGGAATATCGTTGGAAAATAAGAACAATACTGGATTCTACAACTAAGAGACCAGAACACAATATCAACAGAGCAGAACAGAAAGCCCTGAAGGAACTCCAAACAGATAATTCCATAAAGGTGCTCCCAGCAGACAAAGGGAATGCGACGGTCATTCTGGATGTGGAGACATATAATGAAAAACTCCAAGAGGTCCTAGAAGCAGGAGAATACAAGAAATTGAAGAAAGACCCCACATCCTCAGTGGAGAACAAAGTCTACAAAATTCTGCACAAATACAAAGATGAGTTTCCTGACAACTTTACAAGAACTAAACTCACACCTCACTACAGCAAACCTCCACACCTATATGGTCTCCCAAAAATACACAAGGACAACATTCCGTTGAGACCAATCGTCAGTTCGAGGAATTCCCCATGTCATCCCTTGGCAAGATTCCTCCTGAAGATAATTTCTCCACTCAGAGGCCATACACCATCAATGGTCAAAAACACTGATCACTTCATAGAAACCATGCGTCAAGAACAAATCTTGGACCAGGACATCATGGTTAGTTTCGACATCAAGAGCGTGTTCACTAATGTCCCTACTAAACGAACCCTCGAAATCGTCAAGAATAAACTCGAGGAGGACACAACATTGGCTGAGAGAACCACCTTGAGCGTTAGAGCAATCATGGAAATGCTTGAAACCTGTATCAACACCACTTACTTCCAAGTAGACAAAAACTTCTACCAACAAGAATTTGGTCTGGCAATGAGCTCACCGTTATCTCCACCTCTGGCTGATATATACATGGAAGATTTCGAGAGGAAAGCATTGGAACAATTCGTGTTCAAGCCGAAACTATGGCGCAGATATGTAGACGATACCTTCGTAATCTGGCAACATGGGAGGGAAAACCTAGACAGTTTCCTGGTACATCTGAACAGCATAGAGGAATCAATCAAATTCACAATGGAAATCGAAGAAAATAACCGACTACCTTTCCTCGATGTACTTGTTCATAAACAGAATGGAATTCCTAAGACCACAGTCTACAAAAAACCAACAAACACGGGCCAATATCTCCACTTCGAATCCAACCACAATCTGAACACCAAATTGGGAGTAGCCAGATGCTTATACGACAGAGCAACCAAGATTTGCTCTAGTCCAGAAGATCGTGATGAGGAGTTCAACAACATAACAGAAACCCTCAAGAGAAACGGCTACCCCAAGAAGATACTTCAGAAAGCCAGAGAACCAAGAGAAGCGGCAGTAGGGCAACAACCAACAGACAATGAGCCGACCGAAACGATTACCTCTGTCATACCATATGTGAAGGGGTTATCCGAGAAAATAAGAAGAATTGGTAACAGATACAAGGTGAGAACAACATTCAAGACCAAGGATACTGTCAGGGGAAAACTCACGAAGGTGAAACCTGACAACGAGAATCAGAGAACCAAAGATTGCGTCTATGAAATACCATGTGAATGCGGCAGAACCTACATTGGGGAAACTAAACGCCCCCTGAAGGTCAGAATCAAAGAGCACCAAAGACTAGCTCAACTGGGAGAAACAGATAAATCCAGGCTAGTCCAACACGCTTGGAACGAGGACCACAACTTCAAATGGGATGAAGCTTCCATAATATCAAAGGAAGAGGGATGGAGAAGAAGAAAATTGAAAGAAGCAGCTTTCATGGCAATAACTCCTAACCCAATCAGCACGCCCTCTCTGGAAATAAAGAATGTCTGGGTGCCCATACTAAGATCTGAATTGAGGAGGACGAACCCGACCCAAGGAAGCAATTAACCTAACATGAACCAGACCTGACCTAAAAATAACCTACTGCGCATACCAACTGCGCAGGTAGTAAAAAGTCAAGGTGACCTCTAACACAAAAAGTATAATTAATATATAACTTAAATCGTATAATGATTACCTGCTTTGGTAGACTAGTGGATAGAGTGAGTGGAATTTCGGAAATTGCACCTCGGATAACTCGCGTTCGAATCCCCACACTGTAATTGCGAAATTGAAAAAGTATGGAGCGCACAAGTCCAGACAGAACAAGTTTGGCAACAACCGGTCCTTCTCAGGACCAACAACACCCTGAAGACGGCAGGCGAATGCTTGCCGAAACGTCGGTAATAACCAACAACATAGATAATGGAAACAGCCCAAATAATGTTTCAACAAATATACCATTATCAAGAATATCTCGTTCACAACCTGTAGTTTATTCGTGATACAGGGTGAAACAAAACCCTTTTTTATACCCCCCATTTCTGAACACCCTGTGGTCAATTTGAATTGTGACCCTTTCTTAACAAAATGTTTTTTGATTTACGTCAGTATCTGCTTTCAAAACAAGATACACATTTTCAAAGAAAGTGTTGCATCTTTTCAATTTTTATAACAATTTAAAACATTACAATACCTTATCGCAGCAAACATGAACAAATATCTGAAAATTAATAGCGTGTATTTCTGCCTCGCTTTCTCATCACTTCTACCATACGACCTGGCATACTTTCAATGCAGTTCCGAATTTCTTTCGGGGGAATTTTTCCCCAACAATTTCTGTTAATGCACGACAATGCTTGTCCTCACGTTGCACAGGTTGTAACAGAATACTTAGAAGAAACTAACATTCAACGATTGGTGCCAGAGTCCGGATTTAAATCTAATTGAACATGTATAGGATATGCTAGGTAGACGTGTTCGAAATCGGCAGCCTAACACCTTGCCCGATTTACGAACAGCCCTTCTTGAAGAACGGAAAATATTCCCCCAGAAGCAATTCGGAAATGCATTGAAAGTATGCCACGTCGTATGCTAGAAGTGATGAGAAAGCGAGGTGGAAATACATGCTATTAATTTTCAGATGTTTGTTTATGTCTGCTAGTCGATAAGGTATTGTAATGTTTCAAATTGTTATTAAAATTGAAAAAATGCAACAATTTCTTTGAAAATGTGTTTTTTTTTTTAAAGCAGATACTGACGGAAATCAAAACACATTTTGTTAAAAAAGGGTCACAATTCAAATCAAAACTGAATTATATCAAATTTTCCACCTCAAATTCACCACAGGGTGTTCAGAAATGGAGGGTATAAAACAAGGTTTTGTTTCACCCTGTATACCGGCTGAACTACAGGTATTTTCGCAAAGTAAATTTCAGGTTAATATAACAAGACCCAATACTATACCTGGTGAAAATTTCAAAAAAAACGGAGGACCAAGAAAAAAGATACAGGGTGTTGAATTTGACAGAAATTTTGCCTGTCCGGAATTTATTGACGGGGAGTGTAGATGTATTTTTTAATATCTGTATTAATAAGAGAAACGATGTTGAATGAGATTCCCAGATGAAATTTGATCAAAACATCCGTCGCATTCATTGCATTTTTCACGACATAAAATCCAACTCCACGTCAACTCGAATAACAGCCAGTTTTGCCAAAACTCCTCCGATGCGTATTTCGCCGTCTTATTTATTTCCATTCCGCCCACGGTCTCGAGCAGAACGCGGATTCCTGTTTGTCGATGGAATTTCGGCACCTTCCCTTCCCCGACTCTTGTTTTGTCCGTTGCGGATTCGTCGTCAACTAGGCCAAGGGGAGAAAATCGAAGAAGACGGGGGGAGAGATTATCCCGCTGTGATCCGTTGCGGGGCTCGGGAAATATGAAAATAGCGCCAGTCATTGAACCCGTGCCAAAACAAGGCTCGGGAACATCGTATTTTCGCTGTTTCATTGAGAGCGATTTGCTCAATTGAGAGCCGAGACTTCTAGGGAAGAAAAAATTAATTCGTCAGGAAAATCGGTTATTACTTCATGATTTTAAAATTAAAATATTCCGTGAAGGGTACCTAGTATCGAGTTTCATCGAGAGTACTTTTTTGAGAAATTAAATGACGTTTAAGCTTACTTGCAATTTTGTATAAAAATCTAATATTGAAAAAGTTATGTTGAATACTCTCTATGAGAGTCAGACAGCTTCCAAATCAAAAATTTTTAAAATCAGAAAGTTCAACGACTCGATTCGATCAATGATTAATGCGATAGAAAAAACATTGACCGCAACCATTGATCATGTAACATCATCTAGAATTCAGAAGATGAATTTCTTCTTCTTCTTCCAGCGTCCATATAGGCACAATGCCTGTTCTTCATCGCAACTCGCTTCATCAAGGTATACCATCCATCGTTTTCGAGGTCTTCTTGGGCTTCGTCTTCCCAATGATGACTTATCCCTAGCGATCTTCACGACTCGGTCTTCTGTCATTCGGGTGATATGATCATTCCATTGAATTTTCCTGTCCAGTACCCAATCATTGATGTTATCAATTTGGCATGTCCTTCTGAGGGTTTCGCTTCTCTGTCTGTTCCATAGCGATTTTACAATTATTCTCCGGACTATTTTCATTTCCGCTGCCTCCATCATCTGGCGAGTTTTAGATGTTTCGGGTATTGTTTCTGCCGCATATGTTAGAATGGGTCTTATAGTGGTCTTGTAAATACGGCTTTTTGGTCCTATCCTAAGATGTTTGTTTCTAAATATGGTGTAATTGAGTTGTGCAGCAGCTCTTGTTGCCTTAACCACTTGTCTTCTTACTTCCGTCTCGATTTCACCAAAACTGGAAATTTCTATGCCCAAGTAGCTAAACTTCATCACCTGTTGTATAATGCTCCCACCAACCATCAGTTTACATCTACAGGGTATTTTGGACGTGGTCAAGCACTTTGTTTTGGATGTGGTTATTATCATCCCAAGAGATTGAGCCATTGTGTTGAACACATGTAGAAGCATCTGCATATGATCTTAAGTTCTTTATTTCCCAACTTATAACCTCTTTGTGTTCAGTTTCCTTATGATTTCATCCATAATAATATTGAATAGTAACGGGCTCAGTGAGTCTCCCTGTCGAATGCCTCTCCCTAGAGTTATGGGTTCTGTTACTCGTTATCTATCTTTGCCTGTATGTTGTTGTTTTGGTATATATCTTCTATGGTTTTAATTATGTTGTTCGGTATTTGTGTTTTATAGAGGAGATGAACTACATGAGCTAATCGTATCCTGTCGAAGGCTTTTTCTAGATTTATGAAGCAGAAGAACGCAGGCTTATTATATTCTATTGACTTTTCGGTTATTTGTCTCACCACGAATGCCGCACGAATTTGATCTAGTAAAATATAATCAATAGTTTATTCTAAATTAAGTTGCAGAATCGGCTTTTATTCTGACACGAATGCACTCAATTCTAGAATAGTATATTCTAAAACAAGTTGCAGAATGAGGTTCTATTCCAACACGAATGCGAAATTCGAAAACGTGTTTGAATTTTGAATGTTGGAATCGCCTTCTGCAACGAGTATTAGACGATATTTTCTCTATTTCAGTCAAGTTTTGTGAAATACTCTCGAAATTCGAATAGAAATTCAGATTAGTGACTTGTATTGTATCTTGCCAGTTGGTGTGACTTACGAAATTTGAATTGATTTAATTTGAAAATTGAGAGGATCTGAGGTCAGTACTAACAACCATAAAACGAAAAATATAACTGAAAAAAAAGCTGTAATAAGTTTCATTACAGCACTACTTTTAGTTCTGTAATAAACTCATTACGATACTGAAATAAAGAAATATTATTTCTCTATAAAACTACACATTTTGAAAATTCTCCAAACTTGAAATATGGTGAGAGGGAATTGAAATAGTCAACTCCTTAGATAGTTTTTCTCACATCTTATTTTTTTTTTTATGAAATTTTCATTTACCAATTTTTTTTATTTCAACGAGTTTGTTCGAAAACTTGAGATCTTCTTTCAAAAAAATGTTGTAACAAAAATATATAAGGGATTGTGTGCTTTTCACAACAGAAATTCAGCAGATTTATGCTCAAAGCCGATATCGAATATATTTTTCTTTTAATCGTGTGGACAGATGAGTCGAAATTTGATTAAAACATCATATATAATTATCATACCCCCCACTATTGGGGTCCCAAAGCGGAGATCTACACTGAAATAAATTAAACCTTTGAATGAGAAACAAGAGCAAAAAAATTGTTTTGACAATATGTCCTGTATTTGTGGAAAAATTTACAGGAAAAACATCAATAACATCAGAAATAAGAAAGCATTGTATTGTATCTTGGCAGTTGGTGTGACCCACGAAATTTGACAGATTACGGGATTTGAATTGATTTGATTCGAAAATTGAGAGGATCGGAGGTCAGTACTAACAACCACAAAACGAAAAATATAACTGGAAACAATGCTGTAACATTTTCTCTATTTCAGTATCGCAATGGGTTCATTGCAGTACTAAAAGTAGTGCTGTAATGAAACTCATTACAGCATTGTTTTCAATTATATTTTTCGTTTTGTGGTTGTCAGTACTGACCTCAGATCCTCTCGATTTCCAAATCAAATCAATTCAAATTCCGTATTCTGTCAAATTTCGTAAGTCACACCAACTACCAAGATACAATAAAAAAGCCGCTAATCTGAATTTTGATTTGAATTTCGAGAGTATTTAACAATTTTTTTTTGAACAGGGGAGAAAATGACTGAAATAGAGAAAATATCGTCTAATACTCGTTGCAGAAGGCAATTCCAACACTCATGTCTTCGAGTTCGTGTTGGAATTGGAGCTCATTCTACTTCTTTTAGAATATACTATTATACTTCAAGTGCACAAAGCACTGATATTCTTCCACGAGTTCAAAGTTCAAAAACGAGCCACAAAGTGGCGAATTTTTGATTAAACAAGTGTCAAATGAGCCTTCTGTACGCGTATTCTACGTTATTTTCTCTAATTCATTGAAATTTCGATTTAAAGGAATGTTTCTATAAATATCATTAAGTGATTTTTGCATTGAAAAATATTGATTGACAGAACTGTTTTCTCACTCATAAATTTGACAGATAATAAATAAATCCGTGAGGAGGTCAACAAATAATCAATGAATACTACCTTGACAACTATGCTAAAATAAAATATTCTCGCACGATTTTGTCCCACAAGATTTGGCAGAATGAACGCATTTGACACAGGATCAAGAAAAAAAGATTATTTGAATTTTTCACATAAATTGAAAAAGTGTAGGTAATACAAAAGTTGAGACTTTTTTCACTTCCTACTTTGTCTTTTAATTTTTTTTTCATAGGACTTTTAGTTTTACCCTGAACTGTTCTGGCTGTTTCTTTTCAGTTTTGTTACATTCTCCTTTTCCAATTGGTTTCACCTACAATTATTTTTTTTTTCAAAAATTATCGCCGCTGATCTATACCGAGAAAAGTAAGATTGGTTTGATGCAAATCGTCTGATACATTCAAAGGAATTGTGAGTCATCAATGAACACGAGTTGAGTTATCCTTACAAGAGCAACCTTTTTTTTTCCTAAATATTTTTTGTTCCACATGAAAAATTTTATTTTGTGGAAAAAATAAGCTCAATTAGTTAATCTTCTCATCTTCCTCGATTTCAACGTTACTTGAAACTGAAACAAAATGTTTTGATTGATCGTAACCTTCGCTTATTCTCTGGAAATCCTTGCGCCGCAAAATTTAGTCGAGGAAAAAACAGATGTGTGGGTGATAATCCGTCGCCGTAAGACCTTCTAGAACATTCGACGTCTTCCCAAAGGGAAAAACTTTGAAATTGGCAAGATCAATTACCGTTTGAAAGATTATCAAGACAGTCAGAAACATGTCTAGACAGATTTTGTCGTCTTTACGCGAGTTTCACATTTCCCTTCCAAAGGGGTTTAGTTTCTTACCTCATTAAGCCTATGTCGATGCTTTTAGTACACTGCATAAGATCATAAAGTACCTTTGAAGTTAATGTTTGAATTCGGCACACCCGCGCCCAAGCTAAAAGAGTTTTGAGTTATCTTAAGGCTGATTCTGACACAACCGAATACGGCTCTGTTGTTATTGAGGGAAAATAAGTTTTTTAAATTAATCTTATAGGTTCACATCGGTGAATTGTGTCTGATCAGTTATGGGACAGCTTGTATGTTAGGTATTGAATGAGCGGCTATTATGGGCTTCTAGCCATGAAATGTGAGGCAAAAGTAGGTTAAAAATGTTGAGACGAAAACCTGCAGGAATTTTTGTTTTGTTTTCACATTTATTGCAATTCGTGATCTTGAATATTTTCATTTCTTTAGTTTGAATTCCGAATTAATAATTGCTGTGTGATTAACCTATTGTTCACGACAATGGAAAAAGCATTTAAATCTTCGTGTTCCATTCACTGACAAGAATTTTGCGACTTGGACTGCTGAAAAGTTTTTGCATCTGCTCTCTCTCTCATTCTCTTTATGGAATGTCCTGAAGAAGTCTGATTATTCGAGAGTTGTGGACTTGAAAACCTTTTCATCGCTCTGTCAATTAACCAGAGAGAGATAAATTTTCCAAGAACTACAATGTATACCTACCTGGTATACAACATTTTTCGAGACAAAAATAATCGAATTGTGACGGCACGAAGTATAGATCCTCGTATAGATCAAATGCTCAATGAATGTGCCTGGTTGCTCAATTTTACCTGTCAGGAAAAAAATATCGTTTGGAGTTGCTTCTCTTTGTGTTTTTTCAAGTTTAGTTTTCACCTTGTTGATATACAAATTTTTAGGCATATGAAAAGTGAACTTATTGCTCTATCAGTTGACAGAACGCCTAGTTCAGTGACTTCCGATAATTTTGGGCAATGTGAACATAGCTTGAGATATAATTCATCCTACCTACTGATCACTTGAATGACTACTAATTATTTTCGTAGACTTGCAATCTACAAATTAACAAGGTTTGATCGTTTTCGTCTTATCCGTGAAGCATTAAAATTCATGAGTTGAAAATTTATTTTCATATCTTAGATATTGTAACATTTAATGATTCCTCACAGCTTCGACTTTCTTGAAAAGATACAGGGTGTTGAAAATCCATGAAAAAATGTTATTTTTCGAATATGTATCGTGAATTAATTTAAGGGATGCAATGATTTTATTATCATTTTAGTATCAAAACCAATTCATACTGTTAAGATATGACCAAAACTATTCATCCCTTCATCAATATGTACAGGGTTATTGTTTATATTTTACTCAATAGCTTTCTCAGTTAATATTGATCGTACAAGAAGTTTGAATGGGCAAATTTGAAGTATTTTTATGGGCATTTAGAATTCAGTACTAAGAAATTCATGAAGGCATCGAAAACCTGAAGAACTATTGTTTTCTAAATGGCACATCCTGTATTTTATTTTTCCAATCGGTAGAGCTCTTTCTGCCTTAGATTAGGACGAAAAAACCTATATTTTTCAAACACTGCCGAAAATAACCCCAATAAAGTATATATATTTGAAATCTGAAGAAAGAGCTCTACCGATTAGAAAAATGAAATACAGGGTGTACGTACCATTTAAAAAACTATTGTTCACAACAAATTTTCAGGTTTTCGATGCCTTTATGAATTTCTTAGTACTGAATTCTGAATGCCCATGAAAAATACTTCAAGTTTTCCGTTTAAAACGTTTTTATATGACCACTTTTAACTGAGATAGCTATTGAGTAAAATATAAACAATCACCCTGTTCAATATGTACAAGTCACTGTGTTTATCTCGAGACAAAATAATTCCGATTATTCTATGAACTAGTTCGGAAAAAAATTCTGCTCTCCGAAACATCTTTATTGGGAATATTGAAACAAATGTGTTGAAAAAAGACATACTTTTGTAACAAACATTTACTTCTATTAGTTTAGAGTGTAAACCTTATCCATAATGTATTCAGATGGGTTATTCGACTCACAGAAATCGACTGACCACATACAGATTGCTTTTGGTAATTAGAAACGAGGAGTGAATTCGCCATTCCGACAACCAATTATAATTTGAGCACTTCCTCATCATGAGCGACTCCAATTCTGCGGACTTTCCAGTTTTACTACGTGATATCTCTCCTCATCACGAAATCTCCAACCATCCATCTATCTCTTTCCCATTCTTCGTCTGTGCCATCCACTGGATAAGTGGAGTATATACCGTTTCAGGGGTCAGTTCAGAAAGGGAGGAAGAATATCTTACGCCAGAGTTAACCGATTCATGAGGGATTTTCATTATTATTAAATTTGAAGAGTTAGCTCGGAAATTCCTGAAAAATTTATTTGGGTTTTCTCTCCCAGTCTCTGAAACAAGAAAGAATTAAAAAATTTATTTTTAAATAATAGAAGAAAGGCCCTAACGTAAAACTTGGGCACTAATTTGTCAGGGGCCAAAACTTCACAAGAAAAATTGTTTTCTAACAATGAACAAAAAAAAAAAGAAAACACTTTGAATTCTGAAGCGGAGTCTAAATCAGACTTCTTTGTCAGATAATTTCTATTCTTCGCAGAATCGTGACAATATTTTGATTTTTTAGTTGACATTTGTCATGATGAACATAGATTAATATTGATAACTACATGGTGCTATCGTTATTTTATTTCAAAATTCTTTGAAAACAGTTCTTTTTTCAATAAATCAATCCATATTCGATCTATCCCTACTGAACAAATGGCGAGATTATTAGCCTCATCCAACAAAATACAAGCTGACTCCTTGATTTTTCTTTTATAATTATCAGGTTCCGTCATTAGAATTTTTGTGTTATTCCAATTCATCATGTGATTGCCGGTATTGGAACACACATGATCTGCTATCTGCGATCTACCAATATCTCAATTTTTTATGTTATTCTTATGTTCACGTTTTCTAATTTCTAAGGGTCTTGATGTTTCTCATGTATATAAGATTTTCCACAAATGCAGGGAATATTGTGAATACAATTTTGTGATTTTTGGTTCTCATTCAAAGGTTTAGTTTTTGTCAATATAGATCGTAAATCATTTTTTGTTTTGAAAACAGTTCTTATGTAGAATTTAGAACTAATTCCTTTAATTTTTGCTGAAAGTCAAAATTAATAAAGTTAGTTGTTCTTGACGGTTTGTTTTTGGTTTCTGAATGTCATTATCATTTTGACGCGAAATTGTTCTCTCTAAACTTGAAATAGTTTTTTCTATGAAATTCGTTGGATATTGATTATCCTAAAGAATATTTTTAATGAAACTAATTTCATCATTTCGTATTTCATTATTTTTTTCATCGAATGAAAAAAGAAATTTGAAGATATTTTCATTAGAAAATAAATTCAAACGACTGTAAAGTTTTTTGCTTGAATTATTACATTGAAAAACATTTGGCAAAAAGTTTTTTTGTGCAACTGCCATCAGAAGTGACACTTTCAACAGTGTTAAAAGTGATTGTTTACGTGGAAGCGTTTTACACTACATTTTCTTATGATGAACTCAGATAAAATTACAATAATAATTCTAGGATTGCAACTTTCTTTTATCAATATTTAACAATCGTTACTTGGGAACATTAATATTAATCGTACAACTAGAACAATTGCCTTGCGACGTTAGGGAGCTCAGCAATCTATACTTCTATACTAATATTATAAATGTGAATGTCCGTGTGTTTGTTTGTCCTCTATGGACTCAGGAACCGGATGACCGATTTTGATGAAACTTTCACTAAAATGTGGAGGATATATATCACGAAGAATTGAGAAAAAATATATATGGGTTTTCTCTCCCAGTCTCTGAAACAAGAAACAATTAGAAAATTTTTTTTAATAATATAAGAAAGGCCCCTGCGTAAAAATTTGAGCACTAATTTTATGAGCAATGGAATGGATCAACATAGCCCTCTGCTACCGTCGTAGACTTTCATTCACTTTTTTTCATCTTCGTAATATTTGCTCCTGATTCAGCTAGAAAAGCTACGAAAACAGAGGCCTGTAGATTGCATTGGTTCTGACAGTTTAAGGAATTCGGCAACAATTGAGAGCATTCTTCCAAATGAATTTATACCAACTAGATTGGCAGTGCATTTATTATTCATATAATTCAGAAAAACGACGATGTTCGATATTAAATTAAAGAAGTTTGACGTTCTAGTAAAAAATTATATAAAAGTACTCACCAACTCTTATAGCTGATATTTTGTAAGATTCATTCTATGATTACACCATACATTATAATGGTGATTTATAGTCTTATATAATGAATGAATAAATATTTATTATTCCAGTTTTAATATATTTCAATAAGGAATCAACCTCAAGAGTGTCACTTAATTGACACATGTCTTGATCAAATATATTTTATATTCAACACGATGAAAGATCTTTTACAATAATATATCTAGAAATGCTAGATATTAATGAAAGTACGTATATCAATTTCATCTTTCTTTGTATCGGCAGAATTCTGCCGCAGAAAAATGAGGAAACCCATCCACCAAGAAATATTGACACTGTGTCAGACGGTGTCAGAAATTCAGCGTTCGGGGTACAATCTTAGACCAAGAATCCTCTGAAGGTGCCTACCTCAGTTGTAGGCGAAACGTTAGGTAAAATTATTCTTAATAGACCACGGCCAATAAGCCCGGAAGACTCTTTTGATATAATAAACTATTCATTGTGAAAGTAGGAAAATTTGAGTTAACTACAAAGTGAAGTGCATCTCGAGAACTCAATAAGAAGCAGAGGTAGGTCAGATATCTAGAAAGTCACGTAGTGTAAATCGCTCTTGATAATTCTTCTTGGAATCGGGCATTCTTTCTTCGCCCCTCAATGAACTTCAGAATGTCCGCAATGCCATAGAAGCTCCTGGGTTCACTCTCCATTCAAGTGTAACAAGACTTTCTTCAGTTTTCCCATTATTTCATGGTTTACCTTTTGTTCTCCACTTCTGAGAACTTCTCGGATCCTTGAGGAAATTGATGTCGTATAATTCAAAACGCCGCAAATTTTACTTCAAGATATAATGAAACAAAATCCCTTTTGTTTTATTATTCCCAATGAAGATGCTTTGAAGTCAGGAAACTTTTTTTCCGACCCAGTTTGTAGAATTAATAGAGTCTTTAATCAGGTGGGTTAAAACTTGGAATACAGGGTGGACCCTCAACATTTGAAATTACCACAAAAAATTTCTTCGTCCTTTATGTATTGCGTGTTAAAAGATACAAAGATCATTTGTCCCGATACTATTTTATCAAATGATTGTTTGATTCATTATCGATGGATAATTGAAAGTGACATTTCAGGATCAGATAGTATTCGATATTATCTTCAAAACTAGTTATTGCATCACTCCTCATCCTTCTTCATTTTAAAATCGGAAAATAAAGGTGTTAAGTTGTCGTTAGACCACCATGTATGAGTGAACGGAGTATTCTTAGTAACATCTAGTGAGTAGTGGAATAAATTGAGTCTCAAACTACTTTCATATTTGGCAAGTTCACCGGCAAAATAGTTATTTATAATATATGTGCAGAAAGCATTGATGTTTTTCCACAAGTTCAATTTTTTTTAAAGAGCAAGTGGTTTTTCTTAATATCGTTCAGTAATTTTTGCATTGAAAAATGTTTGTTGGCAGAACTGTTGATAAATCACAAATTTGATATACTGGGTGTTCCGGGAAGAATGCGACAAACGGATACCATGAATAAATATCATTAGGTTGGACTCATATCAAGAGGTTTTAATCGCCTGCGTGCCTGCGTTTGGGGTATACAGGGTGATGTTCTTCTTTTGAGTGCAATTTCACAGTTCAATAAATCTTGAACTAATCGGGTGATTTCAAATTTTGGAGTTTTGTAACATTTTACTATCGCCTTCCTTCGATATTTCTAGAACCGAATAAATCAGATCCGGACTGGAAAATTTTAAACTTTTCCTATTTTCGAGAATATTGGATCACCCTGTACGTAGACTCTGTTTTTTTCGTTTTCGTAATCACAAAGAAATAATTCATAATAAAAATTCTAGATCTCTGATTGGTACTGTCATACGTGGTGATCAACATTGCCTTATGAGTGAAACTTTATAGTTCCAAAAATCTTCAACTTATCGGTAGAATTGTTTCGAATTTTGCAATTTTGTCACTCTATAAGACTGTCCTCCTTCGAATTTTCCTCAGATTGAGAAAACGTTTTAGTTTTATTTTAATTTTTCACATCCCATAGTTCAAAAATTACAGGAATTGTTGATTGCATCGCTAGTGAATTGTGATTCGAATATTTTCAATGTATTAGCTGTTTTTTGCTCTATTCATTATTCAGTTTGTTGATCGATAGATTTCTTAAATAAACTTGTTTCATTCATGAACACTTTTTCATGAATTGATGTATCAATCTGAAGTCTCAACAAACACTAGTTTTCTTTTTTAGTCATAAAAATCATAATGTTAACTGTTAACACACAGGCTGATCCGATATTATTGATCTTAAATTTTGCCAGTCCGGTTCCTGTTTTCTTGAAGGCGACAAAACTATAAAATTTGAAATAATCTCATCAATAAATTCCAGGTTTATTGAAGGGGATGTGTATTGATTACCCTGGATGACGGTGCCAAGCAGAGATTTTGAATTTTTATTATGAATTATTTCTTTGTGGTGACGAGAACAAAAGAAAAACGTAGGGTCCACGTACAGGGTGATCCAATATTCACGAAAATATTAAAAGTTTGAAATTTTCCAAATCCGTATCTGATTTAATCGGTTCCAGAAATATGAAGAAAGGCGATAGTAAAGGGTGACAAAATTTCAAAATTTGAAATCATTCGATCGATTAGTTGAAGAGTTATTGAACCGTGAAATTTCACTGATAGGATGAGCATCACCCTGTATACCCCAAACGAAGGCACTCAGGAAATTAAAACCTCTTGATACGAGCCCAGCATGATGAAATTATTTCATGGTATCCGTTTGTCGCATTCCTCCCAGGACACCCTGTATTATAGGTAAATCGGTGTCAGGAGAATTCTGAGTAACAAAATATAATAATGAAATCTGATATAATCTCGCAAGATTTCGTTCTACATGGTATAGCATTAACGGATTTTCCACAGTTTTAGTGGAAATATTAGGAGCAAGTAAACTAGACATTTTGTAAACGTTGGAAAACGCTTTGGTAGTGGCCTTGAGTACTGTTCTCCAGTACATTATTGTCAAAGCAAATGATTCTTGTTGAACCAGATAGTATCAGAGCATAGGTATATTCAGTTGAATATTTTTTTGGAACACTATATTTCTATCCATTTCTAAGGTTAAAAAAAAGGTTCTATTTTCTGTTGCCTGATTCAAATTTCAGGAGTCAATTTTATCACCTTGTATTAATATGACCGTTTACTCTCCTCTACACAAGATCGCGAGCTAGTCGCTTTCTTCACTTGTGATGCCTTATTTGCGTAAACAATTAGGCGTAATTGACAATTTATTAAAATTGCTTTTATCCTTTCTTGTTGGATCTAACTTGACGACAAACTTCACTAATAGACTAATGTATTCTAGCTATTGAATGCTTTCGAAATTATCCTTTTATTCCTTAATATTCTACATTTCCTAGACGTTGGTTGTGGAAATTCTGATGGAACAAATATCACAATATCAGTGAACAAGTAGACATTTTCGGATAATTCGCTGAATGCCCCATCAATATAATCCATCTTCAGAGGAGTTCAATATAACAAAAAATTCCTGAAGTATACACAATTTTTGTAGGCCTCGAAAGACTATATTAAAAAAGTGAATATAAAGATGGCGTAGTGAAAATCTAGATCATGAGGTAAACTGCACGAACGTGCTGTTATCGAACCAGGTAGAGCGGTTATTATTCTTTATCAGAAGTGCTAACGCCTTCGTCGATGACAGTAGAGTACAGTGTAGCACAATTTTTGTTCAGTCATTGGAATTCCCTTTTTCGAAATGTGCAGAGCTGGCCCATTTTTTCGGTTTTTGAAACATCTCGCGAACCACATGGAATTAAGAAAAAATTTCAACGACACAAAGCAGCACAAACCTGGCACAATTCATCACAACAGGAATGTTAACTTCGGCCAGATTTGAAGAAAAAAAAAAAATTATTTTTTCATATGTGGAAAATAAGAAATATCAGTAGATTGTGGGCAAATCGGTATACCTGGCTACAATGTTTGTGAAGTTTACCCAGCACTTGTTGATTATCGACAAAAAATGTGCTGCTATGTGCTGTTGGAATTTTTCTTTTGGTCCATAGTTTTCAAGATATTTCACAAAATGTGTTCTTCAGGGTGGGCAAAATTGGTGAAACATGAACTATAGCTTTTCAAACCGACGAGAAAGAGCAAAATGAATCGCACATTATGTTTGTGTTTTTCAGAAACAAATAATGCCATCAACAGCATTCGTCTATCTTCTTTTGTTTTCTAGTTATAGGCCAAAATTGAAATTTCGGCGATTTAAACTGTGGTCATTATTTCCGTTTCTGTTTGTGCTAGGATGTTGAAATGAAAACATTATAAAGACTCCTTTTCAATAGCAATCCAGGGGCGTACTACGTTTTTTCCCAAAGGGGTTCCTTGCTGGGCTATAACATAAAGTTGTGTTTTTTCTTATACGAATGATATTAAATTAAAAACCTCGTTACTCATATATTCAAGATGTATGAAATATCAACACTTAAGATTTTTGAATTATATTAAGGAAAATGAACAGTTAGTAAACAGTATATCTAGTTTTCATCATTATTCCACTCGGGATACTAGTACCCTGTGTATGTATACCATTCCACTCGACTGCCAAGTTTGAGTCGAGCCTTATGTATCAAGCCATATTATTTTAAAATCCCTTACCAACCGATTCAAAACCATTGTGAAAAAAATTGTTGAGGGGGGATACTATAGTTTGAAAGAATATTTTGATGATATGTTTATTTATGACATTAAGAGAGTCTTCCGGGCTTATTGGCCGTGGTCTATTAGGTTGTAACTCGACCGCTGAATTTCCGAAAGTTATGCTGGATTCGATCCGTTGGCCCAACTTATACCCTGATCATTGTCGGGAGAAGGTAGTGGGTTTACGCGCGCGATGTTGATTTGACCATCGCTCCCACTTTCTATTGGCTTGATTTTGGTCTTTTCCAACACCGGCAACCATGCGCTATGTACCAAAGAAGTTTCTTCCCTTCTGTTCATGTTGTTCTTATGTTTGTATATCTCAATGGCTTCCATGTTCATCCTATGATATAATTTTTTGATGTTCGAAATAGCCTCTGCCTTTGAGAAAACAATATTATGTCCATCTGTTAGAGCATGTTTCGCTAGTGCGGATTTTTCTGTCTGATTGAGTCGACAGCATCGTTCATGCTCCTTAATTCTCGTATCGATACTTCGCTTCGTTGTACCAATGTAGACTTTGCCGCAGTCACAAGGTATCGTGTAAATACCGGGTTGAGAGAGTGGGTCGACTTTGTCTTTGGTAGTTCTGATCATTTGGCCAAGTTTTTGAGTTGGCTTATAGACAGTCTCTATATTGTGCCTCTTTAGTATTCTACCAATTATATCGGTGACCTTGGAGATAAAGGTAAGATAGCGTTTCCATTGGGGGTGAGTTGTGATGTGTTATCATCACGTGTGAAAAGTGTCGGTTTTATTGCCCTCTGAATTTCCTTAGCCTTATATCCGTTAACGACGAATGCATGTTGTAGATGTTCAAGTTCATCCTCTAGAAATTCCGGCTCGCACAATCGTCGGGCTCTGTCTACGAGTGTTTTTATAACTCCTCGTTTCTGTTGCGGGTGATGATTGGACTGCTTGTGTAGATACCTGTCAGCGTGGGTTGGTTTTCTATAAACCCTGTGTCCTGCTTCCCATTAGGCTTTCTGGTAACCAAGACGTCTAGAAAGGGCAGAGCACCATCCTTTTCAGTTTCCATAGTAAATTGAATATTTGGGTGCCTACTGTTAAGATGGGATAGATGGGCTAACAGACCACGGAAGACTCTCTTAAGGTCAGTATATCCGGTCGTGAAAGCCTGAAACAATTTTTATGTTTATTTATGGCTGAAACTGTAATTTGTACTTGTAGTTTTTTATTTGATCTGTTCCATATATTTTATTCAATGTCATAAGGGATTAATAAAGTTCTATTCTTTTATACGGCCGTGAAATTAGCGTGTCTTTCTTTATTTCATATCAAACCTCTTTTTCGAGATCCAGTTTCATGAAATAAAAAAATGAATTAAAATCCTTGTTTCGTTTTTATTCCTGAATTTTTCTTCCAAAACCAATAGCTGAAGAGAAAAACCACATATTATAATTATTTCAATAAATTGAGTGTAAAACAGTGAAGATGTGAAATGTCGAAAGATTCATAATTAATGCTGGAAATGCCAACCTCCAGCCATAATACATGAACTTTGTCTTCGTGTCATGGATTTAGAAAAAAAAAACTAAAAAATCTACTTCCG
Organism: Hippodamia convergens; assembly: GCA_038502775.1. Taxonomy (NCBI): domain Eukaryota; kingdom Metazoa; phylum Arthropoda; class Insecta; order Coleoptera; family Coccinellidae; genus Hippodamia; species Hippodamia convergens. Next base: position 11,717,133 of record CM076608.1, on the reverse strand, counting down.
TTAGTAATAAATAATAGCCACCAACTTTCGAGGGCGATCTCGGAAAGGGGTGGAATGACGAAATTTTGTTATCGTAAAAATCCATCTAAATTTCATACGAGCATTCACCTCCTAAATTTGGCGTATGAATTAAGTAGAAGTAGATGATTTGCAAGAACCATTCCGGTCAACTAAAACAATACAAATGCTCCTTTTTTCCTATGGAATCGATCCTAACTCGTTGAACCTAAAATTGCCCAGTTAATCCGAACCAATGCAAAACTCGAACGGACCATTGAGTGAAAGCATATTTCCGCCAGCTTTCCCTTTACACAACAACTTCAAAATGCGTCCAACAATGGGCCTGCAGCGTCCCGCATTTCCCGCCCGAGTTCGGTTTTGATTGATGGCGCCCTTTAGCGCGCCCCCACGAACAGGTGCGAACTTTCGGGGCGCCCGACCCCCGACCTTTAATTAACAACGGCACACGGTCGGACGGAGCGGAAACATCGTCCTGACGATGGCGAAAAACCCGCCGGTGAAATTCACCGTCCGAACGGACGCACCACCGCCGTTGTCGTCGGCGTAATCGGATTAGCGAGTTTGCTGAGGCGGACCGAGCGGACGACCGAGTTAGTTACTGTGCTGCCGCCGCGATAAACGATCGATCTCCGGTGACGTCTTGATCGGAGGTGGGCGTATGTGAGAGGGGGAATCTATAAGGTAGTAGTACATACTGTGAATCATTCCGAAAATTATGCCGTTTTCGGGTAAAATTAACTCCAAGAATTATTGCGGAAATCGTTGAAAGAGCATGCAAAAGCTGATCTTGAAAAATGTTTGGCCTCAGCGTACCGCGCTCGGTAATCTTGTACTTTCGGCATGTGACTTTGAGGCAGTCTCATCTTGAAGCAGCAGCGTTGCCAGATCAATAATTATTCGGGTATTTTGTAAGGTGACGAGAGAAATCACACCCTTTCACATTGGTTTCCAATTGTGTAGGCACAAGGAAAATTGTGCCTTACGTTGGTCACCAATTGTGTAAGGTTAAGATAGAGATAATTTACTTTATGTAATAATTTAACGATAGATGCTCCAGCTAGTCAGGGCATGAGACCACCTTACATTCAGATGAGGTAAAAGGAGATAATATGCTTCTACTCAGGCTAATGATAATCAAAACTTGAACAGTCGAAATTTATTCCTCTCTGATGACAATAGCTATTTACAATATCTACCATAACAAATTGAAACATCAAAACATGAGGACAAGAATATGTACAATTATGAACAATTTGTTAGAAACATCATTCACGAGCGTTTCTCGTTCTTAGTTAACTTATCTTGTTAGAATAATGCCAGGTAAGGGAAGTGACTATCCCTCGACTTCTTCCAAAGTTCAAATTCCTAAATCTCCAGAAAGACGTTGTAGTTCTTCCAGAAGGAATGGCGTTGCAAGAGGTGAAGGTTGTATTTTTTCCAAAGAGAAGCGTTGAGGGTTCAATTTCCCTCAAGGTGCAGGTACTGAAGGCTTGGAGACTTCCGAAAGGTATTGAGGCTTGGCTCCTTCCGAAAAGTAGTTGAAAGTTTAACTTCCTCCAAAAGGTGTCGGAGGCTTAGTTCCCTCCAAAGAGGTGTAAGAGGTTAGCTCCCTCCAAAGAGATGCCGGAGACTTAGCTACCTCCAAAAAAGGCTATCAAAAAAACATTTGTATTAGTTTTTTTTTGTATCGTCAAGCTTCCACAATTCCCCGAGATCTCTGATAATCTTAATTTACATAAAGAAAATTCAAGAAAGGAAAAAATGTCCACTTGTTCACTGAAACACTGGCACAGATAAATCGAAAAATTGAAAATCAGTGGGTCACGGAACTGTAAAATGTTCAAATTGATCATGGATAAACTGATCTAGAAGGAAGGTTGATTCATCAGATGGTTGAGGAAATCAGATGGAATGTCGTACGATCCTCAAAATGGCGGAACCCAAGCGTGTCTCACCTCATATGAAACATATGAATCATTAGCAAAAATAGGTATATGGTTGTCTGATCAACTTCGTACTCTCCGATCTTATTAATTGCCTAGGTTTAACTAGTCCACTCGAGAATAAGAGGATTCACTACTGCCTCTTCAGGTGCAGTGCCAGAATAGCGAGATATCAGAGAGTGAATTTTTCATCAGTCGCTCGCCAAGGCACTCATATCACTGTCCGCCGCCAGCGCGTACTACCGGAATCGTGCTCCCTGCCGATTCCTGATTCGGAGTCATAATATTAGTGACATTATTACTATTTGGTAAATAGCTACCCCACCTTTTGGAACAGTATCTCGTTTGAATCGAACAATACAATTGAAATTAGGTATTTCAATCGGATTATCACGCGTCATGCATGTTTCGGTGAAAAGTAACACATTGGTTTGTCTCGTAACTGAATCTTGTGAATCGTATTTGTTACAATGTAAACTTTGGCAATTGAAAGTCATTATTGCATTATTATTATTGTTAGAGCAAGAGCTGAAGTTAATGGAAAATGTTTGCGTTTGGCTATACATTTTCTATCCGATTTTAATGAAATATTTGCCGTTCGTAATTCAATGGTAACAGCGAGATTGCCGACTCCATTTTGCACTGCTAGAGTGGCTGCACGCATCCGTCTAGTCGCAAGCACCTAAACACCGTGCCGAAATCTGCCGAACTGCCGTTTTTTCGTTACTGAATTCGGTCACGGCGCTCGAAGCCTGGGATAAAAGCTATACGATAGCTTGAAGATGTGTTTTTCCAAAAAATGATGATTTCTATAAAACTACTTGTTCAAAATTGAATGTCGTAATACTTTTTAGAAGCAGATTTTAATGATGAACACTGTTGAATATGACAATGTTTTTGATAAAATGCTTAGATTAGTTATTTAGGATAAACCTGAAATAGTCCGAAAATTTCGAAGTTTTTCGAACGTCACGACATACGTTCCACTGGGAAATTGGAGCAAAACTCAAACTACTCATATAAGAGGCCTAAATGAATGATTAAAACAGTTTCTCGAAGTCCACCAATTATTTCCAGGCAAAAGTCTAATTTGATTGGCCTATGTTTCTTCTACTATTAAGGCACTAGGGAAGCAGATGTTCGGCTTTTGTGCCACCTCTTGGAAGTTCTGTCTGAATTTGGTTTTCCATCTTTCATCCAGCTTTTCCATTCATCTTTCTCCAATCTGTCTACGTAGTCCTACAATATTGTCATGTCGATCTCGTGTTGAAATCAGAACGATGTTCTTCAATATTTTTTTTTGCAGGAACAAGCTTTGGAGGCGAAGCAAGCCGCGTCGCCGGACGAGGCGGACGACCTCTCCCCCATGCCTCCCTCGGCCTCCCAGCCTCCCGTCAAGCGGAGAGGAGGTATATCCGCCGAGCCGGTCACCGAAGAAGATGCCACCAGTTATGTCAAGAAGGTCGTGCCGAAGGACTACAAGACGATGGCCGCCCTGTACAAGGCCATCGCCAAGAACGTGCTGTTTTCTCATCTCGACGAGAACGAGCGATCGGACATATTCGACGCCATGTTCCCCGTCACATGTTTGCCGGGCGAACCGATCATACAGCAAGGCGACGAGGGGGATAACTTCTATGTGATAGACCAAGGTGAAGTTGAAGTAAGTACTCAAAGAAAACATTTTTTAACAAACATCATCTGATATAGAAAATTGACAATTAATGGCGTGCAAACAGAATTGAATTCCGGAAAAATAACTCTCAAGAACAGGATTTGAACATGGATTTGAACCATTCAATTCCGTCTGCACGCCATTAATTTTCAATTTTCTATTTGATTTTCAGACGTTAAAAATATTCATAATCATCTAATATACTGCTTCACAAGAGGTAGGAAGATCGTATTGAATCTTCGTTTTGAAAAGTATGTAATCTTCGAGCAAATCGCTGAAAAATCATTCAAAACTCAATAACGACTTGATTCGATCCAATAAAAGTCAGTATGTGACATTTCGTGAATCTGGTCGCCTTTTTTCTGAAGTTTGGTTCTTTGCATATGCTTCATGAATGTTCTTATTTTGAAATGGAGACAGTTTATCAACGGCTTCGATTTGAAACGAGTTTTCTGAAAATGCCAAGACGTAATTTAACAAACGCTGAGGCTAATAGGGCTATCGGAATGCTACAGGGTGGCCTAACTCAGGTTGTTGTAGCGGAAAGGCTCCAAGTCGGCCAAAGTATAATATCTCGACTTTGGAATAGGTTAAGGAAGACAGTTTCCGTGTTCCAAAGACCAAAGCTTGGTGGCCGACGAAAAAACAACACCTGCTCAGGATCGTTTCATCACCGTTTCGGCGAGAAGAAAGCAAACATCTACGTGTAGAATGCTACGGAATAGTCTTCAAAATGCAGATGGGGGTCCAAGTTTCCATCGAAACCATAAGATGGCGTTCGAGAGAGGTGAATTTAGGTTCTAGACGTCCATTAAGAGAAGTTCCATCAACAAGTGACCATAAGCGTCCGACTGGAATGGGCAAGGCAACATATCAATTGGAACGATCAATGATGTATTGTCCTTTTCACTGACGAATACAGATATGGACGATTTTCATATTCTCGAAGAATAAGGGTAAAGTGGATCGCACTTAAAAAATCGATGAATATCAACTTTAACCATTACTGGGGTGAAGGGAATCACTTGAAATGAAAAAGAATTTATTTTAACTGAAAAAAAATTTATTTAATGTATTTATTTACTCATACATACAGAAAAGAGCCGAGGAAAAATCTAGCATATAATTATTGAAAATTAACACAAAATTCCTGACGAGTGAAAAACGCAAAAAGTAAACAAATAACGCACTCATCTGAAGACGCTATTTGTATTTGTATTTGTACACTACTTGAAACTTTTTTTCATATTCACATGCCTGCAATCATTAGAACTCTACCTCAAAACCGTAGAATAGTCTAAATTATTTCTGATCCACTTCAGCCGTTACTTTTGAGACATTTTGATTATTTTTTTTTCCTAAAAAGCTGTTGAGTTACAAAAAATTTTATAATAGGGAATTACTTTTCAAATAGTTTATACGTGACTTGAAAAAATTCAGGTGGGAATAACTGCCGTAGTTCTCTCCACAGATATAATTGAATTTGAATAATTGAAATATGGTTCATTCGAGAGAGTATATATATATATATATATATATTTTTTTTTTTTTTTGAGAAAATTTATCCCGCATAAGTGGATTCAAGGCACGAGATAACAATCTGAGGTGTTAAGAGCAGGTGCTGAGTTTTTTTCGCGGTGATTCAGGATCTTGTCTATGACTTACGCGATAAAATAGGCAGAAAAACACGGTTGATCCACTTCACCCCGCTATATCCACTTCAGCCCGATTGACGGTACCTTTGACGACTATCCCTCCTTCCTTTCCTTCTTCATTCAAAGTATACGATAGTGTAGATATAGTAAAAAAATATTCGCTACGATCGTGAGAGCCCCAGTACACTTACTTTCAGGACACGCATCGTAGTTTAAATACTTAAAAATAAAACACTTCGTAACTCAGTCAGGAGCACTTTGCATCTATTTTATTTTATATTTTTCTTTAGGGTCTTCTCTACCAGTATCTGGAACAAAATCAATCATAATTTTTTTTCAAATAATATAAGAAAGGTCCTTGTGAAAACTCTTTGACATTAATTTGTCAGGGGCCAAATCTTGTCAAAAAATTGTACCCTAACAATAAAACAAAAAACAGCAATTCGATCTTATTAAACTTTAACCTCGACTATAACGTTCCAGAGACTGGGAAAGAAAACCCTCGAGAAGTTTGAGACAAGTGCGGAATCCTTTTCTTTTGGTTGAATATTTTCAGTTCAATGTTCTTTGCTCGAAAAATTTCAAATAAGTAATCTTGTTCAGTCGAACTTATGTGGGTGAGCTTGAATGAAACGTACTATTAGCTGCAAATCATGGGAGTGAAACTATTCTCTGAATGTTTGCAGATATACGTCAACAATGAACTCGTAACAACGATAGGAGAAGGAGGAAGTTTCGGCGAGCTAGCCCTCATATACGGAACCCCGAGGGCGGCTACCGTCAAAGCGAAGACGGACGTGAAACTTTGGGGCATCGACAGAGACTCCTACCGCAGGATACTCATGGGCTCGACGATTAGGAAACGCAAGATGTACGAGGAGTTCCTGTCCCGCGTATCCATCCTAGAAAACTTAGACAAATGGGAGAGGCTGACTGTGGCAGACGCCTTGGAACCTGTCAGGTAAATGATCTCATTGTGGTTACTCGGCATGCAATTATAACTTTCTTTCTCTCGGACTAATACAGGGTGTCCCACGAGGAACTTCACACACTCCTACCATATACGGGGACTTGCAAAAGTGCCTTAGGCTTCCATATCTACCAAATCAAACGTTTTAAGAATTTGGTTGACAAGCATTCTTTTTGTACAGGTTAGTCAGGTTTCGATGTTTTATTATTACATCTCCTAAATTAAGCGAGATAGAGAAAAAGTAATATACATGTCATGTTCTCTTTTTTCGATAAATTGCTGAAAACCGCAAGTTGCTAAGGTGTCTAGTTTCCATGCTACAGGGGGTGCGTTCATAAACTTACTCAGAGTACGCTCCCCTTACTCTGAAGCGTTCACAAACTTACTTTGTCTTCCTCGGAGTATACTCTGTGAGCGTTCATAAACCTCCTCTGAGTAAGCTCTGCATACTCTGCTATTTGGGAGAGTAAATACATACTCTAACAGTTGTGACGTACGATTTTCATTTTGTCCTGCTTCCGCAGTCTTTTTGAAACTTGAATATTATTCGAATAAGTATTTATTTCTGGTTTTATTTCATTTCAATAACGAAATACGACACAATTAATTTTCCATGTGAAACAACCATTATGTGAAATAAAGAAGTATGGAAAAGAATTACTTTAATGATTAATAAATTTGATGAAATTGCTAGCAGTGAGTTAACGAAGCTCGAAGTAAACTTTACCAAGAGATAATGATAAAGAAGAAAAAAATTTCTCCCTGTATTAAAGATTCAAATAAATCGAGACATGAAAAGTTCCAAAATAACTGTTTTTTGTACCTGATTAGAAATCTACGTTGATGTTTTGCTATATTCAAGAGTTTAGATCTGTCAAGATTCATTCATATTTTGCTTTATCTTTCGTACAATATCTTTTTAACTTCTTTTTGTTAGCTTCCTCAAATGAAACTATTTCTTGTTACGAGGTATTTAAATTTTTCTGGCATTGCGTCAATAAAACAACATAACATGTTATAACATTTTTAATTTTCTGGTTGCAAGAAAAGATTATAGACAAAAATATCCTTTCTCATTGTTTCTGTCACATTAGAAGTAATTCAACGTCCTGAGAACATTTATCAGTTCCCTCCAAATCATCAAAAAAACACGGTTGTGCTCTGCTTTTAAAATAAAAGAAAAATAGACTATATTTCGAAGACACAATTAAAAATGTACGACCAGAAGGAATTTTTTCCTAAACTTCTATTATTCATTCACGATAGCAACAGTTCAATCTTAAAATGATATATAAAAAATGTATATGATGAAAAAGTATTATTCATAACCTATAACTTTGTTCACATGTTTGAATGACATTTGTGAGAGTGGATTGTGAACGACGAGTGTGGAGTAAAGTCCGAAGTATATTTCTGATCATATAGCCATCCATACTCTTACTCTACTCTCCGAGTAAGTTTGTGAACGCAGCCAGGGTGATTTTAAAATTTGGCGAATCATTATAATTGGTTCAAACTTCCGCAGTATTGCCGCTACGCTCTCGGAATAAAAACATCTTTAGGGCAGTTTTTTCAGTACTTTTCACCAGTGCTATTGAAATTTTAGTGCCTCTTCAAATTCAAGAGAAATACATTTTTTTATAATGGAAACCGTAGTGTGCTATGATGATTCTCAATAGACTTTTCGTAGACAATGTCAAAAATATATATCATGATATACTACTGAGCTTGAATATGAAAATCCTGAAAAAAACACTTTTCGGCCAACATACTTCAAGCAGGCTCACGTTGTATGACTTCCTCATGATTTTGTTGATTGAAAACTTTTTTCGGAATTTCGATATTTAAACTCGGAAGTATATGATATATTTTTGAAATTGTCTAAGAAAAGTCTATTGAAAATCATCATAGCACACTATGATTTCCATTTGAAAAAAATTAATGTTTTTGAGTTCTCTAAATTTGGAGAGACACTAAAATTTTGATAGCACTAGTAAAGAGTACTGAAAAAACTCCACTGCGGAAGTTATAACCAATTATAATAAATGGCCAAATTTCAAAATCACCCTGTAACTCGAAAACTAGACATCTTAACGAATTGGGGTTTTCAACAATTTGAGTTTCTCGAAAAAAGAGAACATGACATGTATTACTTTTTTCCTATCTCGCTTAATTTATGAGATCTACTACTAAAACATCGAAATCTGACCACCATGTATTTTCAATTCTGCATTTCAGAATATTTTCTGATATACAGGGTGTTCCCAAATAAAATTATTTAACAAATGAGTGATTTTTTGAATGGAACACCCCTTTTATTTTGGCATATTTTGAATGCTCTTGAATACCTCTACTTGAAGCAAAATATTTGGGATGATTTTCCAACAGTACTGATCTTATTCCGAAAAAACTGAAAAATTTCTACGTAACAATAGTTCGGTAAAAACCCTCTTACGATTTCCAGAAGCGATAGAAACATGAATTTGATCAGAATTCTTTTAACTTTGCCCAGTCATTGTTCCTAAATGATCAACCTCTTTCATACTGGTGTCCGTTATCAATGTCCAAATGTGAAGAATTTCAAATTGTTTTTTCTCCATTTTTTTTTATGTAACACCCTGTATTTTTTCCATGATGATGTACACCGTTTAAAACCTTATTATTTCAGAAATAATCTTATGATTATTTTCACTCCTGTGTCCAGTAGGCACGAAAAATGACATTTCAACCAACAATTTCAGGAATAATAGACATAATAACTAACAGATATTCTAAATACCAAACTAAATGACCAATTTTTGGAAAACTTTCCAACCTTTCCAAAATCATAATCTTTTAAGTTCAACATGAAAATGATGTTTGTCCGAATAAGTAACACATACATAGGTATTATTAGAAACTTTTGTATTCTAATATTCGCAGAGATTTATCGGAATCCAAAAAAATAGTTATTCATGAAATGGTTCCTATGACTTTCATGCCGAAGCATTGCCACATAAACTGTTATCATGTACAGGGTGTTTCAGAATAAGGTTCCGTAAAGTCGGAATCTTAATTCCCAGATCATTTCATGATATAAAGTTCCTATGAACTATGGGTCTCTGGCGTAATGTTCTGAGATACAGGGTGTTGAAATTTAAAGAAAAAATTGGTTTTATGAAATTATATTCTACGCTATACACGATCTCTTCTTGCGTTTTGGCACGTTATGAGTACGCTCTAAGACACATTTTTTCCGATACGAAACTATGTTTAATTTTCACCAGTGGCGTCCGTACAGACTTCTGTTCGAATAAATTCGGTGAAAAAATTTGTACTCCAATGATTTTTTTCAAATTTCAAATTACTTCCGAAGAATGGTCTCTTGAGTTTTTTACCTGCGACGAATACTTTCTGAAAAAAAAATAAAATGCAATTTCATCTAGGAAAGTTACGAAATTTTTTGATTACTTCCAAAATGCAATTTCATCTAGGAAAGTCACGAAATTCTTTGATTTTTTTACGAAATTCAGATAATGTGTTTTGAGGCGTACCTACTAAAACGCAAAAAAATGTGTACGGTGCCGAAAATAATTTCGAAAAACATTTTTTTTCAATTTCAACACCCCGTTTCTCAGAAACAATGGGTCAGAGCCCCATAGTCCATAGAAAGTTTATATCATGAAATCATGTAGGATTAAGATTCTGAATTCACGGAGTCTTATTTTGAAAATTAGTCGGCATTCAAAGCATTATGCTGAATTTGCATTTAATTTTTTTTTCTGAGAAAATATTCGTCACAGGTAAAAAACTCAAGAGATAATTCTTACTGTAAATTATATGGTCATTACGAAAATAATTTAAAATTAAAAAAAATGCTGTACATTTTTTTTCACCGAATTTGTTCGGACAAAAGTTTGTACGGACACCACTGGTGAAAATAAAACATCGTTTTGTATCGGAAAAAATGTGTCTTAATGCGTACATAACGCCAAAACCTGAAGAGAAAATGTGTACGGTGTAGAAAATAATTTCATAAAACCCTGTATCTCAGAAACAGTGCGTCAGAGACCCATAGTTCATAGGAACTGTATATCATAAAATCATCTAAGGATTAAGATTCCGACTTCACGGAACCATATTCTGAAACGCCCTGTATATCCGATTATTATTATTGATCAAAATATTGTTATTCGGAGCTCAAAGTTATTTCCGCATACAATAAATTGAGATGGATTTTGGTAAAGATGAAATGGTTGATATGATTTTCATGTTGGGTCAGTGCCATAGAAACTGTTTACTAGCCCGTAGATCCTATGTTTATTTATTTAACCTTGTACAAGGGTTGAGGTTGATCCTATAAACCCAAAATAAAAATAAACATGAAAATGAACAACAGTGGAATTAAGAATGAAAACCAACATGAGAATCTCGAATTGAAGAACAAAAACAATTTCAATGCGACCTCCATTCGTCCAGTCTATTCTTGAAGGTGTTGACTGAAGTTGACTCCACAACAGCATCTGGCAGCCGATTCCAAGCGTTGAAAACCCTGTTTGGTAGATACATCTGACGAGGCGATGTTTTGAATGGTTCTCTCGACAACTTCAAGCGATGGCCACGCAAGCTATTGGTATTTAGCTGAAAAACATTTTTTATTTCATCACCAAAATGGCCGTTCATCGCACGAAATGTAAAAATAAGGTCACCTCTTGATCGACGCTCGGCAAAGCTGGGTATGTCGAAAATAGTTAGACGTTCCTCATAGGATGGGCGGATGTGTGAGTACGGCATACGTGTGACCCAGCGTTGTACAGATTCCAAAAGATTTTCATCGAATTTAGTGGAGGGCCACCATACCTGTCCAGCATACTCCAATATCGGTCGGATGTATGTCTTATAAAGAAACGCCCATGTTGACACATCGGAGGACTTGAATGTTTTGCCAAGGAGGTAAGTTACCTGTTTTGCCCTCGCCGTGATCGCCCCCACATGAACGGACCATCCCAGATCCGAACAGACAGTGACTCCCAAATCGGCATGGTGAGTTGCGGGTGCCAGTCGATGGCCATCGATAGAGTAGGATAGCTTGGGGTTATTCTTTCCTATGTGAAGAACACAACACTTTTCGATATTTAAAGGAAGCATCCAAGTTTGACACCATTGAAAGAGGACATCCAGATCATCCTGGAGGGTGCGACCATGAAGAAGGGGCAGATTAAATAATTTGGTGTCGTCAGCAAACGAGTACATGCAGGACCTGATAAGAGGGGGTAAATCGGAGGTATAAAGTAGGAAAAGAATTGGCCCAAGAACAGATCCCTGGGGGACACCAGATGTTGTCGAATATCCCGAAAGAAGACATCCACACAGAACACACTCATGATTCTAACTCGCACAAGCTTTAAGTAGCTTATGAGGGGTTTCACAGAAACCCAGAATGCATTGAAATACATACATACATTTATCGTGTTTTCGAAGGCTTTTGAACAGATTTGTAGGGACAGGAGGTGTCAAGTATAAAAAAAATTGATAAATCGGCCACTAACGAAGACAAGGAGCTCGAGTCTTCACTGCATGTAATTGATAATCCACACACAAGCCCAAGGGAGCTTGGTGTAGCCTGTAGTGTAAGTGAGCGTTCAGTTCAAAGAATCCTAAAAAAAAATGAGTGTCATGCCTACCACATTCTAATGCACCAGACGCTTACCGATAGCGATTTTGAAAACCGTATTTCTGTAACTGGGCAAGTTTTTAAATTGGACAGAACCCTACATTTTTTAAATTTGTTTTATTCAGTGATGAAACAACCTCCCACAATTCCGAAGCCGTCAATAGGCACAATTTTCATTATTACTCTGTAGAAAATCCACAAAATACACAATTGAAGCAGGTGGTCATTGAATGTCTGAAGAGCAGTAATCGGAAATCATTTATTCGAAGGAAAATTAGATGGGGCTGCATATTTGAATTTCATTCAGAAAATTCTTCCCGGAATGTTAGCAGTCTTACCTAAGGAAATACGGAATGAAATATTGGCCTGCTAGATCACCGGATCTAACCAAAGTAGATTTTTTTTTTGTGGGGATACAGAAAGGGAATCGTGTATGATGAAGTTCCAACAACAGCTTCCAATATGCAAGAGATGATTGTGACTGATATCCGAAGCATTACTCCATCTATGCTGATAAGGGTTAGTGAGTCATTCAACGATCGGATCGCTTTGTGTTGAAGAGAAGGCGGACGACACTTTGAACATCTCTTGGATCATTAACACAATTTTTCTTTGTCTCAACGCCCGTTTGTTTTTATATCCAACGTTTGAATAAAATTTTCCGTGCTGATTTCATTTTTCGTGCCTGTTGGATACAGGACTGAAAATATCCCTTTAGTTACTTCTGAAAAAATGTAAGATTTTAAACCGTGTACATCATCATGGAAAAGAATGGAGGGTGGTACATTTGAAAAAATCGAGAAAAATCAATTTGAAATTCTTCATATTTGGACATTGATAACGGACACCCTGTATAAAAGGGGTTGATCATTTAGGAACGATGACTAGGCAAATTCTCAAGTCAAAAAAAATTCTGATCAAATGTTTTTATCGCTGAACTTATTATTGAAACAATGTTGCTTGAATTTCATTTGGATCCTTAATTTGCGGAATTCCAAGCCAGTTTAGTACATTGAACATAGAGAATTCCATAGTGAAGACCAGAATATATAGATTTGAAGGCTGCATCAGGCAATTGTTATAATTGGCTTAAAGGCTTCGCAACCAAACTTACAGGATATTCTATGTCTAACATAATAGAGTTATTGGTTAGTGTTGCCACTTATACATGACCTGGGTTTGCACAATCCGACCCTCTCAGGATTTGAATGATACGCGGGTTAACCAATGCTATTATTCGTTGGAGGGATGTTCGAATCCATTCAACTGAGCATCGGTTTGCTAACACAGATTAGTGGCAACGAAACTCATCTGAAGTTAAAAGCTCTCCATACTTCAAAAGCCACTCGATGTAACTCAATACACATTCAAACCATTCCTGATAGCGAAATGTGGCATAAAGCTTTATATTGACTAACATTAAATATAGCAGTCAATAAAGATTGCTGAAAGGTCGTGAACATTTTCATTCAATTTCACGCTATTAAATCGGATTCATTGCGTTTTAAGTGCAAGTTTTGGAGCATCGTGATATCGGCGAATACCCTAAATTTAATGCTTCATGATCAATAGATTTTCCAGGCAGACTTGACGATTATTTCAACACCTTGAAATACCCAATGGCCAATTCACATTGTTTTATACAACATCGATGTTATAGAGCTCGTAATTTAGTATCCAAAATCGAATAGCATCTCAGTTGGTTCATGAAAATGTTCGTTTCTTCAATATTCTCTTTGGTTGATATTTAAAATAAATTATATCATTATATGAATTTTTTTTCAGATTTGACAACGGAGAAACTATAGTCAGACAGGGTGAACCTGGCGATGATTTTTACATTATTGTAGAAGGAACGGCAATCGTCAAACAAAATAGAACAGAAGGTGAGGAACCGACAGAGGTTGGAAAATTAGGACCTGGAGATTACTTTGGGGAAATTGCTCTCCTTCTAAACAGGCCAAGGGCAGCCACCGTTGTAGCATGTGGACCCTTGAAGTGTGTGAAGTTAGACAGAGCCAGGTAGAGTGTACACACCTTTTTATTTCTTGACTTGATGAATTCCTGTTAAAATTTTTCGTAGATATTTCTTATTTGTTGTTTACATGAAAAAACCTTCACGATTTTTTTCTCCAAATTTTAATCATTTACTCTTTGCTATACTATCTGTGTTTTACCAGAAAAAAAATTTAAAAAACAGCCACTTCTGGGTGTTGCATTCCTATTTTTCGAGGAAGCTTAATTTAAAAAAATGAAATATGAGAGATATTCAATATATTTAGAAAAAATGTGAAGTCAAAGACATGAATGCAAGTGATTTATGTAACTAAACATTCATTCCTTACAGGTTCGAACGTGTACTTGGACTGTGCGCCGATATACTGAAGAGAAATATTACTCAATACAATAGTTTCGTTTCTTTGTCAGTTTAAGTAGTCCATGAATGATATTTCGTTAACTTATTTGTTCTATTTGATGTACTGAGATCAGCCAAAATTCGAAGTCTTCATTCATTGTTGAATAGAAAATATCTTGATTGGATATAACTGATTTCTGAGTTCTGACAAACGAAATGGAGTAAATCTAAAATTGTAACTATTTTTCTATGCATAGAAAGAAGAGTCATCTGTTAATTAATTAATATAGAGAAAATTGGTAGTGAATAATAAATTGAGTTTGTCAGAACTTCTTCAAAGAGATGTATTATTGCATGCATTGTACTAAATATGTAAAAATATGTATTATAAATAATTTCTTCCAATAAAATTCATTTTGGTTCAATATGGAAATAGATAATATAATTATGTTATATTTTGTTGCTTTGATTTTTTAGAGATCGATTTAATTTTATTGGTACCATTATAGAAACTGTTGAATACTTAATTACAAACTAATTTAAAGATTTAAGAAGCTGTATTTATCGATCCCCTTTCACTGCTTCTTTTTTTTAGGTTTCTGGAATTAATTTCTTATTCATGATTCAAGAGACCTCATATAGGATTGAGAGTAATTTTCTATTATTTCTCTGTTCTAATATTTTGTAACGAAGTTATAACTGGCCAGAAGTGAGTTTTCAACAAAAAAGCCTCCTCTCTTTATCAAACTTGAACAGAGGAGAAACACTAACAGGTTGTAAAAAGTTACCCTGTTATAATTACATTTTTTGCGAAGTTTTTGTTTCTTCATCATTTGGTACAATAACACTCCATCACTCTTAAGAAAAAAAATACTCTTTGCCAATACAATTCCATAATTATATTTATACCAGAAATTCAAGCGACCGAACTCTTAGAAGTATGTTGAAGGCTTTTTATTGAATATTTGGCTGTTTTAGAAGATGAAATTTCGTGAAATGAGCATTTTTCGAAAAATTCATCATAAAAAATATCTTCATCAGCGAAATTAACAATGTAAATTACTTTGGTTCAATGCAACCCGGTTCAAGAAATTCACAGAAGTAAATTTTTATACATTTCGTTGAAAGTTTAAGTGGTGCATTTGATGATCGGAAAAACTTCAGTCGCATGTTTACAGGGGTTATATCGATCATCATGAATGTTCAAAATGGCTATATCTTTTTATCTAGGCTGAATCTGAAAGAATTTTTTTTCTGAAAAAGTGTTTCTTTTGGCCTGAAGAATCCATTGTTAAAATATATGTGCAAGTCAAACACTCACGCTCACCCTGTATCAACTATAAAAATAACGCTTCCACTAAAGTTGATAGGGTAATAGTGATTGCAGAAAGTATTTCCAAAAAGCATTCGATATCAAAAGTTCTTTTTTCTATTTCAGTATCGTAATGAGTTCATTGCAGTACTAAAAGTAGTGCTGTAATGAAATTCATTACGCATTGTGTTCAGTTATATTTTTCGTAGTGTGGTAGTCACTACTGACCTCTGATTCTTTCAATTTTCAAATCAATTCAAATTCCGTAATATGTCAAATTTCTTAAGTCACACCAACTGCCAAGATACAATGTAAAAGTCACCGATCTGAATTTTTATTTGAATTTCGAGAAATTTTCGTAAGACTTGGCTGAAATAGAGAAAATATCATCTAATACTCGTGTCAGAAGGCAATTCCAACTCATGCTTTTGAAAACTTGCTCGTTTTCAAATGTTGGAATAGGAGCTCATTATTCTACTTGTTTCAGAATTTGAATAAAAAATCATTGTAATTTCAGCTCGAACACAGCTTAATAAAGCTTTATTAAGCTGTGGTTTTAATATGACTGTCAAAACAAAAAAACTGTATGATATAAAGAAATAAATGTGTGATATCTTTCCGCTAAACTCGTATGTATGAAATTGGCAACATTACCAATAATTACTGTTTGAAAAACCATTAAAATTTCAATATAAATATTTGAATAAATTACCAAGAATCTGTCATGATTTATGAATAGCGCCATCTACAGTTGATTAAACGGAACATCGTCCTTATTCTCAAATTGGAGAAAGAAAATCTAATCAGTGCATACACTTGTAACGTGCGTTCCAAAAAAATCATCGTCAAGTAAGCTATGGAATTTTGAAGGTTTAATTTTCTGAACTACGTTCAGACGCAGAATATTGACGTTTAAAATCCCATAGCCTACTTGACGACGAATTTTTTCGAACGCACGATATCACAGCCGCCTGTAGAGACTATAGAGTGCTTTAGAAGGCTGTGACTTTATTTCATCTGATTTAATTTTTCCACTGTTGAAGGTTCTGTGAACACATAAATTGAAGATGGTTTTCATTTCGATGATTACTATTTTCAATTTACCTATGTTTCGAAAACACCTCATCACCTCAGTTGATAACATATATTTGTGATTTGAATCCAGAAATAAGAACACAGTATTTGTTCATTCAGATATTCCAATTGTGCATGTGTAAAGTGAATGAAGAATGAATTTAAAAGGTGAGTCATTGATTTCACATAGTGTTGATATGTTCGAAAGAGTATGGAAGAAGTATTTTGCACCATTCATTGTCAATTTCCAAGCAAAAATTCTAGATCCAGAATTTGGATATCTATTTAATTGAAATCCAGTCCGTGTCACGATCTCAATATGAAAGAAAGAAGTTCGTGGCCTCCAAAAATTCCACAATTCAATTCCTCAGTTCAAGAGCAATGTCATCTTCTAATGAAGATTGAAGATGACCATAGCAAACTCTCGTTTGGTTTGAACTAATGTTTGAACGTTCAGAAAGAAAAATGTTGTTTTTTTGCAAAAATGATCCAATTTCGGGTAATATTGAATTCTCTACGCAATACGGAATGAAATCAAACCAATGGAGGTGAGCAAGGCCTGAATATAAACTCACATTACTTGACTAAGTCTTCTCGAGCTTTTCGAAAAAACAATAATGTAACCATTACTCAGTAGGTATTTAAAATACAAGATACAAGTGCTGCAGACACTGATATTCAAAATTCAAAAACGAGTGTTAGAATAAAGCCTTCTGTACGAGTATTGTATATTTTCTCTAATTAATTGACTTTTTATTGAAATTAATTGTATTTCCATAAATATCGTTTGGTGATTTTTGCATCTGAAATATTGATTGGCAGAACTGTTTTCTCTCTCATAAATTTGACAGATAATGAATAAATTTGTGGCAGGAAGCCAACATTACCATAAAAACTGTACGAGAATGAGATATTCTCGCACGATTTCGCTCCACAATTTAGCAGAATGAAAGGATTTGACACATAATTAGAGAAAATTAATTTGCTAATTATGTGTCAAATCCATTCATTCTGCCACATCTCGTAGAACAAAAAAGCACTGTTACGAAAGATGAGGTTGATTTCTAAAAAAATGTAATGAAAGTCCTATAGAAATTAGTTAAAATCTGAGTTTCAATAATAAAATGACAAATAAATATTCGTATTTTGCATTCTTCATCGTAAGATTAGAACACGCTTTAATAATTTATTGTAGCAAATGTTGTACGAAACAACTTGCAAAAACAAAATACCCGGTATTTCTTTTTCATACTGATAAGAATGTGTAAATAAGGTTGAATCTCTATCGTTGGTGATCTGGAGAAGAACGCTCGATTTTTTTGGATTTAAATAAGAAAGTATTTTGCGAGTTTATGTT
The DNA here is from genome assembly GCA_038502775.1 of Hippodamia convergens. NCBI lineage: Eukaryota > Metazoa > Arthropoda > Insecta > Coleoptera > Coccinellidae > Hippodamia > Hippodamia convergens. The sequence continues at coordinate 11,699,117 of CM076608.1, read as the reverse complement.
TTCAGTTATTTATTAATGAAAATGCACTTGTGTTGGCGGACATTGTTTAAGCGCTCTTTCAGACGAGGATACTGTATGCGGGATACTGTATGCGAGATACAGAATCACAGCCGCATACTACCCAGATACTTCTTTGGAATACTTTTGTATTACACATTTCTTAACAAGCTTCAGTGCAGTGCAGTCGATCATGAATATTGAAGAGTGCGTTATGTTATGGTTTATATCTAATAAAAAGAAAAAAATTAAAAGGAGACGAACTCTGTGGGTTCATCCTATAGTTGAATTAAGGGAAGCTAAGGGAATATATAATTTACTTCATCAAGATCCATAGTTTTCATTGTTGGTACTACTCACTACACTTCTGAATAAATACTGGCCGCCTATGAAATCGAAGTTTTTGCGTCGCAAAAGTATGCGTGTCTGAAAAGCTCCATAAGCCACCATGATAATTCTGTATCTCGGATACTCCTTCGCCGCCGGGCGGCTGAATTTTCAAGATTCAAAAATTCTGTCGCGGGATACTGTATGCGGCGTCGAATGCCGTGTGAAAGGTACAATTTAACTGCATGCTTTTTCTGTATCTGAGATACACGCGTCTGGGATACAGCGTCCTCGTCTGAAAGGGCTCTTAGCGTACGGAGAGCTTTTATAACTAAGTGAACCGTAAAACAGAATTATTATATTATCTCGATATTTGCAGTAGTTTAATTCAATTTTTTTTTGAGAAATCAACTTCTTTCGTAACAGTGCACATGTGGTTGAAAGGACCCCGCACACTTACTTAGGAAAAGTGGGCTCAGCGAATTTTCCCCATTTTTACATATCATGTTAATATCATGCTCAGGAACAATATATCAGATTCTCACGAAATTCTAATGGTCCCTATACACATACACGATCCGGCGGCCTGCAGTCCCAGGACTGTCGATTTGAACTGACAGTCAAGGTCTGTAGCGCACTACACACGATATAGTTAAATCGTAAGACCTGATTGCTCTACACACGGCAGTTTTTCAAAGGATTTGCCGAAACTGTCGGCCGGGACTTATCGATTATCTGTGCATGTGTAGTGATAACAAAACTGTAGATCTACGTTTCTGCAGTCCCGGACTGCAGTTCGCCGGGTATATGTGTACTTTTACTCCTTTTTTGTTCTTTAGGGTTTCCAAAATTGCAGCTCCGAAAAAATGAAATTTTAAATTTGATGATAACTCTTCTAATTTTCACAATTTCATCAATATGCCTCGGGTTCTGAATGTCAAGAAATCACAAATTTCCAAACACCGCCCACCACGTTAAGTTTCCTTGTACAGGCTGTTTCATGAAGCTGTATAATTAACTGAATGTAACTTTGTTAGTGATTTAAGGATCATCTTGAGTTTTTCAAAATATGATACCATGAAGCATGCCGATCTCTATCCTCCTGAGTCCTGATGTCCTATATATGTTGAACATCGAGATTTTTTTATTTATCTATTAATTTAATGAATATATGTCAGTTAATCTTTCGTTTCAACGTATTGGATGAATGAACGCCTTGGGTTTGCAGTTGTTTCGCTGCCATGTCGCAGTGTGTTGTTATTTGGTTATAAAGTTTGTGTTCAGCGAGTTAATTAAAGAATGCTGCGAAATATAAAAGTCCAGGGTGTATATATAAGTTCGAAACCAAATTTCATTATGAAAAATGTACATTATTTTCGTGCTTGACAGGCAAAAATAATGGCCTTAGAAACTTTCATTTACGATTTATTCATAATGATGGTCATATCATTAGACATATTTTTTTTGTATTTTCCTCTGAGTAAAATTTTTCAAAAAATTTGTATGACGTTTTCAGTGTTCAATGAACAAAAATTCCCAAATGCAATCTTTATATCACCTTTAATATGATGTCGGCACTCAGGAGGCTATAAAAGGTTTCATTACTGTAAAAAGAACAGTTGCAAAATTGTTCGGTTTTAAATTCGGATTTCATACAACTTTTCTTCAAAACTTATCTGTAGTCTGTAGTTAGCGTTGATGTCAAGTAATATAGTTTTTCATTCAGTGTAAATATTATGATAGGTATTGATAGTCGGCCCAAAGGTGTTTTTATTTTGGAATGTACACAATGGACACATAAATCATTTCGCTATCGTGAAATCTGTTTATATTTTATATAGAAAACATTCTTATCATTCCAGGTTGTTGTATCTTCGAGCACTCTAAGGATGCAAATTTTTTAAAATATTTTTCCATGTCGACCTCTGTGAACAGTTTCACTTATGTATAAAGAATTAAAATATTGTTACAAAATCATTCAGGTTTTAATTTAATATGCACCATTTCTTTTAATAATTATTATCAATTCATTGTACTATTAGGTCAAACGCTTCGTAGTAAGTTGTAGGTACTTACTCAAAAAGTGTTAAGGCCTTAAGAGTCTTAAGACATATTTTTCAATCTTTCCACTGTTAAATGTGTCAACTGTTAATCAGTCGTGTTAATAACCCCATTTTAGGATTGAAATTAGTAGCTCTCATTTTTTGTGCTTTAACAGCTAATTTTTTTTGTAAATTGTTGATCAACATTTTGTGAAGTTATGTTGCATATTGTATTGGAACCTTAAAGATTTGGCAACAATCTTTTAATTCTTTTTACATGACTGAAACTTTTCACAGAGATCGCGATGGTATAATATTTAAAAAAATATGCATCCTTAGAGTGCTCGAAGTTACAACAACTTGGAATAATAAGAAAGTTTTTCTTTATAAACAGATTTTGAGATAGCGAAATGGGGAGATTAGTGACATCGAATTATGTCTATCCTGTTATTCCAAAATAAAAACAGCGACTTCAATACTTGTATTGTATGAAATTCGAATTTGAACCCGAATAATTTTGCAACTGTTCTTGTATTTTAATGGAACGGAAGTTGACATACTTCATGGTATCATATTTTGAAAAACTCAAGGGGGTTCCAGGGTCACTAACAAAGTTACATTTAGTTACTCATACAGCTTCATGAAACAGTCTGTATAACGAAACTTAACGTGGTGGGCGGTGTTTCGATATCTGTGATCTCTTGTTGTTCAGATCGCAAGGAATAATGATAAAATTCTGGAAATAAGAAGAACTATCATCAAAATTTAAAAATTCATTTTTTGGAGCTGCAATTTTGGAACGAACTAAAGAACAAAACGGATGTAAGAAAAACGACTTATTTTTCCTCAGGTTGATATAAATATAATATGTAAAAATGGGAAAAATTCACTGGGCTGGCTTTTCCTGAGTAAGTGTGTGGGGTCCATTGTCGCTTTAGTTGTGAAACACCCTGTAGATACTAAACTGGAAACATCCATCCATCAAATTCAAATGCTGAAAATCTCGACATCAAATTGAAAAGGTTGATTTCACTAGCTGACCCAATAGATGTCGTTTCCTGAGACTTATATTTTTTGTCAATTTTCGGTATGTCCTATCGAACTTTCAAAATTACGCTACATGAATCTTTTCATTCTTCTTATCAGATGCGAAATATCTCCAAAACTGGTACTATCTTGAAGAAAAAAGTTTTGAAATACTCGGTTGAACGATGTATTTTGAAATCACATCAAAGGCTGTTAGGCAATTTTCCAATCTTACCTCTGAAGTAGGTACAACATAAAACTACAAACTGAAATACATATTGGTTTAGAGCCCCTTCAAAATAGATAGTTATTCATTAGGAGGTGAATATATCTCATTAAAATACCGGGCCATATGAAGATATATATGTCGGCGTAAGAGCTTCCTACAACTCCCCTAATTTTCATATATCATGTTTCCCCTATAAATCCTGGAGGTATTTAGGAGGAGACTGATGACTTCCGAAGTTCCAAACAAAGTATCCACTTACGCAGAAAAAGTAGAGGTATCCTCACTATTTTTGGCGGCCCAAATGAATCCGTCCAACAAAGCACCATCGGGGGACTATTTCCCTATCGTATATAGGGTGGAAAAAGCATCCAATTGGTACATCTGTGATGCGTGAGCCGTATATCTCGTAGATTTAAAACAGGATGCAGAATACATCTGGGTGCTCCACCATGAAGATATATCACGGGCTTGAGTTCCTATTAGTCTCAGATCTAGACATTTGAACATTCCTTGAAAATCATTGAAAAAATATACACATGAGAATGGCCTACAGCGTAAAGTAGCATAAGTAAATTTCATGTCTTTCAAGAACATTTTTTCAAATTGACCGAACCCTATTCGTGACGTTACACAGGGTTAAAAAATGATGTTATCTTTCCAACTACTATATCGAGTGCTTTTTGCGAATAATTATCAAACTTTCGATCCATTTTGAGATGTTGTAAATCTCAGACACAAAATGTCTAATCATTCTTATATGGTAAAACATTGCTATCACTTTTCATTGAAGTGCTACACACGGGTTTGTTAACTCAGTCTTTTTCCCGATATGTATAACACACGATGAGGTTATTGTAATTAAGGTTAGTTAAAGCCTATAAAAGTAAAGAATAAAGTGAACTTATAAAAACATGCAGAGTGTAACTCGAGGAACTCCTACCATATACAGTATACAGGGTGACACAGACTCATGGTACACCCCCATTTTCTCCTTTGTTTCTGTAGTTATATTTTTGAATTTTGGAACATTGAATATACTCACTATAGGACACTTTTTGACTTATTCAGAAAAAAAATCCAACTTCTGGTTTTTCCGGAAATGACATCAACTTTCGATTTTCAAATGGGACACCTGGTATATTATTACATTTTTGAAATCTCTTTAATTTTCTCAATCTAATGATACCTTATAGTTGATATTTCATTCGTCAGAACACCAATTTTATTTTTCGATCTAGAGAGCCATGAACTCCCTAAAATTATTCCAAATAATCAAAATAATGCTACACTATAGTAATTTCGATTTGAAAGTATCGTGGTTCGAAATACGTACCAAAAAAGTAAACCAGAACCTTTTTTCACTCGAAACTCCGTTTTGTCAAATGGTATCATAATGGTACTCTGACGTCATTCGAAAGTACCGTCGGTGGGGTATCCATCCATATCAACTATTTTCTATATAACCAATACGAACACGATAATGGAGTTTAGACCAGTTTCAGTATCTTCTCGGTGCAATCCAAAGTTGATGTCATTTCCGGAAAAACCGGAAATTGGATTTTTTTCTAAATATGTCAAAAAGTGCTCTATAGTGAGTATATTCAATGTTCCAAATTTCAGAAATATAGCTACAGAAACAAGGGCGAAAATGGGGGTGTACCATGAGTCTGTGTCACCCTGTATATAGGATCTACATCAGCATGACGAAATGGCCACTTAGAAATGTTTCCTATCTTTTCTTGCCAATATACAGGATGATTTATTCATTCCGAAATTTCATTCGACTATATTTCTGGTACTGTATATCAGAAATTCTTTCTAGCATCTGTTGTATTGTGTATACCGAATATCGTATTTCCAATGCCGTACTCAGAAAAATCCATTTTGACACCCTTTGATTATTTTTAAAATTAATTTTAAATGAACAAATCCTTGTTTATACATTTGTTAGATCATTATGAAACGTTCAGGGGTGTGACAAAAATTTAAATAATTGAATTCTATTCCTCTTAAAAAGTAGTGAATTTATCTAAAATGAAAATTTTCATCTCCGTTCGTTAGATCATGTTCACTGAATATTCTCAAAAAATTACTTGAATTTTTAATTTCTGATAGTAGGTTATGAAGCAAATTAGCTTCAAAAAAGAGTGTGCCTGGAAATAATTGGTGGAGTTCGGGAAACTATTTAAATCATATTTTAGGCCCCTAATAAGAGTAGTTTGAGCTTTGCCCTAATTTCCCAGTGGAGTGTATGTCGTGACGTTCGAAAAACCTCGAAATTTTCGGACTATTTTAGGTTTTACTCGAATAGCTCCTAAACTAAGCACTTTATCAGAAGCTTTGTGATATTCGAAAGTGTTCAGCATTAAATTTTGCTTCTGAAAAGTACTATGACATTATATTTTGAACAAGTAGTTTCATAGAAATCATACGTCGAAATATGGCAAATTTTCACACTTTTCGAAAAACATATTTTTTTACTATAAAAAGTAGAATACCTATTAAACTACGATCTTTAGAACGAAATGTCATTGAATAAGAGTTGTAAACCATCATATTGTGATAAAAACGTAACCCCACCCGTGTATTAGAGCTCCACACTGAATGCATAATCTTCAAGAAAAAACTAGTGGTTTCCACTTCAAGCATATTCTATGAGTAAAAAGTAAATTGTAAGCTGCTTGTAAACTTTACGCACCTTTTTTTCAGATAATTATCAATTCATGTGTATTTTGATTGAATATTCATTTTGTTTATTAATTTTTTTTAACTAAGTTTTATTGAATCCATACTCAAAGAATCGACAACATACAATGAATTATTGTCATTATTATCAAGATAATGATGAAAAAATGGTGAATGAAAAACTATCGAATATTGAACATTTATTGTTGATTTGCTCGATCATTAAAAAATGTTTCATGAAGAAATGTTTCGCATTCGAGCTTCTCAGGTTGAAATGACAATGAATAATTCTTATAAGGTTCCTGTATCTTCAGATACAGGTGTGAATGATCAAATTCTATTCCTGTGTTCAGGCATTTTGAATTAATGTATAAAAAAAAAATCAGAGAGTGGCCTATACTGCCGTGTTAATTGAAAAGGGTGTATCTGCAAAAAAGCACTTTTCAGATATTTGACTTTAAAGACAATTTTAATTGAATTGAAGAAAAAGCAATGCATGATATGGCACATCTTGCATTGCTTTTTCATTTTAATTCAATTAAAATTGTTGATGGCATAAATGAAAGTCTATAAAGTCAAATATCTCAAAAGTGCTTTTTTGCAAATACGCCCTTTTCAATTAACACGGCAGTATAGGTTCGTCATTTTCACATCAGCAGTCAAAATTGATTCTTATTGGGTACGATACTGGAAATATGATATTCAGTATACATAATCCAACTGATGGTAAAAAGTGTTACAAATTTTGAAGAAAATAATTCAATTCTGATATACAGTACCAGAAATATAGTCGAATAAAAGTGGCCATTTCGTGATTCTGATGGTTGATTCTGTATATGGCAGGAGAATGTAAATTTCCTCGTGGGACACCCTATATAGAGTAACATAGAAGCTTATTTGTGCATTGTATCAAATATCAAAATAATTCTGTTGGAGACAATTTTGTGCTAGTGCAAGAATGCAAAACCGTAAACTGCAAAAACGGTTCGGACATCCCTAGTAAGCCCACGCAAAGTCCAGAAAAGACTTCTGAGGGGAAACGTTCATTCTGAAATCCGCAGAGCACTCTTTACATCTATACAAAAAGTTTGGCAGATAATCATAAGGGAACTTGGATATTTTGATCCAAAATCTGCTTCGATGGCAGCATTTTCTAGCTTTCGGCGAATTCGCAAACTTGGTCTTCACTTCTCCATTACTAACATATTTTCATCATTACCCATGAATAGGGCGTTACTTTCTTTTTATTATCTTATCTACACTCACGGAGAGACGGAGATTTGTTTTTTCTGGATATTTTCCCTGAGCTCCTATCAGGCCAAGCAAATTAGCTTCAAAAAATGGTTTGCCTGGAAATAATTGGTGGGGTTCGGGAAACTGTTTTAAGCATTCTTTTAGGCCTCTAATAAGAGCAGTTTGAGCTTTGCCCAAATTTCCCAGTGGAGCCTATGTCGCGACGTTTGAAAAACCTCGAAATTTCTGGAATATTTCAGGTTTTTCTTGAATTGCTCCTAAACTGAGCACTTTATCAGAAACATTATGATATTCAAAAGTGTTAAGCATTAGATTCTGCTTCTAGAAAGTATTACGAAATTATATTTTGAACAAGTAGTTTTAAAAAAATCATAAGTCTAAATATGGCAAATTTTCTCACTTTTCAAAATAACACATTTTTTCACTATAAAACGTAAAATACCTATGAAATTACGAAATTTAGAACGAAATGTCATAGAATGAGAGTTGAAGACCATCATATTGTGATAAAAACGTAACCCCATTCCTTTAAACCACAATGTTAAATCCCGTAATAGCTCATCCTGCTGAGGATGCTGATCATTTCATCCTAGCTAGTGCTGATGAATTTTTTCAGCAGTCTCATGGGCTCGTGAATGATGTTGGGAAGGACACTGAGCTTCTTATAATTTTGATTGTTCTAGCCTCTATGTGTACCACCAACTATTTTTTACTAGGGCCTGGCAAAGGTAAGCAAGACGATGTTGTCTTTTCTGCCTTGCACAACAAGTTTTGATATGTTTCGGAAAACAATATATTATTTATTCTTGCTTTTAATAGCTTCCACACTGTCATCTCTTTCGGTAAAGGAAAAATGTAATTCCTAAAGACGTCTGAAATCAACGCAAACCTGAAGAAAGCAGAGACCTGCTGAAAGCAGCAGAATTGTTTAGAAAATCTAATGCTTCTGCCGATAAGGTCGACGAGGCAGGGAAGAAATGCATGGCTGCCCTTTATAAAAAATATTTCAAGCAATTAAATGTATTGTGGTACGAGATGTTTGAAAAATTGTTAACCAAAACCTCATTTAATCTTGCCTCTGTGCCTCTAACTGAAGCAACACCTCGACAACGCTCGCTAAGGACGTATGTAATATATTGTTCATAGCAATGAGTTGTATTGTTAATTATTACTGTATGAGTTCCATATTTGTTATTATAATTGATTAAGTTGATTTTCAACTTCTTCAGTAATTTCAGTTGTCCTTCACCAAGACACTAAAAGCATGAGGGACAAATATGTTAGTTTTCGAAACAGAGAATAACTTCTAGTACAAGGAAGAAGAGACAATTTATAGTCTTGCTTGCCTTTGCCAGGCTTCAGTAAAAAATTTTTTGTGCACATAGGGAATGGAGCAGTCAAAGTTACAAGAAGGTCAATGTACTGCTCAACAATAACTACATACTCATGGGACTGCTGACTGCTGAGCAACTTCAACAGCACTAGGATGATCTACTGTGGGATTTGGCATTGTGGTTGGGGGGGTCGGGTAACGTATTTATCACAATTTGTTGGTCTACAACTCTCATTCAACAAGAGTTTGTTCTAACGCTCGTTATTCCAAAGATATTATATGTTTTATAATGAAAAAATGTGTTTTTTCTAAAAGTGTAAAAATTTGCCATATTTCGACGAATGATTTCTATAAAACAACTTGTTCAAAATATGATATTGTAATACTTTTTAGAGGCAAAAGTTCGATGTTGTAATTTTTAGAATCAGAATTTAATGCTGGACACTTTTGAATACAACAATGTTTTTGATTAAGTGCTTAGTTTAGGAGCTATTCGAGAAAAACCTAAAATAGTCGGAAAATTTCGAGGTTTTTCGAACGTCACGACATACGCTCCACTGGGAAATTGGGACAAAACTCAAACTACCCTTATTAGAGGCCTAAATAATTGATTAAAACAGTTTCCAGAACTCTACCAATTATTTCCAGGCAAAAGTCTAATTTGTTTGGTCTATATATGATGCGCAGAATTGTATGTAAGGTACCTCGTTTCATCAACTCTCAGCTGAAAATTTTCATTTAATTCTCCGTTGGGATATTTGATTTTCTGAGTTATGTGACCAGCTTATTAGTTTCTTGTCGAATTATCGTGAAGGTATGAAGATATAAAATAGTTTGATTAGGCCCTTCAATTTTTTCTACACGTTTTAATAATCTTGCAAAACTAAGATATTATGCTTTTTCTATGATATTGTTTTTAGGTTTGGCCATTATCCAACATGTAGAAATTAAATAAGTAAAATAATCAGTACATTATTACAATGTGAAAAAGATTTTCACGAAAAAAATATTCTAACGCCCGCATCATTTACAATTACGACCGGATCAGCTAATTTCCGCAAAAAACGACGGAAAAAAGGCCTTTGCGATTACAATGTGACGTTATTACCGCTCTGCACAGCCTCCGCAGATTTAAACGCCGGACTTCCTGAGGATCCTCTGTTATCTCTCATGATATACTACCGGGAACAGACCGTAGTCAGGCGGTATTATACGATTTAATAAATTAATAACGTATTATTTCAGCCGCCTGAACCGACTCCATGCGTTCCTGATGTAATTGCGAAGAGCATACGATTATTTCAGTTTATTACATTTATAATATTTATGTATTATTCGCTACAAAAATTACTGTCGAGATTGATCATCAGGGCTGGAGGGTTACAAAAAGAATAAATTGCTATTTTATATATATTTTTTTTTTAACTTTTTTTTTGCTCCTCAATGCTCGTATTGATTAGGGGTGAATGGTCCTAAATTAAGGATATCCAAGCCCCTTGGAAGTGGATCCTCTGTTTCACAGGCAGTGACACTGCGCTCAAGAGTGCCTTCCGAGGAATCATATGCAGGGTGTTTCGAAAAAAGGTGACCCCTTTCTGAGATAGATAGAAAACTGAAAAATAATATAGGTTTGTGCAGTAAAAAAAATCTTAACGCCATCCGTATACAGGGCTTTGAAAAAGAAAAAAAATACACAATTTTTACGATTCTGAAGAAACTACTGGATTATTTCAGTTTATTACATTTATAATATTTATGTATTATTCGCTACAAAAATTACTGTCGAGCAACATTGTAATCAAATTTCATACGAATATGTCTTGGAAGCTGATACATCTAATGAATGTGTTTTGATGTCTGACTCTCGTAGAGGGAGCTAGTTACAGGGTTCGTACCAAGTTTTTTTGAACCTAACTTTTTTATATTAGATTCATTAAGCTAAATTTTGAGCGATATTGAAAATCATTCAATTTCAAACCAAAAAGGTACTCTTGATGAAACTCGATACTGTGCACCGTTTTCGAAATTTTTTGATTTGAAAATTTTGAAGTCATAACTGATGCTGGAATAAAGTATTGACGAATCGATGAGTTGGTAGAGGTGCAGAAGCTCCGATTCTTTAGCCTCCTCGGTCATGAGATTTCAATTCCTTACATCAAACAGTTTGGTCGTATCTTGAAAAAAAAATTATGCAACATAGGTAAATTAAACTCAAGAATTGAAGGACAGAATTCACCGTCAATTCAATGACCTCATGGCTGACTCTCAACCGTTGAGAAGATTAATGGATTCCTTAGAAAAAAGGATAGAGTAGTGCATTCGTGAAAACGTGAAAACTCATTTTGGACACCTTTCTACTTTGATTCTGTTTTATGTTATTACCTTTTTTATTTTCTTGTGATTTTTTGTTCAATTAGAACATTCATCATTACTTTATACAATCATCGATTATTACTTCATAATTTTCAAATCGAAATATTCCGGAAACGGTGCATAGTATCGAGTTTCATCTGAAGTACCTTTTTGGTGTAAAATTGAATGATGTTTAATATTGCTGGAAATTTAGCTTAATTAATCTAATTTCAAAAAAGTTATGGTCGAAACAACTTAGTGCGAACCGTGTAACAAGCGCCCTCTATGAGAGTCAGTCATCAAAACACATTCATTAGATGTATCAGCTTCCAAGACATATTCGTAAAAAATTTCATTAGAATGTTGCCAGTTTTTTGGGCAAAATCGTGAAAAATGTGTATAATTTTTTTTCTTTTTCAGCGCCCTGTATCTGGAATACGGACGGCGTTACGAAAATTTATTGCTGAACAAACCCTTATTATTTTTCAGTTTTCTATCTATCCTAGAGAGGGGGTCACCTTTTTTTGAAACACCCTGCACATTGAACAGTTTACTCCATTGGCGGTATCCTGAACGTTCTTGCAGCTCAGCGTTAGATCTTCCCTCAGATTAGCATTTTTGAGAATATCACCGTTTAACTATGAAACCATTACAGCCTCGATCTGCGGTATCCACTATATGAGTTTTGTCATTAAAATTGATGATCTGTAAACACCACTTGAAAGTGAACATTGCCGGACTACCTTATTGGATTTCATAAAAATTTCTTGGACTGGAAGGCTAGCTATAAAGCTTTGTCAGGGGGCAGAATAGACCATCAGGTCGCAGTGGACTGTCACCCCTTTTAAACTATAAACTATACTGGACAAACTCCTAATATTTTTCAGTTTTCTTTCTACCTTACAGAGGGGGTCATCTTTTTTTGAAATACCCTGTATATATTTCAACGGTGAACAAAACAACGCTCTGGTGAAATACTCCTAGACTAGCGCAAGCTAAGAGATTTGTGGAATTCTCGCCGACTACACAAAAAAGCTCATAAAGCTGCCTCGAGCTGAGCTCCGAGTAATAGTACTTCTGCTGACAAGACACTGTCGATGCAGATATCTTTTGTATCTCATGGGAAAATCAGCAGATGAAATTTTTAGGCTATGTGGATCAGAGGAAGAAAAGGCTGAAAACATGGTATGCAAGAGTTCAGAGTTGGCGGAACTAAGAACTATTCACATGGGGGAGTCGGTTCTGGATCCTCATGAGATATCCGGCATGTCAATTTTCTTCGAGTATTTTCGGCCATTCGAACGTCATGAAGAGAGAACGCCACTGCAGAAATGCTACCAGAAAGAAAAAACTTCTCACTCTACTACGTTTGTTTGAAACTTTTCGTGATAAACCTTCTTATTCTTGAAAATTTCGATAAATAAAAGTTAATTTTTCTATGTTTTTACGAGCTTCTGCATTTTTAACTTATACCTATTTACTTTTTTGCGATCATCATATCGAATGATGTCGAAAAAAATAGACCTCTGCCAAACCAGTGGTCAAATAACGTGATGAATGTTTCTCGTGTTCCAATGAAAAAGAATACAAAGGATTTTTGTGGGGATCGTAAATACTGTACGGGTATGCAAATCCCAATTTTATTATCAGGTACGGGAATGATCATAAAATAAGAACGAGAATCAGATGTCGCAACGCACGATGTGGCAGGCATCGTAAAAATATATTGTTTGAAACAAAGAAGTCGTTTCAGTTCCAAGAAAAAAATGGCAGAAGCGGAAATCAATTCTCAGGTTGTCTTTCGCGAGCCTTGTTGATTGGATATATATTTTTTGATTGTTTAAAATCAATATATATACTTTCACAAAAGGGTGCGTAATTTTCTTCTGAATAAATCTAGTCTTACAACTAAAAGTGCATGATTTCACGACAAATGCGCCTTCTCACTCTGCTAGCAATCTTCAAACCGCGATTCTGGAAGGAGGAGACATATTGAGTGGCCATCCAGATCACCCGGTCAGAGTCTACTAGACTTTTTTTCTAGACGGTCACCTGAATTCTGAGATTTATGATACCCAATCTGGATGATATGTAAACTCGGATTATTAATTAATGCGGCCAAATTACAAGTTTTCAGCAAAAAATACATTACTGCATGAAACTGAATGGTGCCCATTTGCAGCATTCAATAAACTAATCACAACAACATGTACTTTTCTACTATTGTCTAGGCTGACATGGAAATGCCGTAATACTATAAAGCAACTGGTCAGAGGCAATAAGGTGACCCTACTTTGTAAACCAGGACATTGTGGTATTGAAGGAAATGAAATTGCCGATGAACTTGGGAAAAAAGCATCAAGGCTGAAGCCTGTTGAACCTGAACCTTTCTGTGGACTGGGAAAAGACCAATAGAAGAAAGTGGTCCAACAATGGCAATCAGTGAACAAAACAACGCTCTGGATAAATACTCCCAGACTTGCGCAAGGTAAGCAATTTGTGGAATTCTCGCCGATCTACAATAGGAAGCTCATAAAGCTGCCACGAGCTGAGCTTCGAGTAATCGTGGGTCTGTCGATACAAATATCTTTTGTATCGCATGGGAAAATCAGCAGATGAAATCTTCAGGCTATGTGGATCAGAGGAAGAAACGGCTGAACACATGGTATGCATATGAGCTGGCGGAACTAAGAACCATTCACATGGGGAAGTCGATTCTGAATTCTCATGAGGTAACAGCTAAATCTCCTTAGGATCTCGTGGGATTTATCAATGTTATTGACGGCCTCCTTGGGATTTGAATGAACAAGTTGGGTGAAGGACCAGAGATCCTTGGGGTCAAAGTTCCCGGAAGGCTGAACGTAGCCACAACGACCCCTGTTCAAAATAATAATAATAATAATATTTACACACAGAAAAATCGACTTCCCTTTACATCGAAGTTTATGCCATGCAGATCGGGCATACACACCACAAAATCTGGCAAGTGAAGACAAACAGACAAACGAATCCGTTTATACCACAGAAGGAAAACATCTGGAGTGGAAATCAAAAGCTCTTCATGGAAGACACCCTCACGATCTCGATCTACAAGTCGACAAGCAAGCGTCGAACGAATGGTTGAAGCGTGTGCAGTTGTTCCCAGAGACAGAGGGCTTTAGGCTCGCTATTCAAGATCAGGTGGTAAACACAAGAAACTATCTCAAACATATATTGCTGAAGATGCAGAAAATACGGTGAAAAAGCAGAAACGATACAGCATGTAGTGCACTATCACAAAATGACTATTTACATCGTCATAATCAAGTTGCATTAATCATACATCAAAATATATGGAAGAGGCTGAACCCAAACAGCGAGAGTCTGAAAACACCCTACTATGAGAATGAATTACCTGCTGTTGCACAAGCTCAAGATGCTCATTACTGACCACACTATTCCCTGCAATAAGCCTAACATAGTAATATGAGACAAACAGAAGAAAGAAGCATACATCATAGATATAGCCATCCCAAGCACCCATAACATCACCAACACACTATAGAAAAGAAGAAGAAATATATATAAACTTGGCAGATGAAATCAAAAAGATGATAAAGTCACCATAGTGCCAATTGTCATCTCTGCGGCTGGTGTGATTCCTAAGGAACCACACAAAAGTCTGGAAATCATCTAAATAAAAAACAATGTTTTCACAGTGCTCCAGAAAACTCCTCAATACCACACGAATCGTGAGAAAATTCTTTAGTCAAGACTAGATGTGATCGGCAAACGTCCGCACCTCGGTCTATAAACTACCAGAAAATTGCTGAGAAGAGACAAAACAAAACAAAATAATAAAAATGAGAAGAACTTCAGAGATATGAGGAACATAATCATTTTTACAAATGTATCAATGGCAGAGAAAAAATTTATTTTACAAGGTGATGTATATTTTAATTTTCACCAATAATATTTACAAAGGCAGAGTAAATAGGTAAATGATGGATCGATACATGCAGGATGTAACATTCACGCATAAACAGATAAGGAATCCTCGTAAAAAGCTGAACGAACTCATCGTATTCTTGTTATTCCGAAGGACTCATGAAATCTCGGACAATTAAGATACTCGAAAACGGAGTGAACAAAACAAATTCTTCGAAAAAAGGGATTTTCTTAATTATCTCAATGAGGTTGGAAAATTCGGAATATCTGATTGGATCTTCTTGATACAAGACTTTAAACGATTATCGGAATAACATTAACGTTATACGCTTTCCAATAAATTTACTAAGAAGCTAATTTGTTCTTTTATACCCCATCTAGGGCTACTGAACTTACACGAGAACTCCTATACTCGATTAGGTTCAAAAAAGGTCATAAAAATAATGAATGTCGTTACTTTTGCGAGTTTAATTTTACGACGGGTCCTAATTTGAAGATTTTAGAGCTCATGAATCTCAGTCCAGAGTTTTTGTTTCTGCACGAAATGTTACACCCGAATGCACCTCCACATTCTCCGAGAATGTATAAAATGTATAAATATAATATTATGCATCAAGAGATGCAATCTCTAATGCTCCTCCTCAGTGTTATCGTCTCCGGCGTCCGTGTCTTCATCTTCCTCCTCTTCTTCTTCTTCGTGCTTTTCTTCTTCTTTCATCGCGGGCGGCTGGTTGATGTCGATGCCATACTGGATGGGATCGTCCTTGTCCGCGCAGAATTCCGTGAAGAACTTCAGATAATCCTGTTCGAATTCCGTTAGTTCGCGCACTACTTTCGGAGGTGGCTTTGGAGGGTTTGGAGGCGGGGACCTCCATTTGAGCTCTGTGGAAAAGATACATAGTAGTGATAAAGCGAGAAGGTTTCTGCCACACTAATTATCATAGTAGCATAATAATATGGCAGTATGCAGGGTGATCCACACAGTGTTGGGTAGTATACGTTTTGAAATTGAGTTTGTGAGAGACGCCTCAGTTTTATATTCAAGCGGTACAGTGTACCACTTAAAATGAGGCGAGGCGTTCTGGGCGTTCATGAGGCGATAGGCAGTCGAGAGAAAATTTGTTCTACTACATACTGTGTCGATTGCAACTGGACAGATGCAAAAGGGGGATTACGTCGTAACGCATGATACAAAGGGCCAGTTTCATAATCAATTTTAAAGTCCCTGTAAATTTAAAGCTCCTTTGAGTTCAACATTTCGGTTTCATAACACATTTCAGGTTCTTTAAAGGCGTAATCTCGATACTTTAGCAAGTAAAGTATCCTTTAGCCCTGAATATATTAATAAACTCCCAACCTCTCGTGTCCAATCTGTCAACTCATTTGAGGTTGGTTACATACAGCCATTTGACAGGTCGATTTCTGTTTCGAGGGGGACAACTTAAGATGTAGGTTACGGACGCATAGCGTTTCAACCCTTGCTTTTTGCGAATAATTGACATTTCGTGCTTCCGAAACACCAAAATTTCCGTACTTGTATTTGAAATTGCAAAATATCTACCACTGGGCAAATGAAGTCATACCGTACGTGTTAATGCTATACTAGGGTCAGATGTTCGACTAGCTGTTTTATTCACTGAAATAATTCTCCAACTGTACGGTATCAGAACGATTTGAAGTATTGATCTAAGAAATAAGACTTTTCAAAGTAAAGTAAATAATTTATCAAAAACTCACATCAATTAATTAAATATTCAAATTGTTCACCATTAGCTTCCATACAATGAAATAAGTTTTGTTCGAAACGATGGCGCACATTTTGCAGCATTTCTGGAGTGATTTGACGACATTCGTTCACTATACGTCTTCTTGAATCTTCTATGGAATCGGGCTGTGTAGAGTAAATTTTACTCTTCAAGTGGCCCCAAAGAAAGAAATCTAGTGGTGACAGATTTGGCGATCTGGCTGGCCATTCAGTGGGACCCCTTCTTCCAATCCACCGATTTGGAAATCTTTGATCCAGATATTCTCGAACTGGTAAGGCGTAGTGTGGCGGAGCTCCATCCTGCTGAAACACAATCTGATCTTCCACATAATTTCCAGCATTGTTATCAATAATTTCAGTCAAAATTGGATCAATGTGATTTTCCAATAAGTCCAAACACATATCTCCAGTAAGATTACCAGGTAAAAAGAACGGGCCGACAATGTTGTCACCAAATATTCCAGCCCAAACATTGAGTTTTTGTGGTTGTTGAGTATAAACTTCGTGGAACAATCTCGAATTAGCATCGGCCCAATAACGATAATTGTGTCGATTTACTGTGCCGTTTAGAAAGAACGAACACTCATCGGAGAAACAAACATTGTACAGATAATATTGGGATTAGCAGTTACTCGTTCACTCATTGTATCACAAAATTCAACACGACGGTCAAAATCATCTTCGTTTAGAGCGTGTGAAAGATGGATTTTGTAAGGATGGAATTTATGATGCTTCAAAATATTTGCAATTCGAGTTCGTGTAAAACCAGATTCATGTGCTAGCTGCCTCGTACTCGTCATTGGATTCAGAGCAATCTGTCCAAGAACAGCTACTTCAGCTGCTTAATTTCTTTCCATGTTTCATTTTTTATTAGCCACGGACCCGGTTTCTTGAAACTTTGACACTAATTCCAAAACATACTTCCTATTAACATGTTTATCTAAATGTCGTTGATTGAAGAATTCTGCGGTTCTATTCGCACATTGATTGTTTGCAAAAAAAAGTGAAATTATTTCCACCCGCTCTGCAATAAACCATGTCGGACAATGAAGTAGAACACATACAAGTCTCGATTCAAAACTAAGAATAATTCACATGTCGAAGAACCAGTAAGCCAACTTAAAGATCTGTTCGTAATAAATAAAAAATTATCGATTCTCATTTTTTTGAAAAAGATATGAATTCAATAGTCAACAAAATGAAAACATCATTGAAGCAAACCGAGAAAACACTTCATAATTAAGTCGGAAATCGTTTCACGAATTGGGACTGGAATATTTCTGTGGCATCATTAATGATTTGATTTTCTTACCTGGTAATCTGATTAGAGATATGTACGTATTTGGATTTTTTGGAGATTTCTATCGATCAAGTGTTACCGCATGTTATTGGAAATACTGCAAATTATATCGAAGATAATTTCGATTGAGTTTCAGCAAGATTGAGCTCCTTCGCAATACGCTTTGTTTGTTCGACATCTTGATTAAAAATTTCTATGTCAGTGGATTGGAGGAAGGAAGCCACAGTCATGGTTGTTTTGAAGCTCAAAATGTCGATTTTTCACAAAAAAACACTTCATTTTCAAATGCTTAGTTAAGAATATCTCGAGAACTAATGCATAAAATGAAAAAATAATTACTGTGCTGAAATCAGTATAATACCTTTCAAATGAGGTATGACTCACCCCATCTTCCCTATTCAAAAATTGGGGGTGCGGGTTGTAGTAGCAAGGGTTGAAGCGCTATGCGTCCGTAACCTACATCTTAAGTTGTCCCCCTCGAAACAGAAATCGACCTGTCCGAGCATTCCTATCGAAAAAATTTATTTCGTCTGTAATCTCGTCTGTTTCGTTTTCAAATGGCCACCCTGTTTAGTGTTTTATTTTGAAATAAACTTTCACAACAAAAGATAATGCGGCTAGCACAAGAATATACTATAATATTTGAATAATAAAAATGAAAAATTCTGAGACAACTAGTTTGGATTCATCAAATGAAGAAGATTCATGACATGAACCAATCATAAGAAACAGAAACATTGTGGCATGAGAATACGGAGTATAGAAACGTAGATTTCCAATTTCGAAATTTGGAATGAGATTACAATTAGACATCATACGGCTCATTATAATTGCAACTCCAGTGTTGCAATCATAATCAACAAATTTTGGCTAATGCGGTTTATGGGAAACATGTTAGAAATTCAATCATAACAGGTCATTTTGCTATATTAAGCTGATGTAATTATTGAAAATAAATGCTTATTCGAAGATAATGTTTATTCAATTCTTTTTTCTTATTTCGATTTCTAAATCTGATGATGTTAATCTAAGGCAATGTTCCCTTTTGTCGGACACAATCATCAATTCCATTTTTTTATGTAATTCAGTTTGGGATCGGTCTTTTCTCCCAAATTTCTAGGTGTATATTTTAAATTTGAACCTGAACGTTATATCCATAGGATATGAAAGTAACATAACCTTCTCTAATTTCAAGATGGCTGTGGTTAAATGCAACTACAAACGTCTATTTTAGGTCAAATGAAACGATTCCAATTATGCCAACCTACAACATTTCACCTAAAGTCTCTTTTACGTGGCATTTAATTTGATTATGAAATTGGGTGGACTTTTAAAGTGAGCTTTAGCTTAAAGTGCACTTTAACTAAAGCGTACTTTAGGGGTTTATTATGAAACTGGTAATAAAACTTGGTTGTTGTAGTATCATGGTAGTTACGTTAGACGTTAGAGTTGAAGCCCTCATTGTAGTTCAAACTTCTTGTTTATCTTTCCGATGGATAAGAATGATAAGATTTAGAGTAATTTAGACGTTTACGTAGAACCGAAAGCAGGAATTCATTGAAAATTTGCTCTCTCAGACAAGAACAGATGCTCTATCCATCTAAAATATTTTCAGTGCTGAGGTGTTGCCTTTTATGTCAAAAAGTAGTGACTACTTTGTTATTTCAGATGGCACTCCCTGTATCTTATTGCACATTTCTATTCATCGTAGAAACACGAGTATTTTGGTATCACTTTCTCGTGCTCACCTTCACCGATTTCTGAGTAATTAAATGATTTCTTCTTTTTTGTGCTAAGGTTGAACATCTATAACTTCCGTACTATAAATCTTAGGAAGCGTATGTAGAATGCTAAGATTCTATTCATCATGCAGGTGTTACGGAATATACACTTCTTTCAGTACAGGTCATTCCAAATTCGATGGATTATCGGGACATATAAAAACAGTTGGAAGTGCATTTTTCAAATGGGATGCCCTGTATATTTCAAAATTACTGAAAAAAAAATTGAATTTCCTTTCAAATGAAATATCATATTCCTATACCTAGATTGTAAGATTCTGCGTGGAACTGAAATTTTATAGTTGCGCACGTGCGAACCCGTTCATAAGGAAATATTTCATTGAACCTTCTGCATGTTCTTGCTGTTATTTGATCATATTCCCCATATTCATTTGGATAGGTATTTCTTTCTATTTCACTTCTAATTGTTCTTATACCGTGAAGAATGATCACTTAAAATTCTTCTTTCACTATGAAGAATGAGCGAATGTATTATTATCAACAAACTAATTGTCAAATCTGCATAATGTCAATTTTCATCATGTTATGGTATTTCATTTCTATCTACGATGAATACCTATTTAGACGTTTTAAGATCTGCATCACAGATTGAAAAATTTTTTGGCTAGAACCGTAGAATCGTTCGAGGAATGAACATTATTGGAATTCATTTATTATTTGTTAGTTTTTAGCTCATAATCATTATCAGCAAATCATAGCAATCCGTGAGTGTGTATGAACCGCTCATTTTAAGCTTGTTTTTATTAGCAGTTTCAGGAGCTTCGCAACAATACAACGTGCGCAACTATAAAATTTCAGTTCAACGTAGAATCTTACAATCTAGATATAGGATATGATATATCAGTTGAAAGATAATTCAATTCTCTTTCAGTAATTCTCGAAATATATACTTGACATTCCATTTAAAAATATGCACTTTCAACCGTTTTTGTATGCCTCGAAAGACTATCGAATTTTGAGTGACTCTGTGTAATGAGAAGCGTAATTCGTAACACGTGCATGATGCATAGGATCTTGGCATTCTGCATCTGAAATTTCAGCTTCCTAACATTCATAGTATGGAAGTTATGAATGTTTAACCAAAGCTAAGTTTTGCACAAAAAAAAAGGAAATCATTCAATCACTCAAAAACCGCTGAAGATAAGTATTAGAAAGTGATACCAAAATAACGGTGTAACTTCCATGAATAGAAAATCGCAATAATATACAGGGTGTGCAATTTGAAATAACAAAGTAGGTACTACTTTTTGACATGAGCGGCAACACCGCCACACTGAAAATGATTTAGATCTATAGAGTATCTATTCTTGTCTCAGAAACCAAATTTTCATGAAATGTTTGCTTTCCGTTCTCCGTAAATATGTAACCTACCATCGAGCGTGGATCACCATGTAAATTAAAGAGCTAAAAACAAACAGCAAAACCTTTGTAGTAAGGTACCAATCACAGCGAAGTAAGAAGAACATGCGTATTCATAGACAAACGAGATAAATGGGGAATGGACTAGTGGAGATCCCGTTTGCAAATTCATCCAAGATTAGAAAAAATGCCGTCTTGGAGCAAAGCAGAGACAGACCGGTTCCGTTCTTCTTAGGACTCATCAGTGCCTCTCAGCTAGCAACGATGAACGAGCATTCCACAGGTCAGTACGACCAAACGGGATCTCTACTAGTCCTTTCCCCATGTAGATACATCATGGCGCATAATTGAGGTGTTAATTTTTCATCTTCGACAAAAGAGATATTTTGTCTATGCATGAATTATAATAACAGTTATAACAGGGAATCAAAGTTGTAATGGTATTTTGATGAACTTTTTGTATAGTATCATTTGAGAAGAAACTAAACAGAATAGGTACGATGCGACATTGAAATTTTGTATGTTCTGAAGTAGGGAATATGGGGTAGACATTTACCTCTGGTAGTCTTGGTTTCGGGAGGCGTGAATGCCTTGAGAAGTCTGTAAGTCAGCCGCTCCAGTTCCATGATCTTCCTGGATGCTTTTTCAGCTATCCTCAAAATCCTAGCTTCTTCCGCGTAACAGCTTGCCTCCAGTTTGGTGACTTGCTCAGAGGGCATTTTGTCCAATTGCAACAGCTCGTTACGATACTGGAAACGAACAGCTCATTTCATATGTGCACGAATGTATGTTGTTGAAATACAGTTTTTCATTTCTGATACTTTTCTAAAGGATGCTTTTAGAAGATGAGTCATGATTTTTGTGAACAAAATAGAAGCATTCGATGGAGCGAAAGACATTGCATGATGAAGGTACTCTTATCCAAATACGATAATTGAACGGTTTTCGAGATACTTGAGTTTTTGTAGTCATATGATGATCGCGAAATTCATTTAAGCAGGCCCTGAACAATTATTTTGTCGATGATATAACCTTCCTGGTATGCCGTTGATGGGAACTAATGTGAACAAAGACACAACATCCAAACTAACGAGTTAGTCCCAACTGTATGTTCTGCAGCTTCTCTACAAAGTAAATCCTTGTCGAAAGTTTCCCTATTTCCCACATGAGGTCACAACATAGACATTAAAATTTTGGCTGAGTAGTCGTACTGTGATATTTCAAAATGACATAGAACAGCTCTTTGAACTTTGCCTAACATCGAGTTATTTTCAGTGGAAAGTCTAGTCTTATGAGCACTAAACCATATTGTCATTTCGCATTTCTATGTCAAAACAAACAAATTCACTGATTTAGTATTGCCAGATTTGGCATTGCTTAGCGCGTGCTAAACAAAGTCGTTTCTATCAGATATGCGGTGCAAGATTTGATCCGTTAAGGCGGGGAACAGCCTGACTAAAAATTTAAGGGTGCCTTAGAGTCTATTTTAACCAGAAAACGGTTCAAGTGGGCATAAGTCCTGCAATTGCAAATTTCTTCATGGAGAAATTCGAACAAAGTGCTATTGAAACGGCATCAAAGCAATCATTCACATGGCTACGTTACGTGGATGATGCTTTTGTCGTCTGGAGTCACGGAGATGAAGAATTGGAAGCTTCCTCAACCCATCTGAACAGTAGGCTCCCAAGTATTCATTTCACTATGGACATCGAAAAGGAAGGTGCTCTACCCTATATAGACGTCTAAGTAATCAGAAAAATATTGGAGACATTAAATTCAGAATATAGGAAGAAATTGACACCCCCAATATATTCCATAAATGGTGAGGAAAATCCTCAGGAAATTAAAAAAAAGATATCGACTCTGTCTAGAAAAATGGGGGTCATTTGAATACCCAATTCAACTTTCAGTCAATAAATAAAAAATTTAAATATCAGGTGATTCATTATCCACGGTTCCTTTGATATAAAAAAATCGGATCGTTCTCGTGTGGCATTCCACAGCTGCCTTAGATTTAGAAGAAAATATCTATATTTTTAGAATACTGCCAGAGATAACAACAATAAAGCATAAATATTTGAAATCAGAAGAAAGAGCTCTACCCATTAGGAAAATAAAGTACAGGGTGTACCATTCGAAAAACAACAGTTCAGTTAGAATTTTTAGGTTAACGATGCCTTTATGCAATTATTATTACTGAATTCTGAATGTCCATAAAAATACTGCAAATTTGCCCATTTGAAATTTTGTGTACGACCAACATCAACTGAGATAGCTTTCGAGTAAAATATAAACAATCATCCTGTACACCATCCGTTTGATTGACCTTGAATCATTCACTTCTTCATACCTCTTCGGAAATTCATTGAGCAATTTCATGCATGTATAACCGCAGTTTGTGTGGGGGATAGGGAACAAAGTGGATATAGATAGGTACGGTGAAGTTCTCCGTGTGTTATTCGTATTCTTGAATTCTTCAAATAATTGACTGTGCTTACTTATAAACATAAGACATCAAATTCGAATTCAAGAATAGTTCATTTCACAATTACTGCTATACAATAAAGGGAATTTCTGTCAAAAGTGAAAAAGGAACAATACAACAAGAAAAAACAAAAGAAAGCGCTATATCAACTTCCAAAGTCACTATACTCCTTCACGCTATAAGGCTCACATGCAATAAAAAAAAGATTTTATTTTTCAATTGTAAACTTGTATTTAGTTCACGGTACATTTTGGGTAAATCATTAATGCCCACTTGCACCGTTTTCTGGTTAAGGCACCCTTATCTAAGGCGCCCTTAAATTTTGAGTCATGCTTTTCCGCGCCTTAACGGATCAGATCTTGCACCGCATATCTAATAGAAACGACTTTGTTAAGCAAGCGCTAAGCAATGCCAAATCTGGCAACACTGTATAAATCAGTGAATTTGATTGTTTTGACATAGAAATGCGACATGATCATAGACGAACAAGATAATTATGCATTTTCCTTTCCAGCATTCTGATTCACAGAACGACATATACTTTGGGCCGCTGACGAACTGGCATAGTACAACCAATTTTTTTTTATTTGAAGCAAATGATTTCATTTGATTTCATCAATTCTTTATTCGTAACTTGAATGACATAATTCTGCACCTGGGGAATATCATCGAAGTAATACTTTTCATATTCACAAGAGTAAATAATACCCGCAGAATTAATAATAATAATCAATTGCTCCAATAACACGAGTAAATACAACAATTTGGTAAAATTGGGTTAGGGTGGAACGTAATCCTGCTTCTCTCTGAGGCATTTTTATGAATACTGAAACTCGAACAACCATTCTTGATACTGTAGATTCGTGGATTTTCATCAAATCGGCTGCAGCCAATAAATGTCCTGCTGATGCGTAGAGTCGGAGGCACGTAAGGAGTTGACTCATCGGTGATACACTCTGATTCCTACAATCATCAAGGCTTAAACTCCCTTCTTTGAGGTTTGACATCATCTTACATAAGATATGTACTTACATATTCTGAATCATCCTCAATTAATCTCAGCAGTTGCAGAGTAGTTTTTTTTGGTCAAACGAAATCGCCGTAAAAATGCGCTTATTAAATTCTAGACTTCTAGGAAAGCCATAGTCAATGATATCTAATATGTCGAAATCATCCTCATATAGATCATCAATTTCATTTGATAAAAATCTATTTATAATAATTATTAAATTCACGCAATCAAAAACAAGACGTCAAAACTGAAGTTCATTTTTGACGTTTGAATATTCGAGACGGGCTAAAGTCTTGTTTAAGCCATGAATATTCGCGGCTCAAAATAGTCATGACTTATGTGGCACTTAAACTGCGGTGCAAGAGAATCGGCGTCTCAAACCTAACTTAAAATTTGAGTTGGACGTAAGTCAGACATATATTTGACGGTGCAAGTAGGCATAAATAATTTAGTACACACAAACCATAAACTCAACTTGACATTTAGGAACTATAAACTGATGCATCTGCCTGGTGTTATTACAGTTCTCGAGATGTTTAAAATATTCAGAGTGACTGCGTACAAACATCCAACATCTATATATGTATAAACCAACATCAGTCACGATGTTAATACTCTTGAACAAACCACGAAATGTTACACCCATTTTTAAGCGAAAGATAGTTCTCAGAGCCCACTTCTGATCAATAAACATCCTATGTGATAGTGTAGTACCAGCCCAGAATATTATGTCATAGGACATAAGAGACTGAAAGTTGGCAAAATATATCTGAAGCAGTGGCGTAACGTTTCTCAGCCAGGCCCCCCCCATGATTATTCCCGGGCCCCATCCCGATTAAAAAAAAATGTCTTTAATTTTTTTTTGTTTTCGGAAGAACTTTAACAAAGTTGAAGAACTAATAATTTTCCACTCGTTTCTGCCGTTGCATTCCATTATTATATTATAATTGATTTTTAAACAAACAGTTAATACGTCTTTTTTCACAGATTGTTTTTCTATACTTTTCATTTATACATTAAACCGTTTTTTTTTTCGAAAGCTCAACGCCCCAAACGAAAACACACACCCACAAACAAAGAAGCGAAAATCCGACTGCACAACCTCCACACGTGGTAGGTACGCTTTGTATTATAACGCTAATGTCGGCGGTAACTATTTTCTTGAAATTTTCGAATTTTTCGTTTTTTTGAAATGAAAGTACTATCTGCAATGAAATTGTGGAAAAAGCTCGAAAATTTTTTGAAGATTATGAGCTATTCATAGCAAAAATCGTGATCCTTTTCGAAATTTCGATCTAGACAAACGAAAAATTGACTGGCTAGATTCATTTGGCTCTTTGCGGGGTTTTTGTGAACATATTGAACTGTAGATAGCAAACTTTACATTATTGGTTTTCTGAATATGTTCGGGCGCTCTTTTCGTTGTATTTTCAAATTCATGGGAAAAAGAAAAAAAAAATATTCTCGGAAAAGCAATAAAAAGCCAATGAAGGGAATTCATCCTGATTCTCGAAACCAACCGACAACTTTCTACTTTATGTGATCATTGATGGTTGCTGCGACGTCGATAATCAAAAACAAAAGGACGTATGAAGATCTGAAAAATGGAAATTCAAGCTGAATGAATATTATATAGCGGTTAGCCAAAAAAAAAATTTCTCACGCTCGTTGACAAAAAAACGAAAGTTAAAAAGCTTGAAATTTTGTTGTTGTTGGTTTCTCTAATATCTCTCAAAAACTACTGACGCCACATAAAATTTTGATTTCATTTTGATCCTTTAATCCCGTACCCGTAGTGCATTATAATATCCAAAAAACGAATTGCAATCATTTGAACCGATATATACTTCAAAGATTTCTTTATGAATCATATTTATAAGATCATCTATTATTTTATCATTTTAACTGTTATATGAATTTGATTTTCAGACTTAGCTAGACTCAATATGAGCAATCATATCTAGCATTTATAATTTTTTGTCTTATAAGCATCAACAATTTCACTAATAATTTTAAATCTATATATAAATATATAACATTAGGAGAAAATTAGTTTTTACTGTCTTGAAGAGATAGAGAAAAAAATTAAAAAAAAGGTTCAACAACCGGGCCCCCAGACCTCGTGCCCCCCCCTCCCAACGGGGAGGCTGGGGGTGTACGTTACGCCTCTGATCTGAAGATATAATGGCCTGTCATCGTAAGCATATTGTTTTTCCAGAACACTCCTCTACAAGAGGCTCTAAAACGCATCCGGAAAATAGTTCTCACGGCCAGCTTTTGCAGCATTCAACTTTTCAGAATCGTAAGAATTTTTCGATTTTTCTATTATTTAAAAAATATTTCTAATTGTTTCTTGCTTCAGAGACTGGGAGAGGAAACCCTAAAAAACTTTCACAAAAATGCAAAGACCCCCCAATATTTCAATAGATATAAGATGAAAGTGTTGAAAATTATAGTGCAAAGCGAAAAGTGGACATTCGAAAACGCCACCAGCTCGCGAGCATATCCAGGCCAGCGAGAGGTTTTCCGTACGTGGCCATTGAAAAAAGTCATTACGATCGCGCACCTGAATCGGCACGAATCTGGCCTGCTCATTATCTCCTCCGATTCGAATCCTCTTTCGTACCCATCGATTGCGATGGTTTTTTGCCGACGATCGGTCCGCGGGGTCCAATTATAAGTCAGCATCCGAATATATCGAATAATAGACATCGGGTAGCGGTTTCGCGTCTCTATTCAACGATAGAATCGCGGCGAGTTCTGTAATTTTCATCTTTTTGAATGGGATGCTGAACCTTGAGCATATAAATCCTGCGGTAATTTTCAGAAAAAAAGTTCCAACGAACCTCTATTCTTAACCATTCAACTTATACTATACATAGAGGATGATTCACTTATCGTGGTAACCCAAATTTTCCCAAGAACATCCTAATATTTTTTCATTTTGTGAATGGCGTTTAGAACAAATCAATATTGTCTTGAGATGAGCGTAAAAAACTTCAGAAAAATTAAGACGTTAGGAGTCGCAACGCTATTAACATTTTTTTCCAAGGACATACCTTTTTTATCATGTCATGCCAGATAATTTAATTCTCATTTTTTGTCTCAATACAATTTTCTATTAATTCTATTTCATTTATTTTTTTCTGTATTGTGATAGTATGCAGTATTTCATTTGAAGACATACATATAATTTCGTGTCTTGAATTCAAGAAGGCTAGTTTTGTAGAAAATGCTCTTCTTCAAATAAAAGGAAATATGTGGGTGCAGCAAGATTGGGGTTCCATGCAACAACGATGTCATTGTGATAAGATATTAAGATTACTTTTCGAGGAGTACCTTGAAAAATATGGTATTCCATACTGATTCTAAAAGCTCGGACCATTCGAAAATAAAGATAAGAAACGCATGTACCCAAGTATATCCTTATATTTCGACCAAAGTCACTTATATAATGAAATAGGGTATTGATATAATTTATGTATGGATCATAATGTGGTAGCTACATTTTTTGTTGGAATAATATCATTAATGACAATGACAAATATTACTAATATCGAGATTTCATGGGAAAACCCGAGAATTGTTAAATAAACATTTTTTTAATAACAAACGAAACATTTCGAATCATATGTTCTATATACCGGCCATTATGATCCATATTCCATACATAAGTTATATCATTCCTCTATTTCATTATAAGTTACTTTGGTCAGAATATCAGGGTCTACTTGGGCACATGCGTTTCTTATCTTTATTTTCAAATGGTCCGAGTTATTAGAATCAGTTTGGTATACCATATTTTTGAGGGTACCCCTCAGAAAGTAATCCATGAGCTTTAGGTCTGGCGATACCTGATGGGTCCATTGGTTCCTATCCATTTATTTTCGAATCATTGATCTAAACTTCTCTTCACAATGGCAGCGTTGTGACATGGAGCCCCATCTTGCTATAGCCACATATTTCATCTTATTTGAAGAGGCACATTGACTAGAAACCTAGCCTCCTTGATTTCAAGGCACCAAATCATATCTATGTCTCCAAATAAAGGCATACTACCACAACAAAGAAAAAAATGAATGGAATAGAATTAACATGAAACATGCTGCAGATCGCTGACGGTTTGAAATTAATAAAAATTGTATACGAAAAAAAAAGTCAGAATGAAATTATCTTTCGAATAACATGATGAAAAAGGTATGTTCCTCGAGAAAAAATTTTTGAGAGCGCCGCGAAGCCTGGCGTCTTAATTTATTCCGTAAAATTTTATGCGCATCTCAAGTCGACATTGACTTGTTCAAAACGCCATTAACAGAATGAAAAAATATTCGGACGTTCTCGAGAAAATTGGGGTTACCAAGATAAGTGAATCACCCTGTACCTGATATTTTTCAAGTAAAAGTGCTACATATTATGAATGGGCTATAACTCATAATGCCCTAGGCTAGTGCATTTTTTCCATATTTACCTTTATCTCTATTCCCCTCATCATGTCAGTTACGGAGAGGTTGGCATCGTTGGGTCCAATGCGCGCTTCGTACACATCTTCAACGAAGACGTGTAGATTCAGAATGTCATCATCCACAACAAGCTTTCTGAATTCACCATTGACCAGCTCCATTGCCAGTTCTTCCAGATATTTTGCTCTCTCTTCTTCCCACCTGCCATTGAAGAAAATATAGTTAGATTACTTGATGTGTCAGCCCTCATTCTTATCCCTACTAATTTTAAATACTTATATATGAAGGTTAGTCGTTTGTTTGTTTTGGTTTTCCTGAAATTTGTTCCATAGACCTGGAAATACAGGTTTTCATATCGTCGGTATAATGCCAAAGTCACGAATGTGCTTTTCGCGTATGTGCACTATATCGCGATTATAGCGAGGTTGCTTATCCCCCTCTCATACTTCTAGCCTAGTACCACAAAAATAAATTTATGTTTATAACACTGTTTTCAAACAAGTTTTTCTCGGAACATCAAAAAGGCACATTCATGACTTTGGCATTGGACGATATGTAATTCAGAAAACAGGGAGAAGAATTCAGTTTTTATTTATATAAGCTTCTTGTTGCTGTTGTCGACTTGACTTCAACATAAGACCTAGCAGGAGTATTTCCCTATTTCAGTATCTCAATATACTAAAAGTAGTGCTGTTATCATAATTAACTCATTACATCATTGATTTCAGTTATATTTTTCGTTTTGTGGTTGTCAGTACTGACCTCCGATCTTATCAATTTTCAAATCAAATCAGGTCAAATTCCGTAATCTGTCAAATTTCGAAAGTCACACCAACTGCCAAGATAAAATACAAAAGTCACTAATCTGAATTTTTATTTGAGTTTCGAGAGTATTTCACAAAAATTGACTGAAATATAGAAAATATCGTGTAATAATCGTGACACATGGTAATTTCAACACTGATGTGTTCGAAAACTCGCTCCTTCGTTGATCGTTTTCGAATTTTGCATTCGTATTGGAATAGGAGCCTATTCTGCAACTATGTTTTAGAATATACTATTATGAATTTGAACCTACTGAATGCTTTGAAACCTTTCTTGGAATTTGCTTCTGTATCAGGAAATGAAAAAGTTGAATGAAAACGGAAACTGAAATTTACGCCGACATGTACTGAAAATTGTTAGTTTGTGGTCGTTGAGAGAGAAGTGACCTTCACTGTACAGGGTGATTGTTTATATTTTACTTAATAGCTATCTCAGTTCATATTGGTCGTACAAAAACATTTTAATGGGCAAATTTGTAGTATTTTTCATGGGCTTTCAGAATTCAGTTCTTAGACTCTCATAAAGGCATCATATACTTAAAAATTTGTTGTGAATTGTTATTTTTCAAATGGTACACCCTGTATACCTGTATACCGGTATAGTTCCTTCTGATTTCAAATATATATACTTCGTTGAGGTTATCTTAGGCGGTTTTCTGAAAATATAGATATTTTCTTCTAAATCTAAGGCAGCTGTGAAATATCACACTATAACGATGCGATTTTTTCATATCAAAGGAATAGTGGATAATAAAACAACTGATATTTATTTTATTTATTTATTAACTAAAAGTCAAATTGAGTGTTCAAATGACCCCCATTTACGTCTACACACAATCGATATCTTTTAATTTAGTTTTTGAGGGTTTTCTTTTCTATATATTTATTGATGTTTTCAATTATTTCTTCCTCTATTCTGAATTTAACCTCTTTAATATTTCGTGATCGGGCCATATACTTTTTATATTTCAAATATCTTCATAAAAGTGTCCAAGGGGGTTAAGAAGGGACTATCAGGAGGCCATAGAATAAAACTTCGATATAAAGATTTCACAGCATTCTCGAGTGGAGTTTTAGAGCTGCCTATATTTTTCAGGAACTGCCGGAATTAACCTCAATGAAGTATATGTATTTCTCTATTTCAGTATCGTAATGAATTCATTACAGTACTAAAAGTAGTGCTGTAATGAAACTCATTACAGCATTGTTTTCAGTTATATTTTTCGTTTTGTGGTTGTCAGTACTGACCTCCGATCCACTCAAATGTCGAATCAAATCAATTTAAATTCCGCGATCTGTCAAATTTCGTTAGTGACACAAACTGCCAAGATACAATACAAAAGTCACTAATCTGAATTTTTATTTGTATTTCGAGAGTTTTCCACAAAACTTTACTGAAATAGAGAAAATATCGTCTAATACTCGTTGCAGAAG
This sequence comes from Hippodamia convergens, assembly GCA_038502775.1. NCBI lineage: Eukaryota > Metazoa > Arthropoda > Insecta > Coleoptera > Coccinellidae > Hippodamia > Hippodamia convergens. The sequence goes on along the minus strand of CM076608.1, from coordinate 11,667,504 downwards.
GCAATTCCAACACTCATGCTTTCGAAAACTCGCTCCTTCGTCGCTCGTTTTCGAATTTCGCATTCGTGTTGGAATAGCAGCTCATTCTGCAACTTGTGTTAGAATATACTATTGAAATCAGAAGAAAGAGCTCTTCCGATTAGAAAAATAAACTACAGGTTGTACTATTTAAAAAACAATGGTTAACATCAAATTTATAGATTTACGATTCCTTTATGCATTTCTTAATACTGAATTCTGAATGCCCATAAAAAATACTTCAAATTTGCACATTCAAACGTTTTTTTACGTCCAATATTAACTCAGATAGCTATTGAGTGAAATATAAACAATCACCCTGTACAATGTAAAATAAAAAAATAATAAACAATAACAACCGATTGCCAAAAAATTGATTTTGCAGAATAGCAAAGGGAGGAAATGGGACCAAAAAGATACCAGTGAGAAACTATTGGCCACTGTATAGTTACATACAAGGAGTTATCATTTAAGTGTGAACATTTCTAGGTAGTGATAACTTTAATTTAAAGGATCTTTCCTGACAACAAACGTCTTGAATTTCTGAATTTTTCTTCTTGAAATGACCCAAAATTGACATTTTGTGAGCAGGCTCAACAACGAAAAGGCTATCCATCTTGTTGCGATCTTCCAAAGGAGTGGAACATGCAAACCTTATTTCTTTTTCTACCACAACTTCTAATTTTTAACAAGGAATCATCCTTGAAAACTTTTGACAGGTGTTTTGACAAATATCTGCCCTGTATATGAACTACAAAATAGTTCAGAAATGCAGTCACCTGGGATATTTATATTCATGGATGGCATAGAATTTATATTTTAATATACCTAAGCCAGATTAATTATGATAGATCTGCATTAATCACGGTATTTTTAAAATTTAAATCAAAAATGTCATCTCCAATGTTTCGTCTCTTGACACTTTGAGTGAAAACGGCATCCTACTCAAAGGACCAATCATCGAACCACGATTGGTTTATTGCCGTGTTTCTTGTGCCTTTTGAGACACTATGATATTCTCGAAAAACTAATTGTGGTACGATCATTGGTCCGTCAGGAGACGGAATATAAATCCAGCTCGAAGAACCAATGACCGTACCAAGATTGGTTTCGAGGAATTGAAAGATTGGTCAGGACAAACCATTCCACCAGACCAAACCACTCATGAGTGCGACGCTCCAGAGGAGAATCACAGATCTGTACGAAATATATGTAAAATTTTCTAGACAAAAAAAGTGGTCACATTGAACACTATTTCATAGCAATTGGAAAAGATAATTAAGAAGTCCTTTGCTCAGGCAACATTGGTGGTCTGACCCTTTTCACTTAGAAGTATAATAACCAAAAAAATTTCCACTCACGCAATACCTCCAGCCAACTTATCAATGGCCTCCTTCAGATTCAAAATCTCCATATCGAACATCCTCTCGGCCTTCTGCATACCAGCCTTCACTGCCTCCAAAGGGGCGGCCAGTTCCTCCGAGTGCAACAGCGAGTTCAAATTCTGCAGCTCCATGAACCTGAAAACGTCCAGGAGCTGTTCCGGGTCCTCGAAGTACAGCTCGGGTTCTCTCTGCGTCGCACAATCGTCCAAGAACCTCCCGATCAGGTCCTCCAGAGATATTTCCGCCTCTTTGTCGCCCAAGCGGTATTTGCCGAAGATGGCCGCCGATCCTTCCGGACCTTCGATCGGTTCATCGGGACTCGCGAAATGGTAGAAATCGTGCTGTTTCCTCCAAGAGAGGGGACTCACGAGGTACAGGAACTTCTGGTACATCTTGCAGTTCCTCCATTTCTCTTCTGAGTTGTAGAGGATCGATCTGAGGGCTCCGTACTCCTTGCTAAGTTCCTTGTACTCCTCGTACTTTTCGTATGCGAGGTTTGCTTCTTGTTCAGATTGGCGTAGCAGTTTCATCGAGTATGTGTGGTCGTTGTAGAGGAATTCCTCGAAAGTGTTTACGTAGGTCTGGTAATTCTCCTTGATCTCATCGATCATCTTCTGCTCCAACCTGAGAGACTCTTCAATGAGCAAGATGTCGTCTTCGCGATAACCATTGATGATTTTGGTCCTCAGAACATCCCTGACGGTGTCTATGTAATCCCTCATGTTCAACTTGTCAGGAATCGGTCTTCCATCTGCGATTTTGAAGAAGTCAGGGTCTATATCCACGATGTACTTCAAGTTACTGACGTCTGGATCTTCCGTGTATAATCTCTTCAGGAGATCTCCTTGTTGTCTGGTGCGGTAGTTGTTTCTTTCGTAGAACTTCTTTGTAAGCTCGGTGGTTCTCAAGTTGTTCCTCCATGCTTTATTCAGTACCTTCTGAGCGAATTCTTCCAGATCTTTAGGATAAAGAAATGGAGAAGGTTCAGCGTGTAAATCTCTGAGATTGTCTTGGTTCACACCAGGCGCTTGAGAGAAATATTTATCTTTCGATTTCTCCTTATTCTTCGGCTCCATAATGTTTTTAAGCTTTGACGAAACTCTCCTCTTGACTGGGGTCTTATGTCTTTTGAGGAAAGTTAATTTTTGACTCAGTATACTTTCCCTGGATCTGTCGTCTATGGATACATTGAGAGATCTCTTATCTTCCACCGGTGGTAGGAGCCCTTTTTCCTTCAGTTTCTTCTTCTTGATGATCTTCATCGTTTTTCTCCTTTGCTGTTCTTTTTCTATGGAGGTTCGTAGTGCTGTTTCAGATTCTTCTTCGAAGGGCACTGATCTTCCTGATGCATCGTCATCTTCGTACGATTTTCTGTTGAAGGCCATAACGTAAACTGAAAGATTACTACTGTTTCGCTCGATGTCAAGTTTTGTCAATACTCGAGAATTTGATCACTATGGAAATGGATTCGATCGATGCAACCAGAGAACGTTTTAGATGACGACCTCGCACATTGAGTGTTGAGAGAATGGCCAATCTTCAACCTACGTCAAAAAAAGGTGTAGGTTTTACATTGGACTGTATTTTTTTTTTATGTTTGTTGCCTCACAACTTTTGACTGGGTGAACCAATTTGGATGATACTTTTTTCATATAAAAGCTGGTGCTTGCCGTGTGGTGCAATTTAAATTTGATCCATAATATCTTTCCGTTTGTGAGTCATCGGTTAATTACACATTTTCCTCTATATCTAATTTCAGACGCTGAACAGTTAATATTGAGATCGTTTATTATTATTGGTTGAACTTATCAATCATAATACCGAATATTGGAGCAAATTTTACAAACTCAACCCTGTTAAACCGAGCAAGAATTGAAATGCAGAACCTCTGAAGCTATTTTATCGCTGAACTCCAAAATTTCTTGGAGTGGTCGTAGTAATAAAGTTAATGAAAGTTGGCAGGGTGGCATGGTGTGAATTTAACTCTGCAACTCATAACAAAGTTTGTTATATGAAAACTTTGATCGCAATGTAGAAGGAAATCTAATTTCGATCCCGCTTTTTTGGAGGAGCAGTGTGGAACTTTGGTTATATCTATGGACATGTGAATGAAGCGCAATTTGGTGGAATATGGCGTTCATATCTTATGGGAGGGATATCTGAAGAAAGTTTTCTCCGGGAGTGTGAAGGAGAAGGAGTTCTATCATTGGAGTAATTGAGCTCTGAAAGAAGATTTTCAAATGAATGCCAAAAATCAGTGTACTGAGATCCACAAATTTATAGCTAAACCACGATACTATGCAGGGCTGTAGTATGATTGAATGAGGAAAGGAAAAAAACCTCAGCTGAATAAAAAACCGTCACTCTTCCCGTGAAAAAAAAATTACTTAAAATATTAAATATCAGGAAAATCTTGAAAGACATCAGTGTGATCATTTTCATGTTATCTGTCGATGGGCTCAGATGAACAGATTCTTCACAAAACGACTCGCAATTCTTAATCTGAAATGAAAAAAGACAAAAGCAGAAAAAAAACCAATTATTTGGAATAAATCAAATTATTTCGAAATGAACCACCTATTTTAGAAATGCATTTGTTACTTTATGTATAGCCTCGAAACCATCTTGAAATGTATAAATTTATAAACTATTAATAGGATGTTCTATAGTCTTCTCATTTTCCCCACACTCACAAATAGGGCTCTCAACCGAATTCCATTGGAAGAGCATGCTATTGCATCGTCCATGGCCTGTTCTAATGCGATAAGGGACAGACCATATTCTCCTGGGAAGGTCAAAACCAGGAACTCTAAGGGAAGGATCAGAAATAAGATCTTTATTGAAAAAATTCGATACATTCCATTCAGATTGCTAATTTTCATTGTCGCTTCTATTCATTCATTCAAAATTTGACCGAAAAGGTTTACGCTACTTCAATGTGGGGATCCTATTATCTGGAATATAGATGAGTATGGGAAATGAATTTGGAAAGGAATTGAATTTGTTCCAAAAATTCAAAGCTGTTGTCTCTCTGCGACTATGGGGAGGGACAATATTTGAGAGGACTGGTAACTAAGGAGTAGGTGTAGACTTGATAGTACCAGTAATAATCCTCATAGAAAAATTTAGTTGGGCATCAATTTTTTTTTACATGAACACTGTTCAATCAAACAGGGCAACAATATTCAGCAGCAGAAAAACCAAAGCGCTGCCGTACGAAGTATTGTTGCATCAGCGTCCCATGAGGAACCAGCTAGTTTCTGAAGAATATTGTTTCGAGTTTTAAGCTTCAAACGCAGATCATCTAAATGGGCGTTGAAATTTAGAGAGGAATCAAGTTTGATTCCCAGGTATCTAGGATTGAAATTATGTTTTAAGGGAGAAAACCCGAAATTTACGCTCAATTTTCTATATTTCTGATGATTATTCAAATGAAAACACGAAACCTCGGTTTTATTTTTATTCGGGCACAAACGCTACTTTGAAAAATAATTTCTCATTAAACCCAAATCTGCGGAAAGGGTACTTTCTATTGTTTGAAAATTAGAATGATGAAAAGCCAGAGCAATATCATCAGCATAAATAAATTTTTCCGAAGAAGTAATTGGAATGTCATACAAATATAAATTGAATAGAACAGGTGCTAAAACTGAACCTTGTGAAAGACCATTATTCAAAGTTTCGAAATTACCACTATTATTATCGACAAAAACTCGCATAGCATATTTTACAATATTCGAACCATTTTTCCTCATTTTAAATGATTATAGAGTTCATGAATTAAACCATCTTTTCATACTGTATCATATGCAGCTGATAAATCCACAAATGCAATTCCTATTTTTTCCTGAAACCGCCCAGATAGTTCTGTAATGATTCTTCAATTATTGATTTTATTCTAAATAGAATCAATCTCTCTAAAATTTTGAAAGGAACGCTCAATAAACCAATCGGTAACTACTCGGATCAGAAGAATTTTTTCCACGTTTCAAAATTGCTACTACTTTAGCTTTGCGAAATTCGGTCGGAATTCAATATATCATTATGAAAAGAAAATAATCATGATAGGGTTTTTTTCCTAAATGTTTGATGAATTCTGGATAAATTCCATCAAAACCGAATGGGTTAGAATCTTTGCTTTGGGATTTCGATATTTTAACTGAATTAGAGACATTTACAAGACGAGCAATCAATTTGGGGTTAATTTTCGAGGATGATGTCGCGAGAGGTACAGCTTCACCTAGTTTTCTCAAAACATCCCATGAACTTCCACTGGAATGTGTAAAATTCATATTTGTGACTACACTATTCCATTTATCCTTCCGACTGGCATTTCTGGAGCTCATGAGTTTTCCACTCTTTTCATTTGATGGGGAATTTTGATAATCTTTGTATAATTTTTCAGTTTCCTCTGACCATCCAGGAACGTATTCTTTACGAAAACCTCTCCAAAGTAACAATTGGCAAGGAGCGAATCTAAGTGAGAGAGAAACTAGCAACAAAATCCTTAATGAATTTTGGGTATACACATCATATGATTACTGCTATCCAATAGATAGTAAACCTGCAAACCTTGAATCAGTAATACCAAACATAGAGATTATGCCCAAACCAGACGAAATTTGGATTGAGTTACACTCAATATTGGCAAGGTTATAATGTCAATCTGTCTTCAAGTACCTTCAAGTTTTCTTCAAAAATTTTCTCTTGATTCTGAACAAATTCCGTCCTCATGCGAAAAATTTTACCTTTCGTAATACCAGTTGATGATCATGCGTTCTCTTCTCCTTTTCTGATTTTTTTTTATCTTTATGCCATCAAACCAATAACCACGGTTAAATAATGAGGCCGTTCTGGTTTCGCTTCGAAAGACTTCATCCTATGTTTATTCGAACGGGAGTGGTGATATACATCTAGATTCGTATGGTGGGTGTGTTGGTGAATTATATCGGTGGGAGGGTAATTCGAATTTCCTCCTGGTCAGCAGAGAATCATTTTAATGAAATTATTTCATTTGCGTGGAGCAGTGACCCTGTTATGTGGCCAATTTCCGAAGCCGATTCGATTGGTAATAACTGGCGTCAGACCAGCGCAATCTAGTTTGTGGTCGGACAATGAAGGCTGCCTCTTTTTCTTCAGGTAAATTAGGATGAATGGGTATTGAAATGGTTTTATCTTGTTGGTGATATTTTTAGGAAATTTCTTATTATCATATTTTTTTCATGGAAAGTTATTTAAACTATAATTTCCTCTGGTTTTGAAGAGTTGGATTTATTGACTATAGATATTTCTTTTGTTTATATACCACCAGAGTGGACATTCCAGAGGAAACTGATTTCGATGAGAGAAGCGCATGCTTGAGTATTTCACACATGAAATATATGGTGTTCCTAAATTCATGCGACAAAATTCAGGGAAGAATTTTCGTATGAAATTAAGAGGGGACCCACCTCTTTCCGAGATATCATCGTTGAAAGTGGTGACTAAAGTTTTTTTTTTTCTGAATCCATGACACGTAGACTACGTTTGTGTATATTGGCTTGAGGTGGTCATTTTCAGCATTTATTATGAATCCTTTCCCATTTTACGTCTTAATTGTGTTTCACTCAATTTATTCAAATTATTATAAAATATATTTTTTCTCTTCAGCTATTGGTTTTTTAAGAAAGGTCCAAAAATAAAATTTGTAGTCAAATGGGATTTAAATTTATAATTTTATTTCATGAATCTTCATCTCAAATAAACTTATGAAATAAAGTGCTTATTTCACCCTGTTTGTTATACCCGTTTGAAAGAGTGGAGAAAGAGTGGGATTAGATTCAGGTGAACAACTTTTGCTCAACTAACCCCATTTCGATGGCGGAACTGAGAACCATTCACATAGGGAAGTCGGTTCTGGATCCTCATGAGGTAACAGCTAAAGCTCCTAAGGATGTCGTCAGATTTATCAATGCCATTGAGAGCCTCCTTGGGATTTAAATGAACGAGTTGGGTAAAGAACAAATGACGACTTCTTCAAACTCTTTGGCGTTCACCATAATTGATAAGAGAACAAAGGATCCTTGTTGTTGAAGTTCCCGGAAGGCTGAAAGTAGCCACAACGACCCCTGTTCAGAATAATAATAATACAATGATTATGAACGTTAAACAGTCACTTGATTGAGATCTGCCAAAATTTGACGGATAGAGAAGAAATATTCTGGACAACTTTTTGGTCACAGAACAAAGAACTGACAGAATTGGTCGAATGCTCAAGAGCCACAATATGGAGACCCTCTAGAAACCAACTTGAAAACATGGCCAAATGATCAGAACTACCAAAGACAAAGTCGACCCACTCTCTCAACCCGGTATATATAGGATACCTTGTGACTGCGGCAAAGTCTACATTGGTACAACGAAACGGAGTATCAATATGATAATTAAGGAGGATGAACGATGCTGTTGACTCAATGAGACAGAGAAATCCGCACTTGCGGAACATGCTCTGCAGATGCAATGGCGTAACTGGGCGTGGGCGACGTGGGCGATCGCCCACGGCCTCGCGCCTTTAAGGGCCTCGCAGCACAATGATCCCCTTTCCCTCTATGATTAATCATTTTATTTACAGATGAATCGTTATGGAGACTTTTTTCTTTGGTGACGACGATTTCTTTTTCGTACCTCTCAGCTTACTTATCAACTTTATATAGCGCAATATTTTTGCTGAAATTCACACAAACCTAAATCGTGCAAGGAATACCTACATACATCAGTTTACTCTGGTCGCCACCTGAGGGTGACAAGAGCGTATCTCCACCGCCCTAAATCAGAAAGATTATGTGACTATGAAAGCAGCGATGAAATTGTACAGGGTATCCTGAATTGCTTGATTTTGACTGTTTTCGGTATCTGGTCTAGATAGGGAAAAATTTTCCTGGGCTCGATTTTCGCGAAAACACCATAAATGGCAACGGTTTGGCGATATCTTAATTTTTTTTTAGGATATAACTAAATTTTGATTTTTGATCGATTTCGAAAGTGTGCCATATCATTTTCATTCACGAAAATATGTGACAACGATTGAAATTTTTAAAAGCCTTTTTTCACAGGAAACAATACACAATACTCATTTTTTTGTCTCGCTTACTAAGGGTGGAAAAAATTTTTTTCTCAGATACGAACGCATTTTTTTCATCTTATTTAAAAAAAAAAGAGATGAAGAATTCAAAAAAGAGTCCCAGTAAGAAAGTGCTCTTAGAAAGTTTTAATCGTTTTCAGATATTTTGGACAAAAAAAGTTATGGCACATTTTCGAAATCGATAAAATATCAAAATTTTGTTATATCTTCGAATCAAATAAAAATATGGTGAAGAGGTTTCCACTACTGGAGTTTTCACGAAATTCGAGCCCAAGACTCCTTTCAACGTTTTTACTATATCGGTGAGTACAGGTTCTGCTGAAAAATTTTCTCAAAATTAAAAAAATCTGCAAAATACAATGTAGGTATCAGGAGATATTTTCTGCTTTGGCAACCCCCTCTATCGAAACAGATTTAACATCCCAGCTGGACTATGATTATAATTAAGCAGTTGAGTGAGGCTAGAAGCCCACAATTTTTATTTGTTTTTTACTTCATTATTCGTCACATATATTTTATTAAATGTTGGACAACTTCGATTGTTTCTTATGGAAACTTTTTTTCATGAAAGGGCCCCGCAAATTTTATCTCGCCCACATATAATTATTGTCTTGGTACGCCACTGTGCAGATGGACACAATAATGTTTTCTCAAAGGCAGAGGCTGTTTCGAACATCAAAAGTTTCTATCCTAGGATGAACATGCAAGCCATCGAGATATATAAACAAAAGAACAACTTGAACAGAAGGGAGGAAACTTCTTTGGTACATAGCGCATGGTTGCCGGCATTAGAAACGACCAAGGTCAAGCCAATACGAAGTGAGAGCGATGGACCACTACCTTCTCTCGCCACAAATCAGGGTATAAGTTAGGCCCACGGATCGAATCCAGCATCACTTTAGGAAATTCAGCGGTCGAGTTACAACCTCAGACCAAGAATCCTCTGAAGATGCCTACCGCAGTTGTAGGCGAAACGTTAGGTGAAATAATTCCTAGTAGACCTCGGCCAATAAGCCAGGTCAGTATATCCGGTCGTGAAAGCCTGAAACTATTTATGCTTCTGCTTTGACGAACCCTGCAGGGTAATTGTTCCTGTGGTCTAATACAAACAGGTTATTTGCACCTGAAGGTCCCACTTGGTTCACCGATGGCTCTGTGAGGTCCACTGAGTCTGGTGTCATAAACTGTTCACTCTTCTAGAGAAGGATTGTTCTATAATGCAGGCTGAAATGTATGCAGTTCTTGTTTGCATGCTTGAGAATATTCGCAGAAGGTATTCCAGTTAACACATAGAGATAAAGAAAATCCTTATGGAAACATGAGAATATGAATATTTAATTCGAACGAACTCCGAGTCTAGCAGTGGAAGAATCGAAACCTCATCGCGATTTGATAACAAATGAGGGACTGGACTGTTGAAATGGCAAGTCTCGACAGGAGGGAGTGATCTCTACTGCCGCGAATTGCAATGCACATTAGTCGCATCCGAAAGTCCGATGTGATAGCTAGACGGTTTGAAAATAAACGCGTTAATCAAAATGTTTACGGTTGAAGAGAAAATTCAAATAATAAAATGGTACTTCGGTGGTCAATCTATTGCGGAGACAATGACTTCTTTCATTGTTGCCTTTGAAGATAGGCCGATACCTTCACGTTCGGCTCTCCAACTTTGTGCCAAAATAGCAGGAAAGTCTAATCTTCTCAGAGATGAGATGATCTCTTTATAATAGATTTGTCTACTGTTTGGCACAACAAGCTGGATTATTTGAACATTTAATTTGAATTTGTCGATTTCAAATTTCGCATGTTTTAGAATTTGTTTTTGTTTTCCTTTTTTTATTTTCATAAAGTTAATTTTTGTTTTTGAATTTCTTCTCGTAGAATGTTACTTTGCTTTTCAGTGTTTTCTTCTTCTAGAATTTATTTTATTTTCAAACCAGTTTTGGCGAAAGAGAACCTGAATACTAATTTCCACAGGAAATTATTTGTGTCATTTATTGGAGCAAATAAATTTCTCGCGTCAGAGTGGAATAAAATTGTCGTATTCATTCACAATAGATTTGAAATCACTCATACTGCGTTTGGAGTGTTACTGATTCGATTCGACACTTCGCGTACCATACGTTGTTCTCTATATCCCCACCCAACCGAATCTGTCGGCCAAGCCGTTTATTCGATATCACTTCCCTCTGAGGTTTTGATTCTGACACTGCTCCACTATAATATGGCCCTGTTCGACTTTACTATAAAAAATTATGTTTTCCCGATCTGTATTCAGCAAAAGAATATAACAATCCAAAGTCTAATGAAATCATCTTCTTTTCTAAGGAGAGCATTCCCTCATCCGGAATATTGAAAATTAGACTCGAGCCATAGGTCTTTTCTTCAGAATGGTACTTTTCTTCGATTTAGATTTCACTTCTAAACTCCAGCTCATAAGGAATGTTCCTTCTAGTGATATATTTGAAACAAACACAATAAACATATAGACGGAGAATTTTCCCCTGCAAGAGCAGACAGTCAAGAATTCTCATTGAAAGGCCCTCCTCTGTACCTGAGGTGAAAAAACTCCTGGACTTTGAGATACAGCTGAGTCTGATGATTTGAGTGGGCACCTGTTAAACAAACTCAAATAAGATGAAACAAACTGACGGCTGTCTGTGCCTTTGATGCAAGAACACATATGAACATATTCTGTTCATCTGCACCAACCTCATAGAGATAAGGACGACACGCCTAAAAAACTCTACACTTTATTTTTCTATGGTGAGAGAGACCCCTTTCTGTCGGCATTTTCGTTGGCATTTCTTAGGGTCTGAGTCTGAGTCTCTTTTTCTGCATATGAGGATGAGCAGTGAGCCACTAGGCTCAGTTCAGCGTGGAAATGTTACCACAGAGAGAAGAAAAAGAAGACTTCTAGAACATATTCTCTCAATTCTCTCTCTCATTGCCAAGGAAGGTGTTTCACAATGCATATAACCTCCAGAAGTTTAGGAAGAGTACCAATTCCCCAAGGTCTCACGATGTTCTCTGAACATAATAGGATATCCCTTTTCGTCGGGAACAGAACATGAAGAAAAATTGAATTTTTTGAGGACTGACAGTGAAAACCCTGATTCAAATCATCGTTCAAGTTGATAAAGGGAACTTACTATTTTTAAATCTTCACCCTCTCATCACCGACCTACAAAAGATAATTTCCCCCTTATGTCGAATAAAACTCGAGCACCCACATCGAAAAATCGCTGACTCCACATCATTTCCCTTTTCCACCCTGCAAACAAGTGGCTGGAAGTCACCCACTCCGGATTCAACCCGGACATCGGTCTGTAGCTATAGTCTACTCGATGACAGAACGTTCTCCGTGGTTTACTCTCAGTCCGGTTCTCGGCCAGTCCACGGTCGTAGTTCGGAAATTTATTTTTTCGAAATGTGAAAGTATCTGTGTTTCATTCATGATATGCTTTTCCATGGAGCATTTGACTAATTTCGTTAGTATATTTTGTACTATTATTTATTTATTTATTAATCTACATTGGATCACTCCAATTGGCCAACGAACGAAATCTTCCAGCCTGTTTGAAACAATGCTAACAATGATAACTAAATACTATAATGAAAATGAACAAAAAATTTAGATACAAGAGATTGTGATTCAAAAGTATCGTAATCGACATTCATTCAGCAAGTAGTAAAGTTTCTCAGGGATTTTTTTTTGGTTGCATGGTTTTCTCTGAATTCGGGAAGTAGTGACGGAATAATTTCTTTATTGTGGCTTTTTTCCATGAATTTCTTGTTGAGTCGTTCGATTCTTGCTACTTCTATTGGTTCAACCTTTCTTCTTTGGTAGAGCATCTCATTTGTAGGGTTGTGAAGAGGGTTGTTCGGGTGTCTAATCTTAGTTATTCTTCTCAGGCTTATTCTTTCTCCAGTCATAATTCCTTTCCAGGTGGTAGTGCTGCAGGTCTTATATAGTTGGTGGCCATATTCTAAGATAGGTCTACATATCATTTTGTAGATATTGCTAGCTGTTTTGGTGCTTAATCCCTAGTCTTTGTAGGTTATGGCGCGAAGTTGATTTGATCTGACTATGGTGTTTTTTTTTTAGATGTTGTTATGTGAAGTTAAGTTTAGAGTCCATAATCATGCCCAAGTATTTCACGGAGTTCTGGCTTGATAATGATATTATGAAAACGTAGCGTAGGAGAGGTAGGTTTCAGTCTGTGATGGAAGAGTACGAGGATTGATTTCTTTGGATTTGGTTTGATGATCCATTTTTTCATACATCTTGATGTTTTGTCTGTCAACTTCTGAAGTGAATCACTACTTCCAAAAGAGAGTTCCCAAGGCAGATGAGGGCTGTATCGTCTGCAAATTATAACGGATAAGCACTCTTATCGAGGCTGGGTGAGTGGTACTGGTAGATATCGTGGCAGTATAAATTGTATAGCAGTAGTGAAAGTGGTGAACCCAGGTTTGAATTTTGATGTCAAGCTATTTTTAATTTTGACTTGGATGCTGCGGTCATATAGAAATTCTTTGATTACTCTCAGTAGGTAATTTGGACAGCCAAGATTGTGTACTTTATACAATAGACCTGCATTCCATACACTGTCAAATGCTTTTTTTATGTCACATGAACAGTGCTGCCGATTTTTTGCCCTCTTTGTATTTGGTTTGTATGTTGTTTGTTAAGATTATGAGTGGGTGTACTGTTGCGCATTTTAGTCTGAATCTGGTATGCTGGGATGAATTTGCCCAGAATTAACTCCATTCTTTTTTTTTTTAATTTTTATCAAAATTCTTTCCACAAACCGGCAAAAAAGTTATGGGTCATTAATTATCTATCCTGGTGTGGTCTGTTTTCGTTTTAGGAATGGCCATTATAATGCCTTTCTTCCACATGTTTGGAAAGTGACCTTGTTTTAGGCAGTAATTGTGGACGTCTATAATTTTTCTGTGAATATTGAGGTCCAGCTTTCTAAGTATTTTTCTAGTAATTTTGTCGTATCCCGGGGCAGAGTCTTTACCAGGTATATTTTGTATCTCCGTTATGAAGGTATTCAAATCTACTGGGAGCACCGTTCAAGATGATACAGTAGAATTACTACTTTTAACGTCACCCCCTCATCACTGGCCTACAAAAGATAATTTCCCCCTTATGTCGAATAAAACTCGAGCACCCACACCGAAAAATCACTGACACTTCCTACTTGGTAGGAGAATGCAGGAAAGCTCTGCGTGAGCTGGGCTACGGAAAATTTTTGTGAGTTATCTGATATCCTTCTCACGGAAGATCCTTGTTAATGAGAGGACATTGGCTTAGCAGAGGGCACAATCAGCTTTTGTTGGTCCGAAGTCGTAGCTTTCCATCTGTCGTACCTACAACTGTCGGGAGCTCCTTCAAGATATGGCTAGAAGGAAAATTTTTCCCCAGCAAGAGCACGACTAGTGGTCTCAGACAGTCTAGATTAATCATTGAAAGGCCTTCCTCTGTACGTGGGGTAAAAAAACTCCTGGACCTTGAGATACAGCTGAGTCTGGAGACCAAAGTAGCCATCTGTTGAAGAAACTCAAATAAGATTAAACTAACAGATGGCTCTCTGTGCCGCTGGTGTGAAAACCTGTGTTCTCTGTGTGAAACTGTTGAATGTTTTCTATTCACCTGCACCAACCTCAATCTGATAACCACAACACACCAAGGTAACCCTACACCCTATTTTTCTATGGTGAGGGAGACTTCTTTCTGTCGGCATTTTCGTTGGCATTTCTTAGGGTCTGAGTCTGAGTCTCTTTTTCTGCATATGAGGATGAGCAATGAGCCACTGGGCTCAGTTCAGCGTGGAAATCTTACCACAGAGGGAAGAAAAAGAAGACTTCTAGACAATATTCTCTCAATTCTCTCTCTCATTGCCAAAAGGTGTTCCACAAGGCATATAACCTCCAGAAATTTAGGAAGGGCACCAATTCCCTTCTTCTTTCCCTTGGGTATCACGATGTCCTCTGAACATAATAGGATATCCCTTTTCTGGGGGAACAGAACATTTCAAGGACTGACAGTGAAAACCCCGATTCAAATCATCGTTCAAGTTGATAAAGGGAACTTACTATTTTTAAATCTTCACCCTCTCATCACCGACCTACAAAAGATAATTTCCCCCTTATGTCGAATAAAACTCGAGCACCCACGTCGAAAAATCGCTGACTCCACATTATTTCCCTTTTCCACCCTGCAAACAAGTGGCTGGAAGTCACCCACTCCGGATTCAACTTAATACCGAATTTACTGCGCTCCAGTGCCCTCCTGGACAGACCGCCCCTGTCGGGGCCATCGGGACCTTCCACGTTACCCCTGAAAATACACTAACCCAGTTGGCGCTGCCGGATCAATACCCTACGACAAGGTACGGGATCTGCACGTCCGCTACTGCCAAGGACTTGCCTACGCGATTGTCGCGATATGGCCGAAGGCCATGGCTGAGTTGGGAATTGGGTCGGCTGATTGGGCCCAACTGGAGCGGCCGGGAGTGTACCTAATTGATTGGGATTCGTGATTAACACGAAAAACTACAAAGAGGGTTGATGATGTGTCTGTCTGGATGGGGATGATGAAAAGTGGAACGTAACGTTTCTGCCATGTATCGGCACGAAAGCTCGTTGATTGCGATGTTAACTCTATATGATGAAGACTGCGTTTAATTTTTCGTTATTTCTCTTTGAACGTAGCCACATGGACGTTTTATTCAGGGCTCGGCGGCTTATTTGACGTGTTGTTCTCAGGCGGCTTGCGGCTTATTTGTTATTGCATCATGTCATTGACAATGTTTTGCGAAATTTTCACGCTGCTATTGGTGAAACTTTCCAATTTCTAGACGATAACGCTAGACCGCACCGTGCAGCCATAGTTGAGAATGAGCGCGAGGAGCTTGGTAATCCACATTTACCATTCACCAATACCTCCGCGCTCACCAGATTTGAATTGCATAGAACATGCATGATATATGCTCCGAAGAAGATTAGATAATCATCAACCTACCTAAGAATTCTTAAATGATTGGGGAGTGCTTCTGCTCCGTTCATGGAACCAAATTCCTCAAGAAATGTTCAACAAACTCGTGTGTAGTATGCAAAGAAGACGTCAAGCTGTTATTGATCCCCGTTCAGGCCATACATTGTATTGATAGTCTTGAAATGCTTGAATTGGGAATGAAATTTCGTTATTTCACTCGATTTTTCTCAACCACCCTGTATACGCTGCATAACTACAGACTAGAGTTAATTTTATTTCCTGCAACTTGAAATAATATGCATATGAATTTTCATCACAAAATCTCATTTAAACTATATTTGTTTGCAATTTAAATAAATATATTCCCATATAGATCATTTCGTGATTAACACGAAAAACTACAATGAGGGTTGATGATGTATCTGTCTGGATGGGAGTGATGGAAAGTGGAACTTACCGTTTCTCCCATGTATCGCACGAAAGCCCGTTGATTGCGATGTTATCTCTATCTGATGAAGACTGCGTTTACTTATTGGATCGTCCATCGATAATGTTTGAACTCGGGAATGTTCTGACCAAAAGTCTGTCAGAGTCGCTGCCACAAATATACAGCTCCACAAGAATTAGGCGTATCGTAATCGATCGTTTTGAAAAGTATGTAATCTTCGAGAAAATCACTGTGTAATTATTTAAAACTCATTAACAACTTGAATCGATCCAAAAAAAATCAGCATTTGCTTCATGAATTTTCTTATTTTGAAATGGAGTGAGTTTATCAACGAGTTTTCTGAAAATGCCAAGACGTAAATCCACAAACGCTGAGGCTCATAAGGCTATTGGATACTACAGGGTGGCCTAACTCGTGCCACCAAGGCTTGGTGGCCGATGAAAAACAACACCTGCTCAGGATCGTTTCATCACCGTTTCGGCGGGAAGAAAGCCTACATCTACGTGTAGAATGCTTCGGAATACTCTTCAAAATGCAGATGGGGTCCAAGTTTCCATCGAAACTATCAGACGACGTTTGAGAGAGGTGAATCTAGGTTCTAGACGTCCATCAAGAAGAGTTCAATTGACCATAAGCGTCAAAGACTGGAATGGGCAAGGCAACATATCAATTGGAACGATCAATGGCGTAGTGTCGTTTTCATTGATGAATCCAGATGTGGACGATTTTTAGATTCTCGAAGAATGAGGGTATGGACAATCCCACCAATACCCCGTAATCGTCGCTATGTTCAAGAAGTCCATCCGTTCCGAGGGGGTAGTGTTATGGTATGGACCGGGATATGTTTCAACAGGCGCACAGATCTACACATTTGTCCTGGGAATATGGCCGTTTACACTACAGGGAGCATGTCATTGAGAATGTTTTGCCAAATTTTCACGATGCTATTGGTGAAACTTCTCGTCGATAACGCTAGACCGCACCGTGCAGCCATAGTTGAGAATGCGTGAGTGGAGCTTATTATTCCACATTTACCATTTACCAATACCTCCGCGACCAGATTTGAATTGCATAGAACATGCATGGGATATGCATATGAATTTTCATCACAAAATCTCATTTAAACTATATTTTTTTGCAATTTAAATAAATATCCCTAACTCATGTGGAGCAGTTTCATTAGGAACGTCCCATATAGATCATTTCGTTATTAACACGAAAAACTACAATGGGGGTTGATGATGTATCTGTCTGGATGGGGATGATGAAAAGTAGAACGTAACGTTTCTGCCATGTATCGGCACGAAAGCTCGTTGATTGCGATGTTATCTCTATCTGATGAAGTCTGCGTTTACTTATTGGTTCGTCCATCGATAATGTTTGAACTCGGGAATACTTTGACCAACAGTCTGTCAGCAGTGTTGGATGTACCAGCAGGCTAAGTAGGCTGGAGCCTAGGGCGGCAAATTTCAGTTTATGAATTTTTTATTTCGTCTAAATATTGAAAAAAATTATTATGCATTCACAAAATCTTCGTTCTCACTTCGATCGACATTGCACAAGGAATGCTCCTTTTTTTTTCTTGGCGAATATGGGGAAAAATTTCAAAAAAGTATTCATTGGTTTCTTCTTGCCTCTTCAGAACCTCCTATTTTTATCTATTTCAAATATTTTTCTATCAAAATCGGTTCATCAAAAAAAGGTTCTTGAAACTCAAACTGTAAATTTTCAAAAACCACAAATACTTGCTACAGAAAGCGACTATCACAGTCCCTGTCACTTTTAAAGTTAAATGCCAAAAATTTTAAAACCCCTCCGAAATAAATCAATTCATCATGTTTTTCCGCTTGTTCGTTACTATTCACGTAAATTCGTCCTCTTGTATTAATCCGATGCTTGGTAGTTTTGAAGTTATTACAATAGATTTTAAAGGAAATCATTTCAAGTGAATAAACTGTTATATTTGAACCAGTTAGATTGGCATCTTCGAAAGATGGATGAAATTCTTGTCACCAACATTCTCGAGATCCATTCAAATCTTTGTGAAATCATTTAAATCCATATAAACACTTGAATCGATCTGATAAAAATTAGTATGAGACATTTCGCCAATCTGGTCACTTTTTTCTGAAGTTTGGTTCTTTGCATATGCTTCATGATGTTCTTAATTTGAAATGGAGTCAGTTTATCAGCGGCTTCGATTTGAAACGAATTTTCCGAAAATGCCAAGACGTACATAAACAAACGCTGAGGCTAATGGGACTATCGGAATGCTACAGGGTGGCCTAACTCTGATTGTTGTAGTGGAAAGGCTCCGAGTCAGCCAAAGTGTGATATCTCGACTTTGGAATAGGTTCAAGGAGACAGGTTCCGTGTTAAAAAGACCAAGGCTTGGTGGGCGACGAAAAGCAACACCTGCTCAGGATCGTTTCATCACCGTTTCGGCGAGAAGAAAGCCTACATCTACGCGTAAAATGTTACGGAATACTCTTCAAAATTCCGATGGGGTCCAAGTTTCGGAACCATCAGACGACGTTTGAGAGAGGTGAATCTAGGTTCTAAACGTCCATCAAGAGGAGTTCCACTAACCATAAACTTCAAGACTAGAATAGGCAAATCAGTGTTGTTTTCAGTAATGAATCCAGATATGGACGATTTTCAGATTCTCGCAGAATAAGAGTATGGACAATCCCACGCATACCCCGTAATCGTCGTTATGTCCAAGAAGTCCATCCATTCCGACAGGGTAGTGTTATGGTATGGACCAGGATATGTTTCAAGGGACGAACAGATCTACACATTTGTCCTGGGAATATGACCGCTTACACTATAGGGAGCATGTCATTGACAATGTTTTGCCAAATTTTCACGATGCTATTGCTGAAACTTTTCAATTTCTAGACGATAACGCTATACCGCACCGTGCAGCTATAGTTGCGAATGCGCGAGTGGAGCTTATTATTCCACATTTACTATTTATCAATACCTCCGCGCTCACCAGATTTGAATTGCATAGAACATGCATGAAATATGCTCCAAAGAAGATTAGATAATCATCAACCTACCTAAGAATCCTTAAATGATTGAGGAGTGCTTCTGCCCCGTTCATGGAATATGGAACCAAATTCTTCAAGAAATGTTCAGCAAACTCGTGTGTAGTATGCACAGAAAACGTCAAGCTGTTATTGATGATCGTTCAGGCCATACATTGTATTGATAGTCTTGAAATGCTTGAATTCTCTGGGAATGAAATTTTGTTATTTTACTCGATTTTTCTCAACCACCCTGTATAGGCTGCATAACTACAGGCTAAAGTTAATTTTATTTCATGCAACTTGAAATCATATTCATATGAATTTTCATCACAAAATCTCATTTAAACTATAATTTTTTGCAATTTAAATAAATATCCCTAACTCATGTGGAGCAGTTTCATTAAGAACTTCCCATATAGATCATTTCGTGATTAACACGGAAAACTACAATGAGGGTTGATGATGTATCTGTCTGGATGGGGATGATGAAAAGTGGAACGTAACGTTTCTCCCATGTATCAGCACGAAAGCTCGTTGATTGCGGAGTTATCTCTATCTGATGAAGATTTCGTTTACTTATTGGTTCGTCCATCGATAATGGTTGAACTCGGGAATGTTCTGACCTACAGTCTGTCAGACTCGCTGCCACGAATATACTGCTCCACAAGAATTAGGAATATCGTTTCAATCGTTTTGAAAAGTATGTAATCTTCGAGAAAATTGCTGTAAAATTATTTAAAACTCAATAACAATCGATCCAATAAAAATCATTTGCTTCGCGAATGTTCTTATTTTGAAATACGTAAATCAAAAAACGCTGAGGCTCATAGGGCTATCGGAATGCTACAGGGTGGCCTAACTCAGGTTGTTGTAGAGGAAAGGCTCCAAGTCTCGACTTTGGAATAGGTTCAGGGAGACAGGTTCCGTGTTGGAAAGACCAAGGCTTGGTGGGCGACGAAAAACAACACCTGCTCAGGATCGTTTTATCACCATTTCGGCGAAAATAAATCTTTGATCTTCAAAATTCAGATGGGGTCCAAGTTTTCATCGAAACCATCAGACGACTTTTGAGAGAGGTGAATCTAGGTTCTAGACGTCCATCAAGTTCCATTAACACGTGACCATAACAATTGGAACGATCAATGGCGTAGTGTCGTTTTCATTGATGAATCCAGATATGGGCAATTTTCAGATTCTCGAAGAATAAGGGTATGGACAATCCCAAACATACCCCCTAATCGTCGATATGTCCAAGAAGTCCATCCATTCCGAGGGGGTAGTGTTATGGTATGGACCGGAATATGTTTCAACGGGCGCACAGATCTACATTTGTCCTGAGAATATGACCGCTTACACTATAGGGAGCATATCATTGACAATATTTTGCCAAATTTTCACGCTGCTATTGGTGACCCTTTTCAATTTCTAGACGATAACGTTAGACCACAGCCATAGTTGAGAATGCGCGAGAGGAGCTTATTATTCCACATTCACCAATACCTCCGCACTCACCAGATTTGAATTGCATAGAACATGCATGATATATGCTCCAAAGAAGATTAGATAATCATCAACCTACCCAAGAATCCTTAAATGATCTGAGAGAGCTTCTGCCCCGTTTATGGAACCAAATTCCTCAAGAAATGTTCAACAACCTCGTGTGTAGTATGCAAAGAATATGTCAAGCTGTTATTGATGCTCGTGGAAGCCATACATTGTATTGATAATCTCGAAATGCTTAGAATCTCTGGGAATGAAATTTCTTTAATTAACTCGATTTTTCTTAAGCACCCTGCAACTTGAAATCATATTCATATGAATTTTCATCACAAAATCTCATTTAAACTATATTTTTTTGCAATTTAAATGAATATCCCTAACTTATGTGGAGCAGTTTCATTAAGAACTTCCCATATAGATCATTTCTTGATTAACACGGAAAACTACAATGAGGGTTGATGATGTGTCTGTCTGGATGGGGATGATGAAAAGTGGAACGTAACGTTTTTCCCATGTATCAGCACGAAAGCCCGTTGATTGCGATGTTATCTCTATCTGATGAAGACTGCGTTTACTTATTGGTTCGTCCATCGATAATGTTTGAACTCGGGAATGTTATGACCAACAGTGTGTCAGACTCGCTGCCACAAATATACTGCTCCACAAAAATTAGGAATATCGTTTCAATCGTTTTGAAAAGTATGTAATCTTCGAGAAAATCGCTGTAAAATTATTTAAAACTCAATAATAACTTGAATCGATCTAATAAGAATCGGTATGAGACAATCTTGTACTTTGCATATGTTAAATCAACAAACGCTGAGGCTCATAGGGCTATCAGAATGCTACAGGATGGCCTAACTCAGGTTAATGTAGCGGAAAGGCTCCAAGTCAGCCAAAGTGTGATAACTCGACTTTGGAATAGGTTCTGGGAGACAGGAACTGTGTTGGAAAGATTGAGGCTTGGTGAGCGACGAAAAACAACACCTGCTCAGTATCGGTTCATCACCGTTTCGGCGAAAAGAAAGCATACATCTACGTGTAGAATGCTACGGAATACTCTTCAAAATGCAGATGGGGTCCAAATTTCTATCGACACCATCAGACGACGTTTGAGAGAGGTGTGTCTAGGTTCTAGACGTCCTCTAAGAAGAGTTCCATTAACTTAACAGTGTTATGGTATGGGCCGGGATATGTTTCAACGGGCGCACAGATCTACACATTTTTTATGGGAATATGACTGCCTTACATTATAAGGAGCATGCCATTGACAATGTTTTGCCAAATTTTCACGCTGCTATTAGTCAAACTTTTCAATTTCTAGACGATAAAGCTAGACCACACCGTGCAGCCATAATTGAGAATGCATGCGAGGGGCTTGGTATTCCACATTTACCAATACCTCCGCACTCACCAGATTTGAATTGCATAGAACATTCAGAGTTTAGATAATCATCAACCTACCCCAGAATCCTTCTGAGAGAGCTTCTGACCCGTTTATGGAACCAAATTCCTCAAGAAACGTTCAACAATCTTGTGTGTAGTATGCAAAGAATATGTCAAGGTGTTTTTGATGCCCGTGGAGGCCATACATGTATTGATGCTTGAATTCTCTGGGAATAAAATTTCGTTATTTTACTCGATTTCTTTTAACCACCCTGTATACGCTGTGGACCCACAGGCCAAAATTCATTTTATTGCCTGCAACTTGAAATCATATTAATATAAATTTTCATCACGAAATCTCATTTAAACTATATTTTTTTGCAATTTAAGTCGATATCCCTAACTCATGTGGAGCAGTTTGGTTTGTAATTTTCATCGAATAACCGAATGCTAATCCTATGTAGTACGTTTCTGAGTATTGTGCATAAGAATTCTTAACTCCTAAATGATATACACTGCGCAAAAAAATTAACGCACATTATGGAAACCTCAGATTAATTCTACAACTGAAGGTGTTCTCAATGATAATTATTTTTATCAGAATTATGCATGCATATGTTATCCACTTTCAAAGTTTTTCTTCAATACAGATGTTTTTCCCAGCAGGAATGAAAAAAGATGATATAATCAGATTATCCCTTCTAAAATCAGTTGTTCTCGATCAATTCTAGTGATCAATAGTTTTTCTTTCATTTGAATTTCTACACTCGATTTGCGAGAAGAAGGGTGGACATACACAAGAATTGCAGAAAGGTTTGGAGTTTCCCATACAAGTGTGTCCAGAATGTTGCAGCGATTCAGGGAGACAGGTATGAATGTCCGAAGACCAGGACAGGGTAGACCATTGGTAACAACTGCCATTCAAGAACGTTACTTGAAAGTTTCTTCGTTGAGACAACAGTTTGCAACCGCTCGCCTCCTTCAAAATTAGCTTGAGCAAACTCATGGGGTGCAAATTATCACTTAGACAATAAGAAATCGCCTCAGAGAATATGATATAAGGCCTCCTGTCGCGGCAAGAGGCCCAACTCTTACTCCAGCCTATCGAAGGGAGCGTTTGGATTTTGCGAGAGAGCATATTCATTGAGAAGAGACCGATTGGTAAAGAGTTCTCTTCACAGATGAGTCTAGATTCTGCCTCTACCATTGTGGTCAACGTTCCCTTGCATACAGACGTCCACATGAAAGATATGCTCAGTGCAATTTCCTGAATACTACTGGTTTCGGGTGAGGATCGATTATGGTATGGGATGGATTATTATTGACTGCTCTCACAGACCTAGTGGTCGTTGATAATGGAGCTATGAATGGTGTTGAGTATATAAGGAACATTCTTGAAGAGCATGTAGTGCCATTTGCGCCATACATTGGTGAAAATTTCATTTTTATGGACGATAACGTCAGACCCCATCGTCCGCGCATCGTTCAGGAGTACCTTGAAGAGGTTGAAGTCTCTCGAATGGAATGGCCAGCAAGAAGTCCAGGTCTCAATCCGATTGGGCAGGTTTGGGATAACCTCAATAGAACGCTGAGAAGTTCAGAAAATCATCCAGATACTAGGATTAGATCAGAACAGTTTAAGATCACTCATTTTGAGTATAAACCGTCGTTGCCGAGCTGTAATTAACGCAAGGGGTGGAAATACCAAGTATTAAATCACTTATCAGCATTTCAATATTTTAAAAATTTTTCATTTCTCTTCTTTCACATAAGATTCGGTGAAATCCTGAATTTTTTTCCCATTTAATGTGTCTTGTTTCGTTCAAAACCTTCCCGAGAGAGCATAAAAAATAAGTTATAAAGTCAATGTGGAGTTAACTTTCATTAAAATTGAGATTTTCAGAATGTGCGTTAATTTTTTTGCGCAGTGTAGTTGTGAACCACAGAACAAATAAAGCTTTCATTCTGAATTATCAACATTTTATCATTGCTCCTTTTAATGCAACGATCATTTTTCATTCCTGCAGAGATGGCGCAAATGGTGGAGAGATACAAGTTCTTGATATGATTAAGAGGCAATCAAAGAAGCGAATCTGAGTTAATCGGTCTTGCATTTAACATTGAATCGCCTTGTAGATTGAATTTTTCCCGTTAAAGTCGCGTCAGGTGGTCGGTGATCCGAAAGAGTGCAACATATGGAAGTCGGAAAAACTGTAGTTGAAACATAATTAACAAAGGGTACTTACAAGTACCATTTTGCATCTGGTTTCAATAAAAATCGTAGTCCATCTTTCGATTCGTGTCATATTATAATTTTCACATTGAAGAAATGTAGGAAATCAATCAAAACATAATTGAGTCTTTAAATTTCGTTAAATCCCAAAAATATTTATTTATGATATGAGTTTCAAAAGTGTCGTTTTATTTTGTGAGTGAAAAAGTTTGTGAAATGATCGAAGCGAATTGAACAATCTCACGAAAAAATAAAATCACTTTTAATACGAATACGATACAATATTTTTTGTACAACTGCCCTATTTTGATAATGAAATGGACGAATTTGCAATGACAATAAACTCCAAAATGCATTTTAAAACTCAAATAATCAAAAACTTGTTGTGAATGGCAAACATTGCCAACGTTATGATAACTGACAAATGAGAAAAAACGCTGTCATTTGAATTTAATTCCTGTCCAATTTTCGTCTTGAGTTTTCAACAGCTTAATATGTTTGTCGAGAGTTCACTCATTAATAAAATTGACGATTTGGTTGATCTGGAACTCCTACCTAAAAAATCTGTTCAGCAGTACGATATTGCATATAGCAATTTCCTGGCCTGATGTAAATTGAAAAATGTAGAAGAGAACTCCAGTGAAACTGTTTTCCTTGCATACTTAGAAGAAAAATAAAAAATATGGAGTTCATCAACTTTGTGGAGCAGATTTTCAATGATAAAGTCAAGCGCCCTTGTTAAAAATAGTGTGGATGTTAGTAAATATTTTGAGGTAATAGCATAATTAAAACAGAAAAGTCAAGGATATCGCCCCAAAAAATCGAAAATTCTCACTCCTGAACAAGTTGAAAAGTTGATATAGGAGGCACCAGATGAGAAATACTTGATGGTTAAGGTTGCAACTATTTTCAGATTATTTGGAGCCTGTCGGCGTGAAGAATTGTGTAATTTATCAGTGGAAGATATCGAAATAACCAAACAATCATTGGTTATACTTCCAACGATTAATATTAATATTCATAAGTAATGATGTTAAATATTGATAATAAAAATATGCAATTGCTGAATTTTTCTCATCTGATTTCATCATAAGAAAATGGAGTGCTAAAAATATTTTTTACACTAATGTTGAAAATATTTTTAACAAGTTTCCACGTAAACAATCAATTTTAACATTGTTTTCTGTCATTAAAAGTGTCACTTTTATTAGAAGTTGTAAAAAAAATTTTTTTCAAACCATCAGATTATTTATTTATCAAAATGTGTTCTGCATAGGTCAAACAAATAATCAAAGAAAATTTTCAGTCTGAAACAGTAAGTATTCTTCGAAAGTCTTCTGACAAAAATTAGGCAGAGTATCTTTTCGTGAAAATTTTTGACACTGTAGTGGTATTTTTCAAAGTCGATATTCTCGTTTAGATTAGATTTAGTGTGAATATTAAAATTGAGTAAAGTCTACTTAATGTCAAATCAAAATTTAATAACATAGGTAAGATAATCTCACAATAACCATCCAAGCTACGAGATGAATTATTCAATTTCAATTATTCAATATTTGTCTCCCTAAGCTGATATGAATCAATTCATACTAAATGGAATAGTTTTTCTCATGCGTCGTACAGAGATGAAAGCTCAGAATTCGAGAGACGAAATTCATGCATATTTTCGTTTCATACCGTCGCATACCTACTGTTGGAATCGGATTACAACGGAAAAAGCTGGAGTGGGCTCAATTACCGACTCGAAAAAAAAAGTCTGTGGAAAACGCCGTGTTTTTCCCACTCATCTCCACATTGCATGCTCTGCTTTATTTGATGGAGCGGGGCATGGTATGAGAGCGTAGTTCGTTAGCGAACTGAATGGTTCCATATGGGTCAGTGGCGTAGCATCAACTGTTGAATAAGGAAAGAGAAGTACGAGTTATACAACTTCTTTTTCGTTATAAACACTCTTGTGAATGTTTCAAATTGAATTTTTTCAGATTCAACTTTATTTATGAAGAAAACATTGTGCAACTATGATGTTCATAATCGAAGTGACACCAGAAAAAAAACTAAAAAGATTTCAAAGATGGAAAAAGACAATTAAGGTGACTTCATCGGGAACTTCCAAAGCTAGGGATTAAAAAAAAAGGTGTCAAAAAAAGTTTCAATATTTCGAAACCTGATTATTGACATCAAAATATGAAAAATGAATTTGTATAAACATTGGTCCTCAAATAGACCTACATCCCTAGGGATGTAGGTTGACCTACATCCTGTTGTTGAGGGCAACCAATACCTTTTTGAGTACTTTTCACTTACGTTTGTCAAAGCAGTGTCAAAATAGGTTGATTAC
Organism: Hippodamia convergens; assembly: GCA_038502775.1. NCBI lineage: Eukaryota > Metazoa > Arthropoda > Insecta > Coleoptera > Coccinellidae > Hippodamia > Hippodamia convergens. The sequence goes on along the minus strand of CM076608.1, from coordinate 11,641,032 downwards.
AATAGAGTGAGGAGAAATTGTTATTTTTGTACAACTGCCATTTAAAGTGACACTTTAATGACAGCAAACAATGTTAAGCACTCCATTTTCTTATGATGAAATCAGATGAGAAAAATTCAGCAGATTTTTATTATCAATATTTAACAATCATTACTTATGAGCATTATTACTAATCGTAAAACTAGAACAATTACATTTATGTCCTGTGACGTTAGGAGTTTCGCAACACATTATTTATGAGAATCCTCAGCACCATCGGTACTTGTAGAAACCGGAAGTACAATATTGGATGATGATGATTAAAAATCCGTTGGGGTTGGGAGAATTTCTCAAGTAATGACATTTCTATATGCAATAGAAAAATCAACATAGCCCTCGCCTACAGTCGTAGACTTCCATCCACCATGTTTTTTTATATCCTTAATATTTGCCCCTGATTCTACTAGCAATGAAGCGGACGAATTCGGCAACAATAGATGGAATTTTCCCAAATATATTTACACCAACTGGATTGGTAGTGTATTTATTATTCATGTATTTCAGGAAAGAACGACGATGTTTGACGACTGAAGGGCGCAGTGCAAAGTACTCATGAAAATAGTCTACATACTTCCCAATAATACTGGAAGAACGACTGACTTTCGTTTTTGTATTTGGAAGTTGCATAACTAATGATTTTTTTGTTATTTCGATGCCTTCCACTGATAAATTACACAATTCTTCACGCCGACAGGCTCCAAATAATCCGAAAATAGTTGCAACCTTAACCATCAAGTATTTCTCATCTGGTGCCTGCTTTATAAACATTTCAACTTGTTCCCGGGTGAGAATTTTCCATTTTTTGGGACGATATCTTTCACTTGCTATTACCTCAAAATATTTACTAACATCCACACCATTTTTAACAAGGGCGCTGGACTTTATCATTGAAAATTTGCTCCACAAAGTTGATGAACTCCATATATTCGATTTTTCTTCTAAGTATTCCAGGAATACAGTTTCACTGTAGTTCCCTTCTACATTTTTCAATTCACATCAGGCCAGGAAATTTTTATACAGTAGAACCCCGATTATCCGAGCCCGCTTTATCCGAGGTCGCGATTATCCGAGTCGCGTGGATAGCGCAGGGTAGTTCTATTTCACACGTTCAAACTTTGCTCGCGCTGCGAGATGTCTGTGCTTGTCATTTGTTTAAGAACATATCTACATACTTGTGTATTATTTACATATAATATATGTATTTTCTTATCTATTTAGTAACTGTCTACGTAAAAAAAACTCAATTTGATTAAAAAAGTCATATTTTTTCAGAGTTATTTAATAAAGTCCGTATTATCCGAGTTTTCGATTATCCGAGGTCGGCTCGGTCCACAACAGCTCGGATAATCGAGGTTCTACTGTATGCAATATCGTACTGCTGAACATATTTTTCAGGTGGGAGTTCCAGATTTGCTCTTCTTGCAGTCTCTTCCATATACAGAGTAACAACCAAATCGTCACTTTCATTAATGATTGGACCTCGACAAACATATTAAGCAGTTGAGAACCCAAGACGAAAATTGGACAGGGACGACATTCAAATGACAGCGTCTTTCCTCATTTGTTAGTAATCATAACGTTGGCAACGTTTGCCATTCAAAACAACCTTTTGATTATTTGAATATTAAAATGCATTCTGAAGTTTATTGTCATTGCAAATTCGCCCATTTCATTATCAAAATAGGGCTGTTATACAAAAAATATTGTATGGTATTCGTGGTAAAAGTGATTTTATTTTGTTCGTGAAATTGTTGAATTCACTTCGCTCATTTCACTCACGAAATAAAACGTCACTTTTATATATATATTTTAATATTCATATCATAATAGTATATTCTAAAACAAGTTGCAGAATGAGCTCCTATTCCAACACGAATGCGAACTTCGAAAACGAGCGACGAAGGAGCGTGTTTTCGATAGCGTGAGTGTTGGAATTGCCTTCTGCAACGAGTATTAGACGGTATTTTCTCTACTTCAGTCAATTTTTGTGAAAACCTCTCGAAATTCAAATGAAAATTCAAATTAGTGACTTTTGTTTTGTATCATGGCAGTTGGTGTGATATACGAAATTTGACAGATCACGGAATTTGAATTGATTTGATTCGAAACTTGATTCGATCGGAGGTCAGTACTGACAATCATAAAATGAAAAGTATAACTGAAAACAATGCTCAAATGAGTTTCATTTCAGCACTACTTTTCGTATTGTAATGAACTCATTACGATACTGAAATAGAGAAAATTATATTTTTGATATATCAGAATGACAGTTATTGTTTTCATAGAACAGTTGTTATGTTGGAGATATTGACATTTATCAAATATATTCATAATGAAGTTGACAAAAAAAAATTAAATCAAAACTCTTCTCCAGAAAGCTTTCAAGTCAGAAAATCTTTCAGCCATTCTTCCGTGTTTGTGCCTTCATAATCCGGCCCAACACGATCTGTAACAATACCCCACTGGGTTCTGGCACTACGGCAACCTCTCGGATTAAAAACCCTCATTTACAACAGACAAAAAGACTCATTTACCCAACCGACGGCCGCTGGCAGTTCTCCATTTCCAACATCCTGATATTTTCTTGCCTCGGGAGATGTGGAAATCTATGTCGAGGACAACGCCAACACGTTATAAACGAGGTCTAATTCGAATGAAAGTGAGGCAGAATTTTTCCTGTTCAAAATTAAATGGAAATACCAATGATTTCGTTCAGAAAATGGGAATAATGTAGATGAATTGTTCATCTACAACCTTGCGTGATTACCTACTTTTCAACACTGTTTCTGGTTCGGAAAGTGTCACTTTCCCGCACTAGCGCGGGAATTTGTAAATTAGAATACCTTTAACATGAGACCCATTAATCTACTCACTTATATCTTCAGTTGAATATTTGAAATTATGCGGTTTGATCGTTATGTTATAACAATTTATCAATGTAATTATTCGTTTGAAAAATATCATATTTTCGAAGAGAACTTGATATCCTTCATAATTCATGAATTTCTGTGTTTATTTCTATGGTCTATTCTATACCATAGAAACCTGTTTATCAAACTGTCACAATATAATTACCAAAGATTAAAGAGTACAAAGATCTGAAATGAATCGTCTACAGTGATGTGAGCGACATCTGTAGTTTCAAAAGTAAACGGGTTATGGTAAAAATATTTAATTAGGGTCAATTTGGCAAAATTATATAAAGATTATTAGTAGGATGTTGTCAATTTTGAAAGAAATACTTGAATAAATATGTTTACTGAAGGATTGTATTTTCTCGTATACGCGTATTTTTCACTGAAATAACTCGAAATCTACAAGTGTAGCACCTAGCTTACTCTATAATCTTTGCTTGTGTGTTTTTCTGTTATAAATTTTGTGTTAAAAACTGGCCGACATTTAAAATGCTTGGTGATTTATTGCAGAAATAATAGAAAGAATAATCCTGAATGTGCATTCTTTTTATTACCAAAGAGAATGGAAATGTAAGTTTTGAAACCAGCATCATGTAACTGTCTTGTTCATTGCTTTTCGTTTTCAGTGCTGTCAAATGGATAGAGTTTTCGAGGCAAAAATATATTGTTCTGGATAACGTATAAAGGCTGTCTTGCTAGGCTGACATACAGGTCTTGTTTTACACCTCTTATATTCTTCTTTTATTGTTGTTCAAACAATCTGTAATTAATATACAGTGGAATCTCGTTAAGTCGAACTCCTAGGGACCAAAAGAACTGTTCGACTTTTCTATTCTTCGGCTCACCAAACATTCGAGTTATTGAAGTGAGATTTTACTTCATTGAGTAAACTCAGGTAAACACGAAATCATCATCAATGAGAAACGAGCGTCTGAGCACTGAAAACATGTCCTTAGAGGTCGAAAAATCGTTTGATATTCATCACTTGTGGTGATTTGTTTGCGAATCGATTCTTCTTCGGTCTCATTCATTAGATCATAAAGTTTCACTCATAGAGGCAATGGTGGTTAGAAGAACGACTTATAGAGGTGGAGGTTCTCTTGACGACCCTTCCAGCATTTCGACTCATCTACTAGGCACTCCAGACTCATTGAGGTGAAAATGCACTGGGTAGGATATGTATGAATCAGGTCCAGAAAAACTGTTCGACTTATTGATGTTCGATTTATCGAGAGTTCACTGTATGAATAAGTTCTTGAGATTGTTATAATACTTCTCTAATATTATTATTATTATTATTATTCAACAGATACAGAGTTGAGTACAGGTGTGACTATAAAACTCTTGAAAAAATATAATTGAAACCTTAATGAGAAAAAAAAAACACAAGCAATGAACAAACAAAGAAAAAAAATCCAGCATATGAAAAACTACCTCCAGATGTCGAACCGATTCTTGAAGACGTTGACTGACGGAGCTCCAACAACATGTAAGCTGATTCCAACAAGCAAATACCCGATTGCTGAGAAAGTGTTGACGGGTTCTCGTATGGAATATCTCCCGCACGAGTTTCAAATCATGCCCCCTGAGATGGTTGGTGTTCAACTCAAAAAGATGAGCAAGATCGAAGCCGAAAAATCCTCTTAATGCTCGAAACGTCACAATTATGTCTCCGCGAAGCTTCCGATCCGCGAATGTGTCGAGACGCATGATATCCAAGCGATCTTGGTATGAGGGCCTTCGCACCCCATATGGCAAACGTGTGACCCGCCGCTGCAGAGACTCGAGCATCTGAGCATCCCGCTGAAGCCAAGGTTGCCAAACAGGTCCAGCAAACTCCAGAATTGGGCGGATGTATATCTTGTACAGTGCAGCTACGGTATCTGGATGGCTACCCTTAAAACACTGCTGGATCATGTAAAGCCGTTGTTTTGCTTTATTGCAGATATTTATGATGTGTGGACTCCAAGATAAATCACTGTTGATAAGGACACCCAGATCGACATGGCTCATACAGCCATCCAGGGCAACACCATCAAAGGTAGCAACCAGTCAGAGCACCACCTCACCAACAAATTCAGATCACTCTGAAGCGACCTATGACATTCCGACCTGTTGTACAGTTTGATGTCATCTGCGTAAGATGCGGAAGAAGAGCACAAAACCAGCTGGAGATCGGACACATACAAAATGAAGAGAAGGGGTCCCAGAACGGAACCCTGCGGTAGACCACTCAGCACAGGCCTCAAAGGGGACGCCATATTTCCGACCCTAACAGAAAAAGAACGACCCGACAGGAACGAATTGATGAACCCAAGTAGAGATCCTCGAATGCCGAAATGCTCCAACTCATGAAGTAGTCTCCTCCTGGGCACTCGGTCAAATGCTCTTGCAAAGTCCAGATACAGTACATCTATTGGTATCTTAGCATCCAACGATTTAGTCCAATCATTCAGGCATGTCAGAAGATTTGTAATAATCGATCTTCCTGGAACGAAGCCATGCTGCTGCGCTGGAATTATGGACAATATGTGAACGTATTTTTGAAATGTTCTCAATTTCATAATCATTGTATTGTATTTCATTTGATTCAAAATAATGTGTAGATGGAAAATATCATCCTGATCAAAAAGCGGATCCCTGTGTTTGTTTTGTCGATCAGGATGTTTCTTTAAAAGCTCGACAAAGAATACTCAATTTAATGGAAATTCATGAGAAGTATAATTCTAATTTCGCGCCTATTAAAATACTTTTTGGTACTGAATAATGTTTTCAGCGCCCCTAGGTGTCAAAAATAAGAAACTAGCAAAAAGTCATAGTCAGATTTTAGTACCACAGATACAAGGGCATTTCCTATCTTTCTAATTCTATAATCTTTGATAATTACCAATTTTATTTGAATTATTTTATTAAATTATCATTCATAAAAACAAGGTTGAAGATTCAATAATCTCATGAGCTACCAGAAGAGCAGCAAATAGAGCAAGTCTGTTTCCAGAACAATCAAAGGAACGGTACGACAATCAGTATATTTATTTTCTTAAATTGTTATATTTTCAGAGCGAACTTTATGAATTAAAGATAGCATTTATAAATACATGTGTCAAAAGAAAAACATATTTTCATAAGTTGTACTTATTGAATTATTTATATTTATTTATATCAGAATTTTAAGTTATCAAATTGATTGATATATTATCATTATACAGACTCCTCGAAACTATTTTTATATGATTCCTCTACTTATTAAAAAAAAAGTATTTGAAAACAGAGACTATTCGATATAAACAATATCACAGTTTCCACGGTATGTAATGAAATCGGAGGCATATCATTTCCATGGCACCGGCTGTAGGTACTGAAAAAACTGCCCAGAAGATGTTTCCATTTCGTGGGTAGTCGCAGTTATAGCGAATTAAAATAATTGGTCAAATTTCAGAATCATTCTGTAGCACGGAAACTAGACACCATAGCAAAACAACAACAATACTGTATGGAAGTGAATAGTGCCAGTTTCCAGCATTGAATAATTTAATCACAAAAGAACCCTTTCACAATTTTACCTGTCATTTCCTTATCGATGGAAATTTTGAAGCAAAATTCGAGGATCAGATGGTACTCGATAGGATTTTCAAAATGAGGTACCACTCATCCCCAGCAGGGTAGCAGTTACGATGATGCAAAGAGAAGAAAAATCATATTAACGAGTTTACTCTAATTCATTTCCTGGAGAAATTCTTACGTTGTTGACCTTACCTTAGAGTCAACAGTTGGTTGAGTTTGCTACTCAACCTGTTAGAATGCGGCGGAGACGAATGGCTTCATTAAGAAGAGCACCAAGCACCAATTGACAATTTCCCGGTGTCACTCCAGGAAGAATTCAAGTCCCTCGTCCTCTGTTCAGGGGACCGCAACTAAAACGCTAAGTCCTAAATCGTTCCATCATTATTCGTCATTCATTCGCGAAGAATTGTGCTGTTACATCTTCGAAATTCGGAAGAAGATCAAATAAACAGTTTTTTATTGACATTGGAGCTATTAAAACCTAATTGTGATGAATATACAGGGTATTCTATTTGAAAAATACAAAGTTTGTGCTAAATCTTGAAAACAGTGCTCTGATGAAATTTTTAACTACGCCACTGGCTTCTACGTAAAAATATCTAATGAAAGCAGTTTTCATTTTAGTTCTATCTTATGCAGAGCTTGAAAAATAATTAGATCTCAAAAAAAGAACATTTTCGCTTTCGCCCTGTATTTCAGAAACGAAAGTAGTAAAAATATCTCTGTGGATTCAAAAGTTTCACAAAAAAATTAAACGGGGTCGAGAAAACTGCATGTCTCTTCTTCAATAATTAGCTGAGATACAGTGCGGTCTCACCCAATTTGGAACACCATGTACACCTAGAACTAGAAAAAACCTTTATTTTTCATTATTGCTCCCTATACTTGATTATGCCGATGTTGCTTATATGGGTTTAACAATGAATCAGTTGAACAAGCTCGAACGTTTGCAAAATGCGGGTATTAAATTCATTTATAATTTGAGGAAGTTCGATCACGTTAGTCAGTTCAAGCAAGACCTGAATTTATTGACTATCAAACAGCGTCGCATTTTTCATACTCTGCTCTTGGGATATAAGGTACTAGGATCGCGGGAACCTACGTATCTGTATTGTAATTTACGGCTTCTTGGAGACAGTGTTCGTCAAACTAGGGCACTTGGCAATCTCACTTTGCGAATACCTGCGCATCTTACAAATTTTTCCCACAATAGCTTTTCAGTGAGGTTTCCACAGTTCTGGAATCGTGTTCCAACAGAAATTGTCCAAAGGCCGTCTCTCTATTCATTCAAGCATAGCCTTAAGAGGTTTTTAGCCGAAGCGAATCTCAATCTGTGAGTCAGCGTTTTAATCATTCATTTTATTTCATTTTGAGGCCGTTCTTCAGATATATCACTCCTCTCTTTTCTTTTCCCGTCCCTCTTCCCATCATAACCTCCTCCCCGTCCATTTTCAATCATCAGGAGTAATTTATTTGTTTATAGTTTTTTTTTTTTGTTTGTGAAAATTTTCTTAAGTTTGTATAGAAATATAGAATTCACATTATGTACTACTATATGAGTTATAAAATACATATTGTGTTAAGGTTGGCAGGAAGACATCGCTTCGCGATATGCTCGCCTATTGCACATTGTTGATAACCCTGTTATATAAATTTTATGCAATAAAGAGTTCTAATAATACACCTGATAAAAACTGCACGATTAAATTTGAAAGTTGAATTGTCCAAATATTTTTTATAATTATTTAACATGGGGGAAAATAACATTGCATACCATCAAAGAGAAAAAAATTCAAATTCGAAATAAATACATCCACACGAGAGCATGAACAAATTGAAAGTAAAATTGTGCGAACATAATTATGCAGAACAATAACGAAATTGAGAGAATACAGAGTAGACCCAATTTAAATGAATGGACATTACAAGAGTAATTATAAATATGAGTCTAGGCTCTTTGTTCATGACATACAGGTAGATTTATTGATTTCAATAAAACTGTTTGTTAGCTATAAATGACGCACCGTTCAAAAAATTCATTTGAAATTCGGCAGGTATTATGATTTTGGACCATGAAACTATTCATATGAATCAAATCCAGCAATACTACATACAAGTAAGTACATCAGTTGATCGATAAATAATCTTCACAGATTTGCCATTCGCATAGTATTTTTGACCGAAAAGACCTACAAACCGTTAATTCGTTGTTAAAAAATAATTAATGTTCCATTTTTCAGCGGTATTACTGACTGAATATTGTGATAAACATTTCTGAAATCCAAATAATCAATCAAGGCAATAACTGCTGAATTTGAAAAAAATATCTGAATGGTTTGGGAATTAGCTAAGCATAAATCCGTTGAAGAGAATTCACATTGTATCTCAGAATTTTAGCCCACATTTAATTTTTGTGTTCTGGATTTTTCGAGATCCTCACAAATATATAAAGTTACTCGTGTACCCTCTGTATATCTTCAACCATTCGAATGAGAAAAATACTTATTGGCTAAGCAGGTTAACGTTGTAATGATTATTGGAATGGTAGGAGCTTGCAGAAAGGAAAGTTAACATTTGTTAGTTGCGTCCTCAGAACCTTAAACCCAACAGATTTATACCTAACTAACTCAAACTGATAGGTGCGCAACCTCACATTCATAACCTCGTATCGAAGGAGAGATAGGCACGTGACTAAGTGACAAAGCTATCTCGCGTAGATTCAATAATTTCTTGCTCAAATTCGCATTCCTTCAACCTGCGGAACTTTTGAAGTATCCATTAGAATGAGCTCCTATTCCAACACGAATGCAAAGTTCGAAAACGAGCGACGAAGGAGCGAGTTTTCGATAGCATGAGTGTTGTAATTGCCTTCTGCAACGAGTATTAGACAATAATTCCTCTATCTCAGTCGGGTTTTGTGAAATACTTTCGAAATTCAAATAAAAATTCAAATTAGTGACTTTTATTTCTCATTTTGACAGTTGGTGAGACTCATAGAATTTGACAGATTACGGAATTTGAATTGATTTGATTCGAAACTTGATTCGATCGGACGTCAGTATTGACAACCACAAAACGAAATATATAACTGCAACAATGCTGTAATGAGTTTCATTACAGCACTACTTTTAGTACTGTAATGAACGCATTACAAATTACGATACCGAAATAGAGAAGAAGCATTTTTCATCAGGAATAAATGCCGCAGATCACAACCACATTTATTTTTATATGAATTCATTCCATGCCAGTCATGGGCCCTCTTCAAATTAAACATTACTTTGAATTGCCTGAAAATGTTAAAAATGGATATCGTGGGTTGTCCTTAGCAGTAAGACATATGCCGTCGCAAATTTTTTTATGGAACTTTTCGAGCACTACAAAATTGTTTCTGAACATGTTTCTCTATCTCTTATAGTTTATCCAGCGTCTGCCGTAACAACCTGAAAAAACCTGGTTAATTACAGACTTTTTCATGAAAACTCGATATTTTTTCCTATTTCTTCGTGATATAGAAATGAACCCTAAAAAAAACATCCCAAAATGAATCCTCTACATTATAGTGAAAGTTTCATCAAAATTGGTCATCTGGTTCCTGAGGTCACAGAGAACAAACACAATTACATTCACATTTACAATATTAGTATAGAAGTATAGATTTATGTTCTTCACTTGTGTTATAGCAGTTAAATAAATGAAATGTTCTTGTCACCAATTGTGAATTCAATTTTTAATCACCAGTTGTATATTTCACTTTGTGCAATTAATTACACCTAGTAAATGGTCACTTTATATGTCAAAATTTGAAAAAATAGTATATCGAATATAGTTAAAGAGTTTATTGTAATGAGTCGAGGCTGATTTTGTTAAATACTTGAAGAGTCGTCGTATAAAAAAACAGGTTTGTGAAGACATTTCAATATTTTCAATTTCGGATCATGTTGTTACTGAAAATACCGATTCAAATGCTTTGTCAGGAATTTTCAGTTACATCCCTTACCTGCAGAACTTTCTAATATTTTGTGTAGTGCAGCACTTAACCTTCCTGATATTCCAGCATCTGTAAAATCCTAGTGAAGTAGACTAGTCACATATTTATCGCACCAAATAGAGGCCGAAGGTTCATCATAGGATTAGGGCGTTTGTTTGAACAACTGCTCCGTTTCCAATTTAGTTAATCCAACCGAAATTGCTCCAAGCAGTCTAGGATTATTTCCAACATTTGAAGATCTTCACTCGGATAGAATAATCCTCATGAGATAATTGTGCATCTCTGCTCCCATCCTAATTGAGTATTATAGTAACGCATGGATTTTGCAATTTCGAAAATTCTGGGAGTAAGAACTAACTGTCTTTGTTATCGGCGAAATTTAATCGAAGGGAAAGGACAGAGTAAAAAAGCTTTTAAGAAAACAAATATATTGCATAATTGATTTACAAATGTTGCCTATATCGTATGTAGTAGGTACATATTTACAACAGGGGACTAACAATACTTACAACAAGTAATAGCAGAAATTTTCTGTTCATGATCTACATGCCTAGCGTACAGGGTGATTCATTTATCTTGGTAACCCCAATTTTCTCGAAAACGTCCGAATATTTTTTCATTCTGTGAATGGCGTTTTGAACACGTCAATGTCGACTTGAGATGCGCATAAAAATCTGCGGAATAAATAAAGACGCCAGGCGTCGCGGCGCTATCAAAAATTTTTTCCTCAGGGACATACCATTTTTATCATGTCATTCGAAAGATAATTTCATTCCGAATTTTTTTTTCGAATACAATTTTTATCGATTTCTAACCGTTAGCGATCTGCAGCTTGTTTTATATTGATTCTATTCCATTCATTTTTTTCTGTATTGTGGTCGTATGCCTTTATTTAGAGGCATAGATGTGATTTTGTGATTTGAGTTCAAGAAGGCTAGTTTTCTGGTCAATGTGCTCCTTCAAATAAGATGAAATATGTGGCTACAGCAAGATGGGGCTTCATGCCACCATCAAGAATTAGAATATTTAGATCAAGAATTCGGAAAAAAAATGGATTGAAACCAATGGACCCATCAGATATCGCCAGACCTAACGCTCATGGATTACTTTCTGAGGGGTCCCTTGAATATATGGTATACCAAACTGATTCTAATAACTTGGACTATTTGAAATTGAAGATAAGAAACGCATGTGCCCAAGTGGACCCTTATATTTTGACCAAAGTGATGAAATAAGTTATGTATGGATCATAATGGCCGGTATATAGAACATATGATTCGAAATTTTTCGTTTGTTATTAAAAAAAAATGTTTATTATTATAAGATATAATATTTAATGAATAAAATAATAGAAAAATAGTTACACAGGGTCCGTCATTTTACGGAAAATAATCAAATTTAGGTCATCTAGCCATTATGATCAATACACAAGTTAAATCATCTCCCTATTTCATCATAAGTCACTTTGGACAAAATATAAGGTTCCATTCATTTTCGAATTCTTAATCTCAATATCTCTTCACAATGGCAGCGTTGTGACATGGAGCCCTATCTTGCTGTATCCACATATTTGATCTTATTTAAAGAGGCAGATTGTTTAGAAAACTTGCCTCCTTGAATTCAAGGCATAAAATCATATCTATGTCTTCAAATCAAGCCATACTATCACAATACAGCAATAAAATAAATGGAATAGAATCAACATAAAACACGCTGCAGATCGCTGACGGTAAGAAATAGACAAAAATTATATTCGAAAAAAAAGTTCAAAATAAAATTATCTTTCGAATGACATGATAAAAATGGTATGTCCCTGGAGAAAAAATTTTTGATAGCGCCGCGACGCCTGGCGTCTTTATTTATTCCGCAGATTTTTATGCGCATCTCAAGTCGACATTGACTTGTTCAATACGCCATTCACAGAATGAAAAAATATTCGGGCGTTTTCGAGAAAATTGGGGTTACCAAGATAAATGAATCACCCTGTACATGTACAAAGAGTCTACCTAATTTACATAATAGCTAGAGCTTCGGAAAAGCTATCTAGATGAAAATGTAATCAGTAACAATAGTCATTTATCACAAAAAGTAGTGGTTTATAAAAAATAACGTACATTGGAGCAATGCATTCAAGAACAATCGAATAATTACATTACCGTATTTTATCTGAATCTTCTTCTTTCAACAATCTCGTGAAACAACGTCCTATCGAAAGTCTTGAATAGAGATGAGAATAATAACAATAAATAATCTTCAAATGAGCACTTTGGTTGTGGTAAATAAATTACCTGCGGTTATTGTGGAATTATCAGCAGCTTTCAACTAATGAATTGATGATCATCTTCGAGTATTAATAACTTTATTGTCTAGACAACGAGAAAGTGTATCAAGCCTCTATGGTTTATTGCTGAGAAAGTTGGGAAGCCTAACGAGGCTTCTTATGGTTGGGAATATGGAATTGTCAGCTTAAATATAAGTTCATCTCTTAAATTAAGAGTGATACTTGTATATACGAGTTTTTCTGCCAATTCGGTTCTTCTACAATCAGCAACATTCATGTCGATGAGCAATTAAAGAACACTGAAAGAACTATACTGGAAAACAATCAATCTTTTTGTACAACAGAAATGAAACCATGGGAACATTCGCAAGGTTTTTTTGTGTACAAGTCTACTATATGTTTTCACTTTCGAACAAGCGTGAACTGTAATTAACCGCATTGTACAGGAGTTCGCCAATTCATGGGAACACTTGCACTATGATTACAACATCTAATCATCCAATCAACACATCTTAAGTGGTAGGCGGAATAATTTGTGGCCTGCATGTTGGAATCTTTTTCTATTTCCATGATAGCGGAGTAATAAATTTGTTAATGTGATGAAAACGATGTGATAGCATTACAAGGGATAATTAACTGTTGATATCGGTGACAAAAATATGGAAATTAGAGGATAATACCGAAGTATAAAGTATACAGTTTATCCCAAATTCCCGGTTCCCTAAGGGAGTTGACGATATAAAAAATGAAGTAAAAAAAGTATCATCTACTTCTTCATGACAAATTCAAATATATGTTAAACTTTGGAAGTTACAGCGTGATTTGTAAACTACTGCCTTTTCGAGGCTACTGTGTATCTCGATAACCTCATGATATTCTCAAGACGGGAACAGTTTTTGATAGATATTTTTACATAGAATTCATAGAAGCAACTAAAAAATTTTCGTTTTCGAGTTGTAACTGAAACTTATAGTATTCTTGAAGGGACAGCCTATATTTCATTTTATCATTGATCTTCATACTTTTTCTGATTTGAATAATATACAGGGTGTCTGTTCTCAGACGAGCCACACAGTATTTTTATTCTTCCATAGAGATTGAAAAAATTTCCAGAAACAAGTCGAATAATTTTGTTTGGAGGACATCTTTTGAGTTACATTCGAGGCTTGAACGAGCAACCCCCTAAGAGGGGGCGCTTCAACCCCTAAAAATTAAATACGGTAGAGGGATTGCGTGATACTTCATTTTAAAGATCTAAGAAGCCTCTTTAAGATGGTGTATAAAACCGTAATTTCAATGAAGCATTTTCGCAAAAGCTCAGATGGTTATGAGCTCATTTTGCTGAGCCCTTTTGACAAACTCGAAAAAATCACTTTTTTGAAAAAATCTTAGAACTATTTTTTTTTAATCAAATTTTCCTCAATTGACCACAAAATAATCTTGACTGAGCGTAGTTCGTACAAATTTTCAGGTCGAGTCCAAAAAATTTTAGTTAATAAATTGATTTTTGGAGAAAATGGTTCATCAGAATTGAGTTTTTTATACACCGTTGTAAAGAGGCTTCGATTTTGAGGGTTTGAAGCACCCCCTTTTAGGGGGTTGCTCGGCCAAGCCTCAAATATACTTCAAAATATGTCGCAAATTTTTCTAATCACTATGCGATAAGAAATATACGGTGTGGCTCTTCTGAGAACAAACACTCTGTATAATACTCGGCATCTAAAAATTATTTTCTTTGTTTGTAAACTATCATTATTTGATATTTGAAATATTGAAACGAGCCTACTGAATTCTGTCAATGCCATAATTCTAACGCGCAACTTCAATGAATCAAAGTATGAAATTCAAATTTTAATCATCAAAATTATTTTAAGATGCCAAGTCCCTATATTATCTCAATCAGGAAATATATGCACTTTAATGGTGAAATAAAATATAGGGTGTCCCATGAAAAAAAATATAAGTTTCAGTAATAACAACTATCAAAAACAGTTTTCCTCGCAGTTTTCATTTCGAAAATATCATAAGAGGTTAACGAGATATAAAGTATCCTCTAAAACGCAAAAATTTCAGAATCACGCAGTAACTTTTAGGAATTCAGGATTCACTGTAAATATTCGATATTTATCCTTGAAATTTCTGTAATTTCGAGAATTTGCATAATCTAAAATTCCTATTGAGGGTGTTCATAACCCAACAGTTTATTATCGAAACTGTCAACACTTCTTTTCCTATTTGACATTCGAAACAGTTTTTGTATTTTTGTCAGTTCACCATGAATAGATTTACGATATAAAAAGATTCCTCATTATCCAAGCTAATATTCTAGATCATTTAGAAAGCTGCTGGATAGGAATGCTCAGAAACAATGTTGCATACAACTCACCTATAAAATACTCAAACATCTTCAATATACACACATTACAATAATATTAATATTTTACATATGATATAATACACATAGAAAAACTATTATATGTACACACTTTAGAATTTCAGCCTTTCGCAACAATAAGGGATAAAAACAAGGTCCGTTAAAATCGATAAAAAGTTACATTGAAAATTGCATATCAAATTCTTCGTGTTACTAGGAGGCAAGGTAGTGGCTTGATAAAATTTATATTTATTATTACAGTGAGTATTCGGGTACCATCCAAGTTTCATTCTATCGTGAAAATATATTTCGAATTCGCATTGACCAATATGTGGTGATTTAATTTTCAATCTTCCGACAATATTCTTCTCTTGACTCTAATTTTCATGAAATTTTCATTGAATTAAAAAGGTTTATATTGAAATATGAAGTTGATGATAGTTTGCTCTTGACATATAACTTCTTGGAAATGAAACAGTCGAAAAAGAAAATATACAAGCAGGTTCTAACAAAAATTGGTATTGGAAATTGCGGGATTTAAATTTTGTATATTTCGTAATTCATCAGTAACATGGAATCCAACCAAAGTTATAGGAATCCACGACAAGATATAATAGAATTTGAATAGGATTTAATAAATGAAAAATGAAACAATCATTTTTGCAGGAGACAAAGAACCATTATAGTATTATGAATACCAATATCAGGCGAATAATAATGTACAGAACACTTGTCTCCATCGATAAAAAAAGTAGTCTTAAAAAAAAATCCAAAAGATTCGCAAGTTACACCAGGTACATTATCGAGATAACATCGATAAACTGAGGGTTCGAACACCCTGTTCTATTTTTGGGTTCCGTTCGTATTTCTGTCATCTTAATTACAGCTCCAGAGAAAGATGCTGTTCCTCCCCTACACCTTATTCTCTGAAGAGATAAAGATCTGACAGTTTCTTAATGGATGAATTATCCTCAGAGTCCCCTGAACTTCAGGTTCTTGTGAACCATGTGGACGATTATTATTATGCTTCGAGATGCATGAAGAACTTATATGTTCGGGATGGTTTTATGTTATCGAGTTGTCAATGGGTCGTAATATAGACAATTTTATTGCTTTAGGATATGCGAGATATTTTATTCCAGACGCCCATTTATATGCCTGACTTGTAGGGAATGAATTTTCAGGTGCTCATTATTATTATGAGTGTCATATTCTTTCATAGAGATATCCTATAATTCAGTTTATTCGAGAAATAACTGTATTGAATTTGAGGACTTTTTTATTTTTACTGTGAGATGAGAAATAGTATCCTTGTATATTTTCTTACAGCATGAAACGTTTTGTTTTGAAGAAACTTGAAATCGGGCTTGAAATAAAGTGAATCATCAGAATTAAAAAATAGCATCAAATTTTTGGATAATTATTCATCTTCAATAGGGGACATAATATACTCATGATATCGATGATGAAAGTGATAAACCTTCACCATCTTTAGATAGATAGGGAAAGTGTGAATTGAAATTCTCACCATATTGAAGCATATTATGAAAAATAGATTTTGTAAGTGCCTGAATGTTTCAATTTTGAAGGGAGAGATATAAAAGGAAAAAAATGCTGCAGATAAAGAAAGAAAAAAGCTGAAATATTGGGCCCATCAAAGAAGTCAAATAAATGAAATGCGTTTTTGAAACATAGATGAATTCAAAATAGTAATCATCGAAATGAATACCATTTTCAATTCCCAGGCTCAGAGATCTTTTATCATGAGGTTGGAGAAATGATATTAGATTTCTATGATTACTATTTTGAATTCATCTATGTTTCAAAAATGTTGTCGATGTGCGTAAAGGCAAAGAATTTTCTTTTTCATATGAAATGCGCTCCAAAAATATTATCAGAATGCTCCTCCCTAAAAAAAATAGAATTTAAGGTATTTTTATTTATATTTGGTTTTCTTATTTCACGGAATATCGAAGTAAAAACATAAAAAATAGCATTGAACTAGATTGACCGGAACACCAGGGTATTAAATTTTCTGTTGACTTCAGATAAAACTTTCACGAAACAGTTTCAAGCGATAATTTCGATGTAGTAAGAAAAATTACAATTGCCATTCGAAACAATTGAGCCAGTCAAGAATTTGAATAGAAAACTGAATCGTGAAAATTAATTATCGATTGCATAATTTCAACATTCTCATCAATCTGATTTATAATTCGATTCGATAACTTCGTAACTTAATAGATTGAATTGAAGAATTCTTGGTATTGAGCAATAATAAACCGTCAGATCTCATAACTATCGTCTACCATCATAACTATCAAAGCACGATTATGAATCCATAGAAAAATGAAAATTACCAATATATCCTCGATACTGAATAGAAAGATACAGGTTTATTTCCATTTTATGAACCCCTTCAGTTTAGAAAAACTAGAGCAGTTCTTTATTAAACTATCGTAAAACACTGCTACTTGATACACTTTTCCACATTTTAGGACCTACGCCGCTGTGAGAAAGCAACATTTATCAAAACTCGATTTTCTTCTTCAACAGATATGGTCGGATTAGCCCCAATCAATTTTATTTGCAAGCACTTAACTTTTCGATTCAATGTTATGTAGGGAATTTCCGGGGCAATTTCACTCAAATCCCCCTGCCTAATATGTAATAGTATTATGTACCTTATAATCCGGATGGCAGGACTCAATAATCCGACTTTTCGATAGTTGCATAATTGGTTATCGGTTCTAACTTCTAACTTGTCTTAACCTGACTTCTTAACAAGAAATCGTTTGTATTCTTAATTTGATAGTCGGACCTGTTTTGGACAATGGTAAAGTGTTTCATTTTGTTTACAACTGATCACTCTTCTACTTTTGAAATTAAAAAACAACGTAATTCTGATTATTTCAAATAATATATTTGGTTTGTGATTTCGAGAATAAAGCCTATATTAATTTCAACCATTTTTCAGATTGTATCTTTACTAAATTGTAAGACGCAATATTCCGGATTAGCATTAATTGATCCGGATTATCGAGTCTCCACTGTATATTGAAGTAGGTGGTTTAAAAATTCCTGGACAGAATATTTTTATTTAAAGAGTCTTCGGGGCTTATTGGTCGTGGTCCATTAGGAATAATTTCAGGTGAATTAAGGTTCGGGCCAATAAGCCCGGATAACTCTTTTATTATCAGTATATCCGGTCGTGAAAGCCTCAAACTATTTATTGGTATATTATTAATTATTTTTTTCTGTAAAATGATTTTTCATAATAACAAAAATTTTTTTCAGGACTTAAAGTATGAAACATGTAGATTGTGCAGAAATAGAGTGAGGAATGTTCACAGGTATGCAAAATCGATCGAAACTTCGTCACAGTATAACCTATATGTATATGAAATCACTAGTTTTTGTTTCAGTCGAAAAGACTGAGATTTAACAACCCCGTGAATATTCAATTCCTCGCGGCGATGTTACGTCATACTACATTCGCAAATCGCACTCCGTGAGCCGAGAGGCCCTTATATTGGACCCGGCTACGTACTGAATGAACCTCGCAAGTCGTTGGGTGTAAAGTGACGTCACACGGATCCATCGAACTCATGTTCATAACTCGATATCTCGGGCGCTATTTTAAGTATTCAAATAATTTTTGGACACAATATTTTCATTTTCTACGGAGAATAAGAATATATAGAAATTGAAAAATGTGAACATTCCTCATTGTCTATTATTTACCTGGACGAACGATTCAGTTGTCATGTATGAACATATTGTAAAACCATTGATATAGGGTTGTCTGCAAAAAATTTGGTCCTAATATGGGTTTAAGTGTTTTTAAGACTTAAATTGACTTAAATGAACGACAAAGAGGTCCGTAGTAGTGTTTACAATTTGGGGGGTTGTAGGGGTACCTTTCCTCTCCATTTATGGAATATATTGAGGTTTTCAATTATTTCTTCCTCTATTCTGAATTCAATTTCTTTAATATTTTGCGGAGGGCCCATATACACTTTATATCTTAAATCTCCCTATAAAAAAGGGCCTAAGGAGGTTGAGTAAGTAGGGACTATCAAGAGGCCATAGAAAAGAACTTCGAGATATACAAATCACAGCATTCTCGAGTGGCGTTAGACTAGTGCCGAAAGAAACCACAATTAAGTATACATATTTGAAATCAGAAAAAACAGCTCTACCGATTAGAAAAATGCAATACAAAAAACAATCGTTCACAACTTATTTTTAGGTTAACGATGCCTTTACGAATTTCTCAGCACTGAGTTCTGAATGCCCATAAAAATACTACAAATTTGCCCATTTAAACGTTTTTGATCGAGCAATATCAACTGAGATAGCTATTAAGTAAAATATGAACAATCACCCTGTACATTCTACATGTTTTATATTTTAAGTTCGGAATAAAAAATTTTTATTATCACGATGCTGTTAAATTTCATGAAAAATAATTTTTCAATGAATGATTCAAATATTCTGTCCAGGATTTTTTTAGACAAAATATTTCTAATATATTCTCTTATACAGAAAATTATTATTCTTGATTTTCGGTCAGAAATAAGTCAAAATTAATATCAACACTGTTTTGTATTTTCTTTTCTTCCCCATTGACATTTCTCAACTTCATTGTGAATAACTGTAACGATTATTTTTGATGAATAAAGTTTATTATCATTATTAATATGTTTTTTTATTATTATCTCGGTGAAGGTCGATGTAGGTTCGGATTTAAGATTATGAGCAATGAGGCCATCAACAATGATTTCTGGTCAAATATTAATTTTTATATTATGAAAACAATCCCTTAATACTTGCAACTGTTCAAGAATATGTCATAATAATGAATTTAATTTACTGAACGACTGGTTCAGGCAAAGTTGGAATCTGATTGCAGGTTTATCTTTGAGTCGATAATAATGAATTTCCTACAATTTATACAATTTAAACAGACAAAACCCTACTAAAAGATTCCGTTGCACTTCAACCCATAAAAAAATAGGTGCCAAGGATGATACCCAACGAAACTCGAGTCTACCTTAAAATATTGACTACACCACGCGTCCTACACACTTACAGACAAGTCTACCTAGTCTTCTTCTTCCTTTCTTTCGCTAGCTTCCTACGTTTCAGTATCATTTCGTAAAGGACCTCCAGTCCCTCCTGCAAACCGTCGCCCGTTATGGCACAAGCCGGCTGCACGTGCCAGAGGTGTCCCCCAGGGGCCCCTCCACCGCCCAGTTCAGTCAGACCCATGAGTTTCTCGAGTTCGCGCGGTTCCCTGGCGCCCGGCAGGTCCTGTTTGTTGGCCAGCACTAATATCGGCACACCCGCGTTTTCCGGAGACTTGACCGTCCTTATGAGCTCCATTTTGGCCTCCTCCATTCGCTCAACGTCCACACTGTCTAGTACGAACACTATGCCGTCCGTGCAACGCGTGTAAGATTTCCAGAGAGGCCGGAGTTTCTCTTGGCCACCCACGTCCCACACTAGGAAGTTGATGCCCTTGGCCTTGCCGATCATACCCTTCACTTTCTCGCAGTTGAAGCCTATGGTAGGTACCGTGTTGAGGTATTGGTCGAATTTTAGGCGGTATAAGGCTGTGGTCTTGCCGGCCGAGTCTAGGCCGAGCATCACTACGTGCAAGGTGCCCTGGCCCGATGGTAGAGCGTCCAGGAGGGAGGCGTTCTTGCCCATGTTTGCACCCATTTGGGGGCCGCTTGGTTCAGTCTTTGGAGTTACATGGTGTTCGAAGGTGTCCTACTCGATATTGGTCCGAAGGCTAGGGGTGAACGGTCCCGTCTCTCTGGTGCCATCTGGGAAGAATGGTCTGTAATGGAGAAAAATTTAATTAAATACTGATTACCACAAGAATTTTAGAGAACACATTTCTGATAGTTAATGATATTAACAAGAAAATTACAGCTAAATAATTGATGAAACTAATAGGGCCTGTATTCAGATTACCAGAGATTCTGGATTCCGTTGAGTAGGAATCACTCGATGGAAAAGTCATTCGATCGATGATTCATTGAAACGAAAGTTTACTGAGTTCAAGGGTCACTTTCTACTGGCCAGAGTGAAATTATCTTTCATCCGAGTCCTATCTAAAACCGTATTTGAAGTTTGTAAGAGATGATGAGTTTGACGTATTCTGAAAAAATACTCAATATGTACAGGGTATCCCAAATTGCTCGATTTTGACTGTTTCAGGTATATACTTCTGGACAAGATAGGTAAAAACTTCAAAAGGTGTCCTGGGCTCGATTTTCGTGAAAATACCATTCGTGAAAACGATATCTTAATTTTTTTTTAATTTTGATATTATCAATGATATTATCGATTTCGAAAATGTGCCATAACTTTTTTATTTATGAAAATATCTGAAAACGATTAAAACTTACTATTAGCGCTTATTCACCGGCAATAAGAAACCATATTAAATTTGGAAAAAAAAACACTTTTTTATTTTAAATACGAAAGCATTTTTTTCATCTTATATCATAAACAAAATTAAAGATGAAAAAAATTCAAAATAATGTCTTATTCACAGTGGAAAAGTGCTTGTGGAAAGATTTTATCATTTTCAGATATAGAAAATGAAAAAGTTATCGCACATCTTCGGAATCGAAAAAATATCAAAATTTTATTATATCTTCAAAACAAATGAAGATATCGTGTAGCGGTTTTCACTACTGGTGTTTTCACGGAAATCGAACCCATAACTCCTCTCAACGTTTTTACCTATCTAGTCTAGAAGTACCAGAAACAGTCAAAATCGAGGTCAAAATCAAGCAATTTGGGATACCCTGTACAAGGTGGGCGAAATTGGCGATACCTGAACTACAACTTTTTAACCGAAAGAGATAGAGGAAAATGAATAAAACATTACGGTCTTTTTTTCAAGGAAATTGATAATGCCATCAACTGTATTCCTCTTTCTTCTTTTGTTTTCGAGTTAGAGGCCAGAATTGAAATTAAGGCAATTTCGACTTTGATTATTATCTCCTTTTTTGTTTGTGGTAGAATGTTGAAATTAAAACATTATACAGACACTTTTTTCATAGCAATTCAGTAGCGTACTATGCCCATTCCCAAGAGGGTTCCTTGCTGAGCTGTAACATGAAGTTGTGTTTTTTCTCAAGAAAAATAGTTTATTATGACTCAGAAGGAATCACCATTGTTTTCCGTTTTCAAAATATATACCTTATACAGGGTGGCCCACCAAAAAAAGTACCTACTGATCATTATTTCCGTGTGTGAGTTACAGAAAATGCTTAGGTGAGTTAATCTTTCGTCTACTTTTGACTTCGAGATCAGGGGTCTATGATCATACCCCTAATCGGGGTGGCAGCCCATTCAAGATTCAAAACTCTATTGGGTTCGAGTGACACATCATTGCAAAGGTTTTGCAATTATTCTTTTCATGAATATACTGAACAATTTCTATTTGGTGTCAAAAGATTAACCTGTCGAAGCATTTTCTCAAGCATACTTGGAAAAATATGAGGCTGAACTGTTTAGTAATAAACTACTGTTTCTATAAAAAAAAAACACCACTTTATGTTATAGCTCAGCAAGGAAACCTCTTGGGAAAAATATAGTCCGCTACTGGATGAAAAAAGTGTCTGTATAATGTTTTCATTTCAGCATCCTAGCAAAAACAGAAACGGAGAGAATGATCAAAGTTGAAATCAACTAAATTTCAATTTTGGCCTATAACTCGAAAACAAAAAAAGATAGAGGAATGCAGTTGATGGCATTATCAGTTTCTCTAAAAAAGACGAGCGTAATGTGCTATTCGTTTTCTTCTATCTCGTTCGGATGAAAAGTTGTAGTTAATATATCACCAATTTTGCCCAAAATTGAATGCATTCCATATTATAATTGGTATCATCTTTTTCGTCCGCTTGATGATTGAAATTGAGGATAATTTGAAAAATTTCAAAGTTTGAAAGGTTGTGTTCACAAAAAACCCAGCTCTTTTGATTGAAATGAAGCAAAAAGTCGTATTCAACTTATGTCAACATATTTTGTAATAATATTAGTCTAACTTCTAGCAAACTTCATAAATGGTGAGATATAGATGACAAACAATTGCACTTCGGCCAGATAACCAATCAGGAAGGAGGTCGGGAAGAAGTAGTTGTCATTTTCGAATGAGTGACCCTTCGGTGCGGTAAAATTTCTATTCAATGAACTTTCGAACGAATGACTTTTCGATGGAGTTTACCGTAGCGATTCTGCTGAGGCCAAAAAATATTTAAAAGTTAAGAATTAACAACATAGACATCAAAAGAAGGAGAAGAGAAGAAAAAAGCACACATAAGAATGCGAAGGAAGAAAATTGGTTGTGGGATTAAAAAAGGAATAGGTTCCTAATTTTTTTTACCCATTGACCAGAAGTAGTTTTGTGTTTATTTTGAAAATTCTTTCAGAGACAGACAATTCACAAATCTCAAATTTGTTAATCAGATTTGCGATTGAGTAAGAAAACGACCTTATGAAGAACTCTTTACCGTGTGATGACATTGTTAACAAATTTCTTCGTTTTCTGGTATACAAATATGGTGGTGTTTTGAGTTTGAGAATCTTATAAGAAAAACGACATAATCCAAAGTTGGTCCATCATCCATGCTCAACCGACAAACTTCATTTAACCTATGGGATATATGATCTGTGGAGTGGCGTGATCATCCCCAGATTGGTTGCGCAGAGAGTAATAATGATTGTGGTTAATAATAATAATAATAATAATGTTGTTCGTTCAACGATCATACGAGGGGTACCCCGACCGAACATTATACCCCCCCTGCATAATTGATATGCCTTGGAAATGAATAACTAGTCGGGTGAAATTAAGTCGCTCTATTCCAAATTTCAATGTTACATTCAACAAGTTGAGAGTTAATAGGGGGTCCAAGAGTTTTAACGATGTGTGTATGTGTTGAGAGTTTGAGCAAAGTTTAATGTAAGTGGACTTCATACAGTTCAGCGTATCATAAAATAGCCCCGGGAAGAAACCTAGTTAAAATATCCTTGTGTTCCTGTGGATGCAGTCAGTTATGAAACTGTTATAAGTTGAAATATATTGAATCTGGTTCTACCGAAAACCTATAAATTTTATTTCCAAATCAAATTCTATCGAACGAAACAAATGAATCATGAACCTTAGATATTCCGTGAAAACCTTGACTCATTTCACGAGATTTCACAAACAATTTATTATTCTCTGAACACTAAATCTGCAATTATTTCTGCAGTCATCTGTGAGATCAATTTTTCGGAAAAAAATACGTTGAAATCCTATTTAATGGATAAGCTACACCGTAGGTTAATTCAATGATACCTTCTCTACTGGTTTTTCATAGACGTCCAACTTCGATGCTTGCGATCCCATTTTTTGCGATAAACTCTAAAAAAAGACGAATGAAATTCAATATTCGAAGAAGGCGTTGCGAACAACTCCTAGATAACTGTGAGTTACTGGCATTTCAAATTAAAATCTCATCTGTATCCAGGAAGCCCATCAAGCTGAAATGAATTCCATCAATCCAGACAGTGTAATCGAGATACGGAGAATGGCATTGTTTATTGATGCAAATAATATCAGCCCTGCTGCTAGCTCTGTTGTTCGGCGTTTCGCACAGAAAATTACATCCGAATTGAGCACAAAGTTCCATTCGGTCCAGGAATAACTTGCAGTTAACTGATATTTACAATTTGGGAGCTAGAAATAGGATACATTTCAGGGTATCCGTTGCTTTACAAAAGAAGAGGTTGAGAAAGACAAGGCAGTAAATACAGTGCATATTTCTGAAATGAGACAGAGTAATTACTTCTACTATTAGGAAAAAAACATTGAATGAAAGCTAGCATTCGAGTAATTTTTTGTGATATTTCATTTAATATTGTGAAAAATCTTGGAATTTTCTTAAAGAAATAATGGAATCATAAAATCATTTGGATTTTTAAAATATAGCTACAATTAGTGAATTGGACATCGTAAAATAATTCACCTACAAAAACAATAGAAGTAGGCTTGTATTTGGAAGGAATCACATATTGGGCTGAATGTATGCAATATATTTAAGATTAAGTTTCATCACATTTCTTGTTTTCGACATGAATGTTTGGAAAATAGGTTTTGTTCAAGACGGGTATACAAATCTTTTTCAGGCAGCTGAAGAATAATGATCTCTAAAATATCAACCGAGTCCTACCCTCAATTTTTTTTTAAAACGGGTGATTGTTGGTGTTTCCCAACTCGGTTCTAGTAGACCACTTCTTTACAGATATAGAAATCTACCCCTTGCATGCTTGTATATATTTAAAATGTCTGTTTATGTTTTCAAGAATCGAGCTCAGTTTTCGACTAATGATCTCAGCAGTGAAAGATCTAAAAGGCAGGATAAATAACTTCATACACGCTTCTGTGATGTGAAGTAACCCTCAATACGCCCAAATATATGGAAAGAAAAATTTTCGTTTTCATATTCGGAGTGAATTTATTCTCAAGAAAAATCTCATGAGCTATCTCATGGTTAAATGTTAAATGAATTCTTGAAGTGAATATTATTATGTGAATTTTTACTTGTAACTTGTTTGTCTTTCCTATGTACTTATCGTACCTTTTGAAATAATGTTGTTTATGCTTATAAGTAAATTACTTTTTGCTGTATTGTATAACCCACCAGACAGTTACACTTTTTCCTGAGCTGAAATATTTTTGAAGCCAAACCACTTTCACTTTTACACGGTATTTTTTTCTGTTTTTTCGTTTCTAATTTTGATAGAGTAGACATTTTTTTTTAAATCTTTTCAAAACTGAAGAAAAAAGGGAGATATGAGTATTGGTATTATGTTTGTTATTCCTTTTGTAAATATCTCATGCAAAAACCGTTTTCATATTTTTGAAGTCGAAGAGTGTGGAAAAATTGTAAATTTCTAGAATTTTGAAAAACTCGTCACAGGGTGTTCCCGGGTGTTCCAAATGTTTGGTCAAATATTGGGATCAATAACTTTCGTTTTTCGAATTAGAACCCTATTTTTTATGATTGCGTTTGATAGTACAAGAAAAATGATGATAATGTTCCAACATGTTAATGCTCCTAAAATTAATAATTCTTCAGTTATTCAGGATTTTCTGATTTCATGTCGTACGTAGCGTCAAATTCATAGAATCTGTTTAATATCAACAATGACCTTGGTCATAGAAGATGAATTCTTCCAATAACTAACTACTGACACACATCTTTTCTGAATTAATTCAACATTGTTGATATGGAACAGATTTCATGAATTTGACGCTACGTAAGACATAAAATCAGAAAATCCTAAATAACTCAAGAATGATTAATTTTAGGAGCATCATGTTAGAATATTATCATCACTTTTCATCATCATAAAAAATTTTGTTCTTATTTGAAAAACGAAATTTATAAGCCAATCTTGATCCGAATTTTTGACCTAACATTTGAAACACCCTGTGACGAATTTTCCAAAATTCTAGAAATTTCCACAATCTTTGACTACAAAAATGTGAAAACGGTTTGTGCTTAAAATATTTAGAATAAGCACAACAAACATGATACCGAATACTCATATCTCCCTCCCAATTTTCAGATTTTAAATAAGTCCAGGTCCCAGAAACGTCTAATAGGCCGTCGAACTTGTATGCATTGTCTTTGGAAATAAAGAATTTTATTATTAGTTCAGTAAAAAGGTGCACGAAGAATAAGGAAAATAAAAACCTAGGTTTCGCTATTCACCCGTGATAGGTGGAGAAAAGATACGTGCTAGTTATTTCACTGCAGAAAAGATACACCCCCCTTGAGGAGTCGATAGATACACGAAAAAAATTTTTTTATCAGGTATTCATAGAGACTCATTTTTTCGAGAAAATTCATTTAATATGAACAATAAATCATTCACCCTATTTTACGGTAAGGAAAGTTCCTAATTGTTTAGTTTCTATCAAAAGATTTTCAAGAGAGAATCTCAAAACAAATTTTTTTCAAATGACAACCAATTTTTCCCATCAATATTTCAAGAATTCACATCTCCTGAGAAAGCTTAACTATAACATTTCGAGTGTTTATCTCGATTCTCTCTTTGAAATATTCTAAAGACCGGTCTTCGTGAATCATCCTGTATATATTCGGCATAAACGTACTATAGCTATAATATGTTCGTTTCGATCAGCCCACACCCTTATCTGATTCCTAACAGACTCACACACGCACACGCTGATAGAGATCGTTCAATGATCACCAGTGGGATGAACTCTAACAACCTTCCAATTTCGTCACCAAGCTATCCCGTCTTATAATAACCTATAATTACGAAGAATTATATTGCAATAGCGAATAAGTGCACTTTCCCGCGACATGCTTTAATTACAAATTTGCGTTGGCATCGACAGCAAACTCTTGCTAGACGTTGAATAATACGCCTCGTTGTCGATACCGATATCCTTTCTTGAGCGGCATTTAAATTAGCAGAATGTCGCCTATTATGTTTAGACGCTGGTGTTTTGCGTAGGGATTGTTCGGTAAACGAGGAGTTGACGAACAGCTTCGAGAATAGGTGGGACAATAGTTTCAGACAAGTCTGCAACAGAAACTGCTGCTCCAGATCGACTAGAATGAGCGAGAAAATTGTCATGACTGAAAAAATATTATTATGATATTTTCTTTTCAATTTACTGGTTCGTCAATAATTGGAAGACCAAAAACATTTAACCATTTTTAGAGGTATCGAAACTTATCTCAGCAACCATGCAAAAACAGAAAACAATGCAAAAAGAAGGTGGACCTTTCATACCTTTGAATGAAGAAGGATAGGAAGCGTTAGTGAAACATGAAGGCGTAAGCGAAGGTCTACCAATATGGCTGTCATTTTTCCAGTTTGCAGTGGGCTAAAAGAGATACTTTTTAAGTATACCATTTTTTCCGATTCAGCCTAGAAAACATGATATAGCCACCTTAATCCCTCATGATCAGCTATGCCCTTGGAAAAATGCCACTTCAGTTTCTTCGGTCATTAGATCAACTGCCTAAACCTTCAAAAAATGTTACATGCAGCCGAAGTAACCAAATTTTTTAATTTTTTTTTGTAAAGTCATGGCCCATGACAAATATTCAAAATTTTTCTAATTCTTCCTTGTTTCAGGGACTGGGAGAGAAAACCCTAATGAAACTTTCACAATAATGCAAAGATCTCCCAAAAATATTTCAATGGATAAGTTTTTTATTTTCGCTGATATAAATTTTCATTTTGTCATCAATCATTAATTACTCGTACTTTACGATATATTACGAAAATTAGTTCCATTTTTTCAAATATTTGTCGTAAATGATTTTATGAATGAAATAATTTTGGTTTTCATCACCATGGTGAATCTTCCTAGAACGCATTATTTCACTAGCATGATTAATTAATTTTTTTCATGATGTCCATTACATAGCATTACATTTCCTAATAATAGTAAACAATCATATACAGGCTGATCCACGGTCGATGGTACGTTAGATGCTTACGGAGAAAGGAAAGCAGCAATTAATTGAAAATTTGGTTTCTCAGACAAGAACAGATGCTCTATCGATCTAAAATATTTTCAGTGCTGCGGTGTTGCCGTTTATGTCAAAGACTAATGACTACTTTGTTCTTTCAAATGGCACACCCTGTATACTATTGCATTTTTCTATTCATCGTAGTAACACGATTATTTTGGTATCACATTCTCATACTTACCTTCAGTGGTTTCTGAGTAATTAAATGATTTCCCCTTTTTTTGTGCAAAATATAGCTTTGATTAAACATCCATAACTTCCATACTATAAACCTTAGGAAGCTTAAATTTCGTATGCAGAATGCTAAGATTCTAAGCATCATGCAGATTTTACGAAATATGCTTCTTTTCATACAGGGTCATTCAAAATTCGATATTTTATTGAGACCTACAAAAACGGTTGAAAGTGCATTTTTTCAAATGGGATACCCTGTATATTTTAAAAATTACTGAAAGAAAATTGAATTTCCTTCCAGATGAAATATCATATTCCTAAACCTAGATTGTAGAATTCTGCGTGGAACTGAAATTTCATCGTTAACCACGTGCTAACTCGTTCATCGGGAAACATTTCATTGAACCTTTTGGTGAATAAACAAATTCATCAAAATTTCATTAGAATAGGTATTTCTTTCCATTTCACTTTATATTTTTCTTATACTATAACTGATTGTCGCATCTGCATAATGTCAATTTTCATCACGTTATGGTATTTCATTGCTATCTACGATGAGATGTATGTGCATCAGATATTAAATTTGAGAAAGTGATATCAAAATAATTGTATTACTACGATGAATAGAAAAATGCAATTAAATACAGGGTGTGCCATTTGAAATAACAAAGTAGTTACTACTTTTTGACATAATCGGCAACACTGCAGCACTGAAAATATTATAGATCGATAGAACATCTGTTCTTTTCTGAGAAATCAAATTTTCAATGAATTCTTGTTTTCCGTTCTCTCGCCTCGTGAAACTTTTAAATCCACAAACAGAAATATTCCAACTACTTTTGTTTCTGAAATAGTAGAAACGAAAATGTTTACTTTTTTGTGATTTCATTATTTCGCAGGCACTGCATTAGGTAGAAAAAAAATGAAACTGATTTTAATAGATACTTCTACGTGAAAGTCGGTGGCGTAATTTAAAAATTTTTCAGAGCACTGTTTTTAAGATTGAGACCAAACTTTTCAATCTTCAAATGGAATACCCTGTAAAATTTTTGAATACATTAATGTATCACAACCTAAACTTCAATAAATTTTAACTTCAAGAATCAGAAGAATCCAGAATTTATGTTTGTTTTTTCAATATTAGGCCATGAATTCTATCACACATGCATTTAATTATCTTTTAACGCCTTGTGACTCAAACTTCATTTTATTTAAACATAAACTCAAAATATCACTTCAACAAGAACTTAAAAATGTTGAAAACGAAAGAAATTTTAATTTTAATATTGAAATTTTTTTTTGCATGTGTGGAAGAATTCATGTTTTACTATTGAAAAAAAAACGTGAATATGGATTTTCAGGTTGTGGTACACCAATGTATTCAGAAGAAAAATTCGAAAAATTGAAGTTAAAATATATTTCTTCTTAGTAATAGTATCCATTAAAAGGAGTCTTCATTTTTCTTCTCTCCCATACAGGACTCGAGAAATAATCACATCTCCAAAAGTGCACATTTTTCGTTTTCGCTCTGTATTTCAGAAACAAAAGTAATTCGAATATTTCTGTTTGTGGATTTGAAAGTTTTGAAAAAAGTGTATAATAGCTGAGAAACAGTGTAGTCTCTCCCAATTCGGGACACAGTGTAAAACATAAGTGACAGACTCGCTGTAGTGATATTCCTAGTTACATCAATTCAAGTAAAAATTTTTCGTAGATTAAATTGCAGAACATCTGCAGAGATCAATTATACGAAATATTCCTGGTGTTTTTGATTTAACAAAAAATCAATTTCAAGTCAGAGCTTTTACTGATATCTTCCTCCTGTATTTTGGTTTTATTGCCCCAGATCCTATACATTCCTCTTGTCCGCCAAAACCAATTTGTGAGATTGAAACGGATAAATTCAATTCCTCAGAGAAGTTTATCAATATCAGTAATCCATTCTGTTCAACTCCAGAAGATACAATGTCAAATGCCAACAACCCTATCCGCAATATGAAGTTCAGACAATGCATCTAATTCATCATCTTAACGGTCTGACATTAAAGTAACAGCATCTCCCTTACTCTTGAAAATTTCATGTGCAGAAATTAGCATAGTTACACGGAGCTAACAGTAAATTTTATGCACGCTGAACAGAATCGATCAATTTTTTATGTACACTAACCACGCTCTTACGGTCGTTATGCATTCGGCCATTCTTTCATGACCGTAAATCCTCTCCTTCTTTTTGCTACAATTATGCATTTTACGGTATGGTTGCAGGAAAAAGGATTAATGCGAATAAAAGACAGGAACGAAGGCAGAGATGGTGGTTGATCATATTATGGTTGAAACGGCGAACTCACTTGTCTTAAAAGGGGCGAAATTTAAAGAGGAAGTAGTGAGTTTGAAGTAGTAATAGAAAAATAACTATCTGCGGAAGAAACTGATTATAATAAAGGCGTCCCAAGTTGAGATGCCAATTAGGCATTTTTGGAGACACAACTCCAGAACAATTTGATAGCATTATAAGAAGATGTTCTGTTTAGTATTAGGCAAGGAAGGCTGTTCTGCAACCATTTCAAGTTAGAAATTCATGGATTAATATTTCATGACAAATTCAGAGGTGCTTCCAGTTATTTTATGTATGTCAACCTTTGAATGTTATTGAATTTGATTCGTTATGTTCATGAACTCTCGAAAATTAGAAGAATTGGTTCGAAATTGAACATAACAACCGGTTTAAGAACACAAAATGATTTAAGATCTAAACCTTCGAATGAGAAACAAAGGTCAAATAATTGTTTTCACAATATTTCCTGTATTTATACAGGAAAAACATAAATGCCCTCAGAAATAAGAAAGCTTGAAAATAAAATATAACAAGAAAAATAAGATATTGGTAGATCGCAGAGTGTGGATAATATGTCGCAAGATGGATTGGAATAACGAAAATTCTAATGACGGAACCTGACAGTTATGAAAGAAAAATTGAGGAGTCGGCTTTTATTTTGTTGGATGAAACAAATAATCTGGCCAATTGTTAGGTGGGAGTGGATTGTATTTGGAATGATTTGTTGTGAAAGAACAAATTTCAGGAAATTTTGAAATAAAGTAGATCAATGTCAGCATTATAGTTATTGACATTAACAACATAATATTAATACCTAGTTGTCAATTTATTAATATTATGTTGTTTGTGAATTAAGTATTGTCTTATACACAGTGTATGTTGAATTCCTGACAGACCTTGTAAATTTGAAGGTAAATATATGAATATGAATATGGTCATCATGTATTGAGAATTGATAAATGACAAATTTTCACGATTCCGAACAGTTTCATGAATCCAAGATTTTTTTCATTTTTTGCAACAATTTTTTTAAAGGAGTTGGCCCCTGATAAATTGGTGCACAAGTTTCAAGCAGGAGCCTTTCTTCTATCATGTAAAAAAAAATTCAATTAATTTTTGTTTCAGAGACTGGGAGTGAAACCCATAGAAAAATTTTCAGAAAAATGCAGAGAGCTCCCATAAAATATTTCAATAGATATCTGAGTTACAGGGTATTTTTGAAATTGTTACTTTTACTTTAATATTTTCAAGATGACTTCGACTTTCTTCGATAGATATTTTGCGTAAAATTCATTGGCGTTTAGTAAAAATTTTTCTGATTTATCGTTTTCGAGATATAACTCAAATTTATTTTTTTTAATGGGACACCCTATAATTTATTTCATATTTTTTAAATTTGATTTCTATACAACACTTGACATCTAAAAATAATTTTCTTTCCTTATTTTTATCTAATAATTGAAATGCTACAATAGTGAATATCGTACTCACTGAGTTCCGTCAATGTAATAATTTTAATATGAGGAATGTTCACATTTTTCAATTTCTACATATTCCTATTCTCAGTAGATAATGAAAATATTGTGTCCAAAAATTATTTGAATACTTCAAATAGCGCCCGAGATATCGAGTTATAAACATGAGTTCGATGGATCCGTGTGACGTCACTTTACATCCAACGACTTGCGAGGTTCATTACGTAGCCGGGTCCAATATAAGGGCCTTTCGTCTCACGGAGTGCGATTTCCGAATGTAGTATGACGTCACATCGCCGCGAGGAATTGAATATTCACGGGGTTGTAAAATCCGAACTACTAGGTCTCTTCGACTGAAACAAAAACTAGTGATTTCATATACATATAGGTTATACTGTGACGAAGTTTCGATCGATTTTGCATACCTGTAAACATTCCTCATTATCGATGCAACTTTGATTGATGGATCAACCGACTTTAAATCATGAATTTCAAATTTTACTCAAAATTATTTTTGGATGCCAAGTAATGATAATTGTCATCATAGGCGCCTGCAGGGGGAGGCCAGGGGGAGCCGTGGCCCCCCTGAGATTTCGATTCCCTTCCTGTTTTTGAGCAAAACCTAAGACTGATTTCGCCAGCGCCTCATCAAATCATTATTTGGCCCTCCCTGAGAAAAAATTCTGCGGTCGCCCATGATTGTCATCCATAATGTATGAACATTATTTCAATCAGGAAAAAATGTAATTTAATGGTGAAATGAAATGTGAGAATTCTATAAAAAACTATAACTTATAACTCGAAAACGAGAACCCAGTGCACGCCAATGACTTCTAGGTAAAAATATCTACCAAAGACAGTTTTCATCTTGAAAATATCGAAAGAGGTTATCGAGATGCACAATATCTCCGAATAATTTCAAAATCATCCTGTAACTTACAAAGTTCAACATAGGTATATAAAAAAAATGAAGGCACCATTGAATTTTATATAAAAAACTTGACCAAGTTTCTAACTTAAAATTTAATACCTCAAACAGTTGCAGAAATACAACAGCGAATTGGGGAAGCACTCTACTTTGAAACTATCCTGATTGAAATTCAAAAATTTGCTGTCTTTTCGCAAAAAGTGTTTATTAATTGAACGCAACCACCCAAATGATGATTTTTCGAGAACTCAGAATTATCTTCGGGGTTGCTTATGAGACTCACCCCTAATTATTTGATGAAATTTCACACGAACAGTAATAATTGTGACTGATTTCTAAACTATCAGAGTGATATTAGTAAATGGCATTTCAGATAAGATTTGAAGCAGAGTATCATCGTGATTTGTACTATGATTTTTTTTAGGAAAACTTTTATATTATCATTTCCAACCAATGTCATCGTCTCATGATTCATATCCTCCTCGAGATTCTATTACAAATCGATTAAATCGATCCAAACACGAGAATACTTTCATAACGACAGCCGTTCGAAGAAGCAGTGATTCACAATGAAATAAACCATAACCAGAAGCTCTGTCCGCGATGACCACAACAAGAGTTCTTCCGAGAATTTGGGTTTCACCCTCAAGTTGGGATTTCCGAGAACCATACGAACGAGATGCCATTGAGTGACCAATGACCCAAGCATCCAAGGTTAAGAGGCTCTTTCTTGTCAAAATCGCCCTTTCAAGGCTGATTCGGTTTTCACGTCCAAGTTCTTTATTCAGTCATAAAAAAGTTCCCGAGAGTTCCTGATGTCATCTCAAAAGAAGATGGAAGGAGCGTTTTTTCAATGTACTCGTATATCCTCAGATTTCCTGAATCTGACATGACAAAATATAATCAAAAACAAATTAATATTCACCAAATATTGAAAATAAATAATTTCATTTTTACCAGGTGAAAAGGTAAGTGGACACTAACAACTATTGTTATTTTCGGCAACAATCACAGGCAATACACAGTCCTGTTATGTCGGTGTGCAGAAGCTTAAACAATATCCCTTCAGTTGATGTTTTCTTTCTGTCCATTGGAGAGGTTAAAAGACAATTGTATTGTCAGATCAAAAATTGATTTTAATTTTTTTTTCTGCCGACGGCGATTTTACTCTGTTTATCTTTACTAGATAGTTTTTTTTTGTATCACACCTGTAATTCGGCATGTGCCTGTTGAATGTAATATACAGGGTGGCCATTTGAAAACGAAACAGACGAGATTACAGACGAAATAAATTTTTTCGATAGAAATGCTCGGACAGGTCGATTTCTGTTTCGAGCGGGACAACTTAAGATGTAGGTTACGGACGCATAGCGCTTCAACCCTTGCTACTACAACCCTCACCCC
The DNA here is from genome assembly GCA_038502775.1 of Hippodamia convergens. NCBI lineage: Eukaryota > Metazoa > Arthropoda > Insecta > Coleoptera > Coccinellidae > Hippodamia > Hippodamia convergens. The sequence continues at coordinate 11,605,960 of CM076608.1, read as the reverse complement.
CAATTTTTGAATAGGGAAGATGGGGTGAGTGATACCTCATTTGAAAGGTATTTTTATACTGATTTCAGCACAGTTATTGTTTTTTCATTTCATGCATTAGTTCTCGAAATATTCTTGACTAAGCATTTGAAAATGAAGTGGTGTTTTCATGGCACTTGTAGTGTTTTTTTGTGAAAAACCTTTCGAATGAGGTATCACTCACCCCATCTTCCCTATTCAAAAATTGGGGGTGAGGGTTGTAGTAGCAAGGGTTGAAGCGCTATGCGTCCGTAACCTACATCTTAAGTTGTCCCCCTCGAAACAGAAATCGACCTGTCCGAGCATTTCTATCGAAAAAATTTATTTCGTCTGTAATCTCGTCTGTTTCGTTTTCAAATGGCCACCCTGTATTATAATAAATAAATAAAAACAATGCTCGACCCCAAACTGAGAAAGTGATCAAGACATGCTTGAAAACTTTGAAATGGGAAATCCTACCCCACCAATCGTATTCTACAGACGTTGCTCCTTTAGACTATCACTCGTCTCGATCAATGACAGACGGCCTGGCTGACCAGCACTTCCGGTCTTATGAAGATGTAAAAAATTGGATCGATTCAAAAAGTGACCAGTTTTTTCAATGTGGGATTCGTATGCTGCCCTAAAGATGGGAGAAAGTGGTGGCCAGCGATGGACAATACTTTGAATCATATATGTATGATCAGTTTTTTTTAAAACGAAGCCTCCAAAAATACCAATAATGGTTAAGTATTAACCTACCTTATTGCGTGGTAAATATACTGACTGCTCCACAAGAGTTAGGGATATCGTATCCAATCATTTTGAAAAGTATGTAATCTCTCCGAGAAAATCGCTGTAAAATCATTTAGAACTCAATAACAACATGAATCGATGCAACAAAAATCAGTATGAGACATTTCGACAATCTGGTCGCCTTTTTTGTGAAATTTGGTTCTTTGCATAAACATGCTTCATGAATGTTCTCATTTTCGAATGGAGTCAGTTTATCAACGCCTCTGATTTGAAAAAAGTTTTCTCGAAATGCCTAGACGTATATTAACAAACGCTGTGGCTAATAATGCTATCTCGACTTTGGAATAGGTTCAGGGAGACAGGTTCCGTGTTGGAAAGACTAAAGCTTGGTAGGCAACGAAAAACAACACCTACTCAGGATCGTTTCATCATCCTTTCGGCGAGAAGAAAGTCTATATCTACGTGTAGAATGCTGCGGAATACTCTTCGAAATGCAGATGGGGTCCAAGTTTCCATCGAAACCATCAGATGACGTTAGAGAGGTGAATCTAGATTCTAGACGTCCATTAAGAGGAGTTCTATTAACACGTCTCTAAGCGTCACAGACTGGAATGGGCAAGGCAACATATCAATTGGAACGATCAATGGCGTAGTATCATTTTCACTGATGAATACAGATATGAACGATTTTCAGATTCTCGAAGAATAAGGGTATGAATAAGAAGTCCATTCATTCCGAGGGGGTAGTGTTATGGTAAGGACCGGGATATGTATCATCGGGGGCACAGTTCTACACTTTTGTCCTGGAAATATGACCGCCTTACACTATAAGTAGCATGTCATTGACAATGTTTTGTCAAGTTTTCACGCCACTATTGGTGAAACTTTTCAATTTCTAGATGATAACGCTAGACCTCACCGTGCAGCCATATTTAAGAATGCGAACGAGTAGCTTCGTATTTCACATTTACCAATACCTCCGCAATCACCAGATTCGAATTGCATAGAACATGCATGGCATATGCTCTAAAGAAGATTAGATAATCATGAACCTACCCCAGAATCCTTAAATGATCTGAAAGAGCTTCTGCCCCGTTTATAAAACCAAATTCCTCGAGAAATATTTAATAGTTGAAGAAAAGGAGATGTCAAGCTGTTATTGATGCCCGTGGAGGCCATAAATTGTATTGATAGTCTTAAAATGATTGAATTCTCTGAGAATGAAATTTCGTTATTTTACTCGATTTTTCTTAACCACCCTGTATACGCTGCAGACCTACAGGCTAAAATTAATTTCATTTCCTGCAATTAATATGAATTTTCATCACAAAATCCGAGACAAAATCTCATTCAAACTATATTTGTATCCCTAACTCATGTGGAGCAGTTAATTTCTCCATCATTTTGACTGACAGTTTCCTAAAGTTGCGTTACCCAAAACGCTGGGGTTATCTTCAGAAGATCGGAATGCGCTTTTGCCGAATGTCGTTATAGAATACAGACACCAAGAAAACGATCGTTACGCTTTGACGATATACAGGGTTGGGATAAAGTATGGAACCAAGTAAATATCTTTTAAATGAAAAGAACGATTTTTATGAAAATTTGCAGGTAAGTGCAATGGACAAAACGCATCTGATGTACATTTTTTTGATAATAATATACTTCCGGTTTAACCGGAAATGCCATCAACTTCTTTAATTTAAATGGGACACCCTATATATTTTTACAGATTTTGAAAGAGCTTGTTATTTTGAATTCATACATACTGGGTTTTGTAAAAACGACCTCCTTTGAGTTTTTTGCATTAGAGCAAAAAACTATTCAGATAAACTAATTGATGTTGTTTGTATGCATAGTAATAAATAAACAAGTACTGTTTAGTACGTCTTTTGTTCTTCAAGTGTCAAATTCTAATTGACGGAAATAAATTGAACAATTTAGAATGGGTCAATTAAGTGAAAAAGAGCGTATTGAAATTTTAATGATGATCGGTTATGGTGATCGTGTTAGAACTCATGAAGAAGTGTGTCATATTTTTAATAATTTGCATCCGGAGAGAAATCCTATATTACGCTCAACAGTAGCTAAAACATTACAACGTTTCAATACTACTGGGATGGTAAAAAATTTGCTAAAACCTGGAAGACCGCGGACTGCAACGAACGAAACTGTTAAACAAAATATTGCAATCGATTTAGAAGAATCACCTCAAACTTCCACCAAAATTTGGCACTAAACCATGGTATCAGTCGACGTTCTGTAGGAAAGATATTAAAAAGTGAAAAGTATCATCCGTATAAGGTACAGTTGGTTCAAGAATTGTCATACGATGATTTTGACCGACGGCTGGAATTTTGCGAACGGCTAATGGACATCTGTAATGTCGACGAAAATTTTGCTTCTAGCATAGTTTTTTCCGATGAGGCAACTTTTTGTTTAAATGGAACAGTTAATCGCCACAACTCAAGGTATTGGTCAAATGAGAATCCTCATTGGATTCATGAAGCACATACCCAGAATCCACAGAAGTTAAATGTTTGGATGGGAATTGTCGAAAATGGGCTTATAGGCCCATTTTTTATCGACGGAAACTTGAATGGTGACAAGTATTTGGATCTACTAAATAACGAAATTATTTCTGCATTTCAACAGAATGGGCAATTACCACAAAATATTTGGTTTCAACAAGATGGAGCCCCTCCCCATTATGATAGACGGGTTAGGGATTTTCTGGATGCGAATTTTCCAAATCGATGGATTGGACGTAGAGGATTCATAGAGTGGCCTGCTCGTTCTCCGGATCTTAGCCCGTTAAATTTTTTTCTTTGGGGTTATCTAAAATCACGTGTTTACGTTAGACGACCAACAAACTTAGAGGAATTGAGACAGAATTATTGACGAATGTGAACTAATACGTGGAGAAGTCTTGGAAAGAGTGACTCAAGAATTTGTTAATAGGATGGCATATTGTCAGCAAGTACTTAAACGGCGAGCATTTTGAACATTTGAAGTAATTTTGTTTCTCATTATTCTAAAATAATGAAATGTACATCTATTGTACTACTAACATTGAGTTATTCCTCGTTTCTACAATTTTTTTTAAACTAAACTCAGTATGTATGAATTCAAAATAAAAAGCTCTTTCAAAATCTGTAAAAATATATGGGGTGTCCCATTTAAATTAAAGAAGTTGATGGCATTTCCGGTTAAACCGGAAGTATATTATTATCAAAAAAATGTACATCAGATGCGTTTTGTTCCATTGCATTTACCTGAAAATTTCATAAAAATCGTTCTCTTCGTTTAAAAGATATTTACTTGGTTCCATACTTTATCCCAACCCTGCAGAATCACATCATAGCATCCCATGAAGCACCAGCTAGTTTCTGCAGAATACTATTTCTCCATGATATATTATCAACCTTCAAGCTACCAAGGACTGACGCCTCCACAGGTTTTATTGCCTAACAACCTTCCAAATGCCCCCTAAAATAATTTTCTGACCTTATAATACGGCAATATCGTGGTGCTTAATCGTGTAAAACATCATTCTGCCAGCAATTTTCGTGGACACCGAGGCGTAGAACCTCTAGACTCGGTGCATTATGGTTTTAATGAAGAGTAATGCTACATTATTATGATTTACTTCCTATATTCCAGCCCATTTCCGCATGTATTGTTAAAAATCGAATGAAAGGTTTGATGTTGAATTGGAATTCACTGTATAATCTGGCGAAACTGAATTCATTCCGATGTGTTGAACAAAAAGAGAGAACAGTGATGTAATTTTTAATTTATAGATTTTTAGAAGTCGACTGATCCCGAATATTTCGAGATATTCAGAATTGAAGTTGTGTTTTGAACAGAAATCTCCGAAGAGTAGACCCGTTTTTCTAAATTTCTTATGGTTATTCGAAAACCCGAATTATATTATTTTTCTTTTCGGTGGTAAACAATTCCCAATTATTGTGACATTCGTAAAAATGCTGACGCAATATAAAATAGCCGTAAGTAATTATTGCGAAACAATAAACATTCTGCAGGGACATGGGAGAATTTGTCGATTCCGGTAAAACACCACAAACAGTTTCGATTTTATTGTCAATCAACAAATTTTGACATAGTTATTTACGATACAAGTGCAGAGAAGGCACTGATAATCTTCAAAGAGTTCTATATTAAAAAACGAGCGAGATTTTGAAAGAACGTGTGTTAAAATAAGCCTTCTGTACGATTATTAAAAGTTTTTTTTTTTTAGTTTATTGAATTTTTATTCAAATTCAAGGAATATTTCCAAAAATATCGATTGATGATTTTCGCTGTGAAAAATATTGATTGGCAGAACTGATTGGTCTCTCATAAATTTGACAGATAATAAAAGAATCTCTGGCAAGAGGCCAACATGTTCTCAATAAATATCACCATGAAAACTGCGAGAATGAGATGTGGTTCTACAAGATGTGACACAGAATTAGAAATAGTATATAACATTACTAGCAAGGTGAGAGGGTTTTTACTGGCGAATGGGGGATATAATTGACGAGCCGCAGGCGAGTCAGTTACCTCCTTGAGCCAGTAAAACCCGTTACCATGCGTGTATTGTTTTATATTTTATTTGTTTCTCATTTGTAAAAAGGTTAGATAAATAACAAAAAACACCTCAATAATTTGTCGCAAATGTCGTAAGCTATGGAAGCGTTGCCATGAACATGTCTGTTTATTTCTCTTTACATTTGTTTTGGCGAAAGCGAAAATGAATGTACAAAAAGGAATTATTGAGGCAGCCAGCAGTGTAGCATCAAGTTTATTACCTGCAAAATCAGCTTCAAGGTACGAGCGAGAATACGACGACTTCAAAAAGTGGCCAAACCAAAAATGGTGTGATTGGGCTAACTGAAGATGTTTAGTTGGTCTACTTGAATCAACTATCAGCTAGATTCAGCCCTGATACTTTATGGGCAAAATTGTTTATGCTGTAAAGCTGCTTGGAAATGAAAGAAAATGCCCATGTTCGCAGGTGTTTTTCTTAAAAAATTTATTGAAAAATATGACGTTTAGTTGTCATTTGCAAATTTCAAAAGGTAATAGCGTTTCTGAAACGAAAAAATGAGCGTTATACGCCAAGGAAGGCCAAGGTATCAAGTAAAGAACAGGCTGGAAAATTTCTTCTACATGCTCCTGATGACCAGTGGTTGCTGGCGAAAATTGCAACAATATTTGGGATTTTTGGATGTTGTGGATGTGACGAAATTGCGATAAGTTATATCTATGATTCGGTCAACAAAAAATCGAAATATCTAGCGAATTATTTGGTAGTAAGGAGAGTACAAATGTTCTGCAGTCCTAGAGTTCAGCAGTTTCTGAGTCAACAGATGGTTCATCATTATCTAATGTAAATAATACTACCAACTTGTAAAAATTTTGCAAGTTGACTGTCAGTTTTACAAGTTAGTGACTTGATAAAATAAACTTTCTTGATTAATATTGTGTTTTTGGAAACTGATGTTTACAAATGAGAAACAAATAAAAATATTTCCAATTCTCTACTTTGTATTTATTTAAAGACATATGTCATGAATTAACAGAATATAAATATATGAGTTGGGGATGAAGATGAGAAAGTCAATTAAAGCATTTTCGAATTACACACTCGACGAAAGTGAATCGACATGGCGTCTTCCGCAAGCAAGTAATTATCGAATTATTTCCTGATGTAACTTACTGCCTGCATAATATCGGAAAATTGAACATGTACTAACGATCTGTATGACTCAAACCAATTAAAATGAGACACCGTCAATATGACCGTTTGGTATTCAAGAGTGAAGTTATGAAAAGAGACACTTGAGAGACAAGAATATTCTTGGAAGATGAGGGCTTGTTGAACAGATGCAGCCAGAGAGCGAACAGTGACATATTGCAGATGGTGATGTTTGAATCTGTCAGATTGATCCAATTATCTTAGCTTTATCGCGCTAAGATTGCGAACAATGTAAACACAAGCTCGATGACTCTTCTAATTTATGAAAACAAGAATTTCAGATTTTCCTATTAATTTCCAGATGAAGTCAGGAATGGGCCAAGTGGTGAAAAAAATATACGTCTTTTTCTGGGCTTTTTAGCCGTCGTTTATTAGAAAGAATTTCACCCACATCTTAGGTAGGTATCTTCAGAGGATTCTTGTTTTGAATTTTGTAATTCGACCGTAGTGTTATCGACCACTCTGTGGTCATTTTACAATCTTAGACCAAGAATTCTTCAAGATGCCTACCACAGATGTGGGCGAAACTTTCATTAATAATAATAGACCACATCCAAAAAGCCTGGAACACTGTCCTAATCTCATTATAATGGGTAGTGGAATACTAAGGGCGGGTTTCACAAAACTTTAATTGTGCAATTGAAAAACCTTACGTAAATTCGAACCAATCGAATCCCTCGTTTTGAAAATTCAACGAATCGCGGTGGCTCCAATTTATTTAACGGTACAAACGAAGTTTTGTGAAACCGACCCTTACTCTATTTATTATATACATAGTCTCTTCCAAAAAATTATTGTCATTGAGGGCGGCTGTGGTAAATCTCTAGTTTAATTAGCGTCAGAAAATTTTTTGATGTTCACATTTTATTTCGGTTTAAAGATTATGTTCTTGGATTAATCGCAGAACTAAATCTGGATTCGGGCATTTCTCGAGTCTTTTGCAGGTTAAAATCACGTAACTATTCAGCTGATGGACTTTTTATATATTAATTATGTTTTTTTGAAATAGATCTCAAGGCTCAAAGTGAGAACTAGGTCAAAGAAAAAGACCACACTGAAGAAGAGGCATATAACTAAAGTCTAATTACTAATATTCTGGATTAGAGTTATTCTCAGCGGAGAGATTGAAAGGTGATTTCATAAAACTTTTTATCAAATACTGGTGTTGTTCAATCATATTCAACCTATCAATAAACAAATGAAATTGTAATTTTTCACTGAGATAAATGCTTTAGTTCTGAACCGAACAATCTTCTGAAATTTTTTTCATCCTCTGCAATCATGTGTCAAGCTCAATAATTTTAGGTTATTTCTGTGATGGTCCCACATTCGGCCTCACAGAAATTTTTACTGTTACTGATGATATTCTGAAACCATTGTAGAATACAGTTTATGTATTTCCATGTAGATCAACAAAAATCGGTTTAATTTAATAGGGAACAGCATAATTTAGGATTTAAAAAACCAACCCTGTATAACTCACGGTCAGCGTAGAACATTAGCTCTTCTAGCACAAGTTGAATGAAGTCTTTGTACTACTAGAAAAGTCGTGATGGGTGAAAAAGTATGTCTATTGTTGAAAGATATAAAAAATTTGGGAAAATTACCAAAACAGTGGATTATTTCAGAATATACAGGATTGATCAAAACTATTTGATACATAGTGCCTGGGTAAATTAATGCAAAAGACTTCAGGATATGATGTTACAATGAAAATCTGTATATATTAAAATGAATTGCTGTGCGTTAGGTACTCTAAAACTTGAAAACGGCTAGACCATTTTGGCTAATTTTGGTCTTGACTTACCTATTCGTGGAATTCCAGGGAAGGTTTGAAACGTGAGATAATATGAAAATGAAAGGTATTTAAATATGGGTTTTCCTCAGAAATGGAGGTGATCGATCATCATTACATCTATTACTCGATTTCAATAATTTCTTCAAGTGAGGACGACGCGAAGTTTGCACAAATCACCAATGTTATCAATTAATAATACAAAAATAATAATTTAATATTTCGATTAACATCGGGTATCATGTTCGGTTATCTATGTCAATATCGGCTTCGGTGATCATTTGTGAAAGTGACATTTGAAGCGTTCAAATGCAAAACCACAGATTTGATGTATGAGCCGTTCCGAGCAAAACGAGAAAAACCTGCCAAAACCATAGTTTTGAAATGAAAAACTCCCAGTTTTGACCATTTGAATTACGAATGGAGGCTTTCAAAAGTCTACTTATGAACCTGGGGGTATAAGAATCAGATTGCCAGCAACGTTCTCTATTGTAATCCTTCCTTAACTCATTTTCTCAGAAAATGTCAAATGTCTGGTTTTACATTTAGACGCTTCATTTCAAGTTACGTCCTCTTATTGCAGTTGATATTTTGTGATAGATACAACTCACCTCAAAGTGTGCGAGAACTTTTTTGTCAACTTGGTTAATTTCAATTTGCGATGCCGAGAATAAAAAGACATGAGATAAGAAACCGCGTCACGGGAGGGCCCATGCATTGAAAGGTTGACTGATTATTTGATTTTCGGAATATAATTTCAGTTTTTTAGGTATAGGACGTATATATACGAAAAGTTAGGGAAATATAATTGCATCTGGTGAGTGGTGTGCCAATCAGGATCTAGGCATCTTCAAAATTTTTCGTGTTTGAAGATAAATAACATTTGACTAATAATAACAATAATTTTAATAGCCGATTTGGGCAGACGAAGTTGCGCGGGTCAGCTAGTAATAAATAAATCCGTGGCGGGACGTCAAATTGAAATCAATAAATATCAGTATGAAATATGTACGAGAATGAGATATTCCCACATAACTAGAGAAAAAAATTATCTTTGTGCATTTGAAATCACTTCCCTTTCTTCTCGCACTGAATTATTCGATATGTTTCGATAAATATTGCTGGCCAGGTGGAAAAATTCAAAGGAGAAGTAAGATTCAAATAATAAACTGCAATGACTAAATGAACATTAAAACGTTAAAATGAAAAATATTGTCGGTTGCCGATGAATTTTAAACTCGATTTTGAAGAAACTACTAAAATTTTTCAAAATAGGTTAAATCTGTAGAGGATGCTGTGCGTGATCCTTCTCATATCTTCTCCTCACATTATGCTCAGTGCTACGAACTAACCTCAAATAAACAAGCTCCACTTATCCACTGCCATCGTTTCCCAAACTACAATTCATCCAAACACTCATTTCGCCGTCCAACACAGCACCGTACTTTGCTCCCGATCAAGCCTCACCGTAAAACTGTCTACCGCGCTCAACACCGCTACCGTTGCAGATCAATCGAGAGCGACACCGTCTCGACATTCGATTTTCCGACGGTTTCCTCCTTCGTTAACGGCACGAGAAATATGCACGTACACGAAAAGTCCGACCTTTACAAGAACCGACAGCTAAATGACGATACGAGCGTCTTCGCTCCTAGAGTAACGAACGGAACGCACCGGCGTTTTGTATGCGGATCGCGGTGGTCAGGTAGCGATAGGTACTACGAAAGAAACACAAGTGACGGTTGTTTTACCAATGACAGCCGTGATTTGATGTGGACGACTACTTGTGAACCGCAGAACTTGACCGTTTCTCATTCAATCGTTGAATTATGCTAGAGGTCAGTTTGGAACAGAGTTCATCGGTTCTTTCGATACGTTGACATACATTTTTGTTATGTTTTATGTTTGTTCTTCGGAAAAACGTGTTTTTTTCCTTTTTCGTAACTCACGAACTTCCCGAAGTTTATGAACCTTTTCCGGTACGTTCTTCCCTAGATATAAATTATGAGGTGCTCCAATACTTTGGTAACAATTGTTCCCGAAATACAGATATAAAACGAAATGTTCATTTTGTAAAAGAACAACTTTGATATTCTCAAAGAGAATAGTATATTCTAAAACAAGTTGCAGAATGAGATCCTATTCCAACACGAATGCGAAATTCGAGCATGAGTGTTGGAATTGCCTTCTGCAACGAGTATTAGACGATATTTTCTCTATTTCAGTCAAGTTTCGTGAAATACTCTCGAAATTCAAATGAAAATTCAGATTAGTCACTTTTTTATTGTAGCTTGGCAGTTGGTGTGACTTACGAAATTTGACAGATCACGGAATTAGAATTGATATGATTCGAAAATTGATTGGATCGGAAGTCAGTACTGACAACCACAAAACGAAAAATATAACTGAAAACAATGCTGTAATGAGTTTCATTACAGCACTACTTTTAGTACTGTAATGAACTCATTACGATACTGAAATAGAGAAACATTATTTATGTAATTCCACATATGCAAGACACTAGAAAAATTATGAGCAAAGTATTTAAATACCGTTAAATTAATTGGAGCCTCCGCGATTCGTTGAAATCGCACAATTAAAGTTTCGTGAAACCGACCCTTTGTCGTTTATCTCGAAATGGTCGAACACGAGTTACGAGTTATTGATTTGAGACCATCGGTATGCTTTTTTGAATTTGATATTCCTGAGCCCCTATGACCCGCACCCTTCTACTTTATTTTTCAAATGGAAATATGTGGATTGTGATAATTTGGTTACCTATTCAGCGATGTGGAATTCGTTGTGCCATTTTTTATGAAAAAATTTGGAAATAATTCACAAGTTGTGATTGGAAAGTACTGCAATCATTCGCATTATTCTTATACAGTAGAATCCGCTTATAATGACATCGAGGGGAAATGAAAAATACGTCATAATAACCGGAAGTCACATAAAGCGGAATTTCAGCAAAATTGATGGTATTTTTCTTGGATTCAGATTTTGCTTTATTTAAAAAATAGCTTCTCTTACAAAAAAAAAACTAAATATAAAGAACTTCTTCATTTTTTAGAAAAAATAATCTGAAATTTCAGTTTGCGTTTGTTTTTTTCGACTTGAAATAATAGCTTCCTGTACAACTTAGAAATAGCTTCAATGGATGTCATTTTGTCCACAAAACACCAATAATCTCTTCGACGATCTGGATTATCTTAAAAAGCATGTCGTCACGCGTATGTCTCGTATCGTATCAAACCTCATCGCATTAAAAAGGGTAGGGTGGCTTCAGAAAACGATCGAGCGGTCACTATAACCGGAAAAATTTTCTAAAAATCATGTTATTGTATCTGAAATCATGTCATTGTAAGCGACATGTCATTATAAGCGAAGTCATTAAATCCGGACCCTATTGTAAGGAGTTTTGAATGAAACCAAACTTAACACTGCATTTGCGTCATTATGAGCGATTGGTCAGTATAGCCGGCGTCATAATAAACGGATTCTACTGTATGTACTAACTATTATCCAGGATTTGTAATTTCGGAAGCCTATCTCCCTATGCTCTTTTGAATTTCAAATCTCTCACCCTTTACCCTCCACAATACTCTACGGTTTTTTTTTTCAATAAATCAAATTACCTTCCATTTTATGTAACACATGCAGAAGGGGTAAGAAATATCAAATTCAAGAAAGCATACGATAAATTGGGTCCGACAAAAATCGACGAATGCGAGTATTTTCCTTAATTATTCTTCGTACAAGAATCACGAGTTGAGATACTTTTTTGGCACGATGTACTAAGGAAAAATAGTTTAATTTACAAATATTATGATCATATGAAAATTAGAAAAATGCTTCGAATATGCTATCAGACAGTAGGCCTCGTGTTTTGGTGGATAATAAAAAAAGTTAGTTTCAAACTTTGAACAATGGTTATCCACAAGTTTCAGTTTTAGTACCTTTTCTGTTTAATTTATATTTGTGTGATATTCTAACTAACTATTGTATTCAAAACATTCATTCAAGCTGGTAATATTGCTCTGGCTTCCTAACAAATTCTCACAGCATAGGAAGTATGCTTTTCACAGATTTAGAAATCCTGCGAATATTATTTTTAAAACTGGCGTTTGTGTCCTATTGGTGATGAAAACGAGGTTTCATGTCTCATTTGAACTTACTACACGAAATGAAAAATATTAAATATGATGAATTTTTTCCAGTGAAAAATTTCCTCTAGAAAGTTTCAATGATTTTCAGACATTTTCGTGAATAAAAACGTTATGGCATATTTTCGAAATTGAAAATATATCAAAATAAAAAATAAAAATATCGTGAAACGGTTTCCACTAATGGTGTTTTCACGCAAATCGGGCCCAGGACTCCTTCAACTTTTTTACCTATCTAGTACAGAACTACCAGAAACTGTCAGATACCCTGCACAGTCTTACCTTAACTGCAGAATTGAGTAGACAAATAGTTATTCATAATACTAGGGCAGAAGGCATTGATATTCTTCCACGGGTTCAAAATTCAAAAAGGAGCCACGAAGTGACGTGTTCTTGAATGATCGAGTGAACAAGTCTTCTTTCTGTACGAGTATTGTACATTATTTTTTCTTATTCACTTTATTTTCATTGAAATTCGAATGAATGTCGTTTAATGATTTTTTTATTGAAAAATGTTGAGTGGTAGAACTATTTTCGGTATCATAAATTCGACAAATACTAAATAAATTTGTGGCAGAAGGCCAACATAAAATTATTAAATATAACCATGAAAACTATGCCAAACTATTTGCCACAGAATTGGCGAATATTTATGATACAAGTGCAGAAGGCATTACTATTCCTACAAGAGTTCAAAGTTTCTAAAAGATCTAGGCGTCTGCTTTTTTCCCCTTCATGCAATAATCTTGTTTTATTAAAATCTATGAAATGGTTACAAGTGATACAATGATCAGAAAAACCAGTTGTCAATTTGTTTTGAAGAATTGACTTTCTATGTTCATCAACCCATATCTTAAGAGAACGACCAGTCTGACCTATGTAAAAAGCTGGGCATTCGTCACAAAAAATTTTATAGACACCACTTTTTTCAAAAGTTGTTAAACTATCCTTTCCATTATAAAACATTGATTTTAAGTTTTTCTTGTTGGTACATACAATGTCAATTTTATTCCGTCTTAATCTACTACAAATATTGTCGCTTATTTTGTGGGATATAGTTTATATAAGCAAATTTATCAATACAGTTATTAATTTCGGTGGGGTATATACTTGATAATAGTTTTTTATATTGTTTTTTGTCAATTAATTTATCTATTATATATATAATATATATAATATATATTATATATATATATATATATATATATATATATATATATATATATATATATATATATAAGACTTGATTGAAATGGAGGAAATATTGTCTAATACTCGTTGCAGGAGGCAATTCCAACACACATTTCGCATTCGTGTTGAAATAGGAGCTCAATCTGCAACTTATTTTAGAATATACTATTCTCTAATTAGTTGAATTTTTATAGAACTTGAAGAAATATTTCCATAAACAACGTTCAGTGATTCTTCATTGAAAAATATTGATTGGCAGAGCTGTTTTCTTCCTTATAAATTTGACACAGAATTAGAGAAAACCTGAATCAACACTGGGTTGAATCTCAATTTGGTTTATCGTAACAGGCATTGCAATTACTGTTCTTACAAAACTGATTCTATAGATTAAATTGAAATTCTCACATCTTTCAATAACCAGTAAACTTTCCATAGGATTCGTTCTATACTTGAATATTCTTTATTCAATGTGCTGATGTCTCATTATGAGATTTCTTCAAAGAGTTGTTTGAAATGCAAGTTTTTCAACATTCCAGTTGATAATCTACTTGGCGAAGAATCTAATGATAGAAGTAGCGAAGTGGGAGATCTCTAAAGAATACTCCGACGGTTCTCCTCGTTTAAACCTCATCTCTAATCCAACCCTGAGAGAAATATAAAGACCGTTGTTGCCCGAGATGCGATAACGAGGACAAGATGCCTTATCAGAGAAGATTACTGTTGAATTTTGTATACGTCCCGTCGGGACCTCAACTCTCCAGACAAGAAACTGAAGAACTTCAATTAGAACTTTGGTAAGTTAATGTTCCAGGGAGCGAAGGCCGAAGCAGTTTTCATCGTGGATAAACTCGAGTACGATTTTTAATTGGCGGAGTTTTTTTTCTCGGGGCTCTTTCATCTAATTTTTCTCTGAAACCCGACAGAGTTCACGGAGCGATATGCAGATTTCATCTTTGAAAAACAATAGATTTTTTAGTGCTTTGATTAATTTAATTCGAAACTGAATGAAAAAGTCTTGATGGCAAGAAATTAGAGTTCAGTGCTTCTGGGACATACTAGTTTTTATCTTTATCTTCATCCATGATTCCTTTTGATAATGAAAGAAAGACCTCTGCATAACATTTCTGCACTAACTTGTCAGGGGCCAATTAATTAAAAAAAAATATGTTGCTTAGCAATGAGAGAAGATTTATCCTTTGGAAGTATAAAACTTTGGAACGTTTCGGAATCTTTATAGAACTTCTCCAATGGATAAATTCTTGAATTCATTAAAATCTGCTGAATCATGAAAATTGTTTGATTGGTGAATTAAATTTTTCATATTGATTCCTAGTTGTCGATTGTTCCATAGACCCAAATAATTTCACAGAAATGCAGAAACGTCCCGTAAAATATTCCAATAAATATCTAGAACTCGATCTAGAACGTTTTTGCCGGGTAAATAAAATCCATCGATAAAGCTATGAATATCTTAAAAAAATTTAATTAGCTGGAATATGAATGGTGTTACCAAAATTATTTACTTACAAACCCCAATTATTTTTCTGTTTTCCACGTATCCTAGAGCCCTTTTAGAAACAACCTGTATATCAGAAATGAAGGGAAATTCTAAAACAAATTTTGTGAAATACTCTAAATAAAAATTCAGATTGATGACTTTTTTATTGTATCCTGGCAGTTGGTGCGACTTACGGAATTTGAATTGATTTGATTTTAAAACTGATAATATAGAAGGTCAGTACTGACCACCACAAAACGGAAAATATAACTGAAAACAATTCTGTAATGAGTTCATTACAGTACTACGTTTAGTATTGTAATGAACTCATTTCGAAACTGAAATAGAGAAAAGATCTGAGAGTGGAAAGGGGTCAGTTCTTAATGGTGAAAAACGGTTAATTACAATTCCATAAAGCATTAATATTGAAGAAAACATAAAGGATTCCATCTGAAAAATGTGTCAAATGCAAACTTTTTCAGTAAAAAAATTGATTTATGAAACTTATTGAGAATACTCACACCTTATCTATAATTTTTTTTGTATTGCATTTCGATTCTAGTAGATCTTCGCAATCTTTAAGACAAATATTTCGTCGTTTTTCATTGAAAATTAAGGTGCTTTTTCGATATCAAGAATAAGGTGAACAAATTAGTATTTTGAATCTGAAAAATTTCAGTGTGTTTCGGTCAAGAAAACGTAAGCTTTGTTTCTGTGAAAGAATAAAAAAGAAATTGTTGTTTGAATTTTTCACATGAATTTTGAGGATATGTGAAAGAAGTGTAATACAAGAATTATTTTTCCATTTATTTTTGATATATTCTCTTACTAATTTTTTACTTTTAACAATTTTCGCAGGCTTCAGCCCTGGACTAGATTTTATGCGACTTTTATGCGACTCGAAATGGCGTTCACACACTGCATATTGCATAACTTATAATTTATGCAATCATTATTGGAATGTTGATTTTTGTGATGTGAATAGCCCATGCGCTAAATCAATGAAGATATTATTGAAATTATAGTAGATTCTCAAAACTTACCTGAAAATAAAGTAGGATGGAAGAGTAGAAACGACTGAAATAAAAAAATAAATTGTAAATATATGTGTGTAGAGATATACTTAAATTGTGAATGAATGAAAAAATTAACTCCAAAGAAGTCTGAATATTCATTTCATTCAATTTAAAATTCTTTCCTAATTCTGTAGGTGTAAAAATTACCAAACAAATAGCAAACAGTATGCACATAGTTAACTTTGAAAGAAAGAAGATATAAATAAAATGAGTTCAGTAAATTTGACTCATGACGTAACATCGGAAAATGAATTCTGCAAAGAGAAGATAAGGGGTTGCAACGGTAATAATATCTTCCTTGTCATTTTTTGTGTGTGTAGGAATAACTTAAGCATAACGGGATATCTTACAGAAGTTACCGAGTTGCTAATAAAGTGCGCGAAGGGATTGTATATTTGATCGACAAGAACTTTCAGTATTCTAACAAAGAGCTTATCATATCGCTACTATTTGCCCCCTTGAGATTCCTAATCTCATGATCTTTTATAGGATTACAAAAGACAGTTTTTCTGTCGTTGTCAGTATATCCCTACCAGCATTCATAGTGGTCATCAACACTCATTGTACCTATTCTAGAGAAATTTCTACCTGAGGATCAGATAAAACCATGTCGCCATCCATTAGGCGGATTTCGTGGTTATGTTCTTTCCTTACAAAATTCCAAATTTTTCTCGACTTACTGGTTGATGATTCTGAAATATACACATCGTCGAAAGTGTTGCCCCCCTAGCTTTCTCAAGGAATAAACAATGTATATTCTGGGAAGCGGATGAATATTTTCTGCTATTTCTACTAGATAGAAAATCTTTGTTTGTTACTCTCTGTTTTCTGCAGGAAGAGACAAAATAAGATAACAAAAAAAAACTAAAATTGATGGATTATTCATTTTTGATTTTATAGTTATTCTACAACCTTTTCTTTCAATCATCTACCCATTAATCAAGTCCTTGATGAAAATTTCAGGCATATCGTTAAATTCTTCCTGAAGGGTGGGTTTTGGCCACTAGATATTGCTCTCCTTGAGTACTCCCATACGTGCTCAAATGGATTCATATCCGATGGGTTTGCTGGTCAGTTCATTCTCTGGATATTGTTCTCTGGAAGAATGTACTATAGATACCGTTAGATTCCTTCGAGTAAAATTTTCGATAGTGGTCTTCTCTTGCAGATATTTTGGGTCGACCAGGCACTGGTCTCCGGGCAACGCTGCCGGTTTACAAGAAAGGGGTCATCTCGCGCCTTACTTGAGTCCGTGGAATACTCAAACGTTGTGCAATCTGGTGATTCACACAGCTTCTTGATGTAGGGCTACTATTATTGCCCATTTAACTGAGAAATTCTCTCGTAATTCGCTGAAAACTGATTAACTTCGAATACATCTCATTCCAGTCAGTCATTTTAACCAAAATACAATCGAAATCTCGGAATTCGAGATAATTGGCTTTAAATTTGTGAAAGCCTTCATTTTGACATCTCAAAACTTGTTTCAAGCCCTATCGATTGTATGGTGTCCGCGTCTATAAAATTATAAGGGTCAAAGGTGAAAAAAAACTAAACTTTGTTCGTGTTTTTCTCAAATATTTCGGTTTCTCCCAGTTTTTCGATATTCCTATCTATTACAAATACACTGCTCCACATGAGTTAGGGATATTGACTTAAATTGCAAAAAAATATAGTTGTGATGAAAATTCATATTATTATGATTTCAAGTTGCACAAAATCTTGGTCTCAAGTGAGAAAGTTACGTATTTCGGATCATGATCTGAATTTTCAAATTTGAATTAAAGATGTAAACAGGTTACTTCATGGTTTCTTAGTAGGCTTAAAAACTGCGCTCAACACTCAGCTTTCAGAATCATTAATAAAAAATGGTACTCAACAGTCTACTTTTGCTAGAATTAGCCTTCAAAGTCAGCGAGGTGGAAAGAATCAAAGAACTAGACGTTTACTCAAAAATTCTTTTTTGCCATTTTAAGATTTTTCTGATTAAGCTATGATAGAAAATGCTGAAAATCAATGAAAATTAGCTTTATAAGAAAAGTTTCAGATAAGAAAAAGAAAAAGGTATGGCAATAAATCACACATCATGTAGATAAAAAGAAATTTATTTATAAAATTTTACAATAGGTTTTCAAAGTGGCCACCTCGAGCCTCAATACACATTTGGCATGGGATGTTGTCCATGTCAACTCCAGGCTGTGTTTCCAGATAATTCATCAGGATTTGTTAGTTATCTTCCTCATCAATTTCAATTGTCTAATTTTTTGTGTATTTCTTTTACCATAAATTCACCCTGTCGAATTGATTCTTATCAGAGTTAACATCTTATAATTTAGTTTCAAAATGTTTAGGTAATGTTTTTCATATTTCACATTTGTTTCTTTTTGATCTGATATTATTTCACATTATTATCGAGTGTGTGAATTTGGTATAACTGTTTATTGACTAGTAAGAATCACATTTCAACTCTGGAAGCGTCAATAGTAATGTTCTCAATTTTCCATTCATTCGATGTAAGATATAACCCCACACAGAACATAAAAAAGCTCACTGTTCTTTCCAATTGCACTTGGAATTGTACTTGAAATAAGCTCATATCAAAACATCAACCTAAGTAGGTTTATGTGACTTTTTTTATCACAAAACTGTGAACTATTGGCTCGAACTCAATAACTACAAACTACAACTAATACCCGAATCGCAAATTATAAAACCGCATCAATTAACTAGAAGTCCAACAGCCACAAATCCATCAGATCCTAATTCGAACAACGAATATATAGACGTTGTTCTAATCGCTGTCTCACGCCTTTCAAACCTTTTTAAATCTGAGAATCCTAGCCTATGGGATTTCCCAGATCGAACCGGAGGCAGATCAATGCGGGAAGGATTCATATACCACCGGATAATTCGCGTTTCAGACCACCGTTTCATAGGAACCGCTGAACACGCTGCGCATTATTTCCTGTATTGAGGAGCTGAAGGATGATATGTTCCGAATGAACGCTTCGAAGCCGGAGACAATTAAGGAGCCGGAGGATTGTATGTCACGATGTTCCATGACACTCCTCTTCTGATGCCGTGATTTATTAGAAGTTGTGTCATATATTCTCATGTATCTCGGTTTTCGGTCAAAAAAGTCATTTCGATTTCAAGATTAATTGACATTGCTGCTTTATGCGGAAATATCGTTTAGTAATTCTTGCATTGAAAAATGTTTGTTGGCAGAACTGTTGTTGAATCACAAATTTGACATACATTTTATACATAAAATTCGAGAACTAATGCATAAAATGGAAAAACTGTGCTGAAATCACTATAAAAATACCTTTCAAATGAGGTTTCACTCACCCCATCTTCCCTATTCAAAAATTGGGGGTGAGGGTTGTAGTAGCAAGGGTTGAAGCGCTATGCGTCCGTAACCTACATCTTAAGTTTTCCCCTTCGAAACAGAAATCGACCTGTTCGAGCATTCCAATCGAAAAAATTTATTTCGTCTGTAATCTCGTCTGTTTCGTTTTCAAATGGACACCCTGTATTATGAGGCATTGAAGTAAAGTATAATTTCAATATGTCAGGTCATTCAATTTTACAATATTAGTATTAGTATTAAAAACTTCATTCTTCCAGAAGGCTCACATTGGATTGCAATTATTGATTAAGCCTGTGAGTGAAACAAGTAAATGTATAAAATCAGAATACTTTGTCATGTTAATAGAGTTGGCTCAGCGAGTATTCGAATAGTATTGGTTCCCGTAACTTATAGACTCTTCTATATAATCTTTGGTCACTTCCTTTTAGACCAGTGTTTTCCAAACTGTGGGGCGCGCCCCCCTAGGGGGGCGCGAGACTGTTGCAGGGGGGGCTCGCAGCTGATTTCAAAATTTCATTTTCGAATACAAAAACTAAAAAAGTCGAATAGGTGTCAAAAAATTAATCAGAAAAACAGTTATA
This sequence comes from Hippodamia convergens, assembly GCA_038502775.1. Classification (NCBI taxonomy): domain Eukaryota; kingdom Metazoa; phylum Arthropoda; class Insecta; order Coleoptera; family Coccinellidae; genus Hippodamia; species Hippodamia convergens. The sequence continues at coordinate 11,585,766 of CM076608.1, read as the reverse complement.
GAAAAATTAAGGGGAGCACAACAAATTTTTTTCCAAAGAGGGGGGCGCAGGTACAAAAAGTTTGGAAAGCACTGTTTTAGACACTTAAGAGGGTAAAACATGTGGCCGAATTATATATTTGTATTGTATCGTTGTTCGCCCTTTTTTTTTAGTTTATGCATTTTATCAATAATTGGTTCTATTTGCAGTTTCTCGTAAAAGCCCTGGTTTGAGGTGTTGGGAAGAGAATTGTTGGAATTTGCTTATTTTCTTCACTTGAGAATCCATTCGGCATCCATTGAGTCATTTTGTTCATAATCTTTTCCATAATACGATAAAACTTTTTTCATTAGTTGCGGGGCCAGAGTTGGCAGCTAATCAACTCAATATATTTCAAGGGGATAATTTAGAGCTTGATGAAAAACTATAAATTGAAAAAAAAAATAATACATTTTTCACATTCTCATTAGGTTTTCTCGTTCATAGTTTGAAACGTTTCATCGTTGTTTGCAATATAATTCAAGATTTGAAATTTAAAATAGCGATCCCAAATAATTCAAGTCCAATCGAAGTTTATAATTGGTTGAAGACATTCTGAAGAACTTCAAATCTACGTAGGTACAGTGTTCTTCAGAATATTGTAAACAGCAGTATATTCCTATCGACGCTTTGAGTGAGAGACGAGACGAAAGAAGGATTACTCAATGCAGGAATCTCTTCACAAGAATGAATTCGATATTTTCCGCACCCATGCTTTAGTCGAGATGAAGATTGGATTAACCTTTTCCGCAAGAACGATATCCTGGGATTTTCCCGATAAATCTTCCATGTATGTCTATTTTTTGTTAGAAAGTTCGATGCTCCGTATATTTATGTTATGTCGTTTCAGGAAGTTTTTGAGTGCTTACTATTACAGAAGTTTCATCACCGTGAGGGAGTATTTCCATAATATTGTATTTCAGTCTAGACCGGATAATATTGCAAGTGTTTTCGAAGTTCTTGAATGACGAATAATGTATTTTTGTGAGAGTAATTGGCGACAATGTTCATATGAGTTTGGCAATATTTCTCTAGACCTCATTCCTTTTTTTTGTATAAACATTTTCGTGGATATGTGAATGTGGTACTCCTCATTTTATTATATACAAGCTCATACCCGCGGCTCCGCTCGGTTATATTTCAATTTAAAACGGTACTGATAGGTCCGCAACCTCACATTCATATCCTTGTATCGAAGGAGAGTCAGGCACGTGTATACGTGACAAAACGATGTCGCCTAGATTCAATAATTTCTTGCTCAAATTCATACTCGTTCAAGTTGCTGTAACTTTCAAAGTATCCATTAGAAAACTATACTGTAAGAAGTATTTTTCATCAGGAATAAATGCTGCAGATAACAGTCACATTCATTTTTATATTGATTCATTCCATGCCAGTCAAAAGCCCCTCTTCAAAGTGACCATTATGTTGAATTGAATTGAAAATGTTAAAAATGGCTACGGACATTCACATTCATAATATTAGTATGGATTGTTTATTCAATGTGCTGTTAAAATCTGTCATTAGTTTCGCAAAGTTCGAAGGGTTATTATGAAAGTGGAGTTCTTCGATCATGATTTCAACGTGACAACATACGGGTATTGACGAAATGTTAAATTATTTTCACTAAATTGATGGTTAAAAAAATTTATGGTCTCTCCTGCCAAAATTTTCACAAATGTAAGACTGCGTGAGAAGCGTACTAAATCATGGTTCCGATTAACGAAACATCATACAGGGTGATCAAGAACCGTAAGTCGATTTTATCTCATTTTCACGGTATTTGACTATGGGAATGATGAAATCTCAAAAGATAATATACATATACCGAATGGATAGTTAGCATGATATTTTTAAAATTTGGCAATTTCATTCGGACTATCAGGAAATATCCTGGTTTATTAATAATAACCAGTTTGTACCAGGAAACCATGTGGCCATCCATATGAAAATGAATTAACCATTAAACGCGAATTTTTTTGAATTGATAGTTTTATTGCCAGAGTTTTCCCAAATTGATTGAAAACGATAAATGACAAAAAAATGTTTCCAAATAACTATGAAAACATGAAAGAAATACGATTTTAAATTTTTTGAAAAATAGATAAATTCGAAATTGTAGTTGTTATCAAAATAAATACCATTTTTAATTCATATGCTCACAAATCTTTCATCATGCCTTATGACTAATTGAATACAAATCTCGACATCTAGTAGCATCAAAAGAGACATCTCCAGTAACATTCTTGAAAGAACTGCTTAGAACCTTTTTCACTCTTTGAGACTTGAACAGTGCTACTCAATTATGGCCCCCATGCGCCATGTAAAAAATTTTTTTGTTCAAGAATCCTCTGAAGATGTCTTTCTCAGAAGTAGACGAAACGTTAGGTGAAATAGTTCCTAATAGCTGATAAGACGAAATATTTCAGGAGAGCACGGTTCTGAAACCATCACATGCAAGTGCTCAAGTTTTAAAGAAACACCTAATGCTAAACCTTTTGTATGGATTTGATATCCATGGAACAAAACTTCGCAACATTCATCATGAGGAACTTGTTCAAGTCAGAATGGAATCTTTTCACGATATCTGATGGTATCTACTAACCGAATATTCGCTAAAAATTTTCTCTGGAGACTTCTGCAGTGCGGAAAGAAAAAAATTCCTGTCAGAATTTATCCGCTTAAATTCAGAGATGCCAACGAAAATATCGTACAATAAATCTGTGGGGGATTTGGCGTCAGCCCAAGCCGAATTATTGGATTTCCCAACGGGTTCGATGAAATAAATATTAATCAGCACATTCGGTTACAGACATTATTCAAATTTATTTGATGCCAACGCTGGGAATTATCACTTTGGTGTTCGGAAATAATTCGTTTCGCCTCATTTGATTTTGAGTAGGCTTAGTTACAATCAATAGGCCAGGTTATTTATACAAATCCTCTGGGCGGAGTCCTCTTCTCCAATCACCCATCCAACAGCAGTTTCGACACATGACATTGATACCTTCAAGGCATAAAAATTATAATGTTAACTGCGATATTGGTTTTCAAGGACCTATACCAAGCTGCATTCTGAGACGATTGAAGTGGACATTCAGGATCTCTCGACCGAACAATCAGTCCTTCGAAAGTTCACTCCTTTGCAAAATCAGTGGATTGAAGAGTCACTCATTCGAAAGTGACGCCCGCTTTCTCCTGATTGGCCATCTGGCTAGAGTGCAATTGTCTGTCATCTATATCTTACCGTTCCTTAAGGTTGCAGGACGTTAGGCAACTAATATTACCGTAAAACGGGGTAACATTGAACGATTATTTCTTTCAAAGCTATATATCTTCGGTTAGCAAGCGAATGAAAATCCCAAAAAAATATATATCCCGGGCATCAGTTAGAGCTAGCTGCTGACAAAAAATTAGATTTCAAAATGATCAATAACCTTTTTTTTCAATTAAATCATGGATGTTCAAAGTTACCCTACGATCGGGGATACTTTTAACGACTATGAAGAAACCACGCGATTTCGATTCAACCTCTCTGAGAGAGTTTCTTTGAACACCCCAATACTAAAAGTATATATATATATATATGTACATAATATACTTAAAATGACTTTTTTTCCGAAATAGTATCAGGCATTCATTATCACAAAAAATGAATCAAAAAACAAAAAGTTTTCCTGAAGAATAAAGTTGTTATAAACTGAATTAAACTAATATTTTGTAATAATAGAAAAAATAAGTATCAAAAAACAATAAATAGGACTGAACTGTCTAGTCCCAACTTCTCAGATATAGGCGAAGATGATTCGCACTAAACAAGAGGGCTCCTTCCTTTTCTGCCTACCTTGGGATCTTGCCGAGCTGTGAATGATTCGGTGATCGGTATAATTCCCTCGTCGAGTACTTATTGCCAGCAAAACTCACGCTAAGAAATTTTTTTTTCTCAATTTATTTCACCGGAGCTTTCCCTGAGATTTTTGAAACTGAACTATAAGTGGCCTATTTTCCTGCACCATGTTTTTTTTTGTAAAAGCGGATCATTTTCTTTAAGAAAAAACTGCGTTAGTTTTCAACCCTTGAGCTTCATTGAACACGTTCAAAGTTACCCCGAAAACGATGACTAAGCACATTGTTCTCTGAAAAAATAAATAGAACAAAATGTGTTGAAGTATTTGAAATTCCTTTGCTATACTGTAGCTAGGATAATGTATTGTTGTAGCAGATATATTTTAGCATGTAGTGCAAATACTTATGGTTACAGCAACAAAAGTTTGCAGACCATATCGAACGTGGATATTTTAGGTTCGAAGTAACATGTCAGGATGGCTGACTCTCTGAACTTATTTTCATGTGGATGCTGTCGTGCCATTCTTGAATGTGTTAAGAATTGAGTAGTGAAAATCAGATGTCGCTGAATCTAATAGTTTTTTTTACCGTAAGTCGATGTAGCAGAATTAATTTTTTGTTCAAAGTTTCCCCGCGGTTCAAAGTTGCCCCATTCTACCGTTACACCACGTGTTGATATAATTGTATGAATAAAAAATATAACGATTTCATTCGTTCCTATTCGAGTTGTTGACTTTTTTCGCTTCGTTGTCAGAAAGTTCCTGAAATTGAAATGCATTATTATCATATTGATATGACTGTTATGGTTTTCATGTTTGGCCGTGCCAACGGAAGTTGTCCTCAAGCATGTGGCCTTTGAGGTCTAGAATATGCTCCCAAAATATTGAAACGTTGTTTTTCAACTTTTTTGGTTTAGTAATGAGAGGGTTCTTTTAGGTCTCGATTACAGAGATTCAATTTGACAGAATGCCGACGTTTCGATTTATTTTAAATCTTCATCAGGGCTCTACAATAAACGATACATATGAGTGTGGAAATTCCCTCAGAACATATAAAGTATATATGATGGCTATACACTAAAACAAGAAATAGGAACACAAAAAAATACTTGGACATTCAAAAGAGAAAAGCATATATGATCATCTTATTTTAACTATTTTTACAACAAAAATTTTTTCATTTTTTCTATATACCTTTCAATCAAGCTACTCACATTGCCAGTTGGTCTCTATTGTCTTCTCATAAAATAAAACTGAGGATGAAACAACAACATACATCATGCGGATTGAAACTTGTGTACTTGAATATGTAGAATGGAAATGAACTGGACGGTTTATATTCAGTGTTAATTATCTGGTATCACGAAGGAAAAAACGAAACAATATGTATAACCAGCCAACAATGACTTCTACGAATATTTAGATGATAAAATGCGTAATCTCTGTATCAGATCGAAATAGGCTGTGTTTAGGTTGTCAATATCGCTTCTCTTATTGATTGAATTCCTGTCTTTTTTTTTTTTGTGTTCCTATTTCTTGTTTTAGTGTATAGCCATCATATATACTTTATATGTTCTGAGGGAATTTCCACACTCATATGTATCGTTTATTGTAGAGCCCTGATGAAGATTTAAAATAAATCGAAACGTCGGCATTCTGTCAAATTGAATCTCTGTAATCGAGACCTAAAAGAACCCTCTCATTACTAAACCAAATTATTATCACAAGGGTCGTTACATTATTCAAAGTTGTTTTTCAACGCCCGGTATAAACAAGGGCACAGAATTGAAGAATGGCGGCGTTTGAACAAAGGTCGAAAGCAGTTTATTCATATGCCCTTCTCTCTACATTTGAATACCAATGGAGGAGAATGGATTCGCCTTTGTGGTTCATCGTTTTTCGATGGCAACAACTGATAGAAGAAGCTTTGGATTTGCAAGCCACTCACGCTACCTGTTCCTAACGTAGACGAGAACCCACGCAACCTGTTTATGTTTAATTCTGGGGGATTTGCATGGAAATAGGTTACTCCTCTGGGTTTCTGCATGAATTCAGATAGTTTAGAACTCAAAGGTGGCGTCAGGGGGGCATTTTGAATATCTTAAAATTGAATAACCGTGGCTGGGCTATAAAAGATTGAGTGTGAACATTTGAAATGAACTAGAGATTCTATCAATAGGTTTGTTCTGGCATGAAATTTACGAACCGTCCCAAAACAATATTCGGAATTATATGTGAGCGTGTCCAGTCTGAATCATAGTTGCGAACTGACTTAGTTTCGTAATTTGCTTGAAAGCAAAATCACTGACAGTTGTCATAATCCGTTAAACTCTATATTCTTACCTACCGGCCAAGCAAATTAGACTAGTGCCTCGAAATAATTGATGGATTTGATGTTGGAGATGACTTCACAATTCAGTTTGCAGATCACATGAAATATTTAGGCATAATAATAGACCCACATTTGAGATGGAATTACCAAATCGATAATGTCGTCAACAAAGTTCGTAGGATGATTCCTAAGTTCAGGTTTTTCAGGGGATTCTGTGACACTTATCTGTTGAGGACATAGTACTTGGTCTTGGTGCAACCTCTCTTGGTACATATATGGACTACTTGGATGGGGAGGAGTAGTGAAGCATTATCTACTTAAACTGGAGATAACGCAGAAGTGGTTGTTGAAGATAATATACAACAAACCCTATCGTTTCCCGAGTGAACACCTGTTTTCTGAATCTTCCGTTATGAATCTACGGCAGTTGTATATGCTGGTGCTTGCGGTGCATCAGTTCAAAAATATTCCATCCTCAAAATTTAATGACCACTCCCATGGGACGCGACAAAGAGGACAAATAATTTCAACACCAATAACTCGCAAAACCATAGGACAACGATCGCACACATTTTTAGCCCCTCGGGTGTACAATTACATACCAACGCGTGTCAAAGCAGACTCTACATTAAGAACATTCAAGATAAAGTTAAAAACCTGGATAAAAACCTTAAGTCTCCAAGAGGTTACAAACCTATTGGATATAAAAAACTCGCATGTGCATGTCTAATATGAGGAGATCGGAACCTTGGTCGCAGTATTGTTTGATTTCTGGTCGCTGGTGCAGTTATTAATAATGCATAGGTGGAACAAAAAACTATAAAATGAAAAAAAAAAAGGAAAAAAAAATCAAAACAAAAAAGTCACAAAATTAAATGCCTCAGACAAGGTGCCTGCGCACCTTCGAGGTATAATATATTTAGTTTATTGGCTGTTTTAGTTGTTAATTTTGTTAGATTGCATTCAATGTTTGATGTGAATTGTAAATAATTGTACCTCAAAAAAAAAATGATATCTTACATCAATAAACTTATAATAATAATAATAATAATAATAATAGTTCGAGAAACTGTTTTTATTTGTTTCTCATTTGTGAACGTCAGTTTCCAAAAACACAATATTAATCAAGAAAGTTTATTTTATCTAGTTACTAACTTGTAAAACTGACAGTGAACTTGCAAAATTTTTACAAGTTGGTAGTATTATTCACATTAGAAAATTTTGTTTTCTCGTCATATATGTTGAGAATCATGGTACAATTGTTATTTCCAGTAACCCAGATTTTTGATGATGAACCATCTGTTGACTCAGAAACTGCAGAACATCTGTACTCTCCTTACTACCAAATAATTTGCTAGACATTTTGATTTTTTTTGTTGATCGAATCATCGACATAACTCATCGCAATTTCGTTGCTCTTCCACCCTCCTGCACGTTTTAGTGCTAAAATATCTCCAGCCGAATCCGCAACCATAGTGGCTCCAGTCAGGCGAAAAGAGTGGCCGGTGTATAACTCTGGGTCTTTTAAACCTAAATATTTCGCTATTTGCCTTGGGACATCACCAATAGTGGGCTGGTCAGCATTAAGGGAAATGCACTTTCCATGTCGGTATGACAAAAAAAATCTTAGGCTTTCTGTTCCAGGTGGCCGAAGATTTACATATTTTCTGTATAACATGCAGGGCTTGAAGCTGCAGCCATCATCGGTTATGGTGAATCTTCTTGTTGATAAATTTTTTGTTTGCCGCAATGTCACAATAACGTATTTTTCCATATCTTCTACATCATTCATGTTTAAGGAGAGAATTTCGACACATCGACAACATCCAAAAATCCCAAATATTGTTACAATTTTCGCCTGCAACCACTGGTCATCAGTAGCATGTGAAAGAAATTGTTCAGCCTCTTCTTTTAGCCTGCTGCTCGTCAGTTATATCCTCTATTCGACAGTAAAAACCCTCTTACCTTGCTAGTAATGTTATATACTATGATCATTTATTTAGGCCTCTAATATGATTAGTTTGAGTTTTGCCCCCATTTCCTATTTTAGGTTTTTCTCGAATAGCTCCTAAACTGTTTTATCAAAAACTTTCAGGTATGTGTTCAGCATTAAATTCTGCTTCTAAAAAGTACATCATATTCTGAACTACACCAGATCTGAGTGTAATTCAGAAATCATCAAGTGTATTTCAAATCAGTCACTTTAATTTCAGAAAGCGTCAATTGAATTTCAATTTAGTCATTTGAATTTCAGAAAACATCAAATGTATTGCGCATCACTGAATTGAATTTCATTTGACATTTTCTGAAATTCAATTGACAAATCTGAATAACATTTGATGTTTTCTGAAATACAATTGACTAATCTGAAATACAAGTGATGTTTACGGAATGTCAATTGACGATTTCTGAATTACAATTGGAAATGGTGTAAAAGTTTTATAGAAATCTTAAGTCAAAATATGGCAAATTCTTACACTTTTGGAAAAAGCACATTCTTTAAATATAAAACGTGAAATATCTATGGAACTACGAGCTTAAGAACGAAATGACGTAGAATGACACTTATGAGACTGCTGAGCATCTTCAGCAGGACGAGCTACTGCGGGATTTAACATTGTGGTTTGGAGGGGGGGGTTAAGTTTTTATCACAATATTTATGATGGTCTACAACTCTCATTCTGACATTTACTTCTGAAGCTCGTAGTTCCATAGATATTTTACGTTTTATAGTGAAAAAATATGTTTTTTCAAAAAGTGTAACAGTTTGCCCATATTTCGACGTATAATTTCTATTAAACTACTTGTTCTTTACATAATGTCGTAGTACCTTTTAGAAGGAGAATTTAATGCTGAGCACTTTTGAATATAAAAAAGTATTTGATGAAGTGCTTAGTTTAGGAGCTTTTCGAGAAAAATCTAAAATAGTCCGAAAATTTATACTGGGAAATTTATACACTTTGAAATTGGGATAAAACTAACACTAAAAAATTGTCACGATTCTACAAAGATGAATGAAAACTAGTTATTGTCTGACGAGACTCCGAAACGTTACGCTTAAGAGTTCGAAGTGTTTTATTTTTGTTCATTGTAAGGCAACAATTTCTTCTCGTGAAGTTTTGGCCCCTGACAAATTACTGCTGAAATTTTAACGCAGGGACCTTTCTTGTATTATCAAAAAAATTTTTCTAATTGTTTCTTGTTTCAGAGACTGGCAGAGAAAATCCAAATTAAGTTTTCAGGAAAATGCAGAGACCTTCCAGACAATATTTCAATAGATATATAAAACTACTCTCATGGAAAACCTAATTAAATGACTAACCATTTTTTGAAGCTAATTTGCTTAGCCTACTATGCAGGTGAAAGTTTTTTGTTTTTATTTTCCTGGAAATCCCACCCTAACCACAGAAATAGACCCTTGATGCTTGAAAACACGCTCCCATAATTCTTTCAAAGATTTTCGATCACTGTATATTAGATAGAGGTATTGTATTTCCAATATGTTTTTCATTTGAAATGAGGAGAGTGAAACATAAAAAAACCACCAGACACAGATTTCGAATTAACAAAATGATTCAACTCATATCTTTACAAATGCTACATGGAACATCAGTTTTTCACTTTGGCTCTTGAGGACTTACAGAATTAAACCAACTTTGAATCACCTACCGTTTACGAAATCCTAAAATTGGTAGGATAAAAACCATGCATTCGAAGTGCAGTTATTTTCAAAAAGTTTTTCCATGTATAAGATTAAACGCTTTCCACCGAAAAAATACGATCCATGAAAGTTATTATACTATGACAGCTAATTGAGGAGAGGCCTATTATTGGCTATCTAACTTTTCCGCAATTATATGACCAAAATTGCAGATTGTTCAGTGTTCGCTTAGTTATCAGAAAAATTAACGAGAATAATAATAGAAATTGCCATTTTTCAGGGACGCTAACGATCAAAATAATCATTCGACTGATAAGTAATACACCCCTTACTGGTGCCTCGAAATAAATTTACATAAATATAGTTTCCGATAAACTCACCAATAATGAAATGTATTCTGTCGAGTGCTTCGTGAACATTAGACCCAAACGTGAGAAGTTCGGTTTCCTTCTATTTCGGTTCTAATCATTTGATAATACCTCAACAAGTAATGAAAGAAGAAACGAATGATTCACTAGAAGACAGTTTGAGAAGAATATCTCATGGATCGAAGGAAAAAAGCAAAATAAGACAGATTCTAGATGTCGGCCCAATTATATTATTTTACATCACGTTTTCGAAGATGACAACGCTAACTACGGAAAATCTGAACTTGGAAAAAGCTTGTTTGGTGAACATCGGATTTAACGAATCAGTTTGCGAAGCTATGGTGTTGAGGAACAAAAAGGGATACACATCGGATCAAGAAATCGAAGTGCAAAGGCTTGTAACGTCCATGGTTGCCTACAAATCCATTGTATTAGGAATAGTTCCTTTTTTCCTCCTACTTTTCTTAGGATCTTGGAGCGACAGGCACAAAATAAGGAAACCTTTCATCCTGATGCCAATATATGGGGAAATTATAAGTTGTTTAGGCTGCCTCCTCTGTTCTTTCTTCTTCCGCGAGTTGCCATTAGAAGTAGCAATTTTCTTCGAGGCAGTACCTCTAGCAGCCACAGGATACTGGCCATGTTTCTTCGTAGGAATTTTCAGCTACATCACTGAAAACAGTACGGTGGAGGCCAGAACTTCGCGAATGGGCATAGCGGTGACTTGCAAGAACATTTCTCTGAGTTTAGGCATAGCCCTAAGTGGTGTTTTCTATAGGATACTAGGTTTCAAAGGCGTATACTGTACCTCTATTCTGATGTTCCTTTTTAGTATTATTTATGGTAGCATTGTACTGTCGACGAAGAGGACATACAAAAGGACAAGGAACCAAGTGAATATATTTGCAGATATGTTCAATTATAAGCACGTCCTGAATACGATATCTGTTCCATTCAGAAACAAAAATAAAAAAAAAACATCCGCCCTCATCGTTATTCTGATGATTGCGACATTGAGGATGGGATCGTACAAAGGCAAGAGAATTTTTGCCGAATGAGTCGAGAATCGAATTGAGTGAGATATTTTTCAGGTGAACAATCCGTGACGTATATGTTCACGAGGAGACAATTCACTTGGGATGAATTGGACTACAGCGTGTACCATACCTATCAGTTTCTAACGAATCTGATTGGTGAGTATTGTGGAATATATTCTTTGTTCCGAATGTTTTCGATTCATTTTTTTCAATAACAATATTAATAATAAGTTTATATACAATAAATTTACAAAATTCATAAATACTAGATTCTGTCCAAGAAAAAGACATATAGTAGCGAACAAACACTTTATCGCAAAAGCTAAGTCTTGAATTAGGATTTTCGTTGATCAAAAAATTGATGATACATTCAGCCTAAACTTACAGAAAAAAGCTTCATTAAATATATCGGCAAGAACTGAATGAAAAAATCAAAAGTGCCAATGGAAAACAGAAATAATTATAATAAAAATAATAAATGCCTTTATTGATGAGGATAATGTTTCAATTCATGCCAAAATATCTGATGGGTGAGGTTTTCTAGACACTTTTCATTTCAAATATCCCCATAAAAAAGTGTCCAAGGAGGTTAAGTAGGGATTATCAGGAGGCTATAGAATAAAACTTCGATATAAAGAAATCACAGCATTCTCGAGTGGCGTTAGACAACTGCCTTAGATTAAGACGAAAAAACCTATATTTTCCAAACACTGCCGGAATTAACACCAATAAAATATATTTGAAATCAGAAGAAAGAGCTCTACCAATTAGAAAAATAAAATACAGGGTGCACAATTTAAAAAACAATAGGTCACAACAAATTATCAGGTTTTCGATGCCTTCATGAATTTCTCAGTACTGAATTTTGAATGCCCATAAAAAATACTTCAAATTTGCACATTCAAACGTTTTTGTACGACCAATATTAACTGAGATAGCTATCGAGAAAAATAAAAAAAATCACCCTGTTGTTATTCATAATTCAGGAGAATTCTCTCTATTTAAGCGGTAAAGAGGTAACTTTTTTTTATATTTTACAATTCCTTCATTGTAGTACCTTGTGATGCACAACATTTTCAGTTTTTTTTTCCCAGAATGGGAGGACAAATAGGACATTTCAGGGTTCTATGGTATTTTATGTTATCCCCCGCCGTAGAAGAATCCAACAAAAAATCTTTCATAACAAAGAGTTCATCAAAATTGAGTTATAAATGGTGTAACCTACAGTATGGCCGATTTAGTTTTATATATTAAGATTGTGAAATGTTCGGGGATAAAATTTGGAATTCTCCTTTAACACTATGATTGATATGATATGAAGAAACAATTTCTTGCTAGCTCCGAGTATTTATTTTTCTCGATATTTCTCTATTTCAGGATCAATAATAACCATCACCATTTTCGCAAGTTGGTTGAAAACAGATGATGCTGTTATGGGAATGATTGGTATGATGAGTAAGTTCATAGGATGCTTAGGAGAGGCATTCGCTCCTAGTTCACTTTATTTTTATCTAGGTGAGATTAACTTGGTTGATAAAGAAAAAAAAACCTCTAAAAAACCAAATTTTCGTCTTTCAGCCGCTACATTGCATATGACTTCTGGCACTTCGCACATGGTATTGAGGTCTATAACATCGAAAATTGTCTGTGCAGAAGAGCTCGTGCAGGTTTTTTCAATTTCAGCTGCTTGTGAATCCTTATCGCATTTCGTTTTTGGACTTCTTTACAGTTACATATATCACCGAACTATTCATTACTTTCCAGGTGTTTTCTTTATATTAAGCAGTGCTCTTCATTGTGTATCCTTCTTTTTATTCTTGTGAGTCGATTCTGTTCTGAATATTCTAGTCTCTACTGATTATTTTGTTCGCAGTTGGCTGTATCGATTCAAATCTCATAGAGCGAAAAAGGAGGATGTTGGAACCCAGACAGAAAAAGAAGTGATGAGCAAAGAGGTTACGTCAGATAATGAAGAGTTTTGAGAATAAACGACATTGATACATCTGATACAAGAAGTTTTTGGTGTTCAGTACAGATTGGATAATCCGAACATAAAGTTCCCAGACTACTGTGCGGATTTATCAAACATTCGGATTTCAAAGTTCATAATTTACAATATCTATAGTCCGAAAAGAGGCTTAGAGGAGGTTTTCTCCAATGAATGAATTAATTGAAAGGATAACAATTAACTATCGAAATATAAGAAAACTGGCGAATCTGAAAGTTTTATTGGTATTGAACAAATTAATGCTGAAAAATAATAAAACGTGATACAATTATCAAACAGAAAATGCTCACTATTTCTTCATAATCAACACACTTTTATTTTTGAAATAAAATAGGTATTGTTTTAATATGATACTATAGAGTCGTCTGACCTTTCTTCTGATAATTCTTCACTTCGATTACTCTTTGTCGTATTCTCCTCAAAAAGATCAACTCATTCACTGTTAAGTGATTTTTTCGGTCCAAACTGTTTTATCTTCGTATTCATCATTCATTTGATTGATTGTAAGCATTACAAAACAATTCGAATTTTCCAAAAATGTGATTTTTTTAGAGATCTTTCAAGTTTGTGAAATAAAGTTCAGCCGCTTCTTCTTAGCTTAAAATCAAAGCCTACAATATACCTCGAAAGATTTCCTTCAAACAAAATCATTCGACGTGTTTCGGAAAATTTTTCCAATCTCTATGGGATAAGAAATATACGGGATGGCTCGTCCGAGAACAAACACCTTGTATGTACTATACTATATTATTAAATGATTCTGTATGAGTTGCATTAAGTTCGTTTGCTTTATGATGAGTGAGATGTTTCGATTGGATTCATTTTACAGAATCGAGTTGTTCTGACTACTTAGGCGTTCGGATTATCCAATCCGTACCTATTCAATTGTCTGACAACTTGTTCACTATCCGTAAAACTACAAATATATGGAGAAAGCGATCTCATATGAATTTTTTTAAACATTCAGAAGTTCTGAAGAATGTGAGATTCAAATACGAAATTTTTTAGATTGTAAATCATGTTATTTTCATAATAATATTGGGAATGATTTTTCTAGTAGATTGGGAAAAGATATTAATTCAAAGGAATTCATGAAATAAATGGATTAAATACTTTCGAAATTTATGTCGAACGCAATTTTATATTGTATTAAATACAGGGTGTACCAAGTTCGATGGCATATTAGGCGTTTCTGGAGAACTAGACTTATTTGAAATCTGAAAATTGGGATTATGATATTGTTTGACATTATCTACCGAGTACCGAGCTCAAATATTCTTGGAGCCTTGCCACTTTCAGTTATACAGGGAGCAAAAAAAAAATTTTCAAACAGATTTAATGAATTTGACGCTACGTACGACATAAAATCAGAAAATCCTAAATAACTCAAGAATTATCAATTTTACGAGCATCAACATGTTAAAACATTATCATCATTTGTCTTTGTACAATCTAACGCAATCATAAAAAAATCTCTTTTTCTTCAGGTTTTTCTCGATATTTTTGAAAGTATTTCGACGAATGCAACGATTTGAGTACGAATGTATTCAGACTTGCATACTCTGTCAAATTCAAAAAGAAAAAAACAGAAAAAAAAATTCTGAAAATTTTTTTTTCGCCCCCTGTATAACTGAAAGTGGTCAGGCTTCGAGAATATTTTAGCTCGGTAGATAATGTCAAACAATATCATAATCCCAATTTTCAGATTTCAAATAAGTCTAGTTCTCCAGAAACGCCCAATAGGCCGTCGAACTTGGTACACCCTGTATATTGCATTTCAGGTGGAAGAAAATAGTCAGAAATGGTCATTATCGAAGTATCTTCTTAATTATTCAGAAGTGCAGATGGAAACAAGGCAACTTACAGAATTTAAAACAATAATAAAAAACAAACCTAGCCTGGAAAAATGCCTATCCTAACTTTCGAAGGTATTGCTCTGCTTTGAGGAGTCATTCATTTTACAATGGATAATTTAAACGATAATATCCAATTCGTTTCTCAATGAAAGGTTCAGTTTCTATTATAATAGGTGTCAGATCAAGTTGTGTTTTGAAAACTGTTTTCATGTTGTATTTGGAAGCGAACCTGTTAATGAAATATAGATGAATTCAAGATAGTAATCATCGAAATGAATACCATTTTCAATTCCCAGGCTCAGAGATCTTTCGTCATGAGGTTGGAGAAATGATATCAGATTTTGTCACTGAGATGAGAGATATACTGGTTTCGGCCTTGTTGGGCCTCAACAGTATCCCGTACATCTCAGGACAAAATCTTCATAAAAAACTTAGAAATTTAAAGCAATTGGTTGTTAAGTAATGAGTAAATGGACCTTATCGAAAAAATCATAAGATTTGATGAACAATTCTGCTGCTTTTAACAGGTTTGAGTTGATTTCCAACTTCCTTAGGAATTTCATTTCTCCTTTTCCGAAAATTAATGTCGTTGTGTCGCAACCACTAAAAGCATGAAGCTCTGTTTTTTGAAACAGAAGAAAACTTTCCAATTCTTTTTGAGACTGTAAATCCAAGTGTTTTTTTTTACTATTTTGAATTCATCTATGTTTCAAAAATGTTCTCGATATGGCCTCCGTAAAGGCAAAGAATTTTCTTTTTCTTTAAAACACTTGGCTTCACAAACTCAAAAAGAATTGGGCTTTTTCCATCACTTTGAGAAACTACCAAGCGGGCTCTGAATAGAGCCACTGCTAAAATCTCATTCAGTGAAAGAGGAAATACAGATTTCTTTTTTAGCATTTGATTGGAGATGTGAAACTTCATTTTGACGCAATTGGATGTCACCACCTTAGTAGTAATATTTTACTCATTACTTCACAACCAATTGCTTCAAATATCGAAGTTTTTTATGAAGATGTATGGGATACTGATGAGGACCGACAAGGTCGAAACCGGTATATCTCCCATCTCAGTGACAAAATCTAATATCATTTCTCCAACCTCATGATAAGAGATCTCTGAACCTGGGAATTGAAAATGGTATTCATTTCGATGATTACTATTTTGAATTCATCTATGTTTCAAAAATGTTCTCGATGTGGCCTCCGTAAAGGCAAAGAATTTTCTTTTTTTTTCGAACCTGTTAATCCACGATTGTCGTTTGGTAAGCTTTTTTCCCTTTTTCTGAATATTTAAAGTCTCAATATGTACTACTTGGGAGAACCTATTTATAGAGAATTTTTGCGCATCATTTCGTAGAACTTTCTTCGATCAGATTGGCCATTTCTGTTGTATTCGCGTACGCACATCACTAAATTCCCTCAGTAAGCTCAAAAAAATTTTATTTCTTTTCCTCTTTTATTGTATGGACCTGTATTCGAACTAATCGAAAAAATCTGTGGTCTGCCCCTGTGCACGAGCGCAGTAGTTATCGACTTGCGGCATCCACCTTGGTTGAACCTGTTTCACCATACTTATTTATGGAACAGTTAGAGCAGCGGCTACACGAGCCAAGCGGTCAGTTAGATAGCATATTGTGACACCTGTGGAAGTATTACATTCCTCCGTCATGCTGCAGATATTCTATGTAATTGATGGTGGATATCCTAACCTAGTTGGCTAATCAATTATCGAACTATTTCTCCAGTTTCCCAGACGTATCGGTTTCGATCCCCTTACATTAATTTCTATGGGAAATTTAGGTCACTGACACATTTATGATCTGCTCTTGTTATCTTGCAGTAGGGACTTGATTTTTTTTTAATTTGAGTTAAATATCGACGCCATGTTAGAGTGAAATGTTCCAACAAATTTCAGCGAGATATCACAAAGTGACTGTTTATATTTTACTAAATAGCTATTACGGTAATTATTGGTAGAAGAAAAACGTTTGAATGGACAGATTTGTAATATTTTTATGGGCATTCAGAATTCAGTACTAAGAAATGGATAAAGGCATCGTTAACCTAAAAATTATTTGTGAAGTGTTGTTTCTCAAATGGCACACCCTGTAATTTATTTTCCTAATCTGATTTCAAATATTTCTACTTTATTGTGGTTTTTTTCGGCAGTTTATGAAAATTATAGGCTCTTTTGTATAAATCTAAGGCAGTTGTAGAACGCCACTCGAGAATGCTGTGATTTCTTTATATCGAAGTTCCATTCTATGGCTACTATGGCTACTCAACATCATTGGACACTTTTTCATTGGGATATTTGAACTATAAAGTGTATATGGCCCGTCCGAAAAATATT
Organism: Hippodamia convergens; assembly: GCA_038502775.1. Lineage (NCBI taxonomy): Eukaryota > Metazoa > Arthropoda > Insecta > Coleoptera > Coccinellidae > Hippodamia > Hippodamia convergens. The sequence goes on along the minus strand of CM076608.1, from coordinate 11,568,286 downwards.
GAAGGTATTAAATTCAGATAGAGGAAGAAATTGACAACCTCAATATATTCATTAAATAGTAAGGAAATCCTTAAAAACTTGGGAAAAAAAGATATCGACTCTGTCTAGAATTGAATAGGGGTCATTTAAATACCTTATTTAACTTTCAGTTAATAAATAAATAATATAAATAGGTATCAGGTGTTTCATTATCCACGGTTCCTTTGATATAAAATAATTGCATCGTTCTCGTGTGGCATTCCACAGCTGTCTTAGATTTGGAAGAAAATATCTATATTTTTAAAAAACTGCCAGAGATCAGCTCAATAAAGTATATATATTTGAAATCAGAAGAGAGAGCTCTACCGATTAGAAAAATAAAATACAGGGTGTGCCATTTAAAAAACAAAAAATTTTTAGGTTAACGATGGCTTTATGCAATTCTTAGTACTGAATTCTGAATGCCCATGAAAATACTGCAAATTTGCCCATTTGAACTTCTGCGTACGACCAATATTAACTGAGTAAAATTGAGTAAAATATAAACTATCATCGAAAAAAAAAATTTGTACTTCATCAGTTTCGGCGCAATTTTTATATCACCATAAAAAATTTTTAGTATATTGGAAAATTAATAGTTGATGCCATTTATTTTTATATTATTTCGTTCCGAAAAATAAAATAAAGTTGAATTTCGGTGCTTGCAGAACTCAAGTTCTTGTTCAATTGGAGGTAATTGTTGAATTTCAGTTGTATTTTCGAATAAATAAATAAATTTATAATATGTAGTTGCAAATTGATTTCTTTTGAACTTGTGTTTTTATCAAACATGTGAACGAACTACAAGATTCGATGAATTTATACATTTTGAGTTGTAAAAGTAAATGGTTGATTATTTGCCTCCTCATATTATCAATCAGAATGATGAAGCTTGAACAATAATATTTTACTCATTTCTTTTATTTAATTCCTTCTGTGAATGGTTTCATGAAGACATGAAAGTTGAATATCTTATTTTTCATAATCTTAATTCTTGTGATTTTGCTGTTTAAATCTGGGTTACATTGAAATATTTTGAAGACCTTTCTCTTAATACTTCATTATTCATTACTTTTGCAATCTGTTACATAATACTTCACCATACACTCTCGTAACTTTTCAAGCAATTACTTGATTTATTTTGTAGATATAATATAGTTTTCTCAAGGACAAAGTTCATTTCGAATATCAAAAGTTACTATCCTAGGATGAATATGGGAGTGAGGTTCACTAACATAAAGACAACATAAACGGAAAAGATCAAGCCCCCTTGGTACATAGCGCATGATTGCTGATCTTAGACAGAACCAGAATCAATCCAATACGGTCGAGTTTCCATCTCAGATCAAGAATCCCCTGAAGATGCCTGCCGCAGATGTAGGCGAAACGTTAGATAATAAACCAATAAGCCCGGAAGACTCTCTCAATGTCATTATATCTCGTCTTGAAAGCCTTAAACTATTTATCACTTGAATTCTTGTTGGTTTTTTCGATGTTAAGCAGGAAGAACCTACAATTTAGGACTTCTGATCAAGTTTATCACCAATGATTGACACAGCTTTTTCTTACATAATCATTTTCTTTCATGAGCGCATAATATTTCTTTCATCTTCAATTTTGAATGCATATGCAGCAAACCTCATTCATCACTATTCCAATACATTGTTCAGAATTCAAATAGAATATAAAATAGTTGGTCTAAACAAAGCAAAACATTAAATTTTCATTGACTCGCTGCAATACATGAAAAAGTTAGCATAGGCGAAACATTGACAAGAATAAAAATTAATAATTATCAATATGTCGAGAATTAGGCCGACAAAAACAAGATCACTCCTCAGAAGGATTTCGGATGTTGCAATCAAAAATAAATATAATTTGTGGTTACCACAAATTGTTCAGTATTTGCCGAGATAAGTATAGCATTAACAAACTCGAGAAACTTTTCAAGGGAATCAAAAGCCTTACATATCTACACGTTTTATACCTTGCTGAGGAAATCGGAGAATTTGTACATATTTGGCAACACCTCCTAAATCTAAATATAACTTCAATTCATTCAATAGAATTTTTTTACACAAAAGCAAAAATATATACCTGATATACCTGAGGCGAAAAAAATTCAATGCCAAGTGATGGGATCATTAAGAGTTGGGGTCTGCTCAAGTTCTTACAAATTCTTCTAGTCTATTCACTCTACCTTTGACGCCTCTCACTCTGTATGATTATGATTCACCAAACATTTCTCGCAATAAACCTATATTAAAATTGGAATAGAATAGTCCGAAATTTCGGAGCTCACGAAACACATTCTTAATATCTTCAAAGTTATTGTAGATAACGAATCTGAAACACACGATGTAGAATATTTGCTCTCACTCTCACCTCAAAATTATAGATCAACATCCCACTAACAAGTAACCAATTCCTAACACGTTCTAAACAATTAAAAATTCCTATTCAGATATGATGATGAAATCTTGTTTGAACGTAGCTAAAAATTTTATGGTCCTCGTAAACCCAATTAAGCCTGAATCGTTCCATTGTTGAAATTCGAGATAAAACAAAAATGAACTTGATTTACGATAATGGCCTAGTATAGTTTACGTAGAGAGAGAGAAGTAGAATTATTCTTCTTGTTGTGTTTTATCCGAAAACACTTATATTATCGATTGAAATTAGATTGAGGTTTCGGAATACAGGAGTTTCCTTTTGGTGAAGCTTTTCACTTTCTAGATGATAACGCTAGACTGCACAGTGCAGCCATATTTGAGAATGCACTTGGTATTTCACATTTACCAATACCTCCTCACTCACCAGATTTGAATTGCGTAGAACATGCATAGGATATGCTCCAAAGAAGATTAGATAATCATCAACCTACCCCAGAATCCTCAAATGATCTGAGAGAGAGAGAGAGAGAGAGCTTCAGCCCCGTTAATGGAACCAAATTCCTGAAGAAATGTTCAACAACCTCGTGTGTAGTATGCACAGAAAATGTCAAGCTGTTATTGATGCCCGTTGAGGCCATACATTGTATTGATAGTCTCAAAATGCTTGAATTCTCTGGGAATAAAATTTCGTTATTTTACTAGATTTTTCTTAACCACCCTGTATACGCTGCCGATCTACAGGCTAAAATAAATGTTATTTCTGCAACTTGAAATCATATCAATATGAATTTTTATCACAAAATCTCATTTGAACTATATTTTTTTTTGCAATTTAAGTCAATATCCCTAACTCATGTTAAGCAGTTTAATTTACTGTTGCCTTTCAGTTTTAGTCATTTCTAACCTAGGACTAGTTGAGACTAGAAGCAGTTCTAAACGGATTTAGTAGATGAACGATATCTCCACAAATTTAAAGTTCCCAATTATCGTTGATGTCAATAATAATTGTCTAGAAGAGAATTTGTGAACTACATTCTCTGAGGTTGTTTTGATGTGTTTGTCGATTATCCTTCAAAGAGAATCTGAAATTATGATCCAAAACGAGCAAGAATGCTAGAGAAAAATAGATTCACCAATCTCAAGTCGGAGTTATTTCAATATTCAAGTATGCATGACACACAAACACAGTTTTCACTGACTAAAAAGAATTATCTTCCGTCAATGAGAGAATCAGAAACCTGTTTGAGTAGGAAGTAGGATAAGCAAATTGAATTGCGTTCAGCCGCCAAATGAAAGAGGTCTTTGTCACGTCAGGTGTTTCAGCGTTCTCCAAGATTGGATAACATTCAGTAAATTTCGGAGATTTGAAAGAACTCCGGACTCATTAGTGCGAGCATAGAAAGGCATAAAAGAATTCTTGGAGACGACGATACGGAATTGGTGAGATACAGTTAGGAGAGATAAGAATTGAACCTGTGGTCATTGATGTAATGAGGTAGAAGGATATCTGATGCTGATTTCGAGTTGAATACATCAAGGATATATAAAGTTTTCTTTCATGAATCTAATCATTTATCGTATTTCCTAGGAAATTACAATTTCTTATCCTTCATCATTGACTATCGTTATGATTAATGTATAGAATTGTTTGTTTTTCAAATTGGAGTCTTGAGGGTACCATAACATTGTAGAAGTGGAAAAAAAAGGTTCAATAGTCCAAAACACAGATATCGAGGTGGAAATTGTTAAAACATATACTGCTCCACAAGAGTTAGAGATATCGTATTCAATCGTTTTGAAAAGTATGTAATCTATGAGAAAATCGATGTTATTGATTGTATTTCGATATTCCCTTCAACTTGAAAATGAAAAAGAAATAAAGTGTTTATGTCAAAAATTATGAGAATAAATGCAGAATTTGTGAGTCCGTTTGCGAATTCACGGAGATTGTATCTTTCTAATTGCGTCATGATTTCTTGGTTCTGGGTAAACCATCAGAAGCTACTCAGGGCCAATTTTGGCATATAAAAACCAGTCTTCAAGCGGTAGTTGAGTCTCAATTGACACCTTTATAATACCGGTCCTTAAAGCTTGTGCGAGTTAGAAGGAAGGATGATTTCTGTGTAGGCTTCGTTTCTGTGTCCCAATGTCACCTTAATACAGCATTTTTGATCATGTACTGAACAGTGAACGATTCAGCGCGTTTTCCAATTAAGAACCCTTTTTTTTCTCGAAATTTTAATCGTTTACTCTCTGCCATACTATCTTTGTTCTGCCAAAAACAATTTAATAGTTAAACCTCTTCTTTCGGGTATTTCAATTCTTTTTTTCACTAAGTATATGATAAAACTTTTAGTCATCTTAACTTCTATTTGTCTGCGCGGATGATATGCGCAGTAGGATAGGTTAAGTCAGGTCTGATAGGTTTTGCGAAACCCGCCAGGAAACTAATTCCATATTTCTAAATAATTTCGGACGACAAAAATATGCAGGGTGTTCCAATTGTAATAACAAAGTTTAATAATAATCCGGAAAAAGGAAAGATCTGACAACAATGTGAATACCAACATAATATCCGCCATATCAAAAGATCTTTGCAGACCAGAATTTAAAAAATCGTAATTGAATCTCAATCTGTATAAGATATTGGACAAAATAATTACCGATGGTGTCGCTGCATTTGCAGATCAGTTGTTCACCGAAACAAGTATTCAATTTTGAATGCTTTTCAGATCATCTGGCAGTTTACCAGAGGTGCCTCTGATTATAGGAAATTTTCCAATATTTACATGCTCACAGATGCTGTGTAGATGGTGAGCAAGTGTTGCAATGTCATCATTTGATTCTATATGTGAAGAAATTATTTCCAAACATTAGAATTCTACCAGGGCAACCCCATCATATTAGGGAAATGATGTCTTATAAAAATTATTGTGTGAAGGTTGACAAGATTATATACAGATACCAAGCAAGATTGTCTGGAATTTGCAAGCATATTTTAGCCCTCCTACTCTACAAGGTTGTACGTACTACAAAATATCTTGACAATTCTACTGATTGTGAAGGTAAAACTCATTGTTTAGTTTTGTCTCTGCTGTTTTTTTTGTTTTCCATAACAATGAAATGTACAAAACAGAAAACAAACAGGATTATCCATATTTTATGAAAACTAAGAGAAGGATGAAATTAGTTTGAGACCTAACAGAACATGAAAAGATGCATGATTGTAATGCAATTGAACATCAGCATGAACAATATATTCATTTAATAGAAGCTACTAATTTTTTTTTCTGTTTAGGAAGGGAAAAAAATCTATGAAAAGAAAATGGGTGATCAATTTTGAATAGAAATGGACATTCTTCAGAGAACTGTATGTATGCAGAACATTACGTGATCATCGATTAATCATGTTGAAAAATTCATTACTCTAGATTTTAATGTATGATTTATTTATTGCATCTCCCTTGTGTCATAGGCTGCAGTTATAATAAAATAAAATTATTCAACTTATCTATCGATGGATTGCATTACTGTCAAGCTATTTTTAATATTAAATTGATACATATATGTATAATATATCGTTTAAAATTGCCAATTCTCGGTATTTATTTGAAATTCCACATGTAGATTTGATCATTGCCGAACATAAGTTAAATTATGCAACAATAGAGAGAATCACTTAAACTCTCAAGGTCCCTAGTTTTATTGCACATTTTCATATGACTTGCATTCAGCACTTTCAACTAGGCTCCTTGAATTGTTGAGACTTCTATACTTCCAAAAATATCGAGTGGACTCAAAGTAATTTAATTCGATAAGAATGAAAATTATTGTACAACAACGATCTGAACAAAAATTTAAAATGTCTTGACTTGAACTGTTTTTTTTTGGTAGGTTTTGTGAAGGTACAGATTTCTTCTCCAGTAGTAGAAATGTTTTCATAGTGAGAGTTTCTGAAATAATTCAAAACATATGAAGCCTGGTTTTCAATTGACATCAGTTTCCACTCTTGCCTGTTTTCATTCTATAATCTTCTAGTCGGAAATGGTGTGAGCATACTCTAATATGTTGACATACAGGTTTTTCCATTATCAAAACATGCTCCCAGGATTTAGGTCTATTAATTTCCTCTACGATTTCTAGTTTTTTCGTAAAGTAAACATTTTGATTTTTACCACGAAAATGGGCTCCAGGATTCCTTGATTTTTTTAGAATTACATCCATTCACATAAAAATTAGTGTTTTTCACGGTTTTTTCCTTAGGCATATCTTTTTATCACAATAAAAACGCTTTCACGTACTAACTGTCAAAACGATACTCGTTTCGGGTTTAGTTCCAGCTAACGCCGGCGGTGCCGCATAGAGTTGTGTTTTGCTCTACAGAACATAATTTTGAAGCGACGAGTCTCACTCTGTATGAATAACATTCATTTCAAATATTGAGTATGCAGGGTTGATGAGCAGGTTCGTACTAACGAGTTTTCTCTGGGTCAAACTTGCTTGTAATCAGTTCTCGTGCCTGGAAACGAGGCTAATGGTTGCTCCAGGCTGAAGATGCATTCTCCTATCAATAACACATTAAACCGTGCAGCGATGTCGTAATATGGATGAGGTATGTGATGTAAAAAGATCTCTGTTTCCCAGGTACCTGCAACGACGGAGTGCTCTGGGAAAAGTTCGGTATTGTTCGCGTTACGTAAGACAATGCGAGAAATTGGCATGGAAGAAATTCTGACGAAATTACATTTAGTCGGGTTATGAAAATTCATGAGATTTCAGCAGCGTACTGTTATTATATCTTCGATTATGATATTTCGAATGGTTTGGTACATGAATACATTTATTACGGTTGGAATGACTTGATAACATCAATTTTTTTGTAGTTGTTTCAGAATTATGTGTACTTCTTATATAACTTTCTCTAATCGAAACATGCAATAAGTCTTACTACTTCATTGAATATTTGTTCTCCTCTCAGAGTATTCATTTGTTTCTAAAAGGTTGAAACTGTATTATAACAATTTTTTCGTTTATTCAATGAATATAAGGGAAAATTGTGGAAAACCTTCACCATTTTTTTTGTTTCAGTATGAGAATATATTGTAGATCGTATATTTATTGGTCTATGAATAATGTTAGGTATTATTACTATATTTCCGTAACTGTTCCAATTATTCGAAATGATTCTCAATGCGGACAAAAATTTCTTGATGAAGATTATTCTTTGGCATCTTTATTAAATTTCAAAGCGAATCATGAAACACGCGAACATGGACAATGTGTTGAAAAATTTGAAACCTATCATGACAAATCAAAAATTGTTGAGGTTTTTCACTAACAACAAGTACGCATAATCTCGTTATGAAAAAGTGAGGTCACTTGGCCACCGAAAAATTGCTATATTGAAAAATCAAAATGAATAAAATCTACTTTGAAAGTCCTCGAATACATATCTATGCAAAGAAGATTCCAACAGCCAAAATGATAAGAATTGAGAATTAAAAAAATGCAAATTCAATAAATAAACAAAGAAGTAAATTAATATTGGCCAACCTTCGTCATTGTCATTGATAAAATAAAGAGAAAAAAACCGAAGAATTGACGAATTCTCGTCAGAACTTTTCTTTAACTCAAAAAGTAGGTACAGTACAATTTCACGATCAGACAACAAAACCAATTCCGATCAGTTTCTTTTCTTGTCGAAAATCGAATTTCGTAGTTCCTTCAAATGCTTGATGAACACAGGCGCAACGAGGGGGGGAAGGTTAGTAGGAACGTAACTCCTTCCCCATTTATCTGAAGAAATTAAAAAAATTATAAGTAACAATTAAAAAAATTAAAATTGAGAGATTTTCTTAACTGGTGGGGGATTAACTTTCCCATAACTGAACTCTAGTAACGCCAATGTTCATGAAAATTCAAATTCAAAGGGAACCACGTTGCTTGAAAGGCAATATAATTTTTCGAATCTTCTGGAAAACTGCACTTACTAATTTTGTACCTTATTTTAGTAATTTTTCAAGTGAGGACTTCATCATTTTCAAATTGAAGTTGAAGTACGTCTTGTTATTTAAATGCAATGTTGGAGTGAAATCTTTTAATAACTGTCAGCTAAATATCTTATATTTGAAGATTTTTTCGTAATAATTTCAGCGTTCATCAATCAGAAGTATAACTGAAATTGATGGATTACACGAAAAAATCTCTCAATATTTCAAATAAAAGATATTTCTCAATGATTTCATTCTTGTATGTTTAGAGTATGGGGTGGAATATCTTTGACTTCTCGCACAGACCTAGTGGTCGTTGATAATGGATCTATGAATGCTGATAAGTATATAAGGAACATTCTTGAAGAGCATGTAGTGCCATTTGCACCATACATTGGTGAAAGTTTCATTTTTATGGACGATAATGCCAGACCCCATCGTGCGCGCATTGTTCAGGAGTACCTTGAAGAGGTTGAAGTCTCTCGAATGGAATGGCCAGCAAGAAGTCCAGATCTCAATCCGATTGAGCAGGTTTGGGACAACCTCAATAGAAAGCTGAGAAGTTCTGAAAATCATCCAGCTACTCTTAATGGCTTAGGAATAAAACTCGGAGAAATCTGGGAAGGATTAGATCAGAACATTTTAAGATCACTGATTTTGAGTATGAACCGTCGTTGCCGAGCTGTAATTAACGCAAGGGGTGGAAATACCAAGTATCAAATCACTTATCAGCATTTCAGTATTTTGGAATCTGTTCATTTCTCTTCTTTCACATAAGATTCGGTGAAATCCTGAATTTTTCTTCCATTTAATGTGTCTTGTTTCGTTCAAAACCTTCCCGAGAGAACATAATAAATAAGTTATAAAGTTAATGTAGAGTCAACTTTCATTAAAATTGAGATTTTCAGAATGTGCGTTAATTTTTTTGCGAAGTGTATATACTGACCACTCCTCTTTGAATTTCGGAGACACCCTGTGGATACAAAGGTTCAGAGGCTACCTCAGTACTCACTACCTCAGATCTGTTGAAGTGGGAGAACCCATAAAGAATGGTGGTGAAGTCACACCATAATATCAGCAAGGATGAAGCTCATCAGAATTAGAGTAAATATTGGTAGATTAGCCTGAGATAAACTCTTCGAGTTGAATGGCCCTGCACAATGTAAGAACGCTGTTGATGTTGTATTTCCTGACGATTTTCTAAGAGATAACTAGCGAAGATAACGACCCAAAATTTCGTGAGTTGGCGACAATAATGGTTAAGATGTCCCCTACAGTTCAATAACTCCAAAAGCAATTCAACTCTTGGGAGGGAAGGACGGTTTGACCTCTGAAAAATTATCGCCAATAAGAAACTTTTGTTCGCCTGGGGAGAAACAGTCATTATTCTAATGCTGGGTTTCGCCACTTCTTTGTTATACCGTAATTTTCCAGCACGATTCTACCGAAATCCTTCTCGTGTAGAGCTCGAAATGGGGCACTGTACGCATTAAAACATGATTTCGAATGAAACAGGGGTGCTTTTGATCAATTTGGAAATATGATGAATATATATTTTTTTCGGAGCATAAACTATCGTGGATCTTTGAAAGTCCCCCATTTCTTCAATGAATTCAAAGAATTTCCTAAATTGGAAATAGTGGAGCCTAAGTGGGAGAAAGGTTATATATATTTATAATTGGGGTTGGTTCAGTTATACCTTTTTATAAAGCAAACTGTAGTCAAGATTAAGGGCTTTGAAGAAAAAAAAATTATACACATTTTTCAGGATTTTGCCGAAACTACTGGCAACAGCGTAATGAATTTGTTTTTATCATAGAGGGCGCTAGTTACCGGTTCGTACCAAGTAGTGTTCAACATAACTTTTTTGATATTAGATTTATTTAGCTAAATTTCAAGTGAACTTGAAAATCATTCAATTTTACACCAAGAAAGGTACTCATGATAGAACTCGATACTGTAACCCTTTTCGGAATATTTTGATTTGGAAATAATGAAGAAATACCCGATAAATTCTTAATCAAGATATTCCGAAAACGGTACACAGTATGGAGTTTCATCAGGAGTACCTTTTTGGTGTGAAATTAAACGATGTTCAAGTTCACTTGAAATTTTGTTTAATAAATCTAATTAGAAAAAGTACTACTTGGCATGAACCGTGTCACTAGTGCCCTCTATGAGAGTCCCACTTGAAAACAAATTCATTGGATGTATCAGCTTACAAAACATATTCGTTTAAAATTTCATCATAATGTTGCCAGTAGTTTCAGCAGAATCATCTTGAATACGTATGGAGTTACGAAATTTTTTTACTGAACAAACCCCAATATTTTTTCAGTTTTCTATCTATCGTAGAGACGGGATAACCTCTTTTCGAAACACCCTGTATAGTTTCTTGATTTGATAGGTCCATAACAGACTTTGGTAATTCCTCTTATGATTCTTCTGAACTATTTATTTTCGTAACTTTCATTTGATTATAATAATGAAACACTTTTTATTCAGAATTTAATGAAAATGATTTCAGATATCGTTTCTCTGTAACTTCGGCGTATGGACATAAGTCAAAATGACGTTGCCCGATTTGTTTAAACTGCTGAATTGAAAGTTTCAGGAAATAAATAAAATTTAATGTATTGTAGGGGAAGTGAAAATTTAATGGATCACTGAGCTTTCAATTCTCCATTAAACAGGAGAAGAAGACCACTGGCGGTAGCCATGGGTATTTTGTTTGAAGAAGAAGAGTAAATTTTAATGAATTTTCATGAAACTCACCCTAAGATGTTGAATTCATTCGAATGAATTCGAGGTGAATTATCGAGCTTTAGAGATAAAATCACCTCATTTAATTCATGCTGTCTTGAACAGCATTCGAATTATTATATAAACGTCAATAAACGATGTTTTAATAAAATTTATTATACTATCTACCCCTTTCTCTTCAATATTATACAGGGTTATTCACGAATATGGCTCTATAGAATATTTTTAGGAAAGACACAAGATTCAGGATTGAAAATCTAAAGGTGAGCTTGAAGTAAGAAGACGACTTCTCGTATATTTATTCAAGGTTCTAAGTCTCACGGTTTTTCCGGAAGTGACATCAACTTTCGTTTTTCAAATGAAAAGATCCATTTTTTATTGCATAAACAGATTCTTCATTGAATTCTGAGTCTTTTTAATCCCAAAAGTTTGAATTTTCCCGAGAAAATTCTTTTCAAATGAGAAATGAGAAAAAAATCTCAAAATTGAACTCTTTTGAAATACAGACAATTTCGAGGTTTTTTCATTAAAAATTCTCATTTTTGAGAATCTTCGAGAAGAAATACTGATGCTTCTTCTCCGATAGCGTGATATTCAGAATATGATAAAGGTCAGAATTTCTTTGTCAAAGTTAGAAGTGACGAAACATCGAAAAATCGTTTTTTTTTAATTGGAACCCCATTTTTTCGAAGCATTTTCGAAATCTCTGTCAAAAAATACTAGGAGCATACACCCAAGATTTTTATCCCAAAATGAATATTTTTCGAGTTATTCAGGAAAAAAGATTTTGTCTTCAATTTTCAATCTCATTCCGAATGTGTTTTTTCACTGGAAAATAATTAGAGGTTAAGTGAAATTTTTGGAAATCTCAGTTATCGCGAAAATATCTTCTTATAGTTCCGGCGAGTTCAGTTTTTTTTTTTAAAGCGTAGTATAATTTCAGCCAATTCTTAATTCTGGACAATTTCTTTTTTGTCATGGTAGAGTAATTTGAATTTTCAGTAATGAAATTGTCACATGTTCTGTTAATTATTGTTTCAAAAGCCTTCAAAATTATTACAAATTATTTTTTTCTGTATTCCTGAGAATTTTTTACGTTGACTTCACTAATACTCACATTGATAACTTTGAACCAATTGTTGCTCTCGCATTACAGATTATAATTCAAGAAATTAACTCGTCTGAACTATAGAAAATATTTTCTCGATAACAGAGATTCCCAAAAATTTCACTTGACCACTAATTATTTTCCAGTAAAAAAAACACATTCAGAATGATATTGAAAATTGAATATAAAATCGTTTTTCCTGAATATCTCGAAAAATATTCATTTTGGGATGAAAGTCTTGGAGGTATGCTCCTATTACTTTTTTACGAAGATTTCGAAAATGCTTTGATAAAATGGGGTTCCGATTTGAAAAAAACTATTTTTTGATGTTTCGTCACTTCTAACTTTGACAAAAAATTGGTGACCTACTGTATCATATTCTGAAAATCAAGCTATCGGAAAAGAAGCATCAGCCTTTCTTCTCGGAGATTCTCAAAAATGATAATTTTTAATGAAAAAACCCGAAGTTGTCTGTATTTCAACAGAGTGCAATTTTGAGATTTTTTTTTTGGTATTTCCTCAATAAAAAAAAATTTTCTCGGAAAAATTCAAACTTGGAATTAAAAAAGACTCAGAATTCAATAGAGAATCTATTCATGCAATAAAAAATGGGTCTTCCTATTTAAAAAACGAAAGTTGATGTCACTTCCGGGAAAGTCCTAAAACCTTCAATAAAAATACGAGAAGAATTTCTCACTTGAAGCTCATCATTTGAATTTCAATCCTGCGTCTTTCCTAAAAATATTCTATAGAGCCATATTCGTGAATAACCCTGTATAAGAAAAACAGTTTGTACCTGAGTATAAAATGTTTCGTCCCATCAGATCTTGTTTGACTGTGCTTGAAAACAAAAAAAGACAAGGTGAAAGTATCTGTGTAGACAATTGCAGCTCGAAAAAACAATCACACGCATTCCTTACACTAAATGTTAAATCAGCAGCAATTAAATCAAATTTCCAGGATGAAACCAATGTTACACTGCAGAAAAGTTGGTCTAGCAAAGTATGAGGGCTTTTTTCATAAAACGCTGGATAGTGACACCCTACAAATGTATCCATTGATGAAAAAAAAACTTAATCTAAAACGAAAAGGATCAAATTCGATATCAATTCATGAACGTCTCGTCATCTCTGAATTATCTGCAAAGCACCAAATCATTCCCAATTATAATGATGATGCAGCTAAACGTCGGGACTGGAATCACATTACAGATTACAAATGAACAAAGCCAACAGTTGTTCTTGCATCGTTGCACAAGCATCTGGCTGTTTACTGGGATGACATTAATTGTTTGTTTACCGAAGACATAATTTGGGTTTGAAGGTTAACCATGAAAATAAATGAAACGAGACTAATTTATCTTTCGATGTCTCGAGGTTTGTGGTATCGTGACCTCAAAGGGAATTCCTCGTTTCGGAGATTTCTATTATTTTCGGATTGAAGCGTTTTTCATCAGGACGAGAAGGTTACGTGCTAAAAATTAAACGAGGTGATAGGCTGAACTATAAAAAATGAAATGGAGGCAGTTTTCACGCTGGATTGAGACTCAAACTACCTCTACGTGCTAAATTTTTGAAAATGTTTCGAGGAATCGCTCAAAAATTGATTAGAAATTTGTACGAATATGAGGAATCAATATCAATGCACTATGCTTTGTTGATTTCTCTACTGCGGAAAGCCTGTAAAATGAGACAAGTTGAAATAGTTATTTATGATATGAGTGTTAAAAGTGACGTTCTATTTTACGAATGTACAAAAAATTATGTTTTGTACAACTGCCATTAAATGTGACACTTTTAATGACCCCAAACAATATTAAAATTGATTGTTTACGTGGAAGCGTGTTAAAAATATTTTTAACATTAGTGTTAGAAATATTTTCAGCACTCCATTTTCTTATGATGAAATCAGATGAGAAAAATTCAGCTATTTTTATTGTCAATATTTAGCAATCATTACTTATGAACATTAATATTAATCGTAAAACTAGAACAATTACTTACATTAATGCCCTGTGACTTAGGGAGCTTCGCAACACAATATTAGAATCCTCAGCACCATCAGTACTTGTAGAAATTGGAAGTACAAATTTAGGATGATGATCATCCAAAATTTGTTGAGGTTGGGAGAATTTTTTCAGCCTTGACTTTTCTATATGCAATGGAAGGATCAACATAGCCGTCGGCTACCGTCGTAGACTTACATCCACCATGTTTTTTTATATCCGTAATATTTGCTCCTGATTCTGCTAGCAATGAAGCGGAGGATCTTCGAAAACAGTGTCCTTTACGCTGCTTTGGTTCTGGCAGTTTGAGGAATTCGGCAACAATAGATGGAATTTTCGCAAATGTATTTATACCGGATTGGCAGTGCATTTTTTATTCATGTATTTCAGGCAAAAACGACGATGTTTGATGACAGAAGGGCGCAGTGCAAAGTACTTATGAAAATAGTCCACATACTTTTCCCAATAATACTGAAAGAACCACTGACTTTCGTTTTTGTATTTGGAAGTTGTATAACCAATGATTTATTTGTTATTTCGATGTCTTCCACTGATAAATTACACAATTCTTCACGCCGACAGGCTCCAAATAATCCGAAAATAGTTGCAACCTTAACCATCAAGTATTTCTCATTTGGGGACTACTTTAAAAACTTTTTAACTTGTTCACGAGTGAGAATTTTCGATTTTTTGGGACGATATCCTTCACTTTTCTTTCCGTTTAAAATATGCTATTAGTTTAAAATATTTACTAACTTCCACAGCATTTTTAAAAAGGGCGCTTGACTTTATCATTGAAAATTTGCTCCACACAGTTGATGAACTCCATATTGTTGATTTCTCTTCTAAGTATGCCAGGAAAACAGTTTGACTGAAGTTCCCTTCTACAATTTCCAATTTACACCAGGCCAGGAAATTGTAATATGCAATATCGTACTGCTTAACAGATTTTTTAGGTAGGAGTTCCAGATTTGCTCTTCTTGCAGACTCCTCAATATCCAGAGGAACAACCAAATCGTCACTTTTATTAATAATTCGACTCTCGACAAACATATTAAGTAGTTAAAAACCCAAGACGAAAATTGGACATGAACGAAATTCAAATGACAGCGTCTCTTCTCATTTGTTAGTAATCATAACGTTGGCAACGTTTGCCCTGCACAAAAATCTTTTGATTATTTGAATATTAAAATGCATTTCAAAGTTTATTGTCATTGCAAATTCGCCCATTTCATTATCAAAATAGGGCAGTTGTACAAAAAACATTGTAAGGTATTTGAGTTAAAAGTGATTTTATTTTGTTCGTCACTTTAACACTCATATTATAAATAACTATTTTTCATGAATTCAAGTCAAGAAATACGGAATGTGATCCGGATGATTATGTTATGAGAACTGAAGGCAAGGTTTGGTGTGTGCTTTCTCATTGAAATTGAGTAAAAATTGCAACTTGGGAATTTCATCGAAGATATTTTTAAAGGTTGTTTTCAAGAACCTCGATGAAATTTTTTTGTGTCCGATATTGCCAGTAGGGACAATCAGGAGGCCATAGAGTGGAACTTCGATAAAAAGAAATCACAACATTCCCGAGTGTCGTTCTACAGCTGCCTTAGATTTAGACGAAAGAACGAAAGAAGTTCTTCAGCGTATACAAAACAAATACAAAAACAAAATCAAAAATAATTTCATCGATACTTCAGCGGATGAAATTATAAAGATATATAGAGTTCGTAATTGGGCTTTCTGATCAGAATTCAGAATAAAGGTATTTCAATCGATACCTCTGTAGGAGTTTAATATATCAAATTTGATTGTTTTGCCTCCAAACTATAAACTATTTATCTTACTATTATATTGAGATTGAAATGTTTCTTCCCAGATTGAATTGTATTTTCCTAGATTAAAACTCACTCAGAACCTTTCTTGTTCATTTGCCGAATATGTCCATTGATTTCAAGTATTTAAAAAAAAATTGTGTTCTTTCTTGATCTGAATAAGATACAAATTAATGATCGGAAATATCGACCTCATTAGTGGTAGGTATACATTGATATGGAAATATGTGCATTTTCATGTTGTACTCGAAATATCTCTGTGAATCCTGCTATGAGAGTCGAGTGCAACATATACGTAGAAAATATAAGACGATCGAAAAAGTGTTACAAGTTGAAACTACGCCTGTGGCGTAGAAAAATATTTGAAAAGTTTCAAATAAAATACCGTGGAAGGTTGTAATGCGTTCACAAGATTCTGCGGTTTGAATAGGAAGTTCCTAACATAGTTCTTGAACCAACCGAAACCACCTCGATATTATTTTCAGGTAGAAAAACAATTCTAATTCACAGACACGATCAAAACAAGATTAGGTAATATTGCACGTAACAACTCAATCACGCGATTTCGCATGAGATATTGATCCGCTTTGAGCTCGGCTTTGAGAATAGGACACAAATAGTAGTTCAGTAAACTTGCTTCCATCGATCATCGCCAGATGCCAATAACATAACAATTGACAATGATCTTCTAGCAACAGTCGGAATACACAATAACACAATTCGAATTATTCATAAAGTCGTCGGCCGAGTATTCCACGCGTATACTAATTTTTATCTTCCGATTTCATGAATGAAAAACGAGGTTCGATGATGGAATGTCCTCGATCAAAACGGTCGAATTATGTAAAGCATTCTTAAACGTCAAGGCGAGGATGTTTGCCTCGTTTGCAAGTTCATCACGATCGTTATGTTTGTGCATAAATAAAACAAGTTGTTTGAATTATTGGGTTTGATTATTCGTTTGAGATTTCGGAGTGATTTGCGGAGTTCTTATAAGCCCAAAAAAAGCTGATATCGTTTCGCAAGACGAATTATAAATTATTAGTATCGGGGCAAAATGGTACAGTGAATCTGCCATAAAAATGGCGTTTTCAGGAAAAAATTATTCGCAAGCATTTTTTTGAAAAAATTTAATTTAAAAAAGCATTTCGAAAAAACTCGAAATTTCTTGGATTATATATTTTTTTTAATGGAAGGTTTTTGAAAAAATTTGCAGGGGCAAAAATTGTTGGGAACATTTCTTACAACATTTGTTCTTGATTCGACTTGCAGAAGTACGGAAAGTAGACGGTGCCAAAGTACCCAAAATAGTTATTTATGATATGAGTGTTAAAAGTGACGTTTCATTTCGTGAGTGAAAAAGTTTGTAATTTCACAAACTCTTTTGAGCGGAACGAATTGAACAATTTCACGAACAAAATAAAATCACCTTAACACTAATACCAAACAATGTTTTTGTACAACTGCCCTATTTTGAAAATGAAATCGGCGAATTTGCAATGACAATATACTTCAAAATGCATTTTAACCCATTAGCGCCGGAATTAATTTTTTTCGATTTTTGAAATTTTTTTGATAAAAGCTGTTCCGAAACGCTCTGTAGAGATGGAAAAATAATATAAAAATTTTATACGCCCTCTAGTTTTTTCAAAATTGACGGTTGCCATATGGCAACCCTAGGCGCTTGTGATCACTCATCGGGAATATTTTCATTTTTAGAGGAAATACTAATTTTCTGATAAGATATATGAAATTTTTTGTGATTTTTATAGTTTCAAAACATTTTATTCATTTATAAAATATTTACAATGTCATGATACAAATATCATGCGGTATGAAACGGAAAAAAAAACAATCTATGCAAAGTCCAACATCGCGTTTTGTATTGTATTGTATTGTATTGTATTGTATTTTCCATGCATTCTGGGTTTCTGTGAAACCCCTCATAAGCTACTTAAAGCTTGTGCGAGTTAGAATGATGGGTGTGTTCTATCACAGCCATCTTAAACACATAGCCGTGAACAAAATGTTGCAACGCCGCAAATGAAGGATCCGGAAGGCCGACTGGGACTTCGGACGGCCGCAGTAAATTCGTTATAATAGGAGCGCGATTTTCAAATATATTTCAATTAATTGTCGAATAGTCGATATGGAATGTTTTAAATTCAATCAAATACCTAGAAGCAACAATACTAAATCCTACTTGACCAATGAATTGGTTTGATTCATCATCTTTATTATAACCGGTGGATATCAATTGAACGAAATTATTTGATCTGTATAGAAGCACAAGAACTTAATGATTGATTATCAATGTATTTTGACAATACAGCACATTTCATATCCAATTTGTTGTTCAGCAAAAACCAAAGAGAAGGTGTAGGGTCATCTCATGCCACAAAATTTTGTATTTGAATCAATGTAATCAACATAATAGGTAAATCTGAGAAAAACTTGAGATCCAAATCATTTTAATAACTTCATGTACAAAATTTAATAACAGAACTTAAATAAAATCTCTGAACTTAATAACTATAGCTGAAGAAATAAACATAAATAATTAGGGGAGATTGAGAATATAGAATAAATGTCAAAACTATGAACATGATGAATATTTCGGTTTTTTACTTATAATTTGTCACATTTGATCCGCCACCATCTGAAATGTCAGAGTTTTCCAAAATTTTCATTCGCTTCCCCTTACAAAAATGTTTCTAATAAATATAAAGGTTTGTTCAATTTATACAATTCAGCATCCGGACCTTCCAAACCTCGTTCATCTACATAATATTTATTTATACCGAGAAAGTTCATTTGTAAGTTGGGACCACCTTGAAATCTTGAGATATAAGGTAGGATCCATTTCAAATCTTTAGATGATAATTCAGAATCTTTAATGAAAATTTTTACCTGAAGGGTCTCACTTGTTATTAAAACATTTACTGTTATAGTCTCTCCAAAATGTAATAAAAAAGTAGATTTTGTTGTCGAGTTATTTTTTAGGTCATCATAATCTTTAATCAAATCCGAATTGAAATAAACATTTATATCATTATTGTTTCAGTCAATCGTTCCATCTTTTCTATACTGGGGATTATTTCTCTGTTTGAGAATTTTTTTAGATTAATGAAACGGTAAATTTGGAAAAAATAAAGGAACTGCTTTTTCCTTGAGTTGTTGACATTTTATGGGTTCCATCAGCTAATAAAACTTAATAAAAATTTCAAGATATCGTTTTCATGGAAATGAATTTCGGAAACCAAACTGAATTTATCGGAAACGTAATTTTCTCTTGGAATTGCCTAATCCACGATATTGATACAGTTCTTCATTTTTGGAAACGAAACGAAGTCTTGTAATTGCTCTTGCAGCCGGGTACACAACATTTATTTGGCCTGATTCGAAATAGGAGAAGTTTCTTTCACAGGACACCAGATGAAAGATGAAATTTCACTTCATTTACACACACAGAATTTTTCTTTTGGGCACAATTCACTTCACAAATAATTTGACCATTTCTTTCCAACCTGGAACCAGGACAAATGCCATCAATTCTCCAAATTCTTATTTCTTGAAATATTCGAACTTGCTGCTGACACTGCTCGTTTGTGTTCAACTGTTTTTATGTGGATTTCAATGTCGCTTTTTCCACTTTTGCAATAGAAAATGTAATTCCACATTTCGTGAACTGGTTTTGTTTGATGACTAACCAGGTCTCATGCCCGAAATTCAATACTGTATTGGTAAAATCAGTACGAACGGTCACCATTAATTCACAAACACAACAAACAACAAGGCGTCCACATATGGCGTCAGAAACTTCTCGGCCTTCCGCTGCGTTGCCACATCTCAGCTGTTCGCGGCTTGTTAATTGAAGGAGGTTATGGTTCTATGTAGGCTTTGTTACTGTGTCCCGACGCCACCTTAGGCACAGCACTGTTAATTGTTTACCCAACAGTGAATGGTTCGGCGCGTTCTCCATACCAGAAAATTTCTTCCCTGGCGGAGACTCGAACCCCGACTTGCCGAGTCGGAGTCCACGGCCATATCCACTAGGCCACACGCACGTTTTGAACACATTGTTCTCATGATCGACTTACATCCACGTCCAGCGCACTCCTTTTGTCTTCTGTGTACTTCACAAGATCATTGAATCTTACGGAATTTTAATTTTGACTATCCGTGGAGAAAAAACAAGAGGATGAGCGGTTTCCTGGTCCTTTCGCTGTTACCCCATACTATTTTCAAATAGCTGTTGACCACTTCTCGTTTGAATTCGAGTTGCGAATTTTTTGGTCTTCCTGTTTTATTGTACAGAATCCAGATATTTTGCATAGCTACGTCTAGCAACCATGGAAAAATCGGCCAATACCATTTCTTACTACTCCTATCCGGTCAGCATTATCACTGAGTATAAGCGCCTAGGGTTGCCATATGGCAACCCACGAAATCAACTGAAAATTTTTCCTTCTAAAATTTTTTTGTGATTATATTTAGCCTGTTAGGATAATGAATTGAAGTTTCAAGATTCATATAAAAAAAAATTATGACAAAACCACGGCGCAAATAAAAAATATTCCACTTACACGAACTTAGGTTCCATGTTTTTACCGATTCACGAAGAACTCAAAGTTTCACAACTTCTGGAGGCGGAAAGAGTGAGTTTACAGAAAAAATTCTTGTTACTGGTAAAATGAGGTACATTTGTGTATCAAGTAAACCAACCGCCAACTTTCTAGCTACAAATCTGCGCATCTGAGAACCATTTGAAAAACACCCCGACAGCGTTGCCATATGGCAACCGTAGGCACTAATGGGTTAATATTCAAATAATCAAAAGTTCGTTGTGAATGGCGAACGTTGCCAACGTTATGATAACTAACAACTCCCACCTAAGAAATCTGTTCAACAGTACGATATTGCATATAACAATTTGCTGGCCTGGTGTAAATTGAAAAATGTAGAAGGGAACCTCAGTGAAACTGTTTTCCTGGTATACTTGGAAGAAAAATTAAAAATATGGAGTTCATCAACTTTGTGGAGCCAATTTTCAATGATAAAGTCCCTGTTAAAAATGGGGTGGATGTTAGTGAATATTTTAAGGTTATAGCATATTCAAAACGGAAAAGTGAAGGATATCGTCCCAAAAAATCGAAATTTCTCACTCGTGAACAAGTTGAAAAGTTCATAAAGGAGGCACCCAGATGAGAAATACTTTATGGTTAAGGTTGCAACTATCTTCGGATCATTTGGAGCCTGTCACTGTGAGGAATTGTGTAATTTATCAGTGGAAGACATCGAAATAACAAATAAATTATCGGTTATACAACTTCCAAATACGAAAACAAAAGTCAGTCGTTCTTTCAGTATTATTGGGAAGTATGTCGACTATTTTCTCAAGTGCTTTGTACTTCGCCCTTCTGTCATCAAACAACGTCGTTTTTTCCCGAAATACATGGATAATAAATGCACTGCCAATCCAGTTGGTATCAATACATTTGAGAAAATTCAATCTATTGTTGCCGAATTCCTCAAACTGCCAGAACCAAAGCAATATACAGGACACAGTGTTCGAAGATCCTCCGCTTCATTGCTAGCAGAATCAGGAACAAATATTACGGATATAAAAAAACATGGTGGATGGAAGTCTACGACGGTAGCCGAGGGCTATGTTGATATATCATTGCATATAGAAATGTCATTGCTGAAAAAATTCTCCCAACCTCAACAGATTTTGGATCATCATCATTCAATATTGTACTGTTTCTACAAGTACTGATGGTGCAGAGGATTCTAATAATGTGTTGCGAAGCTCCCTAACGTCACAGGGCACGTCACAGTAATTGTTCTAGTTTTACGATTAATATTGATGTTCATAAGTAATGATCGGTAAATATTGATAATAAAAGTTTGCAATTGCTGAATTTTTCCCATCTGATTTCACCATAAGAAAATGGAGTGCTAAAAATATTTTTAACACTAATGTTAAAAATATTTTTAACACGCTTTCACGTAAACAATCAATTTTAACATTGTTTGCTGTCATTCAAAGTGTCACTTTTAATGGCAGTTGTACAAAAAAGTGTTTTTTCGATTTTTAGACTTGAAAATATTTTTTTATTGAAACACAGTTAATACGAAAGTTATTTGTCCGAAAAGTACCTTTTCGGTTCTTATTATTACTATTAATCAATGAAAAATGAAACTTATTATCGCCCCACAAAGTGTATTTTGCGAAACACTACCTGAGCCGCGCTCATCTCTTGCTTTTGTGATATAATAACTGGCAATGTATTTTTTCGAAGGATGGAGAACTCACGATTTCGAGAATAAAAAAAAAGGTTATGGATTTACCTGTATTCCACTATTTCTCCTCACTATACCTCAGGCATACCTTCAGTAAGACGTATTCTGTCCTTGACTCCTTCTGATTTGTCAGACTTTGGATGATACATCTGGAGAAATTCACAGCAGAATCGCAAGTTATTCAGGAATTCCAGACCTAACTTTCTATATAAGACAGAGATATTAGAAGGAAGGATTGAATGAATTTAGGAATGATACGGAGCTTTACTTTCAATAAAATCAGGCATCTCATATGGGATATTCATGAACTGAATCTGAAGATGTAGCTGAAATACAGATTGTTTTTTGAATCTTACCTTCACGAAACATTTCAGAATTCATATCCAATATTCCTGAGGAGATACAATACGAAATCTTGCGATCAACAACATATATATTTTGTTTGTTGTTTGTTTTCCCGTGAGAAAAATATGAAATGAAAAATCTTTAGTGACCTCTTTTAACATTCCGATTGAGTTATACCTAACATTGCATATTTACTCCTTGATAATAATATGAGCTCATAGTATCTCGATAGGAACTGAAAATTCTTCGATAGCGCGAAATTATTGCAACGATTCATCATTCACATTTTCAATAAAGCCGTATTGCTGGCACTGCCACATTGATTTATTAAACCTTTTCTAGCGTTCGGTGAAACCAATTATCGTCACATGTTTTCAGGGGAAATGCCAGGATTTTGACCATCTCGAAATGCTATAAATCAGTGAAATACCCCTAGGGGGTGTAAGATTGTTTTCAATATAAGGATGAGAAATATGACCTTTCGACAGACACCTTTGAACTCTACGAGTGCAATTATTGTATGACGAGAAACTTTTACATTTTTTTATTTTGTGTGTGGACATATATTACAAAAATACCTGAATTTTTGTTCATAGAACTATTAATGATAT
Organism: Hippodamia convergens; assembly: GCA_038502775.1. Taxonomy (NCBI): domain Eukaryota; kingdom Metazoa; phylum Arthropoda; class Insecta; order Coleoptera; family Coccinellidae; genus Hippodamia; species Hippodamia convergens. The sequence continues at coordinate 11,544,912 of CM076608.1, read as the reverse complement.
CCACGCTCCTGACAAATTAGTGCAAGAGTAAACGTAAGAGCATTTTAATTTTTCAATAGTTTCCTATTGACTTTGTTCAGAAGCTGGAAGTAAAAACCATGAAAATTTACCAAAAATGCATAATTCCTCAAGGATATATTTCAATCGACATCTGTGTTTCATGAGAAGAATAAATTGAGTATTACCTATTTAAATATCGAAATGTTGAAATGTGAAAAGAAATATAAACATTCGTGTACTCACCTAAAGGAGTTGCTTGGAAAATCTGAAACAAAAATTGAATAATTGAAATATGTTGAAATTGGAGATTAAACAATACATTATCGGAGATTGGACAGTTGAGACAACCCTGAGTTGCAAGAAGGCACATTAAATTTTAATGGTTCATTATTAGTCTAATCCTAAATTTATTAGGCTATCCAAAGCTATGTAATGGACTTGGTATGCTTTATTTCGATTTAAATATATTCCAATGTACATTCTAGTAACTTATCGTTAGCTTGTACCCGTTCATCAGGATAAAGGGGATTTAACTTTTTTCAATTGCTAACTCGATTCTAAATATATCAACTTTGAAATTGAAGATCAACCAATACATTATTGAAGATTAAAATAATAAATATTGAATGAAAAAATAATGAAAATTAAATATTCGCGGCAACCCTGAGTTGCCAGAACGAAAATTGAATTTTAATGGTTCATTATTAGTTCAATTATGAATTAAATAGAGCATCCTTAGCTATGGAATATCCTTTTCAATGACTTGCTTTGATTTCAATATATTCAATGGACATTCTTACAATTCATCGTTAGATTCAACCTGTTCATCCTGATAAAAATAATTTAACTTTTGACAATTGAAGAGTGGAAATTCAAAAGGATCTAAGTGCCAAAAAAATCGAACTGAGATATTACATAAAACATGTATCAGGGTCGGTTTCACAAAACTTTGATTGTACCGTCAAATTTATTGGAGCCATCCCGATTCGTTGAAATTTCAAAACGGGTGATTCGATTGGTTCGAATTCAGGTAAGGTTTTTTAATTGTACAGTTAAAGCTTTGTGAAACCCGCCCTCAAACTAATGAAAGAAGTTTGAAAAAATTGTTTATTTCATCAGAAATGATGACTGCCTGAAGCGGATGGCACATGAACCGTTCCGTAGGCTATTGGCCTTGGCACATAGACCCCATAACAAATGAAATCTAAAATTTCGTGAAAGTGGCACTTAGACCCATTTGAATTTCCACTCTTCAATTGTTGACACAATTGAAAATATCAGCATCTTTATCAACTGCCAACTGAAACTGTCAGAAATATGACCTACATTTTCATTCAATTGGGAACAAAAACTTCTCCACAAAAGCTAAGAAACCTCAGAAAGTTTAAATATCACTCATCAAACTTATTTTTTTAGTCATTTCTTTCCACAGGTTGTTCAAACCTTTGATTAATTTTTTATTTGAAATACAAAATCAGTTCACTCAAAATTATGAAGAAATAAAGTTCAATTTATCTTGGCCTCCTATAACATCAACCACAGCCTGAAAACCCTTTTTCCTTTCTGAAATTTTTTTAGGATTTTCTCTCCCAGTCTCTGAAACGAAAATCAATTAGGAAAATTTTTTAAATAATAGGAAAGAGGCCCCTGCAAGATAATTTGATCACCAATTCGACAGGGGTAAATTCCTTTTTTTTCATTGTTGGACAACAATTTTTTTAAGAGTTGGCCTCTGACGAATCAGAGTACAAATTATTACGCAAAAGAGTTTCTTCTTTTATTAGAGAAATTTTTTTAACTGATTTTTGTTTAAGAGACTGGAAGTGAAATTTACAGTGTGCGCCAATGAATTATACGTGAAAAATACATGTCAGAGATAGATTTCATCTTGAAACAATCACAAGAAGCACAGTGTCGCCAAGAAAAGCAATAATTTCAGTCAAATAAAAAATTTAACATATATAAAAAATTTAAAGCAACTTGGAATTCTTCATGAAGAAGTAGTCTATAAACATTTTATTCAAAATTTCAGGTCCACAACGGTTGCAGAAATACCCTTAAGAGACAACAAATTTGGGAGGAACTATACTAAGCCCATTTAACTCCAGAAGAAGTTGTTGAAGTTACAACAAGTTTCCTAGGTAAGGAATTTTAGTAATTTGTGGGAAAAGAAAATCACCTCGGAGTAAGAGAACGAGTTCAAAACAAATCCCGAACAGCAACGTCGTGTATGGCGAATGTGGAATTTTTTCATTCCACGAAAAACCCAATCTTTCCATGCTTACACGACACACAGGGAACTTTCATTCAGAAAATGGAAATTGCAATATCACTCTCCACAAATATCTATCATTTCGTTTTCCATATCTACATCTGGGATCTCCCACTGCCCCGTTTCCCTGCTTTTATAACCCCAGTATGGCATAAATCAGGGCTGACAAATAATTGCCTCTCGGTTTTCCAGATGTACCTTTTTGCTCGAAAACAGGCAGTTTATCGACTCCGATATTTCGTTTTCAACAATTCATTTCACGCTGAAACCACAAAAAAACCGTTTGGACTGTGACATAATTCAGGGGTTGGTCTTAAAAAAAATTATTCGTCGTAGGATGGCGATGGTTTATTGAGCGACGACATTTTTGTAACAATCCGTTTTTTCTCAGTGGAACTCAGACCATATACGGCCAAAGAAATGCTGGTGAAGATATTCTTCATCCAGGTCCTCCAAAGGAAGATAGATATTTCGGAAGAGTTTGATGCTACGTAAGCTGAAATACTAGGATTTATCCAGAGCAATAATTGCCTTCCAAAAAACTCTACATAATATTAGGCACACATAATTTCTTTCGTTATCATAGCTTCATTTTCAGGGGTTGGAGAAACCTCTCTTAATTTTGCTTCAATAATTCTTCTCGTGGGAAATATAACCGGGAAATAAAATTGTTTTCTATATTTCACTATCGTAATGACTTCATTGCAGTACTAAAAGTAGTAATGAACTCATTACAGCATTGTTTTCAGTTATATATGGGCCTCCGATCCTATCAATTTTCAAATAAAAACAATTCAAATTCCGTCATCTGTCAAATTTCGTCACACCAACTGCCAAGATACAATACAAAAGCCACTAATCTGAATTTTTATTCGAATTTCGAGAGTGTTTCACGAAACTTGACTGAAATAGAGAAAACATGGTCTAATACTCATTGCAGAAAGCAATTCCAACACTCACGAATATCGCATTCGTGTTCGAATAGAAGCTCATTCTGAAACTCGTTTTAGAAAATACTATTATTGCTTCCAATACAATTCTGGAAATAACTCTCTCATCTTGCAGAATTTCGACACAAGCGATACTTTTCTCAGAACCTAAAAGAGGTGCCAGTTTTTATTCCAATTCATCGAATAAATATTCATAGAATTATATATCCAAATTAAATGAAATGAAAAGAAAACTGGTCAGCACCATTTGTAAGTTTAGATTTCTTCATAGAAAAGTATCGACTGTATCGAAACTTACCTAGACACCTCATTATAGTTAAAAATAAAAAATCGATAAATTCAGATTTTTTTCTCATTTCTCCCATTTCGTTTGGTCCTGCATCAAGAGAGCTAAGATCAACAAACAAAGATTTTCTATAGAATATATTGCAATTGAAATAGAGGAAACTATTAATCTCATTTTCAGAACTTAGATTGTTTATTTCTTTAGAAATCAATAGTTCAGTCACCTTAAGATGAAAAGAAGGGGAAAACCGAGGAATTTTGAGGTAATGAGATGAAAATTTGTATACAGCTTCCTTTTGGCGTTCTTAATGTTGTCTCAAAAGTCTCATATTATCTCTTGTCTGCGTCGTGAGTTATTCGTGGTCAAAGATCACGAAAATTGGGGTTTTTTGCAATTATTTCCGTTTCTATGTTTTCAATCAGTTCAACACCTATCATAAAAATTGAAGATGAATGAATTTTCCACAACTTTTGTCTCAAAGTTTTTTCTATACGCTCAACCCTTTTCGAGATAGAGGGACCACCGTGAATCGCGTCGTATGGAGTAAAGACGATACTTTTTTTTGTCGTTTTAGATAAATACGTCAAGTATTTACAAAGACATTATGTATCGAAAAGTTATTGTTGTATAAGACAGATACTCGGACTACACTAAAAACATGCAAAATTTTTGAAGTTACAAAGTTTGAAGGAGTATACTGGACATTCGCTAAAAAGAACATCTGCTACACTTCTTATTGTTGGTGGCGGTTACCTCACTTGTCTTAAAAGACAAGGAGGTTGAAAATCGAGTATAGGATATATTGAAGAATCACGTATAAACAAAGAGAATACTGCCAGAAAAATATTGCCACGTGACAAAGAAGGTACAAGTACCTGTTCAGATATTTCCTCGAATGTTTCATTAACAGTTACGGAGAATATTTTGAGCTGTTCTAACATTAATGGAAATGTTCGAAAATTGTTAGTGATAATTTCAGTGGTGCTTTGAATTTTGCCAATAATTGTTATAATTGTACATTCAATATCACTATAAATAACAAATAAATACCTATATATAGTTGCCAATTGAAGAGTGGAAATTCAAAAGGGTCTAAGTGCCAAAAAATTCGAACTGAGATATTACATAAAACATGTCTAGAACTTATGAATAAAGTTTGAAAAAAAAATTAAAACTGTTATTCGGTACAAAATACAAAATGAAATAAAACTACATATACAGGGTGTACCGATCTAAAATATTCTTGGAGCCTGACCACTTTCAGTTGTACAGGGAGAAAAAAAAAATTTCAAATATTTTTTTTTCTGTTTTTTTGTTTTCGAATTTGATAGAGTCTGCAATTCTGAATACATTCGTACTCAAATCGTTGCATTCGTCAAAATACTTTTCAAAATATCGAGAAAAAACTGAAGAAAAAAGGGAGATGAGAGTATTCGGTATTATGTTTGTTATTCCTAAGCTGGATATCGTAGGCCCAAACCGTTTTCACGTTTTTGAAGGTGAAAACTGTGAAAATATTGTACATTTACAAAATTTTGAATAACCCGTCACAGGGTGTTTCGAATGTTGGTCCAAAAATAGGGATCAAGATTAGCTCATAACTCTCATTTTTCAAATTAGAACCCAAATTTTTTTATGATTGCGTTGGATTCTGCGAAGAAAAATGATGATAATGTTCTAATTGCAGAAATATTCACTAGAACATGCCACCTGCAACAGGAGCATGAAGTGAGTCTGCTGATTTCGTATTGAATTTGCTCTTGTTCAGGTGGATATTTTTATAATCTGTATGTTGCAAACCAACAACTCTGCATATTTTTTTTTCTTTTTCGACACTCCCGGTCCCTTTTTGCCGCCTTTTCACTGCAATGTTATCGGCTTGTGTGCCCATTTTGTATACTTACAATATTGCTAATTTGGCACTTAGACCCTTTCAACGTGAAACAGATGATGGCACTTAGAACATGCGCAGTTTTTTCCATCAGAAATGATGACTGCCGGAAGCGGATAGCACATTGACCGTTCCGTAGGCTATTGGCCTTGGCACATAGACCCCATAACAAATGAAATCTAAAATTTCGTGAAAGTGGCACTTAGACCCTTTTGAATTTCCACTCTTCAATTAGTTCGTTTTACTTAGTTTGTAAGAGACAATGTTTTTTTCTTCAAATTTCAATTAGAGAGCTCAAATGCAATTACTGTTAGTCCTAGGATTAAAAGTAGCGTTTTTAATCTTGGGATTTGAAGTGTTGCTAAGCAACGAGCAAATTTTTGTACGGAAATTAATGTAAGGAAATTAATTGATGGCTTTTGCACCTGAAAATAGTACGAAAATGTCAACATTTTTTTATGGTTGTAGAAAAATTATATTTTTGTGAATCAGAAAACCCGATACACAAATTTTTCCGGAGTCTGGTAGAAAAAGGGTGTTTCCCGAGTGAATATCATAGCGAAGCGATAAAACTAGATCGATAGTGACTCATGAATCCACAAACGGATCGTACAGTCGTCTGTACTCGCTCAAATAAATATTTATTTATGAATGCGACTCATCGAAGATCAATAATTCATTTCAGTGGAATAGTGGAACGTTTTATTCGAGATACCGTTCGTCAGCACCGTTTCCCGATTTTCTACAATTCTATGGGCCGGATACACCGGATAAATTGTCCTCAGCGACACTGTTACGGCCTCACGTTTGCCATAAACGTTGCGATTGCTATTGATGTTTCCATTTCATGGCAAATTACGAAATATTTCACGGCTCGAAAATACAGTTGCTAGGGATAGACCATTTCTTGACGGCATTTTCTGGAAATAACTGCATCGTTGATATCGTCTCGATGGTTTTTAGATACAGACGTTTCGTAGTATCGGCGAACACTACATTCCGCATGAATGATGGTACATGGGAGACTTGGACTTGTAATTATACCGGGCATTTCTAAATTCATGCGGTGATTGCTCGTATGAAATTAAGATGGGTCTTTCCTATAACAAAATTTACCCAGCCCCTCCCTTTCCGAGATTTACCATTTGAAAGAGGGCGACTTAAATTAAGTTTTATTTTCTTTCAATTTCAATAAAGCTAGAAACTTCACATTCTGTAGATTTCATACACTTGCAAAGGAATGACCACGGATATTTCTTTCAATATTCCTGTTACATTGAAGGGTAATTGTAATCAGCAACCCTAACTTTATTTCAAATGAAAATTGTTTTATTTCTACTTTTTCTTACTCTAACATTTGTTTCCATAAACGCATCGTTGAAGAAAAAAAACCCACAATTCATAATTGATTCAATAAATTGAGCGGAAAACAGTACCTAAAGATTTAAAATGTAGTACGATTCATGATAAATTTTGGAAATGACCACCTCGTATAGAATTTCAAGTTTGTAGCACAACTTAAACAAATTGAAAACACACCAAAGCTGATATCTCAGTAAGGATTGGGGATGGGGAAATACCCATCTTAATTTCTTAGGAGCAACTGCCTTCTAAATTTTTTCGCATGAATATGGAAAAATCTTGTATTTCAACAATAGATTCTTGGGGTTAGAAGAAATACTTCTTTCTTCAAAATTCAAGAAATCTCTAAAAAAAGTTCTGCAAAATACAATTTACAGTTTTGATGAATTCTTACATAATTGAATGTGTAATTTTTCGAATATTTTATGGTGTACATGTTCGTCCTTTGGAGAGGATAATTCGAAGAAAGATGGAAACTTTTTCAACCAACTTCAGTCTCACAGAGTTGCCATTATCAGTGAGACTGAGGTTAGTCCAAAAAGCTTTGAATTACCCTATCCAAAGGGCGATTATGTACACCATGAAATGTACGAAAAGCACGCTAAGTTTGAAGAACCATTATTTTGATGAAAAATTTGCAGGTGTTTTTTCTGGTGTAAGTCTATTCATAATGAAATGTCCAACCCAACAAAACAAAAAGCATCAATTAAATGTTGAATAGATTGTAAAATAAAGCAGCACTGCCAACTCAAAGTTGTATCACTTTAAAAAAACACCCGATATACCTAATCTGAAACGAGTTGCAGAATGGGCTCGTATTGGTTTCTGCCACGAGTTTTAGACGATATTCTCTCTATTTCAGTCAAATTTTTAGAAATACCCTTGGAATTCAAATAAAAATTCAGATTAGTGACTTTTGTATTGTTTCTTGGCAGTTGGTGTGACTTACGAAATTTGACAGATTACGGAATTCGAATTGATTTAATTTGAAAATTGATAAGATCGAAGGTCAGTACTGACAACCACAAATCGAAGAATAGAAATGAAAACAATGCTGTAATGAGTTTCATTATAGCACTACTTTTAGTACTGTATTGAACACATTACGATACTGAAATAGAAAAAGCCATTTTGAACTTTTATGATGAGCTATGCCACGCATGGAAACAGACCACTAGAATTTTTCTGAGCATTAAATGAATCGCCTAAATCTTGAATATGTGGCAGGAATTTAATTCTGTGAATCTCTTGGACAAAATTGTATTCGGCAAGATTTACCAGTTTTTCTAATTGCGCTGATGATTGATTTCAATGATCAATTATTTGTTAAATATCACTAAACTTGCCTTCAAGAGTTAGGTTCCTTGAGTTTCTGGTATAATTATGGATTGTAAAACTGTTATGTTTGTATATGTTCTTGGATTATCCGCCAATTTATTCTAAATTTGAGTTTTTCCTTAGTCTTGTGAAATTGAAAATGGCTAGAATTGATCACCAGATATGCTGAATGAATCATATAGAAATGTGGATGAATGATTACATTAATCATTTTCCTGTTTTCTGCCAATCAATATTAGGTGCCAAATCTTTCAGTATATCTGCTACTCTACCACGTAGTTTGTAATTCCGGATGTAAAAAAACATCTTGAAATGTTTCTGAACATACCTAATTATGCATTTTTGTGGTATTTTCGCACAGGTTCCATGGTTATAGTATTTAATCATTTCATGTTGGCTTCCTGTCGGGTATTTATTTTTCATCTGTCACATGTTTTATACAGAAAACAATTCCGCCAATAGACATTGATCAATTCGAAAATCACTTAACAATATTTATGGAAATATTCCATTGATTTCAATGAAAATTCAGTGAATTGGAGAGAATAATGTAAAATACTCCTACAGAAGACTCATTTTCATATACGTTCATTCAAAAATTCGCCACTTCGTGGCTCGTTTTGTGATGTTGAACTCGAGAAAGAATATCAATGCCTTCTGCACTAGTTTCATAGTCAACTATAATTTTTCTATTGATTCATTCCTCACGGAATAGTTCACAAAGCTTCGCGTCGTTATAAGAATATTAATTTAGGAGGATTTTGCGCATTAGCAATTTCAATCGGGGAATTGAAAACACAAAAAAAGCCTGATATTTTCAACACGTCTCAAGTTATTTTCTTCACGGGGAGAATCGAATTTTAACACGAATTCTTCATCAGTGTTTTCAATATAACTCCTTTCGGCAAAAACTCAGCGAGAAATGAGAATAATCAATACCAACAATCTTACCTAGAAAATTTGTACTAGTCGAATTAAATTCAGGAGCATTGTGAGGAAAATTTTTCATTGCGCTGAACTTCATTTCAGCGTACAATGCACTGAAATCACACAATGCCATGGATAACGAAGAATGGAGCAGAATAATGCTGAATTAATTCTGAGCTCCTAGTTTATGAGGTTTCATTGCATGATTCTCTGAAAACCCATCTAACGCTTCGAATCAATTCGACACTTCTGGAATTTTCTTCGGATCTAGATTCTGTTCGAGGCGGTGGAAATTTTCAATTTCGGAGGTTTCCAAATGAAGGCGGTATATATAAAACTGAATTAAAAAATTCGGGGTGTTCAGAAATGTCTATTTACAAAGCATGGCTATTATGTACAAGGTGGGCAAAATTGGTGAAACTTGAACTACAACTTTTTAACCGTGAGAGATAGACGAAAATGTATAACACGTTATGGTGGTCTTTTTTTTTAGAAACACTGATAATGCCATCCTGCATTCCTCTATCTTTTTTGTTTTTGAGTTATAGGTAAAAATTGAAATTTGGGCTATTTCAACTTTGACCATTATCACCGTTTCTGTTTGTGCTAGGATGTTGAAATGAAAACATTATACCGGCACTATTTTCAGAGCAATCTAGTAGCGTACTCTGTTTTTTTCCAAGACGTGTCCTTGCTGAGCTATAACATAGAGTTGTGTTTTTTCTTATGGGAACAATAGGTTGAAATGACTCATCAGGAATCGCTATTTTTCCCCGTTTCAGAAATATATCATTCATCGATCTCAGATTCATTCAGATATGAAAAATATAGTTTGTATATAAAATCTGAATTATTGAGTATTATGTAGGCTGAATCACAGAATAATATGTGTGTCTCTACGCATTATGTCATTATTATTTGACGATTTAATACTTGATTCAACTCTGCGTGGTTTGATCTCTGTTCAGAACAACTGTCAATTCGAAGTCATTATTGCCGCTATAATAAAACATTTTAACATATCATATTTCTCGCAGTTTTCCAACTTTTCCATATTGCCTGAAATATTGACTTCGAATTCTAATAATTAACAGTTGTTCTGAACAGAGATCAAACCAGGGTGAATTGAATCAAGTATTCAATGACAAAATAATAATTCTGTCATTCAGCATACTTAATACTCAATAATTCAAATTTCACATACGAACTATATTTTTCATGATATCTGAATGAAACTGAGGGCGATGTATGATGTATGATATATTTCTGAAACGGGAAAAAATGGCACTATTTTCTGAGCCATTTCAAACAATTGTTTCCACGAGAATAAACACAACTTCATGTTATTTCACAGCAAGGAAACCACTTGGGAAAAACAAAGTACGCTTGGTTTGTTATGAAAAAAGTGCCTGTACAATGTTTTCATTTCAGCATCCTAGCACGAACAGAAACGGAGATAATGGCCAAAGTTGAAATCGCCCAAATTCAAGTTTTGGTCTATAACTCGAAAACAAAAGAAGATAGAGGAATGCAGTTAATGGCATTATCAGTTTCTCTGAAGAAGACCACCGTAACGTGTCATTCATTTTCCCCTATCTCTCACGGTTAAAAAATTGTAGTTCAGGTATCACCAATTTTACCCACCCTGTACATTTTGGTTGAGACTGCACTGCTGTATCTCAGCTATTATTAAAGGTAGACACATGCGGTTTTCGCCACCCTTTATAACTTTTTGGTAAAACTTTTAAATCCACAAACAAAAATATTTCAACTACTTTTGTTCCTGAAATAAAGGGCCAAAACGAAAATGGCCCGTATTAGATATAACAAATGTTAATTTTCTATCGTATATGATGCAGGCGAAAATATTCATCTCACTTCCAGAACAAAAATTGTTCTCATAAGAAAGGCAAGACATTTTATGATGTGAGTATATTCAAAAAGAAATTTCATGACCTACTTTTTTGAAGAGGAAATGAAGATGCTTTGCAGGAGAGGCAGCAAAACCTTCCACAAGAGAAAAAAAACGATCATATATCAAGATTTTGTGAACTGAAAAATATCAACGATTGCACACTCAGAAACAAAACAGAATGGAATGAATCAACTAGTAGAAGAGAGTAGAAGAATAGATAGTTTGGTGAAAATGAGCAAGCATAAATCGGCTCTAGGCATAGAGGTGGAGATATGTTTTATGCACATGAAAAGGAATGAGGAAGAAGAATTAAAATTTTGAGGCTGAAGAAAATATTATATTAACGACCCTTAAAATTTTATATTGAACTACTGAAACAGTGAAATCAAATGCTTTTCATTCGTCGAGAATGCCCTCGTTCGCTATTTCTCCGTGCCTTATCCATCCATGGAATTATTCTCAAATTACATAGTTGGGAAACATTGCAGAAAGAAGTTGATTAAAATAATTAACATTCAGGAAACGGCACGACCGGCAATTCTACACTCTCGATGATATAATTTAGAGGAGAAAGATTCGTGACTCGATGGGAAACATTGCGCTGTGATTGCGATAGATTTTTTTTTAGAAATCTCAAATAGAAAATATCATAATATAATGTGCGAGGCGTTGCATTACGTTTCGAGACGTTGGAAGTGTTGTGTCTTCGACCGATAATAAATTATCGCAATAGGTATAATCATCATACTCAGAAGACGATGAGCTGGATTCTTCGGATGAAGTGTTCTATTTTCGACTAATCTCTTCACACTTCACAAGAGGAACAATAATGCAGCACCTGCTTATCGTCTACAACGTTCATAGAGCTCTTCGAAAAATGATAAAATAGTTGATATTCTCACTGACAAAGAAACTGCAACACGCAATTTTGAAATTTTTTGGTAAAAGATTCATAGTGTGTATAGCAAAAAGTAAATTATTAAAATTTGGAGTAGAAAATCCTGGAGTTGTAGTCGTTTCTTGCAACAACGAATCAGCTGTTCGATGAGATCCAAAGTCGAGGTTTATTTGTTAGAATGACTTAGGGCCAGTTTCATAATCAATTTTAAAGTGCCTTCAATTTTAAAGCTTCTTTAAGTTCAACATTTCGTTTTCATAGCACATTTCAGGTTCTTTAAGCCACTTTATATTTAAAGGGGGGACTTTAGCAGCTGAAGAATCCTTTAGCCCTGAATATATAAGTAAATTCCTAACCTCTCATGTCCAAACTGTCAACTCATTTGAGGTTAGTGATGTAGTATTTTATTTCGAAATCAACTTTCACAACAGGAGATAATGCGGCGAGCACAAGATAATATTTGAATAATAAAAATGAAAAATTTTGAGACAACTAGTTCGGAATCATCAAATGAAGAATATCCATAACATGAACCAATCATTAGAACCAGAAACAATGAGGAATAAGAATACGGAGTATGGAAACGTAGATTTTCAATTTCGAAAGAGACTATAATTAGACATCATACCCCTCATTATGGTTGGAACTGCAGTGTTGCAATTGATATCGATGACATGTTTCCTATCAGTAATTTTGAAAAGGAATTAGGTGATAATTAAAAATTTTTCGCTGATGCTAGAAATTCACTCATAACAGGTCATTTTGCTATATAAAGCTGGTGTAATTGGTGAAAATAAATGCTTATTCAAAGATTATGTTTATTCAATTCTTTTTTCTTATTTCGATTTCTAAATCTAATGATGTTAATCTGAGGCAATGCTCCCTTATTGCCCTTTTATCAGCCACAATCATCATTTCAATTTTTTTTTGTAATATTCAGTTTGGGATTGCTCTTTTTCCCCTTATTTCTAGGTGTATATTTTAAATTTGAACCTGAACGTTATATCCACAGGACATGAAAATAACATAACCTCCTTCAATTTTAAGATGGCTATGGTTAAATTCAACTGCAACTGTCTATTTAAGGTCAAATGAAACGATTTCAGTTATGCCAACAGACAACATTTCAACTAGAGTCTCCTTTACGTAAAGTCCCATTTAATTTCATTATGAAATTGGGTGGACTTTTAAAGTGGGCTCTAACTTAAAGTGCACTTTAACTAAAGTGTACTGGCCCTTAGAGTACATGTACGCGGAATTTATCTCCAGCTAAATGAATTTGAAAGAGGTTGAATTTTTGGTCTACGAGAGGCGGGGATGACATTTCGAGAAATCGCTAACGGTACTAACAGAAATTCAATATCGACGTCTAAGACTTTTATGGCCATTAGAGACTGTTTTGTGGCCATCCTGTAACTATCCGAACGGTTTACCACCGTATAAGGTCTTTTGGACTGCAGCATTATCGGCGGTTGAGCATCGCAGCCAACGATAACAGTGGTGCAGAGAACTACCTACAACTTTGGAATGTGGAATGGCATCAGGTCGTCTTTTCTGATGACATTTGAGGAGCAGACTTGCAAAACGCACTTTGTCCAAAATTGTAAATTTTCAGAAACGGCAAAAAACTGATGCTCAGAAACGGGTTGAGTTACCTGATTGAGATTTGTACCATAAAACAGCAAAAAAATTTAATGAGTTCTTACTCCATTTGTAGACTGGGAAAAGCGAAAATAGCTCTATTATCAGAAAGAAAGAGGTGGACAAAATGCTATTTGCATGTCTCTAGTGGACAAACAGCGTTTTAATGGCCGCTCAAACCGATTTCTGGGTGAATTATAACTAAAATAACAAACAAGGCATGTTCTTATAAACATTGCCTTGCATTTTACATACTTTCAGAATGCTTTAATTTCCTCTGTATCTATATATTATATATTCTTCATTTTTTTCAACGACAGTTTCTCCATCTTCCCACTGCTCTGCAAAAATTCAAACTACCCATTCCAACCCCGGATAGATACCCACACTAGTAATTTTTCAAACTCTGTATTTTTTTTTCTTCATTTTTTGACCCAAAACTAGCCCCGGTGAGTCAACATTTTCGAATCTTACGCAATGGACTTGATGCATTTTGTTAGCCTAAGTGGTTTCCACTGTACATTTAAGCAGGAAATGATGGTATTTGAATGAATGTCCAGGATTTTAAAAAATGATAGTCCCACAATTGAATAATGCAAGGCCATCTTCAGTTGAAAAAGTGAAATTTTGGACAAGAATTGAATCAGGTAGTCAATTGCAAAATAATAATTACACCATGCGTATTATTCTGTGATTCCGCCTACTTGATACTCAATTATAAAAATTTCACATACGAACTATATTTTTCATGATATCTGAATGAATCTGAGGGCGCTGTATGATGTATTAGTATATTTTAAAACAAGTTACAGAATGAGCTTCTATTCCAACACGAATGCGAAATTCGAAAACGAGCGACGAAGGAGCGAGTTTTCGAAAGCATGAGTGTTGGAATTTCCTTCTGCAACGGGTGTTGGACGATATTTTCTTTATTTCAGTCAAGTTTTGTGAAATACTCTCGAAATTCAAATGAAAATTTTCAGATTGGTGACTTTTGTATTGTATCTTGGCAGTTGGTGTGACTTACACACACGAAAAATATAACCGAAAACAATGCTGTAATGAGTCATTACAGCACTACTTTTAGAATTGTAATGAACTCATTACGATACTGAAAAAAGGAAAATATATTTTTGAAACAGAAACAAACTGGCGATTCTTTCTAAGTCATTTCAAACTATTGTTTGCATAAGAAAAAACCCAACTTTATGTTATAGATCAGCAAGGAAACCTCTTTGGAAAAAACAAAGTACGCTACTGGATTGCTGTGAGAAAAGTGCCTGTATAATATTTTCATTTCAACATCCTAGGATAAACAGAAACGGAGATAATGGCCAAAGTTGAAATTTGGGCGATTTCATAAAGAAGATGGAGAAATACAGTTGATGGCATCATCAGTTTCTTTAAGAAAGACCACCGTAACGTATCACTCATTTTCTTCCATCTCTCACAGTTAGAAAGTTGTAGTTCAAGTATCACCAATTTTGCCCACCCTGTACATTCGAAACATTGTTCAAATTATATAAAGCATGAAATTCCTCATTTATCGAAATAGCATAGTGATATAAATATGAATTATCTTCCTAAGAGAAATTTTAAATTTCTTCAGAAATGAAATTCCGAGCAGACTCCAATGCAATAAGCCAGGTTGTATTCAGATTTTTATTTGTTCCGCGTAATGATCATTTAACGGCGCGAAAGAAAAGTGCAAATTCCCTTTTATCACTAATGGATCCCGTTGCGCGTTCACCGAACATAAATTCCCGTTGTAAGATGGCAACCACGGTATCAAAGACTGTTTTCGCCAGATAAATCACCGGAGGAATTGAATCCGACCGTTGGTATCCTTCTGCTCCATTGCCTCCCTGAAATAAATGGCGCAGAATTGACGAATGAATGGAACTGTGGAGATATGGCACACTTGGAATTGAATTTCGAGCGCATATTTTTGTTCTCGTCGTGAGTGATTGGTTTTCGAGAACAGAAGCAGTCATATTTGACGAAAATTCAGCACAAATTATGAAATATTCGGATTGATCTTCAGGATTTTTCTCAAGTAAAAGAATAAAACGAAAAACAAAAAAATTCTTTGCCTTTACGAAAGCCACACCGAGAACATTTTTGTAACATAGATGAATTCAAAATAGTTATCATCAAAATGAATACCATTTTCAATTCCCAGGCTCAGAGATCTTTCATCATGAGGTTGGAGAAATTATATTAGATTCTGCCACTGAGATGAGAGCCTTATTTAGCAACATCAGTATCCCATACATCTCAGGGACAATATCTTCATAAAAAACTTCGATATTTGAAGTGACAAAATCTAATATCATTTCTCCAACCTCATGATGAAAGATCTCTGAGCCTGGGAATTGAAAATGGTATTTATTTCGATGATTAATATTCTGAATTCATCTATATTAAAATATTTATTTTTTGCCAGGTCACCGAATGAGGATGTGTGTTTAGTTGGTCCAGCACTTTTGGATTTGCGAAAGCATTATTGTTTAACTTTTTTGTAAAACTTTTAAATCGACAAACAGAAATATTCCAACTACTTTTGTTTCTGATATACAGGGAGAAAACGAAAATGTGCACTTTTTGGAGATGTTATTATTTCTCGAGCCCTGCATAAGATACAAAAAAAATGAAAACTGCTTATAAAAGATATTTTAACGTAGGAGTCAGCGAGGTAGTTTTTTCAGAGCATTGGTTTTGATATTGAGCACAAACTTGGTATTTTTCAAATCGAATACCCTGTATATTTTAAAGTCGAAATTTTGCATTTTTTTTCCTAATACACTGATGTATCACAACCTGACCTTCAATAAATTTTAGCTTCAAAAATCAAAAAAATTCATATTCATGTTTGTATTTTTTTTACAATAGACCATGAATTATTATTATTATTAATTATTACTTTTTTAAAAATCCATGTGACTGAAACCTATGTATTTTGAATATAAACTCAATATATCACCATGAACTTAAAAATGATGAAAAAAAAAATGTTAATATAAATATTGGGAGTTTTTGATGCATGTTCAAGTTTCATGCATGTGTGGAAGAATTCATATAATTTTTCCTGATTTTTGAAGCTAAAATTTATAAAACGTTGAGTTGTGATACATCAACGAAGTCAGAAAAAAAATCAAAAATGTTGAAATATACAAGGTATTTCATTTAAAAAATACCGAGTTTAGTTTGCGCTCAATCTCAAAAATAATGCTCTAAAAAGTTTTTTGCTGCGCCACTGACTTCTGAGTAAAAATATATATTATAAGCAGTTTTCATTTTATACAGGACCCGAGAAATAATAACATTTCTAGAAGTGCACATTTTAGAAACGAAAGTAGTTGAAATATTTCTGTTTCTGGATTTAAAAGTTTTACAAAAAACTGACACAGGGTCGCGAAAACAGCATGTCTCTTTCCTCAATAACAGCTGGGATACAGTGCAGTCTCAACCAATTAAATTCGGGGCCTAGAGTTCTAAGTTGTGCCGTTCGAATTTTTTTTTCCAAAGTTTCTCCAAAAATCGAAATTCAAAAGGAAAAGATTGCCCAGCACTTTCGTTTCATATTCTGACGAATGAAAGAAAAAATTGTGCTACATTACTGCTGTGAATATTTCAAGGAACTTAAAAAAATGTCAACCAAGCACTTTTTATTTTCCCGACGAAAATTGTCCACTTGTGCCGGTCATATTTTCAGAAAAAATTAACAGGTTTTCCAGATGGAGAAAATAAGAAAAGACAATAGATTGTTGGAAAATAAGCATACATGGCAACAGTGTGTGTTCGCCAACACTTCTGGATTTTTTAGAAAATTTCTGTTGTGATGAATTCATGAATTGTGCTAATTTTGTGCTACTTCATGTCGTTGAATTTTTTTCATTTCCATACGGTTATCAAGATATTTTGCAAAATGTGTTGAACGAACATATGCTTGTCACATATCTCGTGAAATATCTTGAGGACAGTATGTGATAAAAGATAAATTTCAACGGCATCAAGCAGCACAAACGTAGCACAATTCAGCGAAACAACAAAAATTTCGAAAATCCAAAAGTACTAGGCTGAACACACATACTATCAATTGGTCTGCTGATTTTCCTACAATCTACTGATTTTTATCATTTTCTCCGTACGAGGAAAAACCTGCTGATTTTTCCTGAAAATCTAAGTGTCACAACTTGGCTGGGGTACCATTTTTCTAATTTCTTCTTTTTTTAGATTTTTGGGATATTTGCGAAAATTACAACGGCACTATTTTGCCTACGAGTAGGGCACAGTTGTTGGAACATATTTTCTTTGGAAAAAACAGAAAAGTGCTGGAATGACTTTATTTTCATTTTCGTAATCTGCCAGGTAATCTAAAGAATTCTCGTGGAAATTTTTAAGGCACAAGGCACCAAAAATATAGGACAGATTTCCCCATTCATTTGTTGAAAGAAAAAACGAAATATGTTGGTCTTTTTTTTTCAATTTCGGGAAATTGAACAAATTTTCGGAAAAATTCGAACGCGACAACTAATCACGTGAAAATTTTCAGTTATTGGAATACAACTTTCAGAGAAGTGCTGGGCTGGTCCATTTTATGGTTCTTGAATTATGTTGAGAACCACATGGAATTAAGAAATAGTTCAACACAACAAAGCAGCACTACTCTAGAAATAATCAGCAGAACAACAAAAAATTCGAAAATCCAATAGTACTAGACAAACTTCACAAACATCAGTATTCTTCAATTATGGTAATTCTGTTGCCAAAATGAAGATCGCACAATAACTCTCTCTGGATTCATAGCTTCTAATGTAACTGAGTAAATTTCTGAAAACATAAATTCGAATATAAAGTTTCTATCATATGAATAATTCGTTCAGAGATATCAGAATATTGTTACGCAAATACTATGTATGATCACGAACAGACTTAATTTTCACATTTGGAAAAAAATAAGCTCCAGTGAATGCTTTCAAAGTTTTTCCAAAAGGTTGGTGCTGACTGTGAAGTAAGCAGACAGGAATTGATAGCAAATAAATCAAAAATATTTTATGTCGCCGAAAAAGAAATATAATTATGATATATACCTATTCCCAAAAAAAAGGTGGATTCCTTATTTTATTTTAGAAATTGATATACCAACCCATCGAAATGAGCCCCTCAATCATAAACGTCATATTAGAGGACTTACGGCACCAAAATAACAAACTCTCTGGAGACGAGCTCCCCGTTTGACAGCAACATCTCCTCAATTTCCGGAGGCACTTCTTCAATCGAGTTATTTACTCCGACTAACGAAAATATTGATTTTCGTTTGAAACGCGTCCCCAAAGGGTAAAGTTGGCAGAGACGGCTGCAACACTGGACAGGGAAAGAAAGTTGTCTTTTTAATCGCTGGACATTGTGGAAGTTTCTCTTTGTTCAGGAGAGGGACAAGAGTTGAGAATTTTAGAAGAGTGGGATGAAACTTTTGAATTCTTCACCAAGAACTGGAAGGGATTCAACTAAGTCATTGGTTTTGAGTTGTAGGAGAACCTACCCTTTTTTTCAAATGCTTACTGGATTATTTATTTTATGAGACAGATGTTAAAAAGTTTTTTCAGAATACGTATTTTTTCCTCCATTTTCTCATTGTTTGTTTGCCGTGTCCTAATTGTTCGATTTATGAACATTATATAAGTAATTCGAAATTGAAACACCGTGGAAAACACAGTTTGCATTGCAACCTGATCCTCAAGCTTTCAACAAAATATTTCCAGGATAGACTCCAAAATGGATATTCGCTTTTAGGTTAAGATATCTACGAAATGACTTATCACTTGACGAAATTGTGAGGTTTCATCAGAAATTCAGTGTAGGAACATAAACATAACTTCCAACTCAAATTGAAGAAAAAAATCATGTCTTTACGTTTTAATGTTATGTTTTGCTATGTTGATGATATGGAGTCCATTGAATATGCTTTATTGTAATGGAAATCACTGAATCTGTACTCAAATTTATGAAAAAGGAAACAGTTACGCCAATCAATATTTTTTAATGCAAAAATCATGGAAATATCCCAATCATTTCAATAAAAATTCGATGAACTAGTAAAAATAACGTATAGTACTCGTAGAGAAGGTTCATTCTAACACATGTTCATTTGAAACTGGCCACGTTTTTCAATATTGAACTTGTTAAAGAATATATATGCTTCCTGCATTTGTATTATAAATAACTTTCGTGGGTCCATTACAGAAACTAACATCAAACTAGAAAAAGACATTTAATTTTGAAATTGACATTGAGGGAGTCTTCCGGGCTTATTGGCCATGGTCTATTAGGAAGTATTTCCCTTACGTTTCGCCTAGATCTGCGGTGGGCGCGACCGATGAATTCCGATGGGGTCCAAGTTTCTATCGACACCATCAGACGACGTTTGAGAGAGATGAATCTAGGTTCTAGATTTCCATTAAGAGGAGTTCCATTAACACGTGACCATGAGCGTCAAAGACTGGAATGGGCAAGGCAACATATCAATTGGATCGATCAACGGCGTAGTGTCCTTTTCACTGATGAGTTCACATATATGGAAGATAAGGGTATGGACAATCTCACGCAAACCCTGTAATCGTCGCTATGTCCAAGAAGTCCATCCATTCCTAGGTGTTAGTGTTAAGGTATGGGTCGGGATATGTTTCAACGGGCGCACAGATCTACACATTTGTCCTGGAAATATGCCCGCCTTACACTATAGGGAGCATGTCTTTGACAATGTTTTGCCAAATTTTCACACTGCTTCTGGTGAAACTTCTCAATTTCTAGACGATAACGCTACACCGCATCGTGCAGCCATAGTTGAGAAAGCACACGAGGAGCTTGGTATTCCATATTTACCAATATCTCCGCACTCACCAGATTTGAATTGCATAGAACATGCATGGGATATGCTCCAAAGAAGATAAGGTAATCAACAACCTACCCCAGAATCCTTAAATGATCTGAGTGAGCTTCTGCCTCGTTTATAGATACAAATTCTTCAAGAAATGTTCAATGACCTCCTTTGTAGTATGCAAAGAAGATGTCAAGCTGTAATTGATGCCCGTGTTGGCCATACATTGTATTGATAGTCTTAAATTGCTTGCATTCTCTGGGAATAAAATTTCGTTATTTTACTCGATTTTTCTTAACCACCCTGTATACGCTGCAGACCTACAGCCTAGAATTAATTTCATTTCTTGCAACTTGAAATCATATTAATATCAACTTTCATCACAAAATCTCATTTAAACTATATTTTTTGCAGTTTAAGTCAATATCCCTAACTCATGTGGAGCAGTTTATTTATTGATTTCGAAATTGTTCAGTTTGGCAATAGTTATGTTTTATCCAAAAAATTCGAATGCCCTTTAAGAAAAATCAAGAAAATAGATAATGTGCTCAGTCGGAAGATTTTTCTACAAGCAATTTCCAAGTGATTATTAGAATTATCCGATATTGAAATAAAATTTCATTGCAGTGAAAACATACAGTTTCAAATATTTTTTGATATGTTCAATATGATTTAGAAACAGCACATAGGAAATACAATCAGCATTCCACTTTTCCGCTTAAGATAACCATTTACTCATTCAAAATATTGAAAATTGGGATCGAGATATATGCCCCTTCTTCAGTGAGTTTTTTTTATATAGCTCCCATTCCAATCCTCCAGCTCATAATTAGTTATTATCATTTCAAACAAATACAATTAACATATAAAAAGTGATCGATCAGCTAACATTTTATGTGATTTACTCACTTCATCTGGTGACTAGACATTCAAATCCACAGTTAATTGATCCATTAATTAGAGAACATAATGTACAAACCTCGGTACAAACAGAATGTAATTGCTAAATTCAAACAATTTTCTTTTCGCTATTGAACACTTGAGAAATGCATAAGTCAGTGTTTTTTGTCTCAACACCAATCTAAATCATGCAACACAAATGTAAATGGGCTATTACTGACATAATTACTAACATGTCGTAGACGACAAAAACTGTTGAACGGACTATAGGTAGTTCATTATGGAATATCGTGTTCCAATGTAATTCCAACATCCATTTCGATCTGCCGATATTCCTATAAAACTGACAAGAGCATGTGAGACATAATTTTTTAATTATTTATTCATACTTAATTATATGACTTATAGTTTTAGTTCCATTACTTTTTGAGAACGGCTGGAATTCAATTGATCATTCTCTCCTCACTTTGCTTATTCGATGGATTCTCTTGAAATGAAATCCGCATCCTTGACTGATGAGAAATATAATTTACTCTCCCTTTAATCGAATACTCCGCAAGATATAGGCGATTGAAATTTCGGAAGCAATCAATTTCAGGCAGATCCCCTCTAATTGAAGATCGGAGATGATAGGTGTGATAAATCGAATGATTTTATCTTGGAACCGGGATTTGCTTTTCACCCGGAGCTGTTGTACGTTTGTAGTATTATTGCCTTTCTAAATCGCGAATGGCGTACTTTCCTCGGGATTAACACTCGGTACCCATCTGTCTGTAGACCTTGTTTACTTGGAATGGAGTACGTATATACAGTTGAACGGTTCACATATAAAAAATAACTATTACTATTGATTCGAAGAGACATTTTTAGCATATGTTTTTACTATAAATCTTGTGGATTATAATTGCTCAAATCGAGGACATCACCTATGTATACTCTCGTTATTGGTTCAGAGTTTCTAAGGTGAGGCACATTTTAGTAAGAGAGCTTTACTCTATTCAAATTTGAGCGAGAGCAATAAATACTAACAGAATCGTCTCGTACTGGTCAAACGGTCATAACAACGCTCCCTTCGACCGCCCTGAAAGATTGCCAGGGTCGTACTCGGAACTATGCTCCAGATTGCGGCAAGGTTATTTCAGGAAACACCAGAGTTTTAAAGAATTGGGTCGGAATCTTGCAAGATTCCGACTGAACGATTGTATGAAATCTACTCGATTCGACTCTGGAAGGAAAGTAACTATCCGAAGGCCCTCCTACCGCTGCGCGAACCTTGTTTTATTGCTCTCGCTTAGGTTTGAACAGATTATAGTGAACCCTCCGAGTAACAGTTTGTCTGTAAGTCTAGAAATTCTTATAGCGGTAGTTTATAGCATGCTGAGGACGAAAATCATCGCCTGGCATCCCTCACCCCTGCACGTCATCAACCCCTATATCTTTGAAAGTGTGAAAAAATTCAAAAAATAAACTTGTTCCTGTAAGCTTGAAACTTTCATACGATTGATTTCATTCATTGTAAAGTTCAAAAAAACATTTACAGGCGATGTCAACGAGCACAAGTACCTGCCAGGCGACTAAAAATGTGTGAAAAATATGAACAAAAATATACTTTTTTCGGTAAGGCCGAAATTTGAATATGCGTGTTCGTCTGAGGGAATGAAAACATAAGTTTTACTATTAATCTTCATCATCATGTGATATGTTATCATTAATCATATGGTACAGTTTTTTCAAGCGCAGTATCTCAGCTATTATTGAAGATAGAGACATGCGACCCCTGTGTCACTTTTTTGTGAAAGTTTTAAATCCAGAAACAGAAATATTCCAATTACTTTTGTTTCTGAAATACAGGGAGAAAACAAAAATGTCCACTTTTTGAAGATGTTATGATTTATCGGGACCTGTATAAGAAAAAAAAAATTAAAATGGTAATAATTATATTTTAACGTAGAAGTCAGTGGCGTAGCTCAAAATCTTTTTCAGATGAAGGTTTTTTGAGATAGAGCACAAACTTGAAATTATTCAAATGGAACTCCTTGTATGTATTAACGTCTAATTTTCGCATTTTTATCTGAATACATCGATGAATCACAACTCAACTTTCAATAAATTTTATTCTAGACGTTCAGAATTTAACAATATTTATAAGTATAAATATTTTTTCGTTTTCGCCATTTTTCCGTTAAAATTTTGAATTTATTTTCAAAATATGATGAAATGAATGGGTCACTAGGCTTTTCAAAACAGTAATGATTGAATGCGTGTGAATATTGATTAAATACGTAGGATATTTTTTCAACTGAAATTTATTAAAGGTTAGATTGTGATACATCAATGAAGAAAACAATGCAACAATTTGACGTTAAAATAAACATATGAAGAATTCCATTCCATTTGAAAAAATTTTAAGCTACGCCACTGACTGCTATATAAAAATATCATCATGAGCAGTTTTCATTTTTTTCTTCCTCATACAGGGCCCGAGAAATAATAACATTTTCAAAAAGTGCACATTTTTCGGCCTGCATTCCAGAAACAAAAGTAGTTGAAATATTTCTGTTTGTTGATTCAAAAGTTTCACAAAAAAGTGACACAGGGTAGCGGAAACCGCATGTTTCTATTTTCAATGATAGCTGAGATATAGTGCAGTTTCAACCAATTTGGGACGCTTGAAACGACTGTACTATATGATGAAATTAATGAAACATATCAGATGATGATGAAGATTAATAATAAAACTAATTTTTTCATTCCCTCAGATGAACACATATATAAATTTCAGCCTTACCGAAAAAAGTCTATTTTTGTTCATAGTTTACACCCTTTTGGGTCGCCTGGCAGGTACTTGTGCTCGTCGAAATCGCCTGTCAATATTTTTTTGAACTTTATAATGAATGAACAAAATCGTATGAAAGTTTCAAGCTTACAGGTACAAGTTTATTTAAAATTTTTTTTTTCACTTTCAAAGGTATAGGGGTTGAAGACGTGCAGAGGTGAGGGGTGCCACCCAATGATTCCCGTAACCAGCATGCTATGAACTACCACTATAAGAATTTCTAGCCCTACAGACAAACCGTTACTCGGAGGATTCACTAGCTCTTGGACTATAACAAAATTAATAATATGACACCGGGATCTTTTGTACTTCACCCAACTTCTTCATTAAAGAAAGAAGACCACTCGCAGGCGATCGTTATCAAACGCAATTAATGCGTTCGAGCCGAGCATTGAAAGAAAAACAGCCGCAATACAACGAGAGACATGATAAAGTGACTTTACAGCATAAAAATGCTCGACCCTATATTGCGAAAGTGCTCGAAACATGCTTAGAAACTTTGAAATGGGAACTCCTACCCCACCCGCCGTATTCTCCAGACGTTGCTCCCTCGGACAATCACTTGTTTCGATCAATTGCACAAGGCCTGGCTGACCAGCACTTCAGGTCTTATTCAGAAGTAAAAAATTGGATCGATTCAAAAGATTACCAGTTTTTTCAACATAGAATTCGTATGAAGTCTGAAAAATGGGAGAAAGTAGTGGCCAGCGATGGACAATACTTTTAATCATAAATGCATAACCAATTTTTCAGAATAAAGTCCCGAATTTGGGAAAAAACAACGGAAGCAAAGTTGTACATCTATTACATTTTATATTATTTGGATATTATGCAGTCTGTTACTGTTTCTGTGTGTGTAGGTACACACGAATTATTTATTGTCGAATAAGAAGAACAAGCAAGTGAATGAATTATCGTACGAGATGCCGTAACATAAAACAGCTATTCTTAGAAACTGATAGTAAGCAGTGAGAACCGTATACGAGTTTTCGTTTTCATATAAGTGCTCGGTTCAGTTATTGGACGTCCCACTCACTCAATTGTGAATTTATTTATGGATTTCCATATTCGATAAATCAACGCGTTTTGTTTTGCCGCGAATTGATTTATATCTGATGAGTTTCTGCGAGCTCTATCCGTACATTAGATTCATATCGTTTCATCACTTTCTCCGGAGAATATTATGGAAAATGGAATTGAATTGGTGTGAAACATTCCATCGATTTTTGCAAGGTAGACACATCTTAAGCACAAACCGTTTTCACATGTTTGAAGTCGAAAACTGTGGAAATATATTAGAGACCTATTTTTTACGATTTCGTTGGATCCTGCGAAGAAGAATAATGATAGTGTTCCAACATCATAATGCTCCCAAAATTAGTCCTGAGTTATTCAGAATTTTCTGATTTGATGTCGTACGAAGAATCAAATTCATTGAATATGTTTCATATCAACAACAATCTAAGGCTAAAGAAGATGAATTATTCCAATAATTCACTAGTGACAGACCTGTTTTCTGAATTTATTTATCATTGTTGATATGAATAAGATTTTATGAATTTGACTATACGTTGTAACGGTATGATTTACCGATTTCAAATTTCGGGAATTTCCGGATCGTCTTGGATCGGAAATCGGCCCAGGAACTCGATTTCCTGTCGCGAGGACAGTGACGTGAGTACCTTGGCGAGCGACTGACGAAAAGTTCTGTCTCTGATACCCCGCTATTCTTGCACTGCACCTGAAGAAGCCGTGGTTTGTCCTCTTATTCTCGAGTGAACTAATTTAACTGTGGCGATTGATAAGTATCGGTGAGTACAAAGTTGATCAGACAACCATATACCTATCTTAACTAATAATTCGTATGTTTCATGTGAGGTGAGGCACGCTTGGGTTCCGCCATTTTGAGGATCGTGTGACTTTCCATCCGATGGATCAATTCTTCTTCTAGATCAGCTCATCTATGTTATAATTGATTGATTGGATTTAAACATTTCACACTTCCGTGACCCTCTGATTTTAAATTTCTCGATTTATCTGTGCCAGTATTTCAGTGAATAGGTGGACATTTTTCCTTTCTTGAATTTTCTTTATCTAAGCTAAGATTATCAGAGATCTCGGGGTATTGTGGAAGCTTGCCGATACAAAAAAACGGATGCAAATGTTTTTTGTTTAATAGCCTCTTTGGAGGGAGCTAGACCTCCGGCATGTTGAGGGTATTTTTCCCGAAAACTTAAAACTGGCTATTGTTAAGCCGATGTATAAAAAGGGAGCTTATACAGATTATGGCAGTTATCGTCCGATCTCCCTGATGTCGTCTTTCTCAAAGATATTTGAGAAAATATTAGTTAACCGCCTGTCGAATTTTTTCAATAAATTCAAGATTTTGAGTAATCACCAACATGGTTTTACTGTTGAGAAAAGTACTGAAACTGCTATTTTCGAAGTAATTCAGTCAATATTGTTAGCCCTGGAAAATGGAGAGTTGCCGATGGGAATTTTCCTAGACCTCTCGAAGGCCTTTGATTGCGTTGAACATGACATACTGATAAAAAAGCTTGACGCCTATGGTATTAGAGATAACCAGCTAAATTTGATTAGAAGTTATTTGACTAATAGAAAACAGGTAGTTATGTTAACTGTCCATAATGATACTTTTACATCATCAGCAAAGACAATAGAAATGGAAATTCCCCAGGGAAGTATTTTGGGCCCTTTCTTATTCACGGTATACATCAATGACCTTCCTGAAATCATTAAGTTAAAGCTATCCAAGAACACACCTACTGTATATGCAGATGACACCAATGTTATAATTTCTAGCCTTGACTCATTATGTAGTAGTGCGCAAATGTCTTTTGAGCTTATAAATGATCGGTGTTCTAATAACAACTTACTCTTGAATCTTGATAAAACGGAGGGTGTTATTTTTCATACCCGTCAGAGCAATGTGACCCCACCTACATATTTAGTACTTCAAGATGGTAATATACCTATTGAAGAAACTATAAAGTTTTGACTTGAAATGGGATGTACATATTACAGCATTAAATAAACGTTCAACATCGACAGTTTATACACTTTGGGTACTAAGGAATCATGTTTCAGTGGAGTTGTTGAAAACGGTCTATTATGCAAATTTCTACTCTCTGTTATCCTATGGAATTATTTTTTGGGGTAACAGTTCGCAGAGTAACCGAATTTTCATTACTCAGAAATTAGCTGTCAGGGCAATGTTCCATATGAAATATAGAGAGACTTGTAGGGGGGTGTTTAGAGCAAACGATATGTTAACTGTCAGTGGTCTTTACATTTTCAAGTGTCTTCTATTCATTTTCAAACATAAAAAATACTATGAGCAAAACAGAAATCTTAATTGCACTAGACGAATGCATACATATTTGTATTCGCTGCAATCTTTATCACTATCAAAGAACAGCGTCATGAATATGTGCATGAAATTGTATAATTCATTGCCCGTAAACATACAAAGAACAAATACAGAAAACCTTTTCAGAAAGCAAATACATAAGTTATTAGTACAATGTGAACCATACACTATTAATGAATATTATCAATTTTGTGAACACCAATGATGGCGATTGGTTTTTTTTTTTTGTTTTTTGGCTTGTGTGTAAGTCGTTGGAGATCTTTTTTGACTTGTTTCTATTTTATTGTGAAAATCAATAATTGCTGAAATAAATATTTTTCTATTCTATTCTATTCTATCTCTTTGGAGGGAACCAAACCCCCGACAGCTCTTTGGAGGGAGCTAAGCCTCCGACAACTTTTTGAAGGGAGCCAAGCCTTCAGTACCTTTTGGAGGAAAATAAAGTTTCAACTACTTTTCGGAAGGAGCCAAGCCTTCGATACCTTCTGGAAGTGTTCAAGCCTTCAGCACCTGCACCTTGAGGCTTAAATTAGACACTCAACGGTTCTCTTTGGAAAAAATACAACCATTCTTTCTGGAAGAACTATAACGTCTTTCTGGAGATTGAAGAATTTGAACTTTGGAGGAACTCGAGGGATAGTCACTTCCCTTACCTGGCATTATTCTAACAAGATAAGTTAACTAAGAACGAAGAACGCTCATGAATGATGTTTCTAACGAATTATTCATAATTGTACATATTCTTGTTCTCATGTTTTGATGTTTCAATTTGTAATAGTAGATATTGTAAATAGCTATTGTCATCTGAGAGGAATAAGTCTCGACTCTTCAAGTTTTGATTATCATAAGCCTGAATAGAAGCATATTATCTCCATTTACCCCATATAAATGTAAGGTGGTTTCGTGTTCTGACTAGCTGGGGTATTTAGTATTAAATCATTCCTTACACAATTTACATTTAACCATACATAATTGGCATCCCTAAAGTGGGGCTATAAATTAACGTAATTTATCTATTAAACCTTACACAATTGGCGCCCAACGTGGAGCCAGTACTCAAGAGAAGGTTGCATTCCTGATATTCAAGGAAGAAGATTCATTTCTTAAGTATCCTAGGGGTGATGTGTGTATATCTAGAAGAACCCTGTATATGTCTAAAGAATGACTTGATCAAATCACGAATGGCATATTTCAGTGTGGGCATCTTGTCCGGAAATAGAACACGTTTGTTGTGGGAAGCTGACGCTTCATTCAATAATCCGTGTCAAACCATAAATATCACCTAGATGAAAGTGCGAATCAGCTATAACGATATCTCGGAGCGATCGTGATTCAAGTTTGAGTCAAGGCAGAATTATAGTGACAGGAAAACGTTTATCTCGACAAAAAACTATTGAAAGCATTGGTATATACTCGAGACGGTATTCTGCCCCGTCATGCAAGTCTAAAGAAAGCTGTTAATATGGGGAAGGGCATTTTTTGTCCAACGTGAATATTGATAAGTATAGCTTTCATTGATCTTGTAATTTCTCTATTTGCCAGGCTTAGGTGAATATGTGAATTCTGGGGCAATAATGCGAATTATCCTCTTAAGGAATGAAATACATTGTATATTAGAACGAAACTGGTAATAATGGAGAATTAAGATAAGTAGTTTTATTAGCTTTCTATCGCATCTCGTGGACAAAAACTTTGTTTTGATTTGATGTTGTTTTTATTGCTTGTTTAGAATGCACTTTGGATTTGCTTTTATTTCGTGAAAGTTGATGTGCAGTGTTCAGCTTTAGTATCGGTTTCGTTGATGAGATTGATCATTTGCTTCGTGTAGTGAATTGTTGTACAGGGTGGGCAAAATTGATACCTGAACTACAAGTTTTTAACCGTGAGAGTTAAAGGAAAATGAATAACACGTTACGGTGGTCTTTCTTAGAGAAACTGATAATGCCACCAACTGAATTCCTCTATCTTCTTTTGTTTTCGAGTTATAGGCCAAAATTGAAATTTGGGCGATTTCAACTTTGGCCATTATCTCCGTTTTCGTTCTTGCTAGGATGTTGAAATGAAAACATTATACAGGCTTTTTTCATAGCAACTCAGTAGCGCACTTTGGTTTTTCACAAGAAGTTTCCTTGCTGAGTTGTGTTTTTTCTTATGGAAACAATAGTTCGAAATGGCTTAAAAAGAATCGCCTTTTTTTCCCGTTTCAGAAATATATTATCATACATAATACATCGACCTCAGATTCAATCAGATATGAAAAATATAGTTTGTATTTGAAATTTGAATTATTGAGTATTAAGTAAGCTGAATCACAGAATAATATGTATCTACGAATGGTGTCATTATTATTTTGCCATTGCATGCTTGATTCAATTTTCCGTGGTTTGATTTCTGTTCAGGAAAACTGTCAATTATTAGAATGCGAAGTCATTATTGCCGGTAATATGGAAATGTTCGAAAACTACGAGAAATAAGATATGTTGAAATGTTTTATTTTAGCAGCAATAATGACTTCGAATTGACAGTTGTTCTGAACAGAGATCAAACCACGGAGAATCGAATCGCAAAATAATAATGACATCAGGCTACTTAGTACTAGATAATTCAAATTTTATAGACAAACTATATTTTTCATGATAACTGAATGAATCTGAGGGCGATGTATGATGTATGATATATTTCTGAAACGGGAAAAAAAATGGCTGTTCTTTCTAAGCCATTTCAAATTATTGTATTCATAAGAAAAAACACAAC
Organism: Hippodamia convergens; assembly: GCA_038502775.1. NCBI lineage: Eukaryota > Metazoa > Arthropoda > Insecta > Coleoptera > Coccinellidae > Hippodamia > Hippodamia convergens. Next base: position 11,514,671 of record CM076608.1, on the reverse strand, counting down.
TTTATGTTGTAGTTCAGCAAGGAAACCTCTTGGGATGAAACGAAGTACGCTACTGGATTGCTATGAAAAAAGTGCCTGTAGAATGTTTTCATTTCAACATCCTAGAACAAAGAGAAACGAAGATAAGGGCCAAAGTTGAAATCGCCCAAATTTCAATTTTGTCCTATAACTCGAAAACAAAAGAAGATAGAGGAATGCAGTTGATGGCATCATCAGTTTTTCTAAAAAAGACCACCGTAACGTGTCATTCATTTTCCTCTATCTCTCACGGTTAAAAAATTGTAGTTCAAGTATCATCAATTCTGCCCACCCTGTACATATATATTATTCACAGCTCGGCAAAACCCAATGTAGAAAAGGAAGGAGCCCTCTTGTTTAGTGCAAATCATCTTCGCCCATATCTGAGAAGTTAAGACTAGAAAGTTCAGTCCCATTTATTGTTTTCCGATAGCTATTTTTTCTATTATTACAAAATATTCGTTTAATTCAGTTTATACCAACTTTATTTTTCAGGAAAACCTCGGTTTTTTGATTCATTTTTTGTGATAATGAATGCCTGATACTATTTCGAAATAAAAATTATTTTTGTATATTATGTACATTTTTTCATTCCACATAATGTTTTTCAAGTATTTTTAAATATTTTTAGTATCTAGGTTTTCAAAGAAACTCGAAATCGCGTGGTTTCTTCATAGTCGTTCAAAGTATCTCCAATCGTAGGGTAAGTTTGAACACCAATAATATCATTAAAAAAACAGGTTATTGATCAGTTTGAAATCTAATTTTTTGTCAGCAGCAAGCTCTAACTGATGCCCGGGATATATATCGTTTTGGGATTTTTCAGTCGCTTCCTTACCTGAGATATTTGGCTTTGAAAGAAAAAATCGTTCAAAGTTACCCCGTTTTACGGTATATCAAAGGAGAGTATCTGAAAAAATTGGCAGTTTTTAGGAATTAATGAAATTTTACGTGGGTTAAAATGCGAGATTCTAGGTAACTTAAGAAAAAACATTAAAAAAAAATATCCCCTCAAGAGTGACCCTCAGGACCAGAGATCCCAGGATGGAAAAGTTCGCAAATGACCTGAATAATATCGCCAAACAATTTGAACACCCCTTATATTATGGAAAATGGAATTGAATTGGTGTGAAACGTTCCATCGATATTTGCAAGGTATACACATCTTCAGCACAAACCGTTTTCACATTTTCGAAGTCGAACACTGTGAAAATTTATTAGAGACCTATTTTTTACGACTTCGTTGGATCCTGCGAAGAAGAATAATGATAGTGTTCCAACATTATAATGCTCCCAAAATTAATAAGTCCTGAGTTATTCAGAATTTTCTGATTTGATCTCGTACGAAGAGTCAAATTCATTGAATATGTTTCATATCAACAACAATCTAAGGCCATAGAAGATGAATTATTTCAATAAGTCACTAGTGACAGACCTATTTTCTGAATTCATTTATCATTGTTGATATGAATAAGATTTTATGAATTTGACTCTACGTTGTAACGGTATGATTTACCGATTTCAAATTTCGGGAATTTCCGGATCGTCTTGGACCGGAAATCGGCGCAGGAACTCGATTTCCTGTCGCACGCGCCGCAGGGACAGTGCAGAACACCCCTTATATTCTGCAAAGATCTGCAGACCTACAGAATATTCTCCAATCAGTCAAGGTAATTGAAAGCTGCTTTTCGCGCTAAAATAGCCGACGAAGATAATGTCCCGAATATGTGGAGATCCGACCTCATTATTTCTTTGACCAACATAAATTCGGAGACAACCTCGTGCCGAAATAAATCTCAACCACCGGAACTAGGAAAATCCATTACAGTTACTCGAATCGGCGTCGAATCCGACTCATAAATCCAGCTGCAGGAGTTTTCCTTCGAGACGAGACTTTCAGCACGAATGGGTCTTCATGGAGTGCACTTGTTCAACAGTTGGAGCGTATTTTCTAGAAGATTATAACGTGATTGTGCTGCGAAACTTGTCGAGAAGTCGATTGAGGACGGAAATTCCTGGAGTGAGAAATTCACTCTGATACATTCGAATCCATCGACTGATTTTAATGTGACCTGGCTCGCAAGGGAGCAACTTCGATAAAAGTCGATTTTTGGTAAAACCGAATGTATTTATTTTATTTGTTTCTCATTTGTAAACGTCAGTTTCCAAAAACACAATATTAATCAAGAAAGTTTATTTTAACTGATAGTTAACTTGCAAAATTTTTACAAGTTAGTAGTATTATTTATTTTAGAAAATTATGGTGAATCTTCCTGTTGCTAAATTTTTTGTTTGCCGCAATGTCACAATGACGTATTTTTCCATATCTTCTACATCATTCATGTTTAAGGGGAGAATTTCGTCACATCGACACATCCAAAAATCCCAAATATTGTTACAATTTTCGCCAGCAACCACTGGTCATCAAGAGCATGTGAAGGAAATTGTTCAGCCACCTCTTCACTTAATACCTTGGCCTTTTTTGGTGTATAACGCTCTTTTTTTCGTTTCAGAAAGGCTTTTACCTTTTGAAATCTGCAAATGACAAATAAACGTCATATTTTTCAATAAATTTTTAAGGAAAACAAACCTGCGAACGGGGGATTTTCTTTCATTTCCAAGCAGCTTTTCAGCATAGACCATTTTGACCATAAAGTATTGAGGCTGAATATAGCTGATAGTTGATTCAGGTAGACCAACAAAATATCTTCAGGTACCCCAATCACACTATTTTTGTTTTGCCACTTTTTGAAGTTGTCGTATTCTCGCTCGTACCTTTAAGCTGATTTTGCAGGTAAAAAACTTGATGCCACACTGCTGGCTGCCTCAATAATTTCTTTTGGTACATTCTTTTCGCTTTCGACAAAACAAATGTAGAGAAAAATAAACAGACATGTTCATGGCAACGCTTCCATAGCTTACGACATTTGCGACAAATTATTGAGATTTTTTTGGAATTTATCTAACCTTTTTACAGATGAGAAACGAATAAAATATAAAACAATACACGCAAGGTAACGGGTTTTACTGGCTCAAGGATGTAACTGACTCGTCTGCGGCTCGTCAGTTATATCCTCCATTCGCCAGTAAAAACCCTCTTACCTTGCTAGTAATGTTATATATTATATAATACACTCGGAGGCAAAGTTGTCATTTGTTATCATGACGTGTGCCAATTTTTGGTGTTATTGCATTTGAATTTCTTTGGCATTACACATATAGCCCGGTCAAGTTACGCATTAAAATAGTGCTCAAATAACAAAAATTGCCAGGGAGCCAAATTTTGGTGGAGAGCTAGGGTTTACCATAACGAATAAAGTGTCAAACGTCGCAATCGATCCTATGTGTGCGTCGTTAGTTATTCGGGGTCAAAGGTCGATATTTTTTTTTATTGAATTTTTCTCAAAAGCGGTAAACTTCATCAAAAAAAGCTTCAAATGAAAGATTGTAGATCTTTGAATTCTCCACAAAAATAGTACCTAAAATTTTTGCCTAAGATTTACCATCTATTAAATATCGCGATTCTAAGAGTCACGTTATACAAATGCACATACAGGTGTTCGAAAATTCGAGGGTGATTTCTAAACTTTCAATAAATGGTTCCTCTTCATACAAAATTTTTTCCAAAATTGATTATTAACGAACTTACAGGGTGTTAAAGTTAAACTTTACTCACAGTATTTCTGCTCTACGTTTTGCCACATTGATAATATTGCGACGAAATTTCGTATTTATGGCTTCTACGGGATGAGCACATGGCTACATGATGTAGCCATGTAGATGATTTATACAATGCCGTTTCGGTAGCACTTTGTTCGAATTTCTCCGTGAAGGAATTTGCCATTGCGGGACTCAAATGGTTTCCCTTGGCGACACCGTCTATTTGCTCATGAAACTTGCCTTTCCACCGAAAATAGCTGGATATTAGGCGGACTTCAAAGAGCTATGCTATGTCATTTGGGAATATCTCACACACGCAGAACAGCGATTCTCTGATAGGACCTAATGTGAACTCGATTGTTGTGTCCACAACCAATTGAAGGTCGCCTAGGAAGAGTCCTTGACGAGAGTTTCTGAATTTTCCACATAATGTATCAACAGAGTCTTCGAAACTTTGACCAAGACGAATTGGTGAGTTGATAATTCTAACAAAAAGCCTGAATGGATCATGGTCGTTGTGAATTCTTCGAAGTTCGTATATAATACAGAAAGCCCTTGCTTCACTCTTGCAAATCTTTTTTTTAAGTTCATAAGAGGCTTAAAAAAAAGAAAAATAAGTTATCTTACAAGTCTTCGAATTTATCGAAACTATTCGATATTATGAAGTGAACGTGAATTCTTCTGAGAATCCATAGACAATTATATACTGGTTGAAATTTTTTGCACCTGAGTGTATAACAGAATTTCAACAAAGCTAATCGGTTAGTAACAATATCAATTAATTTATTATAGTGATGATATATTTGTGTATGAGTTTTGGTGGAAAGCGTAAGTGTCAATGGAATTAATTACATACATGAATGATTTATCATTTGAGCATATACTTATTTATGATTGTAGAATCATTTTTTATTGATTTCACCACAACAAATCAGTCAATCACTCAATTACATTGAGTCTACATCAATTAAATTAATTATATTTATGATAATAACTGATAACGCCACTAATCGACTTTTGTTCATGCCCAGTAGAAATTTCCATTGAGTGCTCATTGTCTGAAATTTTTTACAAAAATGTGAGTTTTTTTCCCAGAATTAGAGTTCTGCCTGCAGGCCAATAAATACACATTAACCTTCTCCTATTATAAAAAATAAGTGGCAGCGGTGGGATTCGAACCCACGCCTCCGAAGAGACTGGTGCCTTAAACCAGCGCCTTAGACCGCTCGGCCACGCTACCGATAGAAATAGACAGGAATAGAATCGCACAACAGTGCCAAACTTTTTTTAATTTACTCTTTTTATTTTTAGAATGCTTATGAAAATTCGTAATTGAAAAATTGCTCATTTTAGTAACTTTTCAAATAGAAATTCGGGTTACAATTAAGTTTTTTGACAAACTCCTGGTATCAGACCAATATCGATTTGAATATGGATAATCCCCGAGATAATCTAATCATTCCCACTTATTTTTCACCGAAGATTCTACAAAAATTGTTGAAATATTAGATTGTTTTTGGTGAGAAACTATGTGATAGAAAGTACTTACTCGTATACTTCAACGTATTTATATTTATGGCTTGACCCTTGCAACAGTAAGATATGCGAGTAAAAAAATATTGAATCATTTGGAGTGATCATTATCTAATCATGTTGATTTCTGAAAGGTTGTGAATCGTATTTTTCAATGAAAACCGTTGCCTGGATGAGTTGTTGTTTTTACCGAAATACAAGTTTTTTTATACATACCTAGAGGGGTTGATGATTCAAAGAAGGCAACAGCGTAAACCTGAAAAAGAAACAACATCAAATATTGGGAAGCAACAAATAACAATTTTCAATATGAACATATGGAAACATAACATTCCAACTCAAGATGGGAAGGTTTTCCATTCGAAAAAAACAGGTTTATATATGTACAGAGTGATTCATTTATCTTGGTAACCCCAATTTTCTCGAAAACGTCCGGATATTTTTTCATTCTGTGAATGGCGTTTTGAACAAGTCAATGTCGACTTGAGATGCGCATTAAAATCTGCGGAATAAATAAGGACGCCAGGCGTCGCGGCGCTATCAAAAATTTTTTCTCCAGGGACATACCTTTTTTATCATGTCATTCGAAAGATGATTCCATTCTGAATTTTTTTTTCGAATACAATTTTTATCCATTTTTAACCGTTAGCGATCTGCAGCGTGTTTTATGTTGATTCTATTCCATTTATTTTTTTCTGTATTGTGGTAGTATGCCTTTATTTAGAGACATAGATTGATTTTGTGATTTGAATTCGAGGAGGCTAGTTTTTCAGTCAATGTGCTCCTTCAAATAAGATGAAATATGTGGCTAAAGCAAGATGGGACTTCATGCCACCACGCTGCCATTGTCAAGAGATATTTAGATCAAGAATTCGAAAAAAATGGATTGAAACCATTGGACCCATCAGATATCGCCAGACCTGACGCTCATGGATTACTTTCTGAGGTATCCCCTTGAATATATGGTATCCCAAACTGATTCTAATATCTTGGACTATTTGAAAATGAAGATAAGAAACGCATGTGCCCAAGTAGACCCTTATATTTTGACCGAAGTAACTTGTAATGAAATAGGGGAATGATATAACTTATGTATGGATCATAATGTCCGGTATATAGAACATATGATTCGAAATGTTTCGTTTGTTATTAAATAAAATGTTTATTGATATAAGATATAAATATTTAAAGAATAAAATAATAGAAAAATAGTTACAGAGCCTCCGTCATTTTACGGAACATAATCAAATCTAGGTCATCTAGCCATCCATAATGATCCATAGACAAGTTATATCATCTCCGTATTTCATAAGTCACTTTGGTCAAAATATATGGGTCCATTATTTTTCGAATTCTTAATCTCAATATCTCTTCACAATGGCAGCGTTGTGACATGGAGCCCCATCTTGCTGTATCCACATATTTGATCTTATTTAAAGAGGCAGATTGTTTAGAAAACTAGCCTTCTTGAATTAAAGGCACAAAATCATATCTATGTCTCCAAATCAAGGCATACTACCACAATACAGAAAAAAATAAATGGAATAGAATCAACCTTAAACACGCTGCAGATCGCTCACGGTAAGAAAAGGACAAAAATTGTATTCGAAAAAAAAGTTCAAAATAAAATTATCTTTCGAATGACATGATAAAAATGGTATGTCCCTCGAGAAAAAATTTTTGATAGCGCCGCGACGCCTGGCGTCTTTATTTATTCCGCAGATTTTTATGCGCATCTCAAGTCGACATTGACTTGTTCAAAACGCCATTCACAGAATGAAAAAATATTCGGGCGTTTTTGAGGAAATTGGGGTTACCAAGATAAATGAATCACCCTGTACCTATACCCCGAAAACTGTGTCTGTCGAAAAATATTTAGTACGCCCTTGCATTCTACTTGAAAATATTTGTAAATAGAAGTTTCAACTATCTATTGAAATATTTTCTGGGAGGCCTCTGAATTTTCCTGAAAACTTAATATGGGTTTTCTCTCCCAGTCTCTGAAACAAGAAAGAATTAGAAAAATCAATAAAATTGTCACGATTCTACAAAGTTGCATGAAAATCAGTTATTGTCTGACGAAGGAGTCTGATTTAGACTCGGAAACGTTACGCTTAAGATCTCAAAGTGTTTTCATTTTCTTTCTGTTCATTGTTAGGCAACAATTTTTTCTCGTAAAGTTTTGGCCCCTGACAAATTAGGGCTCAAATTTTTACGCAGGGGCCCTTTCTTATATTATTAAAAAAAATTTCTAATTCTTTCTTGTTTCAGAGACTGGGAGAGAAAACCCATATAAAGTTTTCAGGAAAAAGTTTCAACTAGGTATTAGAAAAGATAAAAGATAGAGACACCGTGAAAAATACTCATATAGTATTATATTCTTCAACAACCTGATTAAACGATCTTAATCGTGTATGGTATATTATAAATAATACCGGACAACTAATGTTTTAGGTAAATTAATCCTTGAAAACCTCACTATTGAATTCGAAAGTTGACCTGTATAATGTTTCTTATGGTTTTTCAACTTGAGAACTCAAAGAATTTTATTCGTGTTCGGTTTCATCAAAAAGAAGCATGATCATCGGAGTTTCAAAGAAATATTTCACTATTTCTTCACTGAGTAAGCCTAAACGGAAGAAAACAATGTTTTCGAACACTAAGAAATTCCCTAGATTCGTCCCTGAATAATTTACCCATAAAACTCAAATCCGGGATGTTCTACATCAAGAGAAGCACCTAATTTTTCCCCTATTCTCAACGCCATCAAAAGAGGAAAGTTTTCAGAGAGGTGTTAATAATAAATCTCTCATCCCAGTTCTTGCATTGTGAGAGTAAGGTGAACCAAAACTTCCAAACCCTCTCGTTAATATTTCAACACGACATCTGGCACTACTAGCAAAGGTTTAAATCCTCCCACGCAAGACGGAACTCTGAAGAGGAATATTGTTCGCGAAACAGGGTGGGAGTACGACCGCGCCTCGATCATTTTAATCGCAATTAATTTGGTTTCGCTTCGGATAAATTCAGATAGAACCGAGCTTTCTAATCGTTCTGTATGAAATTCGCCGCGGGAAATATGAACGAGGTGTCCGTTTTCATATGGAGCGTGAGAATTCGCAATAATAAACGGATAAATGGATCGGAAAAAGTGACAAGACGTCGCCCTTTCGTCAATTTTCAACAGATCATTCTGAATTACCTTCTAATAATCGACATTATATTACAGATTTTTCAAGAAATTTACTGTCAAGCCCCGTTAATCCGAACAACGAGAAACAAACCCTTGTTAGGACTAACGGAGCGTACGGATTTGGATCACACTTTGTAGGCAAAAAAAATTGCACTTCTTGAAGAATATATTCAATGAAAGCATAAATTAGGTGCATATTCAAAACACAAAATTAGTGATTTTAGTCCGGCGGATTTTGTTCATTGCCAAATATGAGGCTTTGCTTCTCAAATTAAGAAGCTGCATCTTCTCGGATAACGAAATGTCATTTCAGTCAGCACAGTCCGAAAAAGCACTGGTATTTCTGGCAACTTCTAAGTTTTTCGCAATCCTGGATCTTTCTCTGTTTACTCAAGGTCAAGAGAAGTACCATACATAGCATTTTTAAATCTATTTATCAGTATGGAACACTTCACAGATATGAATAAAGTTTGCGTTTACTCAAAAATTATAAACAGTCAAATAAACTAAGCAATTCAAAACTAAAGGTGGGTTTCACGAAACTTTAATTGCCCGATCCAGAACTTTCAAATTGATTAAAGCCATCGAGATTTGTTGAAATTTCAATTCAAGTTATTGGATTTATTCAAATTTACGTTTGTTTTTTTTTATAGGACACCTTAGGTGTTTTTCTTTCATGATGAAAACTGAACGAAAACAGTCATCTCGGTATGAAAATAATACATTTACAATGATTCATATGAAGATCAGAAATTGACGAATGAAACATAGTAATACTCTCGGTAGTACTAGGAATGATATGTATGTGTTATTGGAGTCTGCCATTTCAAAATCGAAATAGTTATTTGTGATACAATTGAGGAAGGCATTGATATTCTTACACGAGATCAAAATTGAAAAATGAGTTTCATACATTATTTTTTCTAATTCGTTGAATTTTTATTCAAATTGATGAAATATTTCTATAAATATCAGTCAATGATTTTTGCATTGGAAAATATTGATTGGCAGAACCTTTTCTTCTCTCATAAGTTCGACAGATAATAAATAAATCCGAGGCAGGGGGCCACCATGTGATCAATAAATATTACCATGAAAAATGTGCTTGAATGAAATCGAGAATGCAATATTCTCGCACGATTTTGTTCTTTACATAGTTCTCAAAAAAAAAAATTTAAATACACTCTGGGTCTTGAACGTTTCGTTTGTGAGATACTGAGTGTTGAAAAATTATTTGGATACAAAATTTTTCTGAATATTGCTGAAATGGTAAGTCACAGATTTCGAAATTGTGGTAAATTTAATGTATTGAAACATATTTCCTTCCAAGGACAGAATGCAGTGTTATATCACTGCTGGTGGAGTGCCAAAACAGGAAAATAGACGCTGAACAAATTTCTTCAATAAATTGTAATTTCAACAACATTCTATTGAGCACCAAGCCTTTGATGCAGCCGAAAAAATGCATCTGGATTGTAAACTTGGTAATTCCCATTATCATCTGTAAATGAAATATCTTAAATTAACCAATTCATATATGATTGAATCTTGAGAAATTTTGATGATTCATCCCATACTACCAAAATTTATAAAAAGTAAGATGAAATACGAGAGCACGATTGGACCAACTCCCAACTCCAGATGTCCGTTCGGATTACAGGAGTTCAAGTTTGCCTACCAGATTCTATACCTGTTTTCGCAACAACAATATAGAATTCAGAGCCAGCGTTTTGCACCTGGCATACCTTGTTTCCTTTATCATCGATCAGTTGCAAGCAGGTTCATAAATTGCAAGAGCCAAATGAATGCAACAATGTGGGGAGACTTGCTTTCGCATGAATGAAAATCATCGATGGGAAACAGAGTTTAATTGGGATTGTCTGCGTCCATCTTTTAGAAAAGAGGTCCGGTATATCCAAATGCAGTATAATCTGCTTACAGATTTATTAATTATCGTTATTTCATACCAAATCAGAAAAACCCAAAAAACATTGTTCATTATCTTCGTTTTTCTTTATGCTGTAGGTACCTGATAATTTTTCATTGAATATCTATGATATGTGTTTAGTTGTCCGAACAATTTTGGATTTTAAAAAAATTCTTGTTGTACATGATTGTGCTAGATTTGTGCTGCTTTGTGTCGTTGAATATTTTCCTCGATTCCCTGGGGTTCTTGCAAAAAAATAAATCAATCCAGCATTTTTCGAAAAGGTCTATTCCAATGACTGGGTTATGTCTATTTAATTATCTGACTTTTGTTTTTTTTTTCTCACAAATGAATGGAAAAACTTCTGCGATTTCACTGTTTTCTTGTGCCGTAAATATTTTCACGAAAATTCTTTGGATTTTCCGGAAAATTACGAAATTGAAAACAATTACTATCAGTTTTCTTCATTCGTAATCACGAATATCTCGCTTATTCTCTCAAAAAATAAAGAAAATAAACCATATTTACCCCATTACTTTCTTTATTTTTCGACGATTTTTGATTGTGCGAATAGCAATTGAGCAAAAATTCAACGGCACAAACACAATTCAGCACAACAAAAATTTCTCGAAAATTCAAAAGCGCTTCATACATCGCTCCACACATATCACAAGATCGCGCTTGTAGTTTCAACATAGAGATTCGAAATTTCTTAAAATAGAAGTTGACAAATGTGTGGAGAGCCATACAAAATTTTTTCTGATAAAATTATTCACACACATGGATAAATCGGGTTGAAGTCCTCGAAATTGACTTCCAAATAGTTCTTTGGCGGTTGCCCATCATATTTTGGGAGAACTTTTCATCTGGATATGATGAGAAAAAAATTTGAAAGAAAAGGCATAATATTGAAATAAATTGAAATTGCCAAAAATGCACAAAATTGTGTGTATTTATACTACTCTAGCATGTCATCGTAACGTTAAGCCGTGACTCAAATTGAATTAAAAAAAATAAGAGTAAATGACGAATTAATAAGTGCTGTTTTTGGGGAAATTCGAAAGATGCTAGTGCCTCCAATGAAAATTATTAATCAAGAAATAACCATTTCAATACAAACATCCCGACTAAATTGTCTATAATTCCTTCAATATTGTCATCGTAATTCACCAGAGTAGTTGAAGCCTAATCTATTGTTCAAGATTGTTTTGTACAGTTCATACATTATTCGTCTGAATGAATAATAGCCCATTATACATACTGAAGCAGTTGAACAAACGGTTTATTAACAAGACCACACTTCATTATTATGGGTTCGTCTTGTGCTATGTTACGTGCACACTTTCCAAATTTCTCCTAACCTTTTACAGCCATTTAGGCGCTTTACTGACGATAATAAATGTTTTTTTCTTATCGCTCTTTTGTCGATATTTCATGGAATATCTGAAAAACCAAAATCAAGGAACAAAATATTGTGGGGTAGAAAATTTTTCTCGAGTTTCAGTGTGACCAACCATAATTACTTTTCTCTAATGGGCTCGAACAATTTATTTGAAGGTGCAATTAACAAAGGAACAATTAGAAAAGTTAAATGAAGATCCAGACGTGTTAGTTTCTATGACTGATGAGAATGTATTTCCACTACGCATACTGTTGATAATTTGATTATGATGTTCTTCGTCGATAAACAAATAGGGTTTTATTGAGTTGTCATTGTTGTAACCCGTAATTTTTATGAGTTGTTTTTTTACGCCACTTTCGGCCAGTCGACATGCCGCGGTCGATCTATTGGAATGATTAGTAATTTTTTTTCCTTCGTATTCAAGCCAATCTTTTCGGCAGACGATCTTGTCCAATTTTGGATCATATTTCTTCGAATGTGCATATTATCATACCAGTGATCATTTTCGAATTTCCATTGACGATTTGGTCTGAGGAATAATCTGTTGGTGTTAATATTTGGGAAACTTTTTGACATCAAATTTTTGAATAATTGGACAGGACGAACGTTGCTGTCCTTGTTTTCTATTAAAAACATGCTTCCAGTACATATTCTTGAACCACCCTGGCAAGTCTTGCTGAATACAGGGTTATATTCAACTCGATTTGTTACAGAACCATCGTTGTTTGAGTCGATACAGAAAAATTCAGTAAAGCTAGCAGCAGCTTCCCCACCTTGCCAAGCTAATTCTACCGCGGCAATGTGATAGAATTTCAGTTGCAGACCTTCTGGAGTATTTTCATTCCTAAATTTACCATTTTCGTTATTTCCACAGAATCTACTGCTGCTGAACTTTGTTTCCTTTTACAAGGATCTGATTCCAGTTTTCGTCGAATAGAATCACGAGCAGCTCGCGCTTGTTGAAATACAACTATTTTGAATGGGTCAATAAAAACTTTCATTTCTTTATAATATTTTTCTTGTAACAGCTTACTTGTTGAAATCAACATGGATTTTACAGTGCTTTCTTTGAACTCTGACACATCTTTTTGCCTCATGTTCACAGCCCAATCCTTCAAAATCAACGCCAATTCTTCCGCCGGCCGATTTCTATCTAATTCATACTTTCTATCTTCACAAAAATCCATGAATGATTTCCATACGAACTTCTGGCTGTAAGTTGTGTTTTTTGGCATGTTTGATTCAATAATTTCGTTAATTTTCTCGTCAGTATTTCACCGAAATCCTGACATTTCGAAATATTAAATATACGAAACTTAAAAATCGAAATAAATCAACATGTGTCCATAGCAACGTTGAAAATAGCCCATGATCTGTTTTCAGTGTAATGTTGGCATGATTGGGTGAAATTGTTCATATAATACAAAATGAGGAAATTTGAAGAAAAGAAATGAATCAATGACAGGATGCCATCACGTGATCAATAATTATTATCATGAACACTGTACAAAAATGAGATATCAGAAGTATCAGAAACGACTGATTTGAAACAAAATTGGAGAAAAAATATTAAATAATTCCCTTACATTTATATAATTTCTGGGATGGCCCCATAGACAGTTACTTTTGTAAGAAGAAATTAAGCGCCGACTGAACTTTCAAGGTCTGGTTGGATGACAATAATTCTGGAACGGAGTATATCTCTAAACGTTCTATTCAGTTGGAGCCTCAAAATTTCATTCTACTAACTCAACGAAGAAGAAGCGAAATTTCAAAGATTAACTGGGTCAATATCGTCTGAATCTCGGAGAATAGTAAGAGTTGATCAGACAAAGACGGATAGTCGACCAATTCGTCCAATTCGTCTTCGGTGCCAAACTGCCAAACTTGAGGAACGAACTTGAGACAACAGCTGAGTTTCATCGATGAATGTCTCTAGAAGACGTGCATGGGCGGGCGTACCGTTACCCGTAGGATTTACATTGGAATTTCGGCTTCAATCTTCAATCAGAAGAGCCGTTCAAGTGAACTGTTGATATTACCGCGAAGAGAAAGTAAACGACTGTCGGAATATATGACAGATTTTGAGATATATGGCGCGTGAAGTGAGGAAGGAAAGAAGGATTGAGCCCACACCAAACGCGTGATTGAAGGCTGCCGGTTTTCCGAAATGTGGGATGAAAATAGAAAGTATACCTCGATCTGAGACCATAAGGAAATATACTGCTCCATAAGAGTTAGGGATATTGTTATGCTGTAAAATCACTTGATCATGTCTCTCGTTGTATTTCGGCCGTTTGTCTTCCAATGCTTGGCTCAAACGATCGCCTGTGATTGACTAATGTTAATAAATACCTAAGCTCATTGTATGACATCTAAAATCTATTCATACTGCTCCACAAGAGTTAGGGATATCGTATTCAATCGTTTTAAGAAGTATGTAATCTTCGAGAAATCACTGTTAAATCATTTAAAACTCAATAACAACTTGAATCGATCCAATAAGAATCAGTTTGAGACATTTCATCAATCTGATCGCCTTTTTTCAGAAGTTTGGTTCCTTGCATATGCATCATGAATGTTCTTATTTCGAAATGGAATCAGTTTATCAACGGCTTCGATTTGAAACGAGTTTTCTGAAAATGCCAAGACGTAAATTAACAAACGCTGAGGCTAATAGGGATATCGGAATGCTACAGGGTGGCCTAACTCACGATGTTCAGCGGAAAGGCTCCAAGTCAGCCAAAGTGTGATTTCTCGACTTTGGAATAGGTTCAGGGAAACAGATTCTGTGTTGGAAAGACCAAGGCTTGGTGGGCGACGAAAAACAACACCTGCTCAGGATCGTTTCATCACCGTTTCGGCGAGAAGAAAGCCTACATCTACGTGTAGAATGCTAAGGTATACTCTTCAAAATGCAGATAGGCTCCAAGTTTCCATCGAAACCATCAGACGACGTTTGAGAGAGGTGAATCTAGGTTCTAGACGTCCATTAGGAGGAGTTCCATTAACACGTCACCATAAGCGTCAAAGACTGGAATGGGCAAGGCAACATATCAATTGGAACTATCAATGACATAGTGTCCTTTTCACTGATGAATCCAGAAATGGACGAATTTCAGATTCTCGAAGAATAAGGGTATAAACAATCCCACCCATACCTCGTAATCGTCGCTATGTCGAAGAAGTTCATCCATTTCGAGGGGTTAGTGTTATAGTATGGGCCGGGATATGTTTCAACGGGCGCACAGATCTACACATTTGTCCTGGGAATATGACGACTATAGGCAGCATGTCATTGACAATGTTTTGCCAAAATTCACGCTGCTATTTGTGAAACTTTTCAATTTCTAGACGATAACGCTAGACCGTACCGTGAAGCCATAGTTGAGAATGCGTGCGAGGAGCTTGGTATTCCACATTTACCAATACTTCCACACTCACCAGATTTGAATTGCAAAGAACATGCATGGGATATGCTCTAAAGAAGATTAGATAAGCATCAACCCTCGCATCAACCTATCCCAGAATTCTTAAATGATCTGAGAGAGCTTCTGTCCCGTTTATGGAACCAAATTCCTCAAGAAATGTTCAACAACCTCGTGTGTAGTATGCAAAGAAGATGTCAATCTGTTATTGATGCTCGTGGAGACCATACATTGTATTGGTAGTCTTCAAATGCTTGAATTCTTTGGCAATAAAATTTCGTTATTCGACTCAATTTTTCTTAACCACCCTGTATACGCTGCAGACCTACAGGCTGAAATTCATTTTATTTCCTGCAACTTGAAATAATATTAATATGAATTTTCATCGCAAAATCTCATTTAAACTATATTTTTTTTTTGCAATTTACGTCAATATCCCTAATTCATGAGTTATAAGTTGAAGTATGAAGGAATCCAATATTTTTATAAAAAAAGGCTTGAATTCGTATTCAGGGTGTCCAACCGGGAGTGGCCATCAGAAGTAGATGGAGAAATAATAATTTGATCACTTCCAAATTTTGTGTGATATATGCCAAGTGGAGCTGTAATGTAATGTGAATTCACACTATAGTAGGAAAGTAGCATAATTTCTGGGATTGATCAGCGACACTGTTTCCGAAGATCCTCCGCTTCATTACTAGCAGAATCAGGAGCAAGTATTACGGATATAAAAAAACATGGTGGATGGAAGTCTACGACGGTAGCCGAGGGCTATGTTGATCATTCCATTGCATATAGAAATGTCATTGCTGAAAAAATTCTCCCAACCTCAACAGATTTTGGATCATCATCATCCGATATTGTACTTCCGGTTTCTACAAGTACTGATGGTGGTGAGGATTCTAATAATGTGTTGGGAAGCTCCTTAAAGTCACAGGGCATTAATGTTAGTAATTGTTTTAGTTTTACGATTAATATTAATGTTCATAAGTATTGATTGTTAAATATTGATAATAAAAATTTGCAATTGCTGAATTTTTCTCATCTGATTTCATCATAAGAAAATGGAGTGCTAAAAATAATTTTAACACTAATGTTAAAAATATTTTTAACACGCTTCCACGTAAACAACCACTTTTAACATTGTTTGCTGTCATTAAAAGTGTCACTTCTAATGGCAGTTGTACAATAATGTAATATTTTAATTCGTCGTTTGGCATTCTCACACAAAAATAATTGCCATAGACTTCAAAATTTTCGCTGTGACAGAATGCTCAATCAAAAAATTAAGCGTTCGTCAATCTGGATATCATTAAAGTAATCGCCTTTCTCCATTTATAACTCCAATCAAGGAACAGGAGTAGATCTTCGAGGTAGAGCACCCACTGAGTGAAACATCCTACGCCACAAGATTAACTGATGGAGAGTATTGAATGCTCAGTTCACGTCTCTCCCTAGATAATTAATGTTTCAACGGTGCACATGTCAGGGCAGCGAAAGGGTTAATTAAATATTGAAACGAAAGATACCTACATCCAGAAGAAGCAATATCCAAGATCTCGAAAAGTTAAATTGAGTTTTGACTGACGGGGACCTAAAATAAACGCAGAGCATCATCTACGGAAACATGTCAATCTCCATAATCTCTGAAAGTGAAATCTTAGCAGTTCGTGGGAGAGGTCTCGTAATTTATGGCGTCTTTTGAAAAGCTCCGATATTCAATAGTACATCGTGGGAAATGTATTCATGCATTCGAAATCGCAGTATAACGAATCGAGATGATCTGTAGGCTGACGTGGAGAGAAACGCAGAAAATTTGCTGGAAGTTTGACAATCACGCATTTTAACTTTGTATGTAATCAGAAAAATCGACGAAACTTTGAACAATGGTCTTCCACAAGATTCAGTACTAACCCCTCTATTTTTAATTTATACTAGCTGACCCGGCAGATTTCGTACTGCCGCAATCGATAAATAAAAAAGCAACTTCAATATTATAATAAACTATTGTATTATATGGAGATAAATGGAGATAAAATTGTCCTGTACAACAATTAGTCCAGTCAATGAGGGCGAAAATTAGGCATTTCCTCCGAATTCTAACAAGATGCCTCGATTTTGATAAAATTTTGGATATAAGCTATACTCTTACCCTATGCCGATTTATGCTTATTATTTCTAAGGGGTGAAAACAACCCTTTTATCCAAAATCAGAGGAAATTTGTTCTAACGTAAATCAAAGTACGCCTCAGTAGCGTTTTATGAAGTTTAAGGAAGGTCTTCATATATTTCAAGATCGTATAAATAACCCCCTTTCAGCATAAAATGTGTTAAAATGGGTCTCTATTAATATAATTAATTAACTTCAATCAATTTCATAACAGTATTCTGAATCAATGTTAGTTTTAGTTATTTTTATTTTTCAACCCTTGAAAGCAAACCCCTATCTGTTCAAAATGACAAAATGAAAATATCATTCATACATTTCATTTATTCATCATAGCAAAAAATACTCAGTTTTCTGGAGGTGTCGCATTGCATCTTTTTTGTAGTTACAAAAAATCATTTTCAACAATTTTTGTGGTGCAGGTGTTTTTTGCATTTTTGTGGGCTGCAAATATCTATTGGTACTATTCCAACCGTAATCAACTGAATTGAGAGCTTTATTACCAAGCCAAATTTGAAGTTGATGATTTTATGCTAGCATTTATTTCATCGGCAGCCGTCGATTTTGGAATTACCGGTAACGGTTGTCGGAAGCGACCCCAAAACATCCGTTCAGGCAACTCAAAATACACAGTAATTATTCACATATATAATGGTAGAATGGAGATTTGTTCGAAGCATTTCGTCATAAAATTTCCGTAGTGTTTGGAATGGACTCAGATGCGGTAATATTATTAGAAAATATAGTTCACCGAATTAATATCAAATTTAATACTTTCACGAAAACGCTATTTACCGTAGCGAAACCTTCTGGCGTTATTCGCAAGAAGAAAAATTATTTCCAATTTTTTTCCATTTCACCAAATTTTTCAGAGTTTTAATGTGTTTTATGTTAACCCCGTCGTAAAAAAATAAAAAAAAAAATCTTTCATAAGAAACAGTTCATCCAATCTTGAGTTATAAATGGTGTAACCAACAAAATGGCCGACTTAGTTTTATATATTAAGATATATAAATTTCAAGGTAGTTTAAACGATACATGAAGTAACGCATCCAGTTCTGAAATGGTTGGTTAGTTTAAAAACATTTTAATTTATTATGAATAATTGGATTTTTCTGTCTGTTTCTTTTTTATTCCAGATCAGATTGGAGAAGACTCAGTTTTTCTCTGTACATAGAAAAATTATATGAAGATGCCCTTCAAGATCACGGAGATGCCTTTCAAGATCATTCGTCATAAAATGTTCTCCGTTAATTTTTTTTCCAACCAATTCACATTCAATGAGGGAAAATCATTCGAAGTTTATATAACATAATAAACTCAAATGAATTTAATTCTGAGACGACATCGCTCGTAAGGTCTGACCCTTCCTAATTCATTCAAATAAATTCATTAGTCCTTAATAACACCAACACTATTATTAACATTGATGAACTCTCTCTCAAAGAAATATGAGGGTTATCCAATTGAAATCAATTTGATATGTGGAGATGAAAGTGGCTCTACATCCAAACCTTAAACACGGGTGTCCAATGAAATGATTATAGAGACAATGAGAGCAATGATTCTTACAATTGACGAGAATGCTTCGAACGACACCTAGAGTAGGAAGAATGAAATGTAAGAAGAATTTTCTTATGTGGAGATTCATGATACTGACTGAGGGAGAACCTTGAATGTAGTGTTTGTTATGTAAGATATTGGAGTTTATGAATCAGTCAAATATGCTGTAATAGATTCGTTGTAAACACTTAGAATGAAGCAATCTCAAACATACAGATAGATTCGAAATTTTTGCATCACCCTAAATATAGGAAAGTTATTTTTCAGAATAACTGGACATGTAGGAATTGAAAGATTTTTTTTCAAGTGAAAAAATGCACCTAAAGTTTTGGTACAAACCTAAAAAACTGATTGCTTTCTATTCATCTCTATTTCAGCGAGAGGGTATTTTTAGAAAATCATGATTTTTTGGGAAGTTATGACCAAAATCCAGATTATTTCTCCAAAAAGTTTAAATAGGCACCCTGTAGTGCTGAGGAATATTGAACCATTTTTCCTCAGTGGCTTAAACAAGATCCTGTTAACGTCTATGAGGATTCCTGCGTACTTACACTGACCGTCAGAATTCTGTCTGCGAAGATAAGATAATATTTCATAATCGATGAGGGAACAATATACAGGAGCCACAAAATCAAAGGATAAAGCTTTCACAGGTCAATGAAAACGAGAATACAAAGTATGATTTTCACCACTCACAAGGATCTGTATGGTAGAGGTGAATGAATGGTAACTAAGGATCATTAACATCCTAGATGCTGATAAGCCATGATATAATTAGAATCCAGATGTTATCTTCTCAGATTGTGAATATAAACACTGTAATATGAGATGAAACAGCTGATCTGGAGCTCTGTATTCGTTGTGAAAATAACCTAAGTCGAGGAAGAGCTTCATTACGATTCAGGGTATTGTTTAATTGGAAAGAACAAGCATTTGTTCGGCTAATTGATGATAATTGTACACTTAACAAATATTATTTCAGTCTTTCCGACGTTCTTGATCCGAAAGATGGGATGGGAATCTCTCTGACGAGGATAAAAGAATAAAATCTTCATTCATTAATTTTGATGTAGATATTGCAAATTTTCAAAAAAATACTCAGTTTGAAGGTGTCTCTACCTTATTCGTAGACGTAGACTTTATGCAGTGTCTTAAACCGATGGTCAACTTTCCTCTCATGTGACTTTCAATTTTTAGACGATTGAGGAAAACTGATTCCTTCAGAAAAAAAAGCCACTAACACTGGACGTACAAGTACTTAAGAGGAAATTTCAAATAATATGGTTGAAAATACTGGTTCTAGTTTGAAAAATATTTCAGAGAAAGTATGAATAAGTATCGCGGCTTTTAGAAGCTAGAGAATGATAGAATAAAATTAATTCACATGTCATGTTTTCTTTTTTTGAATAACATAAATTGCTGGACACCATATGTCACTACGGTGTACAGTTTTCATGCTACAGGGTGATTCTTAAATTTGGCCAATTATTAAAAAAGGCTATAACTACCGCTGAATTGCAACCACGTATCAAAAACATCTTTAGGGTAGTTTATTCAGTATTTTTACAGGTGCTATCGAAATTTTCGGGCTGTTTCGAATTTCAGAGCAATTAAAAAAAACTATTTTCAAATGAAAACCATAGTGTGGTTGGTTATTTGTCTAAAGACTTTGATCACACAATTTCAAATATATATGTTATGATATACTCCCGATTTTATTATAAATAGATAATTTCGGGAAAACACGTCAACAAAATTTAAGCAGGCTCCTATTAACTTTCATGGAACCTGTAATAAAAAATTGAAAATTTTTGCTTTTGAATACTATTTATTCTCTAATTGAGTAGAGAAATCAACGTAGAAGCAAAATCGAGAACAAAATGTTTCGAGAAAATCTCTTGGAATTTTTGATTTATACTGCTCCACAAGAGGAAGGGATATCGTATTCAATCGTTTTGAAAAGTATGTAATCTTTGAAAAAATCGCTGTAAAATCATTTGAAACTCAATAACACCTCGAATAGATCCAATAAAAATCAGTATGAGACATTTCGTCAATCTGGTCGCCTTTTTTCTAGAGTTTGCTTCCATGCATATGCTTCATGAATGTTCTCATTTTGAGATGGACTCAGTTTATCAACAGCTTCGATAAAAAACGAGTTTTCTGAAAATGTCAAGACTTAAATTAACAAACCCTGAGGCTAATAGGGATATCGGAAAGCTACAGGGTGGCCTAACTTGGGTTTTTGTAGCGGATAGGCTCCAAGTCAGCCAGAGTGTGATATCTCGACTTTGGAATAGGCTCAGGGAGACAGGTTCCGTGTTGGAAAGAGTAAGGCTTGGTGAGCTACGGAAAAAACACCTGTTCAGGATCGTGTCATCATCGTTTCGGCGAGAAGAAAGCCTAGATCTACGTGTAGAATGCTACGGAATAGTCTTCAAAATGCAGATGGAATACAAGTTTCCATCGAAACCATCAGACGACGTTTGAGGGAGGTGAATTTAGGTTCTAGACGTCCATTAAGGGGAGTTCCATTGACATTGATGCCCGTGGAGGCCATACATTGTATTGATAGTCTCAAAATGCTTGAATTCTCTTGGAATAAAATTTCGTTATTTTACTCGTTTTTTCTTAACCACCCTGTATACGCTGCAGATCCACAGATTGAAATTAATTTCATTTCGTGCAACTTGAAATCATATTGATATGAATTTTCATCACAAAATCTCATTTAAACTATAGTTTTTCGCAATTTATGTCACTATCCCTAACTCATGTGGAGCAGTTTATAAACTCGGCAGTATAATGATAAAATTTCAGAAATTGTCTGAGAAAAGTTGAAAAATATCATAAGAAAGTATGGTTTCCATCTTAATTTTTTTCATTGCCCTAGAATTCGAAGCGGGTTTTAGAATTTCGATAGCACCGGTCAAAAGTACTGAAAAACTGCATCAAAGATGTTTATTTTTTTTTAAAAGGTGTGACTACCTTCTCAAAAAAATAAACATCTTTGATGCAGTTTTTCAGTACACAATACGCACCCGATTGCTTTAAATATTGGAGTTTTTTATGATTTTGTCCCTGAGATGTATGCGATACTGATGAGGCCAAACAAGGCCGAAACCGGTATATCGCTCATCTCAGTGACAAAATCTAATATCATTTCTCCAACCTCATGATAAAATATCTCTGAGCCTGGGAATTGAAAATGGTATTCATTTCGATGATGGCTATTTTGAATTCATCTATGTTTCAAAAAACAATAGGAGGATTTAAGACGAATAATGAAAATTGTCCAAATTCCAAAATCACCCGATAGCACGAAAACTTGAATGAGTAAATAAAAATTACAAATTTTTTCGAGATTTTTTGTTTTTCATCCTGAAATGATCTTTTAAATTAGTGCTAAAAAAATAATCTGGAACAAAAAAAGTAACACTTTACTGAAATAAACTAAGAAATTTTATTAATTAGGTATTTCATTTCACTTCTCAATGTAAGGCTTTCGAGTATTCATAGTTCTAAATCGTGAGTTTAAGAAAATTTATCAATATCTATCGAAATATAGGTGTTTGAAAAAAAATCACTGCGTCCTAAACTTTATCATGTTTAAATATTCCTCCAAGACTATAATTATTACTTCAGTTGTTTCAATAATAGTATGATGAAGCATATTTGTGGGGGAATATCTCAATTTCGTCAGACTCCGAACGGAAAACCGTCACATATTCAAAATATCATTATCAATCTCTTCAAATTCCTGCACATTAGCTCCAGCCCTGCCATAAGCAGGAAATGATTAATGGCCTAAAATTGTTGAACCCTCTGTTTTTACGAGCTTTTTGCTCTTTGGATTAGAAACATGATGAAATATTGAATTTTCAATCTCCTTTGAACGAAACCAGTTAACAATCCCTGAATATTCGCAGGGCAGGAGGAAAAATACTATTTCAAAGTTTCATCCTGCTGAAATTTCCTGTGGAAATATTTCACTGCTATAGCACAACCGACATCGTCGTTAGGTCCCTCATCTTCTAGATTTTACGACCACGTTTTTATGGCTTACTTAACCATTCTATCTATTCATTCTAGATTTTATAGTTGCGAAGGTTGCTTTGATCGATTTATTTTCGCGTCGGCGTTATATAGCCAGTTCACACTTTTTATTCACCATTATTGAACATTTGAGATATAATTGGAAATTATTAATTCCCCCTAAATATGGGTAGAGAGAATTGTTTGAATGGGCGAGTGGAAAATGTTTACGTATGGAACGTATGCCAAGTGACGATCACAAGGTTGTGATTAGAGCAGATAGACGACCTGTTGGAGCACATGACGCCAATTCAACTCCCCTACAATGGACGAAGTGGCAATTGTGATAGTAGGTGAAAACTTGGAAACGCGTGATATTGTTCTTACGCGTCGCAATACTGGAGAATCGCAACGAATATATGAAACACACCGTTCATACGATGCTCTACAATATCCGCTAATGTTTTGGAGAGGTGATGATGGATATTGCTTCAATATCAAGATAATAAATCCATTGAATGGTGAGTACTTTTATTAAAATTCAAAATGTCTACTTAATACAAATTTGAATAATTTGATTCAAGGTCAAGAAACCACCAAGAAAAGGAGCTCGATGAATTATTGTTAATTTCGTTTAATGGTTCGTTAAAATGCTGATAACTATTTGCTGGGATTTCGTCGATTATTGCAGCAGTATTGTGAAACTAGCTGACCCGTCAGACTTCGTACTGCCTCAATCGATAATTAAAAAAGCAACTTTAATATTATAAACAACTATTATGGTATAATGTTGCCCAAGAAGTGCTTAGAATGATTTCCTATCCCAGAAACTCAAGAGCGTAGGGGATCTGGTGGTGGGACCAATTGTGGCAATTGGCAATTAGATAAGCAAGCTGCTCCGGCGAACTTTGTTTAACCTTAGAGATGAATAAAGTTGTACTAACCATTGTCTTTTTCAAGGAAATA
Source organism: Hippodamia convergens (assembly GCA_038502775.1). Classification (NCBI taxonomy): domain Eukaryota; kingdom Metazoa; phylum Arthropoda; class Insecta; order Coleoptera; family Coccinellidae; genus Hippodamia; species Hippodamia convergens. Next base: position 11,490,779 of record CM076608.1, on the reverse strand, counting down.
CAAAAAAGTACAAAATAAACAAAAAATTCAATTGCATTCAAATATGTATGTACAGGGTGATTCACTTATATTGGTAACCCCAATTTTCTCGAAAACGTCCGAATATTTTTTCATTCTGTGAATGGCGTTTTGAACAAATCAATGTCGACTTGCGGAATAAATCAAGACGCCAGGCATCGCGGCGCTATCAAAAATTTTTTCTCCAGGGACATACCTTTTTATAATGTCATTTGAAAGATAATTTCATTCTGAACTTTTTTTTCGAATACAATTTTTATCGATTTCTAACTGTCAGCGATCTGCAGCGTGTTTTATGTTAATTCTATTCCATTTATTTTTTTCTGTATTGTAGTAGTATGCCTTTATTTGGAGACATTGATATGATTTTGTGCCTTGAAATTAAGAAGCCTAGTTTTCTAATCAATGTGCCTCTGCAAATAAGAAGAAATATGTAGCTAAAGCAAGATGGGGCTCCATGTCACAACGCTGCCATTGTGAAGAGATTTTTATATCAAGAATTCGAAAATAAATGGATAGAAACCAATGGACCCATCAGGTATCGGCAGACCTAAAGCTCATGGATTACTTTCTGAGCGGTACCCTGAAAAATATGGTATACCAAACTGATTCTAATAATTTGGACCATTTGCAAATGAAGATAAGAAACGCATGTGCCCAAGTAGACCCTTTTATTCTGACCAAAGTAACTTACAATGAAATAACGAAATGATATAACTCATGTAAGAATCATAAGGCCGTTTTATAGAACATATGATTCGAGATGTTCCTTTTGGCATTGAAAAAATTGTTTATATGAGATATAATATTTAATGAATATAATAAAAGTGAAATAGTTTGTTACAGAACCTCCGTCATTTTACGATCATATGTAGGTCATCTAGCAATTATGATCAATACATAAGTTAAATCATTTCCCTATATCATTATAAGTTACTTTGATCGAAATATAAGGGTCCATTTATTTTAGAATTCTTGATCTCAATATCTCTTCACAATGGCAGCGTTGTGACATGGAGCCCCATCTTGCTGTATAAACATATTTATCCTCATTTGAGGAGGCAGAATGTTTAGAAAACAAGCCTTCTAGATTTCAAGGCACAAAATCATATCTATGTCTTCAAATAAAGGCATACTACCACGATACATAAAAAAATAAATGGAATAGAATTAACATAAAACACGCTGCAGATCGCTGACGGTTAAAAATGGATTAAAATTGTATTCGAAAAAAAAGTTCAGAATGAAATCATCTTTCGTATGACATGATAAAAAAGGTATGTCCCTGGAGAAAAAATTTTTGATAGCGCCGCGACGCCTGGCGTCTTTATTTTTTCCGCAGATTTTTATGCGCATCTCAAGTAAACATTGACTTGTTCAAAACGCCATTCACAGAATGAAAAAATATTCGAACGTTTTCGAGTAAATTGGGGTTACCAAGATGAGTGAATCACCCTGTACATTGTTATTCATACATCGAAAGAATTCTCTTTATTTAAGAGGTAAAGAGGGAACAGTTTCTAATATTTTATCGATCGAGGCAGTACGAAGTCTGCCGGGTCAGCTAGTTTCTGATAATATAACTTTTTTCAGTGTGGAATCTTGTCATTGAAGAAATATTGCAGTGAAACTGGAGATGAGCTCATGAGCGGGAATTTAACGAGAAAGATGATCAGATTTTCAATACCTATATGCCGGTTTTTGCCGCTTGCTCTCCAACTGGAGGGGTCCCTGCTCAATTATTCATCAGGTAGCGAGACAAAGGCAACGTCAGCAGGAATAATCAGAGTCTTGGACGAAATAATGAACCTACCGGCTTTGTTGTGTTTTTCGTTTAATCCCAACAAACTATCGCTTCCTGGTCGCTGTTTGCCGGTGAGCTCACAGATGTGGATGATGGGTTCCTCGCTCCAAATGTTGATCTTACGCCGTGTTTTAAGCTTCGTATCATCAAATATTTATATTACTGTCTGGCTAGTTTAATTACAGCTGTTTGTCTTAACTGCACATGAGTTCTTCCATGAATGTTATTATACCTGGCGGTTTGGGCAGTAGATATCTCATGAAAAACTGATCTTGTAAACCGAATATCAAAAAATTCTGGGACAAATCAATCAGGAAATTTTTAAATCCGTGAAATTCGTGCACTAATTTGTCAGGAGCCGAATCGTTCTCAAAAATTGTTGCCTAAAAACGAAACAAGAAATAGCACCCCGAATTATTAAACATCATACACTTTCGGAGTCTACAGGGTGAGTCTTTCACTTGCACATATATAACAATGGATATCCATTTTTTCTAATTCAATCTACAGAAAAATATAGTCATTTCTGACTTTCCTAATGAGCTATGCCACCTCTAGATATATGCCAGTCAAGTCATTCCAAGCATTAGATCCCTGCGAAAAAATGTAGCAGAAATTTAATCTGAATCTTCTAAACAAAGACATACAGGGTCGTTCACGAATATCCCTCTATAGAATATTTTTAGGAAAGACACAAGATTAAGGATTGAAATTCGAAAGGTGAGCTTCAAGTAAGAAGACGACTTCTCGTATATAAGTTCTAGGAATTCCGGTTTTTCCGGAAGTGACATCAACTTTCGTTTTTCAAATGAGAACTCATTTTTTATTGCATAAATAGGTTCTTCATAGAATTCTGAGTCTTCTTGATTCCAAAAGTTTCAATTTCAACGAGAAAATTCTCTCAAAATGAGGAAATACGGCAAAAAACCTAAAAATTGAAATACAGTTGAAATACAAACAACTTCGAGCTTTTTTTTCATTAAAAATTCTCATTTTTAGAATCTCCGAGAAGAAAGGTAATGCATCTTTTCTGATTTTCAGAATATGAGGAGGTCATGAATACTTTGTCAAATTTAGAAGTAACGAAATATCAAAAAATTTTTCAAATTGGAACCCCACTTTTTCGAAGCGTTTTCGAAATCTTCGTCAAAAAATAATAGGACCATACGTCTAAGGTCTAAGGCTTTGATCCCAAAATGAATATTTTTCGAGATATTCAGGAAAAACGATTTTGTCTTCAATTTTCAATCTCATTCCGAATGTGTTTTTTTACTGGAAAATAATTAGAGGTCAAGTGAAATTTTTGGAAATCTCCGTTATCGAGAAAATATTTTCTTTATTTCAGACGAGTTGAGTTCTTGTATTATCATCTGTAATGCGGGAGCAACAATTGGTTCAAAGTTCTCAATGTGAGTATTAGTGAAGTCAACGTAAAAAATTCTCAGGAATGCAGAAAAAAATGATTTGTAATAGTTTTTTATGCTTTTGAAAGAATAATTAACAGAAAATGTAACAATTTCATAACTGAAAATTCAAATTTCTCTACCACGACAAAAAAAAATTCTCCAGAATTAAGAATTTGCGGAAATTATCTTAAGCTTTAAAAAATAAAGAAAAACTGAACTCGTCTGAACTATAAGAAATTATTTTCTCAATAACAGAGATTTCCAAAAATTTCACTTGACCGCTAATTATTTACCAGTAAAAAACACATTCGGAATTAAATTGAAGACAAAATCGTCTTGAATATCTCGAAAAAAATTCATTTTGGGATGAAAGTCTTGGACGTATGTTCCTATTATTTTTTAACGAAGATTTCGAAAATACTTCGGAAAAATGGGGTTCCAATGTGAAAAAAAAGATTTTTTGATGTTCCGTCACTTCTAAATATGACAAAGAATTTGTGACCTGCTGTATCATATTCTGAAAATCACGCTATCAGAAAAGAAGCATCAAGTTGTCTGTATTTCAACAGCGTTCAATTTCGAGATTTTTTTTCGTATTTCCTCATTTAAAGAAAATTTTCCCGTTAAAATTCAAACTTTTGAAATCAAAAAGACTCAGAATTCAATGGAGAATCTATTTATGCAATAAAAAATGGATCTTCCTATTTGAAAAACGAAAATGATGTCACTTCCGGAAAAGCCGGAAGTCTTAGAACCTTCAAAAAATATACGAGAAGTCGTCTTCTTACTTGAAGCTCATCTTTAGAATTTCGATCCTGAATCTTGATCTTTCCTAAAAATATTCTGTAGAGCCATATTCGTGAATAACCCTGTATATAATGATACACCTCCGAGCTTAAATATTGTAAATTCGGAAAAACTATTTTTCGATCAACAAAATCAAATAAGGTTTTGATTTGAGTTCATTTCTTTAAAACTGAGAAGGTTATAGAACTTGATATTACACAATTATGAGCAGCAACATTGATTGAGCAAACATTAGTTACAGTTATATTATTATACAGACTGCAAGAGTGTTTCTCGAAACATTTTGTTTCTTCCTTGACTCCTCTACTTAATAAGAGAATGAGCAGTATTTGCAAATAGCGATTTTTGATCTTTAATCACAGTCACCACGGAAGCTGATTCATTCTTTGTTATCTTTTTAACTGAGGAAGTCATAGAACTTTATATTTCACAAATTCAAGCAGTAAAATTGATTTAAAAAGCATCAGTTATGTTTATATTGTTATACAGACTCGAAGGGTGTTTCTCGGAACTTTTTCTTTTCCATTATGAATGGTATTTGAAAACAGAAATTTTCAATCTTCAATCACAGTTTCCACATTACTGACATTGAAAGAGTCTTCCAAGCTTATTGGCCGCGGTCCATTAAGAATAATTTCACCTGACGTTTCGCCTTCAACTGCGGTAGGCATCTTCAGAGGTTTCTTGGTCTAAGATTGTACCTCGAACGTTGAATTTCTGACACTGACGAACTGGAAGTGTTATCTATAACCAGTTCAATGGCAGGAAAAGGTGGTGGGTTTACGCGCGCGATGTTTATTAGCCAATCGCTCCCGCTTCGTATCGGCTCAATCCTTGATTTCCTTCTCAAATACTGTGGGAAAATAGAACAGGTCTAGAACTAGAATATTGCTGAAGATAGGTGGGATAAGCTTTCTGTACGAGTATTATACGTTATCTACTCGAATTCATCGAATTCTCATTGAAATTAATGGAATATTTCTGTAAATATCGTTTGGTGTTTTCTGTATTGAGATATATTGATTGACAGAACTGTTTTCTTTCTCACAAATTTGACAGATAATAAATAAATCCGTGACAGGAGGCCAACATATAATGAATAAACATTACCGTGAAAATTGATGTGGCAGAATGAACGGATTTGACACAGAATCAGAGAAATAATATATCGAAATGGTATTCAGCTAGCCGACTGTGACTGAGCACAGCCATATCGAAATCTGCATTGCACCATGGGAATATTATGTCTAGTTTGTGAGTGTTGTGTATTTCGAGATGCTTCCAAGCGACCGAACGATGAACTCTGTTATTCTTTGCGAACAGAGAGAGAAGGGGCCAGACTTTTCAGAGGAATTGTATATCGATTTTCGGAAGATTCTGCATTTCCGAAGCTTTTTTTCGTGTTATTCTCCCAGTCTCAAAAACAAACTGGGGGAAAATCGTGAATTTTCCGGAATCACGGATTTTTCTATTTGTCTTAGCGTTAGTAGTTCTTGAGATATATCACAAAAACCAGGAAACCAGTTTCGTTTTTTGGTCCACGGGTGGAAATAATTTTTTTGCTTAGTCGCTATAATGATCGGATACTTTATTCGTTTAGCTTCAATTTCCTTTATTATTGACCTTGATACATACGTCCACTTCTCATGGAGATGTGGGCCTTCAAATGAAAAAGACCATTCTTGTCTTTGACAATCCATATCTCAGCAACCAAAAATCATACAGAAAGTTAAAGGTGGTTTCGAGAACCTGAATGAATTCTCTTCAACGGCTTTGATTGCTCCTTCGAAAAAAAATTTTTTCTTTTTGTCACATGAATTTGAAATTGCAACAAGAGGGCCTCTGGTGGTTTTTTGGAAAATCAATTTTTTGTTGCTAGTTTTTCTGATATTACTCAAAAACTAGTGACGCTACAAAATTTTGAAGTTCTAATCTAAAACGAGGAAACTCAGAGCTACAATTTCCTTTTTTGTTATTTCTTGCACGACCATTTCTCTTGAAGTAACGGACTCTTGAAAATTGCCCAAAAACTTTTGATTTTTTTGATCCCTCAATTTTTTTCCAGTATCTTTTAATATCCTCCTATATCACAGAAGTTGTACATGGTGATTCACTTATCTTGGTTACCACAATTTTCACGTAAACGTCCGAATATTTTTTCATTCTGTGAATGGCGTTTTGAATAAGTCAATGTCGACTTGAGATGCGCATAAAAATCTGTGGAATACATAAAGACGCCAGGCGCAGCGGCGCTATCAAAAATTTTTTCTCCAGGGACATACCTTTTTTAACATGTCATTCGGAAGATAATTTCATTCTGAACTTTTTTTTCGAATACAATTTTTATCCATTTCTAATGGTCAGCGATCTGCAGCGTGTTTTATGTTAATTCTATTCCATTTATTTTTTTCTGTATTGTGGTAGTATGCCTTTATTTGGAGACATAGATATGATTTTGTGCCTTGAATTAAGGAAGGCTAGTTTTCTAAACAATCAGCCTCCTCAAATGAGATTTAATATGTGGATACAGCAAGATGGGGCTCCATGTCACAACGCTGCCATCGTAAAGAGATATTGAGATCAAGAATTCGGAAATATGTGGACATTTATATTTTGACCAAAGTAACCTATAATGATATAGGGAAATGATATAACTTAGGTATTGATCACAATGGCTAGATGACTTAGATATGATTTCGTTTCGTAAAATGACGGAGATTTTGTAACAAACTATTTCTGTATTATTATATTCATCAAATATTATATCTTATAACAATAAACATTTTTTTAATAACAAACGAAAAATTTCGAATCATATGTTCTATATACCGGCCATTATGATCCATATATAAGTTATTTCATTACTTTTGTCAAAATATAAGGGTCTACTTGGGCACATGCGTTTCTTATCTTTATTTCCAAATGGTCCAAGTTATTAGAATCAGTTTAGGTATACCATATTTTTCAGGGGACCCCTCAGAAAGTAATCCATGAACTTTAGGTCTGGCGATACCTGATGGGTCGATTGTTTCCTATCCATTTATTTTCGAATTCTTGATCTAAATATCTCTCCACAATGTCAGCGTTGTGATATAGAGCCCAATCTTGCTGTAGCCACATATTTCATCTTATTTGAAAAGGCACATTGACTAGCAAACTAGCTTCTTGAATTCAAGGCACAAAATCATATCTATGTCTCCAAATAAAGGCATACTACCACAATACAAAAAAAAATAATAAATAGAATAGAATTGACATAAAACACGCTGCAGATCGCTGACGGTTATGAAAGGATAAAAATTGTATTCGGAAAAAAATTCAGAATGAAATTATCTTTGGAATGACTTAATAAAAAAAGGATGTCCCTGGAGAAAAAATTTTTGATAGCCTCGCGACGCCTGGCGTCTTTATTTATTCAGCAGATTTTTATGCACATCTTAAGTCAACATTGACTTGTACAAAACGCCATTCACAGAATGAAAAAATATTCGAACGTTTTCGAGAAAATTGGGGTTACCAAGATAAATGAATCACTCTGTACAGCATAAGATTCATCAAAATATACGTCCGGTTTATTTTTTCATATAACCAACCCTTTTTGAGAAAGATATCCATATGACTCTAAACGATCATCTTCACCGATAAGACAGTTATCCGAGGGCTGAATACTCGACTGAACATCATATAATGTTTTCTTCTTTCTACCATATAATATACAGAATCCAATAGGTAGATATAAAGACGCCGCTCAAATCCTCATTCAGCATCTTGGGGTTCCCTCCTATTTCCTATCCCATTTCACTCAATTCTCCCCTGATAAACATGACAATCGAGTATCGAAACTAAACTCATAACTAATACACTATAACCATCAGAACTTTGGAGCGATCAAATTACTTCGAGAATACTTGATAAAGTTCGATATATTAACATGATAGCATGCCGATTGGAGAGCACCTGACATATGTTTATCTTTGAAAAATTCAAGTTGAGTAGGATTGCAGCTCGGGTTGACCTAAGGAGTTGAATTTGGAAGGGAAATATTCTGTTTTATCTTAAAAAAATTGGAAATCAATTGACCGCTTTCAGGTTTTTCATTCTGACTTACTAGTTGTAGAACAAGTAATTATTTTATTTGTTTCTCATTTGTAAACGTCAGTTTATGAAAACACAATATTAATCAAGAAAGTTTATTTTGTCAAGTCACTAACTTGTAAAACTGACAGTTAACTTGCAAAATTTTTACGAGTTAGTAGTATTATTTACATTAGAAAATTTTGTTTTATCGTCATATAATATGTTGAAAATCATGGTACAATTGTTATGTTGATACTGATGATGATGAACCATCTGTTCACTCAGAAACTGCTGAACTCGAGGGCTGCAGAACATTTGTACTCTCCTTACTACCAAATAATTTGCTAGACAGTTCGATTTTTTTGTTGACCGAATCATCGAAATAACTCATCGCAATTTCGGTGCTCTTCCACCCTCCTGCACGCTTTAGTGCTAAAATATCTCCACCCGAATCCGCAACCATAGTGGCTCCAGTTCTGCGAAAAGAGGGATCGGTGTATAACTCTGGGTCTTTTAAACCTAAATATTTCGCTATTTGCTTTGGGACACCACCAATAGTGTGCTGGCCAGCATTAAGGAAATGCACTTTTCATGTCGGTATGTCAAAAAAAATTTCAGGCTTTCTGTTCCAGGAGACCGAAAATTTACATATTTTCTGTATAACATGCAGGGCTTGAAGCTGCATCCATCATCGGTTATGGTGAGTCTTCTTGTTGTTAAATTTTTTGTTTGCCGCAATGTCCCAATAACGTATTTTTTCATATCTTCTACATCATTCATGTTTAAGGAGAGAATTTCGTCTCATCGACAACATCCAAAAATCCCAAATATTGTTACAATTTTCGACAGCAACCACTGGTCATCAGAGCATGTGAAAGAAATTGTTCAGCCTTTTCTTTACTTAATACCTTGGCCTTTTTTGGCGTATAACGCTCATTTTTTCGTTTCAGAAACGCTATTACCTTTTTAAATCTGCAAATGACCGTCATAATTTTCAATACATTTTTTAAGGAAAACAAACCTGCGAACAGGGGCATTTTTTTTTCATTTCCAAGCAGCATAGACCATTTTGCCCATAAAGTATTAGGGCTGAATCTAGCTGATAGTTGATTCGACTAGACCAACAAAACATCTTCAGTTACCCCAATCACACTATTTTTGTTTTCTCACTTTTTGAAGTCGTCGTATTCTCGTTCGCTGAGTTTGCAGGTAATAAACTCGATGCTACACTGCTGGCTGCCGCAATAATTTCTTTTGGTACATTCATTTCCGTTTTCGCCAAAACAAATGTAAAGAAAAATAAACAGACATGTTCATGGCACCGCTTCCATAGCTTACGACATTTGCGACAACATATTGAGATTTTTTTGGAATTTATCTAACCTTTTTACAAATGGGAAACAAATAAAATATAAAACAATACACGCAAGGTAACGGGTTTTACTGGCTCCGTTCGCCAGTAAAAACCCTCTTACCTTGCTAGTAATGTTATATACTATTACGGAATCAAATTCAACCCTTTACCAGAAAAAATATCAAAAGTTAGAAATGACCGAGAGTATCACATTATAAGTCTACACATGCCAAAAACGTAAAGTAACTCGTAAAAGAATTATTGACGAGTTGCGATACTTATTTGGCACCGTTGTATACCGCGATGCAATACATAATTGAACTGAAGAAACCGAATACTTGAATAAGTATGGAAGAAAATCCAATGAACAGAAAATAACTTCTGAATTCAAGATATATTATAGCACCACTCCATGTGCTCACAGCGTTTCTATATCACATCTGATGACGCTGTCATTATCAGCAAACATCACGCTTATATGTCATCAGCAGATATCGTCGCGCTCATGAGATAACAACCAACACACCTAAAGCAGAAATATTAAATAGAGATTATGGTTCCAGATATGGATGATTTATCGAATAGAGAACAACAACTCTATTACTGCATTGAAATTTGTTTGCTCTCAAATTTTAATGAATTTGGTTTCGTTCTAGTTCACGATGAATAATAACCCAGTTGATTTTTATATTCATATTGTGATCCCATGAAGAAACTAAAAATTTGCATAACTAAATTAATTTATCAAGACTCTAATGAAATGAATCACCTTTCACTTCATCTTAGTTGAAACTGATGAAGTTATTCGGTCCTGCGTTGAATTTAGGGTATCCACAATATTATTATTCAAACAGAAAAATGTGGAAAGGCTTTTTATACAGACCTCGATACAGACAAATATAAGCGATGCGTAGCATTTCGAATTATTCAGACACGGATTATTTCCTTGAAATGGAAACCATGGTTCGGCTTTTTCTAATTTATAAATTGTTCCTGTCAACTGAAGGGGTTACGTACAGGGTGATTCACTTATCTTAGTAACCCCAATTTTCTCGAAAACGTCCGAATATTTTTTCATTCTGTGAAAGTCAATGTCGACTTGAGATGCGCGTAAAAATCTGCGGAATGAATGAAGACGTCAGGCGTCGCGGTGCTATCAAAAACTTTTTCTCCAGGGACATACCTTTTTTATCATATCATTCGAAAGTTAATTTTATTCTGAACCTTTTTTTCGAGAATACAATTTCCATTCATTTCTAACCGTCAGCGATCTGCAGCGTATTTTCTGTTAATTCTATTCCATTTATTTTATTCTCTAATGTGATACTATGCCTTTATTTGGAGACATAGATATGATTTTGTGCCTTGAATTCAAGAAGGCTAGTTTTCTAAACAATCTGCCTCTTCAAATGAGATTAAATATGTGGATACAGCAAAATGGGGATCCATGTCACAATGCTGGCATTGTGAAGAGAGAAATATTGAGATCAAAAATTCTAAAATAAATGGACCCTTATATTTTGACCAAAGTAACTTATAATGATATAGGGAAATGATATAACTTATGTATTGATCATAATGCCTAGATGACCTACATATGATTTCGTTTCGTAAAATGAAGCAGGTTCTGTAACAAACTATTTCTCTTTTATATTATATCTTTTAACAATTAACATTTTTTCAATAAAGAACGAAACATTTCGAATCATATGTTTTACATACCGGCCATTATGATCCATACATAAGTTATATCATTCCTCTATTTCATTATAAGTTACTTTGGTCAGAATATAAGGGTCTACTTGGACACATGCGTTTCTTATCTTTATTTTCAATTTGTCCAAGTTATTAGAATCAGTTTAGTATACGATATTTTTGAGGGTACCCAGAAAGTAATCCATGAGCTTTAGGTCTGGCGACACCTGATGGGTCCATTGGTTGCTATATCCATTTATTTTCGAATTCTTGATCTAAATATCTCTTCACAATGGCAGCGTTGTGACATGGAGCCCCATCTTGCTGTAGCCACATATATCATCTGGCACATTGACTAAAAAACTAGGTAGCCTTCTTGATTTCAAGGCACAAAATCATATCCATGTCTCCAAATGAAGGCATAGTACCACAAAACAGAAAAAAATAAATGGAATAGAATTAACAGAAAACACGCTGACGGTTAGAAATGGATGAAAATTGTATTCGAAAAAAAGTTCAGAATGAAATTATCTTTCGAATAACATGATAAAAAAGGTATGTCCCTGGTGAAAAAATTTTTGATAGCGCCGCGACGGCTAGCGTCTTAATTTATTCCGCAGACTTTTATACGCATCTCAAGTCGACATTGACTTGTTCAAAACGCCATTCACAGAATGAAAAAATATTCGGACGTTCTCGAGAAAATTGGGGTTACCAAGATAAGTGAATCACCCTGTACAATGCTCGATAGAATGTTGAATAGTATCTTCTAAAACGAGTAGCAGAATGAGCTCCTATTCCAACACGAATGCGAAATTCGAAAACGAGCGAGCATGAGTGTTGGAATTGCCTTCTGCAACGCATACATTTCAGCACATCAAATTTTTTTTCGTAAATCCAATAGCGCTGATGCAACTTCGCAAACACCACCTTCAATCAGAATCTTTCTAATTACAGCGATTCGCATGAAACGCCAATCCGCCCACCCGGTATGTTAACCTCTGTACCGCATCCAGATCTTGATTACATTCCATATTCAAGCGGAGAGGCTTAATGAAGCCGAATGACGACAATTCAAACTAGAAAGGAAATAGACGCGAACAATGACAAGTTGCCAGCACAATAGGATGATGCATATTGTTGCCGGCCGTTCCATTCGGAAGTCCTGATATGCCCTCCGATATGCCCTACTTATCATGCAATTAAGTACCCTACTGTCATTGTTCTGCACCCATCGCAATGTTGATACTACTTTGTTCAATGTTACTATGTTCTTCCTACTTTAGGAGCGTGACAAACGTTGGAATGGGTAGGATAGATTTGTAGAATGGAAAGGAAATTTTGTTTCCTGGAAATTTCCTTTCAGGAACTTGTGTGCCAGTGATTTGAGGCCGTAACTCATAACTTGAGTGATCAAGAAAGTGAGTTTAATGATGCTGTCACGGCCATAGGGGATATTTTTTTACTTTGTTGGCTACCCTGTCGTACAGATGTGAATGACGATCTGAGGACTAGGAGACCGTCAATTTTGACAGATGCCATTGTAAAAAATTTCGAGAATACGGTCCGAGACGTTCGTTGACTCTGAATGAATTTTTTGTACAATTGATATGAAAAGTGACACTTTTAATGACAGCAAACAATGTTAAAATTGATTGTTTACGTGGTAGCGTATCAAAAATATTTTCAGTGTTAAAAATATTTTTAGCACTCCAATTCAGCAATTGCTTATTTTAATTATCAATATTCAACAATCATTACTTATGAGCATTAATATTAATCGTAAAACTAGATTAATTACTAACATTAATGCCGTGTGACGTTAGGGAGCTTCGCAACACATTATTAGAATCCTCAGGACCATCAGTACTTGTGGAAACCGGATGATGATGATCCAAAATCGGTTGAGGTTGGGAGCATTTTTTCAGCAATGACATTTCTATATGCAATAGAATGATCAACATAGCCCTCTGCTACCGTCGTAGACTTCCATCCACCATGTTTTTTTATATCCATAATATTTGCTATTGATTCTGCTAGCAATGAAGCGGAGGATCTTCGAAAACAGTGTCCTGTATATTGCTTTGTTCTGACAGTTTGAGGAATTCGGCAACAATAGATGGAATTTTCCCTCGAATTTTCCCAAATGTATTAATACCAACTGGATTGTTGGCAGTGCATTTATTATTCATGTATTTCAGAAAAAAACGACGATGTTTGATGACAGAAGGGCGCAGTGCAATGTACTTATGAAAATAGTCTACATACTTCCCAATAATACTGAGAGAACGACTGACTTTCGTTTTTGTATTTGGAAGTTGTATAACCAATGATTTATTTGTTATTTCGATGTCTTCCAATTCTTCGAGCCGACAGGCTCCAAATAATCCGAGAATAGTTGAGACCTTGACCATCAAGTATTTCTCATCTGGTGCCTCCTTTATAAACTTTTCAACTTGTTCACGAGAGAAAATTTTCTTCGAATGTTTCAAACACACTGAAATTTTTTTAATAACAAATATTTATGTTTTCAATTATAACATTCATTAGAAAATCTCACTGCTTTTTTGAAATAATCGGTGAGCATTTTATTCCTTGAAATTTCTGGTTTCTGGTAGTATGAAAGGAATATGCATTATGCATAACTATGGTAAATGTTCTGAGAAAATCGAGGAGAAAATGCAAAGAACTTGCACCTATGAAACTGAACTTCACAATTTAATTTCTCCAAATTCGTAAAATTACATGTTACATTGATAAACAAAAAATTGCACTCCGTTCCTTTGACAACGTTGAAGTTTGTTTCCAGAAGATCTTATACCGTGCAGTCAGAAAAGTCCTAAGAAGTTTTGCAAGTCCAAAAAGGCCGGAAAACCCAAAGGAAAAACACTCGGAAAAACAGCTCTGTAAATCGATAGTTCTAGGGTCAGGTCCCATCCTCAGTCACACTTAGGTTCACTCCAAATTTCAGATAGGATATCTCTGACTTATGAGAATTTACCGACTAAAACGGGAGAAATCAATAAATTTCGAAAGGTTTGATTCAGGTTTGATACTGCCAAGACTGAGACCATCAAAATTGTGCTAACGTGTTCCAAGAAAGTGTTTGTTCGAACCCTAGGGAAGATACAAAGTCTGAAACAGTCTTCGTGATGAAAATTTGGACGAACTGTTTCATTCTCCATATTTGTTCTTCCATAATTCGATTTACCGATCGGAATTCAAATGGAAATTGTGGTTCTAGTTAGGGAAGCGAAATTTAATTAACTATTCCTGCACCCCATGTTCCCCTGTATGGCCTAGGGTCAAATTGTTGTGGTTGTTTACACTTACCACAACCCCTTGACATATTTTAGAGAATTTGGGCTCACATCATGAACACATATTTTCGAGTGTATTTAATCAAGAAGCACGTGTAAACTAAAAATATACCTTCTGAATTCATGAAAAATATATACAAGTTGCCCGGGAGGAATGCGACAAATGGAACCCATGAATTAATGTCATCAGGCTGGACTCAAATCAAGAGGTTTTAATCGCCTGCGTGCCTGCGTTTGGGGTCTCGGTTTGGAGTATACAGGAGTATACATCATTAAATGAGTGAAATTTCACAGTTCAATAACTCTTGAACTAATCGATCGAATAAAAATAATAATAACTTTTCCTTTTTTCGAGAATATTGGATCACCCTGTACGTGGACCCTATGTTTTTTTCGTTTTCGGTTTCGTAACGACAAAGAAATGATTCATAATAAAAATTCTATATCTCTGCTTGGCACCGTCATACAGGGTGATCAATGAAGATTCCCTCATGAGTGAGACCTTATAACTCAAAAAACCTTTAACTTATCGGAAGTAATTGCACAAGTGCATCAAAATTACCGATGATTTTGCATGACAGCGTGTTGTCTAAAAACTGCATGAGTTCATTTTCAGTTTTGGAGAGTGCAGTTTTTCAAAGACAACACGCTGGAATGCAGAATTATCAGGTCATTTTAATGCACGAGTGTAATTCGGGTGAATATTTCCCGAAATTGCTATGGATACGAGCAGTGCAATTATCGCAGGGATCTTTCGCTCTCTACAATGCAATTACCGCTGTAATTTTCGATAATTGCATTCTACTTACATGAAGTTTTGACAGGAGGTAAATATTCCGTAGAATTCATTCGAATTTTGCAATTTTGTCCCCTGTAAGACTGTCCTCCTTCAAATTTTCCTCAGATAAGAAAACAATTAATTTTATTTAAATTGTTGATTACGATTCGAATTTTTTAAATTTATCCAGTTTGTTGATTGAAAAGTTTCTCAAATAAATTCGTTTCATTTATTCACACTTTTTCATGAGTAATATATTAATCTAAACTCTCAACTCAAACACTAGTTTTTTTTTAAGTCATAAAAATCATAATGTTAACTGTCAACGCATCTGAGGGCTGATCCGATATTATCGATCTTAAATTTTGCTAGCCCGGTTCTGTTTTTCCAATTTCAGAAAAAATCAAGGAAGGCAGTTGTAAAGGGAAAAAACTATAAAATTAGAAATAATTTTATCAATAAGTTCCAGATTTATTGAAGGAACTGTGTATTAATCACCCTGTATGACAGAGCCAAGCATGTTATGAATTATTTCTTTGTGGCGACGAAAACGTGAAGAAAAACGTAGGGTTCACGTATTAGAGGGTGATTCAATTTTCACGAAAATAGGAAAAGTTTCAAATTTTCCCAAGTCCGGATCTGATTTATTATGTTCCAGAGATAATTGAAATCATTCGATCGCTTATGAGATGAACATCACCCTGTATAACCCAAACCAAGGCACTCACACGATTAAAACCTCTTGATACGAGCCCAGCATGATGACATTAATCTCGACATTAATTCATTGTATCCGGGGGACACCCTGTTTAGTTGATCAGTCGGGTTCAGAATGCATCGAAATCGAGTACAAAATATTGGAATAGCTGTTAATCACTTAATTTTCTCCCCAGTTTTCTGCCTCTCATCATAAATATTCATCATTAGTTGATAAGCAATCTGGAATCGAAAAGAAGTGGATCAACAATCTGGATTTTCTTAGTGGTTTCAAGAAGAATGAATTCTTCAAGGTAAACTAGAAAACTCGCTCCATTTAGAATATCTTGGATGTGATTATTTGTCACAATTACATATTTCGAAATTGCACAAGGAAATTCTTCATAACATAAATATCAGGTGTTATTATGCTCCTGTAGTTATTAGTTAACGATAACTTCTGAATTCGTAATTCTCTGGTTTTCATCTTTGGATGACAGTGTTTAGATCGAGATTCGATGTTTCTGAACGAATGTTGGCCAAAAAATTGAAATTATCGATTTCTAGACGTTTTTTTACAAATTTTGGTCTAGCAGAGTCCTCAAAATTTTTCATTGATTTCATCTATTTCAATCTAGATTACCACATTCATGAGGCGTAATATAGACCCCCCACTTTTGAGCTTATTCTGAATATCATAATCAATTCAAATATTCTTTCATGCAGGGTGTTCAATCTCAGCTTGCGAAACTCCCAAATTTTTCTAATAAAGACCCGGATTTCACAGTCAGTTAGTTTAAATATGTATCGATTCATAAGCTGTGTTTTAGGTTCCAAATATCAAATGATTATAAAGGGTGATTGAAAACTTATGAGCAGGTCAAAACATTCTCGAATATTTAAAGCCCCCTGTATCTCGGCTATGATTTGATAACATCACCTAACATCAAGCCTAACATTCTTTGAAATCGGTAGCCAAAAAGGGTAGCTCTCGTTTTCACTCAATTTAACTCGAGAGTTAACTTATGTCTCGACTTGTGCACATTTACCAATGAAATAGAAAAATCCTGTATATTTATACCACACTATTATGAGATTTTTTGGGGACTGTAACGTTTCTAGAAAAATAAGCCAGTAGGTAAGATGGGGTTGATTCGAAGATTTAATATATACGAGGGTGAGTGGTGAATCAATAGTGCTCCAACTGTAGATAATGTTGGAAATTCTGTGCCGAGTTTTTTGCTATATAGAATAATGATGCTAATTTTGACAGAATTGACAGTACTCATCGTATAAGCTTGAATTATTTTGGACTTCACAGGCCGATGCGAAAGTGACAGGATACTCGATAGTATTGGTAGGTATTGAGACAAGTTGAGTAATTTCTCGATAATATTATTCCTTTCGAAACTGTATATGTGGAAAGTATACTGCCAACCCGAGTGCCAGCCTTTTCACGAAACATGGAATGCAACAAATTTCGAAAACTACTCATCTTTGGCACAAAATATCTCAAAAAAAAAATGGAAAGTACCTTTCGCCAAAAAAAATTAGGACATGCCGGCAAATCATTCGAATACTCGTTCGAATAAATGGAATTATTGACATTTTTAAAGATCATTTGTTCAAAATTGCAGTGTCTTAAGGACCAACCTTAAAGTAATTTGTAATTTGAACTTGAATTCGCGAATTTTATAAAAAAAAACCTACAATTATTTCGAACGGTTTTCAAAATAGAATTTTGTATAACTGAGTACCCTAATTGTTACGAGACTTGTCATCAGTTATCTGTGGTTTTCTGACCTAGGCCACTTTTTCTGACAAATTACAGCTTATGCGCTGAATACTTTCGATTTCATCAAAATTTCATTTATCTAGCACAAAATTTCCAAGAGTTATTGACCGCCGGTTTGACGCACCCTGTATATGTTTAAGATTATAGTTGCCAAAATCATCGATGTCAGGAAGAAATTGAAAAAAAAATTTGGGTAATTATTCCTTTTTAAAAGCCTTTTCCTCGGAGTAAATACTATACATTTACTTATGAAAAAGTGAATATTTAAAAAAAAAATTCAAATTTTAATATACCCCAAGGGAATAGCTTCAATTACCCGAGTATTTCTTGATTTGAATGAAACATAAAAAAATACCAAATATAGGTAGGTACGTATATTTTCACGAGCATTCTCTCAGAGAAAAGACTGGTCGACTGTATAGACTGACACCTCAATAAAACAAAAAACACACCTGACACTCAGAACAACATTGGATTATTGATTGAGTAACGTAAACAAAAACGAACTTACGTCCAAATCAAAATCCAAAATTCCGGCAAGTAATCCCGTGGGAACAGTAAGAAGTATCCAGAACAGAACGTCGCAAAGGAAACAGCATGAACAATCAAAACATTGCACTAAAACAAGCAACCAGTCAAACAAAAATATAGGTCGAAACGAAGGTTAGTTAATTGAACACTAACTAACCTAACCCCAACCGACTCTCCCGTCAACACATCTCAAACAGCATCTTTGCTCTACTGGTTGCTCTGCAGCAGACGCTCGTGCGCTGCGCTTTCCCAGAACACACGGAAATCGAAGTACCGCGTGTTGCAGAGGGCGCCACATGCCGGGTTGTAGGAGGGGAACTGTAACTCTCTTTTCGGCAGAATAGGCGCAGTGCGATCCGCTAGATGGAGAAAGCGGAAGCGATATGAGCGTTGATTGAAATACATATTGAAGAATACTTCAATCAACGATATGAGGTCTCAAGTTAAAATTTCCAAATACATACCTTCCCATAAAGTATAAAGGGTGTGAAGAGGTGACGATCTCTTTCCCTCCAATATTGAGGTAGGTTGGAAAATTTTCAAAGAAGCCGGAAAAATTTCAAAGCAGTTGTTGAGGAGGGATACATACTTCCAAGAGAGTTGTGAAATATGAAGGAATTGGAATGTTTTTAAAATCAAATTACTTATCAAACTGGCAGAAACAAGACAAAAAAACACAGTCAGGATAACATGAAATAACGCAAACAGTATAGATTGGTGTTGACATAGATTCGGGGTTTTAAGCCCGATATATACAGGGTGAGTCTTTGACTTGTACATATATTTGAACTGGAGATTTCTGAGGTCAAAAAAGCACTTTTATCTTTACCTTTTTTTCCGATTCGGTTCGGTTTTAAAGATGCAGGTTGTTGAAAATACAAAAAAAAATAAATTTTCGAATATATCTCGTGAATGATTCCATCGAATGAAATGATTTTCAGAATATAGGTTTTAATGAATGTGACAAATTTTCTGCAAACACAAAATTTCACCTACGTGTTTTATTTTTTTCATTTTGACCAATATATATCATAACATGACGTGATTATATCAGAAATTCTAAGATCCCATCTCTTGAAAGTAAGTTGAATGCCAATTAATGAATATTTGGTCATTTTGGAAAATATAAGTATTCTTCGTAAAATCTCGTAAAATGCGCATTTTTCGAATAATTCAAGATTGACACAAACTTACAAGGTTCGACCGATATATATCGCCGATATTTATCCTGATATATATCATGATATATATCGATATTTATAAGGATTGATATATATCAAGGATATTTATAAATTTACCAAAATTTGCGACTGTGCGTAAAAATTTCATAATCAATTGCGATTTAAGAGCACACCAATGTCACCAATGTATACCGACATACCGACCGTTTGTACGATCGAAGAAGCAACGTATTTTCGGGAAATCCAGATGGTGATGTTATAACTTCGCAGTAAAATCATCATTGCCCTATTCATTGTGCTCTTGTTTTGTTTTTTTTTTTTTTAATTTTTGAACAGAAAGCACGTTCAAGTATACAACTGAAGTTTGCAGTATGTAAGAGCAATTTGAGATTGATATGCGATGAGGACACTGCATCTGCACAGGAAATTTTTAATAATCCGGATAACGAACTTTTTATAAATTTATCAACTAACTTTTTTTTAATGTTTCATGTTTTTTAGAATCTTGATTAGTTTTTTTGATAAATTTGGTAAATGAACTTTTAAATACGTTTGATTTATTGACTTTTTGAAGGAAAAATTTGAAAAATTGTTCGTGAAAATAAATATCAGAAAGTTGATATATATCGGATATATATCGATATATATCCGATATTTTGATATTTATATAAATATCATGATATTTTCGAACCCTGCAAACTTATATCAGCGAAATAAGAAAAATTGGTTACTTTGGCTGAATCCAACTCTGTTCACAAGATTCTCAGAATTATATTTCTTCTATATTTTCTCGAAGGTTTAGGTGGTAGATCTAATTCTGGAAAAAACTTTAGTGTCATCTTTCTAGGGTTGGCATAGCATTATGAAAATTCAAAAAGGCGATATCTTTTTATCTAGGCTGAATCGAAAAAGATGGTATACGAAAAAAGTATTTCTTTTGACCTGTAGAATCTATGGTTTAAATATATGTACAAGTCAAAGACTCACCCTGTACATTGTGTCTCAAATTGGGTGAGACTGCACTGTATCTCAGCTATTATTGAAAATAGAGACATGCGGTTTTCGCGAACCTATGTCACTTTTTTGTAAAACTTTTGAATCCACAAGGAGAAATATTCCAACTACTTTTGTTTCTGAAATACAAGCGAAAACGAAAAGTTGCACTTTTTCGAGATGTTATTATTACTCGGGCACTGTATAAGATAGAGAAAAAATAAAACTGCTTCAAAAAGATATTTCCACGTAGAAGTCAGAGGCGTAGTTAAATTTTTTCAGAGAACTGTTTTCAAGATGGACAACAAACTTGGTATTTTCCAAATGAAACATTCAGTATATTTTAACGTAAACTGTTTGCTTTTTTTCTGAATACATAACTGATTTATCGAAACCTAACCTTCAATGAATTTCAGCTTCGAAAATCAGAAGAATCTATATTCATGTTTGTTCCTTCGATGGTAGGTCAAAATTCCAATAATTATATATTGAAGTTTTTGTCGGTTTCACCATTTTATGTTTATATTGAAAAGTGATATTTTGAGTTAATGCCCAAAATATAATCAAATGAATAGGTTTAAGCTGAGGCACATGACCTTTCAAAAAATTAATTAAATGCATGTGTGAAAGAATTCATGGCCTAGTATCAGGAGAACAAACATCAATATGGATTTTCGTCTCAGACTAAAATTTATTGAAGATAAGGTTGTGATACATCAATAAAAAGAAAGATGCAAAAATTTTACGTTGAAATATACAGGGTGTTTCATCTTGATCTTGAGAACAGTACTCGGAGTTTTTGTTTAACTCCGTCACTGACTGCATGGAAATATCTATTTAAAGCAGTTTTTATTTTTTCCTATCTTATACAGCTGCCTGAGAAATAATAACATCTCAAAAAAGTGAACATTTTCCTTTTCGCCCTATATTTCAGAAGCAAAAGTTGTTGGAATATTTCTGTTTATGGATTTAAAAGTTTAACAAAACTTAAACTGCATGTCCTTATCTTCAATAATAGCTGAGATGCAGTGCATTCTCACCCAATTTGGGACATAGTGTATAGGGTATCCCAAATTGCTTTATTTATAATGTTTCGGGTACTTCTTCTGGACCAGATGGGTAAAAACTTCGAAAGGTGTCCTGAGCTCGATTTTCGTGAAAACACCATTATTGAAAACTGTTTCACAATATCTTCATTTTTTTTTAAATTTTGATATATTATCATTTTCTAAAATGTGCCATAATTTTTTCATTCACGAAAATACATATCTGAAAACAATTTCTACAAGCGCTTTTTTACCGGAAACAAGAAACTATATTAAATTTTTTTTTCTAGTGAAAAAAAACACATTTTCATCATACGAACCCCTTTAATTTTCTTCATATTATATCATAAAAAAAATTAAGATGAATATAATTTTAAATAATGTCTTATTATCAGTGGAAAAATGTTTGTTGAAAGTTTTCATCTTTTTCAGATATTTTCGAAAATATATCAAAATTTTGTTTATCTTTAAAACAAATGAAGATATGTATTGTGAAACGGTTTCCACCACTGGTGTTCTCACGGAAATCGAGCCCAGGAGTTTTTCCAATATTTTTGCCTATCTAGTCTAGAACTACCAGAAACAGCCAAAATCAAACAATTTGGGACACCCTGTACACTGTGTTATGAAATTTCGAAGACACAAACAAAAATATTCCAACCACTTTTGTAGTTGATACTGTGAACTTCGAGACACACTTAAGAATAAAACACAACTACATTCAAGAATAAAAACTAAACTTAACTGAAAACTGAAACATAAAAGTGTGTCTTAAAAGTTTAATTAAGCACCATAAAACAAAATATATAGATAGAAAATAGAAGTTAATTACCCACCAACTCACCACTTGGATGAGAGTATGTAATGTATTGAAACTCTTCCTCAACGACCCAAATATTAAATTTTTTTTAGAAAAATACGAACATATTTTTGAAACAAAATTTTTTTCATTGATAGTGTTAATGATATTTTCTTTCCCTCAAGTACTCGCTCTTTTATAGGGATACATACCTTCTTTCTCCTTCATATAATCTGCCACATCGTTTTGATATCATATCAGGATGATGATTGTTTCTTCGTTACTTCTGAGGAAAATATCATGACCTTCTTAATGCGACAAAATGGATGATATTCAAAACTTATTTACGTTCAAAGGTGACGTTCTGAAACTTTTTTAGCTGGTCCTAAATTTATTCCGTTAATTAAAAAAAAAAGTCACAAATTTTTCTGATTTTTCCTCAAAATGTTTACAATTCCTGGTGAACAAAAAAATTAGAAATTATTGAAACAATACACAAAAATCATTTCGGAGTATTCGGAATGAAACTATTTGTATCTCCGTTCCATAAAAAAAAAATATTTTTTATTGTATTGGGTTCAATCTTCATATTTTGAGCTGAAACTTTTTCTGTTTTCTATGTGGATGATGCGCAAAGAGACGCCCTATAGATATCTGTGAATTTTAAGAGTTTGGTTTCATGGTTGAATACGAATTTATTTTTATTTGCTTCCTTCATTACAAGGAATATCTAATGGAGAAGAGAAGGCAGAAGAATTCCAGGGTTGGCATAGCTGATTAATGAAATTTTTAATAGCTTCATGCGTTCACCTTGGATGTAGAATTGACATTATTTGTATTTAATAGGAAATGAGAAAGTGGATTCCCTGTTTGCAGATTTATTCAAAATGCGAAAATTATTGAAAAAGTTTTCAACCAATATAACTCAGAAAGAAAATCTGGCAAATCTTGGGATTTGGCGATTTAAGTCGTCTCAAGAAAATTTATTTCTGTCCACATTGTTTTTATTATTCAAAATATCAGGGTGATATCAATGCTCAACATAGTAGTCAAAAATATAATATTTACGTACATATACATCTATAAAATATTCATTCCATTGAAATACTACTTCGAATCAGCTAACCAGATGTCAGAAGTACAGTCTCCTCCGGGATACCTGAAAAAATAAATTAGTTTCATTTCATTGAAACTCGTCCTTTTCATCTGATCAAAAAAAACAGGTTCGACACCTATAATGGTGGATGCGCGAAACAAATTTTCATTTTTTTGAGTTTTTTTAGAAATATTCAAGTTCTGCCTATTTTTGTCAATCATACATGGTGTATTGAAAATTGCAGCTGATGCAGAAATTCGAATTTCATCAATGCTATTGCTTGGAGTAATTCTGATTGAAGAATTTCTGTAAGTTAACATCGCCAAATATCATATTTTACCGAAACTTGCTGAACGGGTTCTTTTGGACAGATTCGTATTTTTTTTTAGGGTTTTCATGGCACTGCTGATTTTTTTTACTCATTGTACAGATATTCAACTTCGAAACTCACCGTATTTCATGTGCCAACAAAGGTCCGTCAGGCCCAACGCCGAAATCTACCAAAAAATTCTCGTCCAACTTCATTCCTCCCTTTTCATGGTCAATATCGATCTTGAGAAGGGCAGACCCATGCTTGACTAACTCGGGGTAAAAGTGTTTGTCCAAAGGCGAGTATAAGCTGGACGTGACATACAAACGTTTGCCATCAAGGGACAATTGCATCATTTGTGGTGCACCATAGATCCTCCTGCCCTTCACAAACACAGGCTTAGGCCTTTCTTTCAACTCGGGATCTTCCAGAACCTTTATATCAGAATCGGATACCAGCTTGCCTCCCAAGAATATTTGGCCTGCAAAAAGTGTCATATTGAGTGGTTGATTAATGAGCTCCGGCATTCAGAAAGTTTTTCTGGAGTTAGTCTTTTAGGGCACCTCAATTCAGTGGGAACAACTCCTGATAGAATAACTCCTGAAGATGTCAAACATTCGAAATGTCACAACGTCAAGAATAAATCAACGATGGTCGAAAAAACAAGTGACATTGAACGATGGTCGCGAAAGCTTCAACCAATTCATATTTACTTTGTCGTACAGCCTTAAGTGTTTTATTTCTCGTCCATTTTAAATTCTAAGTGACTCGGACATTTTCATAAATATTGTTGAAAGTTGAAATTTTAGCATCTATTTCACTGGTATTTTGTTTGTTTCATTCTCGAACTGATTCGTGAAGCATTATGATGAATATATTTCATTCCTTTTATTTTGAAAATATAAAAATCTCGAGTTTTTCATAACAGACCCCAACATTCTAGCACAAACAGAAACGGAGATAATTACCAAAGTTGAAATCGCCCAAATTTCAAGAAGATCGTATTATGCCATTCATTTTCCTCTATCTCGTTGGGTTAAAAATTGTAGTTCAGGTATCACCATTCGAATTTCAGGCCAAAATTGAAATTTGGGCGATTTCAACTTTGGTCATTATCTCCGTTTCTATTTGTGCAAGGATGTTGAAATGAAAACATTACATAGACACTTTTTCAATAGCAATCAAAGGGCTTACTACGTTTTTTCCCAATAGGATTTTTTCGAATGATTTTGTTTAGGGAACATTTTTCGAGGTATATTTGAGGTTTGAGTAAGCCTCTTCACAATGGTGCATAAAGAAATTTATTTTAACGAATCGTTTTTGCGAGAGCTAAAATGACACACCTTGAATATTTTGGATATTTTTACATATTTTTATGAACGGGGTGGGCAAAATTGGTGATAGATGAACAACGTTTCTGTTGGTGCTAGGATGTTGAAATGAAAACACTTTTCTAATAGCAATCCAGGGGCGTATTACGTTTTTTTCCCAATAGGGTTCCTTGCTGAGCTATAACATAAAGTTGTGTGGGAAACAATAGTTTATTATGAGTCAGAAAGAATCATCATTATACAGGGTGGTCCATGTGAAAAAATACCTCCTGTCCAATATCTCCGTGTGTAAGATATAGAAAATGCTCGGAAGAGTTAATCTTTCGACGCCTTTAGACTTCGAGATCAGTGGTCTATGATCATACCCCATAACTCTAGTCGGGGTGGCAGCCTCTTCAAGATTAAAAACTCCATGGGGTTCGACTGACACATCATTGCAAAGGTTTTGCAATTCTATTCATGATTCATGATTTCCTTCTATTTCTGGTACAAAATTGTAATTCATATGTGATGTACTCATAATTTTTGTAATTAATAAGTTATGTTATTTGTGGATACTTTAGTGGGTTTCATACCTGTCTGTTTCACATTGTTAAAAAAAATGAAATAAAAAATTAAATAAATAAAATAAAATAAAATGAAATTAGTTTACAGTTCCTATTTGGTGTCAAAAGATTAACCTGTCGAAGCATACTTGAATAATGGGGGTTGAACTGTTTTACGTCGCTCACCTTGTATAATGTTTTATATATTTTTGAACGAAAAAATTTCGTGATTCTTTCTGAGTCATAATAAACTATTGTAACCGTAAGAAAAAACACAACTTTATATATAGCTCATCCAGGAAACCTCGTGTCAAAAGACATGGTACGCCACTGGATTGCTATGAAAGAAGTGCCTGTATAAGGTTTCAATTTCAATAATATAGCACAAACAGAAACAGAGATAATGAACAAAGTTGTAATCGCCAAGACTTCAATTTTTGCCTATAACTCGAAAACAAAAGAAGATGGAATTGATGGCATTATTAGTTTGTCTGAAAAAAGACGACCGGAATGTGCCATCAATTTTTTTTCATCTCGTTGGGTTAAAAAGTTGTAGTTAAGGTATCACCAATTTAGCCCATCCTGTACACATGCACTTTGTATCATAAATAACTACTTATTATTCAACACCCTTCATATGGAATACGGATGGAATATTTTTTACTATGTAAACCCCAATCACTGTTCAGTGATTACCTATCAGGAGACGGGGGTAACCTTTTTTTGAAATACCCTGTATATTTATTTTCTCTGATAATTTTCAGACGATGGAACGAAGCGCCATAATCATAAATTTGATTTAGTTCATGCCCCTTTGGAATAATAATTTAGGGCTGATGATGATCCAATTATTTGATTAGTTCGTGCTCATGTTCTGACAAGGATCATCAGTATGAATTAAACATCACCAATTTACAGGTTAATTATATCCCAGCGCATTCGCCATTTAGTATTTCGTGTTTGTGAATGTAATTATTTGATAAGTTTGTGCCGTTCACCATGAAAGAGTTACGAACGTTCAGTCATCACCCCCAACAGAAATTTGTGGATGATGAGAGACGCGATGGTTGAGTTTGGACATCCCTACCTGTTAATTTTGGATGGGCAGGATCAGTTATGTCGTATTGTCTTATATCGCCATGGGTCCAATTGGAGAAGTACAGGAACTTGTCATCTAGCGATATCAGTATATCCGTTATAATGCCTGAAATTGAAATTATATTATAATATAATTGTTGTTATCAGAAAATACTTGAAGTGTATCTTTTTTATGTCAAGGCTCAACATGAAATCGAGTTCAATTTCTGCAAGGATAAGGTTGAACGACAGTGGAGAGCTATGTAATGTTGCTGTCATGTTCCAAAGATCATCTGAATATAACAAATTTCATTTCGTCGATGAAGATTATAGAAAGCTCACCTTGCATATATTCGGTTATCCAGCCTTCAACTTTCTTCGGTTTCACATGTATAACTTTGTCTACAACCCATTTACCGTCAGAACCCGTGTAAAACCTTAAAATAGAGAAAAACAACTTCAGGATGTCAATCACTTGATAGGATATCTTGAGGAGTGAATTGAAAAATGGTGAATGCGCAAACTGTGACTGTATAGAAAGCCCTAACGGATTCTCAAAGTCTTGATGGCATCTCTTTTTCAACTCTCAGACCTCCAAGAGCTGTTTTTTTCAGCTTCTAATATATCTACGGTGGATCAGAATAATAATGATCAATATAATGAAATCGGAATATGGAGCGTCATCTGTACTACAGAGATATCTGAAGAAACTGATATCAGTCATATCAGCCAAAATACCCATATTCACCCTTGATTTCAAGAATTTTTACTATACTTCAAAGGTTCATTAAAGTTTTGATCCTTCACTAAACAAGGTATGGAAGGCTTCTGCCTATGGAATTATCTGTTGAATGTTGGATTAAAATTTTAAATGAACCATTAAATTATAATGATCCTTCCTCTCGAACTGAGGCTTAGAGGTTTTGACAGTTCATTCCTAAAAGTTTAACTTGGAACTTGAAAAGTTTCGCTGAACTTATGTCCTCTGAGATAGATCTGACAATATTTCTTCATTTGTCATTTATTCAGTAGAAAATCCGAACCTACACCGCCCTTCACCGAGCTGATATAGAATGAAACCTATTTTACAATAAATTTCACTTGTTAGAAAATATATTAAAAATAGGTTGCCTGAAAAAACCTGGACAGAATAATTTTGATTATTTTTTGAAAAATTATTTTTCATGACATTTTGCAACATCATGATAATAAGAAAATTTTGTGCTATACCGCGGTCTACGATATTTAACAGGCCAGAATGTTGCTTCAAAATGCGACGTTGCCGGCACCCCCATGTGGGGTTGTACTAGACTCAGAGTGTTGCGACTTTGCACTTGCAGTTCTGTTTTAAAGAGTAACGTGTGATGTGTGATATAGTTCGCATCAGAAATTCGACCGGGAAACGTTTAAAAAGGTTCGTGTTGTTTTTCGTGTTCGTGTGATCGTTTTTCAGTCCATAAATAAAGTGGAAGAAAGTGTTGCAGTTGCAAGAACAGTGTGTATCGGGTTTGTGATTGGATTTTTCGACTTTTAGTGTTCATATCTTGAAGGATTATCAACAGGAAGGTTGTTCATTTTAATATTTACTAAAATTGATCTGATCTTGTTTGTCCAAATCGGTGTTTACATTGTTATAATGGATAACTAATTTTTATCTTCGTTCCTCAGGATCAGTTCTTTTTGGAGTATCTAACTGAAGAAGTCATGTAACTTGGTTGATTTGGAAAAATTGAAGGAAATGCATCATCAGTCAATTTATGAATTTTTTGATATATATTATTAATTGCGTTAAGCCATTTTCTTCTCCCCGCGGGATCTTTCGGAAATCTACATACCGACACCTTCTCATTAGTAGATTTATATTTGCTTTTGCAACCGGACACTGCACAAGTACGAGGCATAGTACTCAAATCGAAGATTTCCGAGTTGAATTACCAGATCTAGACGTGTCTGTAAGTGATGTTTTTCTTCAATTAACACGCGGTTCATTGAAAAGTCCCTCACAATTTTTATTTGAATGTGCAATAGATTAATACAACATTTTCAACACTATTCCTACTGCCCAATATGAAGTTAAGTTTGGTGAAGCGGATAATCAAAGAGATGTTTTGAAATATTTATTTATGACATATTTCCAACGTTCTTGGGATGTTTATCAAGACAAATGTTCACTTTGTCAGAAGCCTTCCGAAATTATCCTGAGCAAATTTCCACAACTTTTGAGTAATATCTTCCTTTATAATTATTCTAAAATGGTTAGTGATCTTGTTAGTGATAGAATCCCAAGAATCCTATGAAAAATTACTTTGTTTTAGTAGTTATCAGAATTGTTTTCATTTATTCAGAGTTTATTTTTAGTTATGAATTTGAAGTTTTCATTCATTCAGAGTTTATTGTTGTTGAATTTCTGTCGTTTTCGACAGCGAAATAGTCCTTTTTTTTTCTCTTCTGAGGTTCATTCTCCTATATTATTCGCTTCAGAATGTAAAATAATTTTTATTCTGATTGTAATTTTGTGGACTTCAATACAACAGCTACCTCCTCGTAGTGAGTTCTGGATTATTTGCGATAAAATATTAAGAAATTATTTGCAGATTAACGAAATGCTGTTTTGTTTTCCTCCCTACAGTTCTTTATTCCATTGTGAATTGAAATAAATTCGAAATTATATCGAAATTAGTGCGTATTGCACAAGAAAACCGTTTACTGTTTATTACGAGCCACTAGGCGTTGCTCGTAATAACGGCAACGTCTAACCTTACGGCCTGTTAGATTTAGTAAGCCGTGGCTGGACTTATAATATGAAACAAATCAGCACCCCAGAGGTAAAGTGTGTTAAGTCACAATATCAAAATTAGACAAAACAGAGATTTTTCAGTTCCATTATTGTTTCAAAAAATGTTTACTGCCATTATTTGGTGACATGATGTAACAGGGAGTCAAAAATGTGTTTCACTAGCTAGAATTTACTGATGTGAATCCAATATTGTGGATATTTTGTGTCTGAAAAAATGTGACTTAACACACTTTACCTCTGAGGTGCTGATATAGAATATGCCTGGACGAAGTTCTGGGTTGCCAGAGGTTTAAACTTGGTATGTCGAATCAGTTACTTTCACCTGTGTGATAATATATTTTTTTTTTAACAGCATAAGCGCTGTTTTATTGTGAACACGTTGATTTACGGTTGCCTACTAAAAAATTGGTCCTAATAGGGATTGCCAAGTTTTGAACATGAAATTTCGACGCGCCAGGAAATGAGCGACAGAGATGTCGCACGTGGGAAATTTATTATAAAATATGTTTTATTCTATTATCAGTTCGGTCAAGGTCGATCTAGGTTCGGATCTCAAACTAATAGCTCTTGAAGCTGACTAACCTGTATATGGTACCATAACCAGCACATCCCACTAATCCTTCCTTCTTCAGAGGATCGTGTAGGAATCGAATCTCTAGTGGCGTTTGCCCCTCCAAACCCAGATCGATGGTCTTGATCAGTTCTCGCCTGCTCCAGGAGTAGAAATTCAGCGACTGTCCGTAATTTTCCCTGTAGTTGCAGGTGGGGTCAAAGCCTTTCTTGATCTGGTTGGGCTTGCCCCATTCAGATGATACCATCACGTCGAAATACGGTTGGTACCAGAAGTCGTAACCGTATTTTGCAGTTTTTCCCTTGGTCCATGTGCCTTCATCAGAAAACAAGCACATGATCAGGAGGTGAATCGAGAATGTTAATTGTCTTTGATAAGATACACTGCACAAAACTGCGCACATTATGGAAATCACAAATTTATTCTACAACTGAAGGTGTTCTCAATTATAATAATTTTTATCAGAATTATGCATGCATATGTTATCCACTTTCAATGTTTTTCTTCAATACATATGTTTTTTCCCAGCAGGAATAAAAAAAGATGATATTATCAGATTTTGAATGTATTGACTCCATTCTAAAATCAGTTGTTCTCGATCAATTCTAGTGATCAATAGTTTTTCTTTCGTTTGATTTTCTACACTCGATCGCTATGCAACGCGAAACACGCGATTTGACCCAAGAGGAATGTGCCCAAGCGGTAGTTTTGCGAGAAGAAGGGTGGACATACACAAGAATTGCAGAAAGGTTTGGAGTTTCCCATACAAGTGTGTCCAGAATGTTGCAGCGATTCA
The DNA here is from genome assembly GCA_038502775.1 of Hippodamia convergens. Classification (NCBI taxonomy): domain Eukaryota; kingdom Metazoa; phylum Arthropoda; class Insecta; order Coleoptera; family Coccinellidae; genus Hippodamia; species Hippodamia convergens. The sequence goes on along the minus strand of CM076608.1, from coordinate 11,459,956 downwards.
GGAAGACAGGTATGAATGTCCGAAGACCAGGACAGGGTAGACCACGGGTAACAACTGTTATTCAAGAACGTTACTTGAGAGTTTCTTCGTTGAAACAACGGTTTGCAACCGCTCGCCTCCTTCAAAATCAGGTTGAGCAAACTCATGGGGTGCAAATTAGCACTCAGACAATAAGAAATCGCCTCAGAGAATATGATTTAAGGCCTCGTGTTCCGGCAAGATGCCCAGCTCTTACCCCAGCCCATCGAAGGGCGCTTTTGTATTTTGCGAGAGAGCATATCCATTGGAAAGAGGCCGATTGGGAAAGAGTTCTCTTCACAGATAAGTTTAGATTCTGCCTCTACCATTGTGATCTACTTTCCCTTGTATACAGACGTCCACATGAAAGATATGCTCAGTGCAATTTCCTGAATACTACAGGTTTCGGGGGAGGATCGATTATGGTATGGGGTGGAATATCTTTGACTGCTCGCACAGACTTAGTGGTCGTTGATGATGGAGCTATGAATGCTGATAAATATATAAGGAACATTCCTGAAGAGCATGTAGTGCCATTTGCCCCATACATTGTTGAAAATTTCATTTTTATGGACGATAATGCCAGATTCCATCGTGCGCGCATCGTTCAAAATTACCTTCAAGAGGTTGAAGTCTCTCGAATGGAATTACCAGCAAGAAGTCCAGATCTCAATGCGATTGAGCAGGTTTGGGACAACCTCAATAGAAGGCTGAGAAGTTCAGAAAATCATCCAGCTACTCTTAATGACTTAGGAATCCAACTCGGAAAAATCTGGGAAGGATTAGATCAGAACATTTTCAGATCACTCGTTTTGAGTATGAACCGAGCGGTGATTAACGCAAGGGGTGGAAATACTAAGTATTAAATCACTTATCGGCAATTCAATATTTTGAAAATTGTTCATTTCTCTTCTTTCACATAAGATTCGGTGAAATCCTGAATTTTTCTTCCATTTAATGTGTCTTGTTCCGATAAAACCTACCCGAGAAAACATAAAAATTAGTTATAAAGTCAATGTATAGTTTTTCAAAAACATTGATATATCATGAAGTGATGAGCATTAAATTCTGCTCCTGAAAAGTATTATGACATTATATTTTTAACAAGTAGTTTCATAGAAATCATATGTCGAAATATGGCATATTTCAACATAATTTTTCATTATGAAATGTATATCTCTGGAACTACAAGCTTTACAACGAAATGTTATAGAATGAGAGTTGAGGTCCCACGAGTGTGTAGGTATTATTGGAGAGGACACAGATCTTCTTGTAATTTTGACTTCTCCAGTCCCTATGTGCACAAAAATTTTTTTTTACTGAAGCCTGGAAAAGGCAAGCAAGACGAAGACGATAAATTGTCTGTTCTTCCTTGCACTACAAGTTCTTCTCTGTTTCAAAAAACAACATATTATTCCTTCATGTTTTTAGTGGCGTGGTGAACGACAACTGAAATTCCTTAAGACGTTGAAAATCAACTCAATCAATTATAATAACAAACGTGGGACTCATTAACTAATAACTAACAATAAAAGTCGTTATTAAGAACGAGTGTTGTCGAGGTGCTGCTTCAGCCATTTTTCGACGTATGATTTCTATGGAACTACTTGTTCAAAATTCAATGTTGTAGTACTTTTTAGAATCAGAATTTAATGCTTAACACTTCAGAATTTCTCGAAGTTTTTGATGAAGTGCTTAGATTAGGAGCTATTCGAGAAAAACTTAAAATAGTCAAAAAACTTCGAGATTTTTCGAACGTCACGACATACGATCCACTGGAAAATTGGGAACAAGCTCAAACTACTCTTATTAGAGGCCTGAAAGAATGATTAAAATAGTTTCCCGAACTCCACCAATTATTTCCAGGCACACCATTTTTTGAAGCTAATTTGCTTGGCCTAATATCCTTCATTTCGAAATAGTTTGATATTCAAGAACATTTAGTTTTTTTTAATGATTCTAATCTTCTTTTTTTTTTTGTTCACCTACACCGCTATGTATGGAAGAAATAACGTTGAAACGGTGGATGAACAGATAATTCTGCATGGATATTGTGTCTCCCTCCGTTTGTCAGGGTATCCCTTCTCTAACACTCACCTTTGATTTCAAATGTCTGTCCATCGAGCAAGATGAAATCCCCCTTTTCGTTCCCGTTTTTGTCCCCCAAAGTTGAAATCATGATTTCTCCACTTGCCAGACAGTGCGTCGTGTGTGGAAAAGAACAATTGAATTTATGCATTTCGTCTGCCTCAATAACCTTCAACATAAAAAATTTTTCGTGTAGAAAATTATTTCTCATTAGGAAGGTAGGAGGTAAAATCCCCCCCCCCCCCAATGGTGCCCTCATTATTTTCATTAATTAATTCAATATATTTACTATACCTTATGAATAGAAGGCTCCCTTTCATTTTTTCCAGTATCCACTATGTAAATCCTATCAGATCCCAAAGCTGGCATCACTATTTTATCACGTTTTGCACAGCATTCTTTTCCATGACAACTCGAGCAGATGTTCCAGCCAAAATGGTGTAGTTCATCGTTTTGTCTTTGGGTTCTGAGTCTATGGATAATCTGAAAAGGAATGAGTTATTGGTGGAAATATATTTGCATTCCTTAAATTAAAACATGAAAATATAAGCCGACTTTCAAGACGCAAAATCTTTAACCCTCAACAAGTTTCCGTGGTGTAGTGGTTATCACATCCGCCTAACACGCGGAAGGTCCCCGGTTCGATCCCGGGCGGAAACAGTTTATTTTAGTTCGCATCAAAAATTATTTCAGAGTTTCACTGGATTTTATTATACGTATATTATGTTTTGATGAAAAAAAAAATAATTCTTTGGAAGAATTTTTTTAATCTCTTAATGAAAGAGACAAAACTGTACATATAGAGTATACCAATGAGATGCTGCATTGCGGGATACAGACTCAAAAACTCCCTTCCCTGAAGATATTTTTGGTTAGTTTCTCGATGTATTTATCTTTCTGTTGGTTCGGACTTCTTGTATTCCAAGTATCAATTAAGAATACATCGATAGAAATTCATTTCGAAGAATTCTGTTTTTTCTAAACTTTTTATTGGGATCACGTTCAGTCCCTGTTACGAAATTAAATAAATAAATTTGAAATGACGAAAATGCTCATATGTAAATTCTTGCACTCATTTCTCAAGAAAAAATCAATTGAAACTATCAAAACTCGTATTTTGATAATTCGAAGAAAATGAACTCAATTTTTTTTCTAATCGATTTGCTCCCGATGAATCAGCGTAAGAATCTAAGTACGAAAATATTCAATGAGTGAAAATTTTTAGTTAATTTTGTTTTTGAAAATCCTGAACAGTTTCTGAAAATATGAGAACAAATCATAGCATTACTCTAAGTTCATTGAAATGAAACGTGTTATTTTATTATTTCGGTCATTTACTATTATTATTTAGCTAACTACTGTCACAAATATGATAAACTAAAAGGAACTCACCTTACAATAAGTTGGAGAATCTGGATCTACGTCTACTGTTGCCAATAAATCAGTTTTTTCTTCTGTCTGAGTGGGTTGTATGCAGATCACATAAAGAATTTTTTCCCTTGGACCATTTTTCATAGCATCAGTAGGAGATGCATATCCAGGACCTGCAATAAGAAAAAAATTGTATTTTCAAATTGAAATTGAAACTTTTGAGTTCGAATTTTGAATATCTATTCTTCAAAAATCATTTACAATTTTTTTTTATATTTTGTATTGCCTTTTAGTTTTGATTTTGTACCCAATTTCGCTTATCACTTGATATTATTTTTTCCTATTTTGATTTTTGCAATAATGATGAGTTGTTAGGTTTCAATTCAATTAATATGACAATAGAACATATTCTGCCTTCGACTCTTTTTTTCATATTTGCTCAGTGATTTTTTGTTGTTAAAATATGGGGAATGTAATTCAAAGATCAGCCACCTGGTCCTGAACTTTTATTTTAATCTCTGAGCGTTTGTTGAATATCAACCATATGAACATATGATTTTCTGAATTCATGATAATAGAGATTAATTTATCTGTTGCTAAGGTAAAGTCCTTGGCATTGTAATGGTTTTTCGTGAACATCTGACTGATATTATTCATCATTCAGACCTTTAAGATTTTATTAGTTTCCGACGCGATGAATAATGCAATTGCTGATATGATTATTATATTTATACGACAAAGTTTTATTCGAATAAACAACCAATGTTTACACACAATACTTACCAGGCATGTTGAGAAAGTCTTGAACTTGAAACTGCACTGGTGATACCGAAGACAGCAATGATATTCACATTCCCACAAACATCTCACAAATGAGGATTCTATATTGCCTAGTGCTTCACTCAGCTCATATTATAATGAGGTTGTTGTCCGATTGTTTGTCACCGATAGGAGAGTTGTTATGCACCATTATTAATTACTATTTCGTCAAGCTGTTATCAACAAATTATTGAGAAGCACCAGAATTATCGATGATCATTCGCGCATTTCTTTCGGGTAATAAAATAAAAAGAAATCCGGCATTTGTTTACATTCGAAGCTGCAAATATATATCTCGTCATTGTTACAGCATTCTTTGCAGTTTACTTGGAGTGAATACGTAATTTACAGAGACGGCATCAGCACTTGTGATTGACCTTGGACATAATTTTTTTACTCATGATAACTCCGTTTTAATTAGAATGCATAAATGAAGCATGGGAGAAACTGATCCAAATGATGTTGGTATAGATTGTAACCGGTGATAGAGAGTGCCTAATTAATTAATAGTTTTAATTGTATGCACTAGTTGAGATTTCTTTCAAAATTAGTCTGGGCAATAGTTCGTTATACGTGGGTTGCCTTTTTTACATAACTAACAAAAACAAATATTAATCATAGAAAATCGTTTTATGGATTTTCGCAATATTTCTCATGAAGATCCTTAGGCACTGTACATATTTGTATGTGGCGCCCTCAGTGGTAATAAAACACATAATCGTTAGTAAAACAAAACGCTCATGCTCTGGTGTTAAAATTCTTGTTTTTTCGACGATACCAAGAACACCTGAGTTGAGTTTATTCTTCAAGATTAACTTACACTAACACTTAAAATATTGAAAACGAGTTCTTGAAGCCTGGACGTACAATTTACCGAACAATTAAGTAATGTAATGAGGATATAGTTTCATAATCAAACTTGGTTAAAAATCAGATTTTTTTAGATCTTCCAAATCAATAGGAAGAATCTGGTATTCACAATATTTCAAATACTCTCGAAAAAAGAAATCTAACAGTGTTAAATCTGTAGATCTTGTGGGCAATCGTGTTTACGGATTATCAATTATTATCGAAGCCAAAATTAAGATTTCAATTGTCGTTTTCTACATCAAAACAAATGTGTGATATATCATTAAAAATTTTGAAAGGTAATTTCGAGTAGAAATTGAAAAATATACAGGGTGCTATTTGGAATAAGAAATAGCACAGTTACTTCCGGTCAAATCGGAAGTGATTTTCAGCCTTTGTTTTCCTCAAATGAAGGTTTCTTCAACAAATTCTCAAATTTGTTTCTTCTGAAGATAATCCATTGAGGAAGTGTGATCCAAAACTTGTGGTTATGCTGATGGTACTTTGACAGGAAGGCAACCTGAAGATGTGCTTGAAATATATACGCTTTTTTGAACCATTGTGTGATCCTGCCTCAGAATATTTCTGCAGAGTGTTTCACTCTCGTTTCTCAGTGTGATAACAGCTTTGAAGTAGTTTAACGAGGAATGGTGGATGCGCCTTGAATTGCTTCGAACCATTACGATCTGAAGTACTTCGTTCAACACGGTTTGGGGTGAGGGGTTTTTGCAACGTAGCCAGCTGTTTTCTGATTCTTGGGGAACCATTATCCTGTTCTTTTTTACACCGTTTACCTCACAATTTTGCATATATGATTCAGTAAGCTCTAACCCCATCATTTCGAAGTGAAATTTTCATAAAATGAAATATCAGAAAAGGTTTTCAGAAGGGTAGGGTTGCTGTGAACTTTAAAGTGGTTCCTGATCAACATTATAATGGATTTATGTTATTTCAACTGAATTTCAATTCGGCAATCAAATAATTGCAGAATTGTTTAAACCCAAATATGCCTGTAGGTTATCTGGTGAATGAGAAAAAAAAAACAGGTGATGATAAATCCTAACACGTATAAAGTACAAAAATTACAAGATACTTAGTAAGGTTTCTTTTTGGGCCACAGGAGCTATGTGTATAACACCAACAGCAGCGCTCGAGGTCATATATTTGACTTGCCTCCTCTACACCTGTATGTAAGGAATTGTAGCCTGTTGGAATATCTCTCCCGAGGAATATCCTATCCGGAAAAATATAAGGATACTGAATCAACTAGACCTAAGCTTCTTGAAAAAACCATCAGATGTGATGCCAATCATATACGATTTCGAAATGCCATTCGAAACGGTCATAGGTGACCGTCTTAGTGCAATGAACTTGTGTGAATCGCATAGACAAAAGTCATCCATATGGTACATACATGGATCTAAAACAGAAAGGGGTTCAGGTATTCGGCTGAGCGGACCTAAATTAAGTATATCCAAGCCACCCTCTGTTTCACAGGTAGATCCACTAGCTGTCTACACCTGCGTTCAAGAATGCCATTGAAGGAATCTCAAAGGAGTGCACATATACAGGGTCTTTCACGAGGAACCTCACCCATATTTATACGGGAAACTACTGAACGTATTTTCATGAAATTCAGCACTTATAAGTATTTCACGATGCTGATGAAATCTAAAATATTTTCAAGGCATGAGCACCTCCGGTTTTTCCGGAAATGACGTCAACTTCCGTTTTTCAAATTAGAACACCATTTTTTCATTGCAGAAATAGATTCCTTAGAAAATTTTAAGTTATTTTGATCTAACATTTTTCAGTTTTGGTTGGAAAATTCTCTCTGAGCGGGAAAATTCGAAAAAAAAATCGAAAATAGAGCTCCGCTGAAACAAGAATAACTTCGAGGTTTTTTGATGGAAAATTTTCATTTTTGGGATTTTTCAAGATGTAAGATTGATGTATCCACTTTAAAAATCGAAATCGCGATTCATGATACAGGGGTTGAAAAAATCGCTTTCAAAGTTAGGGATGACAAAATCGTGAAAAATCAATTTTTTCAAATTAGAACCCCATTTTTTTATGGCAGATATTGAATCTACGTTAAAAAATAATGTGAGTGTATGCATCACACCCTTGCCCTAAAATGGATATTTTCTGAGTTATTCACAAAAAACTGTTTTTCGTCTTGAATTTTCAGCTATTTCTTTTCCCTTCACGCCAAAAAGATGAAATTTTCAGGAGATAGATATTCTGACATATTGACTCAAGTAATTGAGCCGCTAGTACAGAACCATAATGACTTATGGTATCAACAAGATGGCGCGCCTCCACACAATTCACTCAATGTGTCAAATATCCTCTACAGGCTATTGATTTTTCACGATTTTGTCATCCCTAACTTTGAAAGCGATTTTTTCAACCCCTGTATCATGAATCGCGATTTCGATTTTTAAAGTGGATACATCAATCTTACATCTTGAAAAATCCCAAAAATGAAAATTTTCCATCAAAAAACCTCGAAGTTATTCTTGTTTCAGCGGAGCTCTATTTTCGATTTTTTTTTCGAATTTTCCTGCTCAGAGAGAATTTTCCAACCAAATCTGAAAAATGTTACATCAAAATAACTTAAAATTTTCTAAGGAATCTATTTCTGCAATAAAAAAATGGTGTTCTAATTTGAAAAACGGAAGTTGACGTCATTTCCGGAAAAACCGGAGGTGCTCATGCCTTGAAAATATTTTAGATTTCATCAGCATCGTGAAATACTTATAAGTGCTGAATTTCATGAAAATACGTTCAGTAGTTTCCCGTATAAATATGGGTGGGGTTCCTCGTGAAAGACCCTGTATATCATCACGAACAGTCAGGCCATTCTGAGATCACTGGAATCATACAGCCAGCAGTCTCGGCTGACTTGGGAATGCCGTAATACCATGAAGAAAAAGAAAATTCTTTGCCTTTACGGAGGCCACATCGAGAACATTTTTGAAACATAGATGAATTCAAAATAGTATTCATCGAAATGAATTCCATTTTCAATTCCCAGGCTCAGAGATCTTTTATCATGAGGTTGGAGAAATGATATTAGATTTTGTCACTGAGATGAGAGATATACCGGCTTCGGCTTTGTTGGGCCTCATCAGTATCCCGCACATCTCAGGACAAAATCTTCATAAAAAACTTCGAAATTTGAAGCAATTGGTTGTGAAGTAATGAGTAAAATATTACAAGGTACTAAGGTGGTGACATCCAATTGCGTCAAAATGAAGTTTCACATCTCCAATCAAATGCAAAAAAAGAAATCTGTACTTCCTCTTTCACTGAATGAGATTTTAGCAGTGGCTCTATTCAGAGCCCGCTTGCTAGTTTCTCAAAGTGATTAAAAACGCCCAATTCTTTTTGTGACTGTGAAGCCAGATGTTTTTTTAAGAAAAAGAAAATTCTTTGCCTTTACGGAGGCCACATCGAGAACATTTTTGAAACATAGATGAATTCAAAATAGTATTCATCGAAATGAATTCCATTTTCAATTCCCAGGCTCAGAGATCTTTTATCATGAGGTTGGAGAAATGATATTAGATTTTGTCACTGAGATGAGAGATATACCGGCTTCGGCCTTGTTGGGCCTCATCAGTATCCCGCACATCTCAGGACAAAATCTTCATAAAAAACTTCGAAATTTGAAGCAATTGGTTGTGAAGTAATGAGTAAAATAAAATGGTATTCATTTCGATGATTACTATTTTGAATTCATCTATGTTTCACCATGAAGAAAATGGCCAGTGGTAATAAGGTGACTCTGCTATGGATACTAGGACATTGTGAAGGACACAAAATAGCCGATTAACTAGCGAAGAAGAAGAAAGTTTCAAGGCTGAAGCCTGAACCTTTCTGTTGGCTGGGAAAAGACAAATACAAGAAAGCAGTCCAACAATGGGAAGCGGTAAACAAAACAACGTTCTGGAGAAATACTGCTAGACTTGCACAAGCTAGAAAATTTGTGGTATTCTCGTCGACCTACAGTAGAAAGCTCATAAAGCTGCCACGAACTGAGCTTCGAGTAATGGTAGGTCTGCTGACGAGACACTGTCGATACAAATATCTTATGTATCGCATGAGAAATACAGCAGATGAAACCTGCAGGCTATAGATCAGAGAAAAAAAACGTCTGAACACATAGTATGCAAGTTTCCAGAGCTGGCGGAACTAAGAACCATTCTCATGGCGAAGTAGGTTCTGGATCCTCATGAGGTAACAGCTAGAGCTCCTAAGGATGTCGTTGGATTCATCAATGACATTGACGGCCTCCTTGGGATTTAAATGAGTTGGGTAAAGGACAAAAGATCCTTGCGGTCGAAGGCTGAACGTAGCCATAACGACCCCTGTTCGTTTATTCGAATGAAATATCCAGTATAGAATTATTGATTAAAGGAGACAACGTGTTTATTATATGAACAGGCCCAAAAAACTTGAGAAAGAGTTGGCTGTGGAAAAAACCGTGGAACTTCACATCTGGACCTGACGATGTTTCCCAATCGTAAAACTGAATTGTCATTATTTTGTTATCATCGCTCTGCGCGGGAAGGTGTTCTTACGCTAATTTTGTCGTTTTCCAAATTCTACTTCTTTCAGCAGTGACCTTTGTTGTGTTCAGTGCCTGAGATTTCATCAGAAATGGTGAGTAGGTACTTTTTAGAATTCTTATGGGTTTCACGAAACTTTGATTGTCCGATCAAATTAAATTTGAACTAATCGAATCCTTCGATTTGAAGTTTAAACGAATTTTGGTGGCTCTAATCAACTTGACGGTGAATTTACAGTTTTATAAAACCCACCTTGTGAATTTAGAATGAGACATTCCGAAGTCCTAGGACCAATTATTTATCGATTTAATTAAGTTTTTTTTTTCAGAAGTACAAATTATAAAAGTTTCACTTCATCATATATAACGTTACTGAAATATTTTACTTTCTTTGTTGCATAATTTCGAACATATCATTTAACAGCAATGTTCATTCCTTTTCGGAAAATTTCAATCGACAGTTTTCCCTGAAAAAAACTTGAAAATCGTTCATTGTCTTTGGGTTTTTGTAAAATACTCCGATACTGAATTAATATAATATACCTGGTGTCTCAGAATACTTCTTTCAATGGATTATCCTAGACATTTCGAAAAATGAAAATTTCATGTTTTTCAATTCGCTCAAGGAAACTTTTGAGAAAAACAAAAATTGAAAATAGTTTCTGGTCTGGTCGATAATGACTTATTCATTTCAAATAGTATACTGTATATTTTTTGCTTTTTTTGATTTCTACGATGTATCACACTTTGTATTTCATATTTGATTTAATGGAAAAACGACTATTGAAATTTGATAGGATTGCAGTGGTCTTCGATAAAAATTGATAATTCATGAATTCGATAAGATAGCCTGCAAGATCCACAGATTTAACACTGCTGGATTTCTTGTTTTGGGGGTATTTGAAAGATTTTGTATGCCAGATTCCTCCCATTGATTTGGAAGATTTAAAAAACGTCGGATTTTCAACCGAACTTCATAATGAAATCGTTTCCATATTACTTATACGACTGGAAATGATGACAAAAATCATCAACAATAAATTTCGAATTTTAGTCTTAAAATTGAAGAAACATTTTATTTCGAAAAAATCGGAAACCGTTTCAGATAAACAGCTGAACATTCGGGTGAATTATTTTTTTTTGATGTCTAATCCATCCCCTAAGTTCAAGTCGGAAAAGCCGCAGGGGCAAATTTTCCATATAAACCCAGCTATACCTAATTTCAAATCAAATGTAAAATATACTGCTCCACAAGTGTTAGGGATATCGTATTCCATCGTTTTGAAAACTACGTTGAGAAAATCTCTGTAAAATCATTTAAAACTCAATGACAACTTGAATCGATCCAATAAAAATCAGTATGAGAGATTTCGTCAATCTGGTCGCCTTTTTTCTTAAGTTTGGTTCTTTGCATATTCTTCATCAATGTTCTTATTTTGAAATGTAGTCAGTTTATCAACGGCTTCGATTTGAAACGAGTTTTCTGAAAATACCAAGACGTAAACTTACAAACGCTGAGGCTGATAGGGCTTCTTTGTATATGCTTCATGAATGTTCTTAGTTTGAAATGGAGTCAGTTTATCAACGGCTTCGATTTGAAATGAGTTTTCTGAAAATGCCAGGACGTAAATTAACAAACGCTGAGGCTACAGGGTGGCCTAACTCAGGTTTTTGTAGCGGAAAGGCTCAAAGTCAGCCAAAGTGTGATATCTCGACTTTGGAATAGCTTCAGGGAAACTGGTTCCGTGTTGAAAAAACCAAGGCTTGGTGGACGATGAAAAACAATACGGAATGCTACGGAATACTCTTCAATATGCAGATGGGGTCCAAGTTTCCATCGAAACCATCAGACGACGTTTGGGAGGGTTGAATCTAGGTTCTAGACGTCCATTAAGAGGGCAACATATCAATTGGAACGATCAATGGCGTAGTGTCCTTTTCACTGATGAATCCAGATATGGACGATTTTCAGATTCTCGAAGAATAAGGGTATGGACAATCCCACGTATACCCCGTAATCGTCGCTACGTCCAAGAACTCCTTCTGAGGGGGTGGTGTTATGTATGGGTTATGGCACATTTTTCCTGGGAATATGACAGACTAACAATAGAAGGAGCATTTCATTGACAATGTTTTGCCAAATTTTCACGCCCTTATTGGTGAAACTTTTCAATTTTTAGACGATAACGCTAGACCGCACCGTGAAGCCATAGTTGAGAATGCCTGCGAGGAGCTTGAAATTCCAAATTTACCAATACCTCCGCACTCACCAGATTTGAATTGCATAGAACATGCATGGGACATGCCCAAAAAAAGATTATCAACCTACCCCAGAATGCTTAAATGACCTGAGAGGGCTTCTGCCCCGGTAATGGAACCAAATTCCTCAATAAATGTTCAACAACCTCGTTGTATGCAAAGAAGATGTCAAGCTGTTATTGATGCCCGTGGAGGCCACATTGTATTGATAGTCTTAAAATCTTCTCTGGGAATATAATTTTACTCGATTTTTCTTAACCACCCTGTATACGCTGCAGACCCACAGGCTAAAATTAAATTTAATTTCCTGCAACTTGAAATCATATTAATATGAATTTCATCACGAAATCTCATTTAAATTATATTTTTTGCAATTTAAGTCAATATCCATAACTCATGTGAAGCAGTTTACAAAGTATGATACATCGTTTAAAAGGTGGTGAGGTGAGAATCTTCGAGCTCATCTTTTTAGATTCATATCTAAAGGGTAATCTTTTACCCTCGATTTTAGATTTTACTTTAATTTTAGATTCGATATTGAAGTCTCTCCTTTTGTTCAGTGCCTTCATTTTCTTTGAGATACGAGAAATAAGTTGAGGAGTTGAGAAAGGCGCGTTTCTCCACTTTGATAAGGTTGGTTATTATGGCCTATGATATGAGGAGTACCTACATACTTCTTCTTTGTTTTCCACATCTTCTAGTTCTCCACTCACGCTTCATGTTTGTTCACAGAGTGGGTTCACTATCTTTGAGAAGAATGAAGTTGGGATTCACATCTACTGGATTTGAACAATTTTGGCATCGGGGAATTTGCTCGGATAGGGGCTTGATGTTAAAGGCGTGTTTCTTCACTTCGTCAAGGTGAGAATCTTCTCTCACATCCTCCATCCAGTCTTATTTCTAGGTATTCATCTCAATACGTTTATTGATTCATGATTGTTTTTTTTTTCAGTGCATTGCCTTTCAGATGATCTTCATGTTCAGCAGATGCGTGTGTGTAGTGCAGCAACTAAGGACAATCGCTGTCGAAGCCCGTGGTAGGACTCAAAAATGGACAAGAAGTGAAAGGCTTGCTTTCCACTGTGTTAAGGTGATAATCTATTGCTGTTGCCATTTTCTAATTTCAATCTTGCACATCTTGACTACCTAGAGTAAGAATGATGGCAGGTTTTCAGGGGAGTTATTAGTGACTAAAGAACTCCATTACCAATGCAAAAAAAAATCTGAAATTTGGACCAAAAAATCCATTATTAAATATTTTGCATTCTCAGAAGCATTCTAGGAGGACCATGGTTATTTTTGAGCATAGAGGGACTAGAACCGGTCGAGTAGATCCAGAAAAAATAGCAAGTTGAATACTGTTACAGATATCGTTGCCAGTACCGCGTTTTGAAGTCAACTCAAAAATAAAAAATTCTTTCGCGTAAAGTACGTTTACATTCAAGTTCTTTTGTTTTCGAAATACTTTTCTGTCGAAATGAAAATTTTCTAATTTCAAACTTCCACATCTTACTGCTTCCAAGTCAGCGATTTTCGCTCGATTGCACGAGAAATTAACGTTTGAATTTATAGGAATTTTCCAACGAGAATTATTCGAGGAATATTAATTTGGATTATTTGAAAAAATATTCGAATTTCGAACAAGAATCATGCCAGAATTCAAGGAAAGTTATCAGTGATGACAGAAGTTTATATTTGACACAAATAACGGAATTATTTTTTTTCAATTTGTATCGTTGTCAGTACAGCGTTTTGAAGTCGACTCATTGAAAAGAAAACTGAAAAAACAACTTCATTTTTTCCCCAACCACTAGATCCGATCTATTCTAGTTTCCATTCGAAATTCAGGTTTTCGACGTCAATCAAACTGATAAAGGTAAAATATTTTCAGTTTTCCCGATTCTGAAAATTTTTAAATTTCAAACTTGCATATCTTGACTCCCTTACTTCAGAATGATGCCAGCTTTAAGAACAAATATTAGTGACGGCAGAACTCCATTTCCAACACAAAAAATGGAATTTAAAATTTTGAAATATAATGAGAATTAAGGAAGATCCGAACTGAATCCTGAGGAACGCCCTATGCTATGGTTAGAAATTCAGAATAAGGTCGAATACATCCTCACATGAACAGAATATAGTAGGATGAAGAGTTTTTGTGAGCAGACAAGACACCTCAGCTAATAACATTTTAAGATACTAACCCTGAGTTGCAGGAAAGTCCATTAAATTCTCCATTAAACGAAGTATCCATTGCTACCACCTATGGGTACTCCGTTTAAGGGAAAATTAAGGGAGCATTAAATTTTAATGGACGTTCCTTCAACTCAGGGAAAGTGTCGAAAGCTTTACTAAAATCCAACAAGAAAAGAAACGTTACGTATCTTTTCCCCTCTGCCACTTGATATCATCAAGAAGATTGATGAAAAAGGATATTGTAGTGTAATTAATTCTACTCCCTAGGTTACAAATTGGAACAGAAGTCATTGTATTAGTGAATAAAAAAGTTTCAAAACTTCTTCGACCAGTTATACGACAAAGATTACGTCCAACGTTAGTCGAAGAGCATTTCTCGGTATATGACGTTTACGGCTGACGTACTTATTCAATAAACCAATAGATTAAGCAATAGCCAAATTGCCATTAATTAATATAAATACGTGTAATTAAAGATGAATTATGAACGAGTGGACTTGGAGCACATTCTTCGCGAAACGATAAGCTTCGTGAAATTTGTAACTGGAAATCACTATTGTTCTGTAGGTCATGGCATTGAATCTTTCTGGGATCAGAGATCTCTGCAAAACATTGCTGGGGAAATCCATAAATTATGAATGAAATGTATTGAATGAAAAGAATTGAACGCCCTCACTGAGCTTCTTATAATTTTGACAGCTTCAGCCCCTACGTGTACCAACATTTTGTTACTAGAACCTGTCAAAGACAAACAAGACGATGTTGTCTATTGTCCCTTGCACTACAAGTTTTCCCCTGTTTCGGAAAACAACATATTATTCCTTCATGCTTTCAATGGCTGCGACACTAAGTCATAATTTCTCGGTAAAGGACAACTGAAATTCCTAACGACCTCTAAAATCAACTGAAACCTGCTAAAAGCAGCAGAATTGTTCAGCAAATCTAATGCTAAGATCGACGAGGCAGAAAAGAAATTCATAGCAGCCCTTTGAAGAAATGATTTCGAGCAATGAAATGTTTTGCGGTACGAAATGTTTGAAAAATGATTAATCAAAAACTCATCGAATTTTGCTATTTTGCTTCTTTGCCTCCAACTGAAGCAGCGCTACCCAAGTAACACAATATGGACAGCATTGCTCTTACAGCAAAAACTAATCTTTTTTGTTTAAAATAATGCTACATCTTAGCTGTAGACTAGCATTTTTATTTTGTCTGTACCTTTGCTCATAATAATTGCATTTTTATTCCAATAAATGTAACGAACACAGCTTATTTGCTGCGATAGCATTATTGATATATATTCGTCTGCCGTTCAAATTTTAATGCAATTCAAATAGCCATATAGCTTCAAAAGCTTTATCGCTTTCTGGTACGCTGTGATGTTTAAATTATGACTATGCATTTGCATCGACAGCTTAAATACTGCTATCTTGTGTGTGTGTGTGTATATGTCAAAACCTTTTAAGTACTTAGGTTATGTTTCATTTTGATATTACCTATACGTTTTGATGAATATGTAGGTATAATATATTCACAATCATTCTTATAGTTTACCTAACTTTACCTTACCCAGATGTCCTCATAAGAATGTTACCTCTGAAGAGAGAAACAAAATAAAAAGTTTCATGAGATGATATAATTTTTTTATGTTAGTTTTCATCAATGAAGGAACTGACACATAAATACAAAACTCCCATATGTGATAATATCCATTTTGTTAATCATACAGTTTTTTACCTCGATTGCCATCTGTCAACATGGACAGTGTCGACGCGTGCGCACAACTAGCAATTTGGTGTGTTGGCTCCCACATGAAATATCAATGCTGCGTTAGCAGCAACAGAGCTGTCGCAGAAATACTGTACTGCAATGCTTACAAAAATGCTAGGTAACTGCTATATCGCTTCCGAATGACTATTTATCAAGGCTTCTTCGAATATGGTCGCTACCCTCATGAATATCTAATGGAAACAAAACAATTACTGAAAAAATTCAATTAGGTACAGATAAAAAATATCAAATTCCCTTTTAGCTGTTCTTTTATCAACGTGTCAACATTGAAAATATATCAATTGAAAAAATATTTTAAAAGTTCAGGTCTGGGTACCAACACGAATCACATGGAAATCTATTTAACCTAGTTAATGATACTGATTATTCGAATGTTGCCTGAAAAATCCAAATTTTTTAAGTTTCGGAGTTTTGTTTTTTTCCGCAAATGATCATTTTTTTTCAATCTTACGAATTTCGCAGGCCCCTTATTTTGTTCGAGGCAGATGGGTAGATTTCACGATGAATCTCTTTTGGCACAAGAAAATTTGGTATAGTTGCGAAGTATTCAATAAATCTTCAATCATAATTTCTGATAACTTCAATGTAACAATGAAAGACATAGATCACATATGATAGGAAATTTGACTTTGACATTGAGTGCACGAAATTGTGTCAGCTGAAAGTTTATCCAACCTTAAATATAATAAATGTTTGACAGTTTCTATGTAAAACGTAAAACACAACCACTTGGTTGGCAGAACTGGAAAGCTATGATGCTTCGAATTAGCATTTTTGTTCAATGAAAAGAAGGATAACAGCGCTGTGAAATGCATTTTTTATACACATTTGTGCTAAAAGCAACAATTTTTCATTGATTACAGCAATGAATTAAAGCTGCTATAACGTTGTCACAGACAAAAAAAAGTGCTCCAAATCTTCTGTCCCAACATTGCGGCAGCTATTTGGCAGACACTATATAGACTTCTGCGAATGCTAAATAGCATTCATTATTTCTGCCGCAACGTTGCCGAAGAAGTTTCAAAGCACATTGTGTTACTTGGGTAAGGACGTATTCAGAGATTACAACAATATGTTATATATTGTTCTTAGTTAATAATGAGTCGTATTCTTAGTTATTAGACCATGAGTCCCACGTTTGTTATTTTAATTAACGTCTTTAGGATTTTCAGCTGTCCTCTACCGAGAAATGTTTAGTGTCGCAGCCCCTAAAACATGAAGGAGTATGTTATTTTTCAAAACAGAAAAGAACTTGTAGTGCAAGGAAGAATAGACAACATCGTCTTGCTTGACCTTGCCAGGCCCTATTAAAAAAATTTTGGTACACATAAGACTGGAACCTGAAACAATCAAAATTACAAGAAGGTCGGTGCCCTCTCCAACAATAACCACAAACTCATGAGACTGCTGATAAACTTCAACAGCAGTAGCTCTAGCTCTAATATTAAATGATAAGCATCCTCAGCAGGATGAGCTACTGCGAGATCAAACATTGTGGTTTGGACGGGTGGGGTTACGTTTTTAACACAATATGATGGTCTACACTTATCATTCTATGACATTTCATTGTTAAGCTCGTAGTTCCATGAATATTTCTTGTTTTATCGTAAAAAATGTGATTTTCCAAAAACTTTAAAAATTAACCATATTTCGATGTATGATTTCTATGGAACTACTTGCTCCAAATATAATGTCGTAGTTCTTTTCAGGAGCAGAACTTAATGCTCAAAACTTTCGAATATAACAATGTTTTTGATAAAGTGCTTAGCTTTGAAGCTTTTCGAGTAAAACCTAAAATAGTCCGAAAATTTCGAACGTCACGACATACGCCCCACTGCAAAATTTAGCCAAAACTCAAACTACTCATCTTAGAGGCCTAAAGAAATGATTGAAACAGTTTCCCGAACTCCATTATTTTCAGGCAAAAGTCTCATTCGCTTAGCCTAGAATGACATTGGAAAAAATAAAAACAAACAACATCCGGAAACTATTAATGTCAATTTAAGATTATCGAATGGAGTGAGATTGACATCCCATACAAACCACGCCGATCAAAGTTGAACAACTCAGCCACATCCTTCTCAACAACAGATTACCATACGAATCTATTAATAGCCCTGCAATATGTTCTTGTATTTTTCTGGTCAACAGTCTACACTGCATCACCTTCGAATAATTTCCAGTTGCAGCACTCGCATCCAATTGAAATAAACGTGTTCGTTTGATAAACACAACTCACCAGTTGCTGCAAAACCGGCGGCATATTTGCAACGTCGTCTGCCGTCGCGACGCTGTTACGGAGGTTTGTATTTAGCGGAGAATAGCGCGTTTGCGAAGTTGTTTTGTTTTTGATGAGGCACTAGGAGATTTAAGTCGAAGATGGGTGAAGATAATGATGAAGGTGGGTTTTTGTTTCGGTTTTTCCAGGAGCTTGTGAAAGTTTTACAACTTTACTATGAAAATATTCGAATGATTCCAAAGTTTTAATCGCAACTTTAGTGTTCTCGTTACTGAGAATGTGTTTCGCTTTATTCGTAATCATTCATGGAATGGCTGATTAAGTATTAAAGTACAGGATTTTCCTTTAATATGATTCATGACCACGACGTTTGATTCCCCTGGCAAAGTATAAAAAACTTTTGATTTACTTATTGATGAAAACTTTTTTTAATTGGTAATTTACAAAACTTATATTATCTTCTGCCTTTTGCCCATTCATCAGAGTTTTCTCTGATTCAAGATTCAATGAGGTTTTCTTTCGGAACACTTAGTGTCAAGCAATTCCTTTAATTTTGTACCTACATACAACCAGATATGAAGAAGAAACTTCTCTCCAAGGTTCATATTACTTGAAATTGCCAATTGGTACTCAAAAGTTCCATTCGAATTTTTCTCAAACAGAAAAATTTTGAAAAAACTTACGTAGGTAGTTAATTAGTTTTCTCTATTTCAGTATCGTAATGAGTTCATTACAGTACTCAAAGTAGTGCTGTAATGAAACTCATTACAGCATTGTTTTCAGTTATATTTTTCGTTTTGTGGTTGTCAGTACTGACCTCCGATCCAAACAATTTTCGAATCAAATCAATTCAAATTCCGTAATCTGTCAAATTTCGCGAGTCACACCAACTGTCAAGATACAATACGAAAGTCACTAATCTGAATTTTTATTTGAATTTCGAGAGTATTTCACGAAACTTGACCGAAATAGAGAAAATATCGTCTAATACTCGTTGCAGAAGGCAATTCCAACACGAATGCGAAATTCGAAAACGAGCGACGAAGGAGCAAGTTTTCGAAAGCATGAGTGTTGGAATTTCGAGAGTATTTCAGGAAACTTGACCGAAATAGAGAAAATATCGTCTAATACTCGTTGCAGAAGGCAATTCCAACACTCATGCTTTCGAAAACTTGCTCCTTCGTCGCTCGTTTTCGAATTTCGCATTCGTGTTGGAATAGAAGCTCATTCTGCAACTTGTTTTAGAATATACTATTCTTTTTTTCAGTATCGTGATGAGTTTATTACAGTACTGAGAGTAGTGCATTGTTTTGAGTTATATTTTTCGTTGTGTGGTTGTCAATACTGATCTCCGATTCTATCAATTTTCAAATCAAATCAACTCAATTTCCATAATCTGTCAAATTTCGTAAGTCACAGCAACTGCCAAGATGAAATGCAAAAGTTACTAGTCTGAATTTTTCAATGATTTTCGAGAGTATTTCCCAAAAATTGACTGAAATAGAGAAAATATCGTCGAATACTGGTGGCAGAAGGCAATTCTAATACTCATAGGTTCGATAACTCGCTCCTTGGTCGCTCGTTTTTGAATTTCGCTTTCGTGTTGGTAGGAGCTCATTCTGTAACTTGTTTTAGAAAATACTATTCAAACTATTCCCTAATTCTGTGTCGAATCCGTTCATTTTGCCACATCCTGTAGAAAAAATCGTGAGGTAATATTTTATTGTGGCACAGTTTTCATGGTCATATTCATTTATTACATGCTGACCTCCTGCCACGGATTTATTTATTATCTGTCGAATTTATGAGACTGAAAACAGTTCTGCTAATCAATATTTTTCAATACAAAAATCACTGAACGATATTTATGGAATTACATATTCAATTAATGTCAATCAAAATTCAATGAATTAGAAGAAATAACCTATGATACCTACGTTATTTACGTTATTCTAACACTCTTTCATTCAAACGTGCTTTTAGTCCAGTCAACGAGGATATTCGCTACGATATCCATCATTATGCATCAATTAACATGAAACTTTCACAGTATGTAGGAAATAGCTCAAGAAACAAAGTCTACCCTATGCCAAATTATGCTTTTATCATAAGAGTTCCAATCCTTCTCGGGGGTTTTGATTTTTTTTGTCTAAATAAACCCGAGAGGCGATAAAGGACTTGATTCTAAGCAAAAAATGTTCCAAAAAGTTTTTTCGAAAAATCAATACCGTTTCAGTTATTCGTGATTGAAAACATGACTTTTTCTTTGAAAAATTACAATTTTTCGAACGGTTATTTGAGAATAACACAAACACCATGGATCAAACGGAATAACTTGTGAAAAGGAATTTGTAGATTTCAATAAAACGAAAAGATTGATGTTTTTAGAATTATTCAAGGTGCAACAGAGGGCAAGATATCGTAAGTAAAAGGGGACATTTTTTTCGTGAATGCTCGAATCGTTACATTCAACTTGAACTACAGAAAAACGATTGATTTTAGGGGAATGTCAGAAAAACATTTTTTGTAGTGATTGAAAAGCTTAAAAATAAGCGGCGCTGAAAGCCGATTGCATTTAAACTCAGCGAAAAACAATGCAAAAAAATTGACGACACATATTTTTTACGAAAAAATAGGTAGTATGTAAAACTAACCTAACATCCACCAGAATTTAAATGGATCACTATCCCAGACTGAACATGGAAGCCATTGAAATTTATAAACACAAAAATAACAAACAGAAAAGAAGACACCCCTTTCTTGCATAGCGCCTGGTTACCGACTTTAGAAAAAACAAAGATCAAGCCGACTCGAAGCGGGAGCGATAGATCAATCAGCATCGCTCACGTAGACGCGCTACTTTTTCCCGCCATAAATCGGCGCGCAGATGACGCTTCCGGTTCGAACACGTCAGTGTCAGAAATTTAGCCTTCGAGGTACAACCTTAGACCGAGAATCCTCTGAAGATGCCTACCGAAGTTGTAGGCGAAACGTTAGGTGAAATTATTCCTAATGGACCACGGCCAACAAGCCCGGAAGATTCTTTTCATACCAATACAAATGGATATTAGCAGCCCACAAAAATGCAAAAATTACCTGCGTCACTAGAATTGCCGAAAAAGATTTTACGCAACTGCAAGAACGAATAAATGCCCCTGCAGAAAACTCGATCTTTTTTGTAACGCTATATGAGCGGAATGTGCAGGTGTTAACAGCCTTAACAGTGGGCCAATCTTTGGCAAAGATGATGAAGAAACGATCCAGTGTGACTCAGAATTTGTTGATGCTGTGTGTATATGTGAATTAAAAATATAATGCTGGTGTGATGATGACTCAAAGTTTATAATCACTATTCTAGCATTTGTAACACGAGGATGAAATTATTTCGTCCTAAAAACTTGTCTGGATAGTCCCTAAATTACCTACATTTAATGAAGTTGAAATATAGTGGAACCTCTTGAAAAAAGCCAAAGTAATTGGCATGAAGTTTCCTTCATTTAGAGAGACAGAAGTTGAATGACATTCTGATCCAAGAAGATGGATTTGTTAAAGTCGCTTGGTTCTTAATTACTGTACGTTCCCGAGTTCATTTATTTCCATCTGAGGAAAAACTCCCTAGGAAATTTCAAGATTTATTCGAATGTCCAGAAAGTGTGGAAACAAATCACTGAGGGGATTGAAGGAATTACTGGCAAACTTTCCTTTCGCGCGCTCTCCTCTTCACAAGAATTCACTCATATTCAATGGAATTTAAACCCGGAATCTAAAACAATTTGACGTACCTGAAATAACAGAAGAAGAATATAATGAGATACTTTATACTGGAAAAAATACAACTCCTGGACATGACAATGTTTCAAGAAAAATACATACAAAATTAGACACAAAAATACACGATCACATATTAAAAATTTTCAACTATTGTCTCAAAAATGGAGATTACCCCCAACAATGGAAAAAAGGTTACATAATACCCACACCTAAACCAAACTTAAATCAACAACTAATATCAAATTATCGACCGATAACACATTTGGCAGTGATAGGCAAGTT
This sequence comes from Hippodamia convergens, assembly GCA_038502775.1. Classification (NCBI taxonomy): domain Eukaryota; kingdom Metazoa; phylum Arthropoda; class Insecta; order Coleoptera; family Coccinellidae; genus Hippodamia; species Hippodamia convergens. The sequence goes on along the minus strand of CM076608.1, from coordinate 11,437,697 downwards.
ATTCGAAAAAATTGTAGCAAGACGTATAGAAGAAATGGTGGAAAATAATATTCCCGCATATCAGTTTGGATTTAAAAGAAAAACTCGACAATCCACCCCCTAGTAGTTCTAACGTCAAATGTTCAAAATAGCATGAAGAAAGGGTATAGTTCTGCGGCAATTTTAATGGACATCACGAAGGCCTTCGACAGTGTTTGGCAAAATGGGGTAGTATACAAAATGAGTGAATTGAAAGTTCCTGATTATTTACTGAAAATAGTGGAAAGGTTCATGAAGGGTAGAAATATTCAAATAAAAATCAATGATTCTCTATCGGACATGTTCACTACAGAACAGGGTCTCCCTCAGGGTTCACCCCTATCACCTATTTTATATAACATCTTTAGCTATGATATGTACAACTATGATCTTACCGACAAAAAGCTTATAAATCCACAACGATATATTCTACAATTTTGTGATGATACCGCCTTGATTACACACAGCAAAACATTGAAACATGCAATGGAAAATCTCACAAGGCTAACGGAAAAAATCATTGAATGGATGAAGAAATGGCGAATCGCACTCAACCCAACAAAAACACAATTTATTATATTTGGACATAAAATATCAAATACTTCTCCCACAATGAATATTTTACAACACACAATTACACCTACAACATCGGCCAAATATTTGGGAATCACATTGGATGGCAAATTAAATTTTAAACTTCACACACAAAATATGAAAAGGAAAATTATAACTAGATCCAAACACTTCGGATCATTGACATACAAACGGGAAGGTCTTAGTTTGAAGACTGCTACAAATATTTACAAGATGATATGTCGACCTATATTAGAATATGGACATCACTTATTAATAAATGCAAGAAAACCCACATTGAGGAATGTTGAGGTAGCCGAGAGGACGAGTCTAAGAATTCTTACCAAAATAAGACACCCCAGTAACCCACTATACAACCCATCGAATATAATGCTGTATGAGGAAACCAAAATAGAACCAATTCAAACCAGATTTCAAAGACTGAACAAGAAATTCGCTGACAACCCGAATAACCTCAACATAATTGAACCTTTGATTAGTATAGACCACAACCAGAGAAGTAAACGAAAATATCCTATTAAAATCCTAGCTTCAGAACTTCAAGAATTAAGAAATTAAACTTTCCCTGTTAACTCTTTTTTTTTCATTAATTTAATAGGTTTATTATATTCGATTTTTCGTTTTTTTTTCAATATAGAAATGTATATTTTATTAAACAGAATACTTGTTAATAAAATGTAATTATATTGTAAATGGGCAGAAAGACCTCGGTCGTTAGCCTATTGGTATACCCAATAAATATTATTATTATTATTATTATTAAACCCGGTAAACGATGTGGCCATAAAAAAACGTTAACTTCTTGGAGAACATCTGAGAGCAATATGGAGACGTTCGATTTTTTGCTGAAAAAGGATGTCTGAGTAGCCCATTTGATAACACGGAGATGTGCTTCTTAGAACACACGCAGGTGTCATACAGCCTAAAATAAATATAACTGGTGATCCTCTACCATAGGCAACAGCCCCTCCAAACCAAAAGGTACTTGGATCCAAAAATTAATAAATTATAGAGTCCATATATCTCTAGTGTTGAAACCGACTAAGATTTTCGGTTGTTAGGACGTCTGAAAATATAGATGGAGCTGAAATCATGCTTACTGAAATTGGCAAAACACATCAACGTATTATGTAAAGAGCGCCAATTTCGAATATGATCTTACCGATTACATTGAATTTCGACTTTGTCGAGCACAGAAAAAACATCCTGTGCGACTATGTGTCTGCTTAAAATGTTATTTTTCACATGGACATTTTTTTCAAATCAATAGATATTAATAATTCGCTATATTTTTTAATCAAAACAAGGATTTTCATACATCTGAGTTACAAAATTATTCGAAAAATTCAAAATAAACGCGCATATTAGTTACCAAAACACCAGAATCATAATGGAAAAAATTCAAGCTTTTTAAAAGGTGTAATTCTTCATGACAGAATATTTAAATCCATTAATAAACATAAAGACATAAAGAAATAATAACAAATCAACCCCACAGTGGAAATTCTTAGTAGTAACATACAATGTTTCCAGCAATAAAGGAATAATCAGATTTATTGATAAAAGTTGAAATTGTTATATAGAGCAATAAATCAGAAAGTTTACAAGAGATACACCCCCAATCTCCGCAGTGAAAATTAAAAATATAGTGTTTGAGGGTGTATTTCTCAAAAACATATGTTCAATGACAAGCTTTCAGTGAGGATTTTCATGTTGAACAGTTATATATAAAATTATTTTACTAAGGGAATTTGAGAAGAAATACGAGCTTTTGATCTAATAATATAAAATCCTTTTAGGGTGAACCATTTGATCCTGGAGCAAGATTGACTATACCTATGCTTCTGAAGAGCTCTTCAATAACATTGAAAATTTTAAATTATTCCTCGAAAGTTATTTCAATGGGTTATTATATAGCAAACAAATTGTGAAGTTCAAACTTGAAAGACAATGTTGAACTTTGTAATCCGGACGAAATCTTTACCTTTATTTGTATTTTATGAAAGTTGCTTTTGGGCTTTTCAACTTATATATTAATTTCAGATGCAAGTAACAACAGTTTTTTGTTGCTATATTCTTTTGTTTACCTTGATATTCGATATTTTCTATTATGGTTGGACTTATTCCTGGCGATGATTTAAATGGTTACTGCCAGTTTCTTAATGTTCTTGTAGTTGGGAAATTTAGGCATTTTGAAATAACCCTTTACCCTTTACATGATCAAAAGCATCACAGAAGGCAACCTGTCATCATATTTATCTTCGATTATGTTTTCTGACATAGCTGGCTAATTTATTTGAGAAAAAACATGTCTTCCTAAGACAGGTTACCTTTTGATCCAACTTCTGCAATGAAAATTGAAAATATAGAAAGTCTTCAAGGGTGTAATTCTCAAAAAACATATGTTGAATGACAATGCTCTCAGCGAAGATTGAAAAAAAGGAATATTGAGGAGGTAAAAAAAGTTATGACAAAAGAGATGGGAATATATGATTGGATTTAATTTCCGGGAAACTAATGAACTCTTATATTCATCAGACCTATATTTCATCGAAGTGTTTCAAACAGAATGGATATTTCAACAGGATAGTACTTCTCCCACTGAAAAATTCCTACTTACGATGAATATTCATTCAAAGTAATTGGCCAAATATGTTGTCATAATAACCTGTACTACGGACATACATCCAATGAAATGTCATCATATGCAATGCAATGAGAGTGCAATCTACACTGAGTGAATCGATCAGTGCATTAATTGTTGAATTCACGTTATTTGAAGAATTGTTACTTTAGTCCAATTCCTCTGCGAGTTCATAAGTAATATGGCTAAGGCATTCGACTGCCTGGTAGATAAAAACTTTGAAAATGATTCGATATTCAACTGACAGGTATTTCTCTTTGAAGAAAAAAAATTAGAGCATCCAGATGCATGTCAAAACATCTCCGGTTGTATCAATGTTTTCTTTAAAAGGTTACTTCAATCACCTGACAATCTGAAAAATACATAAAATATCTCCTAGCTGCTGATTTGTCACTTGAAGCAGAATCCACTCAAGAATTCATTTTCCAAAAAACAATAAAGATTCATCTCATCAGAATTCCAGATTTCAAGGGTTTAACTCTGGGCTTTGTCATAATAACATAACTTTATACAAGTTATACGTTCTGTTAAATAAATCAAAGAACATGCAAATGAATAGTGAAAGAGTCAAGTATTTCATTGATTTTAGATAATGAACAAGTACAAGAGAAACCCTGACCTGAATAATGCAGTTTTCTATGCCTGGTGAAGTAATTTATCAAAATTTTTCGCTACTGACTTTTCCCAACCAAAATGAGCTGTTGACCGGAAAACATTGAATCTTTATATAATGAATTTGATTCAGGAGCAATATTTAATATATGCTTCCGAAGAGCTTTCTATTGACATTGGAAAAATTGTTTCTAGAAAGTTATTCCGATGGGTTACCATATAGCAAACAAATTGTCAAGCTCAAAATCAATGTTCAACTTTGTTCTCCTGGTTAAATTTTTATATTTAATAAGACATTTGCTATTGGCCTTTGGCATTCATAAATGAACGTAAGGTGAAATAAAATGTTTCAATTTTGGATTTTTTTGTTGCTGCTTTCTTATTCTTACCTTGATTTATGAACTGAACCTCAAAATGGCATCTGATAGTCATGAATAAATTAAGAAATTATCTGATAATTCAGTGGAACAAAGTGCAAATTCAATTCCAAGCTTCAACTCAACAATGTTCATTAATTCTTTCACTATTTGTTTACTACATAACAACTCATCATCATTATGGATAATTTCAAGCTCTTCAATATAATTAAAAAGATAAACCTTTTTCAATACAAATTATTTCCCCCTGTTTAAAATAGGTGAAGATAAGATGTCGTCCTGTTAGAAGCTTATTGTGGTTGAGGAGAATATCACTGCAATTCTCACTGCTACCCACATATCCACTGACACAGAAAACTGCATTTTTTCTTCACTTCCGAAGTACTTGTCTTTTCTTCGTTTTCATTGCTTGCTATAAAACTCAATTCTTTCAACTTCTTCAAACATAATGTGAAGAATTCGTATTTGTATATAACTCTGATATTGAAGTTATATAATTATGGCGAAGACTAATTTCGAGTGGATCTTAATTTAAATGACGGGTGAGAGGTTTTGAGATATTATATGTGTTCCTCAGTTCATCAGCTAAGTTGAGTATGCTGTTGATCTAAGTGATGAAGCCATTCAAATGAAAAAAAGAAAAAAATATATAACAAATTGATACAGGATGGTATAGAATAAGAATTTACATCTTCTAAAATGGTCCTTCTTCTGATGAGAAATTCTCTGTGAGGTAAATCTAAAGCACATCTCTTTTTTAATTGCCATTCACCAACCTACTACTATTTAGGCAGTTGAATGTTTTGGCTTAGTTACTAATGAAGTCTGCAATTTGTACTGCATGCTTAACTCTGATTGCATTAAATGTGGTGACATTCAAGTGTTCACTGGTAATTTTGGGTAACTGAAGAACACGAAGCGGATTTATTGACATACATACATATTGGATATATTTCTATGATACTGGTTTTTCTAAATATTCTATATTATACGCGGATGATTCTAAGGAGATATATTATATTGTGGATGAAATGTATTTTTTCACCATTTTTGAAAAAGAAGCACTGTTCTATTGAAATTTCCAATTTCTTTGCCAGGTTTTGGTTGACTGGACTCTGGTCACAAATAATGACTTTCACCTTGAGTACAGATCTTTGAGCTGTATCGATAGGGTCTAAGAGAATAGAATTCAATTATTCATTCGTTGCTGTTTGACCTAAAAACCAATATCCCATTATCTTTTTCCAATTACGAGTATGTGCTACCCCTCTTGTCATAACCACCATAGCTGTAGTTATCATAAAAGGCAGTAACAAAGCAATTAATTTCAGAATCAAACGGTTACCTGTGTAAGCTATGTCAGAAAACTTAAAATCGACGATATGATGATGACAGGTTGCGAGAAATTTGCTTCCAGTGGATATTCATCACCTAAAGGGTATAAGGCTCGGTATAAGGTTACTTCGAATAAATGATTAAATATACCAACTGCAAGATCTTTGAGAAACTGACAATAAAAATTTAAATCATCGCCTGGAATAAGTCCGACCATGATAGAAAGTTTGAAGATAACAAAAGAAAGTAGAAACAAATAATCAAAAATTGGAAAATATTTCTCGTGAATAAAGTGCTTTATTGTTACATTCACCTAACACTAATTTATGAGTCGTAAAGCACAATAGGAACTGTGATAAAATACAAATAAATGTACAAATTATGTCCGGAGAACAAAGTTCAACATTGATTTTGAGCTTGAACTTGAACACAATTTGTTTGATATACCCATTTATATAACTTTCTAGGAATAATTTCAAATTATCGAAAAGCTCTTCAGAAGTATATAGTTAACCTTGCTCTTGGAGCAAATGATTTACCTTGTAAAGATTTGATGTTATTCGATCAGAAGTTTGTTTTCCTTCTGGAATTCTCCTCATCAAATAATTTGCCATTTGACTGTACAACGTACAACTGATTTCTGAGAGCATTGTTATATATTTTTGAGAAATACACCCTCAAAGATATTTTCAATTTTCAATGTGGAAATTGGTGGTTTATCTCTTGTAAACTCTCTGATTTATAACTCTATTTTTAATTCTTACCAATAAATTTGATTAATCATTTATTGCTTCATATATTGTTGGACTACTGAAGTAATTTTCCCTGTTGTTTTGTTGTTGATTCTATATGTTTCATTTATTCACTCATCAATCATTTTCCAAATATTCTGTTATAAGAAATTACACCTTGTAAAACGTTTTCATTTTCTTAATGTGATGATTTGGTTACTAATATGTTTTTATTCTGAATTTTTCGATTAATTCTGTAACACAGATGTACCTATATTCTTGAAATGTATATATTTCAAATGAAAATATTGCAAATCTAACGATATATTTTATAGATATCTATTGTCATGAAACGATGTCTATGTGAAAAATAAATTTCTACACACTGCCACACGATGTTAGTTCCTGGGCTCGACAAATTCAAAATTCGAAGTAATAGGTAAGATTATATTCGAATTTCATCGAGGGAGATATACATATATGGACGTTTCTTTATAACGCCTCAAACTATTGGCTACTTCTGAATGATAATTGTTTTCTTCGACAAATATACAAATAAAGAATTGTTTTTGAAAAAAGAAAAAAGTCTTTATTCTCAGCAGAAGAAAACCAACACTATATATATATATATATTCTTATGAAAAAGAGAGCTCAAATAATACAATAAATGTTGAAACAAAAAGTACTATTTACTTTGATTCATTTTCTCATTTTGGATTTTTCGGATGTTCTTCAATGAATTTGGCATCTTTCACAAATTCCTTTTTTATACCAAAATCGTATAGCTCCTTTACTTGACTGCGTATCATCTGTGAAATACGATAAAAACTGCTTTCTCAGAACTGTTAACAATTTTCAATAAAATTACTCAAAAAAATCACAAGTTTCAGCAACAAGTTTTTATTAATATGATAAAAATCGCCAAAAATCGGGTCAACCATTCACGTTCAGTCGAATAGGCGAATTTCGTCGATTTCTTACGAAAGCCCATGCTCGTGATCGGCCGGCACGTAGAGTAAATTAATGCATGCTTCTCATGTAAGCTCCTGATTTCATGTGAGTGAAGTAATTGAATTTTTCCTGAAAATTTAAGTTCATCACAGAATAAATTCGAGAGAAATTTGTTTAAACGTTTTCAAAACATAGGTGCATACTTTTAAAAATGCCAGAAATCGAACTCGATACCATCTCGATACCATAAACATTTATTAGGTGATGGAAGTACCTTTAAATTGTAGACTATCATCAAAATTCACACAAATTGCATTTATTTCTACTATTATCCATAACTAATTGGACATGAAATACTTAATAGGATTGACATTGAATATTTATGCTTTTATGTTGTTAAATTGTTTCCGTCATTCACGCTATGATCTATTAGCTATCCTGATGTCGAGAGACTTCTTGTATGTGACCAGAGGCCAAATAACTCATTATATCGGCGAACAATCTTCTTGCAACCTTGAGAAAATATTCAGATTGGTCTCACATGAAGATATTATTTCTTATACAGAAATTGAATAATTAAGAGTTCCTAAACCGGGTCTTGAAAAAAAACTATGTTTCACGAACATTTTCACACCTTCACAACAATACTTAGGGTTCAAATATTATATGGTACAATTGAGCATAAGCTGTCAAAACAAAATATCAAGTTTTCATTTGATTCAATTGGCTTTTTTTGAATCGATATAAGCGAACATTTGGACAGACACAACCAATTTCATCACAATTTTCAATCTTTTCTATTACAGACTATTTTTAACTGATACTACGAACTCCAATTTAGATTATAGTGTGTTCAAGAATTATTCTCATCGAAATTATGTAGGTAACATTTGAATTGTAGGATTTAGGTAACTACTAAGACATTGCAATGACTTATGGCGTTTTTAAGTTTGAATGAGCAAAGGCTGTTTGAATTTGGAAATATAGTTCTGTTTGTATAATATCTTACCTATCTGGTCAGAAGTACCAGATATAGTCAAAATCAAGCAATTTGGGATACATTACGGTCGTCTTTTTCATAGAAACTAATAATGCCATCGACTGTATTTCTCTTTATGCTATTTTAACTTTGGACATTATCACCGTTTATTTTTATGCTAGGATGTTGAAATGAAAACATGATACATACACTTTTTTTTAGAAATCAAGTAGCGTACTATGTTTTTTCCCAAGAATCTTCCTTTTTGAGCAATAACTTGTGTTTTTTCTTATGGGAACAATAGTTTATTATAACTCAGAAAGAATTATCATTTTTCTTCTTTTCAAAAGTATATAACACATCACACAAGGTGAGCCACGTAGAACAGTTCAGTCCCATATTTTTCTTAGTATGCATCAGAAAATGCTTCGACAGGTTAATCTTTTGACACCAAATAGAAATTGTTCAGTATATCCATGAGTATAATTTTAAGGGGCGGCCATCCCAATTAGGGGTATGATGATAGACCGCTGATCTCGATATCAAAAGACGTCGAAAGATTAACTCTTCTAAGCATTTTCTATAATCTATAACGCATTTTTTTAAGTTGGCCACTCCAATATTATACAGGGTGATCCACGAAAAACAGTACCTACTGACCAATATTGCAGTAATTAAGCTCTAGAAAATGCTTAGACAAGTTATTCATTTGACTTCTAGGTCAGGGGTCTATGATCAGTAGCGTAACGAATTTCGACCGGGCCCCCCCGCAGAATTAGTTTTCGGGCCCCCTCATACTTGCATGCTTATTTATTGAAAAAAAACTTTATTTAATAAAGGTATGTGGTTTAGGTGTAACACCACCAAAATTACTCCGAAATATTACTTGAAGTAAGACTTTGTATATTTTATTGATTGAAATATTCTTCAAAATTTGCAGTAAATAATATACATAATTGCATCTTTATTTCAAATATAGTTATCAATCCTAAAAAATACTGTGTTAGGTAAATAACTTGAGTGGTTGAATTTCCTTTGTCATCTTGATTTATTTGTTGCAATAGTACATTCTAAAACAAGTTGCAGAATCAGCTCCTATTCCAACACGAAGGCGAAGTTCGGTAGCATGAGTGTTGGAATTGCCTTCTGCCACGAGTTTTAGACGATATTTTCTATATTTCAGTCAAGTTTTGTAAAAATACTCTCGATTTTCAAATAAAAATTCAGATTAGTGACTTTTGCATTGTATCTTGGCAGTTGGTGTGACTTACGAAATTTGACAGATTACGGAATTTGAATTAATTTGATTTGAGAATTGATAAGATCGGGAGTCAGTACTGACAACCAAAAAACGAGAAATATAACTGAAAACAATTCTGTAATGAATTCATAACAGCACTACTTTAATTGAAACATAGATGAATTCAAAATAGTAATCATCGAAATGAATACCATTTTCAATTCCCAGGCTCAGAGATCTTTTATCATGAGGTTGGAGAAATGATATTCATCTATGTTTCAAAAATGTTCTCGATGTGCCTTCGTAAAGGCAAAGAATTCTCTTTTTCTTAATAGCACTACTTTAAGTACTGTAATGAACTCATTACGATACTGAAATACATTTATTACTTGGTGAAGGTCCATATTCCTGGCTCGTTTATTCTCAATTCTCAACAAACTAGGCCCGCTGATTCTTTTTTGGGTCATTGTACTCCTCAAATAATTTTTCATAAACTTTAACTTTTGAAAGGATCGCTGATCGCTCTGCACTTGCTACAGTAACAGGTTATATTAAAAATAACATTAAAGCAGTACAGAGATCTGGGAAACTAGTTGCAATCGAAAAGTTTTCTAAAAACAGGAGATCAGCTAACTGTGGTATTGATGATCCTTTCTGAATCTTTGATTTCAAATCAATTCTAAAAGAATACTAACAAGGATGGTTGTGCACACCAGAGAATGATAAATCAATCAATCGATAGGTACTTCAGTGTGAAATTTTTTATTATGTTAAAAACCAAGCGCTTTCGGTCTATATGAAGACCATCATCAGGGTTTTTCCGTCCAAGAAACCATCACAAATGCTCGAGAATGAGGGCATCGCAGTAATTAACAATTGGGTGTAAATAAAGACTAACATAAACAAGTACATCAAAGCTTCCTTCATCTACGTGATTGAAGGGATCATCCTAAAAGAGTTTATTCGGAAGTTGAGGTCAGAACTGAGGTCAAGTTCATATTCTTTAACGATAAAATTATTTGAATTAACGCCGGGGCCCCCCCAACGTCTGGGCCCCCCCGCACCGCGGGGTCTGCGGGGGTGTACGTTACGCCACTGTCTATGATCATACCCCTAATCGGGGTGGCAGCCCCTTCTAGAATGTCAAATCTCTATTGGATTTGAGTGCACGCATCATTGCGAAGATTTTGCAATTCTTTTCATGAATATACTAAAAAATTTATATTTGGAGTCAAAGGATCAACCTGTCGAAGCATTTCCTTGAGCATACTTACAAAAATATGGGGCCGAACTGGCTCACCCTGTATAATGTGTTATATATTTTCGGAACGAAAGGAGAAGATTGGGAAGAAACATACTCTACTGTATTGCTATGAAAAAAGTGTCTGTATAATGTTTTCATTTCAACATCCTAGCACAAACAGAAATGGAGATAATGTCTATAACCCGAAAACAAAAAAAGATAGAGGAATGCATTATTTTTTTTTTTTAAAAAAGACGTTCGTAATGTTCCTCTATCTCGTTGGGTCAAAAATTTGTAGTTCAGGTATAACACATTTTGCTCACCTTGTACAGGGTATCCCAAATTGCTTGATTTTTCGTCTTTCTAGTACTTCTAGACTAGATAGTTAAAAACGTTGAAAGAAGTTCTGGGCTCGATTTCCATGAAAACACCAGTAGTGAAATCCGTTTCACGATATCTTCATTTGTTTTGAAGATATAACAAAATGTGCCATAACTTTTTCATTTTCGAAAATATCTGAAAAAGATAAACACTTTCAACAAGCACTTTTTCACTGCTAATAAGACATTATTTCAAATTTTCTCATCTTTAATTTTTTTTAAGATGAGAAATAATTGCTTTCGTATTTAAAATAAAAAAGGGTTTTTTTTTCACGAGAAAAAAAATTTAAAATAGCTTCTTATTTCCGGAGAAAAGGCGCTTCCAGACAGTTTTCTTAGTTTCAGATGTTTTCGTAGATAAAAAAAATATGGCACATATTCGAAATCGATATCGTGAAACGGTTTTCACTAATGGTGTTTTCACGAAAATCGAGCCCAGGAGACCTTTCGAAGTTTTTACATATATCTTGACCAGAAGTACAGTCAAAATCAAGCAATTTGGGATACCCTGTACGCGGAGTATCTGATATACCTCGCGGTCGCACAGTATTCTGGCGAAATTCGAATTTCAGTGTGCCAGAAATCGGCGACCTGAAATGATACATATTTCGTTCGAAAATTCAAGTCACTGGAAAGCTCGCGAATTGAGATGTCCTATCTATATAATAAATGAGCCGGCATTTGTGGAGTCGCGCATATTAGGTTATTAATATCTTTTATTTATTTTATTCATCTGTAGCCAAGTGTTTCAATGTGCTCCAATTAAGCACACTATTTTCGGTTTCGGTCGGACCAACATCGTGAAATTGTGTTCAATGTGAGTTTTTATCGGTATCGACGAAAATCTGACGGACTTTGGGGATGTTTATCACCTTTTTCATCGATCTGTCGCAGTGTCGTTTTATGTTTCATTCCTCTCAAAGATCAAAAGGTTGTTACATATTGTCTATTCCCCTTCTGCATATTTTCATTCATTGTGTTTTTTCATTATCACAAAAAATTTAATGATGTCCTATTTCGCTTAGAAGTTTAAGTTCCATATGATTTGAAAAATATATGAACGGAATGAGACAAAATTTTTCAGCTATATTGAGAAAATGCAGGAGTTTAATAGAATAACCCAGAGTTTCAGCAACGTCCATTAAAATTCAATGGTCCATTAAAGTTTGAATAGGTACTTTATTTTAATAAATATTCCATAGACGGTACATGAATAGCTACACAGTTTGAAAAAGAGTTAAACCTTCAAAAGACATTTTAATGTTAATGCTGAAACTCAGGGTGAATGTAATAATCTATTAAACCTAAGAGTATCTAGTGAATTTCAAGAGAAAGAACAAATGCAGAAAACAAATTTTTTTCCTATACGGAGGCCACACCGAGAACATTTTTTTTAAACAAAGATAAATTCAAAATATAAGTAAACTGCTTCACATGAGTTAGGCATATTGACTTAACTTGCCAAAAAATATAGTTTAAATAAGATTTTATGATGAAAATTCATATCAATATGATTTCAAGTTGCACGAAATAGAATTAATTTTAGCCTGTAGGTCTGCAGCGTATACAGGGTGGTTGAGAACAATCGAGTAAAATAAGGAAATTTTATTCCCAGAGAATTCAAGTATTTCAAGACTATCAATACAATGTATGGCCTCCACGGGCACCAATAACATCTTCTTTGCATACTACACACGAGGTTGTTGAACATTTCTCGATGGACTTCTTGGACATTGAGACGATTACGGGGTATGCGTGGGATTGTCCATATCCTTATTCTTTGAGAATCTGAAAATCGTCCGTATCTGGATTCATCAGTGAAAAGGACGCTATGCCATTGATCGTTAAAATTGATATGTTGCCTTGCCCATTTGAGACTTTGACGCTTATGGTCACGTGTTAATGGAACTCTTCTTAATGGAGGTCTAGAACCTAGATTCACCTCTCTCCAACGTCGTCTGATGGTTTCGATGGAAACTTGGAACCCATCTGCATTTCGAAGAGTATTCCGTAGCATTCTACACTTAGATGTAAGCTTTTTTTTCGCCGAAACGGTGATGAAACGATCCTGAGCACGCGTTGTTTTTCGTCGCTCACCAAGCCTTGGTCTTTCCAACAAGGAACATGTCTACCTGAACCTTCCAAAGTCGAGATATCACACTTTGTCTGACTTGGAGTCTTTCCGCCACAACAACCTGAATTAGGCCACCCTGTAGCATTCCGATAGCCCTATTAGCCCCATCGTTTGTTAATTCACGTCTTGGCATTTTCAGAAAACTCGTGTCAAATCGAAGCCGTTGATGAACTGACTCCATTTCAAAATAAGAAAATTCATGAATCATACGCAAAGATCCAAACTTCAGAAAAAAGACGACCAGATTGACGATATGTCTCATATTGATTTTCATTGGATCGATTCAAGTTGTTATTGAGTCTTTAATCATTTTACAGCGATTTTCTCGAAGAATACATACTTTTCAAAAAATGAATACGATATCCCTAACTCTTGTGGAGCAGTATATTTCAACTACCACTTACCGCTACAGCAAAAAAATAGCAAAACGGCGGAAGCATAGTTTGACATGAAATTAAACTTTGAGTTTGTTGAATTATTTCCCATCAGTAATTCAGAATCTGGATATTAAAAATTCTTATTTGATGTGATCACTCTAGTAGAAAGTAATTATTTTACGACTATAACAATTGATAAATTTCGAATAACATGTAACATGAGTCAATAATATTATAGAAAGAATTAAGTATTAATCGAGGTTTAAATTGAATATTTAGCTCGAACACACCCAATACAAAAGGTACATTTTTATGTGGGGAATAGACTAGTTAGTTCGATCATGGCCAAATTGTTTCTGCGTTGATTTTTAGCGACTCCAGCATCGTATTCTTTATACATTGAATTGTTGAAGCTTGAATTGCTTCTGATATATTGGAATGAGCAGAAATTTTCGAATAGTTTCCATCTGAGAATCATTGTTACATCTTACGATGGTGTGCTCCCTTTGGGTTGAAGCAAGATCATTGGCTATCCTGTATTTCTTTGAATTAAGATGAAGAATACTTCGTATGGTCTTATGAATGAATATCCATTATTCGAGAGAAAACAGACAATGATAATTGTGTGTTTCTATCTACGAGCTATCCATAATGAGATGATGTTAAAGGTTATCTAGCAGTTGAACTAATAGATTGTTTCCTCTGAATGTGCAATAGCTATTAATTCGAAGTTTTTTTTCGATGTAGTTGAATTGAATTCAAAGTGAATGATTGAGGTGGTTTTTTGAAAAACGATAGTTATTTGTTTGTGAAAAAAGGATTAACTTCACCTCTATTCAGGTGACTATTTATTCTACTATAGGTAGAAACTGGAGAATTGCCGAGTATTTAGATACTATTACTATGCATTTCATGTCTATTTAATGTTTCCTGTAACAACGTTTCGATGTTTTGTTTAGCCTGTACTCGAGATTTAGTTTCGGAAAGCTAATTGAATTGAATAAAAGTTTCCATCTACATCACATGAATATATCTAATAATATTTCTTCGCAATTCCTTGAGAGTTCATTGGTTTATTTACTTTTTGAAAATCAGGAATACAACAGGCTAACTAAAATATAGGAAACAAAATGTTCTAAAATCCACTGGAAGATCTTGAACTCAACTGCTCAACATGTCTTAAAGATATTGATTTAAATTGCAAGAGAATATAGTTTAAATGAGATCTTGTGATGAAAATTTATATTAATATGATTTCAAGTTCAGGAAATTAAATTAATTAGGTTAATTGAAGGTTAAGAAAAATTTACTGAAATAACGAAATTTTATTCCCAAATAATTCAAGCATTTTAAGATATTCAATACAATGTATGGCCACCACGGGCATCAATAACAGCTTGACATCTTCTTTGCTTTCTACATACGAGGTTTTTGAACATTGTTTAATTTGGTTCCATAAACTTGGCAGAAGCTCTCTCAGATCAGTTAATGATTCTGGGGTAGGTTGATGATTATCTAATCTTCTTTGGAGCATATCCCATGCATGTTCTATGCAATTCAAATCTGGGAGTGCGGAGGTGTTGGTAAATGTGGAATACCAAACTCCTCTCAACTATGGCTGCACAGTGCGTTCTAGCGTTATCGTCTAGAAATTGAAAAGTTTCACCAATAGCAGCGTGAAAATCGGTAAAATATTGTCAATGACATGCTCCCTATAGTGGAGGGGGTTAATTTCCCAGGACAAATGTGAAGATCTGTGCGCCCTCTGAAACATATCCCGACTCATACGATAACACTACTCCCTGGAATGGATGGACTTCTTGGCATAGCGACGATTACGGGGTATGCGTGGGATTGTCCATACCCTTATTCTTCGAGAATTTGAAAATCATCCATATCTGGATTCATCAGTGAAAAGGACGCTACGCCATTGATCCTTCCAATTGATATGTTGCCTTGCCCATTCCAGTCTTTGACTCTTATGGTCACGTGTTAATGGAACTCCTCTTAATGGACGTTAAGAACCTAGATTAACCTTACTCAAATGTCGTCTGATGGTTTGGATGGAAACTTGGACCCCATGTGCGTTTTGAAGAGTATTCCGTAGCATTCTACACGTAGATGAAGGCTTTCTTCTCGCCGAAACGGTAATGAAACGATCCTGAGCAGGTGTTGTTTTTCGTCGCCCACCAAGCCTTGGTCTTTCCAACACGGAACCTATCTCCCTGAACTTATTCCAAAGTCGAGATATCACAGTTTGGCTGACTTGGAGCCTTTCCGCTGCTACAACTCGTTTCAAATTGAAGCCGTTTATAAACTGTACATTTCAAAATAAGAACATTGATGAAGGATATGCAAAGAACCAAACTTCAGAAAAAAGGCGACCAGATTGACGAAATGTCTCATACTGATTTTTATTGTATCGATTCAGGTTGTTATTGAGTTTTAAATGATTTTGCAGCGATTTTCTTGAATATTACATACTTTTCAAAACAATTGTATATAATATCCCTAACTTTTGTGGAGCAGTTTATTTTTATTTTTATCGTAATAAAAATTCAATCTTTGTCCTCATGTGATCATGACATCAGCTAAGTTCTTCCGTCTTTTTTTGTTTTCGAGTTGTAGGCCAAAATTGAAATTTAGGTGACTTCAACATTGTTCATTATCTTCGTTTATGTTTGTGCTACGTTGTTGAAATAAAAACATTATACGGGCCTTTTTTAATAGCAATTCAGTGGCTTACTCTGATTTTTTCTGAAGTATTTCTTTGCCGAGCTAAAATAACAAGTTGTGTTTTTCTTAATGGAAACAATAGCTGATTATGACTAAGAAACGCTGACGACAATGTGAGCAACATGTATTTGCAAAAAATTAATTTTTTCCTTGGATGTTGAAAAAGTAACTAGTACACGCGGACTGAAGAGACTTGATTCACTGAATTTGGTGGGTTATTTCAAGATATATCTTAAAAGCTCGAATCCGAGTTGGACCCAATAGGGTATCCCAACGGGATTTCATCTACTTATAGTGTAATTGAGATTTTTTACTTTCTTCGGATTTCATGGAACTGGAGACAAAGCACTTATGACGGTATAAATTCACTCTACGTTCTATACAAAATGCTTGAAATAATAGTTCACGTTGGTACATCAAAACGCTTCCGCTCGGAGATCATTACATATCTAGAAACCATAAATGACGGTAACAGTATTTGCTATCTTCTTTAATAAGAAGATACAGTATGTGGTATGAGAGCCTACTCGAATGAAATAACTTTTTCACTGCAATGTCATGGTTGTTATAAATCTTATCCACTGAAATTTACCTGAAACAATGATCTGTTACTTCCTTCAATGATTCTGTTTAGGTACCAGTTGAAACATTTTGTTCCGCAACGTTTCGCATTATGAGTTTGAAATAAGAAATTTAAGAATAACGCTGACGTAACGATTGTTTGTCAACTTCTGTATTTTATGAGGTAATTCGGAAAGAGCCGTGGTTGCCGCAGAAAACACCGATTTCAATCCGATAACTCCAAATCATAGTTAGGTCAAGGATGATTCCAATTATAGATTCGTTAGACTCTCACAAATGCCTTTTTCATAATAAATTTCCTGTATAAGAAAGTATATTGAAAATAGGTTGTCTAAAAAAATCATTGACAGAAAATTTTTAATTAATTTTTTGAACAATGATTTTTCATGGAATTTTGCAATATCAAGATAATAAGAAAATGTAATGTTATACAGGGTCAATGTATGAAACATGTAGAATGTGCAAACAGAGGGAAAAACTACTGGATTGCCAGGTATAAACGGGTATGTCGATATCAGATACTTTCACTTGTGCATGTGATAATAAGAAAAATTTTATATCAACATAAGCGTTGTTTTATTGTGAACACGTTGATATACGGTTGTCTCCGACATATTTGGCCCTTACAGAGTTTCAGAAAATCTGTTATGCTTAGTTGATATTAATTTCAACCTATAACTTTAACGCAAAAAACAATTCCATTTTGCCAGTTATTTCTTGAATTCTCGACTTTCTCGATGAAAAAACCGATTTAAAAAGATTAGTTTGAGGAACATAAACCTTGTTTGCTTGATGTTTTCAAAATATCAAGCAATCGGTCCAAGGAAACCGCTGAACCGATCGACCTATCGATCGAGGGGGTCTTTGGGAACATCAAGCTGTAAAATTTCCTTTTAACCTAAGCTCTTCCCTCCAATATTGACGAAGATACAGGATACAGTCAATAACCAAAAATGACAAAATGGCATTTTTTTGCTCTGTTTTCCCGTAAAAAATATTGGTGAAAAAAAAAACGTATTTCAATTAAGCACAACAGATTTTTGTGGGAAATTTATTGCAGAAAAAGTAACCGCCTGTCAGTAGGCGATCAGTAGTTCCGGAGATATCGGCAAATGAGTGAAAAAGGATCTTGTTACATTCAAAATTGGATATCTCGAAGACAAATGATCATACACTGCGCAAAAAAATTAACGCACATTCTGAAAATCTCAGTCAATTCTACATTGACTTTATAACTTATTTTTTATGTTCTCTCGGGAATGTTTTGAACGAAACAAGACACATTGAATAGAAGAAAAATTCAGGATTTCACCGAATCTTATGTGAAAGAAGAGAAATGAACAATTTTCAAAATACTGAAATGCTGATAAGTAATTTAATACTTATTTCCAACCCTTGCGTTAATTACAGCTCGGCAACGACGGTTCATTAAGAGTAGCTGGATGATTTTCTGAACTTCTCAGCCTTCTATTGACGTTGTCTCAAACCTGCTCAATCGGATTGAGATCTGGACTTCTTGCTGGCCATTCCATTCGAAAGTCTCAACCTCTTCAAGGTACTCCTGAACGATGCGCCAGACACGGTGGGGTGTGGCATTATCGTCCATAAAAATGAAATTTTCACCAATGTATGGGGCAAATGGCACTACATGCTCTTCAAGAATGTTCCTTATATACTTATCAGCATTTAAGCTCCATTATCAAGGACCACTGGGTCTGTGCGAGCAGTCAAAGATATTCCACCTCATACCATAATCGATCCTCCCCCGAAACCAGTAGTATTCAGGAAATTGCACTGAGCACATCTTTCATGTGTACGTCTGTATACAAGGGAACGTCGATCACAAAAGGTAGAGGCAGAATCTAGACTCATCTGTGAAGAGAACTCTTTCCCGATCGGCCTCTTCCCAATGGATATGCTCTCTCGTAAAATCCAAACGCGCCCTTCGATGGGCTGAGGTAAGAGCTGAGCCTTTTTCCGCAACACGAGGCCTTAAATCATATTCTCTGAATTCTTATTGTCTGAGTGCTAATTTGCACCTCAAGCTGATTTTGAAGGAGGCGAGCGGTTGCAAACCGTTGTCTCAACGAAGAAACTCTCAAGAAACGTTGTTGAATGGCAGTTGTTACCCGTGGTCTACCCTGTCCTGGTCTTCGGACATTCATAGCTGTCTCCCTGAATCGCTGCAACATTCTTTACACACTTGAATGGGAAACACCAAATCTTTCTGTAATTCTTGTGTATGTCCACCCTTCTTCTCGCAAAACTACCGCTTGGGCACATTCCTCTTGGGTCAAATTGCGTGTTTCGCGTTGCATAGCGATCGAGTGTAGAAAATCAAACGAGAGAAAAACTATTGATCCCTTGAATTGATCGCGAACAACTGATTTTAGAATGGGGCCAATACTTTCAAAATCTGATAATATCATCTTTTTTTATTCCTGCTGGAAAAAAAAATCTGTATTGGAGAAAAACGTTGAAAGAGGATAACATATGCATGCATAATTCTGATAATAACAATTATCATTGAGAACACCTTCAGTTGTAGAATAAATTTGAGATTTTCATAATGTGCGTCAATTTTTTTGCGCAGTGTATGTGAGAGTCGTAAAGAGCATATTAGATCTGAATGAATCGGTCTAGCTTGGAAATAATTTTTCATGTGCTTAGAGCAAAAAAAATTCAAAAAATTTGGGAAAGTTTTTCTTCGTGCTTTATCCGTGGATTGCATGGCTACCGGTACTACGAAAAATTGGTAAACCAGTAAATTCAGAAACAAGAGTCTTCAAGCTTCGGAAGTAAGTTTTTCATTTCCCATACATTTTTCGAAAAATATTCAAAAATAATAATATAATAATAAAAAATAAATCAAATTTTAAACAGAGATACAGCTTCTTGAAAATCACAATAAATTACCTACCTATACCTATACAATTCTAACGTGATCTCTACCCGTAACAATGACCCGAAGGAATTTAAAGGTTCAAAGTTATGTAGAACATATTCAACTGCGAATGCAAACTCGAATATCGGAATAAATTTCACGCCTGCTTTCTGCCCAGAAGGGAATTATGAGTAATAATCTGTTTCTACTCTGATGTTATTCATTGCGGCGTGCTTAATTCAGGCGATCAAAGCCGCCGTAGGAACCGAGTGAATTCGGTTTTCTGTCAAACTTCCTCCCAAGAATTCACAACTTTATAATAACTTTCTGAAGTGTTTCTCTTTGATAGTTCATTTCGATCGGGGATGAGAGTGTATTCTCGCGAAACTGTCTGAGGAGAAGCTCCAAATGGGGTGCGCAATTTTAAGGCCATTATAATCGAGTGTCAAGATATCTCATTGCAAAGATCGGGCAAACCACTGACGTAAAGTCAATATGCGGGGTTATTGACGAGAGGTTAATGATCTGACGTTTCGTAAAAAACTAAATGGATTTCAATTCTGGAAATTGATGAGATCGGGGGTCAGTGTTGACTACCACAAAACGAAAAATATAACTGAAAACAATGCTGTAATGGGTGCATTAATTACAGCACTGATTTTAATGCTGTGATGAACTTATTACGGAACTGAAATAGAGAATAGTATATTCTAAAATAAGTTGCAGAATGAGCTCCTATTTCAACACGAATGCGAAATTCGAAAACGCGCTACGAAGAAACGAGTTTTCGATAGCATGAGTGTTGGAATTGCCTCCTGCAACGAGTATAAGATGATATTTTCTCTATTTCAGTAAAGTTTTGTGAAATACTCTCGAAATTCAAATGAAAATTCAGATAAGTGACTTTTGTATTGTATCTTGGCAGTTGTTGTGAATTACGAAATTTGATAGATCACGGAATTTGAATTGATTTGATTTGAAAATTGAGGGCAACGATTACAGAAAGAGGAAGATAGGAAACGACCTTACATCTCTCTAACTAAAATCCGATTTTTGGCTAGTTTCTCACTTTTGACACCTAGAGGTCGCTGAAATTATTATTCAGTAGAGAAAACTATTTAAATAGGCGCGAAATTCGAATTATACTTCTCATAAATTTCCATTAAATTGAGTATTCTTTGTCGAGCTCTCAAAGAAACATCCTGCTCGACAAAACAAAAGCAGGGCTTCATCAAGATGATATTATCCAAATACACATTGTTTCGAATCGAATGAAATACGCGTCATGTGATTGCCGGTATTGGAACACACATGATCTGCTATCTGCGATCTACCAATATCTCTATTTTTTATGTTATTTCTTATGTTCACGTTTTCTGATTTCTAATGGTTAGGAAGTTTCTCCTGTATAAGATTTTCCACAAATACACGGAATATTGTAAATACAATTTCTTGATTTTTGGTTCTCATAATCTCGCCAATTGTTCAGTAGGGATAGATCGAATTTGGATGGATTCATTGAAAAAAGAACTGGTTTCAAGGAATTTTGAAATAAAATAACGATATCAACATTTAGTAATCAATATTTATCCATGTTCATCATATATTGACAAATGTCAATCAAAAAATCAAAATATTGTGACAATTCTACGGATTTGAATGAAATCTAGTAATTGTCTCACGAAGGAGTCTGATTTAGATTCCGAAACGTCACGCTTAAGAGTTCAAAGTGTTTTCTTTTTGTTCATTGTTAGGCAACAATTTCTTCTCGTAAAGTTTTGGCCCATGACAAATTAGTGCTAAAATTTTTACGCAGGGGCATTTCTTTTATTATTCAAAAATTTTTTCTAATTGTTTTAGAGACTGGGAGAGAAAACCCAAATTAAGTTTTCAGGAAAATGCAAAGACCTCCCAGACAATATTTCAATAGGTATCTAAAATGTAGATGTCTATTTGACTATTATCGAGAATCAACAACCTATTTTCGTACTTGATTACTATCAAGGCAAATTTCCGTGAGTAGCTACTATTATATTTGATGGGACGCCCAACAATAACCCTTACGAATCTCTCCATTGTGATGGCTGACAGAGGTAGCAAGGATTAAATATGTCGATTTGTGACGACTATAAAAAATTTATCACTAACTGGTTTTTCGTTTTTTAAATCCCATGATAATTATTTGAAATATTTAAAATAATTTTCATCCTACAAAGTCTATGTTTTGATGAAAATGTCCCCTTTTTCAATATGTATCGATAAGGGGGTCAAAAAAATGATTAGTAACCAGCTGTTTTTTTTTCACGTATTAATTACTTAACACTCATATTGTCCCACAATATGCGTGGTATGTTATCCTGGTTCTGCGCTCAGAAATTTTATATACAACGACACCATTTTTCTAATTATTGATTGTAGGACAAAAATATTACTTAGGGCCAGTTTCATAATCAATTTTAAAGTGCCTTTAATTTTAAAGCTCCTTTAAGTTCAATATTTCGGTTTAATATCACATTTCATTTTCTTAAACCCACTTTATATTTAAAGGCTCAATATCGGGACTTTAGCAGCTAAAGTATCTTTTAGCCCTGAATCTATACATAAATTCCTAACCTCTTGTGTCCAAACTGTCAACTCATTTGAGGTTAGTTATGTTGTGATTTATTTCGAAATCAACTTTCACAACAAGAGATAATGCGGCGAGCACAAGAATATAGTATAATATTTGAATAATAAAAATTGATTGTTTTGAGACAACTAGTTCGAATTCGTCAAGTGAAGAAGATCTATGACATGAACCAATCATAAGAACCAGAAACATTGTGGAATGAGAATACAGAGTATGGAAACGTAGATTTCCAATTTCGAAATGAGACTAAAATTAGACACCATACGGCTTATTATGGTTGCAACTGCAGTGTTACAATTGATATCAATGACATGCTTGACTATCAATAATTTCAAGAAATTGGGTGATAATGAAAAAATTTTCGGTGATGCAGTTAATGGCAAACCTGTTAGAAATTTAATCATTTTTGTTTTCTTATTTCGATTTCTAAATCTAACGATGTTAATCTAAGGCAATGCTCCCTTATTGCTATTTCGTCAGCCGCAATCATAAATTCCATTTTTTTTTAAATTTTCAGTTTGGGATTATTTTTTTCCCTCAAATTTCTAGGTGTATATTTTGAATTTGAACCTGAACGTTATATCCACAAGACATGAAAATAACATAACCTCCTTCAATTTTAAGATGGCTGTAGTTTAATACAACTGCAACTGTCTATTTAAGGTCAAATGAAACGATTTCAGTTACCAACATACAACATTTCACCTTAAGTCTCCTTCACGTAAAGTCCTATTTAATTTCATTATGAAATTGGGTGGACTTTTAGAGTGGGCTATAGCTTAAAGTGCACTTCAACTAAAGTGTACTTTAGGGGTTCATTATGAAACTGGCCCTCAATAGGTTACATATGAAGGTTCAGCTTGATAGTAATTATTTTTACATCAAGGATCTGTACCATTACTCCTAGATACGGGATCACCTTTTTTGAAACACCGTGTATTTAATCATTTTGAGAAGTGTTTTGAATTTCCATTGATGACGCTCTCAATAGCAGTCCTCTCTTCTTGATATTGGATGATGTCAAACACTGTTTTTTATCTCTTTTCACCAGTCTATCAAATTGCCTTATTGACATATTTTTCCCATTTGCAATCAGTCAGATCTAACCTGGTATTCGAAAGTTATTCGGCTGTTGTGGGTCTACCATTACAAGGCAGCGCGGTGAACGGCATAAAATTTTAATTAGTGGCCCCGCCTCGAAAGCTTTGCGTGATCATTTCGCTGTCACGAAAGCGCACGTTACAGAAGGAAATAAATATTCGCATTTTGAATCGGGCCGTTTCCAACTGATGAATCGCGAAAATAAAGCTCCCGACGTTTCCGAAATCACCCTCATTTCCAGGTCTTCCGACTGTTTTGCGAGGGTTCAACGTTACATTTAAACGGACGCCGTTTGATCGAAGGAGTAATTGATTTTTTTGAGTTTACGCATCGGGTTTCTATTCATTGAGAAGAGAAATGACCATTGAAATATTGTATGATGCAACGTCATATAATGAGTTGGTCAGTAGATTGAAAAAGATATTTAACAAACAAAAAAAACAACAAGAAAAATTACAAAACAAATTAATATGCACTAGAAAATAAAAAAATCTTAAGTAGAATGAAATGTATTCTGAAAGGTCAATAAAAATATTACGATAATATAAAGTACGCACAATTATTGATATATTTGGAGTCAGCGTCGGCTGAGGTAGGTTAATTTCAAATATAAATTAGAATTTAAATTGTGAGAATTATTTTTGCTAGCAAATGTTATACAGGGTTCGGACAATGTGTGGAATCAAGTACTGGTTTATCGCTTACTATGTTCCTCGGTCTACACATTGACAAGAATCTTATTTGGAAAGATCACTCAGATCATGTTTGTAAAAAACTTAGTAGAGCGTTTTTTGCTTTGAGACGAATAAAACTTACACTATCAGAAGATTCGATGATCAGTGCGTAATACTCACTTGCGAACACTCACCTCAATTATATTGTTGTACTTTGGGGAGATTGGCCATAGTAATTCAGTCTTTGTTGCGCAGAAGAAAATATTTCGTTTGATTTTTAACTCGAAACCTCCTGTAGATCCTCTTTCATAAAGAAGAAAAAAATGTGTTTTCCATGTATATACAGGGTTATTCACGAATATGGCTCCATAGAATATTTTTAGGAAAGACACAAGATTCAGGAGTGAGATTCTTAAGGTGAGCTTCAAATAAGAAGACAACTTCTCGTATATTTTTTGAAGGTTCTAAAACTTCCGGTTTTTCCAGAAGTGATATCAACATTCGTTTTTCAAATGGGAACACCCACTTTTTATTACATAAATAGATTCTCCATTGAATTCCGAGTCTTTTTTATTCCGAAAGATTGAACTTTCCCGAAAAAATTCTCTTTGGAAGAGGAAATACTAAAAAAAAATCACAAAATTGAACTCTGTCGAAATACAGACAACTTCGAGGTTTTCTTTATTGAAAATTCTCATTTTTGAAAATCTCCGAGAAGAAGGGCTGGTGCTTTTTTTCCGATAGCGTGATTTTCAGAATATGATACAGGAGGTTACAAATTCTTTGTCAAAGTAAGAAGTGAAAAAACATCAAAAATTGGTTTTTTTCAAATCGGAACCCCATTTTTACGAAACATTTTCGAAATTTTCGTCAAAAAACAATATGAGCATACATCCAAGAATGAATATTTTTAGTATATTCAGGAAAAACGATTTCGTCATCAATTTTCAATCTAAATCCGAATATGTTTTTCTCCCGGAAAATAATTAGCGGTGAATTGAAATTTTTGGAAATCTCTGATATCGAGAAAATATGTTATTGACTGCTAAATATTTTCCAGTGAAAATTGAAGACAATTTGAATATCTCGAAAAATATTCATTTGGGGATAAAAGTCTTGGACGTATGCTCCTATTGTTTTTTGACGAAAATTTCGAAAATGCTTCGTAAAAATGGGATTCCAATTTGACAAAAAAACGAATTTTTGATGTTTCGTCACTTCTTACTTTGACAACGAATTTGTGACCTCCTGTACCATATTCTGAAAATCACGCTATCGGAAAAGAAATATCAGCCTTTCTTTTCGGATAATCTCAAAAATGAGAATTCTTAATGGAAAAACCTCGAAGTTGTCTGAATTTCAACAGAGTTCAATTTTGAGATTTTTTTTAGCATTTGCTCATTTAAAGAAAATATTCTCGGGAAAATTAAAACTTTTGGTATCAAAAAGACTCAGAATTCAATGGAGAATCTATGTATGCAATAAAAAATGGGTCTTCCCATTTGAAAAACTTGGAAAAACCGGAAATACTAGAACTAGAAAAAATACGAGAAGTCGTCTTCTTATTTGAAGGTCACCTTCAGAATTTCAATCCTGAATCTTGTGTCTTCTATAGAGCTATATTCGTGAATATATATATATATATATATATATATATATATATATATATATATATATATATTCTTTTGAATAAGAGAGCTAAAATAATACAATAAATGTTGAAACAAAAAGAACCTAAGCTGAGGTAAAAAAAGGAACGGGGTACCACAACTTTC
This sequence comes from Hippodamia convergens, assembly GCA_038502775.1. Classification (NCBI taxonomy): domain Eukaryota; kingdom Metazoa; phylum Arthropoda; class Insecta; order Coleoptera; family Coccinellidae; genus Hippodamia; species Hippodamia convergens. The sequence goes on along the minus strand of CM076608.1, from coordinate 11,411,701 downwards.
TTCGTATGATACTATAGTATCATACGATACTTTCATCACCAGTATCATACGATACTATAGAGCCAGGGGAAAAAACCTCAGCCGAAAAAACCTGTCTCCCCGTGAATAACCCTGTATATTCTTGGCTGCTTATTGTACACTCGTATGAATATTCTCTCATGGAGTTCCACCAATATTACACACGGCATAAGGATTTCAGCATTCATCTATGTATAGTGGAATAGAATATTTGAACCATCTACCTGATAGATTGAAGGTATTGGAGAACAGAAGATTCAAGAATGATATTAAGGCCTTGCTGCTCAAAAAGGGCTTCTACAACAAGCATGAATTATTTCGACATGATCATAAATTAGTGTGCTGTTTTTTCTTTTCTTTTTCAGATTTTCTGCTGAACTTCATGTACAGGGTGATTCACTTATCTTGGTAACCCCAATTTTCTCGAAAACGTGCGAATATTTTTTCATTCTGTGAATGGCGTTTTGAACAAGTCAATGTCGATTTGAGATGCGCATAAAAATCTGCGGAATAAATAAAGACGCCAGGCGTAGCGGCGCTATCAAAAATTTTTTCTCCAGGGACATACCTTTTTTATCATGTCATTCGAAAGGTAATTTCATTCTGAATTTTTTTCGAATACAATTTTTATCCATTTCTAACCGTTAGCGATCTGCAGCGTGTTTTATGTTGATTATATTTCATTTATTTTTTTCTGTATTGTGGTAGTATGCTTTTATTTGGAGACATAGATGTGATTTTGTGATTTGAATTCAAGAAGCCTAGTTTTCTAGTCAATGTGTTCCTTCAAATAAGATAAAATATGTGGCTACAGCAAGATGGGGCTTCATGCCACAACGCTGCCATTGTCAAGAGATATTTAGATCAAGAATTCTAAAATAAATTAATTGAATCCAATGGACCCATCAAATATCGCCAGACCTAACGCTCATGGATTAATTTTTGAGGGGTCCCCTTGAATATATGGTATACCAAACTGATTCTAATAACTTGGACTATTTGAAAATGAAGATAGGAAACGCATGTGCCCAAGTAGACCCTTATATTTTTACCGAAGTAACTTATAATGAAATAGGGGAATGATATAACTTATGTCTGGATCATAATGGCTGGTATATAGAACATATGATTCGAAATGTTTCGTTTGTTATTAAATGAAATGTTTATTGATATAAAATATAATATTCAATGAATAACATAATAGAAAAATAGTTTGTTACAGAGCCTCCGTCATTTTACGAAACAAAATCAAATCTAGGTCATCTAGCCATTATGATCCATACACAAGTTATATCATCTCCCTATTTCATTATGAATCACTTTGGTCAAAATATAAGGGTCCATTCACTCTCGAATTCTTAATCTCAATATCTTTTCACAATGGCAGCGCTATGACATGGAGCCCCATCTTGCTGTATCCACATATTTAATCTTATATAAAAGGGCAGATTGTTTAGAAAACTAGCCTTCTTGAATTCAAGGCATAAAATCATATCTATGTCTCCAAATCAAGGCATACTACCACAATACAAAAAAAAATAAATGGAATAGAATCAACATAAAACACGCTGCAGATCGCCGATGGTTAGAAATTAACAAAAATTGTATTCGAAAAAAAAGTTCAGAATGAAATTATCTTTCGAATGACATGATAAAAGTGGTATGTCCCTAGAGAAAAAATTTTTGATAGCGCCGCGACGCCTGGCGTCTTTATTTATTCCGCAGATTTTTATGCGCATCTCAAGTTGATATTGACTTGTCTAAAACGCGATTCACAGAATCAAAAAATATCCGGACTTTTTCGAGAAAATTGGGGTTACCAAGATAAATGAATCACCCTGTACTTTCTTCACATTTTGTCTTGTTCTTATTTTCATGTTTGTATTGTAAACGATTCCCATATATATATATATTCTTATGAAAAAGAGAGCTAAAATAATACATTAAATGTTGAAACAAAAAGTACCTAAGCTGAGGTAAAAAAAGAACGGGGTATCATAACATTCTTTGTATGATACTATAGAATCATACGATACTATCAACACTACTATCATACGATACTATACAGCCAGGGGAAAAAACCTCAGCCGAAAAAACCTGCCTCCCCGTAAACAAAATAACATAAAATATCAAATATCAGGAAAATCTTGAAAGACATCAGTGTGATCATCTTCATGTTATCCGTCTATGGGCTCGGATGCACAGATTCTTCCCAAAACGACTCGTAATTCTTAACCTGAAATGAAAAAAAGACAAAAGCAGAAAAGAAACGGATTATTCAGAATAAATCGAATGCATTTTGGAAATGCATTTGCTACTTTGAAAAACATCAACATTAAGATTTCTTGGCCAAATAATGTTCGGAGGTTTATAAATATTTATGACAGAAATGTCACAAAATTTGAAAGAAATGAAAAAAAAAACTCCATCAATTTCCATTTTCCGAATCTGTTGAATGTTACGAAACTGATAATTTTTCAACATAACAAGCTAAACTTGTAAAAAATCAATTAATACATAACCTTTCAACTGTCCTCCTTCACGAGGATTTTTTTTCTGTTGCCGTGTGGGTTTCTTGCAGAAGAATCTCTTTGATACCATGTTCATCAGCTAATTTGGAGACGTAATCACACTTTCCTTTCGAAATTCCTTCGATATTCAAATTCAAAATCCACAAATTGTTGCTCTCTGGTCTTGAGGGTTTTTTCAAACCAGATACGACCTTCCAGGTGATGATTTTTCGGCACTTCAGATGTTTGAAGACCGCTACGGGACCCCAATGAAAGGCAATCATCTCCCATAGATAAACCAAACATGTTATAACACAAGAAAACAGAATATTTTTCAGGAGCAAAAACTAAAGACATATTACGAGAATTGTCATTCTGTCAGATTCCCATACAAATGTATCTTGTCTGGAAGGACGAATAAACATTATTATTGTTATTATACATACATGATTAACGAGCAATAATACCTCCCAGAGATGGCTCATCCATTAGGTGTGATTTGTGATGTGTTATCATCACGTGTGCACATTTTTGGTTTTATTGCCCTCTGATTTTCTTTTTCATTATATCCATTGGCGATGAATGCATGCTATGAATATTCGTCCCCCAGAAATTCAGGCATAACAAAAAGTACTATTTCTAAACGAAAATTGCAGACTTTTGTGAAAAATCATGGTTATCAAAAGTAAGATTCATGATTTTGTCGAGAAAAACAATAACAGTTCTTGTCTTCAAATTCCATAGCATAATTGACTGCATTTCTTCGAACGTTATACCATTCGCGTAATACCACGTGTATACCTATCGATCCTTCGAAATCGCACAAAAGACGATAAGATCCCAATTCAATATTCACTGCCCCAATTTCATTTCCGACCGGCGATTATCAAACATTCATACCGAAACGAAGAATCAGACCTATTCAGGAATCCTGCAAAAACTGCGGACTCAAGTGACTATCCATTGTGTGCCGAGCATTAATGCCAGTATTCATGATGTATCAACATTTTACTACTGGAAATAATGGGGCATAATGCGTTATCGAACGATTTCTTGTTAAATTAGTCAGACCAATCGATTCGACATGAATTGAATGCGACACAGACAAAATGAGCTGGATTTGATGTTTAGAGTTGGGGTTTTATGGAAATGGATATTTTCCGGAACAATGTTGGACTCATTAGAAATTGTCACTTTTTTGGGCACTCAAACTAACTTAAGGATAGGCTATTTTGTAGTATGCTAGAAATGAAGAATTCAATCAATAGAAGAAGCGATATTAACAATTAAAACAAAGCCAATTTCGTTTTGACACAGAACTCACGAAATTTAACAACCAAATATTCAAAATGTTTCTCTGCGTTTACATATTTTTCTTTCTTGATATCAGGTAATCAACGCTGAATATTTCAGTAGACAAGTTTTGATCGGAATGGTGCCTGTTGTTATTAAATCCTCAGTTCCGTTTATTGAATGTATTGATCAAAAAATTATTGTTGTTATTGTTATATTTTGTTGTATTCATTGTTTTGTTGAGTTGCTGAACTTTTACTTACAGTATTCGTGGTCCTGTTTCTCATTTTAATGTTGCAAACAGACATTGTTATTCTGCACGAATTTCTACATTCATGCGTTATTTATATTTATCATTCATTGTAGAGTCCTGAGGATGATTCAAAATAAATCGAAACGTCGGCATTTTGTCTAACTGAGTCTCTGGAATCCAGACCAGAGAGAACCCTCTCAAAACTAAGTCGCAATAAGTTGGACGTTGAGCTCACAGATGAATAAATGTTACGGTGAATGCGATAGAAACAGTCAAAAGAAACTGAAATAAGGAATTCATATCTTCGCTTTTACTAGTTCGTAAAAAAATTGTATTTCTATTTAGAATTACGTAACTTACCATTATGATATATGTCCAACACTCCCTAAACTAAGAAGAACTCAGGACAATTGAGTTTTTTGGAAGTAAGGAATAGATCTTTTTTGCTGAGGTTGATTTGGTCATTGAAGAGTTTTTGTATCAGTGGCGTAGCAGAGGGCCCCGAAGACCCCGCAGTGCGGGGGGCCCCGGCACTAAGGGGGCCCCCGAGCCAAACGAAAAGGTTTGAATGGGGCCCCAGTAACTATTGAACTTGCGATATTTTTCTGATGATATAACGAACAAAACCTAAACAATGATGGTACAGTTATATATTATCGAAAACTAGAGGAATATTCCTGAATTATATTTAAAACACATAGAAGGTTAACAGTAATTCGATTCGACATATCCCTCAGTCACACCTGTGCTACCCTATTTTGAAGAGTTTTTTATAGCGTCAAGCATTTCGGTATTTCTCTTTGAAGGTCGCCACATGATCCTTTTATTGGGGGCTCGGCAGCTTATTTCACATGTTGTTCTTCAGGCGGCTTGTATCTTATCTCTTATTGCAGAAATTATTGTCAATTCTCCAATCAGGATATTTTTATGAAGAAGGGGAAAAATATTATGAAATCTTTTTATTTTCATTTCCATTCTAGTAGTGATAGAAACAAGTGTTTGAATACGAAACCACGTTGTGAGTTTGTTTACAATCGACAAAGTTTTCAATGTTTTGACTTTTTTAGTGCCTTTGGTTTCAGGATTACAATTTCATTCAAGGTTAGTTCTAGAATTAATTGCGTAGCTTATTTATCCGTTAAGAAACGTCTCTCGTATTTTTTCATTTCCAATATTAAAAAAAAGAAAAGTTATTGAATGCGCCAATTTGAAACGGCAGTTCGAATGTCTTGAAATTTTTCAGAAATAAGAAAAAATGTCGGATCGAAGAAAAAAATATTTGAGTGGAGCTTGCAGAAGAAAACTTCAGAGAGAAAAAGAAAATGCATTTTCTATGCGACGAAAGGTTTTTTTGATATTTTAATAAGCCAATACCTGAGTCACAATCAATTATTCAGCACAGTGGCGTATCAGAGGTCCCCGGCACTAAAGGGGCCCCCAAGTCAAACGAAGAGCTTCAAATGGGGCCCCAATAATTTCATTCTATTGAATTTGCGAATTCGCTATATTTTTCTGGGATGTAATGAACAAAACTGAAACAATGGATATACAATTATTAATACTCCCGAAAAATAGAGAAATGTTCCTGAATGGTTTAAAAAACATATGAGGTCTTCAATAACTCCATTCGAAATTAGAATTATCACTAAATTAGTTTTTTAATATACCGTCAAGCTTTTCGGGACTCTCTTTGGACATCGTCAAATGATCGTTTTATTAGGCTCGAGATAATCAAGAATTATCTTAGGAATACAATAACGCAAACACGTCTATCAGACTTTTGACCCTACTACAGCTTTGAACAAGAAGTAGACTGAAGCTTGGCCATCGACAAGTTGATAGATATGTTTGAACAGAAAAATTAGCAAAGATTAATGCATTTTTGTTGAATAATTTTTCAACATTTTTATCACATTGATTTCTTTCCAGTTATTTTTATATCAGAATCTAAGTTATTTTGTTTACAAATTTTTGTTATTCAATATATTGAATACATACCCATATATAAATTTTTTATCACATTTTCTTAAATATTTTTCTTTGAAAAACGTCAGGGGAAACTTATCAGAAATAACGTTAAATTATGGAGGGGGCCCCCGACTCAAATCTTGCGGGGGGACCCCCGAAATTTGCGCTACGCCACCTTTGTTTGATTTTTTAAAGAGCTTTACCGATCATTTCTAGAAATTCAAATACGAAGTCTAATTTTTTGCTCACCTCTGTATGCATTTTTCGAAAGAAAATAAACACAAGGTCTTATTTGTTCATATGTTTTCAGGTAGGTATCCGGTTTGGTATGATGACCTCTTCTCCTAGAATTCGATGTAAGTTGTTCGCAAGGGCCTACTGTTATTTCCAGAAGCGTCATCATCATATAGCGACATCGGCAGAATTGATAAATTTCATATCAAAAAATTATGATCAGAATAACTTGGTACAAACCGTGTAACTAGCGCCCTCTGTGAGAGTCAGACATAAAAGCAAATTCATTGGATGTATCAGGTTCCAAAACATATTCGTATGAAATTTCACTACATTGTTGCCAGTAGTTCCGGCAAAATCGTAAAAAATGTGTATGTTTTTTTTCTTCATCAACGCCCTGTATCTTGAATACGGATGGCTTTACGAAAATTTTTTACTGAACAAACCCCTATTATTTATCAATTTTATATCTATCCTAGAGTGGACTACACCTTTTTTTGAAACACCCTGTATTTTCGATATGTCTTTTTGCCGTTTGTATAAAAAAAAACTTATGCTGCAACTTGTGCATCCCATATGTTTCCTATACGTAAATTTACGAGAGAAAACCAATATAAATTCTCGACTGATGCGAACTATTTCATGGAATGTTGCATATTTTTAATAGTGCGAGGCATGAGATAATAATTATCGAATTCATTCCGAATTACTATCTCTTAATATACGAGTAAGAGTAATAATCCGAAATTATTTTCGACCGTTCCGTTTAATTCGAAGGTTATTGCTTCTGAAAAGTACGAAATATTCAATTAAACCTGGAATGAATATTCCCGAGCTGAAAAGTTTCGAAATAAAGTTTCAAATTAACCGTAGGAGTGCGTCGAGAGTTCCTTTGGATGAAAGCCAGGCACCTGTTGGCTGTTTGTTATGGACATTTCTCCGAAGTTCAAGATCTTTCGTTATTTCGAACCCGCATTACCATACTTCGTTTACCCTCAAGAACTTTATTAACTTTTCTGAGAGTCGAATCTCGATTATGAATTTTTTTGAGTTTCTCGTGGTTCAGTGGAACTATTCATTTTTTTCCAATCGGGTATATTTCACGAGACATTTCGATACGAGTAGAAAGTGATGAGTGTTCTGCAAGCTCTATTTTTGAAAGGCAATGATTTCCTAGGTTTTTTGGATGAGAAATCACTGAAAATCTGGTGGTTGACAGAATTTTTTGAAGAAGTCAGGTAGTGAAGTTAAATTAATATAAATTTTTGAAATCTTGAGCAATGGAAACTAAATTTTTGACTCGAGTTCGAATAATGATGAAACATATAATTTTGATTCTTTTGTCGAAAAAAACCGATAGTCTTCGCGAAAAGTATCTACATAAATGCATACAGAGTGATTTAGTATTTAATACTTGGTATTTCCCCCACTTGCGTTAATTCCAGCTCGGCAACGACGGTTCATACTCAAATGAGTGATCTTGAAATGTTCTGATCTAATCCTTCCAAGATTTCTCCGAGTTGGATTCCTAAGTCATTAAGAGTAGCTGGATGATTTTCTGAACTTCTAAGCCTTCTATTGAGATTGTCCCAAACCTGCTCAATCGGATTGAGATCTGGACTTCTTGCTGGCCATTCCATTCGAGAGACTTCAACCTCTTCAAGGTACTCCTGAACGATGCGCGCACGATGGGGTCTGGCATTATCGTCCATAAAAATGGAATTTTCACCAATGTATGAGGCAATGTATGGGGCAAATGGCACTACATGCTCTTCATGAATGTTCCTTATATACTTATCAGCATTCATAGCTCCATTATCAACGAGCACTAGGTCTGTGCGAGCAGTCAAAGATATTCCAACCCATACCATAATCGATCCTCCCCCGAAACCAGTAGTATTCAGGAAATTGCACTGAACATATCTTTTGAGTGGAACGTCTGTATACAAGGGAACGTTGATCACAATGGCAGAGGCAGGATCTAAACTCATCTGTGAAGAGAACTCTTTCCCAATCGGCCTCTTCCCAATGGATATGCTCTCTCGCAAAATCCAAACGCGCCCTTCGATGGGCTGGGGTAAGAGCTGGGCCTCTTGCCGCGACACGAGGCCTTCAATCATACTCTCTGAGGCGATTTCTTATTGTCTGAGTGCTAATTTGCACCCCATGAGTTTGCTCAAGCTGATTTTGAAGGAGGCGAGCGGTTGCAAACCGTTGTCTCAACGAAGAAACTCTCAAGTAACGTTCTTAAATGGCAGTTGTTACCCGTGGCCTACCCTGTCCTGGTCTTCGGACATTCATACCTGTCTCCCTGAATCGCTGCAGCATTCTGGACACACTCGTATGGGAAACTCCAAACCTTTATGCAATTCTTGTGTATGTCCACCCTTCTTCTCGCAAAACTACCGCTTGGGCACATTCCTCTTGGGTCAAATCGCGTGTTTCGCGTTGCATAGCGATCGAGTGTAGAAATTCAAACGAAAGAAAAACTATTGATCACTAGAATTGATCGAGAACAACTGATTTTAGAATGGAGCCAATACATTCAAAATCTGATAATATCATGTTTTTTTATTCCTGCTGGGAAAAAACATCTGTATTGAAGAAAAACGTTGAAAGTGGATAACATGTGCATGCATAAATCTGATAAAAATAATTATCATTGAAAACACCTTCAGTTGTAGAATAAATTTGAGATTTTCATAATGTGCGTTAATTTTTTGCGCAGTGTAGTTTTATTTAGGATCACTTTGGAACCCTCTTTCAGACACCCTGTATGAAATTTCCTCATAAGTTATACAAGCAGCAGCATCATCGTACCTTGTTTCATTCTACAGTTGGAAAAAAAAATAGTTTGCAATAAGGGATTTTGAAGATATAAACACTAATATACCTGTTAAAAATTTTTACAATTAGGCTTTAACTCTACATTCGCTTTTGTGGATGCGCATATTTACCATACATCAAATTAATGTAGAATTGAACGAAGAACTCAAATATGTTTAAATATACAGGGTGTTACTTGAAAATACTTGAAATTACTGCTCGAAAATATACAATTCAAGTTCATGTACTCTACAAGAAAAATGCAAAATCTTGAATCTGGAAAAATTCAATAGAAACACTTACAAAAATAAACCTGTATATCAGCTTTACACAGTTTGCAAGATAACTTTTGAGCGTTATATATTGGTCTGTTGTCATGAATTTATTCTTTATATGTAAACTTTGTGATATGAAAAACAGTTCTGCTAATCATCATTTTTCAATTAGAAAATTACTGAACGATATTTGTGAAAATATTTCATTAATTCAATGAACACTCGTTGAATACTCGTTGAAAAGGCTCATTCTAACACTCGCTCATTCAAAAATTTTGTACTCTTGAAGGAAAATTAATGCCTCCTGCACTTGTATTCTAAATAAATTCGGATCAAATAAGAATTTGTGATTAGTTGCGACATATCGTTGCGAATACGATTTCATCCCTAGATGAATATACAACTCAATGATTGAAATTTCAATCTGAGAAAAAACAGGGTATACATGGGTACCGCTAGAAGAGTATTTTGTTAAGGATGTATTTCTAACGAATTCCTTAATTTCAATGGACGTTTCTACAATGGAAATTACCGTGGGTTAACCTTTCTGTTCTTTAATACCCTGTGTCGACAGCAGATATCATGAAAATAATATTTACTAGAATTCAGTAGGCGTACATCTGATAATGATGGAAAGAAACAGGCAAATAAAATTTTCGAATTCAGTGAAAATCATGTAATTATCTGGATAATGGATTTTTATGAATTTCACCTTATTTATTTGGTTAATTCGCCAGGTTTACCAGTTAAGCATGAATAACTTTTACAGAATGCCTACCCATAATTTCTCCTCTGAGTTGAAAGGAAACATTCCTCGAAAAAAGTGATATTTAAATAATAAAGCTTTGTGCGGTGTTCGTAACTTTTTTTCGTGGGAATGTTCCAAGATATCCAGTGTTATATTCATGAATATTTACGTATATTGTGTATGAATTCCTCAGATTTTTTGCGGAGAACAAAAAATGTGTCTTGTGCTGGAACATTTTCAAATTGCAATCTTTATTCACAGGCTACACAATGTGGTTCGTCTGGAAATTAATGTGCTCAACTTTAAATATAGCAAACACGTGATGATCTTGAAGTAATTAGCCAATGTAACTTGGGAGCGTTTCTGTGGTTTAATGGGATTACTTTTTTATTAGCTGGTTCCAGAAAAATCGAACCAATCGAAACAATCTCTAAATTGGATATCGGAAAAGCAAAATCTGAGAGGTGAGGTGTGTACCTCTAAAAAGACTCTTTGTATTTTTCACGAAATCATTAGGGAATGCTTACTTTCAGATCAGAAAAATCCGATCCGTCGATATACAATGAACTCACCCTTAATGTTTGCGACATAAGGGGGTTCCTTTTTCGACACAATATGCCGTCAAAACTTGCCCCTACAATTTTTTATATTCAGAGGTATGCTTCGAAACGCGGCTACAATCAATTCAAATCAAGTATGAAGTTTTTTAAATTTTTTCGATTTATATTTATTATAGGTATTGGGATTTCGAAATGCACTTTTTCAAACTTTGACATATGAATTGACACTTGTTACTAATGATTGACTGAAACGTCTTACTTCGTGTAACTATAATTGCGCGAAGTAAAATTTTATGTAACTGATGACAACATACAAGATAAGAACATCACTTATGAATTTTCAAATGAAAGAAATGTTAACTCTGCCGTTGTGCAAGCTCCTCCTATTCCATTAGGAATCATTACAATCTTAGCTATTAAGTATTTTTTGGCATCAGCTTTTTACGAAAATTTGACAAAATTTTCATTGATAAGAACATCTTGACTTTTCAGCACTGTAGTCGTCTGATTGCCTTTCAACATACTACGCCACCAGATTTGTGTATTTTTTATGTCAACATTCTTGTTTTGATCTAGTTCGGATCTCATTCAATGTGTCTATAATGTGAATACTTTAAGATCTTTCTCACCCCCAAAATATGAAAGGACGACTTTTTCATAATGTTCATCTTCACTCTTCAGAACTTGAATCACAGATCTATTCTGAATAGCAAAGAACATGGGTACATTTTTGAGAGAACATGTTGCTTCCATACTAATATTATAAATGTGAATGTCCGTGTCTTTGTGTGTTTGTTTGTCTTCTCAGGAACCAGATGACCGATTTTGATGAAACTTTCACTATATTGTAGAGAATTTTTTGGGGGTTTTTCATGTAGGGTTCATCCCTGATGAAATAAGAAAAAATATCGATTTTTCATTAAAAATTCAGCTTCAAGAGATAGAGATAGAGAAACATGGTCAAGGACAATTTTGTAGTGCTCGGAAAGTTCTATAAAAAAGTCCGCGACAGCATATGTCTACTGCCGAAGACAACTCACGATAGCCATTTTTATCATTTTCAATTCAATCCAAAATAATGGTCAATTTGAAGAAGTCTTTCGACTGGCATGGAATGAATCAATATATTATAAAAACGAATGTGACTGTTATCTACGGCATTTATTCCTGATGAAAAATGCTTTTTACAGTATAGTTTTCTAATGGATACTTCGAAAGTTGCAGTAGGATGAACGAGTGTGAATTTGAGCAAGAAGTTATTGAATCTATACGCGACATCGTTTTGTCATGTATTCACGTGCTGTCTCTCCTTCGATACTAGGTTATGAATGTGGGGTTGCGGACCTATCAGTACCGTTTTAAATTAAACTATAACGCGAGTGAATGCGCGGGTATGGGCTTGTGTCTTTATAAAGTTGCATGGGGCAGCCCATACTTTGAGCTGTGTCCTTAATATATTGATTAATTGATAGAATGGAATGAACTAATTGCTCTTGTTCTCTCATCCTAGGAGCCTTATAAATATTTATTCACTACTTGCAACGAAAAAAGAAACATTATGAAATAGTAAGGCAGAGAGGATATCAAATTCGATTTGATGATGTCGATTGTGAATAGTAGGTGTTCCTCATAGTGAAAATATAATTCCAATTTACATTGCCGTCCAGGGGTTTAGCTTCTACTTTAAGAAACAACTAATAATGATAATGCGGAAATTTATGTGGATTATAACGTGGAAATTTGTTACCCTTTCATGTAAAACCTACCAAACGAATCCAGATGAATATTCACAGTAATATAATTTATCTATCAAAATAACACATGGATTACATGTCACCAGTGACAGAATGCGTGCCGCTTACATTTCTTTCTCCCCACCACAAGAGGGCAATTCGTTTAATTTGAAAACGTTCACTTGGTACAATGCCCAAGTAACCAGTGTTGCCAGACGCTCCAACTGAAATGTCAGCTCTTTCTCGAACAGTGTCAATGACTTGACCATGCTAACCCAAGGCTCAAAAACCAAGAACCGAAAAGTGACTTGAACCAGACATATAATAATCAATGAAAAACATTCTCACAATCAATGAGTTGAACAAAAACGAGTTCCTCAAAAGCAAATAATGAACAAATTTTTCGAAAGAAAAAAATCTTCAAGAAACATAAATGTATCAACAACATTGAATACAAACACTTTATTCGCAATATAATTGCAACTCTTTTTTTCTATTAGTTGTTTGAAATTTGTTGATAATGAAAATAACTCAAAACTGAAACGATGACGTTCAAGTTATCTATGAAAGATTCAAAATTGAAAATTCCCAAAATATTGCTTTTCCAGGACAAATTTCCCAGGGACGGGCCGAAGTCAAATTTTTGGGGGGGGGGGGGAAATCCATCGAAAATTTTCCAACTGGACATTAAATTGACCGGAATCCGTTATATATTTTAGTATTATATTTGTTTCGTTAAAAAAACTTCAAAATGATGAAATTCAACAGAGTTAGGAGTATTTTTTCCATCTACCGAACATTCAATTAAGTAGATTTTATGGTGTTTGTTTTATTCATAAAGGGTGTCTTGATGTTACTTGAAACTTTGAGAAACACTTCTTGTTTGTTTCTTCAGTTTCGTAGCTTTTCTTCATTTCGTGGAATCTAGGAGCGAAGACACTGTCACATATATTCATTTCGTGTAATAAATAGTGCAGTGCTGCGCCACTGATGTGATAATGTGCTATGGTTATTAGATTTATTGTTTAACGAATAAAGACAGTTTTAACCCTATCTTCGTCTAATTAATTTCGTTGGCATCCAACAGACATGACTCATTCTCATCAGAGAAAATATTTTTTCTGAAAAATCTATTCTTTTCATTCCATGAAGGAAGAAAATATTGGGAATCAAAGTGATGAGAAAATAAAGTTGATTTTCCATTTGCCCAATATTCAATAATGTGAGTTTCTTTATTTTATAGAATCGTTTTTTTTTGTGAGCAGTACTTTGAAGTATGTTCGAAACTTTGGAACACACTTTTTGTTTCATTCTTTAATTTAGTTCAGTTTCATTATTTGATGTATCTCGAAATTTCAAGCATCATAAAACAAAATATTCTTCACAAAAAGCAGATTCCATAAAATAAAGAAATATACATGATTGAATTTTGGGTAGATTCAAAATATTGAAACTGCTCTTCCCTAACATGGGTTCATTTCACAAAATGATAGGAACAAAATTTTTAGAAAATTTGATTAAAAATGAGCCTCACTTTGCTTATAGATTTTATAAAATAAAGAAAAGCAAAATAACTCCCTAGTTTACACAGAAAATGTGTGTCAAAGTGTGTGTCATAAATCAAGATACTTCTTAAAAAAAAGATTCCCGATTTGGAAGGGAAACGATTTTGACCTAATCACTCATATTAAACAAAATTTCCTAATTTGGGTGGGCGATTTCGAACTCTTTTGCAGCGTTTATTGCAATTAGCGTTTGGAATTGAGGACATATTCGATGTTTTGAAAGATTGTTGTTGAGACTTCCGATATTCTGTGGTCACTACCCATAATTTTCTATCACACTTGTTTTCCTTCGTGTATTTTCTGTTCATAATTTTTTTAAAATTTTTTATAAAGGACCACATAACTCAAACTTCACTTTGAATCTTTTTTGGTTCCTTATTAGAATTTATTTATACATATTGTTTATTAGCAAAACTATAACACAATGTACGAAGAGCGTACCTAATGATGATTCTGCTTATCTGAAACTAACAGCCTAAAATGATAATACAGATGGTTTTTTTATGACACAGTCCATGCGACATAACTGAAAAATTTACAACTGTTGTTGAGGCCGCAACTCTTCCAACACTTGATGGTGAAAATATTGGGTTAAATACCCTTTATTGCTGGCTATACAAATATTGTCAAGTACTGATTGCAAACTTGTTGTTTCTAAATCAGATTCCTTCGTATTTCATAACTCTCTCGGAATGATGTATTTCGACTGCTTTGAAATTTTACCAACTGCTTTGAACTCTTTTCCAACTGTTTTAAAAAATTTTCCCAATGCTTTGAAATTTTGCCAACTACTTTGGAATTTTCTCAACCTTTTTGAAATTTTTTCCAACTGCTTTGAAATTTTTCCAATCGCTTTAAAATTTTTCTAACTGCTCTGGAATTATTCCAACTCATTTGAAAATCTTTCAACTACTTTGAAAATTTACCAACTTCGTTCAATATTGGGGGGGGATACCCCCCACTTCCCCTCCTTGAGCCCGACCATGAAATATTCTGTAAAAGTTCCATAATTTCGGGAAAAATCCCAGTTATTGGCAACGGTACACTTTCTTTTCAGTCCTAACCTTTTTTGCCCTCAAGTAGAGGGGGTTAACGGCTCGGTTTTATTTGGTGACAGGGCACTCCAGGGTTTTATATAACCATTGAGTATTAATATATTTATACTCAATGATATAACTCAGTGGGCCGACCGCTTACCTGCACCAAGCTTAAGACACTGAGATGAGTTGTTAGAGACGCCAAGCTAAAGTCATAATAGTATCAATTTTAATATCCGATTCTGGCAGACGACGTTGCTCGGGACATCTAGTACATATTATTATGATTACGTAGAAATTTACGATGATGTTTATTGCGATTTCAGAAAGCACGTCTTTGTAACAATAGTAACAAAGGTAGTGCGATTGGTGACAACGATTGAGTGCAAAGGATTTTTTTTATAATTCCGTTTTGTATTTCTGCTGTTGTCTGATGCTCCTACAAGAAAGAAGCGTTCAACACCTACATGCAATTATTACGTCTGTATCAAAGCGTCTATATTTAGAACCGTGTGTTTGACATTTCGTTTTGTATTCGGAAACGCGAACATTGATACGACAAATTTCGGTCAATTATTCACGCAATATGACATACGGATGGATGTCTTTGATCACAGAAACGAGTAGCGAGTGGGTGTGAATTTTGAGTAGGGTCCGTGAGTCTGCATTGTCCATCGTTGTCTTTCGGAAATGGAAAGGATGGTTTGGGTTGGTTTCACCCCATTGAAATTTTTAAAGATTCATTTCTTGTCAATGTAAAAATCCTAATATCGAACAATGAAACTACCAAAACAACAAACGGAATCTATGTCAGATTAGCTATCCGATTTGTCATTTCACATTTATGAACACAGGGAAATTGATTTGTTTAGGTTTGAAATTTTATGATGTCAGTTCTTGTTTGAATAAACGAATTGAACTACGATTAACACGTGAATAATCAGCCTCGTTGTGTAATTTTTATCCAAGTGATCTGTGGTATTGGAACACATACACTGTCGAAACCTCTTATGGTGTGGAATTGTTTGTGCTTATACAGGGTGATTCAAAAAAGGTGACCCCCCTGTATGATAGATAGAAAACTTAAAAATTATAGGGGTTTGTTCAGTAAAACAAATTCGTAAAAATTCGTATTCAAGATACAGGGCGTTGAAAAAGAAAAAAATATACACATTTTCTACGATTTTGCCGAAACTACTGGCAACATTGTAAAGAAATTTTAAACGAAGATGTTTTGAAAGATGATACACCCAATTAATGTGTTTTGATGTCTGACTCTTATAGAGGGCGCTAGTTATACGGTTCATACTAAGTTATTTTGAACATAACTTTTTTGATATTAGATTTATCAAGCTAGAATTTTGACTGATCTTAAACGTCATTCAATTTTACATCAGAAAGGTACTCTAAATAAAATTCGATACCGTTTTCGGAATATTTTGAATTTGAAATTATGAAGTAATAATCGATATAAAGTAATGATGAATGTATTGATTGAACAAAAAACACAAGAAAATTAAAAAAGATTGAAAACATTTGAAGTAGGTGTTCAAAAAACAATTAAAGTATCATTTTTCGAAAAAATTCATTAATCTTCTCAACGCTTGGTAGTCAGCTATGAAGTCATTGAAGTGGCGTTAAATTTTGTCCAGCATCAGTTATTATTGGTGGTATTTTGGTGGCTGTCATATTTTTTGACTTGTCGCATGCATTTGACATTATCGACCTCACCTCTTTGAACGCCAAACTATACAATATTGGTTTTAGGGGTACGTTCCTTGAGTGGCTTATGGATTTCCTATTTGGTAGGAAGATATGTGGGAGGGTCCGTGATGCATTGTCTCGTTGCCAGGGCGTGGACATGGGTGTTCCTCAGGGGTCCGTGCAGGGCCCACTGACTTTCATTTTATTCATTAATGATATAACGAATCATATTGACTCGAATATTTGACTCTATTTGCGGATGATGCATCTCTTTTGGTCTCCGCGCGGACCTTTGAGGAACCTTTGAGGTTCATGGTGGAGTTTTATTTGGAAAAATTCAAAACATGGTGTCACTCCAATGGCTTGGTGGTTAATCTTGACCGAGTTTGTACATTTTAACTTACGCAATGAAAACTCACTGCGTATTACTTGCAATAATGCTTGTAAGACCTCAACAAACACTGTCAAGTTTTTGGGTGTATTCTTAGAACATAACCTTAAGTGGGATACCCATATTGACCATGTGAGTAAAAAAATAAATATAGCTAATTATGCTTTATCTTGTATAAAGCATACCTTGCCTTTGAGTGTAGTCCTGAATGTATACTACAGTATGATCCATACTCATCTGTCATACAACGTTGTGCTTTGGGGTAATGCTGTAGACAGCAAGAGAATTCTGATATCACAGAAGCGAGTAAAAAGAAACATTTTTGGTTTACAGCGGTTGGAATCTTGCAAACCTTTTTTTATAAAATTTAGAATTTTAACATTTCCCTGTATATATATTTTAAATGTTCTTTTATATGTGATCAGAAATTCTAATTACTATACATATGAAACCAGATCTTCCGATTCACTGAGAATTCCAAAGCATAGAAGCAGCATATTTGAAATTTCCGTCAAATACCAGGGCATACAGTTTTTTAATCACTTAACTGTAGTGAGACAAAAATTAAATATAAAACTATTCAAAAGGCGTATAAGGGATTTATTGCTCAGCAAGGCTTATTATGCTATTGATGAATTCATACCATTACCACCATGATCTGACATTAATGAGTTTATTATTATTTTCAAAATAGTCGAGTTAGTTCGTTACAGTTTGTGTTTTTTATTTATTTTTTGTTCCCTATGTACTATTTAATTTAACAGTTGTATTCTTTGATATTCATATTGAATTACCTAATACTTGACTTATCCTATACACTTTTGAAGATTATGTCTTCTGGATCAATATACACTATTCTATTCTATTCTATTTCATCATTTTTGAATCAAAATATTCCGAAAACGGTGCACAGTAACGAATTGCATCAGGAGTACCATTTTAGTGTAAAATTGAATGGTGTTTAGGATCACTCAAAATATAACTTAATAAATCTAATATAAAAAAAGTTATGTTCAAAACAACTATGTACGAACCGTGTAACTAGCGCCTTCTATTAGAGTTAGACATCAAAACACATTCATTAGATGTATCAGCTTCCAAAACATATTCGTATGAAATTTCATTACGTTGTTGCCAGTAGTTGGCATAATCGTAAAAATGTGTATATTTTTTTCTTTTTCAACGCCCTGTATCTTGAATACGGATGGCGATACGAAAATTTTTTACTGAACAATCCTTATTATTTTTCAGTTTTCTATCTATCCTAGAGAGGAGGTCAACTTTTTTGGAAACACCCTGGATTTAAAAAATGATGAAAAACAGTGAAACACTTTTTAAATTTAATGCTGCATAAATTCCAATATACTGGATAATTCGCGTAAATCCAGCTCAGTGAGTCTTTTTCATTTTAAGTAGAACGTCCTGTTAATCTTTTAATTTTTTCAAGCTCCTAATCAACCTGATTTCGAAGAACTATATAATATAAGGTGGTTCACAATGAAGTCAAATATTTGCTAGGCTCATAAATTTCGAAAATAGAATTTCATTTCATAAAAAACTTAAGAATATAAGGAATACAATGGAAAATCTTTGATATATCTATGACTCCCTCATCACAAGATATGCACCTAGCAAAACTGGGTCTTCATTGTGAGACACCCTCTTTATATTTTTTATTATGAAAAATAAAAGATAAAATAATGAAATCAATAATAACAATTTCAAAAATATCTTACTATGATAGGTCTCAAGAATACTTGAATTTCATGACGTTATTAACTTTTATACAATAATATAAATGCTCAAAATGAAGTGAAAGATGCCGCATTTCTGTAGTTGTTCTTTCTTTTATATTTGCGAGGCTTGTGAGTTGTGCTGCATAAATTTTCTCGAGTTAACAGAATCAAGATCCATGAGAGTATTGGTAGATTCGGGTGAATTGGGATAATGAACAATATTGCAGATTTCTTTTTTTTTGCCATATGGGTGACTGGACAAATTTATCAAATGATGTAGCTAATTTCAATTAATTCCTATCAACCTTGTCGTGAGTTCAGAAATTTCATCAATCTTCATTATCTGAAGATTACTATTATACATACATAATAAATTATTAATTGTGTCATTCCACAAGGTATTATTTTTATAATAGACGATACATAAGATAGTTCGTTGAAATTAGGTTGTAAAGATTTTTCAAAATTTAACAATATATAGCAATGAACTGTGTTGCACTCTTACAATTTTTTAATATGAGAACCCAAAGAAACACAATTTTTTTATTTTTGTTCTTCATCCAGACGTTGATTTTTTGTTACTTAAGATTTCAAATCATTTTATTGAATGCATGAAAAACTATTCATCCATATTGTGTGGATGAACAGTTTCATTCTCTATCCCTGAATTCGTTCCCCAAACTTCCTATTCGATAGTGTATGCTGAATTATTCTAAGAGATCTAACCTGATTGTGAGAAGAACAAATTATGCAACCCCGCAATTGCAGAGCTTTTCCAATGCAAACGGGCAAACTTCGAAAAATTCAATTACCACTTTTCGGATAAATTGCCACCTCCCTGAACAAATTGCCCACCTCGAATCATCAAAATTTCAATATGTAAATAGGGATTCTCACTCGGAAGTCGAGACCGGGCATTAGCATATACCGTGGAGTCTCAGTGGAAATCCCAGACATCGGAACACAATTTTCTTCGCTGCAGTAAATTGATTCAAAATTTTCTCTAGGGATAATTTTCATGCAGAGTAAATTGTTGTTCATGGTGGTACTACTCAGCTTGCTACTCAGTCTATCCAAGAATATCCTGAAGAATATCCCTGTGAAGTGAGGTTACGACTGTTGTTTATGGTTGATCTCTGCATTTTTCTCGAATTTTTCTAGGGTTTTCTGTCCTAGTCTCTGAAACAAAAATCAATCATAAAAATTTCTGAATAATAGAGAAAGCCTATGAACTAATTTGTCAGGGGTAAATTTATATGCTTGAAAAGCCCAGCAATTTTGGATTTTCGAAAACATTTTAGTTCTTGCTGAATTGTGCTAGGTTTTCGCTGATTTGTGCCATTGAATTTTTTCTTTGATTCTATGTGGTTTTCGAGATATTTCAAAACCCGTAAAATAGGCCAGCCCAGCAGTTCTCGAAAAATTTGATTCCAATGAGTGAAAAAGTTTGTGTTACACACGTTCTGAGTAGGATAGTTCGATTTTTTTGGAAAGTATGTTTGTTTCCCAAAAATCGAAATTGAAAAAAAATTGCCCAGCTCTTCCAATTTTCTTCTAAAAATGAACAGGAAAATTTGTGCTTCATTTGTGCGTTCTTATGCCGTGAATGTTCTCACGAAAATTTGTCAGATATCCCGGCAAATTACGAAAATGAAAAAAAAGTTTCCTCAGCACTTTTTTTTTCCAACTGAAATATTTTCAGAAATTTTGCTACTCAGAGGCAAAGTTATGCCGTAGGTAATTTAGCGAATATTGTTCGAAACTGTGTTACTGAAAGAAAAACCGTTTTTTGTCTTATCTAAACAATAATGTAGTGAGTGTTTAGTATTTTAAAAACCTTAATAAATGTGCTAACTCCTGAAGCAACTTACCAAACTGACGTAGTTCAATCAGTTGAAGTGGGACGAAATATTAATTTGGAATATTTGGTTCGGTAAAAAGTGACATTATTTTTCAAGCTGCAACAATTGGCTCAGAATTGAAGATTTCAGGTTACAGAAGCACTATTCGAGATAACATAGGAAAAATAAAATTTGAAAAAAGTTAAAAATTGTAACAGGAGTTCGAAAATCGTCACAGGTTTTGTATTTTCTCGAATAATACAAAATGCAATATAATTTTCAAAACACACGACTAAGATTCTTTTGAATAATTTTCCTGATGACTACTATGACTCAGCCTCCAACCTAATTCCGGCTTAACGTCGACTTTTGGGACAAAAGCACAAATTTTCAGTACCTATGTGTAGTACTATTATTTTTAGCCCTCAGAATACCATTTTTATGAAAGTGCTGAGGTGTCCCTTCTTCGGATTTTGAGATATGTCGAGAACTACATGAAATTAAGACAAAAATCAACAACACAATACACACTTTTCTGGAAATCCAAAAGTGCTGGGCTAAAAAAAAAATGTTGCCTAACAATGAAAGAGAAATCACTTCAAACTCTTAAACTTCGTAGTTTTTCAGAGTCTATATCATACTCCTTCGTCAGACAAATTCTTAAATTCATAAAAGTCTTCGAAATTTACGAATTTGTCTGACGAAGGAGTCTGATGTCTGATATAGACTTCGAAATATTAAGAAGTTTGAAAGTTCGAAGTGTTTGTTCATTGTGAGGCAACAATTCTTTGAAGAAATTGGCCTTTGACAAATTAGTGCACAAGTTTTACGCAGACTTCCTTCTACTATTGAAAAAAATTTCTTTAATTTTTGTTTCAAAGTCTGGAAAAGACTACTAAAGAATACTTACACACTGATATTTTTCTTATTCAAAATATTCAGTTTTTCACCTTTTACTTGAAAATCGAAAGTAAAGTTTCTGTCGAACATTATCAAGTTAAGATATCTGCTTTTTGAAAAAAAAAATGGTGATTTTTTTCTGAAATATATTTTTCTTGATGATTTCAAACAAAATATACATTACCATCTGAAAAGTTCTCAGATTTCGAATCATAACACATGACAGATAGTTTGGGATATAAAAATATATGTTTCAATCGAATTTTGTGGAAAAAAACTTTAGAAGTCTAAGATAAAAAATCTCAGAACTATGTTATTTGACTTTCTCAGATCAATTTCGGTGTCATAATTTTTTTCGTAAGATAAAAAAATCAAAAATAAATCTATTTTAAATTTCCACAATTTTGACGTTGAATGAAAAAGTGTTATTGATACAACAGAAGATCCTTTTATCACCTACAACTTTTCCATTCAACTTCTTTCCATGGGACTTTTAATTTTGCCGGAAATCGGGAAACAGCCTATCTCCTCAATTTTTAACATCATATCGCCCGTGATTTATTTTCTCTATTTCTGTATCGAAATGAGTTCATAACAATATTAAAAGTTGTGCTGTAATAAATTCATTACAGCATTGGTTTTAGTAATTTTTTTTTTTTTGGTTGTCAGTACTGACCTTCGATCCTATCAATTTTCAAATCAAATAAATTCAAATTCCGTAATTTGTCAAATTTCGTAAGTCACTTCAACTGCCAAGATGCAATATAAAAGTCACTAATCTGAATTTTTGTTTGAAAATCGAGAGCATTTCAGAAAACTTGACTGAAATAGAGAAAATATCGTCTAAAACTCGTGGTAGAAGACATTTTCAACACTCATGCTTTTCGCATTCGTGTTGGAATAGGAGCCATTCTGCAAATTTTTTTAGAATATACTATTCCCTATTTCAGTATCGTAATTTCCAAATCATACTTCACCTTTTTCGGAACACGCTGTATAGTCAACTGTCGCATTTCTCATTTTAGAATTCTGTTTTGCCTTCACAGTGAATATTTATGGAAAATCGGACGTCTGATGGAAAATTCCCTCCAATAATAGCGGACGCTCTTGATTATGAATAAACCGCCGGTGAATAAATTCTACGGTCAAATAGGATTCGTACAATCGCGAAGTTCCGCGTGGCACAGGCATAACGTGCGATAGTTGTATTCGGATCTGATTGATGCTTGTCTCGATTTCTCCCACCGAGGATTTTCCTGAAACGATTCCAGTACCAGTTTCGCGTTGGGAAGTGTGATAGGTACTCGGGAAAACGCGATCCACGTTTTGTGCGTACTTCGTTGTGCGAACGCTACGTTTGGAAAGAGTGCATTATTTTTAGTGGTTCCGTTTGGAATTTGGGTCCAGCAAAGCCGAAAAAAGAAGTTCTTTTCATGTTTGGTGGGGGTTTATAGTGTGCCATGAACCAGTGAAATTTTCCGAGGTAAATATTATTGCTGTTGCATCTGGAAAAACTGCAAGCACTGCGATGGTCGCTTCAGATCAGTAAAATGAGAAAAGTGACAAAAAAAGATGGTGGGATGAAACCAGTTAAAAAAAAGGAGGATATAACAAAAAATAAAAGGAGAAATAAACGAGCCATCCAACGATCTGAGGTTATTAATTGGGCTTTCAGGAGGCAAATATGTAATCAAAAGATCTACAACTTTTGTGCTCCACTCTTTTCACACAACGTTAGATATATAGAATATAGATCGATAGATAGATAGCTTCATTTCCAATTAAATTGGAAATGGTGTCAAAATATTACGATGGAAAAACACAACACAATAATGATCGAAACAAGAATGCAAGAAGAATTAAATTGAATATGAAAAATTCAAATAAGTAGGTTGTTCATTTTTGATATTTATCTTTTGAAAAAAATTTTTACATGAGATTTACTGAAAATTAACTGTTTTGTGTTTCGAACGCACTGTTATTTTCTCGTTCCAAAATATTATTTTTTCATCTTATTCTGACTTCATATCGGAAAAACCAGTAAAATGTTCAATTGAAAAATCTCAAGTGAAAACTTATGTTTTTCAAAAAACCGGGTAGGAAATAATTTTATTCGCTGAAATCTCTTCTTTTCAATGATATATCAATATACAGGATGTCCCAGAAGTCGGCGTCAGGCCGGAATCAGGTAACAGGATGAGTAATAGTGTTCATCATGAAAATATTTAAAAAAACCTAAGTCGACTATTTTTCAAATTATATTGCATTTTCTATTATCCGAGAAAATACACAACCTGTGACAATTCTCCACCACCTGTTGCAAAAATTTTTAAATGTTTTCAAGTTTTATTTTTCCTAAGATATATCGAATAGTGCTTCTGTAAATTTTAATCTTCAGTTCGAAGCCGCTTGAAAACTAATGTCACTTTTTGCCGAACTAAATATTTCAAATTAATATTTCGACCAACTTCAACTGATTATACTGAAAAAAACTTGTACCACATCAGTTTGGCAAGTTGCTGCAGAAGTTAGCAGATTTAATAAGGTTTCTTACTCTATTATTCCTTAAATCAGTTAAAAAACGGTTTTTCTTGAAGAAACCCAGTTTCGAACAAATACTTCGAACACTAAAAATGATTCTTATGCATCCAATACTTTAGGGATCCGGATGAATCGATATTTGAAGAAGGTGGTGACATAAACCAACATAATTTTTTCTAGTTGAACGTAAATCCGAATTGAATGCGACAAGATAGATTTCAATATTGTTTTAACGTGAATATGTGGACTGAAATTCTTAACGGGAGAGCCATGGACATTTTGAGCCAGAAGTCTTTAATGCAGACATTTAAATTTTTCACATAATCAAATTTACTGAAAGATGAGCCACTTTGCATTGGAATATGGTTCCAACAAGATGGCTGCCCAGCGCACTATGCCCTTTCAGTTAGAGAATATCGAAATGAAATGAAGAATATCCGATTAGATGGATAGGACGATCTTGTAAAATCTAGTGGCCAGAATGTTCACCTCATTTGAAACCTTAAATTTTTTTTATTGGGGAGGTATGAAAGAAAAAGGTTATTAAAAAAAAGTCACGTTCTCCAGTAAATTTGACGAATGATTTTGTTAAAAATCGAATGAATTATGTAGCTTCATGTCACCATCTTTTATAAATGTTGATTCTTCCGGATTCTCAAAGTATTGGATGCACTAGAAGTGTTATAGTATTTTAAAAACCTTATTAAATGTGCTAACTTTTGTTGCAACTTGCCAAACTGATGTAGACAATTCTTTTTTCAGTGCAATCAGTTGAAGTTTGTCGAAATATTAATTTCAAATATTTGGTTCGGCAAAAAGTGACATTATTCTACAAGCTACATCAATTGGTTCAGAATTAAAGATTACAGGTTACAGAAGCACTATTCTGCATAACGTAGGAAAAATGAAATTTGAGAAAAGTAAAACATTGTAGCAAAGGTTGTGTATTTTTTCGAATAATAGAAAATAGAATAAAATTCGAAAAATACACGACTAAACTTTTTCGAATATTTTTCTGATAACCAATATGACTCAGCCTGTTACCTGATTCCGGCTTGACGTCGACTTCTGGGACACCCTGTAGATTAATCTGGTACGAAAATGTTTCCAGGAAATGCAAAGAACTTTGATGTGCTTAAAATGCACAAAACTGAATTTCTGTTGAAATGAAATTACGAATCTGTAAAAAATGAAGATTCGAAAAAATATTTGAAAACAGTCAAAAAACACACAAAGTTTCGAGAAAAAGAAATGTTTCTTCTAAGATAGATGAAAACCTTAAACTACGTTATTTGGAATATTTTACATATGGTAAATTCGAACTTTTGCGAAAAAAAGTGGAACGAAAGTTGTACTATCCTTTCATTATCTTCTACTCTGCATTCATGTTTTTTATGTAGGACTTGTAGTTTTGCGGAAAATGGAATGTCTGAATTTCCCGCGATAAATTCAAATTATTTATTCAGTACAGTAATTAGCGCATCTTATTTTTTATTTAATTAATTGAAACATGTTGATAAGCTAACCATCTCTTCTTCAGTATGATTGATGGTGATTTTGTATGCACATTTTATAATGATTATTCGCCACTTGTTGAGAATTGGAATTGCTCGCTGTCTCGTTATGAATTTTTCCTTCAATTTTCGTTATATTCTCTTTTTTAATCATGTGTTTCTTCTTACTATAATTTTTTTGTTTCAGAAATTATCGACCCTCGTTTACTTCAGTTAGTAATAGAATCCAAAAATCGCTAAGTGCCAAATTCTTATGTAGGCGTTGACATGATTAACAGAAATTTCGACTTGATTGTCAGAGCGATATTTATGAACCTTTTCAATTTTCTGAATGACTTCGTTTCAAATGAATTCTGGACTGATTATCCATTTTCTAAAACATACTCAGTTAGAAAAAATTTAAATAATTGAAATGCTCTCAGGTAAATTCTTGCACGAATTCATTGTGTATTATACGATGTGCTCTAAAAAGTTGATGAGCTCCATACATTTCATTTTTCTGCTTCAGTTTTCAATTTTCACCCAATATCAAACTGCTGAGCTGACTTTTTAGGTAGGAGTTCCAAATTTTCTGCTCTTGCAGTCTTTTCTGTATCCACAGGAACAACCAAATCAACAATTTCATTAATTATTTCACTATCGACAAATATATCAAGAAGTCAAGAACCAACAATAAAAATTGGACAAGAACGCAATTCGAATGACAGAGCCGTCTTTATTTGTGAACAAGCATTTGTTAGTAACCATAACGTTGCTTGTCATTCACAACAAGCATTTGATTAGTTGAATCTAAAAATCAATTCATTTTGAAGTTCAATATCATTCCAATTTCGCCTTTGTCATCATCAAAATTGGTCAGTTATACAAAAACATTGTACGATTTTTGGCATCACTCTGAACACTCATACCATAATTGACTATAAATCCACCACTTGAATTTATTTAATTCAAGATCATTCTGCAAATTGATCAGTAAAATTTTATCACATTCGTATTGATTCGTTGAAAAAAAATAAGCGACATTAGGAACTTCCAAAATTAATAAGGTCAATGTGTCTGCGTTCAAAAACGTTCAAATTCGAACATCCTTCACGGAAACTAGTACTTTTACGCATCAGAAAATGTTCTTCACACTTCTCGTAATTCTCATTCTGTCTGGAAATGTAATGAAATATAGAGAGCGTTCCATGCAGAGAAACATAGTTTGGTTAATTAACACTTGGTCTGACAGCTTAATATTAGAGAACTATTCAGGAGTACAGCGTGAATGAACAAAAGTCGATAACTTCAACCCTACAATGTTGTGCCAACGGTGGTATATTCAGTACATTTCATTCCATAGTCAATAAAAAATTCCATTCGATAATTAATTCATGAAATGTAAACACTTGTGATCGTTTGTGGACAAAAATTCCCCCTCAGTAATTATGGTGAGTAAAGTTGCACGATTTTCAGGGAAATGAGTTTGAAAAACCGCCTGATTCTGATTCTAACATAATTATGAAATCATTCGCGTATGAAATATTTTCTTCAATCACCTCTAATCAATTTCTCTCTGACATTTTTGTCTTTCAGTAAATATCTACACCATTTCCAAGTGTAATTCAGAAACCGTCAAGTGTATTTCAGACCAGTCACTTTAATTTCAGAAAACGTCAATTGAATTTAAGATTAGTCAATTGAATTTCAGGAAACATCAAGTGTCTTTCTGATCACTCAATTGAATTTCATTTGATATTTTCTGAAATTCAATTGACAAATCCGAATAACATTTCATATTTTCTGAAAAACAGTTGATTAATCTGAAATACAAGTCATGTTTTCTGAATGTCAATTGACAATATCTGAATTACAATTGGAAATGGTGTAGTTATGGTTGGGTTACCTCTAGGTGGAAACTGCTAGTTATTTGGAAAACGAATCTACTGAAATATGTCGATAATTTTTATTGGAATAATATCGAATTATTACTGTTTCAATGCGATAAGGAACATTGTTTCTCCCGAATTATGGTCGTTTTAAAGCTTTAACTGGTACCTTCGATATTCCCAGAATTAATTCACTCAGAATAAGTCTAGAGTGAAGAATTAATCATTTAGTTCAGACCGAGGTTCAGACAGTAGAATTCTTTTATGAAAATTGAACTCAACTTGGGTATAATGTTCTGCAGGCAATATGCAAAACATGAAGTTGAATACCAAATTTCCAAGTTCTGAATTCATTAATGAAATGAATGAATAGGTAAGTATTTTTGCAAATATCTTATATGACAAGAGATTAGGACAGGGTACAAGGAAATCACTAAATACATAAAAGTGGAAAAATTAAAATAATGTTATTGTAGTTTATGTATATACAGACGTTTTTAGAGAATTGAACCTTTTCGAAATCTGAAAATTGGGATTATGATATTGTTCATTATCTACTGAAAACAAAAATTCTTGAAGCGTGAGCAAAATTGGTGATCACTGAACGAATATATTTTGAGAGATAAAGGAAAATGAATGCAACATTCTAGGTTTTTTTCCAAGAAACTAACAATGACATCAACTGCGTTCCTCTATTTTCTTTTGTTTTCCAGTAGTAGGAGAAAATTCAAATTTGATATTGAAAGAGTTTTTCAGGCTTATTGGCCATAGTATCCAATTCTGCAAATGATAAAAATATAGTGCAAAACATGAGATGATACACTCAAATATCCCAACAAAAAAACATGTATTTCAGAAAGTGTTATCTTGAGTTTGTGGTGGTGTTCCATAGTACATATAATTCAGAAGATAAGGAGTTAGCTTAAAAATAAAAAAACACCATCACACTGTGATATGTAGATACACAGATTGTATTTTTCACAAAAATAGGCTGCTACACTCAAACATTGAAGGACATCTCTCTTAGTGTATGTGTGTGTGTGTGGTATATCGACTGATCACTGTAAACTTGTGGTTTAGTATTCGCGTAAGCTGTAATCCGTTTATTCATCTCGATAACGAAATTTGAAAACAGAAAAGAGATTATTAAGATTATTTTACATTCAGAACAAAAATTTGACGAAGCACAAGGAAATCAAACATTAATATCAAATCGATTGAAAATTGAGCACACCTTTGAAAATTAATCTTCTTTATGTAGAACCTTAAAACCATCCTGAAATCTATATATTTGATCATTATATAAGATAGGCTTAATTGTATCATCTGCTTCGCCACAAAATATTATACTCGTATAACTGTTATGATTTGAATAGCATGCCATTAAGATGTCCATGAGCTGTTATAACACCATTCAGAATAGGTCATATTGTCTTGGGAAGATCGAATCCAGGAACACTATCAAAAAGAATTGTAATTATGTTGAAAATATTGCATGTATTCCATTCAGATTGTCAAATCTCAATTGATTCGAGTCAAGAATTGTATATAAGAAGCGTATAAAATTTTAAACAGACTACTCAAGTTCAAACCCGGTACTACATCCAGAAATATTCGAAAAATATGTTTGATACACTCCAGAGAGAAAAAGTTGTCATTCATTTCTTCTTATAATCTACTTCTCAGGACCACCACTCCGAAGAAGTCATGCGAATGTTTGCCGAAACGTCGGTAACAACTAATCTCGAAGATGATGGAAATAGCACAAATAAGAATCCAACAGTGCTGTATAAGTTACTCGTAAGAAAAGAACATTCCCTAACTCCACATTAATCTTTCATTGGCCTTTGTCAACAACTTACATGGATACACAATGTACGTACCATTTAATTGTAACACTTGAACTGGACATAGGTCGAAAATACGTTCATGTCCTATTGGCGTAGTAAAAATTACAAAACGGATAAGTTGATGACGTGCTTCAATTGCATAAACAATCGACCAAAATTCGATGCGTTTTGACGAATGTTTTTTCTGTATTTCGAGGTGATTTCTGTTTGATTTCATGGTGAATGCGTTTCAATAGAAGCGTAAATATATTTTCATCGCCGCTCCTATTTCCAAACAAACGTGCTGTGCTCTTTGTGAATATTAATTAAATTATCCACGAACCTGTAAAAATTTGTTTAGGAGGGTATTTTCGATTGGGAAAAGTATTTATATTATTTCGTCACCGGATCTCTATTTCTTTTATCATCTCTCAAGAATATTTGGAAGAGGAAATCTCATGAAAATTTCCTACATACCGTAATGTAAACATCAGACGTCCTGGTTAGAAAGAGATCATACTGAGTTGTTATTATTGAAGATGGTTATGAAATTATCTGGAAGTACATACGTGAATGAGCACATAAATCTGGTTTCAAAATACAATACCAAAACAAGGTCTCGATTTTTAGGAGACACCTAATATTGAGATAGCAAATGTCAGTTATCGCACCACACAAAAAAATGAGTTTAGTGCCCTTCATATACTGCTACTCAAGAGTTAGGAATATTGTACTCAATCGTTTTGAAAAGTATGTGATCTTCGAGAAAATCGCTGTAAAATCATTGAAAACTCAATAACAACTTAAATCGATCCAATAAAAATCAGTATGAGACATTTCGTCAATCTGGTCGCCTTTTTTCTGAAGTTTGGTTCTTTGCATATGCTTCATGAATGTTCTTATTTTGAAATGGAGTCAGTTCATCAACGGCTTCGATTTGAAACGAGTTTTCTGAAAATGCCAAGACGTAAATAAACAACACGCTGAGGCTAATAGGGCTGTCGGAATGCTACAGGGTGTCCTAACTCAGGTTGTTGTAGCTGAAAGGCTCCAAGTCAGCCAAAGTGTGATATCTCGACTTTGGAATAGGTTCAGGGAGATAGGTACCGTGTTGAAAAGATCAAGGCTTGGGGAGCGACGAAAAACAACACTTGCTCAGGATCGTTTCATCACCATTTCGGCGAGAAGAAAGCCTACATCCACATGTAGAATGCTACGGAATACTCTTCAAAATGCAGATGGGTTCCAAGCGTCAAAGACTGGAATGGGCAAGGCGACATATACATTGGAACGATCAATGGCGTAGTGTCCTTCTACTGATGAATCCAGATATGGACGATTTTCAGATTCTCGAAGAATGGGGGTAGGGATAATCCCACGCAAACCCCAAATCGTCGCTATGTCCAAGAAGTCCATCTATTTCGACTGGGTAGTGTTAAGGTATGGGTCGGGATATGTTTCAACGGGCGCACAGATCTACACATTTGTTCTGGGAATATGACCGCCTTACACTATAGGAAGCATGTCATTGACAATGTTTTGCCAAATTTTCACGCTGCTATTGGTGAAACTTTAAATTTCTAGACGATAACGTTAGACCGCACCGTTCAGCCATAGTTGAGAAGGCGCGCGAGGAGCTTGATATTCCACATTAACCAATACCTCCCCACTCATCAGACTTAAATTGCATAGAACATGCATGGGATATGCTCCAAAGAAGATTAGATAATCATCAACCGACCCCAGAATCCTTAAATGATCTGAGAGAGATTGTGCCCATTTGTGGAACCAAATTCCCCAAGAAATGTTCAACAACCTCGTGTGTAGTATGCAAGGAAGATGTCAAGCTGTTATTGATGCCCGCGGAGAACATACATCGTATTGATTGTCTCAAAATGCTCGAATTTTCTGGGAATGAAATTTCGTTATTTTTTCGATTTTTCTTGACCACCCTATCCTGTATAAGCTGCAGACCTACAGGCTAAAATTAATTTCATTTTCTGCAACTCGAAATCATATTAATATGAATTTTCATCACAAAATCTCATTCTCACTATATTTTTTTGCAATTTAAGTCAATATCCCTAACTCATGTTGAGTAGTTTATTTGAAGACCACATTTTTATGAAATTGGTCCTGGACAGTGATTTTTATAATTATTCAGATATCTGCAATGAAGACCATCCAGATAGATTATGAAAAATAGAATTTCTAATTTTTCACTGCCAAGAGTTAACTTTGCACTTTGGAGAAGGAAGCAGATGACTGAAATCATCTAGTGACGATGACATATAAACTCTGGATGTTTTTTTGGAGTCACAGAAACACTTGAGTTTCATAAAACTCCCAGAACAACCTACTGAACAACGTATATTGAAGTGACTGCGAACTTTCAGAGATAAATGGAACGCTATTAACTGAACTGTTATATTTTTCATAAGTCTCTTGTTGCTGGAGGTGAAACTTTGGTCGCACAATATACGCCTGAAACAAGAGGCAGTGGCTTCACAACCATTTACCCTAATTCAAAAGTCTAAAACAACCATTTTAGGGACCACAAAGGCATTATATTGATTGAATATTCAGAGAAAAATTATGAACGCAGCAAGGTATTTTATTTGTTTCTCATTTGTAAACGTCAGTTTCCAAAAACACAATATTAATTAAGAAAGTTTATTTTATCAAGTCACTAACTTGTAAAACTGACAGTTAACTTGCAAAATGTTTACAAGTTAGTAGTATTATTCACATTAGAAAATTTTGTTTTATCGTCATATATGTTGAAAATCATGGTACAATTGGCATTTCCAGTAACACAGATTTTTGTTGATGGAAGAGTTGATACTGTTGATGATGAACCATCAGACTCAGAAACTGCTGAACTCGAGGACATTTGTACTCTCCTTACTACCAAATAATTTGCTAGACATTTCGATTTTTTTGTTGACCGAATCATCGACATAACTCATCGCAATTTCGGTGCTCTTCTACCCTCCTGCACGCTTTAGTGCTAAAATATCTCCACCCGAATCCGCAACCATAGTTGCTCCAGTTCTGCGAAAAGAGTGGCCGGTGTATAACTCTGGGTCTTTGAAACCTAAATATTTCGCTATTTGCTTTGGGACACCACCAATAGTGTGTTGGCCAGCATTAAGGGAAATGCACTTTCCATGTCGGTATGTCAAAATAAATCTTAGGCTTTCTGTTCCAGGAGGCCGAAGATTTATTTTCTGTATAACATGCAGGGCTTGAAGCTGCAGCCATCATCGGTTATGGTGAATCTTCTTGTTGTTAAATTGTTTGTTTGCGGCAATGTCACAATAACGTATTTTTCCATATCTTCTGATGAATGATGTCATCTTTAAGGAGAGAATTTCGTCACATCGACAACATCGAAAAATCTCAAATATTGTTACAATTTTCGCCAGCAACCACTGGTCATCAGGAGCATGTAAAAGAAATTGTTCAGCCTTTTCTTCACTTAATACCTTGGCATTTTTTGGCGTATGAAGTTCATTTTTTCGTTTCAGACACGCTATTAAGTTTTTAAATCTGCAAATGACAAATAAACGTCATATTTTCTAATAATTTTTTTAAGGAAAACAAACCTGCGAACTCTGGCATTTTCTTTCATTTCCAAGCAGCCTTTCAGCATAGACCATTTTGCCCATAAAGTATCAGGACTCAATCTAGCTGATAGTTGATTCAAGTAGACCAACAAAACATCTTCAGTTACCCCAATCACACTATTTTTGTTTTGCCATTTTTTGAAGTCGTCGTATTCTCGCTCGTACCTTGAAGCTGATTCTGCAGGTAATAAACTTGATGCTACACTGCTGGCTGCCTCAATAATTTCTTTTGGTACATTCATTTTCGCTTTCGCCAAAACAAATGTAAAGAAAAATAAACAGACATGTTCATGGCAACGCTTTCATAGCTTACGACATTTGCGACAAATAATTGAGATTTTTTTGGAATTTATCTAACCTTTGTACAAATGGGAAACAAACAAAATATAAAACAATACACGCAAGGTAACTAGTTTTACTGGCTCAAGGAGGTTACTGACTCGCCTGCGGCTTGTCAGTTATTTCCTTCATTCGCCAGTGAAAACCCTCTTACCTTGCTAGTAATGTTATATACTATTGCGTCTTCAAAAAATTGAGGAGAGCTATTCAGTATAAAAGAAGGGTAATATCTCCATTCTTAAAGAGTAGTAGTAGATGAACTACTACACAGGCTAACGCAACTTGGCTTCGACTGTGTTCGATTTGCTTATCAAGAAGTCCGAATAATTAAAAGCAAACTCAAAGCCACTCCTTGCGACTATCTAAAAAACACCTCACCTCGAATTGAACTCATCATGTTGAGCTCCTTTCCCATCGAAGAAAATGCGGGAAGGCACGAAGCAAATGGGTAATTCCTTTTTCTGAAATCAACGTACGTTTTTCCACAGATCCATTTGAATACCGGAAAATCAGGGCGTGAATTTTCGTCTGCCACATACATGATGGTGTAATTTGCATTAGCAGTTTCTACTTTATTAGCTGTTTCAACCTCAAATAAGGCAATGATTTCCCTTCAACTGGTTCAAGTATAACGAACCGATATTGGACATGAAAAGCGTGTCTGGCCATGATAACATGTTTCGGTGCATGTTTAGCCTTCAACAGGCTTTGATGAGATGGATGGCATGTCTGCAATTCGACATGTCAACCCTAAATCCAAACAGGGCATGAGATCGATAGCTGGTGCTAATTTACGTGGATTAATTATGAACAAACTAGGCTGTTGCAGGGTCACCTTTTCATACGATTGCCAATCTGGTTCACACAATCTACAGAATGATATTGAAAGAATTCAATTGAAGAAACGCTGCCAAGCTCAACATTCTTTTTTAAAGTACTCATTTTTATGAGCATTCCTGAACAGGATTCGTTGTGGCTTCGTTCAGCCTTCCGCAAGAATCTTTTTTTCTTTACCCAACTCGTTCATTTAAATCTCAAGGAGGCCATCAATGGTTAATGTACTAACATCCATAAAATATTATTAAATAAGGAACAAAAAAATGTTTCCATATTTTGATGTGTTCTTCAACAGGCAGTATCTCAGTGAA
Source organism: Hippodamia convergens (assembly GCA_038502775.1). Taxonomy (NCBI): domain Eukaryota; kingdom Metazoa; phylum Arthropoda; class Insecta; order Coleoptera; family Coccinellidae; genus Hippodamia; species Hippodamia convergens. Next base: position 11,377,241 of record CM076608.1, on the reverse strand, counting down.
AAATGGTTGTATGAGAAATAGAAAAATTAACTTTTGAAGCTTGAAGACTCTAGTTTCTGAATTTATTGGCTTACAATTTTGGGCTAGACCAAGGCAAAGCCTGCATATCCTGTTCATTCAGGTCTAATTTGTTTTTCACCGCTCTCTGAAATGACCATTTGTCTTCGAGATATCCCATTTTCAATGCAAAAGGACCCTTTTTCACTCAGAGCTGATATCTCCGGAACTACTGAAGGTTTAGCAAACCGGGAGTCAGTCTCTTTTTCTGTAGAAAATTTCCTATAAAAATTATTCATGTTTAATCAAGAAAAAAATTGTTTTTCACTCCAAACGGTAATGAAGGGAAAGAGTAAGAAAATGCCATTTTGCCATTTGTCGGTTAACGCATTGTATCTTCTTCAATATTGGAGGGAAAGCTGAGGTTATAAAAAAACTTCACAGCCTTATGTTCCCCAAAGGTCCCCCCAAAACGGTAGATCGATCGGTGTAGCGGTTTTACTGGACCAATCGATTGAAATTTTGAAAGAATTAACGCAACAAGGTTTTCGTTCCTTAAAGTTTACCTCCTCTTTTCAAGAATCATTTATTGATTGTTTTTTTACTTTTAACTCAATTATGAATGTTTTGGAAATTATAAAAAAATTGAAGAAAACTTTTTCAAAAATTTGAAACTGTCTTTTTTTACGATTGGAAAAAAGCTGGTGAATTATGTTCTGAAAATATCGAGAAAAAAATAGAAATTTTCACTGAGAGAAAAATTTTTTCCTCCGATATTTTCGGAACAAAATTCAACTGTTTCTTTTCAATAGTAAAAATAAACCTTTACAAATTTCAGAAATTTTTGAAAAATTTTTCCTGCAAAAAAAAATGAGCGTTAGAATTTTTCCGTTTTCATGAAATACTGTGGAGCTGACGAACCACAGGCTTTCATTTCTTCCAAAAATTACTCACCCAACACTGATAAACACACCCTTAAAGCAATAAGTTTTTGGTCGTCGAATGCTGTGAAGCTGACGAACCACAGGGTCTCATTTCTGAAGAATCATGAACACACGTGCTTGCGCACAAAAAAAGCGTAAATCCGACCGTGGACCCTCCACGTGGTATGTTTCAGGTAACGCTGATGCTGGCAGTAAACCAATAAATAAAATTTTAGTCGTCAGAAAACGAGAAAATAGTTTTTCATTCAAACTTTCCAATTTTTTTTTTTTTAGGAAAGACAAAAAATTTTTCTTAGATTTTTTTTCGATCTTCAAAAAAGACAAAATTACCTTATAACTGAAATACTTAAATGAATAATTTTCAAAAACATTAGCTCAAGTTTAAGGAACACATACCATGTTCCTTTAATTCTTTCAAAATTTCAATCGATTGGTCCAGGAAAACCGCTTCACTGATCGATCTATCGATTTGGGGAGCCTTTGGGGTACATTAGGGTGTAAAGTTTTCCTATAACCTTAGCTTGTCCTCCAATATTAGAGAAGATACAGTCCGTTAACCAACAAATGGCAAAATGGCAGTTTCTTGCTCTTCTTCACACATTACCGTTACAGGTGAAAAAAAATTTCAGAAAATATCAAAAGTATTTCGGATCACTCAATCGAATTTCATTTGATATTTTCTGAAAATCTGAATAACATTTGATGTTTTCTGAAATACAATTGATTTATCTAAAATACAAGTGATGTTTTCTGAATGTCAATTGACGATTTCTGAATTACAATTGGAAATGGTGTAGAATGCTTTAACGAGACAAGTCGAATTCGTGCAGTTATAAGTCCAGGTATCTTATTTCAAAAATAGGTGATTATTTTGGATAACTATATCATCATTATTACTGTGGTGGCGTGCCCTATTCAGTTAATAAGTGGTCGCATTCACTGGACAAAGATTCCGATACCGTGTTGAGTTTGCAGCGCATGTGCCACCGGACGATTCCGCAACAGTTGCACAACTGTTACGTCCGGTGAATGCGACCAATGTTTTCAGCTATGAAATAGTATGTTAACACTTTGAAAAGTACTTCCAAGAAGTTGTTAGATCATGTAGTATATTTCTTTTGTTTTCGGTCGGACCATAAATATTCAGCATGATATCATCCTTTTTCTCATTTGAGTGAAACACCTTGTATAACAGATGTTAATTTAAGTACTGAGTTTCTGAGATTCCTGATTGAGCAACAACTAATTTTGTCCGATGCAAACAATCACTTACTTGTTGTGTTATGCGTGATGTATGCAAAAGATTAATCGTATTCGTCATATCAAACAGAACAAAGGAAACATCAAATTGAAATGTCGAAATCACTTTTACGCAAACACAATAAAAACGATTAAACTCTTACACTAGCTGGATTTGCGGATCTAGAAAAATCCGGCGTTCAAGTTCTCTCAACGTGCCGAGTTCTATTTCTGATTTTATCTTAGACAAATCGAATAATAAATCGGGAGCGATATTTTCGAATGTCCCGAGTGTAATGGCTCCAGAGGCTCATCTGATCCACGTTCAACTGGATGAATGAGATTATAAATATATTAGTAGGAGAGTGGGTTGGAATCGAAGTCGGTAATAGCTCAAAGCGACCCACGAAAGTATCTCGGATATTATTTGTATCGTTACGACTTCGCCGAACTGCTGAGTTATTAAATATTATCGATTTCGAGTGGATCTGGCCACTTGCCACTTGATATGAAATAGGTCTTGTAGACGATAATTGTCCCGAATGGGCCTTCATTTACATCTGGAGGGGTTTCCGATTGAGGGTTGACATTCATTAAACCAAATGGAATTAAATTAGGAGCAGAAATACAAGGTCCGGCGAACGAATAATTTTTTCTACAAGTGCCATTAAAAATGACACTTTTAATGACAGCAAACAATGTTAAAATTGATTGTTTACATAGAAGCGTGTTAAAAATATTTTCAACATTAGTGTTAAAAATATTTTTAGCACTCAATTTTCTTATGATAAAATCAGATGAGAAAAATTCAGCAATTGCAAATTTTTATTATCAATATTTAACAACCATTACTTATGAACATTAATATTAATCGAAAACTAAAACAATTATAAACATTAATGCCCAGTGACGTTAGGGACCTTCGCAACACATGATTAGAATTCTCAGCACCATCAGTACTTGCAGAAACCGGAAGTACAATATTGGATGATGATGATCCAAAATCTGTTGAGGTTGGGATAATTTCTTCAGCAATGACATTTCTATCTGCAATGGAATGATCCACATAGCCTCCGGCTACCGTGGTAGACTTCCATCCACCATGTTTTTTTACATCCGTAATATTTGCTCCTGATTCTGCTAGCAATGAAGCGGAGGATCTTCGAAAACAGTGTCCTGTATGTGGAATTTTCCCAAATATATTAATACCAACTGGATTGGCAGTGCATTTATTATTCATGTATTTCAAGGAAAAACGACTATGTTTGATGACCGAAGGGTGCAGTGCAAAGTACTTATGAAAATAGTCTACATCCTTCCCAATAATACTGAAAGAACGACTGACTTTCGTTTTTGTATCTGGAAGTTGTATAACCAATGATTTATTAGTTATTTCGATGTCTTCAACTGATAAATATCACAATTCTTCACGCCGACAGGCTCCAAATAAAAAAATAAAAAAGTTGCAACCTTAACCATCAAGTATTTCTCATCTGGTGCCTCCTTTATAAACTTTTCAACTTGTTCACGAGTGAGAATTTTCGATTTTTCGGGACGATATCCTTCACTTTTTCGTTTAAAATATGCCATTACCTTAAAATATTTATTTGACTACGTAGGACATGAAATCAGAAAATCCTAAATAAGGGCTGCTTGCCACTACGCTAAATTAGGAACTAATTCATGCTCTTAGTCCTAAATCAGATGCGCACGTATAATAAATTCGAAATTTTATTATGCGCAACTCAAGAAATATTCACTTTAGAAGCATTAATAAATTGGAATACTATCATAATTTTTCCTTGCAGAATCCAACGCAGTCATGAAAAATAGGGTTCTAATTCGAAAAATGAAAGTTATGAGCCAAACTTGATCCCAGTTTCTGATCCAACATTTTGAACACCCCGTGACGAGTTTTTCAAAACTCGTCAAATTAACAGTTTTCGACCTCCCATTTTTCCTCAAATATTTTCTGTATTTCGAAAAATACTCCAACGAATGCAATGATTTTAATAAGAATACACTGAGAGAAATAAATTTGTTTTTATCAATAAAGTATTTATTTCGAGATTATTCATTAACAGACAAATCCACTTATTAATCTTTAATTTATTTATTAACTAACAGATCTTGCCTCTGAAAGAATTCATTCATATATAACGAAATATTTATTTACACGGTATTTGTTAATATTTAATATATTTGGGTATGATGTATTTCATTTAAACTGCAGTTCTCTTCAAATATAAGATATATTAATTGAAAACATATGTTCATTTGGTAATAAACGAACGTTTGGTTTCTATTACTAAATGATTCTGAACTTCCACCACTCCACGATATGTTTACTCAAAATACAGGATTTATTAACAATGAACAAACCGCATTTGACATGTTTCAGTCATCTTGGCTAGTTAACATTGTTCGGTGGTCGGTAGATTCAACTACCCGACTCCTGCCGATAAATCGCGAATGACGCAATCGGATGAAAGGTAAAAATCGAATCATCGATGACCACCGATAGCGAATGAGTTCCCCTTCCAACCCTAACTCCCCAAAGAATTCTTCACGAGCGTCATAGTTCATGAAGAATTAAAACTAACAAACTAACATCGAATTCTGGGAGAGTCGCCAACCGAAGATCAGATGGAACCTTCAACCTTCCCAATGGCACAGTTCGTCACGCATTGGACTAGTAATTCGAGGGTCGCAGGTTCAAATCCTGCACGGACTGGTCATTATTCCAGAATTCAATTCCGCCTGCAAAGCCATTAATTTTCAATTTTGCTCTCAGACGTTAACATTCATTCCTAATTCATGCAGTTTGTTAATTATTACTAAATATATTTATTTCAGTGTAATGCGTCTTTATTCGGTATTATTGAATGTTATTATTCATAAATAAATGTGATATAATATTGAGTGAAGGTGATTTGCGAAAACTTAAATAAATTCTTTATTTCCATGAAAGAAATATTTATTTGTCCATTTGGCCAATAAATGATTTATTAACTTTAACGCATGATCGATAATATCAAGTGAATACTTCTCTCAGTGTACATTCAGAATTGAATACTCTATCAAAATTGAAAACGGAAAAACCGAAGAAAAAATTTTTTGAAATTTTTTTTATTTCCTATATAGCGAAAAGTGGTCAGGCATCAAGAATATTTCATCTCAGTAGATAATGTCGAACACTATCATAGTGGCAAGTATCATAGTGTCTAATAGGCTGTAGAGCTTGATACACCCTGTATATTCTGAAACAAGTTGTAGAGTGCGCTCATATTTCATGAGCCTAATTTTACAGATTACGGAATTTGGATTTGAAAATTTTTAGTATCGCAGGTCAGTATTGACAACCTAATGAGTTTTTTACAGTACTACTTTCAGTATTTTGTTATGACACTGAAATAATTTTGTCTTTGATTGAAATGTCATTTCATATTTATCTTGGGACAAAATCTACATCAACCTGCACCGAGCTGATAATGAATTTAAACCTATTTCATAATATATTTCCTATTAAAAAAATATATATCAAAAATGGGTTGCATAAAAAAATCCTGAACAGAATATTTTCAGTTATTTTTGGAAAAATTATTTTTCATGGAATTTTGCAACATCATGATAATAAGAAAAGTTATAATACTAGACTTGAATTATGAAACATGTAAAATGTTTATATAGGGTGGTCTATGATTTATATTTATATTACCTGGGGAACTACAGGATTGCCAGGTATAAACAGGTATGTCGAAAGCAGGTACATCACTTGTGTGATAATAGAAAAGATTTGATATCAGCCTAACCACTATTTCATTGAAAACACGTTGAGAAAAGATCATCTGCAAAACATTTGTTTCTGATGGAAGTTTCTAGATCCAAAGATTCAAATTTCTACGCGTGAGAAAATGAGCTGCTACAGAGAGGACCGATGTGAGTTTAACGTGTGATCAATAATAAAAGGTCGAATATTACAGTCGTATCTGATGGGACCCTGAATGTAAGACATTTCATACGTTGAGTCCAGTATTAAATTCTCTTATTATCAAGATGTTGCAGAATTTCACGAAAACTTATTTTTCAAAAAATAATTAAAAATATTCTGTTCAGGATTTTTTCCGGCAAACTTTCTTATATATTTTCTAATATAGAAAATTCATTTTGAAGTGGGTTTTATTCTATTATCATCTCGGTGAAGGTCCATGTAGGTTCTGATCTTCTACTATCACTAAAAGAATGCCTCATTTTTTTCATTAGAGCGGCAAAATGGCGGCCATTCTTAAAACTATTTAGTCTACAAGGACAATTTTGTTATCATATTGTAGGACAGTCACTACTTCGAAAGCGCCCTGAAAAAGTTCTTTCATGATTTAGGCCTTCACCAAAATTTTTAGAAAAAAAACGGTTTTTTTCGATTTATTGACATACAGTAGGATCCGCTTATAATGACATCGAGGGGAAATGAAAAATACATCATAATAACCGGAAGTCACACAAAGCGGAATTTCAGCAAAATTGATGGTTTTTTCTTGCATTCAATTTAAGAAAAAAACGAGAAATTCAGATTTTGCTTTATTGAAAAAATGAAAAAAAGCTTCTCTTACAAGAAAAAAACTAATTATGAAGAACTTCTTCATTTTTTAGAAGAATAATCTGAAATTTTAGTTTGCGTTTTTTTTTTCGACTTGAAATAATAGCTTCTTACACCATTGTATAACTTAGAAATCGCTTCAATGGAGGTCATTTTGTCCACAAAACACCAATAATCTCTTCAAGGATCTGGATTATAATAAAAAGCATGTCGTCACGCGTATGTCTCGCATCGTATCAAACCTAATCGCATTAAAAAGGGTAGGGTGGCTTCAGAAAACGATCGAGCGGTCACTATAACCGGAAAAATTTTCGAAAAATCATGTTGTTGTATCTGAAATCATGTCATTGTAAGCGACATGTCATTATAAGCGAAGTCATTATATCCGGACCCTATTGTAAGGAGTTTTGAATGAAACCAAACTTAACACTGCATTTGCGTCATTATAAGCGGTTGGTCAGTACTTATAGTCGGCGTCATAATAAACGGATTCTACTGTAGTTGCGTTCAACACTCGGTGTCACATACTTGGATTATTCATTAGGTAAACAGCATTAAAAAGTCTACAAAAAAACATACTCTCATAATACCCATACTTACTGGATTATACCACATTCAAATCGAAATCTAAACTAACATAACCGTTTTGTTTTCCCTGAAGTCTGTTCTGTTTTATTACATCCAACTTAAAGCCATAAATCACATGTGTATAATTCAATTTAGAATGTATACTAATTACGAGTATATGCCCGACATCCTTTAAGATGAAATCCAAGAGATGTTGAACAAAACCCTAAAAGCACCATAACTTTCGCTCACTATTTCACTTAGGTACGTGAGATATGGAGCGTGTGTTCCGACAAACTTTGGACCAAGATGTCCCGCACAAGAAACAAGATTCATGCGTACATTGTTAACCCAAGAAAGATCTGGTGGCTTTGAACTAATTCACTCAAAACTTTTCGCTTTCATAAATTTCGAGTTAGTGGTTTTCCCGATTTTTTCTGCACGTTGTTATGATTCCGGAAGTTTCTGCACAAAATCAGTTCCTCCTGTTTGACGTCTGGACTTCAGTTCACTCAGCAACCTTCTATCATCGCCACAATCAGTTTTCATTGGCGATGAGATATTTTTCATGAATATTTATTGTTTTCTCATTTCATCTCCGAGGTTTACGTTCGAGCAATTTATTTCCGAATTCATCTTGTTCAATGTTGATGTTGTCGGGAACTGGGTCAGAACTGAACAATTCCGTACGGAACCGAAGGTATAATCCAGGCTGTGAACCTTTCAAGCCCTGTGTTCTTTTTATATGGCGTAACAATTGCAGAATAAATTATGCAATCGGTGCTCACGTTTTCCGTTACGTTATTTTAGCCACAGCTCAGAGGGATGTCGAAAAAAAATTTATTTGTTTCTCATTTGTAAACGTCAGTTTCCAAAAACACAATATTAATCAAGAAAGTTTATTTTATCAAGTCACTAACTTGTAAAACTGAGTACAAGTTAGTAGTATTATTCACATTAGAAAATTTTGTTTTATCGTCATATATATTGAAAATCATGGTACAATTGTTATTTCCAGTACCACAGATTTTTTATGATGGAAGAGTTGATACTGATGATGATGAACCATCTGTTGACTCGGAAACTGCTGAACTCGAGGACTGCAGAACATCTGTACTCTCCTTACTACCAAATAATTTGTTAGACATTTCGATTTTTTTGTTGACCGAATCATCGACATGACTCATCGCAATTTCGGTACTCTTCCACCCTCCTGCACGCTTTAGTGCTAAAATATCTCCACCCGAATCCGCAACCATAGTGGCTCCAGTTCTGCGAAAAGAGTGGCCGGTGTATAACTCTGGGTATTTTAAACCTAAATATTTCGGTATTTGCTTTTGGACACCACCAATAGTGTGCTGGCCAGCATTAGGGGAAATGCACTTTGTATGTCAAAAAAAATCTTAGGCTTTCTGTTCCAGGAGGCCGAAGATTTACATATTTTCTGTATAACATGCAGGGCTTGAAGCTGCAGCCATCATCGGTTATGGTGAATCTTCTTGTTGTTAAATTTTTTGTTTGCCGCAATGTCACAATAACGTATTTTTCGATATCTTCTACATCATTCATGTTTAAGGAGAGAATTTCGTCATATCGACAACATCCAAAAATCCCAAATATTGTTACAACATTCGCCAGCAACCACTGGTCATCAGGAGCATGTGAAAGAAATTGTTCAGCCTCTTCTTTACTCAATACCTTGGCCTTTTTGGCATATAACGCTCATTTTAGGTAATAGCGTTTCAGAAACGCTATTACCTTTTGAAATCTGCGAATGACAACTAAACGTCATATTTTTCAATAAATTTTTTAAGGAAAACAAACCTGCGAACAGGGGTATTTTCTTTCATTTCCAAGCAGCTTTTTAGCATAGAACATTTTGCCCATTGAAGATAAGGGCTGAATCTAGCTGATAGTTGATTCAAGTAGACCAACAAAACATCTTCAGTTACCTCAATTACACTTTTTTTGTTTTGCCACTTTTCGAAATCGTCGTAATCTCGCTCGTACCTTGAAGCTGAATTTGCAGGTAATAAACTTGATGCTACACTGCTGGCTGCCTCAATAATTTCTTTTGGTATATTCATGTTCGCTTTCGATAAAACAAATGTAAAGAAAAATGAACAGACATGTTCATGGCAACGCTTCCATAGCTTACGACATTTGCGACAAATTATTGAGATTTTTTTGGAATTTATCTAATGTTTTCACAAATGAGAAATAAATAAAATATAAAACGATACACGCAAGGTAACGGGTTTTGCTGGCTCAAGAAGGTAACTGACTCGCCTGCGGCTCGTCAGTTATATCCTCCATTCGCCAGTAAAAACCCTCTTACCTTGCTAGTAATGTTATCTACTATTTTCTTGGCTCCCATTCTTCTTTTACCTCTCCATCAACCAGGATATCCACTTTGAAACATACCTTTATTTTTTTTAATAATTTTATCTTCATCCCTACACCGATTTTTTCTAAAAAATATTCAATAATGTCTGAACATTTGTTACTAGTGTAAACACATGACAGTTACAGAGGTGGAAAAATTGATTTTTCAGATTTCGACATATTAAGTAACGCTTTTCAGAACGTATTGACGTTATGAGAAGTATAATAATTAATAGTTGCACAAAGTAAAATATTATGCATCTGGTGTACTGGTGAGAAAAAAGGATTTCACAATCAGTGCCAAAGAATATTCCATTTATTGAAGATGAGAAGATAAATTATGAATTAATGGTTATAAGTTTTGGCAAAACAATTTTTGCAATTGTCGAGGCAATTGTTTAAATTAATTCCCGACGACGATCGTATCTCATGGCTCGTATTGGCTGTTATTTGGGAAGTGTTTTTTCATTTTAAAATATCACCCACACTGTCAGCCAATAAAGTGGCAGACCTTCTTCTGAAGCAGTGGTAAGTATACAGGGTTATTCACGAATATGGCTCTATTGAATATTTTTAGGAAAGACACAAGATTCAGGATTAAAATTCTAAAGGTGAGCTTCGAGTGAGAAGACGACTTCTCGTATATTTTTTGAAGGTTCTAGGACTTCCAGTTTTTCCGGAAGTGATATCAACTTTCGTTTTTCAAATGGGAAGACCCATTTTTTTATTACATAAACAGATTCTCCATCGAATTCTGCGTCTTTTTGATTCCAAAATTTTGAATTTTCTCGAGAAAATTTTATTCAAATGAGAAAATACGAGAACAAAATTTCAAAATAGAACTCTGTTGAAATACTGACAACTTCGAGGTTTATTCATTGAAAATTTTCATTTTCGAGAATCTCCGAGAAGAAAGGCTTCTTTTCTGATAGCGTGATTTTCAGAATATGATACAGGAGGTCACAAATTCTTTGTCGAAGTTAGAGTTTCAATCTCATGCTAAATGTGTTTTTCTACTGGAAAATAATTAGCGGTGAAGTGAAATTTTTGGATATCTCTGTTATCGAGAAAATATTTTCTCTATTTCAGACGAGTTAAATTCGTGAACTATCATCTGTAACGCAAGAGCAACAATTTGTTTAGAGTTCTCAATGTGAGTATTAGTGAAGTCAACGTGAAAAATTCTCAGGAATGCAGAAAAAAAATGAATAATGTGTAATAATTTTTATTGCTTTTGAAAGAATAATTATTAGAATATGTAACAATTTCATTACTGAAAATTCAAATTTCCCTACCATGACAAAAAAGACATTCTCCAGAATTGAGAATTTGCGGAAATTATCCTGAGCTTCAATTAAAAAATAGAGAAAAACTTAACTCGTCTGAACTATAAGAAAATATTTTCTCGATAACAGAGATTGCTAAAAATTTCACTTGACCGCTAGTTATTTTCCAGTAGAAAAACACTTTCGGAGTGAGATTGAAATTGAAGACAAAATCAATTTTCCTGAATATCTCGAAAAATATTCATTTTAGGATAAAAGTCTTGGACGTATGCTTCTATAAGTTTTTTGACGAAGATTTCGAAAACGCTTCGAAAAATGGGGTTCCAATTCGAAAAAAATGTTTTTCGATGTTTCGTCACTTCTAACTTTGACAAAGGATTTGTGACCTCCTATATCATATTCTGAAATTCACGCTATTGTAGAAGAATCATCAGCCTTTCTTCTCGGAGGTTCCCAAAAATGAATGATTATGGTTTGAAGAGAATTTTCTCGGGAAAATTCAAACTTTTGGAATCAAAAAGACTTACAATTCAATGGGAATCTATTTATGCAATAAAAAATGGGTCTTCCCATTTGAAAAACGAAAGTTGATGTCACTTCCGGTTAGATTCGACCAACCCTTTCGATTCTAGTTGTGGACCTTCCTTCAATATCATTTTCAGTGTATATTAGTACTTAATTTTTAGCTTATATACTCGTCGGTTTTTTTCTCACACATCGAAGCATTTTTTCAGAGCCATGACAATTTGGGCATGCTTCTGTGCATTGTGTTTCATCCATCCAGTTTCACAGCCACTCCAACTTTTTTGTGAAAGCAGATGGATATTTTGAAATAAGATTTTTTGAAATTGCACATTTGGCTGCTTTTTTCATATTTAATCAGAGTGAGGTGAAAAATATATGAGATAAAAAAACTACAGGGTTGCTAAGACATGTTTTTACTTTTCATGAACCGAAAATAAGTTGAGAAAATGACAAAAATTAAAAACCAAAAGGTAGTTTATTCAGATTTTTTACACAAATTCAGAAAATTTATGGGAAAAGTGTAATGAAAAAGATAGCAAATAAATTGTCTCTGACACTTAAAAAGTAAATCGCTCCGATTTGTTTCATATCGCCCGTTATCTATTTTTCCTTTAAATTTTGTTATATGATCTTCATTTTCCAATGGATTTCATCGTGTTGGGTACTTTTTAATGTTTCAAATGTTTTTGCTGTGATTTTCCGAATTGTGGATCCTTGGTTGCGAGTATATTCTCTCTCTTCAATTATAATCGCTGTACTCATAGCATAAATTATGCGACAACGCTGCTTCATGTAGGTTGCTGTAGTCCGGAAATTCCCAAATCCTCGCTTTAATCGTGACTAAACAATAATACGAACGGAATTAATCGGACATCGAACAGCCATAAAACCTCGTTTTCTAAAACAATGAGCAATCTATCGCCTATAATCGAATGGATATGGAAATTCAACACCGGCAAGTATATTTATGACCTGAACACGACAGCACACAGCACACCAATTGCTCCTGAGTTAATGACGATGTGTAGTCCTAATATTTGTCCTGGCGATTCACCGAATCCAAGAGCATGGGAAACAACGTGACCTAATTTTCATAATTAATTGACTCCACCTCTGGATTGCACCCATTCTTTGGAAATCAGAGGTCAGATGCCTCGATTGATTAACTTCCTTGAAAGAAGTTTGAATAAAGCATTGTGTTTTTGAAGGAGTAGAGATTCCTTCTCTCGAATTAACAGTATTCAATCTCTGACTTAATGAGCTGGTAGACATTCAAAAATGTTGCAGGTTTTACACAAAGGATGGATATTTCCCCTTTTTTTTCCGAGTTGATTTCTTGGGAAGGGTCCTTGAAACTGTTTGGGATTTCCAACCGCATTCTTTGAAATATAATGAATCAAAATTTTCAAACAATTATTGAAATGCTCTCATGTAAGTTAATAATTAAAACTTCGAACTATCAGAACATATAACGTTCAATTTTGATTTTTTCAATGTCAGTTCTTTTTTCGATAAATCCGTTAATTTTATAATTTGAACTTTGTTTTTACGTTCACATTTTCGTAAGGTTTAGGATTTGTTTGTTCAGAATTCCAATAATTTTTTGTTGCAGTATCAGTTTTTGTGCGGAATTCCGAATTGTGTCAGTTTCTCTGCATGGACTTGAATATGAGGAGATTCAATAAATTAAGATAATCTTGTCGATTTCCTGGGTATTTCTGATAATCATTTAAATTTTGGTTAGATATTTTCCTGCCTTGACATGGCTGTCCCGATGAGATTTGTTGGATATTAATTATCTGCGAGGGAATTCAGGGTATAGAAATAAATGAAGATGAAATCAAATAAATGAACGTTGACAGAAACCAAATAACAAAATGAGTCAATCTGGAAAGTTCACCATTTTGTCTGAAGAAGGTGTCTGATGCGGTCTTCGAAATGTTACTTGTTTTATAGTTATTGTTCGTTTATTGCCAGGCAACAATATTTTTCAGTTGATTTCAGTGCCAAAATGAACGTAGAGACATTTCTATCAGTTGGAAAATTTCAATTGACTTCGATTCAAAGACAGGGTATGACAACCTGAAAAAGGTAAGAAAAAACAAATCGCACCTTTGCTTAAAAAGTGACACAACTCAAAATCAAAAGTCAAAAATATTGAAATGCTAAATATTTTCTAATTAATTGGAAACATGAAATAGAATCCAATTTTGATATGTAGGTATATATATGATATATGGAGGATTCACTGATGTGGGTAAAAATTCTCCATGATTTAATCTTGGCTCGTTTTCTGATCTTATTCATAGCATAAACCGAAAAAAGTTAATTTTGAGTTGTGTCACTTTTGTAGCAAGGGTGCGAAATGTCAAACTGGAATATTCACGATTCTCAAGATTTCACGTTCTTTCATTCAGAGTCTGATATATTCTTCAAAATATGAGTTGTGTTAATAGTTCGTAGTAAACCTTTTACTACTGATTTGCTTTTAACAGATCAGATCAAGAATCTTCTTAGGTACATTTACATTAATCAGAAATTTTTTAATTGAATGACTGGTATTGAGAACTCAAATAATTTTACGAAAATCAGAATCGTCCAAAAAATTCGGTCGATACCAAATATGGATATTCTTGAGATATCAAAAAAAGTTACAATTTGGTCGTTTTCATATGTTATACATAAAACTTAAAGTTTGTTAGGTTTCACGCAGAGGCCTTTCTTCCAATATTTAAAAATTTTTTAATCATTTTTTTTCCAGGAACTGGGAGAGAAAAGTCAAATAACATTTTCACGATAATGCAAAGACCTCCCAGAAAATATTTCAATAGATATAGGGTGATTTTGACTCAATGACTTGTACATGTACAGGGTGTACCAAGTTCGACGGCCTATTAGACGTTTCTGGAGAACTGGACCTATTTGAAATCTGAAAATTGGAATTATGTTATTGTTTGACATTATCTACCGATCTAAAATATTCTTGGAGCCTGACCACTTTCAGTTATACAGGGAGGAAAAAAAATTTTCAAAATTTTTTTTTCTGGTTTCGAATTCGATAGAGTATGCAATTCTGAATAAATTCGTACTCAAATCATTGCATTCATCAAAATACTTTCCAAAATATCGAGAAAAAACTGAAGAAAAAAGGGACATTTTCAGAATTTTGAATAACCCGTCACAGGGTGTTCCAAATGTTGGTTCAAAAATTGGAATCAAGATTGGCTCATAACTTTTGTTTTTTAAATTAGAACCCATTTTTTTATGATTGCGTTGGATTCTGCGAAGAAAAATGAAGATAATGTTCTAACGTGTTGATGCTCCTACAATCAATAATTCTTGAGTTATTTAGGATTTTCTGATTTTATGTCGTGCGTAGCGTCAAATTCATTAAATCTATTCCATATCAACAATAATGAATGAATTCAGAAAAGAGGTAGTCACTAGTGAGTTATTCGAAAAATTCATCTGCTATGACCCAGGTCATGAAACAGATTCTATAAATTTGACGGTACGTGCGACAAGAAATCAGGATCATCATCATGTTGGAACATTGTCATCATTTTTCTTTGCACAATTCAACGCAAATATGAAAAAATATGGTTCTAATTTTAAAAACGAAAGTTATGGGCCAATCTTGATTCTAATTTTCAACCAACATTTGAACACCCTGTGACGATTTTTTCAGAATTCTGAAAATGAACAATATTTCCACAGTCTTTTCCTTCAAAAAGGTGAAAACAATTTATGCTTGCGATATCTAGGTTAGGAATATCAAACATAATACCGAATACCCATATCTCCCTTTTTTCTTCAGTTTTTTCTCGGTATTTTGAAAAGTATTTTGACGAATGCAAGGACTTGAGTACGAATGTATTCAGAATTGAATACTCTACCAAATTCGAAAACAAAAATAAAATATTTGAAATTTTTTTTACTCTCCCTGTATAACTGAAAGTGGTCAGGCTCCAAGAAGATTTTAGATCGGTAGATAATGTCAAACAATAACATAATTCGAATTTTCAGATTTTAAATAGGTCCAGTTCTCCAGAAACGCCTAATAGGCCGTCGAACTTGGTGCACCCTGTATTTTATTAGGAAATTCCTGTTATCAAGCGAAACACTTTCTGTTTCTAATATTTTGTTCGTTTCGATTCGGTTGAAAAAACACAGGGTTTTTCCTCCAATATTTCGACAGATCTATCGCATGCAGGATTTTTTAAGTCTATTCGAGTATCATAGCATTAAAAAAATCAAACTCGAAAATATCGAGTAAAGTGTATTTCTAAATCTTTTAGATGTTTTTCGATAAATTTTCTAGATGTTCCTTCGACCAATTCTCGACTCTCATTCAGAGTTATGGCTTTGCCATAAAGACGACATTAGAAACTCTAATTAGATACCCATAACTCAAAAATTTTTATACCACTTAGTACATTTCCTCCTATTGTATTCCACTATGTCCTATATTGAGGCGAAAAAATCGTTTGATTTCTAGATCGCACCGATGGTAACAAGGGTTATTCAAAATATGATCAGCTTCTCATGTCATGTCATATTATGTATTTCAATAAAAATCGAAGACGCCATAAAAATGCTTATTTATTGTTAACAAAATGGCGAAGGCGCCGGTTAGAAATGTTCTACATATTCGTGAATGAGGAATGTTCACAGGTATGCAAAATCGATCGAAACTTCGTCACAGTATAATCTATATGTATATGAAATCACTAGTTTTTGTTTCAGTCGAAAAGACCTAATAGTTCGGATTTTACAACCCCGTGAATGTTCAATTCCTCGCGGCGATGTAACGTCATACTACATCCGGAAATCGCACTCCGTGAGACGAAAGGCCCTTATATTGGACCCGGCTACGTACTGAACCTCGCAAGTCGTTGGATGTAAAGTGACGGATCCATCGAACTCATGTTTATAACTCGATATCTCGGGCGCTATTTGAAGTATTCAAATAATTTTTGGACACAATATTTTCATTTTCTACGGAGAATAGGAATATGTAGAAATCGAAAAATGTGAACATTCCTCATTCAGTCAGATATTCTTGGATGACCGTGCCTTGATTTATCGCAGAAGAGCCATTATGATGCTGGCCGCTCTCTTCCTATGACAAGACGTAAAAATAAACATTTAAACTTTCATCAATTCATGAAAAAATTTGAATTGTAGACCTTCTACAAATTGGGGGAATCCTCTCATATGATTCCTACTGAAAGCTCTTATTGAATTCAAGAAGAATTATGAGAATTCAATTCTATGGAGAAAAAGAACCAACACTTATTCAATAAGTATTGTGGATCGATAAGAAAGTTGCTTCTACCCTAATTGTTTAATTGTTTTTTGTACCTAGACTAGAAAGTTATAAATCTGGAAACAAATTGCCGATGTTTTTTCTCAAACTCAAACTTCAATCCGACAGAGTGGTAAAAGTTCTCGAATACATGCAATCCAAGTTCACCCCTACAAACTTCAACGAATTAACTAAACTGTATTCAAATTAGAGCGCATTCAAAGTTCAAACTATATCGTCCGTTCAGCTTCCATTAAAAATTATTCTTATCTACAGATGCGAGTTCCAAACAGACTATTCATAACATTCAGGAACTCCGGCAACTCCCGTGGTTAGTTCAACTGTATCTTGAAGCCGAAACCGTGTTGCAATACAAGTCGTATGCTGAAAATCGTAACTTAAATTGAGCAGTCTCCTGCATATCGTCCCCTCCCCTCCCAGGATGGAGCGAAATAGTTTTTAATTAATTTCGTGCAAAGCTACCATTGCCGGACGTTATTGGAAAATAGAAGTGCATTAGGTTGAAATTATCGTTACTTTAATGAGAATGTTTGAATATGAGATTGTTTCCTGCGATAGCAGAAAGTTTAAAAATCGGGATATAACGAGATTGTGTTCACCTAATAACTTGAAAGTGCTTCTTACTGAGATTATATTTGACCTTTCAGGCGTATAACCGGTATATACATAATTCAATGAGGTGCCTTTTCTGACTGAATCTCGATCGAATATCTGAAGCCGTATCGAAAATATCCAGCATATTGTTTATTTGGGGGTGAATATTTAATTCCCTTTATCCCGAAATCAAAGTATATATGGTGAGTTTTTGACTTGTACATATACAGGGTATACGAAGTTCGACGGCCTATCAGGCGTTTCTGGAGAAATGGACCTATTTGAAATGTGAAAATTGGGATTATGATATTGTTTGAAACCATCAACCGAGCTGAAATATTCTTGCAACCTGACCACTTTCAGTTATACAGGAAATGAAAAAAAGTTTTATTCAATTGTGAATACATTCGTATTCGAATCGTTGGATTCGTCATATTACTTTCCAAAATATCGAGAAAAAACTGAAGAAAAAAGGGAGATAAGAGAATTCGGTAATATGTTTGTTATTTCTAATCTAGATATCTTAAGCACAAACCGTTTTCACATTTTTGTAGTCCAAGAGAATGGAAATATTGTACATTTTTAGAATTTTGAAAAACTCGTCACTAGTTGTCCCAAATGTTGGGTCAAAAATTGGGATCAAGATAACTTTCGTTTTTCAAATAAGAACCCTATTTTTTTTTAAGATTTCGTTGGATTGTACGAAGAAAAATGATGTTAATGTCCCAACATGATAATGCTCCTAAAAATAATAATTCTTGATTTATTCAAGATTTCCTGTCATATATCGTCAAATTCATAGAATCTGTTTTCATATCAACAATGACCATGGTCATAGAAGATTAATTATTCCAATAACTCACTAGTGACACACCTCTTTTCTGAATTCATTTATCATTGTTGATATGGAACACATTTCATGAATTTGACGCTACGTACGTCATAAAATAAAAAAATCCTAAAGAACCCAAGAATTATCAATTTTAGGACCATCAAAATGTTAGATCATTATCATAATTTTTCTTCGCAGAATCCGACGCAATCATAAAAAAAAGAATTATAATTTGAAAAACGAAAGTTATGAGCCAATTTTAATCCAAATTTTTGACCCACCCATTTGGAACAACCTGTGACAATTAAAAAAAAATATTTTCACAATATTCGACTTCAAAAATGTGAAAACGTCTTGTGCTTAAGATTTAGAATTGGAACAACAAACATGATACCGAATACTCTTACCTCCTTTTTTTTTCAGTTTTTTTTGTTGATATTTTGAAAACTATTTTGACGAATGTAACGATTTAAATACGAATGTATCCAGAATTGCATATCAAATCCCAAAACAAAAAACAAAAAATTTTCTGAAATTTCTTTTTCACTGCCTGTATAACTGAAAGTGGTAAGGCTCCAAAAATATTTTAACTCGGTAGATAATGTCACATAATAACATAATCCTAAATTTGAGATTTCGAATAGGTCCAGTTCTCCAGAAACGCCTAATAGGCCATCGAACTTTGTATTTTAACCGTAGATTCCTGAGATAAAAAAAAAACACTTTTCTTCTTACCATTTCTTCCGATTCGGCCTAGATGAAAAGATAAAACCATTTCAAATTTTCATAATGAGCTATGCCACTCCTGAAAATCATTGATATCAGCCTACCAACTTGTGAATAATAAGCCACTGTACAATAAAAACAAGTGTCAACTTACTTTTTCAATTATTTTCGAGGAAAAATAAAGTACGATTATGTTAGTTCTAAATAATAACCGAATTTATACTATCTACCTACCTACAAAGAATACTTCTTACAAATTTCATTGGCGACAAATGATGAATATTCTCCCCTTGAAGAATGTATTCTAACCAGTAAATGGTGGATATGCAAAAATTTTATTTCACTCATGAAAAAATAATTTTGGGCCTGTTTGCTACCAGGGAAAACAACAGACAGAACCGATTCGGAGTAAATATGTGAGCAGGCATGGTGAACCATCTTTCGATATGACCACGAAAATTTTAGGGTGAGTGTAGAGGAATAACTGAACTTTCTGCGAAATTATTTGGAAACGTATTGGAGGACGTGCCACTTATTATTGTGCAAAATATGTGGCTACAGCAAGATGATGCTTCTTATCATAATTCCAGAGTTGCTATTGAATGACTCAATAGAAATTTACACAGCATATGGATATAAGATAGGGCGATACGGTCCAGTGACACGGCTTCAATGAGCATCGGAATCCATGAAATTTTTTTTCTATGTGGTTTCATGAAACAACTTGTTAACGGCAGTGTTGTGAATAATGTGGCCGAATATTGATCGCGTGTATAAAGTGCATGTTTAGATTCGAATGGTGGTGCCAGAAACATAAACAAGATTATTTTTGGGTGGAGCATTCACTATGGCTTTTAATGAAAGCGGGAAGTTAGGGGTAATAGAGAACAATCCATTTTGAAAAAATTTAACTCTCCTGAAGCCTTAGATATTTCGAAAGAGATGTGTAAATTTGCTTGAATAAATGGGGATTAAATTGAAGAAGTTGAGGTGAGTTTATTAATATGTTTCCATTTCCAAAGTCTGCTGTTTCCTTTTCCATACATAACCTTATCCTTTCAGAAAATGAATTCTCGGATTTATTCGTGCTGATTTCCACTTGACAATGTAGCAAATATTGAGTTCTGGTCATATTTCCGACACAGTTACATTCAGCGAAGGTACCCAATTTATTGAATTTCTCAAAAATTATTTTTCTTTCAGCATGGAATTGGGTAATCGTAAACGGCGCATACTTTTATATTCTAAAATGAATAAATATTCATTTCATCATAAAAAATTCACTGTTTACAATTATACTTTTTGAGTTTCTGGTTGATTCAAGGAATGTTATGCTTATAATTGAGAAACTGGCGCATGTTGGTGGAATTTTGTGTTAGGGATAGATATTTACCATTCATGAAAAACAATATTCCGAAAATCATTATATTTGATAGAATGGTTTGCGAAATATATCTGAAAATTAAATTTTCTCATGGATTTTGAACAGCTGTATCTTTTCAACCAAGACTAATCGGGGAAAATGGTAGATGAAAAAAGTGTTTCTTTTGACCCCAAGAATCTATGGTTTAAATATATGTAGCAAATATTGAGTTCTGGTCATATTTCCGACACAGTTACATTCAGCGAAGGTACCCAATTTATTGAATTTCTCAAAAATTATTTTTCTTTCAGCATGGAATTGGGTAATCGTAAACGGCGCATACTTTTATATTCTAAAATGAATAAATATTCATTTCATCATAAAAAATTCACTGTTTACAATTATACTTTTTGAGTTTCTGGTTGATTCAAGGAATGTTATGCTTATAATTGAGAAACTGGCGCATGTTGGTGGAATTTTGTGTTAGGGATAGATATTTACCATTCATGAAAAACAATATTCCGAAAATCATTATATTTGATAGAATGGTTTGCGAAATATATCTGAAAATTAAATTTCCTCATGGATTTTGAACAGCTGTATCTTTTCAACCAAGACTAATCGGGGAAAATGGTAGATGAAAAAAGTGTTTCTTTTGACCCCAAGAATCTATGGTTTAAATATATGTATAAGTCAAAGACACACTCTGTTTAAATAGAATGAAAGCAGAGTACATATATTCAAAACATCAGAATGAATATCCTCTACGAAGGTGTTTTCCTTATTTAGGTGTAGGGCCTGCTCCAGAGGGCCAATCGTAGCTGCAGAACGAGAGTTTAATTAACCATCGATGTGGAAATTTTGTGTTTGCCCGCATTCATCTCAATTTTCGCTCTCACATTTGTATACCTATTTATTCTGAGGTGACTAAATTGATGTCGAAATTTCAATTAAAAGTTCCCTTCGGATCAATTCAGAGAGGGGATTATAACACCTGGACAAAATACCAAACTTCGACGTGTTCACGTTTGGATGCTTTCATTTCGGATTGAACGAATTCTGATCTCAGCAATAGTCGGTTTGGAATAATCTAAATTGAGCTTTCAGATCCTATATTCATTGAATTCCGTTATGATTGACATTCGTTTCGAGGAATGCAATTAAGTAAAACGATGTATTGTTGGAATGAATGATTTTTTTGATTGAGAAACAGTCGCTCACACCTGAATGTACCTTACCTTTAAAAGAAGTCTCACACATATTCACAACAACAAAAAGTGGACAATGGAAAATGATACAAGAGTTTCATATCTCATGAAATAAATCAATATTCCTGCAGTGAGTTGTGCACTTACTTTGAGGGTCCTGAAAATCTTTGTGAAATGCTTCCTAGAAAGTCGAATGATGTTGAAATGAGTGAGATTCAAAAATTCAATATAGGTTTATGTCATGTCCTCTTTCCTCGAGAAACATAAATTGCTCTCTAGTTGGGTGCCATAGGGCGATTTTGAAATTTTGGCCAATTATTACAATTCGCTGAAACTGAAACTTCCTCAATATTGTGACTATACGGGCTCGAAACCATAGTGTACTAAGAAATTTTTCAGAAGAAGTTTCTTAGGCAATCTCAAAATATACACTGCGCAAAAAAATTAACGCACATTCTGAAAATCTCAATTTTAACGAGAGTTAACTCTACATTGACTATATAACTTATTTTTCATGTTCTCTCGGGAACTTTTTGAATGAAACAATACACATTAAATGGAAGAAAAATTTAGGATTTCATCGAAACTTATGTGAAAGAAGAGAAATGAACAATTTTCAAAATGCTGATAAGTGATTTAATACTTGGTATTTCCACCCCTTGCGTTAATTACAGCTCGGCAACGACGCTTCATACCCAAAATGAGTGATATAATCCTTCCCAGATTTCTCCGAGTCGGATTCCTAAGTCATTAAGCCAATACATTCAAAATCTGATAATATCTTTTTTTTATTCCTGCCAGGAAAAAAACATCTGTATTGAAGAAAAATGTTGAAAGTGGATAACATATACATGCATAATTCTGATAAAAATAATTATCATTGAGAACACCTTCAGTTGTAGAATAAATTTGAGATTTCCATAATGTGCGTTAATTATTTTGCGCAGTGTATTTTGTTCTTATATACCATCTTCTTCAGGGCTCATTACTTAAATTATTACTACTTGTTTATTACCTCCAGGTCAAGGTCTACAGCTGATCATAATATTTGATATGATGGCATTTTGAGCATGCTTGTCAAGAATTTAACGTCTGAATTAAGACATTAGTCAATTGCTTTTCTGAATAAATCCGTTTCTGTTTCATGGAATTTATATTTTTTAGCAACAAATCCATATGAAATTGTTGTTCTTAGATAAGATTTAATGAGACGAAACCGAACTTATTGTAGATAATTGACCAATTCCTTATTCAGATGTAGAATTCTTGACCCGCAAGCTCAAAATGCATCATATCCAGTATTATGATCAGGCATAGGCAGTGATCTGTGATCTGAACAAGTGGTGAGTTCATAATTATCGTCTATGAAAAGTGCAGAAAACAAAGATGATGGTATTCAGGACAAATATTGATCAATTTTTTGAAACATTATTATCAGAGCAGTTTCAGCAATAACAAAAGACCAAAAATCAAACTGGATGGCGCATTTAGCACTAGCAGCCACAAATATTGCAAAATATTGGTATTCCCTGAGAACAGGTTTTATAAGAAATACTATCGGATTGGAAGCAGTCATGTCATGTTTGATCGAAAATAGGATACGGTGTTTCTTTTGGTCAAGATCAATAGGAGGTAATCGAATATTTAAACTTCAGGAAGATGTCTTTGAATTATATTCAATACAAATCAAACCGACACTTGTATGAGTATATTGATAGACCTCATAAATTTATAGGTATGAGTTCAATTCGGTTAACCATGAACTAGAATAAAAGCTAAACTCCAAGTACCGCCCCTTGTACGACAGGCTATACCCACACTCTTTGGTTTTTTAATTCAGCGATGCATTCAAATATCCTTCATGACCCTGATCTCGTAAAGTCTAAGATGAATATTAAAAAAAAAGAAACTGACATTCAATCCTTTCCTTCTCCTGAGGGTAACAAGAATCCCTACAAGAACCATCGAAATCTGGCCACCCTCTACAATCAGAATAAAATTTCCAGTTCGTGCACCTTCAAAACGAAGTAAAGTTACGGTCGGCGGTATAAAAAATTTCAGATTGATTAGATTGATACGGGCAAATTTGGTCGTATCCCTAGGGGGAAAGCAAGCAATGAGGGAGAAATTTTATACTGTACGCTGAACGTTGAAGTACTTATTCCCCTGATATGAGGTCCGCGACACACCAATCTTCTTGAAAGCTCCATTCGAGTTAAACGGACGACCTGATTCCTGAGATAGCTCTTGAACAATCTCCCGATATCTTTCCTGCAACTGACATAGATGGCTATTGAATCCGAAATCAGACAGGTATACATGATATTTGAAAGAATTCCTGATGTTATTATTCAGCTTGTAGCTCGCGAATATATGGGAATTCATGGCTTCGAGGCAAACAAAGCTATGCAGTTGGTTCGATATGGTTTACATTGAACTCTCGTTCATAAATAATGTAAATATATTTGAATATGGAAATAATTGCAGTGCCTGCAATTGTACCAATATAATATGGTCAGTGGGAATGATTCAAGGGATGGAAAGGAAAAGAAACACTTTCAAACCGACCATGTTACTTCTTTCATCTATACATGCTTTTTCTCTGTAAGCTACGAATCTGTAGCGTACGATTGATCTGTAATTTATCTATGGATCTGTATGTGACTGACTTACAGATTCGTGAATAATGACATTCTGGAAGTTTTTCTGCAACTCTCGTATTAGAAGTGTCAATTTTGAACTACTTTCTAATAAGATCGTAACTACTTCGTAATAAGATCACTTCGTAATAAGATCATAAAATAGAATTTATTTTCCTATCATTTTGGCTCGTAAGTATTGATTATTGGATATATTTATGTTCAATTCGTGTTCATTACAACGAGAAAGAGAAATTTACCACCGAAGTACAAAGATGAATCACAAAAGTAGTTGAGTTTAATAGAGTAATTTATATTCTGTGACTAAAACAAATCATTCAACATAACCTCACAATATACCTTTCGATATGTTTCCGATCACCTGTAAGCTACAGATTTATAGAAAGCGTCGAGAATCGTAATTGTCCTGTAAACTTATGAAAAGTTACAGATTCGCTTACAGATGAAAGCAGAATACCGCCATAACTCTATTATATTTGATAGATCGTCATATACCTTTCGATAGTTTCACCTTTAATTTTCCTAATTGTCTTCCATTCAGTGATACATTATTTTTATCATTTTTATTTTTCAGTTAGTACGAGACATGGCCTACTCAATCTCTTGTTACCAGCATACCAGCAACGTGTCTAGTAGCACGCGTAGATATAGAAAGGATACGGTTTTCTTGTGCAATTCGCACTATTTTCGATATAATTCCGAAGCTCCACAAGATTACAATCAGAATGAAAATTACTTTACTTTCTGAAGCTAATAAAATAGGTGAATGAACAGCAAAAGAGGAAAAAAAGTCACATATATACCTGTCACCTAATAACCACTTGAAATTAGAAATGGATACGTTAACTTCGATTCTCAAATTACTCAAGATATTAAACCCCGATAATATTTTCGGAAATTCCCCTTCAGAATTCATATTGTAGAACTGAACAAAGTCATTTTTTCAACTTTGGAAAAGGAGTTGAAAATTGCCTTGTCTTTGAAATGACAACAAAAGTCGGAAAATCGAACTGATCATGTTTGTCCAAATCGGTGTAAACATTGTCATAATGGACACTAATTTTTGTCTCCGTTCCTCAGGATCAATTCATTTCGGAGTAACTGAAGACGCCATGTAACTCCGTCCAAACTACACTGTCATCGTTGACCTCGAAACTACTTTCTCTATGAATTGCTGTAAGCCATTTTCTTCTCCTCGCGGTATCTTTCGGAATTCTAAATACCAAAACTTTCTGATTAGTAGATTTCTATAGTTGCTTTTGCAACCGGGCATGAAGCATAGTACCCGAATCGAAGATTTTCAAATGAAATTTCAATAAATATTAAAATGAGGAAACTTCCTGTTGATAATCCTTCCAGAAATGAACACTGAAAGTCGAAAAATTCAATCACAAACCCGATACATACTGATATCTATTGAAATATTGTTTGGGAGGTCTCTGCATTTTCCTGAAAACTTAATTTGGGTTTTCTCTCCCATTCTCTGAAACAGGAAACAATTAGAAATTTTTTTTAATAATATGAGAAAGGCCCCTGCGTAAAAATTTGAGCACTAATTTGTCAGGGGCCAAAGCTTCACGAGAAGAAATTGTTGCCTAACAATGAACAAAAAGAAAACACTTTGAACTCTTAAGGAGTCTAAATCGTGACAATTTTTTGATTTTGAGTTATTGTCTGACGAAGGAGTCTGATTTGGACTGTTTTCTTCTTATTCATTGTTAGGCAACAATTTCTTCTCGTGAAGTTCTGGCCTCTGACAAATTAGTGTTCAAATTTTTACGCAGGGGCCTTTCTCATATTATTAAAAAATTTTTCTAATTGTTTCTTGTTTCAGAGACTGGGAGAAAAAACCCAATACCTACTGTTCTTGCAACTGCAATACTTATTTTCATTTCATTTATTGATTGAAAAACCTATCACACGAACACGAAAAATACACAAAACTTTTTACACGTTTCCCGGTCGAATCTCTGATGCGAACTATCACATGTTACGCTTCAAAACAGAACTGCAAGTGCAAAGTCGTAACACTCTGAGCCTGGTAAAACCCCATGTGGGGGTTCCGGCAACGTCGCATTTTAAAGCAACATTCTGGCCTGTTAAATATCGTAGGCCGCGTACGAGATTTTTATTTTTGGCTATTCGATATTGTCCTTGATATTATCTCAGTTGTATTCCCATTTTAATTTTTCAGAAGTTTTCAATAATTCCGAAACGATTCTAATAGAACAGTTGTAGCATAGTTGTTCCTAGATTGATATCTCTTATCGAGTGTTTTTCCTAGAGTGATACAACTTTGAATTGGCAGTTCCGTTTTATTTTACAACCTATTCAACTTTTTGTTTTGTTGGGTTTGACGTTTTTTCATGAATAGACTTACACCAAAGAAAAACTAGTGCAAGTTGTTGAAATTTTTCATCAAACTAATGGTTCTGTTCATCAAACTCATCGTTTTTTTCGTACATTTCATGGTGTACATAATCGCTCTTTCGAGAGCGATTTTAACTTTTTACACCAAATTCAGTCTTTTTGATAATAGGAACTCTGTTTGACTGAAGTTGGTACAAAAAGGTTCCATATTTCTTCGAATTACCCTCTCCAAAGGACGATTATGTACACTATAAAATATCAACCAAAAACATGTTCATGTAAAATATTGCCAAGAAGAGGCCGTATTTCTAATATTGTCCAAAAGATATCAGATCTTATGTAGAGCCAAGCCTTATGGTCCCTATACACGATCCGGCGGCCTGCAGTCCCAGGACTGTCGATTTGAACTGACAGTCAAGGTCTGTAGCGCACTACACACGATACAGTTCAATCGTGTTGTTAATTGAAAAACAAAAATCGAAAATGAGATTATGGACTAAAGAATGGTTGTTGAGACGTGATAAACTATCGCATATGAATTCATTAGGAGAACAATGCAAAAGAGTCTACTGTTGCATTTTCATCAATAGTTTTGTAAAAGTTCACAAGTTTTTCATAGGCGCTATTCTTTGTTCGCCTATTAGAATGTTCGCCTATTCGAATTTATTTTACATTTAACAATCTATTTTGGCTGTAAAAGATCGAAAATTTTGGAAGTTCTGAACTGTCGATGGGATCTGAAGGAATTGCTCTACACACGGCAGTTATCGGGATTTATCGATTATCTGTGCATGTGTAGTGATAACAAAACTGTAGATCTCAGTTCCTGCAGTCCCGGACTACAGTTCGCCGGTGCGTATATATATATATATACTTTTACTCTCCAGTCTTCAACTCCACAAGTTCTATTTCACAAACTCTATGCCTTGGTCAAAATAAGTTACTTGGCAGTTTGTCTTTCGCCACGTGAGCGTAAGGTGAAAAAATCATTCGATGCTCATAACTTTTCTGTTAAACAATAGTTCTTATAGTTACGAAACGGCCAAGTCACTTATTTTTAACAAGGCATGGAGTTTGTGAAGTAAGAACTTATGAAGATGAAGAGTGTAGAGTTAGGCTAGGCTCTACATGAGATCTGATAACTTTTTGACAATGTGAATGAATGTAACCTGTTCTTTCAAGCTCTTCGGCCGTCGTCGTGGATTAGTTCTCGACGTTTCGCCAGTTCGAGTGTCTGGCATCTTCAGGAGTTATATTTCAGGAGATGTTCTCACTGGACTGAGCTACCTGAGGCAATTCAATGTGAATGAAAATTGTTATCGGAGTGTTTTGTGAGAATCATAAATTATACCTGATAAATTATGTTATTTCCATCCCAAAGAGTAATTTTCCAATGAATCTAATTGATTATTTGAAAAAAAAAATTGAACAGCATCGATTACCAAATTAAGTAAAGTGAATAAAATAGTGGAAAATAGGTTTGCACAATCTGCAAACATGATAGTCTGTTGGCGAATGCGTAAAATAGGCATTCAAGGTCACTTTTCGATTCTGCTATTATGCAGGCTTACCCATTCCTACCAATCAACATTTTTTAACCCTGTTTTTTGGGAGAGTGGAAGTGAAAACCCCTCATAAATAAAATTTATAGAACTTTAAAATATCAGCCAATTCGACCGGCAGTCAATCAAAGTTTTTATGTAGGTTGGCAGTATCTGAGCTTCTAAAGGAGAGGAAGTGAAAGTACTCTTTGGTTTAATCATTTCAGCTTAAACATTACGGAACCAGCGCCGAGTTAAAAGCATCTGACTTTCAAATAACACGGTAAGATTTCGTCGTGAAATTTCATGAAATTATATGAAAACATCAGCGGTCGAAGTTTTCCTGAAAGGCCTAAATGTAATTGAAAATCAGCGGGATGAGTTGAATGAAAAATAATTTGGAGTGACTCCGTTGAGCCATTCGACTTCTGTTGTATCCACTTTCGTTGGAAATTGATTAAAATAAAATTTGCGTGAGTAAAATTCATTCTGCTGGAGAATGTTGATTATGCAGGGATGCTACACGAATTCAAATAGCCCGGGAGATGGTTTAACAAGAAGAAAAGACGTAGTCAAATAGTGGTTAATCTGCGCGACAGAAGATCCAAAGTTTCAAAAGTTCCTTTTTCACAATTTCTTTTCTACTAGAACTTGAAGAGTATCTGGTGTATTAGTCACTAATTTTCCAGTACAATCTTTTTATCGCATCACTTAGAGCATTTGGTCAGCATTGCGGCCATCTTCAGGGAGTTAAAACAATATATTCAACAAGAAATTGATCACAGTATTGGAGAAAAACTGACAACAATTTTTTATTCAAAAAAGAAAATAGTATTTTAATTAGCAACATCCACAAGTCTACCAGGTAATTCAAGAATAATTAGAAGAAGACAACCATATTACAATTTTCAATCTCAATTATGCAATTATTCAATTCAAAAAGAAGAAGTAAATCGAATCACACAAAATTCCAGAATAACATTGACTTCAAAAGACACGTTGACATGAGAAGGTGATATTTCGTTTATTTTTTGATGGAATGTATCAAGTATGTCTAAATTGGATTTGATTTGTATAAACCGTAATAATATTGATATTATTTTTACAACATAAATTTCAACTGTCTCCAAAATGATCGCTTCTATCTTTTTTTTTTGCTTTTTAGCTATTATAAGTTCGATAAAATTCATTCAACGTCCCGTGTCATATACATGTTAAGATTGGGACACAAGTCTGTTTTCTCTATCTGCAGTATTTCTGGTGTTCACCTTTGCTTGTCTTTGAATTTATGCTTGTCTGACCAACGTAAAAACAATCACAATCATTACATCTGATCTTATTCTTAGTCTCCATCTTCAATTCAAAGTCTGAAATCAGTTGAACAAATTACAAATATTGTGTATCAAAGTTATCTGTATATATAAAAATGAATTGCTGTGCGTTAGGTGAGCTAAAACTTGAAAACAGCTGACCAATTTGGCTAATTTTGGTTTTGACTTATTGTGAAATTCCAGGGAAGGTTTGAAAAGGGAGAAAATATGAAAATGCAAGGTATTTGATATGGCTCCTTTAGAAATGGAGGTGATCGATTATCATTGATTTTCGATGATTATCGATGTTTGTCAATATCTGCTTCGGTGATCATTGTGAAAGTCACATTTGAAGCGTCTAAATGCAAAACCAGACATTTGATGTATAAGGTGTTCCGAGCAAAACGAAAAAAACCTGCCAAAATCATAGTTTTGAATTGAAAAACTCCCAGATTTGACCATTTGAATCACGAATAGAGGCTTTCAAAAGTCTACTTATGAACCTGAGGGTATAAAAATCGATTGCCAGCAACTTTCTCTTTTGTAATCCTTCCTTCACTCATTTTTTCGGGAAATGTCAAATGTCTGGTTTTGCATTTAGACGCTTCATTTCAAGTTACATCTTTTTTTGCAGTTAATCTTTTGTTACTGATTCAACTCATCTCAAAGTGTGCCAGAACTTTTTTGTCAACTTGGTGAATTTCAATTTGCGATGCCGAGAATAAGAACACCTGACATAAGAAACCGCGTCACGGGAGGGCTCATGCATTGAGAGGGTTGACTGATTATTTGATTATAGGAACATAATTTGAGTTATTTAGGTATAGGACGTATATATACGAAAAATTAGGGAAATACAATTGGATCTGGTAGGTGGAGTGGCAATCAGGATCTAGGCTTCTTCAAAATTTTTCGTGTTTGAAGATAACATTGGACTAACAATAAAAACAATAATTTTAATAGCCGATTTGGGCAGACAAAGTTGCGCGGGCCAGCTGGTGAGAGATATAAATTCCAAAAAAAAAAAAAATTGAATTCCGCTAGTATGTGCATTTTCTCGCATAAACAAAAAACTTGCCAAATCCTTACTATCAGGACAATCTAATCAACTTGAACCCGTTCAAGGACACATCATAGGAGGTAAAAAGGATCTTGAATTCGAAGAATCCATATCCAACTATTTTTCCATTATCTTTTTTTTGTTTCAGTGGATGGAATGGAGCTGGAGACATTGTATCATCGATACTGCATTAGGCTTAAGCATGCTCTCTTCATGTCATGCCTCTACCTTGCCACGATCACGTGTTCTGGACTACTCGTTACAACTTGCGTTCTTCAAGTTCAGGTAGGCTTTTGAAGGATAGGTCATATTTATACAATAGTACACAAGATATCCGAGATGGAAGAAGAATTTTTTCACTTTTGAAATATATTATTTGTGCTTCTGATAACATTTCGATTGAAGTTTTTGTGATAATCTTTTTGAGGTCTTCACAGTGACATTTTAGGTTTTCATTGACTCGATAAGTTCTTCTTCGAATAACAAAACATATTTGACTCTCCGGTGAAACATCCATATCATTCATTATAGGTTCAGTTGGATATTATATTCTAAGACAAGTTGCTGAATGGGCCACGAGTATTAGACGATATTTTCTCTATTTCAGTGAATTACTCTTGAAATTCAAATAAAAATTTAGATTCTACATCCTGGTGACTTTTGTACTGACAGATTACGGAATTTGAATTGATTTGATTTGAAAATTGACAGAATCGAAGGTCAGTATTGACAACCACAAAACGAGAACTACAACTGAAAACAATGCTTTAATGAGTTCATTACAGCACTGCTTTAAGTACTTTAATGAACTCATTACGATACTGGAATAGAGAATTTTTTTACATATTCATATCGATCATGCCAATACATCTGAAAACCGGCCCAATAAAACAAATGTAACGTTTCAAGAGATGAAATACAGTGCTTTAGATTGTTGTACATATCATGTGGGAAATGGTATATTTGCTCATTACGATCTCACAAAATATGATGCTCATGAAACTGATTGGTAAAGGAAATATCAAGAAACTCATTTCCTTTGTATGATTTATATGTTTCGTGTGATCCGTAGGATTTGAAATGGTCTAACCTAACCCATCTTGTGTTGTTTAGTATTGTATCAGTGGTGAGCTGATTTTCAAGAGTTTCACATGTGTTTACAAGCCATCCAACTTTACAGAATAGGTGTGTAAGGTCAAACGAATGCTTTACTAAACAGAAAATTGTTTCTGAATTTCTTAAAGTATGGTTTGAAGGGGTTTTAATTGCTTTCATATAAATGGAATCTTCTCTGAAGGCAAACTTCCATCCATATGTTTTATGTCTTTCATTATGACTATCACATATCATTTTATTCTATAATTATACCAGAACTCTAAAGAATAAATAGAATGCTATTTAATGAATAATTGCCCATTTCGCGAATGAAATTTTTCTCCGAAAAATTTTCTGGAATCTGAATTTCCGTGTAATTTTTTATTTGAGAAATAAAGGCCCAAGTGGGATGGCATGGTTCATTAAGAAAAATCGAGATGTCCATACCTTTATATTTAGGCTGAATAGGAAGTGTTTACTCTGACCACGAGTCAAAGACCTGCATATCTATTAATTCTGACTGAATGCATGAATCTCGTGTAGAATGCTCCAAATAAGATAAGTTTGTTATGTTAAAAATATATTCGAAAAATATGTACAATTCTGATATAAAGTCATCATACAAATTAAAAATATAATACATATGCATAGGAAAATATTAGTTTTTCCTATCCTTTTACCAAAAGTCATCTACTGTATCCAATTTCATAATCTATATCAATATCTTCGTGACTAATTACGTTAGGCCTCTTCGCTAATCTGATTTCATCTTGGTCAAACATTTCTACCTCGTTCACTTCCTCTTTAATTTGTGTTGGCAGAGCCAGCGGTGAAGTATATTTTTTGAAAGTATTGTGTCTCAACAATGATGGTTTTTCTGCTTTCGAACATATCTCTGCTATTTCGTGATTCGAAAGTTTTCGGTCTTTTTTTCCTTGAACCGTTTTTTCCAATATTTCTTTAATATGTGACGCTTTTTTCAATTTATCTTTCAGACACCCTTTAGGCTTCATCTTTCTTACCAGTTTTTTGTAATTTTTCGTAGATGGAGTGATATCGACGCCCATTAAATCCTTCAGATGATCCTCGATCCTCTCATTATCTTGAATCAAATTATCGATATGCATTGATTTTTCTAAGTGTTGCTTGTTTAGGTTCTGCAGTTTTGGTACTGTTGATAATGCTATTTTTGTAGGGATCATGAACATTTCCCAGGCAGTAGGCTCTTGCATTATGTGATTTCAAATGGCTGAAATAAATGAGAACATTATATTATTTCAATCTTGAATGGAAAAGAGTCTTAAAAAGTTCATGATATTAGTGAGTTTTTCAATTTCAGAAGGTTGTTGCAAAATTCTGTACGTTTATGTAAACTGTGCACTTTTTTAGATAATTTTGATGCATGAAGAATCCAAGACGAACAAAGTGCATTGAGAATTTAATTGTCTTCAACATTACTCTTCTTGTAATATATTTCGTTTCGATATTGAAGTAAAAACATTTCAACAAATATCAATAACAGGAAGAATATTTAGTTAAACTTAATAATTCCAGGGAGAATTTAATTTAATAACTTCTTGTAGGTATAGTTTTATTTTTTTATTGTAACTCTACATTGAAGGTTTCATCACATAATCAATTCACTTTGAAATAATGGACACTACGTGCTTACCTGATTATTAAATCCTTAAATTCAGTTTCTTACACCTTACGCAAAACAAAATATTTTAAAATCGCAGTCAACACATTTGTATGAGAAAACTAATTTTTTTCACTATCACTTCGACTATAGTCACTTTCTAAGATGTTGCAGTGAAAAGCTGTCGACAAATCTCAATAGGCCGAAGAACTTCTCTTAAATACAGATTCGGTCTGTTCATCCCTACCCCAACCCTAATGAGAAGATAACGTTCGTTCACAGAAATAACCCTTCTTTTTAACCTGATATTTCTAGATAATGAAGATAGTGTTTCTGGATTACAGATTTTCTCTCGATACCTTGACAAGGTTTTTGTGACCTCCTGTATCCATGATTCCTAATTCTGACTATTGTGACAGAAGCATTATTCCTCATGGAATCCTTAAAAAACATTTTTCTAATGCAGAACTTGGAATTTATCTATGTTTCAGTAGAACTCTATTTACAATTTTTTTTTGTAATTTCATACTGAAAAAGAAATTTCTCACATGCATTTGACGAACAAGAATTTCATAGAGAATCTATTTTCATATCATATGGGGCTCATTTGAAGAAATCAATAGCGAATTGAGCTAAAGTACATCAATGTATTATAGGTATTAATATATTTCAATTCGAGAAATATACGAAGGTTCTCTTATTGGGCAAATATTATTTGAATATTCTCAAAATATTTGAATGATGAAAATACCCTACGTTAGGAGCAAATTTTAATTTGGAAAGATTCTTAGTTTTCGTATTAATTTTTTCATTCGACAACTATTGTTGAAACACATTATCAACAAACTTAATACATTATTGAAATATAAGAACACTTCTCGATGAACATTAGTTTTATATCCAATCAGTTTAATTTTTATTCTCGTGAAAACAAGCTAACTGAAATCAGTTGAGTGACCATAACATACAATATTGATATGATTCAGCATATCATCTTCTCGTATTTTTTATCCCAAAATAATATATTTTCTAATTTTTCTACGACTCAGTACATGGTATAATATCACCCTAATTTTATCGCAAAAGTAACACAAATTTTGATCTGGCTCTGTAATGTGAGTCTTGTTTCAGTTATTTGAAATTATTGATTTGAAGGTACTTCTATTTTTTCTCTGAATGATGCATTAGTATCTTTATCTCTGTTTTCAATTTTTCATTTTTCTTTCATTCACTTTAAGTCAAAAATATCTGGTAGTTTGATGATCTATCTGAAACTTTTTTTCTGAAATCTCCTCATTCCGATAAAAAAACCTTGTTAATTTTTTCATGCGTACCGAATTTTTTATTTCATTCATGTCTCATTCAACATTATCCACACATTGATTTGAAAAATATAACTCAACGAAGAAGTTGAATTTCGGAAAAATCTCGAAAATTTTTCATTACACTCCGATATTTTTCTGAAATTCAGGAAAGGAAAAGATTTTCAACGGCAAGATGCTATCAGGGACAACATCAATTTCCAGAAATACTACTCAATAAATACCTAGCAGAAACCAGATCTTATCTAACCGGTAATTACCAGTGTCATTAGAAAAGAATGAATTCCTTGTACCTGATACCTGGCATTCAAGCAAAAGGACTAGTAAAATCATCTTCGTCTGAAATTACCCAGAATGAATATCAATATGTGTGTATTTAACCGAGATAAATTAGGCCGAAAAAAAGCCGTGCATTTTAAAAATGGTTAACAAGTTGGAGATGCTCTCAAAAAAGGAAGAGCATATCAAACTCAGACAACGAAAGTTATGACAAAATTCTGAGAGGGCTTCACCTTCACGAACGAAAAACTCAAACTATAGTTCTATTCCTCAGATTTATTCGACCTTCAAATTAGAGCCGATAAAAGATTCCTCACTCACGGGATGATGAATGAATTAGGCCTATATAATGACCTCTAAGCGATGATATATGCTGAGGTACGAAGGCTACAGCTCTCTATTCCTTAACAATCGTGCTGAAATAATAAAAGAATTCCAGCGGAAGATTTGGGAAAAATAATTTCTTCATTCCTATTGACATTATAATATGGAATCACTATAAATTTGTTTTTTGGGATTATTCTACTCTTGCTTCTCTTCTTCGTTCTCTTCTTTTTATGTTTAAATTTTGTATTGGTTTCTTTGTTTATGGGCGACATATTAAGACCAAGCAAATTAGTTTTGAGAGAGCGGAGCTTTCTGAAAATTACCAACAATTTGGAAATGGTTCAAAAGATTATTATTATTATTATTTTTTATAATAAGAGCCGAGACTACGTCTTTGAGGCTCAGAAAAACAAATAAAAGGGATGAGTGGCATCTCAAATTGAGACGAGGTGATCACCATTTGCATTACTCAGAAATATTCGACTGTCCAATAAATTCCGACGAAGAATAACTCCCTTAAATGATAGTGTGGCTTACCATCCCATTAAAAGATTTGGTCATATACTTACCTGTTTCTGACGTGGTATATTGAGCCCTTTATTTCTTGCCAAATAGACTGAACTGATTGAAGCTCCTCTTTCGGGATATGTCCTCAACACTGGCTTAGTAAGACAATGGTCGAAATGTAACCAAAATCACGAAATTCCAAGATCTGGTAGGTACTTGAGCATTATTGAAAATGAATAAAGAACTTTTCGCTAATAAGCCTCACAATATCTTCTGCAGCAATCCCTGAAGAGTATTGTCACTGGTAAAAGACAACATAAGTGAATCTACCAGATGTCAAGTTTCTGCATTTTAACTCACATAATTTTTTATTCTGAAATAATTTCATGATTCAATATTTTTTCACTCCGTGAATGATAAACCGTTATTTTTATACAATTTTGTATCGAAAATCATGAAATTTTGTATCTGGTTCTGCGAAGGAAGTATTCTCAAAGTTATTGAACAATATTCATTAAAAGTTTTCTGAAGGTTTTTTTTCTCAAAATATCTTTTTCCTTCCAAATTTTTGCTTTTTTTGTTCATTCAGTGCAAGTCAAAAATCGTTCTCAGTTTCATGTTTTGAATCAAATGTTTGAAAATAGAAAAAAAATTTAAAACGTGGGAATACCATTTCCAAATGAGAATAATTATTTTAAGGTTCAAACGATATAAATTCCAATTCTGATAACAATTCCTGAATTTTTTTCCCTTCGAAAATGAAAATTGTGTAACATATCTCGCGAAAAATTTTTCGGTAGGTACCCTCCTTTTGATAATAAGTTCTTCCCTTAATATTTAATGAAAAGGCCTACCGAGAAGAATTTTAAAATACAGAATAAAAGTTTCCAAGGTTCAAAAAATTAATTTGGGAACGATACCTATGAAAATCATGATGACGAAAAATCCTCAACAGACTAAATTTTCGTTGAGGAGTAAAAACAAGAAATAATTTTTTTCATAAATAATTTGAATAGATAGATTTGAAATTACCATTAATTCGGAAAAAAGTTCGTATTCATTCTTCTGACTCTCGAATTACTTCAATTTCGGACCTAAGTAAAATGAAAAAATGAGTTGCATTTCTCGAGAAAGTTTTTGATATACTCCTGATATTAATACATTTTTTGAAAACATTCAATTACAGGGTATGTCGAAAAGAAATAAGAATATGTACAAAAGTATATTTCAAAACAAAACAAATAATAATCTTATAAAACTACATTTATCAAAAATAAATAAGAATATGTACAAAAGTATATTTCAAAACAAAACAAATAATAATCTTATGAAACTACATTTATCACAATATCACCACCATATCCCCAAACTTATTGTCCGTTTGATTGAGAAACAAAATTGGACATGGCGTCAATATATTTTGCACTTCTTGCTGGTTGGTTTTTCATCAGTATTCATATTCAAATCTTCATCCCTAACGCCTTCATTTCGAGCCCTTTTCTCAACGGAATTCCTATTTTTGGATGTTGTAATTCTCCTGGAAAGCGAACACACACTTGCTATTCTCCTGTTTGCTTCTTCCACAGATATTCTCCCCATTACTGCATTGTCCAGTAAAAGCCAATACACGTAGGCCTTGTCCAGTTGCTTATCAAGCAACTCTTCCATATTTTGATGTTTTGGATCGATGGGTTTTCGACCTGGCTGCTTCAGACATGGCTGCATCCTGCTGCAAAGAGTACCGTAAATTCGATTAACAAAAATTCTTCTTCGCATATCATCATTTTTGATATTTCGCTCGGACGCTTTGGCTTTCGCACTTTCGAAGAAGTTTCGAAATTCAGCACTTTGAAACATCATGAACATCTGTAAAATAAAAGAAATTATAATTGTTTGTCTAGTCTAAAATGACATCTTAACTCCTAGTCATGAGGTCTATTCATAAATCTTGAAATTCATGCTGAGGATTCCTCAACGAACAGTAAAATACAGGATGATAAGTGCTTTGAGATTCCTTCATTAAATGTAACAATGCAAAAAATATCGGACTCTCAAAATTTCAGATTCACTTGTACATTATATCATCATCAAGAAGATATGCAAATATTTATTTCTTAAATATTAAATCCTCTGCCTCTAACAATAGATTGAAACCAAAATAAAATCCTCAAATGCAAAAACTTACAAGAAAATATTTGAAACTCTAAATGAAAAATATGAGCTGGGATCTATTCGTTCTTGTACACCACAATACCACTACGAACAACTCGCAATTCACCTTATCAGAATGATTGCAGCTAAGGGTGGTTCTCCCTTAAGTAGGTACTCAAAGGCGTTCTGGTGAGGGATGAAAAGTAGATAGGGGTAATTACCCCCTCTCTCCCTAGAGGTCTATACCTGTTTGAACTCTTCCAAATTTTATGTTTAAAACTAAACCAACAACAAACTCTAACAAAAATAAGGAAAATACAAAGAAGATTAATTAAATAGGGACATTCGAAATTTATTTTTTTTAGAAATACATATTCGAAGGTTTGCAAATACTAGTTCTGACCATATGAAATGTCTAGTAAATGATCACGACCACATATCATTGAACACCCAAGGATCACAGGATGACAAGGAAATACAGCCATACAGAATCAATATCAATATGTTTTCATATTTTGATTGAATGAATGATATTCACTGAAAAAAAGAACACCAAATAATAATAGCTCACTAATCGTATGATAATTTCTGAAAATTATGCACTTAGTTTCAGTAGAAGAGATCGATAAACTATTTAGTACCATACTTTGATCGAAATATCACTCAGAATTTTTTTCCTACTCGTGCCAAATGAAAACATTGATTTCTCCACTTGAACTGTATCGAAAACAGATATGAAACGTTATACGAGAAAGCTAACACATGACAATTTCAGTCGTCAAGTTTCAGTTTCCCACTTTTTTGATAACCTCTTCATATGTTGCACGAAAAGGCTCAGAAATAGATGCACTCTATTGATGTTGCTAGCAATTCTATATCTCAAATATCTACTCATACTGAAAAAATGATATTAATGAAAAACTAAAATTAAAATTATGTTAAACCAAAGTCAGCATGGATACAGAAAAAGTAGAAACACCACTACTGCTTTAATGGAAGCGATAAATAATGTCATGGAACCTATGGATAATGGAGAGTGTGTAGAAATGATAAATTTTATTTAAGCAAGGCCTTTGATGTAGTTTCTCATCAGATTTTGTTTGGGAAGCTGAAACTGTATGGTTTCAGACAAACTGTTTTCAAGTTACTACAGTCATTTTTAGAAAAAAGACAACAAATAGTCAAGTGGAATGGTAGGACATCTGAAGAAAAAGAGATCTGTTGTGGAGTACCTCAGGGGTCGGTCTTGGGACCTATATTGTTCATTAAATATTTAAATGACATACATCTTCAACACTGTGATGGTTTGTGTTTATATTGTGATGACACAATGATTATAAGATCATGAAAAAAGGGTAAATGATGCTATGATGGTGGTTGCAGACTGGTTTCGATTAAACTCCATGAAGCTGAATATAAAAAACAGTAAGATTTCCAAAGTATATTGTTGTATGGAATTTTACTATGAGGTGGTGCATCAGATGCTTTCAGAATTTTAATTCTTCGAAAAGGGCAATTCGCATCATGTACGGGCTAAAAATGAGAGAATCATGCAGACTTGAGTACGAGAAGAACAGGATGCTGACTGTACCGTCACTGTATATTAAGGAATGTTTGAAATACACCTATCGACACGAGAGAAAAATGACCAGAAATGGATTTTACCATCCCCCAAACTTCTCGACCTATTGGGGAATAAATATGTTTAATAAGTAACCAACTGATATAAGAGAGTTACCTGAAAAAGCATTCAAGAATTCATGGAATGTTAGTGAGTCATTCTTTTTATTCAATAGAAGAATTCTTGAGTTTCAAAGCTCATAAGTATATCTGTAAATTGACAAACCATGTAATTTTTTGATGGCAATAAATTTATTATTATTATTATTAACTTTCATTGGGTAAACATCAAACAAAACAATTTATGAATGAAAAGAAATTCCTTGGAATAGACCACTTCTAAAAACAATTCAATTTTTTGAAGTCAATGTTAGTACCTACAAAGTTTGCAGAGCACGGAATATTACAAAATTATAAATTGAACGATATTTTCCAGAAGTATTTGGTAAGAGAAATTTTTTCAACAGGAAGATATCATCTTAGACATCTTCTATTATTCATATTCCAAGAAATGCTTCATCATTAAAAACCCATGAGAAACCAGAACCTAACCGACAATCACCACTTAGGCCGGTTTTACAATCGAAGGTTGACCTTTATGGTTAGGTTACCGACATAGGATAGTTAACCCGTACCTGGCGTTTTACAATAATTTCATTGATAGAGGTTTCGTTACTATGGGTTCTGTTTAAATTTTCTCAAGTTGGTAGAAAATAATGGTTCGTTTGATCGAGATAGTAGGTCAGACGCATTGTATTTATGAGACGTCAAATGAATATTAAAATTTCAAAATCAATGATTGTAATGAACAAGTTTAATTAAATTTATTTTTATGTTTTATTCAAATAAATATTTCCTCAGTTTGTTTAATGTACATGTATACATAAGATCAATTATTTCTCTAATTTACAATCTATGAAAATACATGTTAAAAGGTATCTGGAGTAGAGATATTTGCATTATATTATGCCTTTGATCAGGAAATTCTGAAAGATTAATATTACTAGTGAATTCTACAATATGCTAAATTATAAAGAAAGACTGTAGCCATTAACATAGCCTGGGCTTTTCATTCCTATGGCAAGGGCTAGAAAGCGACGTTTCTACACACTCTTTCTCTCAACGAGATTTCGTGTATAAATGTGTGATTTGTTGAATGAGACTTCAGAAGGTTTTCTTGTATTAGCTGAAGGTGTGATTATATAAGGCTCAATTCCATAGCCACTATCTCCTGCTAACACACTGGGAGGAAAACCCCTTTTGTCAAATTATCCGCACAGCATAGAATTCTGAAAAAGATCATGTGCTGAACCTGACCATTTTGCATCAATGTTTGTAATTTTCAGAGATGGACCAGCTACCGTTTCTTCATTCCTATTGACATTATATGGAATCACTATAAATTTGTTTTTTTGGGATTATTCTACTCTTGCTTCTCTTCTTCGTTCTCTTTTTTTATGTTTTAATTTTTTATTGGTTTCTTTGTTTATGGGCGACATATTAAGACCAAGCAAATTAGTTTTGAGAGAGCGGAGCTTTCTGAGAATTACCAACAATTTGGAAATGGTTCAAAAGATAATTATTATCATTATTTTTTATAATAAGAGCCGGGAATACGTCTTTGTGGCTCAGAAAAACAAATAAAAGGGATGAGTGGCATCTCAAATTGAGACGAGGTTATCACCATTTGCATTACTCAGAAATATTCGACTTTCCAATAAATTCCGACGAAGAATAACTCCCTTAACTGATAGTGTGGCTTACCATCCCATTGGACGTTAAAAGATTTGGTCATATACTTACCTGTTTCTGAAGTGGTATATTGAGCTGACTATGGCAACAGCCCTTTATTTCTTGCAAAATAGACTGAACTGATTAAAGCCCCTCTTTCGGGATATGTCCTCAACACTGGCCTAGAATGACAATGGTCGAAATGTAACCAAAATCACGAAATTCCAATAGGTAGGTACTTGAGCGTTACTGAAAATGATTGAAGAACTTTTCGCTAATAAGCCTCACAATTTCTTCTGCAGAAAACCCTGAAGAGGATTGTCACTGGGGAAAGACAACATGGGTGAATCTACCGGATGTCAAGTTTCTGCATTTTAACCCACTTAATTTTTTATTCTGAAATAATTTCATGATTTCAATATTTTTTCACTCCGTGAATGATAACCGTTATTTTTATACAATTTTGTATCGAAAATCAAGAAATTTTGTATCTGGTTCTGCGAAGGAAGTCTTCTAAAAGTTATTGAACAATATTCATTAAAAGTTTTCTGAAGGTTTTTTTTCTCAAAATATCTTTTTCCTTCCAAATTTTGCATTTTTGTTCTTTCAGTGCAAGTCAAAAATCTTTCTCAGTTTCATGTTTTGAATCGAATGTTTGAAAATAAAAAAAATTGAAAACGTGAGAATACCATTTCCAAATGAGAATAATTATTTTTCGGTTCAAACGATATAAATTCTAATTCTGATAACAATTTCTGAATTTTCCCCACTTCGAAAATGAAAATTGAGTAACATCTCGCGAAAACTTTTTCGGTAGTTACCCTTCTTTTGATAATAAATTCCACCTTTAATATTTAATGAAAAGGCCTACCGAGAAGAATTTTAAAATAAAGAATAAAAGTTTCCAAGGTTCAAAAAATTAATTTGGGAACGATACCTATGAAAATCATGACGACGAAAAATCCTCAACAGACTAAATTTTCGTTTAATTGAGGAGTAAAGACAAGAAATAATTCTTTTCATAAATAATTTGAATAGATAGATTTGAGATTACCATTAATTCGGAAAAAAGTTCGTATTCATTCTTCTGACTCTCGAATTACTTCAATTTCGGACATAAGTAAAATGAAAAAATGAGTTGCATATCTCAAGAAAGTTTTTGATATACTCCTGATATTAATACATTTTTTGAAAACATTAAATTACAGGGTATGTCGAAAAGAAATACCAAAAATAAATAAGAATATGTACAAAAGTATATTTCAAAACAAAACAAATAATAATCTTATAAAACTTCATTTATCACAATATCACCACCACATCCCCAAACTTATTGTCCGTTTGATTGAGAAACAAAATTGGACATGGCGTCAATATATTTTGCACTTCTTGCTGGTTGGTTTTTCATCAGCATTCATATTTAAATCTTCATCCCTAACGCCATCCTCTCGAGCCCTTTTCTGGACGGAATTCCTATTTTTGGAT
This sequence comes from Hippodamia convergens, assembly GCA_038502775.1. Taxonomy (NCBI): domain Eukaryota; kingdom Metazoa; phylum Arthropoda; class Insecta; order Coleoptera; family Coccinellidae; genus Hippodamia; species Hippodamia convergens. The sequence continues at coordinate 11,334,552 of CM076608.1, read as the reverse complement.
GTTGTACTCCTCCTGGAATGCAAACACACACTTGCTATTTTCCTGTTTGCTTCTTCCACAGATATTCTACCCATTACTGCATTGTCCAGTAAAAGCCAATACACGTAGGCCTTGTCCAGTTGCTTATCAAGCAACTCTTCCATATTTTGATAATTTGGATCGATGGGTTTTCGACCTGGCTGCTTCAGACATGGCTGCATCCTGCTGCAAAGATTACCGTAAATTCGATTAACAAAAATTCTTCTTCGCATATCATCATTTTTGATATTTCGCTCGGACGCTTTGGCTTTCGCACTTTCGAAGAAGTTTCGAAATTCAGCACTTTGAAACATCTTGAAAATCTGTAAAATAAAAGAAATTATAATTGTTTGCCTAGTCTAAAATGACATCTTAACTCCTAGTCATGAGGTCTATTCATAAATCTTGAAATTCATCCAGAGGATTCCTCAACGAACAGTAAAATACAGGATGATAAGTGCTTTGAGATTCCTTCATTAAATGTAACAATGCTCTCAAAATTTCAGATTCACTTCTACATTATATCATCATCAAGAAGATATGCAAATATTTATTTCTTAAATATTAAATCCTCTGCCTCTAACAATAGATTGAAACCAAAATAAAATCCTCAAATGCAAAAACTTACAAGAAAATGTTTGAAACTCCAAATGAAAAATATGAGCTGGGATCTATTCGTTCTTGTACACCACAATACCACTACGAACAACACGCAATACACCTTATCAGAATGATTGCAGCTAAGGGTGGTTCTTCCTTAAGTAGGTACTCAAAGACGTTCTGGCGAGGGATGAAAAGTAGATAGGGGTAATTACCCCCTCTCTCTCCCTAGAGGTCTATACCTGTTTGAACTCTTCCAAATTTTATGTTTAAAACTAAACCAACAACAAATTCTAACAAAAATAAGGAAAATACAAAGAAGATTAATTAAATAGGGACATTCGAAATGTATTTTTTTTTAGAAATACATATTCGAAGGTTTGCAAATATTAGCTCTGACCATATGAAATGTCTAGTAAATGATCACGACCACATATCATTGAACACCAAAGGATCACAGGATGACAAGGAAATACAGCCATACAGAATCAATATCAATATGTTTTCATATTTTGATTGAATGAATGATACTCACTGAAAAAAAGAACACCAAATAATAATAGCTCACTAATCGTATGATAATTTCTGAAAATTATGCACTTAGTTTCAGTAGAAGAGATCGATAAACTATTTAGTACCATACTTTGATCGATATATTACTCAGAATTTTTTTCCTACTCTTGCCAAATGAAAACATTGGTTTCTCCACTTGAACTGTATCGAAAACAGATATGAAACGTTATACGAGAAAGCTAACACATGACAATTTCAGTCGTCAAGTTTCAGTTTCCCACTTTTTTGATATTTTCTTTATATGTTGCACGAAAAGGCTCAAAAATAGATGCACTCTATTGATGTTGCTAGCAATTCTATATCTTAAATCTCTACTCAGACTGAAAAAATGATATTAATGAAAAACTAAAATTAAAAATATGTTAAACCAAAATCAGCATGGATACAGAAAAGGTAGAAACACCACTACTGCTTTAATGGAAGCGATAAATAATGTCATGGAACCTATGGATAATGGAGATTGTGTAGAAATGATACATTTTGATTTAAGCAAGGCCTTTGATGTAGTTTCTCATCAGATTTTGTTTGGGAAGCTGAAACTGTATGGTTTCAGAGAAACTGTTTTCAAGTTGCTACAGTCATTTTCAGAAAAAAGACAACAAATAGTCAAGTGGAATGGTAGGACATCTGAAGAAAAAGAGATCTGTTGTGGAGTACCTCAGGGGTCGGTCTTGGGACTATATTGTTCATTAAATATTTAAATGACATACATCTTCAACACTGTGATGGTTTGTGTTTATATTGTGATGACACTTCAATAATTGTTTAGTCGAAGAGATTAGAAGATCATGAAAAAAGGGTAAATGATGCTATGATGGAGGTTGCAGACTGGTTTCGATTAAACTCCATGAAGCTGAATATAAAAAAACAGTAAGATTGAGATTTGGTAGTTGACAAAATTATACTAGTGGGTGTGATTTTAGACAGTAGACTGTCTTGGTTTTCACATGTAGATCATGTTTGCGGTAAGTTGTCTCGATGTATATATCTTTTGAGGAGGCTGGTAACATGTGGTACTCCTGAAATGACTAGAACTGCATATTTCGCGAGTTTCCAAAGTATATTGTTGATGGAATTTTACTATGGGGTGGTGCATCAGATGCTTTCAGAATTTTTATTCTTCAAAAAGGGCAATTCGCATCATGTACGGGCTAAAAATGAGAGAATCATGCAGACTTGAGTACGTGAAGAACAGGATACTGACTGTACCGTCACTGTATATTAAGGAATGTTTAAAATACACCTATCGACACGAGAGAAAAATGACCAGAAATGGATTTTACCATCCCCCAAACTTCTCGACCTATTGGGGAATAAAAATGTTTAATAAGTAACCAACTGATATAAGAGAGTTACCTGAAAAAGCATTCAAGAATTCATGGAATGTTAGTGAGTCATTCCTTTTATTCAATAGAAGAATTTTTGAGTTTCAAAGCTTATAAGTATATCTGTAAATTGACAAACCATGTAATTTTTTGATGGCAAGAAATTTATTATTATTATTATCAACTTTCATTGGGTAAATATCAAACAGAACAATTCATAAATGAATAGAAATTCTTCTAAAAACAAATCAATTTTTTGAAGTCATTGTTAATACCTACAGAGTTTGCAGAGCACGGAATATTACAAAATTATAAATTGAACGATATTTTCCAGAAGTGTTTGGTAAGAGAATTATTTTCAACAGGAAGATATCATCTGAGACATCTTCAATTATTCCAATTCCCAGAAATGCTACATCATTAAAAACCCATGAGAAACCAGAACCTAACCGACAATCACCACTTAGGCCGGTTTTACAATCGAAGGTTGACCTTTATGGTTAGGTTACCGACATACGATGGTTAACCGGTACCTGGAGTTTCACAATAATTTCATTGATAGAGGTTTCGTAACTATGGGTTCTGTTTAAATTTTCTCAAGTTGGTAGAAAATAATGGTTCGTTTGATCTAGATAGTAGGTCAGACGCATTGAATTTATAAGACGTCATAGGAATATTAAAATTTCAAAATCAATGATTGAAATGTACAAGTTTTAATTAAATTAATTTTTATATTTTATTCAAATAAATATTTCCTAATTTTGTTTATTGTACATTTATACATAAAATCAATTATTTCTCTAATTTAAAATCTATGAAAATACATGTTAATGGAGGTATCTGGAGTATCTTCTTAAAGATTATTACTACTAGTGAATTCTACAATATGCTTTATCATGAAGAATGACTGTAGCCACTAACATAGCCTGGGCTATGCCTTCCTATGACAAGGGCTAGATAGCGACGTTTCCACACACTCTTTCTCTCAACGAGATTTCGTGTACAAATGTGTGATTTGTTGAATTAGACTTCAGAAGATTTTTTTGTATTAGCTGAAGGTGTGATTATACAGGCTTTCAGGGCAGATGCAGGCCATTTTGGTGAGTCTCAATCAGTATTAGAAATATGTCCTAACAATATTCGTTTAAGAGATACAGGATGTTTTATGTATTTTCACAGAAATTTTTTATAGGCATAACTCTTGAACGCCTGCATGGATCTTCATGAAAATTTCAGGGAATGTGTATGGACCAATGGCAAATATTCAGACATAATGGCTTCCTGATAGCGCAGGCCCGGTCTAAGAAAATGATTTTCTTTATTCCACAACTTATAAAACACCCTGTACATCAAATTTTTGAAAAGCAAAATTATCCTCAGATTCTACAATAAATAGTCTTTCAAACAAGACTATCAGGATCAATGGCACACTTCGCATCATCATATTATGAGCCATTGATTATTTGGAATTTTCAATTTATAGTAAACACGGACCTGTAAATTTCCGAATAATGAATTGATTCATAATAAAATCGATTGAAAGCCTTAGTAACATTACTTAGGTATTGTACTGCATCTTATTCCATCCAATACATGGATTTGGGGGACATACTCATCTTCGAATTATTATACTTTGAAAATTCTTTCTTCGAATAAGTGAAACACGGATGCATGACAGCAACATCAAATATTTCTAAAAAAAAACTAAATTTATTCGAAAACTATTACTACTATTATGAAACATACTTAAGAAAAAAATGTGAAATGTATCTTATGAACATGTTGTGTTGAACTGAAAAAAATGGACAATAAATAAGAAAGAAATTATAACTTGTCTTCGAAAATACCCCCTCTTTCTTCTAAACATTTTCTAGCTCGTGTTATCAAATGAGCTACAGCTTTTTTCAGAATTTCTGGTCTGTTTCGTATAGCTTCACATGCAGCTTGAATACGATTAATCAAATGTTCCCTGTCTATGATTACTTCGGAGTAAACTTCATTTTTCAAGTGTCCCAAAAGAAAATAATCCATGCATGTAAGATCAGGGGATCTTGCAGGCCAGTCATGAGGTCCCCCTCTACCAAACCAATGTCCCGGATAAACTGCATTCAAATACGCTACAATTTCACGGGTGAAATGTGTTGGAGCTCCATCATGTTGGAAGTACATTCCTCTTGGAACATTGCTTCCATCATTCAAGAGCCCTGGCAAAGACTCTACTAAAAATTGTAAATATGTCGATCCATTCAGCCGGTGTGGAAGAATATATGGTCCAATTAAGCGATTATTGTAAATTCCACACCAAATATTTACTGAAAACGATGTTGAGAATTGCGTTTCCTAGTCCCTCTAGGATTTTCTCTGGACCAAATATGTGGATTGCGGAAATTCAAAATGCCATTTTTTGTAAATGTCGCTTTATCAGTAAAAAGCGTTCTGCAGATAGCTCGTTGGTTCCGCAAAATCCATCTGCAAAATCGCATCCTCGGTAGTTCATCGCCTGGCTCCAAGGTTTGGACGGATTGTATATGAAATGGATGCCACTTTTCACGGTGCAGAACTCGCCAAACCTGACAATGTGGCAAACCTAAAACTAAACCAAGACGCCTAGTGCTGGTTGAGGGATTTTCTAGGACAGCTTCTATTATCTCTTCATTGTTTACCATCGAATTGGCTCTTTCTCGTTTACTTACTGACGGAAAGTGTCCAGTTTCACGAAGTGACCGATTAACATGTTCGAATGTTTGGTGGTTAGGAATTCGACGATCCGGATATAGCCTTCGATATTCCCTAGCAGCTTCACGACCATTGCACTTACAAAATCCATAAACTATCAACATATCAGTATATTCGGCATTCGTGAATGATGGCATTTCGATAAATCTCGTATTGAAAATTTATGAAAACAAAACAATCTGCCACTTTTCTATTTCAACAATTACCTGACAATGGTCTGAAACGTCAAAATTTTTATCAGGAGTCCCTTAGATTTTGAAATGGGTTGAATTGAGAATGAACGAATTTCTTCTGTGATCTTCCACATAGCATTGAGAATAGATGATATCTGAAGCTATAAGATCGATTCAAGCTGCATGTGACTCCTCACATGGTAAAATAATAATGGTACCAGAAAGAAAGGCTAATAAAAGATGTCAAAAAGAAATAGGAACTTTTCGAGAACAAATCACGTACGAAAATTGATAGAGGAAGGGGTGTGAAAGAATTTCTTTCCGAGAGTGTTAATAAGATGTCTAAATTTATTTCGTTTTGTGTGTGTGTTTGTGTCTGATTTCAGTCAGTTATTAATTTTTTCAAATAATATTTATTTTTTCCCTTTGGTATGTTCGCGTCCCCTAGGGGGGTGCACCCCACAGGTTGAGAAACGCTGCCCTAAGTCATGATACTAGAAAATTAAATACATTCGATATGAATTAACACATTATTCGGGGATTTACTGGTCCGTGTTTACTATAAATTGAAAATTCCAAATATTCAATGGCTCATAATATGATGATGCGAAGTGTGCCATTGATCATGATAGGCTTGTTTGAAAGAGTATTTATCGTAGAATTTGAGGATAATTTTGCTTTACAAAAATTTGATGTACAGGGTGTTTTATAAGATGTGGAATAAAGAAAATCATTTTCTCAGTCCGGGCCTGCGCTATCAGGAAGCCATTATGTGTGAACATTTGCCAATTGGCCTTACACATTCCCTGAAATTTTCATGAAGATCCACGCAGGCGTTCAAGAGTTATGCCAATTGAAAATTTCTGTGAAAATACATAAAATATCCTGTATCTCTTAAACTAATATTGTTAGGACAAATTTCTAACACTGATTCAGAATCACCAAAATGTCCTGCATTTACCCTGAAAGCCTGTACAATCATTCGTGAAACACCCTGTATAAGGCTCAATTCCATAGCCACTATCTCCTGCTAACACACTGGGAGGAAAATCCCTTTTTTCAAACGATCCGCACAGCATAGAATTCTGAAAAAGATTATCTATTGAACCTGACCATTTTGCATCAATGTTTGTAATTTTCAGAGAAGGACCAGCTACAGGAAAAAACTGTTAATGGTTCCTGAATAGTTCGTCTTGATCACCTTCTGGCAATTGAATTTTTATGTGTGCAGTCGATAGCACCTATGCACCTCGGACACCTGGCATTTTAATTACCTTCTGGTTGCGTCCAACCAGATACATATCATCAAGAAACAGCTTGATGCCGCATACCCAGTTCTCTTCATCAAGCCTTTCAATCCTTTGTATTTCTTCGAACTGCCCTGCTACTTCATCTTCGATCTCCAATCCAACTCTTACGTTAACAAACAACTCCAGCAAAAATGATCTCCTGGTGCTCAATAGTCCCTGTACATTTCAAGTAATCATTCTCATATTTAGTTCATTCACTCATTCGTCGTTGAATACTACCAGTCCTATTCCGAGGCTTGTTGAATGAGAAATTCAGCAACATTGTGAAGTTATTTGGTGTTGGGTTGCTGGCCCAACGACCAAACCTCCATCCTTGAAGGAGCTAGAAATTTTGTCGTTTGATTTCGAAAATTGTCCATTTTAGGTTATATACATATACATGATTCTATGGTTCTTGAATTAACTTCAGGTTTACCCATACATTCGTTGTTGGTTGAGTTAACTGATAGTTAACCACGTTTTGCGGGATTGTAAAACGCCTAACCTACGAAATTTTCTTAACCAGAAGTTAACCTTCGATTGTAAAAGCGGGCCTTAGAAAAGAATGAATTCCTAGTATACCTGATGTGAGGATTCTAGCAGTAGGACTACTTTTGGGTATTAAATTACCTGTATGTGTCCTGGTGAATAAATAAATAAATAAAATAAATAAATAAATAAATAAATAAAATAAATAAATGAACTAGTCAAAATAATTTCGTCTTCCTGATTGACATTATTCAGAATGAATATTTATATATGTCTATTTAATCAAAGTAAATTAGGCCCAAAAAAAGCGGGCATTTTAAAAATTGCTGACAAGCTGGAGTACTCATCCAAAAATCGAGGAAACTGAAAATTATGACAATATTCCAAGAAGACGTCATCTTCAGGGACTGAGAACTCAAAATATAGTTCCATTCCTCAGAAATATTCTACCTTCAAATATAAATACGACCAAAGAATCTTCACTTAATGATACTGAGTGTCCCTTTCTCATTAGACCTTTAATCGATTGGTCTTATATACATCTCTTTGTTCGAAAATAGACAAAAAAAGTTGGAAATACCATTAATTCGAGAGGATTTCGAGATGCCAATAGTCATTTTTTTTCCAAGCGATGAATTTCTTGGTTCGTATTTTTCTTTTCTTTTTTTTGCCATGAACATTTCGGTATCCTTCCATTAATAATTGGTCACCTTAAATATTTGAAGGAAACGCATGTAAGAAATAAATTTAAAATCTTGTTCAAAATTTTTCAATGTTTGAAAAATATATTTGGAAACAATACATATTCAACAAAAAAATTGTTCGTTGAATTGAGGAGGAAAGACAAAAAATAATACTTTCCATAAGTTACTTTAATAGTTTTTTGAAAATAACAAATATTTTTGAAACTAAGGAATACTATAAATTTTGTATTTCTCTTCATGTTCCCCAAATAATCTCTCTTTCCGACGGAGGCCTACGTAAAATGAGTTATATTTCGTGCGAAACTTTTCGATACACTCCTAATATTTATAAGTTCTCCATCACCATTTAATAACAAGGCATGTCGAAAAGAAATGTTGAACATTAATTGAAAATATGTATATATATATATATATATATATATATATATATATATATATATATATATATATATATATATATATATATATATATATATATATATATTCTTATGAAAAAGAGAGCTAAAATAATACAATAAATGTTGAAACAAAAATAACCTAAGCTGAGGTAAAAAAAGAACGGGGTATCATAACATTCTTCGTACGATACTATAGAATCATACGATACTATCAACACTAGTATCATACGATACTATACAGCCAGGGGAAAAAACCTCAGCCGAAAAAAACCTGCCTCCCCGTAAACAAAATAACATAAAATGTCAAATATCAGGAAAATCTTGAAAGACATCAGTGTGATCATCTTCATGTTATCCGTCGATGGGCTCGGATACACAGATTCTTCCCAAAACGACTCGTAATTCTTAATCTGAAATGAAAAAAGACAAAAGCAGCAAAGAAACTGATTATTTAGAATAAATCGAATGCATTTTGGAAATGCATTTGCTACTTTAAAAAACATCAACATTAAGATTTCTTGGCCAAATAATGTTCGGAGGTTTATAAATATTTATGACAGAAATGTCACAAAATTTGAAAGAAATGAAAAAAAAAGCTCCATCAATTTCCCCTTTCCGAATCTGTTGAAAGTTACGAAAAACTGATAATTTTTCAACATAACAAGCTAAACTTGTAAAAAATCAATTAATACATAACCTTTCAACTGTCCTCTTTCACGGGAATTTTATTCTGTTGCCGTGTGGGTTTCTTGCAGAAGAATCTTTTTGATACCATGTTCATCAGCTAATTTGGAGACTTAATCACATTTGTCTTTCGAAATTCCTTCGATATTCAAATTCAAAATCCACAAATTGTTGCTCTCTGGTCGTGAGGGTTTTTTCAATCCGGATACGACCTTCCAGGTGATGATTTTTCGGCACTTCAGATGTTTGAAGACCGCTACGGGACCCCAATGAAAGGCAATCATCTCCCATAGATAAACCAAACATGTTATAACACAAGAAAACAAAATATTTTTCAGGATCAAAAACTAAGACACATTACGAGAATTGTCATTCTGACAATTTTGCAAAACAAAACAAATAATAATCTTATAAACATACATTCATCACAACGGACCAGCACATCACCAAACTGATTGTTCGTTTAATTGAGAAAATAACATTAGGCCATTATTTTGACATCCTAGAGTTCTTTCAAAAATTGATTTAGAGCAAGAAGACAATTGCCATTTTCCTTGGCAGAGAAACCTTCTTCTGAAAACTGAAGTTCGTGTAATGAATCAAATGAGACTCAAAATTAAAGTGTCGTTTTCAACAGTAGCAATTGAAATTGCTAAACATGTTTCAGTTTCTCACTTTTTCGATAACGTCTTTAATAGGTTGCACATAGCGGCTCTAAAATAGATGTTGAATTTGCGTAAATATCAATCCAATATCGTGAGTCCTGCCTACACCGAAAAAATACATTAATGAAAAACTACAATTATCTTGCTTTGGGTGAACACCGAACAAAACAATTCACAGATGAAATAAGTTTTGAAATATATTACTGAACAGGTTTACATGGGGTAGAGTCAATCAAACAATTCTCCAGAATAGAGTACACACAAGGTCCTGCAATAGTGCGTTAAGCTTCTGTAGCTGCCGAACCAGACGTTTCAGGAATTTAGATACTTTAAATTCTGCATCTTAATAATTATCTGATATACAGGGTGTTCCTAAATAGAATTATTCAACAAATGATTGATTTTATCAATGGAACACCCTTTACATTTTTGCCTATTTTCAATGCTCTTCAATACCTACATCATGATGCGAAATATTAGGGATATTTTCCCAACGGTATGGATCTTGAAAAGGAGAAACTGCAAAATTTCGACGAAAATGTAGTTCGATAAAAGCACTTCACCGATTTCCAGAAGCGATAGAAACATAAATTTGATCAGAATTTCCTTCAACTTTCTTCAATTTTAAAATTTGTCTTGTCATCGTTCCTAAATCATCTACCTTCCTTATACAGGGTGTCCGGTATCATAGCCAAATATGAAGAGTTTCGAATTATTTTTTCGTGATTATTTCAAATGTAAAACCCGGTATTCTTTTTCATGATAAAGTTCAAGTTTGACACCTTACCTTTACACGTTGAATGACCCACTAACCCTCATAAGCATGGCTGGAGTTGTTCAAATTTCAAAAGTTTTCCTAACACACATCATCGTTCCGTCAAAATTTTTATTATTTCAGTATTAGTTGATCATTTCCAAGAACATCATATAATTGAGATAATAAACGCACAATTTGGTAAGTTTTCCAGAAAAAAACCTTTTTACTTTATCACAAGAACAAATATTCATTTTTTTGATTTTATATTATTGTGGTTGTTAGAGATATTTTGAATGTTTTCAAATGAAATTGCCAGTCCCTATTCATGTTGAGATGATTTTTTCTTTAATTGAGTGGATAAGACAAGAAATAACACTTTTTATAAGTAATTTGAAGAGATAAATATTTTCGAAATTTGGGATTACCATTATTTCGAAAAAAAGTCGTATATGTTGTTCAGATTCCCGAATTATCTTCATTCCAGACCTACTTGAAATGATGAAATGAGTTACATTCCGCAGGAAACTATTCGATACACTCCTGTTATTTATAAATTCTTCATAAACACTCAATTTGGAAGTATGTCGAAAAAAATTTCAAAAATATATTGAGAATATGTACAAAAATATATTACAAAACGAAACAAATAATAATCTTATAAAACTACATGCATCACAACATTATCACCAAATAACCAAACTAATTGTCGGTTTGATTGAGGAAGACAAGAAAAAACATTTGAATATTATGTTGACATCGTGAATTCTCTCAAAATCTCATTTAGAGCATTCACCATTTTCCGCGACTCAAATTAGGTCATGCTGTCAATGTATTCTGCTCCTCTTGCAGATTGCTTTATCATCAGCATCATCTCTTGCATATTCATCTCGAGCCCTTTTTGGTGAGAAATTCTTATTTATTGATGTTGCAACTCTCCTTGAATGGAAACACACTTTTGAAATTCTCCTGTTGGCTTCTTCAACAGATATCCTACCCATTACTGCATTATCCAGTAAGAGCCAAAACACGTACGCCTTGTCCAGTTGCTTATCAAGCAACTCCTCCATGGCTTGATGTTTTGGATCGATGGGTTTTCGATCTGGCTGCTTCTGACTTGGCTGTAACTTGCTACATAAATCACTGTAAATTTTTTTCACGAAAATTTGTCTCCTCATATCTTCGTGTTGGGTTTTTGGCTCTAACGCCTTGGCTCTTGCACTCTCGAAGAACTTTCTGAATTCAGCACTTCCTAACATCTTGAAAGATCTGTAAAATTAAAAAAAATATTCAGATTTTTTCATATTGGGATCACTATACAAAAATCAGGAAATTCATCAAAAGAATTCCTCATCGAACAGTATGGCATAGGATGATGAGAGTTTTAAGATTCCTTCATGAATTTTACTGTGATACTGAAAAATCATATCGGATTCTTACAATTTCGGATAGACCTCTATATTTTTACATCAACAAGAAGGAAAAATATTAAAACCATATTGAAACCAAAATAAAATCCTTAAATGCAAATACTCACATGAAAATGTTTGAAACTCCAAATGAAAAATATGAGCTGGGAACAATTCGTTTTTGTACACCAAAATACCACTTCGAGCAACTGGCAATTCACCTTATTAGAATGATTGCAGCTACAGGTAGTCTCCCTTAAGTAGATACTTAGAGGCTTTCTCGTGAGGGATGAATAGTAGATGGGGTAGTTACTCTCTCCATAGGTCTCTACCTGTTGAAACCCTTTCAAATTTTATGTTTCGAATAAAACCAACAACAAATTCTAACAGGTACAGGTGGTTCTCCCTTAAGTAGGTACTTACAGGCGTTCTCTTGAGGGATGAAAAGTAGATGGGGTAATTACCCCCTCTCTTTCTCCGGAGGTCTATACCTGTTTGAACGCTTCCGAATGTCATGTTTCGAATAAAACCAACAACAAATTCTTACAAAAATAAGGAAAATATAAAGGAGATGAACAAAGTTATGACATTCAGAGAGTGTTTTCATAGGAATATTAAAAATACTAACTGAGGTTTTGAACTCGTATTTGTTACTGATAATTCAACTCACAAAATCTCTCTGTTTATCATATCATGTTTGGGTATAGGTTAGTTGAAATGGTCTATGTTTTGATCTCACTTTTCGCTGCTAATGAATAATTGTTCACAAGATATATAAATTTCTTCGCCAAGAGAAATATACGAAATATATATGAAAGGTCTAGTATAAGATCACGAGCACATGTCGTTTTAGTACCAAAGGATCATAGGATGACAAGGGAATACACTGCCAAGCCATGAGGTGAAAAAGGGGATTTATTTGTCCAGGTAAAAAATATCGAATATGAGCCAAATACATACATTTGAAGCTATGATGTTATACTTTTCTCATGACGCATACATTTTTAGCTCACAAAATGCACGAAAAATGCATCAAATCTTACATTTTTTTTTCAGTCAGGAAATGATTACTAGTAGTATGGGGTATACTGTTAATTTAAAATTAGAATTGACCAGCAGATGGCCTTCATTATAATATCTGCTCAAGAAAATAATCTCGCTAATATGAATAACCCTCATGTTTTAGTAAAAAAAAAAAAATCAAAAAACGAATAAGAGACAGAGGTACAGATCACTCGCATTCTAGTCTCTTTACCTGGAAAGCACAAGATTTGAAGGTTTCTTCAAATAAAAGAATCACAAATTTTGAAACCAGAAAAAGCATGATCAAAAAAGGGTTTCCGATTCTGATAAATGCCACCAGACTCATTTGCTAATTATGACAGCTCGCGTTTGCATTCCCACAACTCAGTTGGATAGTATGGAGCGCAAAAGTCCAAACGGAACAAGTTTGGCAAAGACCGGTCCTTCTCAGGACCAACACTACCCTGATGAAGGCAGGCGAATGCTTGCCGAAACGTCGGTAAATTCCAACAGTATTAATAATGGAAATAGCCCAAATAATGTACCAACAAATATTCCAATATCAAGAATATCTCGTTCACAATTGATGGACTTATATTTAATTTTTAAGTTTTCAATATCCTCAATCTATGCGCTCGATTAAAACCTCTGAAAAATATTGACTACGAATCCCGAACCGGTGAAATTTATTAATCCTTAGGCTGAAAGACTTCGATCGATGACCTTTTGGTATTTGCATTTTTATTCCAATTAATAATTACCATTATTAATCCTTCAGTTAGACTGCTATTTCCAGAAACTTCATGTCCACTTTTAGTAAATGTAAAATATTGATGACTGAATAAATAAGTGGCCTTTTATCCTTTAAATATATCTGAGGTTTCAAGCTTGACTCAAGATTTCTTGCTTTCGTCACTAAGAGAACAGATTAAAAGATCATTTCCAATTCCCAGAAATTTTGCCTAATCAAAAACTCATTTGGGGGATGTCGTATTTCATTTTAAGTTTATACTAGCCGTTCCTTTCTAACTAGATACAACTCAAGCAGTAATGACCCTCCCCATAATATTGGAGATACTTCCAGGTACCTGATGAGAATATTAAAGTGGAAGGATTTTGAAAAATGACTATAACATTTAAATTGTCATGAATCAGAATCAATATCAATATGTGTTTAACTAAATACTAAATGAATGATATACTTATTTTGAAAACGAACACCAAATACTAGTAACTCACAAACCGTATAATAATTGCTGAAAATTCAAGTGAATGATGAAAATTTCGACCAGCTGTAAGCACTGTTACTAGAGCCTGAGGTCATCATCGTGCCTTCACAGCCTTTTTTACATCGTCCTGCAACCACCATTATGTCTTACTGAGACCTTCCTGGATCCAAATTTATACCAAAAAGTCGCTGAATCTTAACTCAGATAGTGAACTCTTATTTTTCATCATCGCCGGATCATTTCGCACAACTTGAAATTTTAACTGAAGCTGTGTTTGTTCAAAATGATTTTATGATCCGATTGCCTCATTCAGGGGTGAGGAAAAGTCTTTTATTGACGATTTCATAGGTGTTAAGTCCAATATTTCTATATCGGTTTCGAAGTATGCACTAAATTTGAGTGGAAGAGATCGATAAACTATTCAGTACTATAATTTTGATAACCTCTTTCATACATTGCACATAATGACTCCAAAAATGATGAAAAATTGGTGTTGCTAGCAATTCAATATCTTAAATCTGGTATTCACCAAAAAACTGATATAAATGAAAAACTACAACTAACTTGTTTCGAGCTGAAATCAAACAAAAATTAAATACATTTCAGATTATGTTATTAAATATGTATATGAAGTCATTCAATAGCGCCTTCTGACATGCCTACAGATGGACAGGTTGCGGAAATAATTCAATTATTCGAAGTTACTGTAAGTACCCACAAAGTTTACTGAGCACGGAACATTACAAATTTACAAAATGTATAATTTTTTTCGGAAATTTGGATGAGAAAAAATTTTTCAACGCAAAATGTCATCTAAGATATTATCAGTTCAAATTTCCAGAAAAAGAACATCATTAAATACCTATTAGAACTCTGAGCTTATCTCACCGATAATCACCACTTCCATTAGAAAAGAATAAATTCCTAGTATCCGATGCGAGCATTCAACCAGAAGGACCAGTAAAATTAATTTCGTTTTAATTATTGACAGTGCCTAGATTTATTATTAATAATATGTGTGTGTTAAACCTAGATAAATTTATTTTGAAATTTTCAAATGAAAGACCCAATCCTTTGTTTATATTGAGGTGATTCTGGATTTTTCCTCAAAATATCGAAAATAATGTCGTATATGTTTTTCAGATTCCCGAATTATCTCCATCTCAGACCTACTTAAAATGATGAAATGAGTTACATTCCTCAGGAAACTATTCGATACATTCCTGTCATTTATCAATTCTTCATTAACACTCAATTTGAAAGAATACGGAACAAAATTTCAAAAATATATTGAGAATATATACAAAATATGTACAAAAATATATTACAAAACAAAACAAATAATAATCTTATAAAACTACATGCATCACAACATTATCACCAAATAACCAAACTAATTGTCGGTTTGATTGAGGAAGACAAGAAAAAATATTTGAATATTATGTTGACATCGTGAATTTTTTCGAAAATTAATTCAGAGCATTCACCATTTTTCTCGACACAAAATAGGTCATGGTGTCAATGTATTCTGCTCTTCTTGCAGATTGCTTTACCATCAGCATCATCACTAGCACATTCATCTCTTGCCCTTTTTGGTGAGAAATTCTTATTTATTGATACTGCAACTCTTCTTGAATGGGAAACCACTTTTGAAATTCTCCTGTTTGCTTCTTCAACAGATATTCTACCCATTACTGCATTATCCAGTAGGAGCCAAAACACGTACGCCTTGTCAAGTTGCTTATCAAGCAACTCCTCCATGGCTTGATGTTTTCTATCGATGGGTTTTCGATCTGGCTGCTTCTGACTTGGCTGTAACTTGCTACATAGATCACTGTAAATTTTTTTCACGAAAATTTGTCGCCTCATATCTTGCTGTTTGGTTTTTGGCTCTAACGCCTTGGCTCTTGCACTCTCGAAGAACTTTCTGACTTCAGCACTTGCGACCATCTTGAAAGATCTGTAAAATTAAAAAATTATTTTAATTTTTTCATATTAGAATCTCAACTCCTTGTCTTGAGCACTTCACAAAAATCAGGAAATTCATCAAAATAATTCCTCATCGAACACTATGGTATAGGATGATGAGAGTTGCAAGATTCCTTCATGAATTTTACTGTGATACTGAAAAATCATAATGGATTCTTACAATTTCGGATAGACCTCTACATTCATACATCAACAGGAAAGGCAAATATTTATTTCTTGAATTTTAAATCGTCTACTTCCAGCAATAAATTGAAACCAAAATAAAATCCTCAAAAGCAAAAACTCACATGAAAATGTTTGAAACTCCAAATGAAAAATATGAGCTGGGAACTATTCGTTCTTGTACACCAAAATACCACTATGAACAACTCGCAATTCACCTTATCAGAATGACTGCAGCTACAGGTGGTTCTCCCTTAAGTAGGTACTCAAAGGCGTTCTCTTAAGGGATGAATAGTAGATGGGGTAATTACCCCCCCCCTCTCTCTCTCTCTCTTTCTCTCTCTCTCCAGAGGTCTTTACCTGTTTGAAACCTTCCAAATTTCATGTTTCGAATAAAACCAAAAACAAATTCTAACAAAAATAAGGAAAACATGAAGGAGATGAATAAAATTATGACATTCAAACAGTGTTTTTTCGAAATAATAAAAAATATAACTGAGGATTTGAACAAGAATTTGCTACTGATTATTCAACTCACAAAATCGCTCGATTTATCAAACGTGCTCGTTTTCGGGTATAGGCTAGTTAAAATGGTCAGTCATTTGATTTGATCTCACTCTTCGCTGCTAATGAAAAATTGTTCACTAGATATATGAATTTCTTCGTGAAGAGAAATATACGAAATATATATGAAAGGTCTAGTATATGATCACGAGTACATGTCATTTTAGTACCAAGGATGGATGACAAGGGAATACACTGCCAAGCCATGAGGTGAAAAAGGGGATTTATTCATCCAGGTAAAAAATATCGAGTATGAGCCAAGCACATAGCTGAAACAAAAAATTGGAAGCTCTGATCTTATACTTTTCTTATAACGCATACAATTTTAGCTCACAAAATGCACGTAAAATGCATCAAATCATACATTTTTTTTCAGTCAGGAAATGATTACCAGTAGTATGAGGTATAATTTGAGAAACTAATCTGTATACAGGGTGTTTCCTTAACATGCGGCAAAAATTCAGGGTGCTGTTCCTTGGACTATTCTAAGAATATTTTGTTCTTTGATGATTTTTGAAAAACCTCTTTGTTTCGAAGATACAGGGCAAACAAAATTTTAGATAATAACATTTTATTATGAAAAATTACATGAAAATTTAACTTAACCTACAAAAACTGTTGAAAATGACCACCTCCAGCCAGCATACAAGCATCCAATCTTCTCCTCATTGACTGCCGAACCCTTTCAAAAACACCAGGATCATTTCTTATTAAGTTACACCCAGCAATGATCCGATTTCGCAAGTCTTCCATATTTTCTACTGGAGTGGTATAAACTGGCCGTTTTTTATAGTTGTCAAACACATTCAAAAATAAATTGTACCTACTTAGTAAACACAGTGCGGTACGCATTTTTATTTATACTATTATCAATTTTAAAAATATGAAAAATGTTGTTCGCCCTGTATCTTCGAAACAAAGAGGTTTTTCCAAAAACATCAAAGGACAAAATATTCTTAGAATAGTCCAAGTAACAGCTCCCTGAATTTTTGCCGCATGTTTAGGAAACACCCTGTATAGTATGTCTGTGGGGTGTCGAACTAGAAAGTCATGAAAATTCATTATAATATCTGCTGAAAAAATTATCTGGCTAAACTGACTAACCCTCATGTTTTAGTTGAAAGAAAAACTCAAAGTAGGAATAACAGACAGAGGTACAGGTCACTCGCATTCTAGTCTTTTTACCTGAAAAGTACAAGATTTGAAGGTTTCTTCTAATGAAGGAATCAAAAATTTTCAATCCAGGAAAAATATGACCAAAAAAGGTTTTCCGATTTTGATAAATGCCACCAGACTCATTTGCCAATTATGTTAATTTGATAGTCTTATATTTAATGTTTTAAGTTTTCAATATCCTCAATCTATGCGCTCGATTTAAACCGTTGAAAAATATTGATTACGAATCCAGAACCATCGAAATTTATTAATTCTTCAGTTAGAATGCTATTTCCAGAAACTTCATGTCCACTTTTAGTAAATGAAAAATATTGATGACTGAATAAATAAGTGGCCGTTTTTCCTTTAAATCCATCTGAGGATTTCAGCTTGACTCAAGATTTCTTGCTTTCGTCACTAAGAGAACAGATTAAAAGATCATTTCCAATTCCCAGAAATTTTGCCTCATCAAAAACTCATTAGGGGGATGTCGTATTTCATTTTTAGTTTATACTAGCCGTTCCTTTCTAACTAGATACAACTCAAGCAGTAATGACCCTCTCCATAATATTGGAAATACTCCAGGTACCCGATGAGAATATTGAACTGGAAGGATTTTGAAAAATCACTATAACATTTAAATTGTCATGAACCAGAATCAATATCAATATGTGTTTAACTAAATACTAAATGAATGATTTACTTATTTAAAAAACGAACACCAAATCCTAGTAACTCACCTACCGTATAATAATTGCTGAAAATTCAAGTGAATGATGAAAATTTCGACCAGCTGTAAGCACTGTTACTAGAGCCTGAGGTCATCATCGTGCCTTCACAGCCTTTTTAACATCGTCCTGCTACCACCATTATGTCTTACTGAGACCTGCCTGGATCCAAATTCATATCAAAAAGTCGCTGAATCTTTACTCAGATGGTGGACTTGTATTTTTCATCATCGCCGGATTATTTCGCACAACTTTAAATTTTAACTGAAGCTGTGTTTCTTCAAAATGATTTTGATACGATTGCCTCATTCAGCGGTGAGGAAAAGTCTTTTATTGACGATTTCATAGGCGTTAAGACCAATATTCCTATATCGGTTTCAAACTTTACACTAAATTTGAGTGGAAGAGATCGATAAACTATTCAGTACCATAGTTTTGATAACCTCCTTCATGTGTTGCACATAATGACTCCAAAAAAGATGAAGAATTGGTGTTGCTAGCAATTCAATATCTTAAATCTGGTATTCACCAAAAAACTAATATAAATGAAAAACTACAACTAACTTGTTTCGAGCTGAAATCGAACAAAACAATTCAAAAATTAGATAAATTTCAAATTATGTTATTAAACATGTATATGAAGTCATTCAATAGCGCCTTCTGAAATGCCTAAACATGGACAGGTTGCGAAAACAATTCAATTATTCGAAGTTACTGTAAGTACCTACAGAATTTACTGAGCACGGAATATTGCAAATTTACAAAATGTACAATTTTTTTTCGGAAATTTGGATAAGAAAAAATTTTTCAACGCAAAATGTCATCTAAGATATTATCAGTTCAAATTTCCAGAAAAAGAACATCATTAAATACCTATTAGAACTCTGAGCTTATCTCACCGATAATCACCACTTCCATTAGAAAAGAATAAATTCCTAGTATCCGATGAGAGCATTCAACCAGAAGGACTAGTAAAATTAATTTGGTTTTAATTATTGACATTGCCTAGATTTATTATTTATAATATGTGTGTGTTAAACCTAGATAAATTTATTTTGAAATTTTCAAATGAAAGACCCAATCCTTTGTTTATATTGAGATGAGGATTTTTCCTCAAAATATCGAAAATAATGTCGTATATGTTTTTCAGATTCCCGAATTATCTCCATCTCAGACCTACTTAAAATGATGAAATGAGTTACATTCCGCAGGAAACTATTCGATACATTCCTGTCTTTTATCAATTCTTCATTAACACACAATTTGGAAGAATACAGAAAAAAATGTCAAAAATATATTGAGAATATATACAAAATATGTACAAAAATATATTACAAAACAAAACAAATAATAATATTATAAAACTACATGCATCACAACATTATCACCAAATAACCAAACTAATTGTCGGTTTGATTGAGGAAGACAAGAAAAAACATTTGAATATTATGTTGACATCGTCAATTTTTTCGAAAATTCATTCAGAGCATTCACCATTTTTCTCGACACAAAATAGGTCATGGTGTCAATGTATTCTGCTCTTCTTGCAGATTGCTTTATCATCAGCATCATCACTAGCACATTCATCTCGTGCCCTTTTTGGTGAGAAATTCTTATTTATTGATGCTGCAAGTCTTCTTGAATGGGAAACCACTTTTGAAATTCTCCTGTTTGCTTCTTCAACAGATATTCTACCCATTACTGCATTATCCAGTAGGAGCCAAAACACGTACGCCTTGTCAAGTTGTTTATCAAGCAACTCCTCCATGGCTTGATGTTTTCTATCGATGGGTTTTCGATCTGGCTGCTTTTGACATCGCTGAAACCTGCTACATAGATCACTGTAAATTTTTTTCACGAAAATTCGTCGCCTCATATCTCGCTGTTTGGTGTTTGGCTCTAACGCCTTGGCTCTTGCACTCTCGAAGAACTTTCTGACTTCAGCACTTGCGACCATCTTGAAAGATCTGTAAAATTAAAAAATTATTTTAATATTTTCATATTAGAATCTCAACTCCTAGTCTTGAGCACTTCACAAAAATCAGGAAATTCATCAAAATAATTCCTCATCGAACACTATGGTATAGGATGATGAGAGTTTCAAGATTCCTTCATGAATTTTACTGTGATACTGAAAAATCATAATGGATTCTTACAATTTCGGATAGACCTCTACATTCATACATCAACAGGAAAGGCAAATATTTATTTCTTGAATTTTTAATCGTCTACTTCCAGCAATAAATTAAAACCAAAATAAAATCCTCAAAAGCAAAAACTCACATGAAAATGTTTGAAACTCCAAATGAAAAATATGAGCTGGGAACTATTCGTTCTTGTACACCAAAATACCACTATGAACAACTCGCAATTCACCTTATCAGAATGATTGCAGCTACAGGTGGTTTTCTCTTAAGTAGGTACTAACAGGCGTTCTCTTAAGGGATGAATAGTAGATGGGGTAATTACCCCCTCTCTCTCTCTCTGGTCTATACCTGTTTGAACCCTTCCTTAGAGGCTTTCTCGTGAGGGATGAAAAGTGGATGGGGTAATTACCCCCTCTCTCTCTCTCCAGAGGTTTCTACCTGTTTGAACTGTTCCAAAATTTATGTTCCGAATAAAACAACAACAAATTCTAACAAAAATAAGGAAAATATAAAGGATATGAACAAAATATTGGAATGTTAGACAAACTAACTGAGGTTTCGAACTAGTATTCGTTACTGATTCATTCAACTCACAAAATCGCTCTCTTCATCATACGTACTCGTTTTTGACTATAGGTTAGTTAAAATGGTCATTCGTTTTGATTTCCTTCTTCGGTGCTAATGAATAATTGTTCACAAGATATATGATTCACTTCGTGATAAGAAAAATACGAAATGTATATGAGAAGTCTTGTATATGATCACGAGCACATGTCATTTGAGTACCAAAGGATCATAGGATAACAAGGAAATACTCTACCAAGCCATGAGATGAAAAAGGGGATTTATTAGTCCAAGTAAAAAAATCGAGTAAGAGCCAAGCAATTACCTGAAGCAAAAACTTTGAATTTTCTCATGAGACATACATTGGTTGCACACAAAATGCACGAAAATGGGGAAAACGCATCAAACGATACTCTTTTTTCAGTCATGAAATTATTACTAGTACTATGAGGTATACTGTTAAGTTAAAACACTAATATGTATATTGTATGGTATGTATGGAAGGTGTAGAACTAAAAAGTCATGAAAATCGACCAGATGACGCGCTTCGTTAATGTCTGCTGAAAAATTTACTCTGGCTAATATGAATAATCCTCATGTTGTAGTGTACATTTACAGCAATTGTTACCGCTGCTATTAAAGCTGGCTCCAAATTTATACCAAAAAGTTGCTGAATCTTAACTCAGATAGTGAACTCTTTTTTTTATGATCGCCCGATTATTTCGTACAACTTGAAATTCTGCCTAAAGCTGTGTTTCATCAAAATGATTTTATGGTTCGGTTGCCTTGTCCAGAGGTGAGGAAAAGTTTTTTATTGAAATTTCATGGGCGTTGAGACCAATATTCTTATATGAGCTTCAAACTGTGCACTAAGTTTGAGTGGAAGAGATCGATAAACTATTCAGTAGTTTTGATAACATCTTTCATATGTTGCACACAGTGGCGTAACGTTTCTCAGCCAGCTCTCCCCCTCGAAGATTGCTCCTGGGCCTTATCCCTATTAAAAAAATTTCGAATTTTATATTTGTTTTTCGGAAGAACTTTAGCAAAGTTGAAGAACGAATAAATTTTAACTCGTTTCTGCATTCTTTTATTATATCATGATTGAATTTTACACGAAAAGTTATTACGCCCTTTTTCACGCGCTTTTCGTATATTGTTTTTCTATACTTTTCATTAATACATTAATACGGTTGTTCTTTCAATTTATTTCCGTAGTGCATTATAATATCCAAAAAACGAATTGCATTGACTTGAACTTATATATACCTTGAAGATTTCGTTATAAATGACATTTATAACATCATCTATTTCATCATTCTTACTGTTATTTGAATTTAATTTACCGATAATCACCACTTCCATTAGAAAAAAAATAAATTCCTAGTATCCGATTTGAGCATTCAAGCAGGACCAGTAAAATTAATTTCGTCTTCCTGATTGACATTATCCAGAATTAATGCCAATAAAATGCCTGTATAAACCTAGGTAAAATAAAGCCGTGCATTTCAAAAATTGCTGAAACCTGGAGATGCTCCCCAAAACTGAAGAGCATCTCGTGATGACAAAATTCTGAAAAGACTTCATCTTAAGGGATCAAGAACTCAAGCAGTTCCATATCTCGCTTTCAAATTTGATCTGACAAAAGATTCGTCACTCAATTGATACTCACGGTTCCCATGTCATCAGACCTTCAATGAATTGGTCATATAAGTATCTCTTTGTGATGTTGTATGCTGAGGTACCGAAGACTACAGCCCCCTTTATGTATTGGCTTAACTCATAAAAGCTTTTCTCCCATGAAGACATGAATTCCGCGGGAAATATCAAGCAGAATATATAGGAAAAATAATTCCTTCATTCTTATTGACATTACTCAGAATCCTCATAAATATTTTTGATGTCGATTTATTCTATTCTCGCTTCTCTTCTCTTCTTCTTTTCGTTTTCTTATTTATATGATGACTAGATTTTATATTAGTTTTTCGGCACATCGTTCTGTTGCACTGTTCTTGTTATTGACTTTTTTCATATGACTAAATTGTGTGCTGTGGGCTGTGGATTGATAAAATTAATAGTTCTATTACAGCCTTTATTTCTTGGCAACCAGGCAAAACTCATCAGAGCACTTCTTCCAAGATTTGCCCTTAACAATGGTCCAGTAAGACAATATTTCGAATGTAACTAAAATCACGAAATACGAAGATCTGGTACTTGAATATTATACTCTATATTTCTATATTATACGCTAATAAGCCTCACAACATTTTCTGCAGAATACTCTGGTAAGGATTGTTACTGGAAAAAGACAACATAGGTAAATCTACCACAAGTGAATTTTCCCCTAAAAATGGTCAGCGAATTTAGGCGAAATATCCAGAAGGAAATGACCAGTTTCTGTAGTTATTATCCCAGTCACCAAGATACATGAATAAAATTGTTTAGTTTGTAATTCTGAGTAAAATTCAAATTCATTTAGAGTGAGGTGAGGAAATAAAGTTTGTCCGTTGTTCACGAGTCAACTTTTATCTTACTACAGCCCATAACATCTACATCATCATTCCGTCAATGTTTTAATCATTCCAGGGGCAATTGATCATTTCGAAGAATACATAATAAATGCATAATTTGAACGTTTTCCAGAAAAAAACTACATACTTCATCACATCAACAATTCTTCATTATGTTAATTTTATGTTATGGTGAAATTTTTCAAATGTAAGAGCCAATCCCTTGTTTATGTTGAGATGATTTCGCATTTTTCCCCAAATATTTTTTTTTTTCGGTGATAAACTGTTATTTCAATACAATTCTGTATAGAAAATTTGTCATATGGCTCTGCAGAGGAAGTCTTCTCAAAGTTATTGAACAATATTCATTCGAATTTTGTTGAGGGTTTTTTCTCAAAATTATTTACTTTTGTGATCTCTTATTTTGTTTTCAATTTTCTCTTTTTGTTTTCATTCATCTCGATTCAAAAATCTTGCGCTATTTCATGTTGTCTCTGTTTTAGACCCAATGGAGTAATAAAATGTACGAAAATAGAAAAAAAATTGAAAACGTGGGAATGCCATTATTTTCAAGATGAAAATTGTTAATTTTCTGTCCAAGCAATAACAATTTCAAATCTGATTCAAATTCTAATTACCGAATTTTCTCCTTCTCTTTGAAAATCTGGGTTACATTTCACGAAAAACTTTCCAGTTCTCCCTTTTAATAATGAGTTCTCCCTTGAATATTTGATGAGAAGGCCTGTCAGGAAGAATTTCAAAATTAAAATTGAAAATTTCAAAAGTTCAAAAAATAAATTTATAAACAATACATATGAAAATCATGACGACGAAATTGAAAGGAAAAGACATGAAATAACACTTTTTATGAGTAATTTGAATAGGTGTTCGAAAAAAAACAATATTTTTAAAACTTAGGATTACAATGACTTTGGAAAAAATTATCGTATTTGTTTTTCTGATTCCCGAATCATCTCTTACTTAAAATGAAAAAATGAGTTACATTTCGCAGGAAGCTTTCCGATACACTCCTGTTATTTATAAATTCAACATTCAATTACAAGTCTTGTAGAAAGGACGTTGAAAAATAAAGTAAAATATGTATAAAAAAATATATTGCAAAACAAAACAAATAATAATCTTATAGAACTACATGCATGACAACATCACAACCACATCACCAAACCAATTGTCCGTTTAATTGACGAAAAATTTATAAAAGAATACTGTTTTTCTTTACACAAAATTGCACACGGTTTCAATGTGTTTTTCTCTTCTTGCAGATTGGTATATTATCAGCATCCATTTCCGAATATACATCTCCAGCACATTCATCTCGAGGCCTTTTTGAGACGAAAGTCTTATTTGTTGATGTAACTCTCTTGGAATGAAAACACACTTTTGTTATCCGGAGGTTGGCTTCTCGAACAGATATTCTGCCCATTACTGCATTATCCAGTAAAAGCCAAAATACGTATGCCTTATCCAGTTGCTTATCAAGGAACTCCTCCATGGCTTGATGTTTTGGATCGATGGGTTTTCGATCTGGCTTCTGACATGGCTGCAACCTGCTACATAGATCACTGTAGATTCGATTTACGAAAATTCGTCTCCTCATATCTTCGTGTTTGGTTTTTGGCTCTAATGCCTTGGCTCTTGCACTTTCGAAGAACTTTCTGAATTCAGCACTTCCAAACATCTTGTAAAACCTATAAAATAAAAAAAAATTATTCTCATATGTCCATAATGACATCTTAACTGATAGTCACGAGCTTTATTCATTGATCAGAAAATTTATCCAAAGGATTCCTCAAGAAACCGTAAAATATAGGATGATAAGAGATTTAAGATTCCTTCATAAATTTTACTGTGATAATGAAAAATCATATCGAATCCTAACACTTTTGGATAGACCTCTACATTCTAACATCATCAACAAGAAGGGCAAATATTTATTTCTTGAATATTAAATTGTCTAGCTCTAGCAATAGATTGAAACTAAAATAAAATCCTCAAATGAAAAACTCACATGAAAATGATTGAAACTCCAAATGAAAAATATGAGCTGGGAACTTTTCGTTCTGTACACCAAATTACCAAAATGAACAACTCGCAATTCACCTTATTATGAGAGATTGCAGGTACAGGTGGTTCTCCCTTAAGTAGGTACTTAGAAGCGTTCTCTTGAGGGATGAAAAGAAAATGGGGTAATTACCCCCATCTCCCTCTATATCTGCTTGAACCCTTCCAAATTATATGTTTAAAATTAAACCAACAACAAATTCTAACAAAAATAAGGAAAATATAAAGTAGATAAATAAAATTATGACATTCAAAGGGGATGTTTTTTAGAAATATTAAAAAAATCAACCAAGGTTTTGAACTACTATAATTTTCACATCTTTCTTAAAAAAAAGATTTCTGAATGATGATGCTATGAAATATTTTTTGTAGTCACTTCCTCAACAAAATAACCATAAAATGACGTGAAAAACACATGAAATTCCGAAATGGTTTAGCATTATATCTCGCCATAGTTTTTCATCTCGCCAAACGACAAAAATTTTCATTTGGCTCAGCATTGTGAGTCTTCTTATAATTATTGATTGATTTTTATAAAAATTTTGTCGCCGTAGTTTTCTGTTGAGTTCTGTATTTGTAGATGACCATTTTTTGGTTCCTAAAACTCGATTGTTTTACGTTGAATTCGTCGAAAATTTTGCTGACTTCAAATTCATGTTCTGTTAGTACTTTTTTGATTGAATTGCTAAATCAAATCTTCGCGTATCAAGTAGCATTACTCCGGAATAAATTTCAAGATGAGTTTAGTTGTTATTTTCTTGTCAAAGCGTTTAGAAATAACAGTTCGGAATTTTATTTTATGAATTAGATTTTTCATCAAACTTCTCATTACACTCCCATTATTACTTAATTCTCCGTCAAATGTTGAATTTGGAGGCACAAAAAAAAATTTGGAACGTGAATCAGGACTTCCGACGTACATTAAATACATTGAAAACTGTAAATAAAATATATTGAAGAACAATTATTATCATTGAGAAATTCAAATGACAAAATACACTCATAAAAACCAAGAATTGTCAACAAACTTATATTTTGCTCGAAGGAATTTTTCATATGAAATTAGTCATCGAGCCAACGTATTCTGGTGAGTGTCTTGGAATGATGCTTACTAATTTTTCTCTTCTTGCACCGTTGTTCATTGTCCGCATCTTCATCAAAGTGACCTTCACCCTTCACTCTTGCTGGTGTCACTGCGATAAAATCTCCATGTCTGAATGTTCTTCATTTCCTCTTGGCACAAGCCAACGATATGCTTTTATTGAACTTATATATCCCTTACTGCGTTTTCCAGCAATTTCTGAATCGCGAAGGCCTTGGCTTGGATTTTTTCAAATACCCAGAGCCGGATTAACCATAAGGCATATAGGGCGATTGCCTAAGGGGCCTGCAAGATCTGAGGGGCCCGTGCCCCATGCAAGAGAAGAAAAATGATGAAGATTGGAAGGGGGCCCCGAAAGTAGCACTGCCTTAGGGCCCCCACATGGTTTATCCGGCTTTGAATCTCATCGTAAATTCGATTAATAAACATCCTTCTCCTCATATCTTCGCTCTTATTCAGCGGTTCGGATACTTGAGCTTTCACCTACTCGACAACTTCTTGAAATTCTGGGTTTTCAAAAATTTTCAACAACCTGTAAAATTGACAAAAATTATCGATCCGAAGTAACACCTATAACTAACTACTTGACAAGAGCTCTTCATGAGCGCCCGCAGAATTTTTTCTCAGGGATGGCAAAAAAAATCGTCGAAAAACGATAAGGCGCTTGCGACATCAGTATTCCATTTCTTTCTATTTCGTTTTTTATATTCATGCATGACCGCCCGCAGAATTTGTGAAAAATGATTAAGTTTTTCATCTCAACATTTTTTTCATCAACAATATAAGGTGGTATGTATAAGATAATACGGTAATTGTTTTCTAAACAAATCACAATCCATGAAAGAATATTAACAGGAAAAAGAAATATGAATAATATGAAGAAAGGTATGAAATAAATTGTATGATTGCTAATAACTACAGATACATCAACCAGTAATAACGAAATGAAAACAAATATATATCATATATATCATAAAATGATATTCATAAAAACCATACATGAATAATAATGAAATATGAAATATAAATTAAATGGAACAAACCATAAATTCAAAACTAAAAACTCAGAGATTATTCGAAATAACACGAAATAAATATATTATCAAAATGAATTAATTATAAAAAAAATAAAAAAGACATAACACACACAAAAAAAAATAATAATAATTCTGAAAATAAAATACCGGAATCGTAATACCACGCATATTTTATTCTGAACTAAAAACCAGCCTTCTGTTAGTCTCAAGAAATTCAATAGGAATTTAATTCCTATATTTTTCTTAGATTGTTTCTTTATCAGTACACGAGGAACGAGTCTGCATTGATGTATAAAGGTTTATTTTTTGGGTGTCTTATAGCGATCGTCATCGGCATTCGATCTCCTTTGGAAAAATTTTAGAATATCCATATTTTCCAAAGGTAAATTCATCATATTATAAAAATATATGAAATATATATAGAAACATAAGTAAAATGACTCTCAAGAAACAAGAAAAAAACAGTGTTTTGGGACAGCCGATATAAGTGAAATCTGAGCAACTTGTAAACTGTATCGTCGAACTATTCAGTTATCATTTTTGAAGTAATTTTGGTGTACAAAGAAGTGTTTATGATCAGGGATCAAGAAAGTTCAAATTGATCATTAATACTTCTTTACAAATCAAAAATTATTCGCAAATAATAATCTTATGGGTCAATGCTCTACGATACAATTCACGTGTTACCTACTTTGTTTTCACTTCTATCCGCAGACCCCAAAGGCTGCCACATTTCGAATTTTTTACAGTTCTTGTCAATAATCTACAATTATAATAGTTGAAATTTCATATTGAGAGGCGCCGAACGAAAAAATCATCAACGTAAATAATGAAAGAAGTTACCCTCGATACACACAATTTGGAATCAAAGACACTAAAAACGAAGAATACTCTCTGAATAGGATTGTTTCGAATTCGAATACATCTTTCTCTTAAATGAAAATACTAATGAAAAGATTCTATATTTCCGCCTTCTCGAAAAAAAATATTCTGATTGGAGAATGGACAATAATTATTGAAATATGAGAGTAGTCCCACAAGTCGCATGAAGAATCCCCCATCAAAGAAGCCGCCTAAAAAAAACCGGTCATAAAACGAACATCTGGTAGCGATTGAAGAGAATGCCGATAAGCATGGGGTAGTTTATGAATTTATTACTTTTAGGTAAACAAAAACATGAAATTCATCGTCTTCGAAAACTTTCCATGATTTTTTTCACCCAAAAAGGGCTCAACACGCCTCAGGGAGTTATCAATTCGATAGAGGATCAAAATCTCAGGGGGGGCCACGGCCCCCCCTGCGGGCGCCCATGGAGCTCTTCTTATAACATAAGAAATTTCGCAGATGATTCGTAATAAAATTCAAAGAGTTTAATATAAATCTATAACTTTCCACTCCGAATTTTGAGCTGTGGGATGGAATAATGAAAAAACGTTCGGACAGGTCAAATTTTGTTGAAAGAGTGACAAATAAGGGTGTTCAAATGAGTTTGGTATCACTACCCCACTAGCTGCAACCCCTAACAGCTCTCATTTTTCAATATTGAAAAGGGACGAGCAGCACCTTGTTGGTATGGCAATTTAATTTCCTGCATTGGTGTATTTTTTAATATACAGAGTGACTCAGTATTCCATCAATATTTTTCACACTCTGAATTTGGATCTTTGAGATGGAAAAAAGCGCGAACGAGTCAAAAAATGATTTCGATATCACTACCTCTGTTTACTGTTTTATCCTGTTTATTAGTTGAGTGAAATAAAACGCTCATGTAGGTAATTGAATTACCTTTTCAAGAAAGCTACTTTACCCATTATTTCTATTTAAAAATAAAAGCTTCAAGTGGTAGCGGCTAGAAGGGTAGTGATATCGAATTCATTTTTTGACACTTCCGAGCGTTTTTTACATCTCAAAGATCCAAATTCAGCTTGGGAAAGTTGTTGATGAAATACTGAGTCACTCTGTATAATAATAAAGCGATGAAAAAAATACTACCTTGCAGCAAATTAAATTGCCTTTCCAACAAGTTGCTGCTCGACCCCTTTCCCTATTCAAAAATGGGAGCTGTTAGGGGTTGCAGCTAGAGGGGTAGTGATATGAAAGTCATTTGAACACCCTTATTTGTCCCCTTTCAACAAAATTTAACCTGTCCGAGCGTTTTTTCGTTATTCAATCCCAAAACTCGAAATTCGGGTTGGAAAGTTATGGATGGCTCACCCCGTATGTTGATTAGCGATATAAGATTCCTCCACAAATTCTTTTCACCCATAAATATCACTATGGACTAACACTGGCAATTCATCCTTCAAGAATGATACTACACGTAGCAACAGTTAGCCCTGCCTTGAGTACTCAGTGCTCTTAAACGGTTGGATTTCTTCTGTTATAGATTGAACCAATAAGTAATTTTCACGAAAATATCAAGAAATTAAAGGGAAATCAAAAGAAATATAACATTCAAAGCTATCAGTATTTGAAAAATTGTATAAAAACTAAAGTTTTAAATTATCTATTTCTAAGTGGAACTAACGAAAGCGATGTCCTTTTTGCATTCTTCTTTTCAGGTACAGGATTTTCAAACTGACCATCAATCTTGCCCCCACTCTATCTCTAATCTGGTTAATTGCACAGATCGAAAGTACAGAAACAATTCTCGTCCTTCAAGATAGCTAGGGAAAGGGAAATCTTGCCTTCAGCACTGCTAATGGATTGAATAATAATCTCTTCTCAAGTTGTCAACGTTTATGTCTTATTTAGGAGTTTCTTCAAGACTGTGAGAGTATTTATTTGAAATTTCAGACATGTGAAGAATATGTTCACAACAATACAATAAAAACTAACAAAACTTCATGAGAAACATTCTTATAGAGTCAACCAAAATGTACACATACATCAATAAAAGAAAAAGCAAAAAGTTTTGTTAGTTTTTGTGAGATGGATAAATTTTGTTTTAACTTTCAACTCATTATTGGAACTTACCAATTTAGTCATGTGTATTACGATGTGAATGAAGATCTTGTCATCTTCATTTAGGGCGAAATCCCTGTGTCTAAATTTTCTTACTGTCCTGTAATGTAATCTCAATTGCGAAATCTTCTTTAGTTTTCTATCCAGGAACTCCTCGATCGTCAGAGCCGGATTAACCATTAAGCAGATTATGCGATTGCCGAGAGGCCCCGCATTAGCTAAGAGCCCCGTGCCCCATGCAACAAAAAAATTGAAAAGGGGCACATAAAATTGCACTGTCTAGAGGCCCCCACATGGCTAATCCGATTCTGTCGTCCAAAGTTTCGGATCGATGATTTTCTGATTCGGGAGGTTCAAAACTACTCTCAACCTTTCCGAAATCTCATCGTAACTTCGATTGACGATCATTCTTCTTCTCATATCGTTGTTCTTCTATTTTGGTTCGAACGCTTTGGCTTTCACCATTTCGACGAACTCTAGAAGTTCAGCATTTCCAACCATCTTGAATGTTCTGTGAAGTTCACTAAATTAGTTTCATTACTGCAAAAACATGGGAAATGCTGGATTCGATTGCTACTCGTAAAAGAAGGAATTTGTGAACAAGATTCCCAATAAAAATTCTGGATTTTCGAATGTATTAAATATCCTGTAAATTTTATTCTAAAATGACACTTATAACTACGTGACACACGCTGTTCTGATGGAATAGGAAATCTTGAAAATAATTCTCAGTAAAAACCAAAGAATTAAATTTTTGATGCTGAGCGATATATGATTCTGTAAGGGGATGCTGAGAGAAATCAATCTTGCTAATTACCTCCACTTTCAGTGCTCTGAAACTGTATGAGGTCTTCTGAATCGATAAGTAATTTTCACTAAAATATTAAAAATTACAAGGAAATGAAAAATATATAACATTTAAAGCTTTCTATATTTCAGAGGGTCTTGAATTAACCATTTGTAACTCGTTGTTCTACTTACGAAATCAATCAGTCCTTTTTGCATGCAAGTTTCTACAGGATTGTCAAAATAGCCAACAGTTTTGCCATCTGAATAATTGTACAGATCGAAAGTACAGAAAGAGGAATATCCTACGATCCTTGCAGTTTACTAGGGTAATGGGGATATTGGCTTTAGCACTGCTAATGGGGTGAATAATACACTTCTTTCAAGTGGTTAACGTTTCGGTCCTGCTTACGACCTTCTTCAGGACTGCAAGAATATTTATCTGAAATTTCAGTGGGGAATCTGGTCACAATAATACAACCTACGAAACTTTACGAATAACAATTTTTATATAATTTAACCAAAGTATACACAAATATCAACAAAAGACAAAAAACGACTCACATTCTGGTGGAATTTGGTTGGTTTTTTGTGAGATGAAGTAATTTGAATTTTTAACGTGTTTGTTATTGTTGTGAACGTATGCGGTAGTCCTCTTAGCTCTACTAATATGTTACTGGTGGCTGGTGTTCTGTTCTCGAATATACAAATGTGGATATCGTTGAATTCGCAACATATTGTGCTGATAGTAGACGCTGATTTATTTTATGTAATTTTTCGTAGTAGACTTTTGTTGATTATACTTAGCTTTGGGGTATCTTTTATGATAATATGGAAATGATGATACACATTTCACTGATATATTTTTCATGATAATTACTTTCATCGGCTCAAATGTTCAGTTCATTGGAGTCAAAATTGTGATTGTTTTGAAGTGGTGTACATCTTGAGCGGTTTTCTTATTTTTGTCTATATTTTCTTTTTTACAATCGTATCTTTTTTTTAAATATTGTATGAGAGGTTACAATCTTCACAAGTATTAGATATCATCAATTTAGGGTACGAGTATTTTTATTTCATTTAAACATATCGTTCTGAAATTTCGAAGGCTTTTTCTAATTTTCGATCGAGAAACTCTAATTCCTCGATCGTCCGAAGTTTCGGATCGATGCTCAGGCACTTGCCCCAAGTGCCCAGGGCCCCGCGATCGATATTGGCCCCGATCATATCAATTGCTCTGAACCGAAAGGAACGAAGGTTTTTTCAATGAAATATGGAAATTCCCTTTTTCATAAAAAATCCCTTTTATTATCATCGAACAGATTTGTTCGAAAAGATCTAAACGCTTCCTTCTTTCAAAATTTCCTTTCGAGTATTAAAATTACCTTCGAGTAAATAAGCGGAAGTTTTCATTCACAATCATTCCAAAAAATAATAATGAAAATAATAGAATATCCATTCACAATATTAACAAATATGTGGGGGAAAGGCGAAGTACAGCAAAACTGATTTTAAACTTAACATGTAATTCTCAGTTTCTCATCAACAAGTTCTCGAAGGTTGCAATTTTTATGACCCTTGCCCATACTGGCATACACTAGATAAGAGTAATTATTAGCTTGTGATATTTGTTAGGGTGGTTAGCCATAAAACATCTGTTGATCACATTATTGTATTTATTGGGAATCTTTCAAGGAAATGCCCATTCAACTACATCATTTCAGACAGTGCTACAAGACGAGAAATCAGTGGCGTATCAGAGAGCCCCGCAGAACTCGCGGTGCAGGGGGGATTTTATTATAAAGATGTGAATGAGGAAGATTTGGTAATAGAATGTTTACATTTGAAGGAATACTTGAAAATGGTTGACAGTGAAAATAAGAAAAGTATTTTGAAAATATATCAGATTTTGGAACAGAACAAAATTCAAAACACATTTTTAAATTTAGAAATCTTTTTGAGAATCTTTTGAGCATATTGGTGAGCAACTGAAGTGGGGAACGCTCTTTCTCCAAATTAAAAAAAAATAAAAATGAATTGAAAAGTAGAATGCTCAAAGATTGAGTAAGCAGTCTGTCGTTTATGTCGATAGAATTTGATGTGCTAAAAAGATTTTGAAGAATTCACTAACCATTTTGTCCGTCTGAAATCTGAAAGGGTTTCTTTCTTAATGACAGAGATAGTACTAACCTCTAAATGCTAAAAGAGTTAACTTGGTTAACTATGAAAAACTATTTATTTATTTCTTTCATGTGATTGTTGATAAAAATAAATATTTAACCTTGTTTATCTACTTTCTTTGTCTTTTCTAACAAAATAGTGTTGTGTTCATTGGCGGATACAAAAAACAAACTCAAGAGGGAGGCGCCAAAGAGACTATTTTTTCTTTTATCGTAATAAAGAAGAAATCAATTCCTGAATGTGCGATCTGCAGGAGGGGGGCGCGACCCCTCTGCCCCCATATGTATCCGCCAATGGTTGTGTCAAGGTAAAGGGCTCCATTATCCCAATTTGCCCAGGGCCTCCAAAAGGTTAAAGACGGCCCTGTCGATGCTTTTCTGAACCGGTAGCTTCAGACATGCTCTCAATCTTTCCGAAAGCTCATCGTAGATGCGATTCTCAAACATCCTTCTTCTCATATCTACGTTCTTCTTCTCTGGCTCAAACGCTTTTGATTTTACAATTTTCCAACTTTCTTGAAAAACCTGTAATATTCACAAAATTAGTTTTATTGCTGCAAAAAACATATAAACTGCTGACCACGATTTTTACTCCTAAAAAAGGAAATTCATGAACATTCTTCTTCTCATATCGTTGTTCTTCTGTTTTGGCTCGAACGCTTTAGCTTTCACCATTTCGACGAACTCTCGAAGTTCAGCATTTCCAACCATCTTGAATGTCCTGTGAAGTTCACTAAATAAATTTCATTACTACAAAAAAACATGGAAAATGCTGGATTCAATTTCTACTCGTGACAGAAAAAATTTGTGAACAGGATTCCCAATGAAAATTCTGGATTTCCGAACATATTAAATAACCTGTAAAATTCACAAAATCATTCTTTTTATTCAAAAATAACACTTATAACTTCTGATAAAATAGGAAATTTTGAAAATAATTCTTTGTAAAAACCAAAGAATTAAATTTTTGATTCTGAGCGATATATGATGCTGAGAGAAACTGTATGAGGTCTTCTGAATTTTATAGGTTGAACCGACAAATCATTTTCACTAAAATATTAAAAATTACAAGGAAATAAAAAATATTCAACATTTAAAGCTATCTATATTTCGAAGGGTTTTGAATAAACTATTTGTAACTCGTTGTTCAACTTACGAAATCAATCAGTCCTCTTTGCATGCAAGTTTCTAGTTACAGGATTTTCTACAGCCATCAGTTTTGCCATCTGAATAATTGTACAGATCGAAAGTACAGAAAGAGGAATATCCAACAATTTTCATTACTGCAGTTATCTAGGGGAATGAGGATCTTGGCTTCAGCACTGCTAATGGGGTGAATAATACACTTCTTTCGAATTGTTGACGTTTCGGTCTTGCTTAGGACCTTCTTCAGGAATGCAAGAATATTTATTTGAAATTTCATTGAGGAACCTGGGCACAATAATACAAACTAACAAAACTTTACGAAACACATTTTCATATTATTTAACCAAAGTATACACAAATATCAACAGAAGACGACATTCTGGTGGAATTTGGTTGGTTTCTTGTGAGAAGAAATAAGTTGGTTTTTTAACGTGTTTGTTATTGTAGTTCTCTTAGCTCTGCTAATATGTTACTGGTGACTGGTGTTCTGTTCTCGAATATCCAAATGTGGATATCGTTAAATTCGCAACATATTGTTCTGAAATTCTCGTTGACGCCGATTTATTAAACTTTTTTGATTTCTAGTAGTAGGTAGATCATTGTTTTGAAGTTGTGTGAAGCAAAAGCGGTTTTCTCGTTTTTGTCTATATTTTCTTTCTTACGATCATATCTATAAACACTTTTACGATTTTTCTAATATCGTATAGTCCATTGGTCATGCGTTCATACGATAGGTAGGAAGGTTACAATCTTAACGATGAATTTCGTACACTATATTAGATGTCATCAATTCAGGATACGATTCTTTCAATTTTGTGTATACATATACTCTCTAGTTTTGTGAGACTATAGAAAGCAAGCTTTATGTTAGTTGAGTGATTCTTCATCAAAGGTTCAATGTATGAAATATTATAATGAATGATTCCATGTTTTTTTTAGTGATTTCAATCAATTTGCATTTTCAGTCAATTTGTCCCTATGAAATTCTATCATCGTGTTCAATAAATTTCGAAAGTGATTTTTCAGATATTTCATCATCAACTTTCTTTTTCTGAAGTGAATTCACTATAGAAAGCGTTGAATGTATTGAGAAGTTCATCTTGAATGCATTGTGCCCAAATCATATAAGAGTGATGCACTGTTTTAAGGTACACTGTGTCTCAGCTAATATTGAAGATAGGGTTTTCGCG
Organism: Hippodamia convergens; assembly: GCA_038502775.1. Classification (NCBI taxonomy): domain Eukaryota; kingdom Metazoa; phylum Arthropoda; class Insecta; order Coleoptera; family Coccinellidae; genus Hippodamia; species Hippodamia convergens. The sequence continues at coordinate 11,298,177 of CM076608.1, read as the reverse complement.
AACCCTGTGTCACTTTTTCGTAAAACTTTCAAATACACACAAAGAGAAATATTCCGACTACTTTCGTTTCTGAAATACAGGGCGAAAACGAAAATGTGCACTTTTTGGAGATGTTATTATTTCTGAGATGGAGAAAAAATGAATCCGCTTTAAATAGATTATTTCACGTAGAATTCAGTGGCGTAGTTGAATTTTTTTTTCAGAGCACTGTTTCAGAGATTGAGCACAAAACTGAAATTATTATTATTCTATCTCCAGCTTGAGATAGAATCAGAAAACAATTCACTCCCTTTTTTTGATACTTTGCTGATTACACGAGATAATAAAATAATAACAGATTGGTACCACAAACCAACATTTTCCGGGAGAGTAATCAATTTTAACTCTAAACACCACATGGCACAGAAAATTAACATAATAAATAATATAAAAAATAGAGCTCTCAATCTTTCCGATAGTGAATTTCACGAAAAGAAGATCATTAAGATTCAATCAATTCTGGAAAAAAAATAGCTATCCTTCTAAATTTCTGAAGAAAATTCTGAACAAGAGAGAACCTGACTACCACAGAACACAAGGAGATGAGGAAAACCAAAAATATTTCAAAATAACTTATGTTAAAAATCTAGGAGAACAAATAAAAAATATATTCACCAAATTAAACATCAATATTGCCTTCAAATCTGATAATACCATTAAAAATTTTTTCACAAAAACTAAAAGTGCAACCCCCAAAGAACTACTTAGTAATATCGTATATAAAATATCTTGTAATGACTGTCCAGCCACATATATTGGTCTTAAAGACCGCATTTCTGAGCAAAAAAGAGACTCCCCCAACATCCTCAATCCTTTGAAGAACAAAAAGGAAAATAATACAGGACTAGCGGAACAAGTAAAAGTTCTTCTTCACTCTTTTAATTTCGATCCTGGCTCTGTAGAAATATTAGGTAAGCAAGTAAATTCGAAAAAACGGTTATTAGATGAGATGATATCCATAAAACAGGACAAAAATTCAATCAACAAAAGAACTGATATAGAGAAGTTAAATACCGCATATTATTATTTAATTGGAAAAATCAACAATAGATGATAGTTTGTTGTCTACCACAAATGTGGAAATAGCCACAATAATCCGCGCATACACCAAAAACATCATGCTTAATAATTTAATAACATCACATCAGTCTTCTCAAAGATCTAGATGCGAGCAGTAGTTGTTCTCTCCAATATTTTAAATCAATGACAAGAATATTGACATCGGAACCACAAAAGGTGAAGATGTAAGTTAATGATTCTGACCATTTCCGGGCATTTTTCTTCACTTGTATAATGTTTGTTTATATGTTTTTCTATAAAAAAATAAGTTATAAGTTTTTAACTGTAAGTTTCGAATGTCTATGATTGTGTAGTTATGCTCCATTTCAGAGCCCTGATGAAGATTTTAGAATAAAATCGAAACTAGTCGGCCTTTCTTCCAAAACGTTGGTTTTGTGAATTTTAAATTGACCTAAAAACCTGTCAAAATCACCCGAACTTGATATTTTGGTCCACGAGCGTGTAAATTTTTTTTTTGCTCAACCGCAGTAATTATCGTATACTTCGTTCATTTGGCTTCAAAATCTTTTTTTGAAGATCAATGTACGTCCTCTTCTCATGCAGATATCGGTCTTTCATTCTCGATATCTGAGCAACCAAAAACCACACAGAAAGTTAATGGTGAATTCCCTTCAACGGCTATTCATTTTTTTATTCGAAAAATTTTTTTTTTCTTTTTGTCCCACGAATTTTAGATGCATTAAATACAACTTCAGATGTTCTTTCAGAAATTCAACCGCTCAATCGAACATATTAAGAAAACCAATAAATTTTAGTGCGCGTTTCACAGTTCAATATGACAGTTCAATATGTTCACAAGAACCCTAGAAAATCCAGATAGCCTTTTTTTTTACATTGATTTTATTGAGTTTGAAAATTTTTTTCTAATACTTGACCTCTATCTGCAATAAAATTGTGAAAAAGCCGTTGGGAATTTTTTTCTCATATGTTAAATATAAAACGAACTTTTCAGAGAAACGAACGTGATCCTCAAATTTTTGCAGAAATTTGATCGAGTGAACCAGAAAACGGCTGGCTGGATAGATTTGGCTTTTTATAGTTTTTTTTTGACATATTGAACTGTAAAAGGCACACATAACATTATTGCTTTTCTCAACATGTCCTATCCAGAAAACTTCTTTTCGTTACATTTTCAAATTCATAAGAAGAAGAATTGTTCTTTAAAAAGCAATGAATTGATTATTAAGATATCTATGATCCAAGACAAAAGGATCCTTTTCGATTTCAAGGCCAATATCTCTATGAAAAGTGGACGTATCAAGATCTATTAAAAAAGAAATTGAAGCTGAATAAACAGAGTATCCGATCATTGTAGCGGTTAAGCAAAAAAAAAAAACATTTCATCACTCCCGTGAACCAAAAAATGGAACTCGCATCATAATATACATGACTGTCCTAGTAGGTTTCAATATTGAGTTGAACGTTGAGAATCAAAATTAATCCATCCCAGAGAGACTAACAACTCCGTCTGAATGTGATTCATTTTTTGTCTTTCCCTTTTGTTGATGAATGTGTATATTTTGGTCTATGAGGATGTTTCTCATAAAGTCTTGTGTATTTTTTATGCATCTGATGGGTGGGTTTCATAAAACTTTGATTGCACTTTTATAACATGTTGAATTCCCCCCTTATAATATAAGCAACATCAAAATTTTCTTCTGTGTTGTATGGGTTGCCTAGATAACACCATATTTTGATTTTCTCAAAAAACATTTTTATCATATATCCTACATGTGTTCGGAAGCGTTCTCGAATATTCAGTCATGACATCTGCTTGATGAATCGTTTGTTATTTCGACTAGCTTGTGCGTGATTAGTGGTTATATTCACTGAATTTTCTTGTGAAAATCCAAGTTTCATAATGAAATGAATTTTCTATTATATCAATATGGCTGGTTCAGTCGATAATACCCTTGTAGAGATCAAACACGATCTTCTGATAAGAAGAGCATTCTCTGTGAACGGCAACCTAAAAACTTTGGTGAGTTCGTTTTCCCATTCATCTAAACTGAACCCTGATAGATCTGTTTCATTTGTATTTTAGGGCCTTCATTTTTTTCTTTATTTTGAAATATACGTATTTCTACGGCTTATGGATCATCCAATTACGAAAGTACCATCAGAAATGAATTTCCCATCTGAGGAAAAGGAAAGGAACAACATGAGGAGGATTTTCAACATTGTGGATTGGTTAGGTCCTTCGAATTGGTAAAATAATCGTTTGATTGGAAACTCCTGGTATGTACACAGAATTTTTGTGACATTGACGTCAGGGAAGCTATTTATGGAAGAAGACATATTATTATAGTTCATGTAATATCTTGGTTATTAATCAATGATGAGAAGTTTTTGAAATAATAGTAAAGAGTTCAGATACTTCTCCTCACATTCATACAAGGAATTTCCGGTTTTATCTTGAAACAGTCCATTGATGGAATAATAGACTGTTTCACAGTGAGATTAAATTTGAAAGAAAATATCTCAAAATATATAAATTTTTATTTCATCTATAAGTATTCTGACATTGCAAGTTGAGTTTACGCGTTGTTTTTATAACTGAATAAATACATGGGATAATACATTATATTCCATTGATGAATAATATATTATTGGTATATACTGGTAAAATCATTTTACAGTGTGTATCAAAATTTATATAAAAATTATTTGAAAACTACGCTTACTCAAGCATAGGTATATTATTAATACAAAAATTTCATAATCATTCAGAAAGGCATTGGAAAATCTCAGACCAAAACATGGCTTTATTGTTTCTAGAATTTTGCTTTCCATGATAACACCTTTCATCATATACTCTATTTGATTTACTTAGGTACCTTTTTTATTGCCATTTACATTCTGTTTGAGCTGTTTCATAATTAAGTATTCAGCTGGTGCATTGTCGGGTATTCTGTTTTCTTTTGAGCTACTTTTATTGATTTTTATCGCTAGGAGTACAAATACATTATTGCCCTATTCTATCGAACTGAACACATCCCATCAAAATGTCAGCAAACCGGGTTGATTTTTTTTATATAAATTGAATAACTTGAACTTGGGTGAACTGAAATTCCAGATCTCATCAAATCAGCATTTGACAACTTTACCGACACATAAAATCGAGAAGTAACAAAATTTGTCTATTCAGTGGAGGAAACATATGGTTTCGAAATAATAACGATCTTCTCACTGATTATAATCTGTGTGTGGCTAAAATTCCTGTGAAGATGACTATCGAAGTCATATCCAAAACGATGAAAAACCTGATAGACCAATATTGGATAGATCTCAATACGCGGTCATATGACGTATAGTTCAAGACCACGTATAATTTGTTCTATTTTCTTAAAAATTTAGGTGAAAAAGTAATTTTGATGCCGAATAATATCAAATATATCTACAAATGCGATTCTTAGAAAAATTGCATGATCAAATATGTATCAGGAGATGATGGATCAAGAAAGATATGTTATGCGTGTTATGCAGTTATGTCCGAAACGATAAAAGACCTAAAAGTAATATCTCAACATGTGGTCATATTACGTTAAGTTGAAGACCAAAAAAAAAGAAACTTACAGCTTGTTCGATTTTTCTAGAAATTTTTGTTAAAAATCAACATCCCAAACAACAATTCTCAGAAGACCTGCATGATAAAATATGTATTACGATGTACCTAATTAGTTTGCAGAAAAGATATTGATTTCTTTCTTACTAGAGCTTATCTAACCCATATATTCAACCTCCAGTATAAAAGGATAAATTGCTAGTATCTGATAAAAGAAGCATTCATATTGAGCGAAAGGACTAATAAAACTAATTTATTCATTCTAATTGACCTTTCCCAGAATCAACATTATTATTTTAATTTATTTGAGCAAAAGTGACATTTGGCCGAGCTTATTTGAATTAAAGCATTTCTTTTTGAAAATTGCTAACAACATAGTTTCAGAAGACAAAGATCATCCGAACGTGAGAAAAGTTAGTGAGTTGCGACAATTTTCTATCTCGGTTTAAATTTTGAAAAACACTATATATACTCACCTGACTTCAACTATCATTTATCGAACGTTGTACAATATTTCGAAGAAATTAGGTGAAAACAATTACCAGATGCAATCAAGGACATAGTTATATGAAATTTTCAGAAATACAGCATCATTAAATACGTATTAGAAGATAAGCGGTTTCTAGGTAAGAACCTAAGGAAAAGCTTATCTAACCGATAATAACAACCTCCATTATAAAAGGATGAATTCCTGTACCCGAAGGGAGCTTTCAAGCGGAAGTTGTAGAAAAACTAATTTTGCCATCCTGATTGACATAACTCAGCATCAATATAAATGTGTTCATTCTTAGCCTAGGGGTATTCGGTTTGAAAAAAGTCGAGGTTTTTAAAAATTGCTGAAAATCTGGAAATGGTTTCGAGGACAACTTTTGGCCACCAAAATTTGCAACTAGAATTCTAGGTCATCATCATTTCGGTTCCTCAGAAATATTTTAGCCTGGCTCAGAATGTATTGTTTTTAGCATTGAGAGACCATTTCCAGAAATTTTACATAATTAAATAAGCATCAGGAAAAAATGGATTTCGTTTTCGTTTCCTTTCTTGGTGTATACTGAAAATTCCTTCATAATGAGAGATAGTTTGAGGGGCATTGTCCTGTCCAAAATAATAGGAAAAATTCCAGGTACCTGATGAGAACATTAAAGTGAAAGCTTTCAACAATAACTCTTACATTTGAATTCACAAAACAGACAATCCATGTTGGTATGTGATAATGTCGTAATTAAACCAATGAAATTCATTGATGGGAACGAAAACCGAATTCGAGTAAATGAAGAAAATTTCGACCAGATGTTTTTGCTGCTACCAAAACTCGAGGTCATTATCGAATCTTCAGTTTTTTACTTCCTGAATCCACAATGATGTCTGAGATTATTTTGTTGGCGCAGAAAGTACAATGTCATTTTTCAGGATTGCCAGATATTCCTCACAATATGGAATTTGGCTGAATCTGTGCATCTTCAAAAAAATTTTTTAGTTCTATAGCATCGTCCAGATGTCAGGAAATTTTATTTTTATCGAAAGTTCCATAGCATTTGAGTTTGAATGGAAGAGATCGATCAACTAACCAGCACCAAAACTTTTCATTTCGTATTAGTTGGGACATCTTGAAAAAAGACTTTTGAAAACGAAAAATTTAAAGATTGTTCGACCGCCAACTTTTTCTAGCTCATTTAGCGTTACCCAGGCTGCACCACGTGGAGGCGAGCTAGCTTTACACCCCATGCGACTGACACAGCGATTGACAAAATTTTAAACCTGAATAACTAAACATTGATCGAAATAATAATCACAATAACACGATACTGAAAGGATTTTCTCTTCAATCATGAAAATGGGTACATAATTCGTCCGATAGCACACATTATCATTATAATTTTTTTTTGAACGAGGAAGGAGTCCTATAGCCTGAAACCTTTCAAAGTACGAAATAGTGTGATATAAAAAATAGACAAAATTGAAAAAAATGTTCATTCGACCTCAAACAAAAATTTCAGTGAACGCCTCTCTAATAAGATTGAAATAATATCATATGAAATAATAAGGTGGAAACAAAACTGATGATAAAGCCGTCTGACAGTGCCGTGATAAATAAAAAAATGATCTGAGTGGTGAGTACTTTTTTATTCATTATTCGTAGAGCGTACATCAAAAGTAAGACAATAATAGAAATGCGCGCTCACTTGAAAATACATTGCGTTCTCTGTATGGTTATTATTGTTTCTGAGGCCGACTCACCATTATCAATTAATTCATTTTCTTATCTCGTTATTTGACCATCATGGTTACTACTGATAGGGACAAATAGCAAGAAAAAACTCAAAAAAGATAGTGAAGCCCGTCTGCTCCGAAATGACGAGGCAAATGCTAAAACAAAGATTATTCAAATGACGAATAGAAACAAATTTGAATTATCAGGGAGAGAAATTATTGTACAGAAAAGAAGGGAATGAATTGAAGAAAATGGGTAATAGAAGCGAACGAGAGGAAAATGGCATGAAAAAAGACGATAAAGACGTAAATATATAATTGTCGAGACAAGAGGACTAGCTGCAGTAACTGAAACGGCAAGAAAAATAGATAGAAAAGCGGAGTGAAAATTTTTTCAATGCATAGTTCAATATTTTTGAAAAAAACTGAAAGTTTACTATTTTCCGCTCCTCATTTTGTGGAATTCAAAATTTCCTGAGGCCAACACAACATCTTTGAACAGTTAAGCAGAAGCACAATGAAACTGCCATTTTCCTCGAAATGAAATAATTCAGTCCGTTTCGAGCTTCCTCTTTTTTAACCGTGGTTCAATATCAGCGCTGAAATTCGAATCTTCAAGAACAAATTCATTCCGCGCCCTATCAGGTATCACAGGGACGAAATCCCTGTGTCTAAATTTTCTTACCTTCCTGTGGTGGTAACACAATTTGTCGATTCTCCTATTCGCTTTTCTAGCACTTATTTTGCCCACTACTGCACTTTCCAGCAGTTCTGAAATTTCGAAGGCTTTTTCTAATTTTCGATCGAGAAACTCTAATTCCTCGATCGTCCGAAGTTTCGGATCGATGCTTTTCTGAACTGGTAGGTTCAGACATGCTATCACTCTTTCCGAAAGCTCATCGTAGATACGATTCACAAACATCCTTCTTCTCATATCTACGTTCTTCTTCTCTGGCTCAAACGCTTTTGATTTTGCGATTTCGAAGAACTCGCGAAATTCAACATTTCCAACCATCTTGAAAAACCTGTAAAATTCAAAAAATTAGTTTTACTAGTGCAAAAAACATATAAACTGTTGAAATCGATTTCTACTCGTAAAAAAGGAAATTTATGAACAGGATTAGTAAGAAAAATCGAACAAGAAAATATATTTCGCAAAGAACAAAATATTCAGAAATTTATTTCTCAGAAATGAGAACAGCTATCTCTAGCAATAAACTCAAATACAAATAAAATCACAAAATGGGATACTCACTTGAATATGTCTCAAATTTAAATCCAAATTAAAGAGCTTTGAACTTCTGAAGTTCTTTTCACACATAAATATCACTATGGAGTAACACTGGTAATTCACCCTACAAGAATGATACCAGCTACAGGTGTCTCTATCTTAAATACTCATTACGGATCCTGAGAGGGGGGCTGAAGGAGATGGTTGGGTAATTACCCTTTCCTGAAGCAATTCGAATTTTATAATTTTACAAAATAATTCAAATCAAAGGGAATAGAACATGTGTTTGAGAATGAAAAATAATTTATTAGTGTTTTGAATATCCGGTTGTTACTTATAATTCAATATACGGAATCGAGGGGTGTCTTATGCTCCTTTTTTTATATGCATTGAATACAACTTCTGATGTTCTTTCAAAAATTCAACCACTGAATCGAACATATTAAGAAAACCAATAATTTTCAGTGTCCGTTTTACAGTTCAATATGTTCACAAGAACCCTACAAAATCCAGCCAGGCTTTTTTTATTTGGATTTTCTGAAGTTAAAATTTTTTTCATTTTGTTTTAAATTTTTTTCTAATATTTGACCATTTTCTGCAATAAAATTGTGGAAAAGCCTTCGAGAATTTTTTTTTTCATATTTGGAATATAAAACGATCTTTTCAGAGCAACGAACATGATCCTCAAAGTTTTTTCAGAACTTCGATCGAGTTAACCAGAAAACGGCTGGCTGGATTGATACGGCTTTTTATAGTTTTCTTGGCATATTGAACTGTAAAAGGTACACATAACATTATTCAGCGCATGATTTTCCAAACGATCACCAGAAAACTTCTTTTCGTTGCATTTTCCAATTTATGAGAAGAAGAGAACAAGAATTGTTCTGGAAAAAGCAATAAAACCCGTTGATTATTATTGTTGAGATAACTTTGATCTAACACAAAAGGATCCTTTTTTATTTCAAGATGGATTATCAAGAGCTATAAAAGAGGGAATTAAAGCTGAATCAACAGAATATCTGATCATTGTAGCGATTAAGCAAAAAAAAAAACAATTCATCACTCCCGTGAACCAAAAAATGGAACTCGCATCGTAATACACATGACTGACTCAGTAAGTTTCAATATTGAGTCGAACGTTAAGAATCAAAATTAATCCAACCCAGAAAGATCAACAACTCCTTCTGAATATGAGTTATTTTTCGTCTGGTACTTTTGTTGATGTGTGTGTATATTTTGCTCTATGAGAATGCTCCTCTTAAAGTTTTGTGTACTTTTTATGTATATGCGTAAGGCGAGCTGACGATAGCTATAATAACATCTGATCGGTGGGTTTCATAAAACTTTGATTGAACTTTTAAAACATGTTGAATTTTCCCCTTACAATATTCGCAACTTCAAAATTTTCTTTGGTGTTGTCTGGGTTGCCTATATACCATATTTTGATTTTCTCAAACAACAATTTTATCATATCCATCATCCAACATGTGTTCGGAAGCGTTCTCGAATATTCATTCATGGCATTTTGTTGATGAATCGTTAATAGTTCGAATAGATTGTACGTAATTAGTGGTTATATTCACTGAATTTTCTTGTGATAATTCAAGTTTTAGGATAAATTGAATTTTCTATTATTTCAATAATGCTGGTTTAGTCCATAATACCCTTGTATGGATTAAACACGTTCTCCTGATAAGTAGAACATTCACTTTGAACGGCAATCTAAAATCTTTGGTGAGTTCGTTTTCCCAATCATCTAAACTAAACCCTAATAGATCCGTTTCATTTGTATTTTAGTTCCTTAATTTTTTTTCCTTGAGACGTATATTTCTGTCCTCTCGAAATACACGAATTTCTACGGCTTATGGATAGTCCTATTTTGAACGTAAGATAGAAATGAACTCCATATATTTCCCATCTGAGGAAAAGGACAGGAAAAATATGAGGAGGATTTCAACATTGTGGATTGGTTAGGTCCTTCGAATTGGTAAAATAATCGTTTGATTGGAAACTCCAGGTATGTACACAGAATTTTTTTGATATTGACGTCAAGGAAGCTATTTGTGGAGGTAGACATATAGTTCATGTAATATCTTGGTTATCAATCAATGATGATAAGTTTTTGAAATAATAGTAAAGAGTTCAGAGATTTCTCCTCACATTCATTCTAGGAATTTCCGGTTTTATCTTGAAACAGTCTCTTGATGGAATAATAGACTGTTTCACAGTGAGATTAAATTTGAAAGAAAATATCTCAGAATATATAAATTTTTATTTCATCTATGAGTATTCTGACATCGCAAGTTGAATTTACACGTTGTTTTTATAACTGAATAAATACATACGATAATACATCATATTCCATCCATGAATAATATATTGATTGAAGTCAAGTTCTGGTAAATTCATTTTACAGTGTGTATCAAAATTTATATAAAAATTGTTTGGAAACTACGCTTGCTCAAGCATAGGTATATTATTAATACAAAAATTTCATAATCATTCAGAAAGGCATTGGAAAAACACAGATACGAAAATCTCAGACCGAAACATGGCTTTATTGTTTCTAGAATTTTGCTTTCAATGATAACACTTTTCATCAGATACTCTATTTGATTTACTTAGGTACCTTTTTATTGCCATTTACGTAGTGTTTGAGCTGTTCCATAATTAAGTATTCGGCTGGTGCAGTGTCGGGTATTCTGTTTTTTTTTGAGCTACTTTTCTTGAGTTTTATCGCTAGGAGTACAAATACATTGACGCCCTATTCTATCGAATTGAACTTATCCCATCAAAATGTCACCAAACCGGGTTGCTGTTTTTTTATATAAATTGAATAACTTGAACTTGAGTGAACTGAAATTCCAGATCTTATCAAATCAGCATTGGACAACTTTACCGAACATAAAATCGAGAAATAACAGAATTTTTCTATTCAGTGGAGGAAACATATAGCTTCGAAATAATAACGATCTTCTCACTGATTATAATCTGTGTGTGGCTAAAATTCCTGTTAAGATGACTATCGCAGTCATGTCTGAAACAATGAAATACTTGATAGACCAATATTGAAAAGATCTCGATATGCGGTCATATGATGTATAGTTCAAGACCACGGATAATTTGTTTTATTTTCTTGAAAATTCCGGTGAAAAAAAAATTTTGTTGTGAATAATATCAAATATATCTACAACTTCAATTCTTAGAAGAAATGCAGGATTAAATATGTATCAGGAGATGATGGAGTAAGAAAGAAATGTAAAGCAGTTATGTCGGAAACGATAAATGACCTAATAGTAATATCTCAATATGTGGTCACATTACTTTAAGTTGAAGACCAAAAAAAAGAAACTTAGAGCTTGTTCGATTTTTCTAGAAATTTTTGTTCAAAATCAACATCTCAAAAAACAATTCTCAGAAGACCTGCATGATAAAATATGTATTAGGATATACCTGATTAGTTTGCAGAAAAGATATTGACTTCTTTCTAACCAGAGCTTATCTAACCCATATTTACAACCTCCAGTATAAAAGGATAAATTGCTACTATCTGATAAAAGAAGCATTCATATTGAGCGGAAGGACTAATAAAACTAATTCATTTATCCTAATAGACCTTTCCCAGAATCAACATTATTATTTTAATTTATTTTAGCAAAAGTGATATTTGGCCTAGCTTATTTGAATTAAAGCATTTCTTTTTGAAAATTGCTAACAACATAGTTTCAGAAGACAAAGATCATCCGAACGTGAGAAAAGTTAGTGAGTTGCGACAATTTTCTATCACGGTTTAAATTTTGAAAAACACTATATATCCTCACCTGACTTCAACTATCATTTATCGAACGTTGTACAATATTTCGAAGAAGTTAGGTGAAAACAATTACCAGATGCAATCAAGGACATCATTATATGAAATTTTCAGAAATACAGCATCATTAAATACGTATTAGAACATAAGCGGTTTCTAGGTAAGAACCTAAGGAAAAGCTTATCTAACCGATAATAACAACCTCCATTATAAAAGGAGCTTTCAAGCGGAAGTTGTAGAAAAACTAATTTTGCCATCCTGATTGACATAACTCAGCATCAATATAAATGTGTTCATTCTTAGCCTAGGGGTATTCGGTGTGACAAAAGTCGAGGTTTTTGAAAATTGCTGAAAATCTGGAGATGGTTTCGAGGACAGAGGAAATCTCAAATTGAGGAAAATCGCCACAAATTTTCCACCAGGACTCAACTTTTGGCCACCAAAATCTGCAACTAGAATTTTAGATCATCATCTCGGTTCCTCAGAAATATTTTAGCCTGGCTCAGAATGTATTGTTTTTATCATTGAAAGACCATTTCCAGAAATTTTACATAATAAAATAAGCATCAGGGAAAAATGAATTTCATTTTCGTTTCTTTTCTTGGTGTATACTGAAAATTCCTTCATAATGAGAGATAATTTGAGGAGCATTGTCCTGTCCAAAATAATGGAAAGAATTCCAGGTACCTGATGAGAACATTAAAGTGAAAGGTTTCAACAATAACTCTTACATTTGAATTCACAAAACAGACAATCCATGTTGGTATGTGATAATGTCGTAATTGAACCAATGAAACTCATTGATGGGAACGAAAACCGAATTCGAGTAAATGAAGAAAATTTCGACCAGATGTTTTCGCTGCTACCAAAACTCGAGGTCATTATCGAATCTTCAGTTTTTTACTTCCTGAATCCACAATGATGTCTGAGATAATTTTGTTGGCGCAGAAAGTACAATGTCATTTTCAGGATCGCCAGATATTCCTCACAATATGGAATTTGGCTGAGTCTGTGCATCTTCAAAAGATTGTTTTAGTTCTATAGCATCGTCCAGATGTCAGGAAATGTTATTTTTATCGAAAGTTCCATAGCATTTAAGTTTGAATGGAAGAGATCGATCAACTAACCAGCACCAAAACTTGTCATTTCGTATTAGTTGGGAAATCTTGAAAAAAGACTTTTGGAAAAGAACAATTTAAAGATTGTTCGACCGCCATTTTCTGCTAGCTCATTTAGCATTACCCAGGGTGCACCACGTGGAGGCGAGCTAGCTTTACACCCCATGCGACTGACACAGCGATTTACAAAATTTTAAACCTGAATAACTTAACATTAATCACAATCACATGATACTGAAAGGATTTTCATCTTCAATCATGAAAATAGGTACATATTTCATCCGATAGCACACGAATCATTATTATTATAATTTTTTATTTGAACGAGGAAGGAGTCATAAAGCCTTAAACCCTTCATAGTACGAAATAGTGTGATATAAAAAATAGAAAAAAATTGAGAAAAATGTTCATTCGACCTCAAACAAAAATTTCAGTGATCGCCTCTCTAATAGGACAAAAATAATATCATATGAAATAATTAGGTGAAAACAAAAATGATGATAAAGACGTCTGTCAGTGCATTGATATACAAAAAATTTCATCTAAGTGGTAAATACTTTTCGATTCATTATTGATAGAGCGTACATTGATGGTAAGAAAATACATTGCGTTTTTTGAATGGTGATTATTGTTTCTGAGACCGACGCACAACAATTGATTAAATCATATTCTAATATCGTTATTTCACCATCATGATTTCAAAAATTATAGTGAATCCTATTTGCTCTGAAATGATGAGGCAAATGCTAAAACAAAGATGATTTAAACTACGAACAGAAACAAATTGAAATTATCAGGGAGAAAATATTGTGAAAAAAAAAATTGAAGTGAATGAGTAATATAAGCGAAATAGAGAAAAATGGCAAAAAAATCCGAGAAAAGACGATACTCTTGTAAATATATAATAGTCGACACAAGAAAACTAGCTGCTGGTGAAGAAACGGTTGGAAAATATTTTCAGTACGTGGTTCAATAGTTTTGAAAAAAACTGTGAATGTACTATTTTCCGCTCCTCTCTTTGCCGAATACAACATTTCCTGAGGGCTACACAACTTTCTTGAACAGTTTAGCAGGAGCACAATAAAATTGCCATTTTCCTCGAAATGAAATAATTCAGTCCGTTTCGAGCTTCCTCTTTTTGAACCGTGGTTCAATATCAGCTCTGAAATTCGAATCTTCAAGAACAACTTCATTCCGCGCCCTATCAGGTATCACAGGGATGAAATCCCTGTGTCTAAATTTTCTTACCTTCCTGTGGTGGTAACACAATCTGTCGATTCTCCTATTCGCTTTTCTAGCACTTATTTTGCCCACTACTGCATTTTCCAGCAGTTCTGAAATTTCGAAGGCTTTTTCTAATTTTCGATCAAGAAACTCTAATTCCTCGATCGTCCGAAGTTTCGGATCGATGCTTTTCTGAACTGGTAGGTTCAGACATGCTAACACTTTTTCTGAAAGCTCATCGTAGATACGATTCACAAACATCCTTCTTCTCATATCTACGTTCTTCTTCTCTGGCTCAAACGCTTTTGATTTTGCGATTTCGAAGAACTCGCGAAATTCAAAATTTCCAACCATCTTGAAAAACCTGTAACATTCAAAAAATTAGTTTTACTAGTGCAAAAATCATATAAACTGTTGAAAACGATTTCTACTCGTAAAAAAGGAAATTTATGAACAGGATTAGTAAGAAAAATCGAACAAGATAATATATTTCGGAAAGAACAAAATATTCAGAAATTTATTTCTCAGAAATGAGAACGCAATCTCTAGCAATAAACCCAATTACAAATAAAATCACAAAATGGGATACTCACTTGAATATGTCTCAAATTTAATTCCAAATTAAAGAGCTTTGAACTTCTGAAGTTCTTTTCACACATAAATATCACTATGGACCAACACTGGTAATTCACCCTACAAGAATGATACCAGCTACAGGTGTCTCTATCTTAAATACTCATTACGGAACCTGAGAGGGGGGGCTGAAGAAAGTGATTGGGTAATTACCCTTTCCTGAAGCAATTCGAATTTTATAATTTTACAAAATAATTCAAATCAAAGGGAATAGAACATGTGTTTGAGAATGAAAAATAATTTATTAGTGTTTTGAATATCCGGTTGTTACTTATAATTCAATATACGGAATCGAGGGGTGTCTTATGCTCCTTTTTTATATGCATTGAATAAAACTTCTGATGTTCTTTCAAAAAGTTAACCACTGAATCGAACATATGAAGAAAACCAATAATTTTCAGTGTCCGTTTCACAGTTCAATATGTTCACAAGAACCCTACAAAATCCAGCCAGGCTTTTTTTATTTAGATTTTCTGAAGTTAAAATTTTTTTCATTTTCTTTTAAATTTTTTTCTAATATTTGACCATTTTCTGCAATAAAATTGTGGAAAAGCTTTCGAGAAATTTTTTTTTTCATATTTGAAATATAAAACGATCTTTTCAGAGCAACGAACATGATCCTTAAAGTTTTTTAAGAACTTCGATCGAGTTAACCAGAAAACGGCTGGCTGGATTGATTCGGCTTTTTATAGTTTTCTTGGCATATTGAATTGTAAAAGGTACACATAACATTGTTGGTTTTCTCAATATATCCTATTCAGCGCATGATTTTCCAAACGATCACCAGAAAACTTCTTTTCGTTGCATTTTCCAATTTATGAGAAGAAGAGAACAAGAATTGTTCTGGAAAAAGCAATAAAACCCGTTGATTATTATTTTTGAGATATCTTTGATCTAACACAAAAGGATCCTTTTTCATTTCAAGATGGATTATCAAGAGCTATAAAAGAGGGAATTAAAGCTGAATCAACAGAATATCTGATCATTGTAGCGATTAAGCAAAAAAAAAACAATTCATCATTCCCGTGAACCAAAAAATGGAACTCGCATAGTAATACACATGACTGACTCAGTATGTTTCAATATTGAGTCGAACGTTAAGAATCAAAATTAATCCAACCCAGAAAGATCAACAAGTCCTTCTGAATATGAGTTATTTTTCGTCTGGTACTTTTGTTGATGTGTGTGTATATTTTGCTCTATGAGAATGCTTCTCATAAAGTTTCGTGTACTTTTTATGTATATGCGTAAGGCGAGCTGACGATAGCTATAATAACATCTGATCGGTGGGTTCCATAAAACTTTGATTGAACTTTTAAAACATGTTGAATTTTCCCCTTACAATATTCGCAACTTCAAAATTTTCTTTGGTGTTGTGTGGGTTGCCTACATACCATATTTTGATTTTCTCAAATAACATTTTTATCATATATCCAACATGTGTTCGGAAGCGTTCTCGAATATTCATTCATGGCATTTTCTTGATGAATCGTTAATAGTTCGAATAGCTTGTACTTAATTAGTGGTTATATTCACTGAATTTTCTTGTGATAATTCAAGTTTTAGGATAAATTAAATTTTCTATTATTTCAAAAATGCTGGTTTAGTCGATAATACCCTTATGGAGATTAAACACTTTCTTCTGATAAGAACATTCACTTTGAACGGCAATCTAAAAACTTTGGTGAGTTCGTTTTCCCAATCATCTAAACTAAACCCTAATAGATCCGTTTCATTTGTATTTTAGTTCCTTAATTTTTTTCCCTTTAGACGTATGTTTCTGTCCTCTTGAAATAAACGAATTTCTACGGTTTATGGATCGTCCAATTTTGAACGTAAGATAGAAATGAACTTCACATATTTCCCATCTGAGGAAAGGAAAAGGAAAAATAAGAGGAGGATTTTCAACATTGTGGATTGGTTAGGTCCTTCGAATTGGTAAAATGATCGTTTGATTGGAAACTCCTGGTATGTACACATAATTTTTGTGACATTGACGTCAAGGAAACTATTTGTGGAAGTAGACATATAGTTCATGTAATATCTTCTCAAATATCTTGGTTATCAGTCATGTCTAAAACGATAAAAAACCTGATCGACCAATATTGGCAAGATCCTAATATGCAGTCGTATGACGTATAATTCAAGATCAGGGATAATTTTTTTTATTTTCTTAAAATTTCCGGTGAAAAAAAAATTTTGTTGCAAAATAATATCAAATATATCTACAACTTCAATTCAGCATGATTAAATATCCCAAACAACAATTCTCAGGAGTACCGCATGACTAAATATGTATTAGGATATACCTTATTAGTTTGCAGAAAAGATATTGATTTCTTTCTAACCAGAGCTTATCTAATCCATATTTACAACCACCGTTATAAAAGGGTAAATTTCTAGTACTTCATGAAACAAGCATTATTATTAAGCGGAAGAACTAATAAAACTAATTTCTTTATCCTTATTGACCTTTTCCAGGATCAACATTATTATTTTAATTTATTTGAGCAAAAGTTACATTTTGCCGAGCTTATTTGGCTTAAAGCATTTCTTTTTGAAAATTGCTAACAATATAGTTTCAAAAGACAAAGATCATCCGTAATTGAGAAAAGTTAGTTAATTGCGACAATTTTCTATCAGGGTTTAAATTTTGAAAAACACTTTATATCCTCACCTGACTTCAACTTATCATTTATCGAATGTTGTACAATATTTTAAAGAAATTAGGTGAAAATAACTGGTTGCTGCAAAGTGACATCTGAAATTTTTCAATTACCAGATGCAATGAAGGACATCATCATTTAAAATTTTCAGAAAAACAGCATCATTAAATACGTATTAGAAGATAAGCGGTATCTAGGTAAGAACCTTAGGAAAAGCTTATCTAACTGATAATAACAACCTCCATTATAAAAGGATGAATTCCTCATACCTGAAGGGAGATTTCAAGCGGAAAATGTAGAAAAACTAATTGGGACATCCTGATTGACATAACTCAGCATCAAGATAAATGTGTTCGTTCTAAGCCTAGGGGTATCAGGTTTGAAAAAAGTCGAGGTTTTCGAAAAATGATAAAGAACTGGAAATGGTATCGAGGACAAAGGGCATCTCAAATTGAAGAAAATCGGCACAAATTTTCTACCGGGACTCAACTTTTGGCGACCAAACTCTGCAACTAGAGTTCTGGGTCATCATCATTTCGGTTCCTCAGAAATATTCTACCTTCAAATGATCTTCTCGCATAAATCAAAGTACCAACAAAAATTTATGGTGATTTTCAACATGCTGTTTCAGGGAAGAATGGTCGTACAGGAAATCAAAAAACAAGCTTTTGACGCTTGAAGACTCTAGTTTATGAATTCTTGGGTTGAAATTTTCTCGGTGCACTGAGAGCCATGCTATTTTTGGATAAAGTACGAAAAAATTCAAAAAAAAATTGTTTTTTATTGCTCTACAGTAATGTACAAATTTTTTTCTACAACTCCGAACCGTTTTCTCGCACGCATTTCAATTCGTAAAGAGTCACATTGCCACCTGTTGTTCCTACTTAGTTAATTTAAGAAATGAATTTTAACTTATTTACCGTGACAAAAGACTTGTTTGAAATTTTGAAAAAATTAAGTGAATGAGATTTTTGTTTATTGAACTTGACCCAAATCTTTTCAAGAACGAAAAATTTCATTACTTTTTTACTTTTGATTCAAATTTGTATTTTTCAGAGCTTAATTATCAAGAAAGAAATGAATGATTTTTTATTTCGGAAATTTGAAAAAAAAAATCTGGAAAATATCGAAAAAACAATCTGAATTTTTGTCAAATCGAAACAAAAATCAGGAGACCACTTTTGACCGATCTCTTAAAAGATTAGTGCAAGTTGTCCAAGGATTGAAAATTATGTTCCTTGAATTTTCTCAAAATTTCAATCAATATGTTCAGAAGAGCCGCTGAACCGATCGATCTACTAATTAAGGATGCTTTAGGGGTACATTGCGCCCGGAAATTTTCGCTCAATCTAAGTTCCCATATTGCTGAAGATATAGTCGATTATCTAAACAAAACGGCAAAAAATAATTTTTTTGCTTTTAATTTTTTCATTAACCATAACAGATTTTTGTAGAAAATTATCTGACTTTCGGCTCGCTGGCCGACCAGAGATATCGGTTGTTATGTGGGTAAGAATCCATATGCATTCGAAATTCGATATCTCTAAGACAAATGGTGGTATGCGAGTCCGGTGAAGAGGAAATTAAAGCTTAATAAACAGGCATTTCGAATCATGGCGGTAACCTTATTCGAAAAAAATTTCCCATATCCGTAGAGCAAAAAATAATTATTCTCCGTGCTTTAAACAAGGATTGCACGGCTACCGATACACCAAAAAGTTTCTAGATGAGAAATCGAAAAACAAGAGTCTTCAAGCTTTGGAACTTTCGTCTTTTCATTTTCCTCTCGACAATTTTTCAATGAAATACAGCCTTACTACGATTCTGAGTTAACTAGTTGTCACTGATTTTTCAACTCGCAAAATCGATCAATTTTTCATTCGTGCAAGTTTTTGGGTATCATTTCGCCACATATGAGCACCAAAGGATTACAATATGACAATGAAATACACTACCAGTTCATCAGATGACAAATGAATGAATAAATTTATTCGCTAAGGTTATAAAATATCGAGGTTACGACAACCAATTAACTTGCAACGAAAAATGAGAAGATCTGATGAGAAACAAATTCAATAATACACATTGGAAGCCAAAAAAATGCCCAAGAAATGCTTCACAACATGTACTTTTGAAAAAGAACAATTTAAAGATTGTTCGACAGCCATTTTCTACTAGCTCATTTAGCGTTACCCAGGGTGCACCACGTGGAGGCGAGCTAGCTTTACACCCCATGCGATGCGACTGACACAGCGATTGACAAAATTTTAAACCTGAATAGCTTAACATTAATCACAATAACATGATACTGAAAGGATTTTCATCTTCAATCATGAAAATAGGTACATAATTCATCCGATAGCACACGAATCATTATTATTATAATTTTTTATTTGAACGAGGAAGGAGTCATAAAGCCTCAAACCCTTCATAGTACGAAATAGTGTGATATAAAAAATAGAGAAAATTGAGAAAAATGTTCATTCGACCTCAAACAAAAATTTCAGTAATATGACAAAAATAATATTATATGAAATTATAAGGTGGAAACAAAAATGATGATAAAGACGTCTGTCAGTGAATTGATATAAAAAAAATTTCATCTAAGTGGTAAATACTTTTCGATTCATTATTGATAGAGCGTACATTGATGGTAAGAAAATGCATTGCGTTCTTTGAATGGTGATTATTGTTTCTGAGACCGACTCACAACAATTGATTAAATCATATTCTAATATCGTTATTTCACCATCATGATTTCAAAAATTATAGAGAATCCTATTTGCTCAGAAATGATGAGGCAAATGCTAAAACAAGGATGATTTAAATTAGGAACAGAAACAAATTGAAATAATCAGGGAGAAAATATTGTGAAAAAAAATGAAGTAAATGGGTAATATAAGCGAAATAGAGGAAAATGGCAAAAAAAAATCCGAGAAAAGACAATACTCTTGTAAATATATAATAGTCGACACAAGAAAACTAGCTGCTGGTGAGGAAACGGTTGGAAAATATTTTCAATACGTGGTTCAATAGTTTTGAAAAAAACTGTGAATGTACTATTTTCCGCTCCTCTGTTTGCCGAATTCACAGTTTAGCAGGAGCACAATAAAACTGCCATTTTCCTCGAAATGAAATAATTCAGTCCGTTTCGAGCTTCCTCTTTTTGAACCGTGGTTCAATATCAGCTCTGAAATTCGAATCTTCAAGAACAACTTCATTCCGCGCCCTATCAGGTATCACAGGGACGAAATCCCTGTGTCTAAATTTTCTTACCTTCCTGTGGTGGTAACACAATTTGTCGATTCTCCTATTCGCTTTTCTAGCACTTATTTTGCCCACTACTGCATTTTCCAGCAGTTCTGAAATTTCGAAGGCTTTTTCTAATTTTCGATCGAGAAACTCTAATTCCTCGATCGTCCGAAGTTTCGGATCGATGCTTTTCTGAACTGGTAGGTTCAGACATGCTATCACTCTTTCCGAAAGCTCATCGTAGATACGATTCACAAACATCCTTCTTCTCATATCTACGTTCTTCTTCTCTGGCTCAAAGGCTTTTGATTTTACGATTTCGAAGAACTCGCGAAATTCAACGTTTCCAACCATCTCGAAAAACCTGTAAAATTCAAAAAATTAGTTTTACTAGTGCAAAAAACATATAAACTGTTGAAAACGATTTCTACTCGTAAAAAAGGAAATTTATGAACAGGATTAGTAAGAAAAATCGAACAAGAAAATATATTTCGCAAAGAACAAAATATTCAGAAATTTATTTCTCAGAAATGAGAACGCTATCTCTGGCAATAAACTCAAATACAAATAAAATCACAAAATGGGATACTCACTTGAATATGTCTCAAATTTAAATCCAAATTAAAGAGCTTTGTACTCCTGAAGTTCTTTTCACACATAAATATCACTATGGACCAACACTGGTAATTCACCCTACAAGAATGATACCAGCTACAGGTGTCTCTATCTTAAATACTCATTACGGAACCTGGGAGGGGGGTTGAAGAAAGTGGTTGGGTAATTACCCTTTCCTGAAGCAATTCGAATTTTATATTTTTAGAAAATAATTCAAATCAAAGGGAATAGAACATGTGTTGGAGAATGAAAAATAATTTATTAGTGTTTTGAATATCCAGTTGTTACTTATAATTCAATATACGGAATTGAGGGGTGTCGTATGCGCCTTTTTTATATGCATTGAATATATCTTCTGATCTTTCAAAAATTCAACCGCTCAATCGAACATATTAAGAAAACCACTCATTTTTAGTGCACGTTTCACAGTTTAATGTGAATCCTACAAAATCCAGCCAGCCATTTTTTATTTTGATTTTCTTAAGTTCAAAATTTTTTTGTATGTTCTTTTGATTTTTTTTCTAATATTTGACCATTATCTGCAATAAAATTGTGGAAAAGCCTTCTAGAATCTTTTTTTCATATTTGAAATATGAAACGATCTTTTCGGAGCAACGAACGTGATCCTTAAAGTTTTTTCAGAACTTCGATCGAGTGAACCAGAAAACGGCTTGGCTTTTCATAGGTTTTTTTTTTGACATATCGAACTGTAAAAGGCACATGGTATAACATAATTGGTTTTCTCAATATGTCCTTTCCAGCACATGATTTTCCAAACGATCACCAGAAAAGTTCTTTTCGTTGCATTTTCAAATTCATGAGAAGAAGAAAAGAAAAATAGTTCTGGAAAAAGCAATAAATAGTCGTTAATTATTGGTTGTCGAGATATCTATGATTTAAAACAAAAGGATCCTTTTTTATATCTAGGCCAATATATCCTGAAAAGAGGACGTATCAAAATCTATAAAAAACGGAATAAAAGCTGAATCAACATAATATCTGATCATTGTAGCGATTAAGCAAAAAAAAAACAATTTATCGCGCCCGTGGACTAAAAAATGGAACTCGTATCATAATACACATGACTGAATAAGTAAGTTTCTAAGTTTCATTCATTGTCTTTTACTTTTGTTGATATGTGTGTATATTTTGGTCTATGAGAATTTTTTATGTATATGTATGGCGAGTTGACGATAGCTATAATAACGTCTGATCGGTGGGTTCCATAAAACTTTGATTGAACATAAAACATGTTGAATTTTCCCCTTACAATATTCGCAACTTCAAAATTTTCTTTGATGTTGTGTGGGCTGCCCATATACCATATTTTGATTTTCTTAAGTAACATTTTCAACATATATCCAACTTGTGTTCGGAAGCGTTCTCGAATATACATTCATGGCATTTTCTTGATGAATCGTTAATAGTTTCACTGATCATAATCTGTGTGTGGCTGAAATTATGTTTTTCGAGCAAGGTTAAACTCTATCAGAGATTCCTGTGAAGATGATTGTCGCAGTCATGTCTTAAACGATAAAAAACCTGATCGACCAATATTGGAAAGATCCTTATATCGTTGATTGAAGTATTTCAATCAACGCTTATATGCAGTCATATGACGTATAGTTCAAGACCACGGATAATTTGTTTTATTTTCTTAAAATTTCCGGTGAAAAAGAAATTTTGTTGCAAAATAATATCAAATATATCTACAACTTCTTAGAAAAACTGCATGATTAAATATCCCAAACAACAATTCTCAGGAGTACTGCATGATTAAATATGTATTAGGATATACCTAATTAGTTTGCAGAAAAGATATTGATTTCTTTCTAACCAGAGCTTATCTAATCCATATTTAAAACCACCGTTATAAAAGGGTAAATTTCTAGTACCTGATGGAACAAACATTTATATTAAGCGGAAGGACTAGTAAAACTAATTTATTTATCCTAATTGACTTTTCCCAGAATCAACATTATTATTTTGATTTATTTGAGCAAAAGTGACATTTCACCGAGCTTATTTCGCTTAAAGCATTTCTCTTTCAAAACAACATAGTTTCAAAGGACAAAGATCATCCGAAATTGAGGGTTTAAATTTTGAAAAACACTATATATCCTTAACTAACATCAACTTATTATTTATCAAATGTTGAAGAAATTAGGTGAAAACAGCTGTTTGCTGCAAAGTGACATCTGAAATTTTTCAATCGCTAGATGCAATCGAGGACATCATTATTTGAAGTTTTCAGAAATACGGCATCATTAAATACGTATTAGAAGATAAGCAGTTTCTAGGTAAGAACCTATGGAAAAGCTTATCTAACCGATAATAACAACCTCCATTATAAAAGGATGAATTCCTTGTACCCGACGGGAGCTTGTAGAAAAACTAATTTTGACATCCTGATGACATAACTAGGTTTGAAAAAAGTTGAGGTTTTCAAAAGATGATAAAGAACTGGAAATGGTATCGAGGACAAAGGGCATCTCAAATTGAAGAAAATCGCCACAAATTTTCTACCGGGACTCAACTTTTGGCCACCAAAATCTGCCACTAGAGTTCTAGGTCATCATTTCGGTTCCTCGGAAATGCTCTTTCAGTGAAAAATTTTTCCGTTGCACTGGTAGCCTTGATATTCTTGGATAAAGCAAAATTTAAAAACTTTGTGGAAATATTCCATTACTCTACAGTCAAAGTTTTTTCTACAACTCTCAACCATTTTCCCGCACGCATTTCAATTAGTAAAGAGTCGCATTGCCACCTGTTGTTCCTACTTAGTTAATTTGAGAAATGGATTTTAACTTATTTACAGTGATAAAAAACTTGTTTGAAATTTTGAAAAAATTAAGTGAATGAGATTTTTGTTTATTGAACTTGACCTCATCTTTTCAAAAATGAAAAATTTTATCACTTTTTTACTTCTGATTCAAATTTGTATTTTTCAGAGCTCAATTATAAAAAAAATGAATTTTTTTTATTTCGGAAATCTGATACAAAAATTAATTCTGAAAAATATCGAAAAAAATCTGAATTTTTTTTTCAAATCGAAATAAAAATCAGGAGACTATTTCCGACCGATTATCAAAAAGATTAGGTCAAGTTGTCCAAGGATTTAAAATCATGTTTCCTGAATTTTCTCAAAATTTCGATCAATATGTTCAGAAAAACCGATGAACTGATCGATCTACTAACTCAAGGGTGCCTTAAGGGTACATTACGCTGTGAAATTTTCGCACAATTTTAGTTTTGTTCCCCATATTGATGAAGATATAATCGATTAACCAAACGAAGCGGTAAACAGACATTTTTTGCTATTAATTTTTTCATTTACCATAACAGAATTTTTGTAGAAAATTATCTGAGTTTCGGATATTGGTTGTTAGATGGGTAAAAATCCATATGCATTCAAAATTCGATATCTCGAAGACAAATAGTGGTATTCGAGTCCAGTGAAAAGTAAATTAAAGCTGAATGAACAGGCAAAGCGAATCATACAATAACCTTATTCGGACAAGAATTTCCATGTCCGTAGGGCAAAAAATAATTATGTGAAAAGTTTTGAAAGTTTTTTCTTCGTGTTTTAACCAAGGATTGCACGGCTACCGATACACCAAAAACTTTCTAGACAAAAATTGAAAAACAAGAGTCCTCAGGCTTTGAAACTTTGGCCTTTTTATTTTCCGTCCGACAATTTTCCACTGAATTACAGCCTAAAAACGATTTTGACATAACTAATTGTCACTGATTTTTCAACTCGCAAAATCGATCAATTTTTCATTCGTGCATATTTTTGGGCATCAGATTCGTGAACCGGTCTTGTTTTGATCCAACTCTTCACAATTCGTTTACAAGATATATGAATTCAATGGCACGGAGAAATATACCAACTGTCATGGACATTTTCATAGTTTCAAGTTGAGACAAATTTTCTTCTATCGGCTTCTAACTTTTCACTAGATTTGAATGGAAGAGATCGATGAACTGTCCATTAACAAAAATTTGTGAGTTATGTTGGTCCGAAAATCTTGATTAAGAACAATTCAAAGATTGTTTGACCGCCAACTTTTGCTAGCTCATTTAGCGTTACCCAGGGTGCACCACGTGGAGGTGAGCTAGCTTTACACCCCATGCGACTGACACTTGAGAATATTTTTTATATGAAATTATAAGATGCCAAACGAACTTACAGAAAACAAAAATGATGTCGGTGGTCAGTGCATTGATCTGCAAAAGATTTGATCTAAGTGGTAAATATCTTGCAATTCATAATATGACCGAACAAGAGAAATGAAAGTAGAGTGATGATTGAAAGAAGTAATAAAAATACTGGGCAAAGACAAAAGTCTCTCAAAAAAAAATAGATGACACAAGAAGACTCAAATGCAGTACCTGCAAAAAGATGACAAATAGGCAGAAAAACCGTTGGAAAATGTTTTTAATGCGCTGTTAAATAGTTTTGAAAAAAACTGTTAATGTACCATGTTTCGCTCCTATCTTATCCAATTTGAAATTTTTGAAGCGTTTTACAACTTTTTTGAAATATATAGTAGAAGCAGAATAAAATTGCCGTTCTTCGCGAGACTGATTCAGACACCGATTCATTGTTTGATCTTCTTGACATGATCCATATCGAGCTTCCTCTTTTTGAACCGTGGTTCATTATCATAACCCAAATTCGAATCTTTACAAGAAACAACCTGATATCGCGCCCTATTTGGTATCATAGGGATGAAATCCCTATGCTTGAATGTTCTGGGCGTCCTATACTGGTAGCACAATTTTTTGATGTGCTGATTCGCTTTTTCAACACTCATTTTACCAAGTACTGCATTCTCCAATAATCCCGAAATTTCGAAGGCCTTCCCTAGTTTTTTGTCCAACAACTTCAATTCCTCGCTCGATCGAAGTTTAGGATCGATACTTTTCTGAATCGGGAGGTTCAGATATGCTCTCAATCCTTCTCTCAGCTCATTGTAGTTCCGATTTATGAACATCCTTCTCCTCAAATCTGAGTTCTTCTTCTTCGACTCGAAAGCTTTGGCTTTCACCATTTCGACGAACTGTCGAAGTTCATCATTTCCAACCATCTTCAATATCCTGTGAAATTCATAAAATTAGTTTGATTATTGCAAAAAACAAGAAAGAAAAAATCATATCAATTTCTACCAATTTCGTAAAGACTTGCACATTCAATTCTCATGAACAAATTCTTCAGAAATTCATTTCCTAGTCATAAGAAAAGCTTTCTAACAATAAACTGAAATATATATAAAATAACAGATTGAGATACTCACTAGAATATGTCTCGAATGTAAAATCAAATTAAAAAGCTCTGAACTTCTGAAATTCTTTTCACACAGGAATATCACCTTGGACCAACACTGATAATTCACCCTATAAGAATGATTACCTTTACAGGTGTCTCTCCCTTAAATACTCATTACGGATCCTGAGAGGGGGGCTGAAGAAGATGGTTGGGTAATTACCCCCTTCCAATAGCACTTGTTTAAATTTGTTCCAATTTTATGTTTTGAATTGAACCAACATTGAATTTCCACAAAAATAATGCGAATCAAAAGGAAAGGAACATGTTTTTGAGAATTTCTGAAAAAGTGATTATTGTTTTGAAATATCCAGTTGTTACGGATAATTCAACATACGAATTCGATAGGTGTCTTTCACATGCTCTTTTGAAATATTGGACGGTGGTCATCTGGAGGCTTTGGTGACAAATTACTCAACTTACATCAAGATTCCTTTTTATCGTCTCACAGAATTTGAAAGTATATTCTCAAAATTAAGAGAATCTTCCTAAATTTATGACATTGAATTTGATGTATCATATTCCTTTTGAAGAATTTCAACACAGTATGTTGAGAAATTAACGACATTCACTTTTAGATATTCGAGAACAGAACACCAGCCACCAGTAAAATATGAAAAAATAAAAGAAACATGTTGTTGCTGGTTTTTATAATATAACTTAAACACAAGAAACTATGAGCTACAATTTCTCCTTTTATTTTTTATCCGACCAACAGATCTCCTCATGAATATGAGTAATTAATTTTGTCTTTTTACTTCTCCTTGTGGAATATACGAATTTCTACGGCTTATGGATCGTCCAATTTTGAACATACCATCAGAAATGAACTGTAGGTATTTCCCATCTGAAGAAAAAGAAAGTAAGGTTGAGGTTGATTCTCAACATTGTGGATTGGTTGCGAATTGGTAATTTAATCGTTTGATTGAAACTCCTGGTATGTACAAGAGTACAAGAAATTCTTCTGACATTGACGTCAAGGAAGGTTATTGTGGAAGTAGACATATAGTTCATGTAACTTCTTGGTTATCGATCAATGATGATCCGTTTTTGAAATAATAGTAAAAAGTTCAGATATTTATCCCCCCATTCATTATAGAAATTTCCGGTTTTATCTTGAAACAGTCTATTGATGAAATAATAGACTGTTTCAGTGAGATTGAAATTAAAAACACAATATCCCAGAATACATAAACTTTTATTTCATCTATAAATAATTTCTCATTGCTACTTGAATATGCAGGTTGTTTTTTTAACTAAATAAATAATATAATACATTATATTTCGTCCATAAATATTATATTATTTGAATCAACTTCTGGTAAAATCATTCTACGTTCGGTACCAATCAAAATTTATATTACAATTGATTGGTACTTACGCGTTATCCCGCATGTGGGTAAATTTCAATACACAGTGTTCATATAATAATTCAGAAAAGCCTTATGGGGAAACAGATAATAGAATCTCACAACGAAAAACAGCTTTATTGTTTCTAGAATTTTGCTTTTCATGATAACACCTTCCATCAGATACTTCATTTGGTTCACTTTGGTACCTTTCTTTTATTGACATTTACATTCTATTCAAGCTGTTTCGGAATTAAGGTATTTGGCTGAAGCAGTCGACCATTCCTTTTTTCGTTTTAGATACTTTTTTTCAAGTTTTATCGCTAGGAATATAAATACGTTAGCACCCTATTCTGTCGAACTGAACTCGTCCCATCATAACTGTCAACAGTTTATCTAATCTGCATAAGTTGAACTCGATTGAACTGAGACTTCAAATCTTATCAAATCAGCATTTGAAAATTTTACCGACACATAAGATTTGGAAATAAAAAAATTTGTCAATTTAGTGGAGGAAATATATGGTCTCGAAATAGATAGATAGACAGATGGATAGAAAGATAGACATTTATTGATTCCAGATAATAACACAAAATGGAATAGATCATCAGTAGCGTACATCAAATTATTACAGTAAGATTGTCTAGATTAAAATTTATTATTAAGGCATTCATTGATTTCTTAAATATACTAAGACAAGAAATGTTTCTGTAAGGAAGGACATTAAAAAGATTAATGGCCATACATTCCACAGATCTTTCTCTCAAAGTGGTTACACGAGTAGGTACATGATATGCTTCAATTTCTCTTGTTTTGTTAGCATTCTTGAACTTAACAAAATATAAGTAGATTGAAAATGTGCAAACCATATACTGTTAGAATGCTGTTTGATCTGAATAACCATCTACAAGATTCATTATAATCTATCTGTTCTTAAGGCCTTTACCGTGACAAAAGACTTGTTTGAAATTTTGAAAAAATTAAGTGAATGAAATTTTTGTTTATTGAACTTAACCTAATCTTTTCGAGCACGAGAACTTTCATTATTTTTTTATTTTTAATTCAAATTTGTATTTTTCAGAGCTCAATTTCAAAAAAGAAATGAATGATATTTTATTTCTGAAATTTGACAAAAAACAATTCTGAAAATATCGAAAAAAGAATCTGAATTTTTTTCAAATCGAAACAAAAATCAGGAGACCACTTTTGACCGATTTTTGAAAAGATTAGGTCAAGTTGTCCTAGGATTAAAAATCATGTTCCCTGAATTTTCTGAAAATTTCAATCTGTTCAGAAAAGCCGCTGAACCGATCGATCTACTAATTTTCGCTCAATCTGAGTTTTCTTCCCCATATTGATGAAGATATAGTCGATTATCCAAACAAAACGGCAAGAAGGCATTTTTTCGTTCTAAATTTTTTCATTAACTATAACAAATTTTTGTAAAAAATTACCTGAGTTTCAGCTCGCTGGCCGGCCATTCGATATGTTGAGGATAAATGGTGGTATTCAGTCGGGTAAAGAGGAAATTGAACCTGAATAAACAGGCAATGCGAATCATGCAGTAACCTCATCCAGAAAAATATCATATGTGCGTAGAGCAAAAAATAATTATATGAAAAGTTCTGAAAGTTTTTTCTTCGTGTATTAACCAAGGATTGCACGGCTACCGATACACCAAAAAATTTCTAGACAAAAAATTGAAAAACAAGAGTCCTCAGGCTTCGAAACTTTGGCCTTTTTATTTTCCGTCCGACAATTTTTCACTGAATTACAGCCTAACAACGATTTTGACATAACTAATTGTCACTGATTTTTCAACTCGCGAAATCGATCAATTTTTCATTCGTGCATATTTTTGGGCATCAGATTCGTGAAATGGCCTTTTGTTTTGATCCAACTATTCACAATTCGTTCACAAGATATATGAATTCAATGGCACGGAGAAATATACCAACTGTCATGGACATTTTCATAGTTTCAAGTTAAGACAAATTTTTTTCTATCGGCTTCAAACTTTTCACTAAATTTGAATGGAAGAGATCGATGAACTGTCCATTAACAAAAAATTGTGAGTTATTTTGTTTCGAAAATCTTGAAAAAGAACAATTCAAAGATTGCTTGACCGCCAACTTTTGCTAGCTCATTTAGCGTTACCCAGGGTGCACCACGAGGAGGTGAGCTAGCTTTACACCCCATGCGACTGACACTTGAGAATATTTTTTATATGAAATTATAAGGTGCCAACCGAACGCACAGAAAACAAAAATGATATCGGCTGTCAGTGCTTTGATCTGCGGAAGATTTGATCTAAGTTGTAAATACCTTCCAATTGATAATATGACCGAACAAGAGAATTGAAAGTAGAGTGATGATTGAAAAAAGTAATAGAAAAAACCGGACAAAGACGAAAGTCTTGTAAACATTATAGATGACTCGAGAAAACTTAACTGCAGTATCTGCAAAATAAGACAAATAGGCAGAAAAACTTCGGAAAATGTTTTCAATGCGCAGTCCAATAGTTTTGAAAAAAACTGTTTATGTACTATGTTTCGCCACTCATCTTATCGAAATTGTAATTTTTGAAGCGTTATAAAACGTTTTTCAAATATTTAATAGAAGCAGAATTAAATTGCCTTTTCACGCGAGACTAAATCAGACACCGAGTCATTGTTTGGTCTTCTTGATACGATCCGTATCGAGCTTCCTCTTTTTGAACCGTGGTTCATTATCTTCACTGAAATTCGGATATTTATATCGCGCCCTATCTGGTATCATAGGAACAAAATCCCTATGTTTGAATGTTCTAGGCGTCCTATAATGGTAGCATAATTTATTAATGCGAAAAAAAAGTATTTCAGATTCTACAAATTTCGTAAAGACTTGCATATTCAATTCTCATGAACAAATTCTTCTGAAATAGATTTCCTAGTCATGAGAAAAGCTGTCTCTAGCAATGAACTGAAATATAAATAAAATAACAGATTGAGATACCCACGTGAATATGCCTCGAATGTTAAATCAAATTAAAAACTGAACTTCTGCAATTCTTTTGACACAGGAATATCACTTTAAACCAACACTGGTAATTCACCCTATAAGAATGATTACAGTTACAGGTGTCTCTCCCTTAAATACTCATTACGGATCCTGAGAGGGGGGCTGAAGAAGGTGATTTAGTTATGTTGGTTCGAAAATCTTGAAAAAGAACAATTCAAAGATTGCTCGACCGCCAACTTTTGCTAGCTCATTTAGCGTTACCCAGGGTGCACCACGTGGAGGCAAGCTAGCTTTACACCCCATGTGACTGACACTTGAGAATATTTTTTATATGAAATTATAAGGTGCCAACCGAGGTGCCAACCGAACGCACAGAAAACAAAAATGATATCGGCTGTCAGTGCTCTGATCTGCGAAAGATTTTATCAAAGTTGTAAATACCTTCCAATTTATAATATGACCGAATAAGAGAATTGAAAGTAGAGTGATGATTGAAACAAGTATTAGAAAAAACCGGACAAAGACGAAAGTCTTGTAAACATTATAGATGACTCGAGAAAACTTAGCTGCAGTATCTGCAAAAAAAGACAAATAGGCAGAAAAACTTTCGGAAAATGTTTTCAATGCGCGGTCCAATAGTTTTGAAAAAAACTGTAAATGTACTATGTTTCGCCCCTCATCTTATCGAATTCGTAATCTTTGAAGGGTTATAAAACTTTTTTGAAATATTTAATAGAGGCAGAATAAAATTGCCTTTTCACGCGAGACTAAATCAGACACCGAGTCATTGTTTGGTCTTCATGACATGATCCGTGTCGAGTTTCCTCTTTTTGAACCGTGGTTCATTATCATCACTGAAATTCGGATCTTTACCTAAAACAATTTTATATCGCGCCCTATCTGGTATCATAGGAACAAAATCCCTATGTTTGAATGTTCTAGGCGTCCTATAATGGTAGCATAATTTATTAATGCGCTGATTCGCTCTTTTAACGCTTATTTTACCAATAACTGCATTTTCTGAAATCTCGAAGGCCTTCTTTAGTTTCTTATCAAGAAACTCCAATTCCTCAATCGATCGAAGTTCAGGATCGATGCTTTTCTGAATCGGGAGGTTCAGACATACCCTCAATCCTTCTCTTAGCTCGTCGTAGTTTCGATTTATAAACATCCTTCTCCTCATGTCTACATTCTTCTTTTTCGGCTCGAAAGCTTTGGCTTTCACCATTGCGACAAACTCTCGAAGCTCAGCGTTTCCAACCATCTTCAATATCCTGTGGAATTCACATAATTAGTTTCATTATTGCAAAAAAACATGTGAACTGCTAAATACGATTTCTACTGGTGAAAGAAGAAATTTGTGAACAGGATTCCCAATATTAATCCAACAATAAAATATAAATATGATGATAACTGATTTTAAAAATCCCCTACTAACTCTACCACGAAAAAAGAGTATATCAGATTCTACAAATTTCGTAAAGACTTGCATATTCAATTCTCAATAACAAATTCTTCTGAAATTGATTTCCTAATCATGAGAAAAGCTGTCTCTAGCAATAAACTGAAAATTAAATAAAATAACAGATTGAGATACTCACGTAAATATGTCTCGAATGTTAAATCAAATTAAAAACTGAACTTCTGATCTATTTTTCAAGAGAACAACATTGAAAATGGAAGACGATTAGAAGTGATGAATAATTCCGTCGTCAACAAATCCAGAATCATACTTCGAATTAGATTTTTCAAACTTCATCGAAATGTATTTTCATCATTCACTGATGTACTAGGTATGTTGAAAACGAAATTCGACAATATTTGTCTAAGGAAAAAAACGGGAATCTTCACTCGTTTGTAACGGAGAATTTTAACAGTGATCCTCCTGAATTGACAGAAAAATAAAATAATGTTGATTCGAAAAGGTCTATATTGATTTCGAATGTGAAATCTCAACTTCTCTCAAAAACTAAGGGAACAAAATTTTGAAATTTTTTGGTTTTTTCCAACAGGATTCAGCCTGTTGTCAGTTGAAAATGCTCGAACTGGTATTAGAAACCAAAGCTTTGAAGGTTGAAAACTCTAGTTTTTTTTTAATTTTGGTTCGGGGAATCTTGAGACTTACAATCCTTGGATAAAGCACTAAGAATTTTTTTTTGCTCTACGGGCGTGAAAAAATGTTTCAGCTTCAATTTCAATTCTTTCATTCAACTGCCGATATTTCTATCTTCCGGTCGCCAAGCCAGCCGACAGATTTTATTTCTGCAGAAAATTTATTTTGGAAATTTTTTATGGTAATTAAAAAAAAATTTTATACATGTAACTCGACATGTAACCTTAATGTAAAAAAATGCAATTTTGCCTTTTCTGCTTAATTGACTTTATCTTCGTCAATATTGGATAGAGTTACTTGTGTTCAAGTTATATTAGAAAAACCAAATTTTTTTAAATTTTTTAGTTTCAATCCTGCTGTCGATTTCGAGGATTAACGAACTCCATTAAAAAACAATAATTATAAGGATCACAATGCAGAGCCGAATAGAAATTTTTTTTATCATTATATTATTTTGAGTTAATAATATTCATCCACTGATTCGGAAAATTATCACCTATATATGAAATTAATTCGGGATGGGAAAATATGAAGATACGAAATGCATAATCATTTCAAAATTTAATGGGATTATCAGTTCCTTAAACTGCTAGTATCTCATTCTGTGATTTTCTTTTTATTTGAATTTATTGCTAGAGATAGCTAAAGTAGCCAAACTGTTAAACAAGAATGAAGATTTAAGGAAAAGACTTTTCGACAAGCGAATTTTCAATGAGGTTTCGGTGAAGTTGTAGGTATGCATATGCATGAACTTCCCGAAGCCGAAACCTATTGATCGCAAAATTCGAACCAAGGAAGAGTTGGAGGTACATGAGAAAAAACTAAGGAAGGCTCTCGAAATTTTGAAGATGTTGGAAAAGGCAGTAAAGGACGAAATAAGTTCTAAGAAAACAAACAAGCAGATGGCACGCTGGTGCCTTCAGAAGGGGCACGAAAGGATACTCAGACACAAAGACCTCCTCGCAGTGACACCAGCAAGGGCTCGACATGATGGCATACTTGATGAAAATTCGGACAAGGAACAACTCCGCAAGAGGAGGAAAATAAGTAGAGATCGACCCAAAAGAGTCGCAAGTATACGTTGGGTCGATGACTAATTTCGTCCAAAAAGAAATTGCTTCAAGTGAATAACAATTGGTGAGTTGGAAATTATTAGAGTTTATAAGGCATGTAGTTTGCCATTTGCGTTTCATAAGATTTTTATTCGAATTATTCTTCAACATAGTTTATATCCATCGGAAATTATTGATCCATATTTATGATTTTTACATGCATTTTGAATCAATGTTCGACGGAAAATTAATTAATATCGGAAGTGTTACGAAAAGTTTGATCGAAAATGCATTTATATTTGAGTCTATTGGAGTACGTTCCGGAAAGAAAAAGAAATACGTGATCCGGAAGGAATTTCAAGATGAAATAGTTCTTTTCTTGTCAAAGCGTTGAATACCTATAACACATTGTGATTTTATTTTCTGATGCCGTATTTCTTTTTCTTTCCGGAACGTACTTCCATAGACTCAAATATAAATGCATTTTGGATCAAACTTTTCGTAACTCTTCCGATATGAATTAATTTTCCGTCACATAGATTCAAAATGCGTGTAAAAATCATAAATATGGATCAATAATTTCCGATGGATATAAACTATGTTGAAGAATAATTCGAATAAAAATCTTATGAAACGCAAATGGCAAACTATATGCCTTATAAACTCTAACAATTCTCAACTCACCAATTGTTATTCACTAGAAGCAATTTCTTTTTGGACGAAATTAGTCATCGACCCAACGTATACTTGCGACTCTTTTGGGTCGATCTCTACTAATTTTTCTCCTCTTGCGGAGTTGTTCCTTGTCCAAATTTTCATCAAGTAGGCCATCATGTCGAGCCCTTGCTGGTGTCACTGCGAGGAGGTCTTTGTGTCTGAGTATCCTTTCGTGCCTCTTCTGAAGGCACCAGCGTGCTATCTGCTTGTTGGTTCTCTTAGAACTTATTTTGTCCTTTACTGCCTTTTCCAGCATCTTGAAATTTTCGAAAGCCTTCCTCAGTTTTTTTTTCATGTACCTCCAACACTTCCTTGGTTCGAATTTTGCGGTCAATAGGTTTCGGCTTCGGGAAGTTCATGCATACCTACAACTACACAAGTTCACAAAAGTATTCTTATTCGTCTAAAATTTCACGAATATCTATTAACACGAGATTTTCTGATAAAATAGGATATTTTGAAAATAATTCCTGATGAAACTCAAGGAATAAAATATATGTTGAAGAGCGATAAAACGGTACTTCACAAATTTCACAATAAAAATCTGATTCTAAAATTGGTCTACAAAAACTACGAAAATGAAAACTTTAATCTAATTCCACAAATTTCGCGAAAACATTTATATTCTATTCTCATAAACGAATTATTGAGAAATTGATTTCTCAGACATGCTATCTCTAGCAATAAATTTAAATGAAACGAAAATCACAGAATGAGATACTAACAGTTTAAGGAACTGATAATCCCATTAAATTTTGAAATGATTATGCATTTCGTATCTTTATATTTTCCCATCCCAAATTAATTTCATATATAGGTGCTTGTTCGTTCTCTTGGAACGTATTTCGTCCTTTACTGCCTTTTTCAGCATCTTCAAATTTTCGAAAGCCTTCCTTAGTTTTTTTCAAGTACCTCCAACTCTTCCTTGGTTCGAATTTTGCGGTAAATAGGTTTCGACTTCGGGAGGTTCATGCATATCTACAACTTCTCCGAAACCTCATCGAAAAATCTCTTTTCGAAAAGTCTCTTCCCCAATTATCCCGAATTAATTTCATATATAGGTTATAATTTTCCGAATCAGTGGATGAATATTATTAACTCA
This sequence comes from Hippodamia convergens, assembly GCA_038502775.1. Classification (NCBI taxonomy): domain Eukaryota; kingdom Metazoa; phylum Arthropoda; class Insecta; order Coleoptera; family Coccinellidae; genus Hippodamia; species Hippodamia convergens. The sequence continues at coordinate 11,262,070 of CM076608.1, read as the reverse complement.
AAATAATATAATTATAAAAAAAAATTCTATTCGGCTCTGCATTGTGATCCTTATAATTATTGTTTTTTTGAAAGTCTCTGAAACAAAAATCAATTAGAAAAGATAGAAGAAAAGCTTCGGCGTAAAGCATGTGCACTGATTTGTCGGGGATCAAAACCTTCCAAAAACTTGTTGCCTAACATTGAAAAAATCAATACTTCAACCGTTTAAGCCTCGTAAGGTTACCTATACTTATTAATTGATCAAATTGTGTGGTCAACTTCTCAAAAATCAATACGGAAACGTGGAAATACCATAAGTCCGGACGAAATTTCAAGATGAAATAGTTCTTTTCTTGTCAAAGCGTTGAATACCTATAACACATTCTGATTTTATTTTCTGATCGCGTATTTCTTTTTTTTTCCGGAACGTACTCCCATAGACTCAAATATAAATGCATTTTGGATCAAACTTTTCGTAACACTTCCGATATTAATTAATTTTGCGTCAAGTATTGATTCAAAATGCATGTAAAAATCATAAATATGAATCAATAATTTCCGATGGATATAAACTATGTTGAAGAATAATTCGAATAAAGATCTTATGAAACGCAAATGGCAAACTATATGCCTTATAAACTCTAATAATTCTCAACTCACCCATTGTTATTCACTTGAAGCAACTTCTTTTTGGACGAAATTAGTCATCGACCCAACGTATACTTGTGACTCTTTTGGGTCGATCTCTACTAATTTTCCTCCTCTTGCGGAGTTGTTCCTTGTCCGAATTTTCATCAAGTAGGCCATCATGTCGAGCCCTTGCTGGTGTCACTGCGAGGAGGTCTTTGTGTCTGAGTATCCTTTCGTGCCTCTTCTGAAGGCACCAGCGTGTTATCTGCTTGTTGGTTCTCTTAGAACTTATTTCGTCCTATACTGCCTTTTCCAGCACGACCTCTAGAAATTCTTGGTTCATCTTGAGAAACCTATAAAGTTCATTTCTACGACATCTAGAAGTTCTTGGTTCATCTTGGGCAACTTGCAAAATTCACCAAAGTATTCTTATTCGTCTAAAATATCACGAATATCTATTTACACGAGATTTTCTGATAAAATAGGATATTTTGAAAATAATTCCTGATGAAACTCAAGGAATAAAATATATGTTGAAGAGCGATATAACAGTTTTTCACAGATTTCAATAAAAAAATCTGACTCCAAGATTGGTCTACAAAAACTAAGAATATGAAAACTTAAATCTTATTCCACAAATGTCGCAAAAACATTTATATTCTATTCTCATAATCAAATTCTTGGTAAATTGATTTCTCAGACATGCTATCTCTTGCAATATCAAATCAAAATAAAATCACGGAATGAGATACTAACGGTTTAAGGAAGTGATAATTCCATTAAATTTTCAAATGATTCTGCATTACATCTCTTGATAATTTTCCATCCCGAATTAATTTCATATATAGGTAATTATTCTCCGAATCAGTGAATGTCAAAGCGTTGAATATAACACTTTGTCATTTTATTTTCTGATCCCGAATTTCTTTCATTTCCGAATGGTATCCCGTAGATTCAAATATAAATTGCATTCTGGATCAAACTTTTCTTAACACTCAAACATTGATTTAAAATGCATGTAAAAATAATGAATATGGATTAATAATTTCCGAAGGATATAAACCATGTTGAAAAACAATTCAAATGAAAATTTCATGAAACGCAAATGGCAAACTATATGCCTTATAAAAAATAACAATTCTCAACTTACCTATTGTTATTCACTCGAAGCAATTTATTTTGGACGAAATTAGTCATCGACCCAACGTATACTTGTGACTCTCTTGGGTCGATCTCTACTAACTTTTCTCCATTTGCAGGGTTGTTCCTTGTCCGAATTTTCTTCAAGCAGGACATCATGTCGAGCCCTTGCTGGTGTCATTGCGACGAAATCTCTATGCCTGAGTGTCCTTTCGTTCCTCTTCTGAAAGCACCAGTGGGCTATCTGCTTGTTCGCTTTCTTGGAACTTATTTCGCCCTTTACTGCCTTTTCCAGCAATTTTGCAATTGTGAAAGCCTTTTTTAGTTTCTTTTCAAGTATCTCCAACTCTTGCTTGGTTCGAATTTTGCGGTCTATGGGTTTCGGTTTCGGGAGTTTCATGCATAGCTGCAATTTCTCCGAAACCTCATCAGAAATTCTTTCAGCGAAAGTCTTGTCAAAGCGTTGAAAATAACACTTTGTGATTTTTTTTTGTGATCCAGAATTTTTTTTTATCTCTGGAAGATATCCCGTAGATTCAAATATAAATTGCACTCTTCGTAATATTGATTTAAAATGCATGTAAAAATCATGAATATGGATCAATAATTTCCGATGGATATAAACTATGTTGGAGAATAATTCAAATTAAAATCCTATGAAACGCAAATGGTAAACTACATGCCATATAAAAACTCATAATTCTCAACTCACCAATTGTTATTCACTTGAAGCAATTTCTTTTTGGACGAAATTACTCATAGACCCAACGTATACTTTTGACTCTTTTGGGTCGATCTCTACTAATTTTTCTCCTCTTGCAGAGTTGTTCTTTGTCCAAATTTTCATCGAGGAGGCCATCATGACGAGCCCTTGCTGGTGTCACTGCGACGAAATTCCTGTGCCTAAGGGTCCTTTCGTTCCTCTTCTGAGGCCACAGGGTGCTATCTGCTTGTTGGTTCTCTTAGAACTTATTTCGTCCTTTACTGCCTTTTCCAGCATCTTGAAATTTTCGAAAGCCTCCCTTAGTTTTTTTTCATGTACCTCCAACTCTTCCTTGGTTCGAATTTTGCGGTCAATAGGTTTCGGCTTCGGGAAGTTCATGCATACCTACAACTTCACCGAAACCTCATCGAAAAATCTCTTGTCGAAAAGTCTCTTCCACAAATCTTCATTCTTGTTTAACGGTTTGGCTACTTTAGCTTTCACTATTTCAACGACCTCTAGAAGTTCTTGGTTCATCTTGAGCAACCTGTAAAGTTCACAAAAGTATTCTTATTCGTCTAAAATATCACGAATATCTATTAACACGAGATTTTCTGATAGAATAGGATATTTTGAAAATAATTCCTGATGAAACTCAAGGAATGAAATATATGTTGAAGAGCGATATAAAAGTCCTTCACAAATTTCACTGTAAAAATCTGATTCTAAGATTGGTCTACAAAAACTACGAAAATGTAAACTTAGATCTAATTCCACAAATTTCGCAAAATCATTTATATTCTATTCTCATGAACGAATTCTTGGGAAATTGATTTCTCAGACATGCTATCCCTTGCAATAAATTCAAATCAAAGTAAAATCACAGAATGAGATACTAACGGTTTAAGGAAGTGATAATTTCATTAAATTTTGAAATGATCTGCATTACATCTCTTCATAATTTTCCATCCCGAAATAATTTCATATTTAGGTAATTATTCTTATTCTTCGAATCGGTGAATGAATATGATTTCTTGGTAAAGCGTTGAATATAACACTTTGTGATTTTATTTTCCGATCCTGAATTTCCGAAAGCTATCCCGTAGATTCAAATATAAATTGCATTCCGGATCAAACTTTTCTTAACACTAAAACATTGATTTAAAATGCATGTAAAAATCATGAATATGAATCAATAATTTCCGAAGGATATAAACAATGTTGAAAAACAATTCAACTCAAAATTTAATGAAACGCAAATGGCAAACTATATGCCTTATAAAAACTAACAATTCTCAACTCACCAATTGTTATTCACTAGAAGCAATTTCTTTTTGGACGAAATTAGTCATCGACCCAACGTATACTTGTGACTCTCTTGGGTCGATCTCTACTAACTTTTCTCCTCTTGCAGAGTGGTTCCTTGTCCGAATTTTCTTCAAGCAGGACATCATGTCGAGCCCTTGCTGGTGTCATCGCGACGAAATCTCTATGCCTGAGTGTCCTCTCGTTCCTCTTCTGGAAGCACCAGCGGGCTATCTGTTTGTTCGCTTTCTTTGAACTTATTTCGCCCTTTACTGCCTTTTCGAGCAATTTCCCAATTGCGAAAGCCTTCCTTAGTTTATTTTCAAGTACCGCCAACTCTTCCTTGGTTCGAATTTTGCGGTCTATGGGTTTCGGTTTCGGGGGTTTCATGCATAGCTGTAATTTCCCCGAAACCTCATCGAAAATTATCTTGTCGAAAAGTCTCTTCCTCATATCTTCATTTTTGTTCAACGGTTCGGATACTTTAGCTTTCACCATTTCAACGACCTCTAGAAGTTCTTGGTTCATCTTGGGCAACTTGTAAATTCACCAAAGTATTTTTATTTGTCTAAAATATCACGAATATCTGTTAACACGACATTTCCTGATAAAATAGGATATTTTGAAAATAACTCCTGATGAAACTCAAGGAATTAAATATATGTTGAAGAGCGATATAACAGTTTTTCACAAATTTCATTATAAAAATCTGATTCTAAGATTGGTCTACAAAAACTACGAAAATACAAACTTAAATCTTATTCCACAAATGTCGCAAAAACATTTATATTCTATTCTCATAATCAAATTCTTGGGAAATTGATTTCTCAGACATGCTATCTCTTGCAATAAATTCAAATCAAAATAAAATCACAGAATGAGATACTAACGGTTTAAGGAAGTGATAATTTCAATAAATTTTGAAATAATCTGCATTACATCTCTTCATAATTTTCCATCCCGAATTAATTTCATATATAGGTAATTATTCTCCGAATCGGTGAATGAATATTATTTCTTGTCAAAGCTTTGAATATAACACTTTGTGATTTTATTTTCTGATCCCAAATTTCTTTTATTACCGAAAGGTTACCCGTAGATTCAAATATAAATTGCATTCTGGATCAAACTCTTCGTAATATTGATTTAGAATGCATGTAAAAATCATGAATATGGATCAATAATTTCCGATGGATATAAACTATGTTGAAGAATAATTCAAATAAAAATCCTATGAAACGCAAATGGTAAACTACATCCCTAAAAAAACTTACAATTCTCAACTCACCAATTCTTATTCACTTGAAGCAATTTCTTTTTGGACGAAATTAGTCATCGACTCTTCTGGGTCGATCTCTACTAATTTTTCTCCTCTTGCGGAGTGGTTCCTCTTGCGAATTCTCATCAAGGAGGCCATCATGACGAGCCCTTGCTGGTGTCATCGCGACGAAATTCCTACGCCTAAGGGTCCTTTCGTTCCTCTTCTGGAAGCACCAGCGGGCTATCTGCTTGTTTGCTTTCTGGGAACTTACTTCGCCCTTTACTACCTTTTCGAGCAATTTCCCAATTGCGAAAGCCTTCCTTAGTTTTTTTTCAAGTACCGCTAACTCTTCCTTGCTTCGAATTTTGCGGTCTATGGGTTTCGGTTTCGGGAGGTTCATGCATACCTGCAATTTCTCCGAAACCTCATCGAAAATTCTCTTATCGAAGAGTCTTTTCCTCAAATCTTCTTTCTTGTTCAATGGCTCCGCTACCTTAGCTTTCACTATTTGAACGACCTCTAGAAGTTCTTGGTTCATCTTGGGCGACCTGTTAAATTCACAAAATTATTCTCAAGAGTAAAAATATCACGTATAACTATTCAAACGAAATTTTCTGTTAGAATAGGATATTTTCAAAATAATTCCTAATAAACATTGAATATATATTGAAGAGAAATATAAGTGTCCTTGATAAATTTCACTCTGAAAATTCATATTGAATTCAATATTCCATTTTCTAGGTTTACTAGAGTTAAGTAAAAAAAATGTAAAATGGATATGTCTGGCAGGTGTGGAAGTCATCATATGATGGCCTATATCATCTACTTCCGAAATAATCTGGCTAATGTGAATCACCCAAATATTGTTGAAAAACCAAACTTAATGTCCGAGTAACTAACAGAGATAGGGAAACAGAAAACAGAGAAATACCAAAATTTCAGCCTTGTTATCTGAACATTCCAATATTTGAACTCTTATTCTGATTCATCGCGAATTATCAAAGTAGAAAAATTAAGGACAGAAGAGTAAATTTTCCATTTTTATAAATGCTTCCAGACTCATTCAACAATTTTGTTAATAAACATAGGTATAGCTTTTGATATTATCAATCCATGTGGCAAATTCCAATCGGGAAAAAGTAAGGTATAACGAAAAAATCCGTATAATATTTGAAATCTTAAGTAGGTGAGACTTCTATTCTCATATAATTTATGTTCTATTTCAGTTAATTGAAATATTTATGTCTAGATAAATGAGTGGCTTCTAATCTATTGAATTCATCTTATAATTTCAGCCTCAAATTTGATATTTCTGTCACTGGAGGAACAGATTAAAAGATCATTTCTAATTCCCAGAAGTTTTGTCTAATTAAAGAAGCATCAGAAGGATCTCATTTCACTTTTAAGTTCATACCTACAAACGTTTCGTTTCTAACGAGAGATAACTTAAGTGGTGGTGTTGATCCTCTCGGAAATAATAGTAAAAACTTCAGGTATCTGATGAATACTTTGAATTAGAAGGATTTCAACAATGACTCTGACATTTGGATTCACATAACCGAGAAAGAATATTAGGAAATATGTGTTGATGTTGAAATTGAATCGAGAAAATCAAACACCAATTGACAGTCACTCAAAAAATCGTACGATAATCTTCTATCGCCTTCAAACATTCCACTTAATTTGAATGGAAGAGATCGATGAACAATCCAGTACCAAAAATTAATGTTTCGTGTTGGTCAGGAAATCTTGAAAAAAAAAACAATTAAAGATTGTTTGTTCGTCAACTTTTGCTAGTTCATTTAGCGTTACCCAGGGTGCAAGAACTGATGTTGCATAACATCCCCAATATTCCTTGGTATGAGGTAGGATGTGATATTTTGTATTTGGGACCCAACATGTATCGACATGTAGTAGATATTATACCAAGTTAGTGGAATTGTTCCGACTAGAAATAAATGCACACTCGGATACTGTAATAGGTTGTTTGAAAGGGATATTCTCAAGATGGGGAATACCTGCAATAAAGTTCTCTGATGGAAGTCCACAGTTCCGTTCAGGAAAATTCAAGGAATTTTCTGAAGGATGGAACTTCATCCATACTAAATCAAGTTCGAGATATCCTCAATCAAATGGGATGGTAGAAAGAACGAAACTGACTTTGAAAAAATTACTTCATAAAGCTTCTGATGAAAAGGAAGAAATTGAATTAGTTCTGTTGATGTAGAAAGTGGTTTCTCTCCATCCCATTTGATGATGTCCAGAAATCTTGAAGATATTCTCCCTTATTCTGATAGACAATTGAAACCCTTAGTAGTAGACTATGAATCTTATAATAATAAAATGAAAAGGTCTAGACAAAAACGAACACATTGTAATGATCAGAACAGTCACACGTTGAAGCCAATTCCTTCAGATAGTAATGTAAGATTTCGGAAAAATGTAAGATCTACATGGTCCTTTGGCAGAATCTTGGAGAGACCCACAGATCGTTCATATAAAATTGAAGCTAGTGATGGTTCAGATCTGCTGAGAAATCCATGTATTTTCAGTATGTCCGTACCCTTACATGATTCACCCTGCTTTATAAGACATAAGGTGCGTTTAACAAAACTTTGATTGTCCGATCAAAGGAAAAATTGACGCAAATTCAAACTAATCGGATCCCTTGATTTGAAATCTCAACGAATCACGGTGGCTCCAATCAACTTACAGTGCAATGAAAGTTTAATGAAAAAATATATCGGATGCTATGGCCATCGTTAGTCTCACCCGAGGATGATGGTCCAGATTGAGAATATCTTACATTCAGAACCATAATATATGAATGGAAATTTTTTGTGACGTAAGTGTTCTAGGCAACTGACCAGCAAGTAATTTATCATAAGTTTTCAGGGAAATGTAATTTTTTATGATTTTCGATCGATTTTTATGAGGAATTGTTAAGACGTTAAACATGAAATGTAAGTTGAAAATTCCACTTTCAGTATATTCGATCTGCAGACTTTTTTAGATAATCGATCGTGAAGGCAAAAAAAACAGCCATTCGAAAGCTTTATACCTGGAAAAAACAATGCAAGAAGGAGTTATCGAATTCGTAAGATGAACTCTGACTCAAAAATAGATCATTCAAAATCTGAATTTTCATACAATTTTTCAAATACAGATAGCTTTGAATGTTATATTTCTTTTGACTTTTCTTTCATTATCAATATTTTCGTGAAATAAACCTATCGGTTCAAGCTGTAAAATTCAGAAATATTCAAACACCTTCAGAGCACTGAAAGTGCTGGTAATTACCAAGATTTATCTTTCTAAACCCCTCCTCTCAGGATCATCTTAAGGGAGAGTCAGCTCATCACATTCTTAAAGGGTGAATTGCCAGTAGATGTTCAAAGTGATTTTGTGTGAGAAGAACCAGTTGTTACCAGCTCCTTATTTCCATTTCAAGTATCAAGGATTTTCGCGTGAGTATCTTAATATTTAATTTAATTTTGGTTTCATATACTGCTAGAGATAGACAATATCATGACTGAGCAATCCATATTTGAATATTATGACAATGAGAATGGCATATTGAATTCAATATAAATTTTTATAGTGAAATTTATCAAATACTATTGATCTCTCTTCACCATATATTCAATTTTTCGATTTTTATTAGGAATTTTTCTTAAAATATCCTATTTTAACAGAAAATCTCGTGTAAATAGTTATACGTGATATTGTCTACTCTTAAGAATAATTTTGTGAATTTTACAGGTTGCTCAAGATGAACCAAGAACTTCTAGAGGTCGTTCAAATAGTGAAAGCTAAAGTAGCGGAGCCATTGAACAAGAATGAAGATTTGAGGAAAAGACTCTTCGATAGGAGAATTTTCGATGAGGTTTCGGAGAAATTGCAGGTATGCATGAACTTCCCGAAGCCGAAACCTATTGATCGCAAAATTGGAACCAAGGAAGAGTTGGAGGTACTTGAGAAGAAACTGAGAAAGGCTTTTGCAATTGCGAAATTGCTCGAAAAGGCAGTAAAGGGCGAAGTAAGTTCCAAGAAAGCAAACAAGCAGATATCACGCTGGTGCTTTCAGAAGAAGAACGAAAGGACCCTTAGGAAAAGGAATTTCGTCTCGATGACACCAGCAAGGGTTCGTCATGATGGCCTCGTTGATGAAAATTAGCAAGAGGAACCACTCCGCAAGAGGAGAAAAATTAGTAGAGATCGACCCAAAAGAGTCAAAAGTATACGTTGGGTCGATCACTAATTTCGTCGAAAAAGAAATTGCTTCAAGTGAATAACAATTGGTGAGTTGAGAATTGTTAGTTTTTATAAGGCATGTAGTTTACCATTTGCATTTCATAGGATTTTTATTTGAATTATTCTTCAACAAAGTTTATATCCATCGGGAATTATTGATCCATATTCATGATTTGTACATGCATTTTAAATCAATATTACGAAGAGTTTGATCCAGAATGCAATTTATATTTGAATCTACGGGATATCTTCCAGAGATAAAAAAAAATCAAGATCACAAAAATAAAATCACAAAGTGTTATATTCAACACTTTGACAAGAAAATAACTATTTCATCCAAAAATTCCTGGCGTTATGGTATTTCCACGTTTTCGAATTAATTTTCGAGAATTTGACTACGCAATTTGATCAAACAATAAGGATAATATTCCCGGAACGTTACGAAGATTATAAGGTCGAAGTGTTTTTTTTTTCAATGTTAGGCAACATGTTTTTGGAAGGATTTGGATCCTGACAAATCCGTGCACATGTATTACGCAGGGGCCTTTCTTCTATTTTTTCTAATTGATTTCTGTTTCAGAGACTGAGAGGGAAGACCATGAAAAAACTTTCATAAAAACAGAAAAATATGTTGAAGAGAAATACAATAGGATTTGATAAATTTCACTATAAAAATTCAAATTGAATTCAATATGCCATTCTCATTGACATAATATTCAAATATGGATTTCTCAGTCATGATATTGTCTATCTCTAGCAGTATATGAAACCAAAATGAAATTAAATATTAAGATACTCACGCGAAAATCCTTGATACTTGAAATGGAAATAAGGAGCTGGTAACAACTGGTTCCTCTGACACAAAATCACTTTGAATCTACTGGCAATTCACCCTTTAAGAATGTGATGAGCTGACTCTCCCTTAAGTACTCATAGATGATCCTGAGAGGAGGGGTTTAGAAAGATAAATCTTAGTAATTACCTGCACTTTCAGTGCTCTGAAGGTGTTTGAATATTTCTGAATTTTACAGCTTGAACCGATAGGTTAATTTCACGAAAATATTGATAATGAAAGAAAAGTCAAAAGAAATATAACATTCGAAGCTATCTGTATTTGAAAAATTGTATGAAAATTCAGATTTTGAATGATGTATTTTTGAGTGAGAGTTCATCTTACGAAATCGATAACTCCTTCTTGCATTATTTTTCCAGTAATAAAGTGTTGGAATGGCTGTTTTTTTTGCCTTCATGATCGATTATCTAAAAAAGTCTGCAGATCGAATATACTGAAAGTGGAATTTTCAAGCATGATTTCATGTTTAACGTCTTAACAATTCCTTATAAAAATCGATCGAAAATCATAAAAAATTACATTCCCCTGAAAACTTATAATAAATTACTTGCTGGTCAGTTGCCTAGAACACTAACGTCACAAAAAATTTCCATTCATATATTATGGTCACTGTAAGTTGATTAGAGCCACCGTGATTCGTTGAGATTTCAAATCAAGGGATCCGATTAGTTTGAATTTGCGTCAATTTTTCCTTTGATCGGACAATCAAAGTTTTGTTAAACCCACCTTATATCTTACAAAGCAGGGTGAGTCATGTAAGGGTACGGACATACTGAAAATACATGGATTTCTCAGCAGATGTGAACCATCACTAGCTTCAATTTTATATGAACGATCCCTGGGTCTCTCCAAGATTCTGCCGAACGACCATGAAGATCTTACATTTTTCCGAAATCTTACATTACTATCTGAAGGAATTGACTTCAACGTGTGACTGTTCTGATCATTATAATGTGTTCGTTTTTGTCTAGACCTTTTCATTTTATTATTATAAGATTCATAGTCTACTACTAAGGGTTTCAATTGTCTATCAGAATAAGGGAGAATATCTTTAAGATTTCTGGACATCATCAACTGGGATGGAGAGAAACCACTTTCTACATCAACACAACTAATTCAATTTCTTCCTTTTCATCAGAAGCTTAATGAATAAATTTTTTCAAAGTCTGTTTCGTTCTTTCTACCATCCCATTTGATTGAGGATATCTCGAACTTGATTTAGTATGGATGAAGTTCCACCCTTCAGAAAATTCCTTGAATTTTCCTGAACTGAACTGTGGACTTCCATCAGAGACCATTATTGTAGGTATTCCCCATCTTGAGAATAAACCTTTCAGACAACCTATTACAGTATCCGAGTGTGCATTTATTTCTTGTCGGAACAATTCCACTAACTTGTTATAATATCTACTACAAGTCGATACATGTTGGGTCCCAAATACAAAATATCACATCCTACCTTATACCAAGGAATATTGGGGATGTTATGCAACATGAGTTCTTCTTTTTTATTGAAACTCTATACTTGATGCAAGACTCAACTTTCGGTGACCAAGAACCCCAACTAGAGGTAGAAGTCGTCATCATTTCCGTTCGTCAGAAATATTTGACCTTCAAATACATTGCGATGAAGGATTCCTCACTCGATTGACATTAAAGGTTTCCATCCTATCATCGTCATATATTGCTGATGCTATATGCTGAACTGACTATAGCTCTAGCCACCTTTATCTTGTCCGCCAAACTGACCTTCACAAAGCTCATCTGTCCTTACCCATGGTACACTCAGTAAGACAATGGTCGAATGGAAACTATGATCACAAAATACCAAGGTCTAGTATTCGAGTATTATCTGAAAATAATAACGATTTTTTTGCCCCCACAATATCTTCTTCAGAAAGAAATGCACAAGCAATCCATCAAGTGAAAAATGTTATTCATTCGTCTAGGCTATAAAATATCGAGTATACACCAACTAATTAACTTGAAACGAAGAATGATAGGTTCTGATGAAATACAAATTCCACTTAGCCCACAAATTGATCGAAAAATGCCTCACAACATGAAAAAACATTTTGCCTTCTTGTCCAGAGATGAAAATATTACTAGTAATCTGAGGTATACTAGAGTTAAGTAAAAAAAAATTTAAAATGGATAATGTCTGTCATATGAGGAAGTCATCAACTCTCATCATATGATGGCCTATATTATCTGCTTCCAAAATAATTTGGCCAATGTGAATTACCCTAATGATGTTGAAAAACCAAATTTGAAGTCCCAGTAACTAACAGAGGGGGAAGATAACAGAGATATACCCATATTTCAGCATTGTTATCTGAGAAGTCCAAGATTTGAACATTTCTTCCAATTCATCACAAATTTTCAAAGTAAAAATATTTGAAATCTTGAGTAGGTGAAACTTCTATTTCCATATAATTTATGTTCTATTTTCGTCAATGTGAAATATTTATGACTGGGTAAATAAGTGGCTTCTCATCTATTGAATTCATCTTAGAATGTCAGCCTCGAATTTGTTGTTTTTGTCACTGTAGGAACAGATTATAAAATCATTTCCGATTCCCAGAAATTTTGCCTAATTGAACAAGCATTAGCAGATGAAGGGTTTCAATTTAAAGTTCATACCTACAGACGGTTCGTTTCTAAAGAGACATAACCAAAAGGGTGTTGATCCTCTCGGAAATAATAGTAAAAATTTCAGGTATCTGAGCAGAACTTTGAATAGGAGGATTTCAACAATATCTCTGACATTTGGATTCACATAACCGAGAATCAATATTAGCTAATATGTGTTGATGTTGTAATTGACCAATTAACAGTCACTCAAGAATCAAACGATGATCTTCTATCGGCTTCAAACATTCCACTAAATTTGAATGAAAGAGATCGATGAACAATCCAGTACCAAAAATTAATGTTTCGTGTTGGTCAGGAAATCTTGAAAAAAAAACAATTTAAGATTGTTTGTTCGTCAACTTTTGCTAGTTCATTTAGCGTTACCCAGGGTGCACCACGTGGAGGCGAGCTAGCTTTACACCCCACCCGACTGGCACTGCGATTAACTATATTTGAAAACCAGAATTTCACCATGTGATTTGTGAGCCATACTTGCTTTTACCATTTCGAAGAACTCTCGGAATTCAGTATTTCCAACCATTTTGAATAACCTGTAAAATTAGAAAAATTAGTTTTATGCAAAAAACATGGGAACTACTACTACTGAATACGATTACTATTTATGAAAGAGATTATTTGTTAACAAGATATCTAATTAAAATCGAAAAATAAAATGTATGATGATAATATCTGAGTCTAAGATTGGTCTACAAATTCAACTACGGAAAGGGAAACTTAAATCTAATTCCACAAATTTCGCAAAAACATTTATATTCTATTCTCATAATCGAATTCTTGAGAAATTGATTTCTCAGAGCATCTCTACTAATGAATTCAAATCAAAATAAAATCACCGAATGAGATACTCACGGTTTAAGGAAGTGATAATCCCATTGAATTTTGAAGTGATTCTTCATTCATTTCATCTCTTCATATATTACGATCCCGAAAGAAAAGAATTTTTATCTGGCTCGGCATTGTGATAATTATTGTTTTTATGAAAGTTTTTTCATGGTCGTCCCTCTCTGTCTCTGAAACAGAAAACAATTAGAAAAAATAGAAGAAAGGCCCCTGCGTAACACATGTGCACCGATTTGTCAGGGTCCAAGTCCTTCCAAAAACATGTTGCCTAACATTGAAAAAAAGAACACTTCGACCTATTAATCTTCGTAACGTTTCGGGGATATTATTCTTATTGATTGATCAAATTGCGTAGTCAAATTCTCGAAAATTAATTCGGAAACGTGGAAATACCATTACGCCGGATAGAATTTCAAGATGAAATAGTTATTTTCTTGTCAAAGCGTTGAATATAACACTTTGTGATTTTATTTTTGTGATCCAGAATTTCTTTTATCTCTGGAAGATATCCCGTAGATTCAAATATAAATTGCATTCTGGATCAAACTCTTCGTAATATTGATTTAAAATGCATGTAAAAATCATGAATATGGATCAATAATTTCCGATGGATATAGACTATGTTGAAGAATAATTCAAATAAAAATCCTATGAAACGCAAATGGTAAACTACATGCCTTATAAACTCTAATAATTCTCAACTCACCAATTGTTATTCACTTGAAGCAATTTTGGACGAAATTAGTGATCGACCCAACGAATACTTGTGACTCTTTTGGGTCGATCTCTACTAATTTTTCTCCTCTTGCGGAGTTGTTCCTCTTGCAACTTTTCATCAAGGGAGCCATCATGACGAGCCCTTGCTGGTGTCATCGGGACGAAATTCCTATGCCTAAGGGTTCTTTCGTTCCTCTTCTGGAAGCACCAGCGGGCTATCTGTTTGTTCGCTTTCTTGCAACTTACTTCGCCCTTTACTGCCTTTTCGAGCAATTTCCCAATTGCGAAAGCCTTCCTTAGTTTTTTTTCAAGTACCGCCAACTCTTCCTTAGTTCGAATTTTGCGGTCTCTGGGTTTCGGTTTCGGGAGGTTCATGCATACCTGCAATTTCTCCGAAACCTCATCGAAAATTCTCTTATCGAAGAGTCTTTTCCTCAAATCTTCTTTCTTGTTCAATGGCTCCGCTACCTTAGCTTTCACTATTTGAACGACCTCTAGAAGTTCTTGGTTCATCTTGAGCGACCTGTTAAATTCACAAAATTATTCTCAAGAGTAAAAATATCACGTATAACTATTCAAACGAAATTTTCTGTTAGAATAGGATATTTTCAAAATAATTCCTAATAAAAATTCAATATAGATTGAAGAGAGATATAATAGTCCTTGATAAATTTCACTTTAAAAATTCATATTGAATTTCATATGCCATTCTCATCGACAAAATATTCAAATAAAGATTTCTCAGTTATGATATTGTCTATCTCTAGCAGTATATGAAACCAAAATGAAATTATATATTGAGATACTCACGCAAAAATCCTTGATACTTGAAATGGAAATAAAGAGCTGGTTACAACTGGTTCCTCTCACACAAAATCACTTTGAACATCTACTGGCAATTCACCCTTTAAGAATGTGATGGGCTGACTCTCCCTTAAGTACTTATAGATGATCCTGAGAGGTGGGGATTAGAAAGATGAATCTTGGTAATTACCTGCACTTTCAGTGCTCTAAAGGTGTTGGAATTTTTCTGAATTTTACAGCTTGAACCGATAAGTCAATTTCACGGAAATATTGATAATAAAAGAGAAGTCAAAAGAAATATATCATTCAAAGCTATCTGTATTTGAAAAATTGAATGAAAATTCAGATTTTGAATGATCTATTTTTGAGAAAGAGTTAACCTTACGAAATCGATTGCTCCTTCTTGCTTTATTTTTTCCAGGTATAAAGTCTTCTAATGGCTGTTTTTTGCCTTCACGAATCGATTATCTGAAAAATTCTACAGATCGAATATACGGAAAGCGGGATTTTTTAGCATGAATATATGTTTAACGTCTTTACAATTCCTTATCAAAACCGATCTAAAATTACAAAAAATTACATTCACCTGAAAACCTATGATAAATTATCTATAGCAGAGTTATGTTTGCTGCTCAGTGGCCTAGAATACTAAGCTCACAAAAAAATTACATTCATATATTATGGTTCCAATTATAAGATATTATTCTCAATCTGGACAATCCCCTTGGTTGGGACTTACGATGGCCATAGCATCCGATATATGTTTTCATAAAAATTTCATTGCACTGCAGGTTGATTAGGGCCACCGTGATTCGTTGAAATTTCGGTCAATTTTTCTTTTGATCGGATCAAAGTTTTGTTAAACCCACCTTACGTCTTAGAAAGCAGGGTGACTCATCTAAAGGTGAGGACATACTGAAAATGCATAGATGGTGGAGGTCGCGACCGTGATAACTACATCAATGTCAAATTAAATCTTCTCATGAGACTGGAGATAAAAAAGATACTTCACCCTTGTCGCCTATTATCGCGGTTTACCTCGTTGTCTATTGGAAAACCAAATAGTGTGATCTCATATCAAGCTATTGCCGTGATGTAAATTGCACGTTCATTGGTGGTATCCAAATAATAATAATAATAATAATAATAATAATAATAACTTTATTGAACAAAATAAACTCAACTCACAATTTCAATATATCATATCATATGGAGCGAAATCCAGAGTTCCACATACAGGACTCTGCTCATTTAACTCCAAACTAAAATAAAATTCGCAAATTTACATGAAATAATCATCAGAAGCAAAACAACCAGGTGCGTCCAGTTGGTGACTCACTTCTGAAATGTTGATATATTTTTTTGTGCCAATTTGTATGTTATGAATTTTTTGCAAATTCAGTTTTCGAGATGTAATGAGTTTCAACTTTACGCTGCGACTCATATATTTAATTTTGGAAATTTTCGTCTTCGATAAGTCGTGCTCATTTTGTGCCAATTCGTGCTCATTCAGTTCTCGAAATATTTCCATTTTTCACTGTGTGTGTGTGGAATTTTGGGTATTTTCATTTTTCGATAAATTTTGCTCACTTTGTACCAATTTGTTCGGTGTGATATAAATTTTGTGCTCATTCAGTTTTAGAGATATTTGGAGTTTTCACTGCCGCTCATCAACTTCAGTATGTCCGTACCTTTAGGCCTCTTTCTTGAAAGCTGTTCTGACCAATGACACTGTAAGGCAATCGACAAAATGTATCTGGATAAACTGAAAATCAAGAAAAAATTAAATTCTTAAATCAGGAGAGAGAAATAAGTAAAAATTAAAATATCAATTAAACAATTTTATATTTTCACCTGACATCATTTATCGAAAATTGTAGGATATTTTTTGGAAATAGAGAAAAAACTGTTGGCTGCAAATAAATATCTAAAATTTCCAACGGCTAGATAAAACTAGACATCAAAATTTCCAATTCTTAGAAATACGGCATCATTAAATACGTATTAGAACATAAGCGGTTCCTTGGTAAGAGCCCCAAGAAGAGCTTATCTTACCGATAATAAAAACATCCAATATAAAAGAATGATTTCCTAGTAGGTACCTGATGGGATCATTTAGGCGAAAGGATTAGGAAAACTAATTTCGACATCCTGGTTGCCATAATTCATCACAATAAATGTCTTCGTTCATATCCCAGATTAGTTCGAGAAAGTTCGAGGTTTATGAAAATTGCTAAAAAGCTAGATTTAGTTTCAAAAGGTGACGGGCTTAAGAAATTGACATTTTTTTTGGTTCTTTATCTTTCATACATTATTGTATTATAAATGTATTTTTGCCTCCCTTCTTTCTTTCAGAAAATATCATTTTAATCATTCGAAATGTATCGGAAACAAAAAATTTATTCAGCTACTCCATGGCAATTTCAGCTATCTTTTTCAAATACAGACCTCTGCATTTTTGTGGAATTTTTTCAGTTAGATGTTCTCCCCTACATATCTATTAAAATGTTTTCTGGGAGGTCTTTGCATATTCCTGAAAATTTGATTTGGGTCTTTTCTCCCAGTTTCTGAAAAAAAAAACAATTAGAAATTTTTTGTTTGTTTTTTTTAATAATAGAAGAAATGCGTCTGCATGAAACTTGAGCATTAATTTGTCAGGGGCGAAAACTTTACAAGAAGAAATTGTTGCCTAAAAGTGAACAAAAAGAAAACACTTGGAACTCTAAAGCGTAACGTTTCGGAGTCTCTATCAGACTCCTTCTTCAGACAATTTCTATTTTTCATACAACTTCGCAGAATCGTGACAAATTCCGATTTTTTTAATTGACATTTTTCAATATATGATGAACACACGTTAATATTGACAACTAGATGGTGATATCGATATTTTATTTCAAAATTACCTGAAACCAATTTTCAGGAATATTTCTCTTCCTGTCCCTGAAACAAAGATCAATTAGGTGGCTCTCAACAAACCATGGAAGTTAATGTCTCAAACAACGATACTTGAAACAATCATTTCATTTCATTTTGGTAAAGCAACTTTGATTATTGACAGGAGTTGCTGACATAGATAACTTGTTACAAGCTAATGACAATTATTTTCATTCAATTCATCAAATTTTTTCACATGAGTTTTCACATCATTAAATTTGAAATTAAATTTCACCAAATCCAAACATTGCTCTTGCTTTGTTGGAATAGAAGAATTTTTATTGTGTATGTTATATTGGTGGTAGAATAAGGCAAAACTGCAAAATTTTTGCTTAAAATTCGGGTATGTAGGTAACTACAGACTGGGCAAAATCGTTCTCTACTTAGGATGCAAAATTTTCGAGTTCCTTTTTGCTGAATGATCAAAATCTGAAATCGGAACTAGTTTATCATTACTAGATTTTGAGTTATGAACGTATGTTTAAAGATTGGCAATTTTAATTATTATTTTTATTAATATTATTATATCAAAAATGGTCAACTACTCGCTGGTTTTAACTCCCACTCGATTGAAAATGATTGTTATATACATTCTAGAGGAAATTTTCATGACTATGATATTGAATTTTCAATCCAGATATTTTCATCTGGAATTTCTACTGTTTCTTCCAGTGCCCGGAAGTTTATAAAATAAACGAAACGTCGGCCGATACATAGTTGGTTTTCTTCCACTCTTTGATTATACACCCAAAGTCGTGAAAACCACTTTGAAATTTATTTTCTCTCTTTTTCTCGTTTCACTAATGAATAATAAATAGGAAGGCATCACCATACCGACTTCCAAATATGCATTGATTCTACTTGAACTCAATACTCTTCGCTTTAAGTCACCGGTTGCCGAATTAATTTGTCTGTGCTTATTTTATCATTTATTGATCTTGTGATTAGAAATCCCATTATGTTTATTATTATAAATAGGACGAAATATTCAAAATCACGAAAAATTCAGTACGTTGGCATGTTGTATCTAAACAAATTGAAATAGCTGAGTGCAATGTGCAATGGAAGTTTATTTCGAAAAATACCCCATACAACAGCAATCCAGTGGAAAAACTTTTCAACGTTAAATTCAAGTTCATATTCTGAAACAACAAGAAAGGGGATCTTGGCTTTAGGACTGCTAATGGGGTGTATAATACACTCCTTTCAGACAGTCGACGTGTCGGTTTGGTTAAGGACATTCTTCAGTAAGAGTATTCATTTGAAATTTCTGGAAAATGAACAATCTGGTCACGATGATAAAAAAAAAAACTTCACAAAATTGTGATTAAATTTTTGTTGACGCCGATTTATTTTTTGATTTTTTTTATTTGGAAATGATACTCAATATCTGGGTATCTGTTCAAACATTAACTGAGTATGGAAATGTGTATCATTTCACTGATACATTATATGTATTATGTATAACTTCTTTTCAAATAAATACTCTCATAGTCCTGAAGAATGTCCTAAACAGAATCGTAACGTCTACAACTTGATGTGGTGTAAGTGTTATTCACCCTATCAGCAGTTATGAATCTACGTAAAAAAAAATTAAATAAAGAGAAAGAGGAGGATGAATTGCCCCATATAATTGCAGCTATGACAATAAATTCGAATATTTCATGCAGAAAACTGGAAAAAATTAAGTACGCGTTAAATGTATGTTTTTTCGAGTATTTCGGCCGTCGTCGTGAATTCATTCTCGACGTTTCGAAAATTCGAGTGCCTGGCACCTTCAAAATAACCACGTTCATAAGAGATTCCGCCCACTTCATAGAAAAGATAAAAAATATCGAAACCAATGCTATTCTGATTAGCTTCGATGTGGTTACACTGTTCACCAAAATCTCACTGAATCAAGCAGAAGTAGAGATCGAACAGAAAATTTCAAATGACATCAGCGAGCTGTTCAAAATCTGCCTTACATCATCTTATTTCACATTCAACGATAAAAGATATGAAACTGATGTAATATCAATTGGTAATACACCAGCCTCAGTAGTAGCGAACCACTTCATGAAAAAATTTGAAAAGTGAGCACTGAATACCGCAACTTTCAAACCGCAAGTATATTTTCGATATGTAGAAAACACATTCGTCATAAGGAGTCATGAAAGAGAAGAGCTCAATGAGTTTCTGGCGCACATAAACAACATGTACCCTAGTTCACAATTAAATAAGAAGACGAAAAAAGAAATCTGGCTTCACTCAGAAGGAAAGTACACTAGGACACTCTGTATGCCGAAAACCTACACACACGCACAAATACATCCATGCCAACGTAAGAGAATGATTAAAACACTAATCGATAGAGCGAGAAGAAGATGCGAGCCACTAGCAACTGAAATAGAACATTTGCCCCCCCCCTAACGGCTACATGGAAAACGACATCAAACATAGGCCTGAAAACAACAGCGACAATGTATCAAAAGAAGATCAAAGACCATCCTATCTCCTCCAAGGATAGAAGAGACTCACGTACTCGGGGTGTATACCGAATTCTATACAGCTGTGGAAGTGTATACTTTGATCAAACGAAGCGATCAATCAACATCACAATCAAAAAACATGCATTGCAGATTGGGTCATTAAGAGAAATCCATCGCAGACCACTGAACAACACAAATCATACAATAGAATTCGACCAAACCCAAGCGTTATGTACCACACCGCATACTACCCCAGGCTTTACAGGAAAGCAATTCAATTTCATAAGCACCGAAGGAATTTCAATAGATCAGAAAAAAAGTCAACAGGATATGGCTGCCAGTACTCAAAAACATCAAACAACCTCCGTACTTCCTGAAAGAATAACTCCTGAAGATGCCAGACACTCGAACTGGAGAAACGTCTAGTATGAATCCACGACGACGGCCGAAATGTTCGAAAAAATGAGTGACATTGAACGATGGCCGCGAAAGTATCAACCAATTCATTGAAAGAAGATGGTTCAGAATTCGAATAATACCGTTAAAATATGTTTCTCTATTTCAGTATCGTATTGAGTAGTGCTGTAATTACAGCATTGGTTTCAGTTATATCTTTCGTTTTGTGGTTATCAGTACTGACCTCCGATTCTCTCAATTTTCGAATCAAATTAATTCAAATTCCATTATCTGTCAAATTTCGTAAGTCACACCAACTGCCAAGATACAATAGAAAAGTCACTAATCTGAATTTTTATTTAAATTTCGAGAGTATTTCACAAAACTCGTTGCAGAAGGCAATTCCAACACTCATGCTTCGCTCCTTCGTCGCTCGTTTTCGAATTTCGCATAGGAGCGAGCTCATTCTGCAACTTGTTTTAGAATATACTATTCATATCATGGAACTTTTAACGGTGACTTATTATTAAACTTACCCACCATGACACATTGCAATTGAATTTTTTATGATTGGAAAAACGGTTATTGAATCAAAGATTTTCTCTGTGTTGATTTCACGAATGAAAAGAGTATATTTGATTGTTTCTATGGTAACGCCAACTTATTTATTGTTCAATGATGAAGCGGAAAGCAGAATATAATATGATGCATTTTGATATCAGCAACCTATGATTTAGTTTTGGAACCTCATAAATTCCTGATATATTTTGAAAATGTCTGGATAAAAAATTTAATAATACTATATTCGAATGACCCACCCATAATTATTATTACCCATTTTCGAGTAAGACTTGAAAAAATTGTGTAGTTCAGTATTATTGAAGGTGATAACTTCTCAAATACCATTCATAACTCAAAATCTATAAGTGACAGACCGCTTTTGTTTGTCAAGTTTGGAAAAGTCAGGGAAAAAGATGTCGATATGATGTATTTTCTTCTAGCTGCTATAGTTCTCGAGATCTCCTCAATAGATAACGAACTAGGCTCACCCTGTATATCGATGTTAGAGAATAGGAATGTTTTATCAACAGCGTGTTGTTTGCATAAGTTGGAAAGACATTTTTCAGAAATTAGTTGACATCGTTGACAACATTTGGGTCATTTAAACTATCTGATATTGTAAAACTATTACCTTTTTTTTGTACTCCCAGATTTGCTAGCTCTAACCAAATTTTTTTACTATTATTTTTGTTTTTAGAAATCATAAATTGCATATATGCTACTTTCAGATAGTCCTTTATCATATCTACTGTGGCATTTTTATTTTCTATATGACCAATATAAGCCAAGCCATTTTTGGTTTAGTATTTCCAATAAGTAGGCCATTTGATTTATCATATGACGATATACTAGTTTAAACATGCTTCAAATTAGGACGAATTATTTTCTGTTTCTTTAATACAGGACTGGTTCTTACCGCCGCTGCATAAGATTGTTCAACTGTTTTGAGATGTTCAGTTACCGCATTTCTATTCTCATTTTCGTTTTCGCTCCCTGCGTTGTTTACATTTGATTTCGGATAACATATTGTTGCAACTTTTTTTGTTTCATTCGATTTGTTCTTCGAAGAATTCCCATCATAAAGTAATTTAATTTCCGATTTAAGATTTTTCACTTCCATTTTCAACTCGAATATTTCCTTGGTTGCTTCTTCTACTTTATTACATACCTCAGTTTTCAGGAGGTGTTCGAAATTTTCCATCACCACTTCGGTAAATACTTTTTTGAATTCATTGTTCATGAATAATTCATTTATAGTGACCTTTAGTTCCGCAGAAGTTCTTGTTTTTGATCCCATTTCAACGGTAACGTACCAGATTGAGAAACAACAATAATAATAATAACCGATAATGTTTTTGATCAAATCAATATCAGCCTCAACGTGTTGCTTGGTCGGCTAGTCACATGTGAATGTGTTTTTGGAAGAATTGGTTTTTCCTTTTGAATGTTATGTTAGTTTCTGTTGAGGTTTTCTGGATCATCAACTCTCAAAAGGAACTTTGTTGCACGTTCACATGAAAGAAATTCATGAAACACCAATTGGTTTTACACTTTTTATAACCTAGTTAAAACTGAAAATCATTGAAGTACTGCAAATTTCAAAAATATATTTGTTATAAATATGACCCAATCAGGGTTGTTTACAATCTGAAAAAATCACGTATAACATAAAAGATAACTATCCAAATCAATATACATTAAAAAACTGTGAAAACATTATAATAGGTATCAAGAAATGAATGAGTGTTATCAACAACAACCCCATTCAAAATTTCTCAATATTGATCAATAAATATAATAACATGAAAAGATACGTAAACTTTACAATTTAAAGATAACAAATAAGTGTTATCAACAAAAACCCAATTCAAAATTTCTCAATATTGATCAATAAATATAATAACATGAAAAGATACGTAAACTCTACAACTTAAAGATAACAAATTCATTTGTTTATTAAGAAATTGAATATTGGAACACACGAAGAAAAAATTTCGAAGGCATGATTTCTCATTTCATTTGATGGAATTTGTTCGATGTAACGCCAAAATTCGAGTTGATAATCTATTTCATACGTATTATCAAAAGTACTGCAATCATTGTACTGCAAATTTCAAAAATATATTTGTTATAAATATGACCCAATCAGGGTTGTTTACAATCTGAACAAATCACGTATAACATAATAGATAATTATCCAAATTAATATACATTAAAAAACTGTGAAAACATTATAATAGGTATCAAGAAATGAATAAGTGTTATCATTCAAAATTTCTCAATATTGATCAATAAATATAATAACATGAAAAGATACGTAAACTTTACAATTTAAAGATAACAAATAAGTGTTATCAACAAAAACCCCATTCAAAATTTCTAAATATGGATCAATAAATATAATAACATGAAAAGATACGTAAACTTTACAACTTAAAGATAACAAATTCATTTGTTTATTACGAAATTGAATATTGGAACACACGAAGAAAAAATTTCGAAGGCATGATTTCTCATTTCATTTGATGGAATTTGTTCGATGTAACGCCAAAATTCGAGTTGATAATCTATTTCATACGTATTATTAAAAGTACTGCAATCATTGTACTGCAAATTTCAAAAATATATTTGTTATAAATATGACCCAATCAGGGTTGTTTACAATCTGAACAAATCACGTATAACATAATAGATAACTATCCAAATTAATATACATTAAAAAACTGTGAAAACATTATAATAGGTATCAAGAAATGAATAAATGTTATCATTCAAAATTTCTCAATATTGATCAATAAATATAATAACATGAAAAGATACGTAAACTTTACAATTTAAAGATAACAAATAAGTGTTATCAACAAAAACCCCATTCAAAATTTCTCAATATTGATCAATAAATATAATAACATGAAAAGATACGTAAACTCTACAATTTAAAGATAACAAATTCATTTGTTTATTACGAAATTGAATATTGAAACACACAAAGAAAAAATTTCGAAGGCATGATTTCTCATTTCATTTGATGCAATCTGTTCGATGTATTATGAAAAGTACGACTTGTTCATTTGGGTTTGCTGGGAGATGCTTCTTTTCATATTAGTTATTTCAACCACAAGATGATAAGCCAATCACTTCGATAAGAGAATAATTTTGGATTACTATGCTCTTCAAAATTTCTGGTTAAAATACCTTTTTTCAGAAAAAGGTTCTTGCGATACGATACAAGGTCTTTACCCACCAAGGGATTTTTTTATTAAATGTTGTGAAAGGTCTCAGGAGAGATACTTCTTATTTCCTGTTTAAATTTGATGTTCTTGAATATCTTTCAAACTGAGCAACTGAGGAGAATGTAATATGCTGCAGTTAGCCAACGATAATTCAATGTCACTATTTAGTAGCTTTTTCAGTGTCGAAACATTATTATGAAGGCAATTACAAAAGAAGTAAATACTAGGTACTCATAGAATTTTAAGGTTAATTCAGAGTCGTTATAATTTAAGGAAGAAATTATGAAATCAGATGCAAAATGTAGTTAGTTATTATGGAAAATATTTCAAATTGTTCTGTTATCTTGAGTCTAGAAAATTACGAAATTTTCTACTACTTTCAGTCCGCACCAATTTAATAGACAGGAATTGAAGACAAAATATTATTTGAATATACCCAATGAAGATTTCGTTGGCATAAATTTCCTTAAAAACTAAGTACTGAAGTTGTGAAAAATGCAAGAGACCAAGATTTGTCGTTTTGAAAATTCCTTCAAGTCATTTTTGATTGAATGGTATACTTCATGATAAGAGATTTTGTTTCAGTCCCATGTAAATTTCGTAGATGAATTTCTATCCTCGGTTCTACCACTTATGGTATTTCAAAGTTTTTCAAAATCTATGTGTCTAAGTATTTCGGATCTGTAAATAAAAATTCAAGAAGAGAAACTCTATCCATCCAAGATGGGTGAAAATTCAAAAAGGTTTCATGAAACAAACTATTTTTTTCTAAGAAGGGGGCACGTCTGCAATCTTTCAGTAGTTTTTTTATTATCCTGTATTATCTGTGATGATTATTCCAATATTCTATCAAAATAAGTTTCATCCATCACACAGATGGGTACTTTTTTTCCTTTTGGATCCCTAACTATCATGTCGATTTTTCAAAACCCAGTTTCATTATGTGTTCCAGGAATGTCGAATGATTAACCTTCTATGAATATCCTTGGATAGAGGACGGATCATACCATAGATCAATTCAAACACTAACATAAACTGGAAACTATTTATTTTCTATTTATAGTCGATAAATGACAATAGTGAAAAAATAACAAAAATATGTTCTTCTTCACCAGGCACATTTTTAAGGGTAAGAATAAGTCTTCATTACGATACGATATGCTCATGGACATCACTCAAGAAATTTTCAAATGTTTGTAATGTGGAAAGTTGATTACTTTTTCCATATTATAATAAATTGGAAACTCTCTCAAAATTTGGAACTATGTTCAAAGTGACATCTATCTGGCTAGAAAGAATCTATTATGATTCGAAACAATTCAAACCCCATAGGTGTCGCTGTAAACACGGTAATATACTTTAGGTAATGAAGTCACAGTTGGCAACAAAATTTTGCATTTCCTTCCAAGCTATGTTAGTATTAATCTATGGATCATACATTTGCCAACAAGGGTCTATGGCTAAAGGATATTTCACACCCCTTCTCTACCTCCTTCAGTGAAATCTTGGATTCTAGAAAACTGAAGACACAAATTAACGACTCTGTTTCAGTAGCTAGAAATTCACCAAATTATTTATCAAGTGAAAGACGAGAAACTTTGATCTGTTCAGCAAGATGGATTAAATAGAAAAAAATATTTAAAAATGTACCGAATGTATAAATAACTCCCTATTGATTCCACATACCCAAGTACTACAAACTTTCATTCTTCCGAACGAACCTAGCACTATCAATTTAAATTAATCAGATTTCACACGCCGTATCTTCGAATTCCATACGATTTATTTCAAAAAGAATCGTTCTCCTGGTACTTTGTTTGTTGACTCCATGCATCTTGAGAAACTTCACAAATCATACCGGAGTGCTTGACGTTTATATGACGTCTAGGTTGTCCATTCTATGACCCTTCAGACCACAGTAGGGACAAATGTATTTTTTCTCTCGTCCACATTGCCTTTTATGTCTAGATAAACTTTCCGGATTCTTATAATTCTTCCCGCACATGCAGTGATATCGCCGGATGTATCCTGAAATGAACTTTGTGTTAAAAATGAAAATTTTCAAGAATGAATTGGATATATCTACAGAACAGAAGATGTTATTTAAGAAAAATTGGATTAAAGTTAAAACGGACCAGAATGTTAATGGAAAACTGAAAAATTCTCTCAGATATATACATTATGTTATATGTATTGAATTATTCAATCTTTTGCATGGGATTGTCTATTTTGCTGTCGATACATTATTTATCGAAAAAGCTGGTGGGTAGAAAAGTACTCACAAGTAAATCACTGAATAATCTAGTGGTTGAATCACTACGATGATGAAAAATTTGAAATGGAATATAAACTTTCTCTCAAAGCTCATAAAAATTGCATAAAGCAGACAGAAATTAATTTTACAGAAAAATGAATCCGAATGAAAAACAGAAATATGTTTGGAAATTAGTTGAGGAAAAAAGTGGTGAAAATATTTGATATAGTAGAAATTAAATAAAATATCGGTGAGACAAATAGTGATAGCGAATTTGGTGTTACAATGTTTTGTTAAATATTTCAGCTCAGCACCCCAGTAAGATTATCAAACAGAGTTAATTTAAAAAATAGTGCCTCTCTGTCCACCCCTATCACAACATAGAAGGTGTGATATAAAGCTTGAAAAAATACTAACTTGCAAAGGATTGATCTTATATAAACAAAAATTGTCAAAAATATGGTTGTAATAATATGATCAATTATTCGGATGATATTGTAAGTATAAATGTCAACATGGTTTCTACATGGTAGATCAACAAAACTAGCTGTCTATGAATTTCTCTAATTAATAAATAAATAACTTTATAATGAGGACACTGTTGCAACCCTGTTTTTTATATTACAGCAACTGCAAACTTTAATAAAGATTTATGTCTTAGGATTGAGTGGAACAATGTTGACTAGGCTAATGTTGAGAAATAAGAAAACGACAATAAAAATAAATACAACTCAGTCAGGTGAGGTAGGGTGTTCCACAGGGTTATGTGCAGGGACCACTTATATTCGTAATTTATATAAATGACCTGCCAGAGTGTTTGGGAACAATTTGTCAGTTTATATATGCATACGATGTATCCTCTGCAACTTGTGGCAATTTTTCTGAAGATCATGCGGATAATTTAAGTTCACCCCTTAACAGGTTTACCGAGTGTCTTGAGGAATCCTCCCATTAGTTTTTTTTAATACTTTCCTTGCCTAAATATTCTCTTTTCAGAGATGTACTGATTATCTTTCTAAGAATATACAGGGTGTCCGGGGAATAACTGTACATACTCTTACCAGAGATAAAGTTGGACTAGGTGATTACTGATTGACTAAACAAAGTAATTTCTGGATTTCCCTAGAAAGCTACAGGGCGATTTTCCAACTTCATGAAAATACTTAGACCATTATAAAATCCAAACTTATTGACGGATATTATTGAATCTTGGGAGGTTATTGGCACATGCTAAGGGAGAGTCAGAAAGATATCAATTATTTTATTATTCCAGGACCGGACTCATTAATCTTCATTCAAAGTGTTCAGGGTAAAACAAACACTTTGTATTTCGAAATAAAATAATTGATTCGCTTTTTAGAAAGAAGCTAAATTATACTTTAACTTGTGATATCGCTTAAAGTTGTCACATCAACAATTATTTTTTTATGAATTGAATTTATTTACCTCAACAGGACTTAATCATCTTGTGGAGGTCGAAAATAAATAATAAATTTTCTTAAAGAAGTTACTGACGGTAAGTGACAGAGTCACTTTGTACAGAACAATATTAAGTGATGAGGCTCAATTCACTAGAGATGGTGTGTTCAACATTCATAACTCGCACATTTGGGCCGAAAATGATATACACAGTAAAAGACCGAGAAATTCACAACAAAAATTTTCAGTAAATGTTTGTTGTGCTGTTATAAACAAATATTTGATAGGGCCTCATTTTTTTTGACGGTCCCCTTACAAGTGCAATTTATCTGAATTGCTTACAAAATATTTTACCCGGCATGCTACAAGGAATAAATATTAGAGGAATTTATTTTCAGCATGATGGAGCTGGACCTCATTTTAGCTTTGAACTGAGAAGTTACCTCAACAATACCTATCCAGAATGTGTTTCATTTTTGGGACTTAACGATCTCGCAACAGAAAATCGGATGTGCGGGACTACCCTAATATCTGGTAATAGATAAGATACTCACCTGGATTCTCTTGAGAATTAATTGAATAATCTTCAATGTTATATTCGGTCTAATTGAAAATTCACAATTAGAGATAATTTTCAGTTTGAAACTTTACTCATTATCATTTTTCTCAATTCTATTTAGAAGAATTCTCAACTGAAGAACTGAAATACCTCAGCAATTCAATATTTTATAAATCCAGAATGCGTGTTGATATGTGCCAATATAATGCTGAAATTCAATGAAAATTGAAAAAAATTCAGAACGTCTGAAACAACTGTTGGGATCCTAAAATTAACTAGAATGTCAATAAGGTGAATACTGTCAGTCTTTTTTACCTTTAAAATTCATGAGTTTGGCACTCTTACTTAGTTCGTTTCGCGAAAAATCTCACACAATACACAAGATTACATAAATGCCATTTTTTTTGAAAACTTTTGATATACTCTGAATTGTATTCGAAACGAATTCATAGTTTAATTTCGTGAATGTTTGCATTTTTATAAAAAGTAATTGGATCCATACGATGTTATTTTCTCCTCGAAATTTTAAAAGATTGTGTAAGTTTTGCAGAAGATAAACCAATAATCAACTCCAGTTGTCAACGATGTTCTCGAACTCTGAATGATCGAGTCTTACCTGTATTAACAACTTTGTTCGCTAGATCACCTACAAATACTAATTGTGTTGCTGTTTGACAAGGATGCTTAAATAATAAAATAAAATTAAAAAAAATTTCATAAATTTTTTTATTATTGATTTTAACATTCTTATTCTTTCATGTTAGTTTGTCCCAATGTTAATTTATGTGTGAAACAACCTTTTTTTATTTCCCTATTTTATACAATTTCAAATGGATGATACAATGTTGAAACCAGTCGAATATTTATAAATAATACTTATATACATATATTACAAAATGTCATATTTCAGGTGTTATCTGCTGTTTCCGAATGTTTCAAAGGTCTTCTTCGTCTTTTATGAAACAATGTTTTGTTGCTGCTTAAATTCATCATTAATATTTCCAAGCTAGCAATCGATCGATCTTTTTTACCCTCAGCGACGGCACACAGAATTCCTTTCATTACAACTGCTTTCTCCAACTTTTTCTCCAATGCCTCCTGTTGGTTATAATAAACCTGATTATGTCTGCTTTCCGCTAGCAATTTTGCCACCTCCCATTCTTCTGGATTCAGTAACGATTCGAGCAATTTCTTAGACAATAAATTTGTTCTTAGGTCTTTGTTACGATCTTCGACCATTGTGCCTTTTCTGTTGAGCATGCGTATTATGCGCCGCTTTTCTCTTGCTTTTTTCTGTTGTCTCGTTATGATAGTCCTACCGCAACATATCAGTCGAAGTCCCCGTCTGCACAGCTTGCATAAGAATGAGCACGACCCGGTCATCTTGGATGTTATCGAATTAGATGTTTGCAGATTCCTGAAAAACCAACTTATCTTATTATCGATTCAATATATTTATTCATTAATATAATAATAATTAATCAAATAACTTCTTTACGATAACTACGGATTTGGTTTTTGATGATGACATGATCATGATTGAATCTTCCGCTTATAGTTTAAATGCATTATCTATGCGCTGTAAGTTGTCTCTGTTGTCGGATATGAAGATTACGTCGTCTGCATGAGACACAATGAAGAATTTTACACTTTTAAAATTTAAGATATTCTTATTATCTAGAGAAACATATTGACAACATTCCTCATGCCACGAATCGCCCTTAATATTCAAAGTTATGCTTGAAAAGCCCACCATTCAGATTTTAAGTTGATATATTATACTATTTTTCATGATATTCTTACCTCGATTTCTCGCAGTTTGCCAGCAAGGTGTTTCGATGTTCTAGGGAACTGACGAAATTCCGAACAAGTTCAGAGTCGATGATGAATCATCAATTTTTTGGCTTTTTATTGGAGAATGACGCGATGGCTGTCATTATCGTGTACGTGCTCTTTGCAAGGAACTATCAATACAGATTTGTTAATAGTTCATTGACATTTTGTCTTTCAAAAGTGTTTGTTTCGGCTGATGTCAAGTAATTCTCTGGGCAGTTGTGTTCGGCAACAACGGATTTGGTGTGGGTCAGCGTTTCAAATGAACAATGGAGAGTTCTTCTTCTTACCTAATCTTACGTTTTATTCGATGATCCTAGAATATTATGAGTCATTCCTCATGATGAAAAAGATCTGGGGCAGTTAAAAACTTTGCCAGATTTCTTGATCGATTCCTCCCCTATTATTATTCCTTGGTTCTTGATGTTTTTCCTATTTATCTGAAACAAAATGAAATAAATCAGTCGAAAATATGTTGATATTGGTGAAATACGAAGCCTGAAGTGAACATCCAATCCTACTCGCTAATTTGTGCATTAATAACTTATCTAAGTCATTGATGTTATGTTCGTTTTGCATTAGGTTGTGCAGCTCTTATTTGTTCGCCTCAAAGGTGAATAGTCGAACAGTTCAACAAATTAAGAAAAAAATTTAATCCAGAGGACATTTCAATTATGAGTTTTTGTATGTCACGGAAACACAGTGTCTTTTTATTTTTTTCAATAATATTATTTTCAACTACGTATCAGAGTTTTCGAACATACATATGCGTTTCATATTTGTATAAACATGAATAACAACATATGTAGAATTTTTAATAGTAAACAATGACTGAAAGAGTCATAAATCGTATATACAACAATATTCAAGTTGTTTCTGAATTGAAACAAAAAACTTTGATTGTTGAATGTTATGTAAACATGTAGATGATTGGATAATAGATATGAAGACAATGAGCGGAAAAGTTCACCCTTTTTTAAAACAAAGAAGAAGATTTCTGGAGGGTTACCCTGATGTTATGAAATATTAAGGATATGAAGCTCTGAGTCAGTCATTTTCCAAATTCAAACGGTTATGACTGAAGATAGGAGATTCTGATCGTGAATTTTGTTCTAAAGATGCTACTTGAATTTGGAGGCTGAAGTATCGACTTTTGAAATTTTCTCATCTATTCAGAAACTTGGAAGTTCGATAAAGTTTCTATTTGATCTCGAATATTCTGTATTTGTTTGTATTTGAAAGTCATACTGTGCTTTCAACGTTGTTAAATCTACTCTACATGAGAATCAAGCATTCGAAACTTTTTTGAATTCAAAATTGGGTAGTTATGATTCCATATACAGGGTGTTTCACAAATTATCCGACAAATTTTAACCACATGTGCACTGTTACGAAACCTTTTCGGTGGAGAATTAAATGATGTTTCAGTTCACTTGAAAATTTTCTTAATGAATCTAATATTAAAAAAGTAATGTTCAAAACTACTTAGTACGAAACTTGGAACTAACGCCCTCTAGGAGAGTCAGACTGAAAAAAAGACTCTTTGGATTTATAAGCTTCCAAACGATAATCGTATAAAATTAAAATACAATGTTGCCAGTAGATTCGACAAAATTGTTAAAAATGTGTAATTTTTTTTTTCTTTCGCGCCCTTTATCTTGAATACGGATGGCGTTACGATTTTTTTTCTGAACAAACCACACTTATCTTTCAGGTTTCTATCTATCCTAGAGACGGGATTACCTTTTTTGAAACACCCTGTATATTGCTATAGTTACATTCACATACATACAGCTCATTATGTGCGGAAATGTCTAATGTCCATTATAATGCCCGGTTTGGTACATTATTCAGACCTAGAGGGCACTTTCGAGGTAGTTGCTTTTTCGATTTTTCACACATATCGCTTATTTTCTTGTTGCCTCTTCTTTTCCGTCGGTTAGTGCTATCAATAATGTTTTTATTTTCGCCACTTCAATTAGTTTGCCTTCGAGTTTCTTTTCGTCGTGCAGTTGATGATTTCTTTAACTTTCTTCTGATATACTGTGAGCAATCGCTTTTCTTCTTTTCCTTCTGTTATTCCTGTCAATAAAGTCTTAATTTTCGCCGCTTTATTTAGTTTGTTCTCAAGTTTATTTTTCGTCTTGCAGTTGATGATTTCTTTAACTTTCTTCTGATATACTGTGAGGAATCCCTTTTCTTCAGTCATTTGAACTGACTGCAGCAGCCGTTTCGTCATGAGAGTCTTTACTATATCTTCTTCACTTTTATATTTTGGTTTTTTCATTTGCTTATTCGATATTATTTTTCTTTGGATTGATATTCGAGTTTTCGCGTCAAATTCAACATTCTCCATTTTTCTAGCGTAATGGTTTGTCAGTAGTAGACGGACATTCGATACTACTGTCTCAAGATTGGCAAATTGTATTTCTAGGTTGCCCATCGTGAATTTTGTACCCACCTCCATCTCAGTTTCTTCCGTTGGATATTCCTGAAAACAACCTCGGGTTACTCAATTACAAAATTAAAAAGAATATTTCTTCAATTCAAAAAATCATTTATATATACCTAAATACCTAAAATAATATGGTTGAGTTCGTCAGAATATGATAAATTTAGTATACATCATAACATAATACGCAAATAATAATAAAATTTTCTATTGAATGAAGTTCAAACAGAGGATCATCTTTACGCAGAGTGAGTCTCTGACTTGTACCTTGTATATACAGTGCTCAAAAAAATTAACGCACATTATGGAAATCTCAAATTTATTCTACAACTGAAGGTGTTTTCAATGATAATTGTTTTTATCAGAATTAAGCATGCATATATTATCCACTTTCAACGTTTTTCTTCAATACAGATGTTTTTTCCCAGCAGGAATAAAAAAAGATGATATCAGATTTTGAATGTATTGGCCCCATTCTAAAATCAGTTGTTCTCTATCAATTCTAGAGATTAATTGTTTTTCTTTCGTTTGATTTTCTTCACTCGATCGCTATGCAACGCGAAACACGAAATTTGACCCAAGAGGAACGTGCCCAAGCGGCAGTTTTGCGAGAAGAAGGGTGGACATACACAAGAATTGCAGAAAGGTTTGGAGTTTCCCATACAAGTGTGTCTAGAATGTTGCAGCAATTCAGGGAGACAGGTATGAATGTCAACTGCCATTCAAGAACGTTACTTGAGAGTTTCTTCGTTGAGACAACGGTTTGCAACTGCCCGCCTCCTTCAAAATCAGCTTGAGCAAACTCATAGGGTGCAAGTTAGCACTCAGACGATAAGAAATCGCCTCAGAGAATATGAATTAACGCCTCGTGTCGCTGCAAGAGGCCCAGCTCTAACCTCAGCCCATCGATGGGCGCGTTTGGATTTTGCGAGAGAGCATATCCATTGCGAAGAGGCCGATTGGGAAAGAGTTCTCTTCACAGATGAGTTTAGATTTTGCCTCTACCATTGTGATCGACATCCAGTGTATTGGTACAGACGTCCACATGATAGATATGCTCAGTGCAATTTCCTGAATACTACTGGTTTCGGGGGAGGATCGATTATGGTATGAGGTGGAATATCTTTGACTGCACGCACAGACCAAGTGGTCGTTGATAATTGAGCTATGAATGCTGATAAGTATATAAGGAACATTCTTGAAGAGCATGTAGTGCTATTTGCCCCATACATTGGTGAACATTCAATTTTTATGGACGATAATGCCAGACCCCATCGTGCGCGCATCGTTCATTAGTACCTTGAAGAGGTTGAAGTCTCTCGAATGGAATGGCCATCAAGAAGGCCAGTTCTCAATCCGATTGAGCAGGTTTGGGACAACCTCAATAGAAGGCGGAGGAATTCAGAAAATCATCCAGCTACTCTTAATGACTTAGAAATTCAAGTCGGAGAAATCTGGGAAGGATTAGATCAGAACATTTTATGATCACTCATTTTGAGTATGAACCGTCGTTGCCGAGCTGTAATTAACGCAAGGGGTGGAAACCAAGTTTTAAATCACTTATCAGCATTTCAGTATTTTGAAAATTGTTCATTTCTCTTCTTTCACATAAGATTCGATGAAATCCTGAATTTTTCTTCCATTTAATGTGTCTTGTTTCGTTCAAAACCTTCCCGAGAGAACATAAAAAATAAGTTATAAAGTCAATGTAGAGTTAACTTCCATTTAAATATAGATTTTCAGAATGTGCGTTAATTTTTTTGCGCAGTGTATATTTCAACAGTATATTCTTGATGTGAAGGATTAAACATAAATATGCGTTTCATATTTATATAAAGATGAATAACAACATATATGAAATTTTACAATACTAAACATCTAGGTCAGTGTTTTTCAATCTTTTTCATGACACGACCCCCATAGCATCGAAAAAAATTTCGCGACCCCCCAACCCTGGCTTTTTCCATGTATGTTAACGTTGAAATAATTCAAATGTATAATATTGTAAATTCGATTAGAGGAAAAGAGTTGCAGACTCGTCTGTTTCAAATCATTTCCATTTGTGTTGCAAGTATAGATTCACCCCATTGAAATTTGCTTTACCATACAGAGTAGTTTTCGATAGCAAAGTACTGACCAGAGTTATGGAACTTCACGCTGAACTTTCAGTATAAAAACAAAAACAAACAAAATACTTTTTTTCCACAGCAAGCAAAGTCAGTAAACTTGGAATTCATTTTTGACCTGGAATTTCTTTTGGAAATAAAGCTTTTCAGCATTCAAATAGCTTGAATAAACGTCTTCAAGGACGAAATGAAAATGTCATCATAGGAAAAGACAAACTTAATGGAATTGAAATGAAGCCAACTTTTTTCATTGATGA
Organism: Hippodamia convergens; assembly: GCA_038502775.1. Taxonomy (NCBI): domain Eukaryota; kingdom Metazoa; phylum Arthropoda; class Insecta; order Coleoptera; family Coccinellidae; genus Hippodamia; species Hippodamia convergens. The sequence continues at coordinate 11,226,432 of CM076608.1, read as the reverse complement.
AATGGGAAGTGGGATAACATCAATTCACATACTGGGGTCTTTAGTAAATCCGTGCGAGGAATCGACGATTTGGGGCCCAAAAGGAGCAACATTGAAATTTCAAATGCAAACCATGTTTTTCATTGCAGATTCGGATTAAGCGGAAAATTTTTCATCTGAATTGGTTAAAACCAAAAATGTTTTCGTCCTCATTTATTTTTCAAAAATCTGAGGCGTTCATTCAGAAAAGATTGCGAAAATTCATATTCTAATACTGATGGTCAATCAGATTTTGGACCCCAAGGGGTCTTATTCGAGATACGAGGTCCAACTTTGATTTTTGAACAAAAAATGCTGCATAGGGCCCAAATATAGACGAAAAATGTTTTGGTTTCAACCAATTCAGATAAAAAAATTCCTACTTCATCCGAATCTGCAATAAGAAAGTTGGGTTTGTATTCGAAATTTCAAGGTTGGGCCTCATATATAAGGGCCTTTTAAACTCAAAATCTGATGGGCCCACTTGATACCTCGGACAAAATTACCAAAGACCCCAGTATCAAAACTTCGATTTTCTAGACTCCTTAATCATCAGGTATATTTGAAATGAAAATGGTATCAAATAATGTGAAGAAAGAATAAATTGTTTCATAACTTCTCACTGAAAAAAATAATTCCACAGTAAAATAAACTAGTAATCGAAGAATTCATTTGTATGAATAACATTACCAGTATTTCTGTATAATCTTGATAAATCTTTTTTTATTAGAATTCATTGATGTTTTTCAACGAAGTAGGACCTAGTTCTCTCGACTTCTCGCGACCCCCATACAAAGGCTTGGCGACCCCCTGAGGGGTCGCGACCCACAGATTGAAAAACACTGATCTAGGTGATTGGATTATAGATATGCAGAAACAATGAGCGAAAAAGTTTACTCTTTTTTTTAAACAAAGAAGAAGATTTCTGGAGGGTTACTCCGATGTTATGAAATATTAAGGTTATGAAGCTCTGAGGATACTTATCCATCAGATTCAGTTATTTTCCAAATTCAAACGGTTATGACTGAAGATAGGAGATTCTGATCGTTGAAACTTTTTCGAATTCGGAATAGGATAGTTATGATTCCATATACAGGGTGTTTCATGACTTATCAGACTTATCCTGAACAAACCACACACATCTTTCAGATTTCTATCTATCCAAGAGACGGGATTACCTTATTTTGAAACACCCTGTATATTGCTATAGATACATTCACATACATACAGCTCATTATGTGCGGAAATGTCTAATGTCCATTATAATGCCCGGTTTGGTACCTTATTTAAACCTAGAGGGCATTTTCGAGGAAGTTGCTTTTTCGATGGTTCACACATATCGCTTATTTTCTTGTTGCCCTCTATACAATCTTCTTTTCCGTCCGATATTGCTATCAATAATGTCTTAATTTTCGCCGCTTTATTTAATTTGTCCTCCAGTTTCTTTTTCGTCTGGCAGTTGATAATTTCTTTAACTTTCTTTTGATATACTGCGACGAATCGCTTTTCTTCAGTGGTTTGAACCGACTGCAGCAGCCGTTTTGTCATGAGAGTCTTTATCATATTATCTTCACTTTTATATTTTTGTTTTTTCCTCTGCTTCTTCGATATTATTTTTCTTTGGATTGATATTCGAGTTTCCGCGTCAGATGCACCATTTTCAATTTTCGTAGTGTAATAGTTTGACAGTAGTAGACGGACATTCGACAGTACTGTCTTAAGATTGGAAAATTGTATTTGTAGGTTGCCCATCGTGAATTTTGTACCCATATCATCAATTGCTTCCGTTGGGCATTCCTGAAAATATCCTCGGGTTACTTAATTACAAAATTAGGAAGAATATTTCTTCAATTAAAAAAAATTTTTATATATGATTAAATACCTTAAATAAAATGGGGTGAGTTTGTCAGAATATAATAAATTCATTATACATCATAACGTAATATAAAAATAAAATTGAGGTTCACACACAGGTTCATCTTTACGCAGAGTGAGTCTCTGAGTTGTACGTTGTACATATATTTCAACAATAGAGTCTTTTGTCGTTTACTTTTTCTTCCTATTCAGCCCATTTTTTTTTGTATTTTTAGAAAGAGCTACTTTGAACTTGTATAATGTACTTATGCTATCTCTGCAAAAACTAGATTTTTTCGGATGTTACAGAAATTTAATTCGGTGAATTTTTCAGATATTCATGCAAAATAGCAATTTTTTATCTTGCAAATGACAATTCATAAAATGATGAATTACTCGAAGAATGCTCATTTCACCAAATTTCACGAAGAATACTTTTATTTTCGAATTGAATAGCATTCAACCCAGTTTTACGTGTTGGGTTTATGTGGCTCAATGCAATCTTTTCCGAGATATATTTGAAAATTACATTTTTATAGTTTTTCAACAATCTTCATCTTTTCAACCGAGCTAAATCGGAAAAAAAATTAAGCCAAAACTTGATCCCCTTGACCTCAATCTTTTGTTAAAATATATGTACCATAATCAGAGACTCACCCTGTACAATAAGGCGATAATTGTAATAATTCAAAATTGTCAAGAAACTGTCGATATGGAACATTCCTGATGTCTATCATTACTATATTGTTATTACTGTTATACTGAATGAACTAATGAATACTGGTATTATTATACTCAGGATAAAACATCTCCTAGAAGATTTATCATCATATCACAATCGTATTTATTCACATAAAAACTTGATTCAATATCAATTGATGTCTTGATATTCTCACTTTAAACTTCGGTGAAACGTTGAATACAATTTCATCTAGAGAGCATAAACATTTTGACGAAAGATCGAATTACGATGACATATCCATCAATCTGCGTCAAATTTAAAACACACATTTTCAATATAGCTTGAAATTTCATACATTTATCTCGAAAATCTGAGCCATACCATCAATTTCAAACTGATCATATGGGAGTTGATTCATATGATAACAATAAATGAATATACAAATTTTAAATAAGATCCACGAAACTATGTGGGATATAAAATTATCTGCAGCAACATAATCACCTTGTATTGAGTATTGTATCTCTGCTCTGAGTAGATGTAAGCAACGTCTGTATGTCATATTATTTATATTCGCCTTGTGAGGTTATAATAATAATACCATTTATTTTCATGATCAAATCAACATTTGAAAAAAAAAATCGTCCATGTATACTGGATGAGAACCCTCAGATCTGAAAATCAGCCTCGAAATATTCCGTTACTGTGTAGGGTCCTAAGTAAATCAAAAATTTTTTAATTAAAATTTTGAATATCTTGATATTATTTATAATCTGGTATTTCTCGGGCAATTTATTGAAGAGCCTGATGCACATATATCCCATATTTTTCTGTGTAAGTGTAAGGGAACAGGCTGATCGAAGGAAATGATGGATATGTCTTGTTCCATTTGTGTTTTCATATATACTGAAATATAATGTTTGTTCTTTTTGAGGAAAGCAGACATTTAAATATATATATATATATATATATATAGACCAATATATGAGGTGTTGGCTGTTAAGCCCGAGGTTGAGCCTATATGGTTCTGAGGGCTCTCTTCTGAACAATGAAAACTGATCGTATCAGTTTAAACAATTGTACAGGGTGATGCATTCAACATATCCAAGACGATTGATTTTCCTAACAACTTCAAGTTGTGAAGTTATTTTTAGAAACAATTTTAATTTTTTTTAATTATGGGAAGCATGTCTGCGAGCATGTCTAATTCTGAGTCCAATTTAATTAAATGAACTAAATTCTAATAACACAAGTGCATTCCTTTCTGGCTCGCTTTCTAGTTACTCTGCATGAGAATCTAGGTTATGTCGAAGGTTATGTTCACATTATTCCCCACCTCAGATTCTGCATCATTTTGAATGAACCATTTCGAAATATTAGGTGTAATCGAGGGTGTAATAGGATATTCATAGGTACCAAAAAAAAATTGAAAATAGACGGGGATCATGGAGAATTTTAAATTCTTCGCATGATATTTCGAAGAGAACTCGATGGATAGTCAATTAAGTAGAAAAAATGAATATTCAAGAGGTATGTAGTGAATTTTTTGATAAGTTTCACTATCTTCCACATGTTTCCATTGAAAACTCTATATGTGTGATCATTTGCTTTGGTGCCTAAAAATAGTTTGAATTGAAATTAAATTCCTTAAACTCTGAGGTGAAGTATAAAGGGTGCTCTTTTAAAAGAACTATGAAATCGAGAGTGATTAAACCCAAATGCCAATCAATTTATTACGAAGGAATTAGCGAAAAAAAGAATTGAAATAATTTATGATGATAAAAAATGTTGATTTCTGATGATTCTAGTCTAATTCCAAGAACAAAACTACTATAATCGAGACTATATCTACCACGAAATATACCATAATACCCGAGATAATAACTACTTTTACTATGTTTGATGACTCATCACTATAATCTGACTATTAATCAGTATTGAACCAACCATCCGATCATTTTTTCTTGTTTATTTTTCATTTCATTTGTTGTTATATTTAAATTTTTTTGATTGCTGGTTGAACGATATATTTGAGTGGAAAGTTTTTTGTTTCATTAATTTTTTATTTTCCCAATAGGTGATAAGAATTTAGGTTAACAACCGAACCTTTCGTATACCAGAGTTGTGATTGGGAATTCAATTTCCGATCAATCACATTCACCGATATTGTCTGAACGATCAAACACATTATTTAGCGATATTGGCTAAACAATGCGATGCATTCTCGAACCAAAATACCGAAATGTTTTTTTTTCTAGGCATGGGGTTTTACGGTCGTTAGCTGGATTGTGTTTTTTCTGTGTAGATCACTTTCAAATTACTGAAGTGATGAGGAAAATAGTGTCAAAAATTAGGTAACACCGAGGTCAACAACGGCTCAATATTCACACCACTTGTGTATATAGTGAATCAGCTACTTACAATCAAGAACTCTTACAATATTTTGTTGTTATCACTTCAACAGCTCATTGGAATCTAGATATCACAAAAACTATCGTTTTAAGAAAAAGATTCGGTTGAAATTGCGATTTCATTATGTCAAACTCTGTTTAACGTAATCGTTCAATGTATATCTCTAGAAAATGATGTGATTTAGTTGAACACTTTCTAATAAGTGACACAATTTGTTATCTCAAAGCGATAGATAATAGATTTCTTGTTTGAACATTGTATTCGTAGACATTCGAAAAACATGCAAATGACTCTCACTTCAAATTTTCCATGAAGAAGAAAGAAAATTTCTCGGTTTGGAAAAAACACGTTAGTCTTGTATTCTTGTGAAAAACAGACATGCCTTATCGTAATTGGTGTAGAAAATTGACTAATGGGCGATCAACAGATATCCGAAGAACTCGCCGAAGAACTAGGAAATAAAATTGTTCATTTTATATGTCAAATACAATTAGATAAAACTCGTAATTAAAGTCGTAACTGGAAATACTGCATTCGAAATCTCTGGATTGCGTCGTTTATCCCGTATAAGGCCATTCTGGACCCAAAATTTGATGGGCTCAATCGATTCTCCGAGAAAAATTACTATGGACACAAATATGGACGAAAAAATTTTTCGTTTTAACCAATTCGGATAATCTGTATTAAAAATGAAGGAAAATTCGAAATTTCGAAGTTGTGCCTCATACTCTTTTGGGCTCGCTTTTGGGTTAAAAATCTGATGAGCCTATCTGACTCCTCAGGGGAAATCACTAAAGAACTCAAATTCCGAATACTAATTTTTCCACCCGGTGCGCGAAATAAATTCACCGTTAGTGTCAAGAATTTTGGACCAACCGGTATATAAAAAAAGAAATTTAAAAAAAAAACGTTTTTCCACAGTTGAACCCTCTCCTCTGTTATGGTTCAAATTTGTTTATGGTTCAAGCCATTCGTCATGGATTAACGTCAGTTGATATTAGAACTTGATCCTTGTCTAGACTTAAAACTTTCTCTTCTAATTTACTCGAGAGTGTACTTTACAATTGATGTACGGGTCTTACTGATTGCTTTCGAAAATACCTTCATCAATTCAAAATTGTTACCTGGTATGGGTCTCGGTACTATCCTCTTCTAGAGAAGACACCTGCTTCTTCAAGGCATAATATTGTCACAATTCAACTCAAAGCTGCAACTTCTGAATAGGGAATACCGAGAAAAATATTGAGTCGAAACCGTTCAGGCAATAAAATCAGGGTCTGCATAGATTTTCCCTACCTTATAAAATCCAGTGGGGTTTTCCGGTTTTTTCAAATTAATGTAACCCACTTTTATTGTATTTAGTCTGGATTTTTTCAAAATAGCAAATTTTCGGTTGGACGAACTTAACAACCCTGAATGAAATCAATTGAGTTGTCCCCTATTTCCTGAGGAAAATTGTGAAATTTTCCATTGAATAAACTAGCGCAATTTGAGAATATCAAATTTGTATGACGACATGAAATAATCATAATCAGGTCTTTCGGCTAACATCTCTTTATTATTGCTGGAAAGATTTCGCACACTCATCGATTAATTTAGTCAGAAACTTTTCAGCTTATCAGGTCCACTAAAAAATATTCATCATTTTCTCTAATTCTTTTTCAAATTCGTTTATTTTGTCGCATCTTTTAGCACGAAATGGTACGAGAATATCTCATTTTTGCACAGTTTTCATGATAATATTTTTCGATGACATGTTGGGCTTCCGCCTCCACGAATTTATATTTTATCTGTTGAATTAATGAGAGAGAAAAAAGTTCTGCCAATCAATATTTTTCAATGCTGAAATCACCGAAAAATATTTTTGAAAATATTCCATTAATTTCAATAAACATTCAAAGCTCGTTTTTCAAATTCAAACTCGTGGAAGGATAATACATAGTACCTTCTGCACTTATATTATAATAGTATATTCTAAAACAAGTTGCAGAATGAGCTCCTCATGCATTCGTGTTGGAATTGCCTTCTGCAACGAGTATTAGACGATATTTTCTCTATTTCAGTTAAGTTTTGTGAAAAACTCTTGCAATTTAAATAAAACAGATTAGTGACTTTTGCATTGTATCTTGGCAGTTGGTGTCACTAACGAAATTTGACAGATTGCGGATTTTGAATTGATTTGATTCGAAAATTGAGTGAATTGGAGGTCAGTACTGACAACCACAAAACGAAAAATATAACTGAAAACAATGCTGTAATGGGTTTCATTACAGCACTACTTATTACTGTAATGAACTTATTACGATACTGAAATAGAGAAAATTTACTTATGATGCAAGTGCAGAAGGCATTGATATTCTCACACAAGTTCAAATGAAAAAAGAACCTTAGAATGGGCCTTCTTTACGAGTATCATAAGATATATTTTTTAATTCGTTGAATTTTTATCGAAAGTAATGAAATATTTTCATAACTATCGTTTAGCAAATTTTGCATAGAAAAATATTGATTGGCATAACTGTCTTCTCTCTCATGAATTTGACAGATAATAAATGAATCCGTGGCAGGAGGCCAAAATATAATCAATAAATATCACCATGAAAACTGTGCTGGAATAAAAAAATATTCTCGCATGATCTTGTTTTACAAGATTTGGCAGAATAAATGAATCAGGGAATAAACTATTCCTGTTTTGATTTTAAAGCTTTTATGATGCCACACAGGTTAACTATTTATTGTATGCTCTGAAGAAGTTTGTCGACACTAGTATTTTTCTTCCAAACTAAAATTGCTTTATGGATAATGATTTTATTTTCGATGCCGTGGCTCTAGTAAACAGTGTTGAGACATCTTTTGCTATCAACTGACTATTCAATTCAACACTGATGGGCGTCAGAGAGGTTAGAATAAATTATTGTTTATTATTTATTTATATATTTGTTGAAACCTCATTTTGACCTCTATCGAATGTAATGTGTATCCGATATACAGTTTGCAAATCGACTACATAGATTGGTTAATGACCGGCAAAATTCAATACCTTCACTCTGATAAGTATTGTTGAATTCGTAATGTAACTTTCATCAACTTTTGAATTGGCATTTTCAAGAACGAGAAAAAGTTTCCCTGGCAAAAACTAAGAACTATGAAAGAGAAGAATCAAATTGTCATGAAATTCTTACCATTATATGTCTATCGAAGAAATCCGGGTTTTTGGTAATCTCTTGTGACAGCAATTCTTCAGTTTCGAGTCGAATCACAAACACAGGGGTCTTAAATTTACAGTGGAAAGATAGTAAATACACATTAAGTCATTAAGAAACCAGTAGATATCACAGCATTCACAGCCAACAAATTATACTATTCAACTTGATATTTTCGGAACTTGGAACGGTCTATTCTGTCGTTATCGTAGGTAGAGAATAGGTACCGATTTGTGGAAACAACTGCCAAGCATCCGAGAATGCCCGAACTTGACAAAAGGAACCACGTGCGTCCGTTGCTATTGAGCAAGTCACTTGAGCATTCGCCAAAAATTCCCTAGAATAACTAGAACCTGTCAGGTGCCAGTCAGAGTGAGTAACGTACCGTAGTACAACCATGGTGAAAGAATATTTCCACCATGACGCACAACTACCAAGAACTCGAAGTTCAGTGGGGAATGCGAAGTTGCAAAGATTGACTTGCGTGGGGTTTGGATAGAAACTACAAAACTATTCGATGTAATATCGTTCAATATTTCTTACGCGTTCTCCACGCATTAATGACATATGATTTCACCGGAACATAATATATGAGAAAAAAAATTTGAATATAAATCATGGCAAATTGAAGAAAAGATAAAATAAAAAAATCACAGGATGTTCAGATTTTGATGATTCAGTACACCAACTATAAATTGAAAGACATAGAATTTCTGAGTACCGCAAGTCACTACGCTGTCTATTTTCCATGCTACAGGGTGATTTTGAAATTTGGCCAATTAATATAATTCTCTCTAACTTTCGCAGAATTGTGAAAACGCCCTCAAAAAAGAAACATAGTTGGGCCCATTTTTCAGTATTTCACTGGGGCTATCAAAATTTCAGTGCTGCTTAAAATTTTACAGAAGATAATTTTGCTTTCAAATCATTGTGTGCTATGATATTTTTCAATAGACTTCTCCCAGACAATTTCAACAATAAATATAATGAAATATTTCCTAGTTACCGAAAAAACTTTTCAGATCAACAAATCAAATAAGGTTTTGAGTTTAAAGCATATCTTTCTATCTGAGGAGGTCATGGATTCCACAATTGTAAGCTGTCAAATTGATTTGAAAAACATTAAATATACTCATATTATTATACAGGCTCCAGGAGTATTTCTAGTAACTTTTTGTTTTTACTAGGTTATCTACTTGATCAGAAAATGAACAGTACCTAATTGAAAACAGGGATTATTTAATGACAACAATATTACAGCTTCCATGGAAATAAATGGGAGCCTACTCGAAAAATGTTGAACGAAAAGTGTTTTTTTTAATTTCAATATTTAATGAAATCGGAAGTATATCATAATATACATTTATTAAATTGTGTAAGAAAAATATCATAGCACACTTTGGTTTCCATTTGAAATTTTTTCATTGCTCCGAAATTTTAAACGGCATGAAAATTTCGATAGCAGCTGCAAAAAAATCAGAAAGAACTGCCCTAGAGATTTCTTCAATCCGAGAGCGTAGTAGCAATATTGCGGAAGTTACAGCGAATTATAATTATTGGCCTCATTCTATAATCACCCTGTATAGTCTAGTAAACGAAGCGATCTGAAATCACTTTTTTCCGGAAAGATCTGCATTTTTATGTGATGATTGTCACTAAAGTAGGAACTCATGGTCAAAAATGTAGCATGGAAATAAGACGCCGGTGTGATGTTCTGCAATTTATGTTTCTCGAAAAAAGAAGACATGAATGACATGTATATAAATTTTGTTCCATCTCTTTGAATTCAAAGAATGTTATAAATTAATCATCGACATCTGACCATCCTGTAGATATTTTTCCACGGAATCTTGAACTCGTTTTTGAATACATTCAAATTTTCTGGTTTTCTCGCAAAAATTGCAGTAATAATATCATTTTAGTATGACTCAGGTAATGAACTTTGTAATGAGAAATGTGAAAAATGGATTTTCATAATTTCGATATATTATTTTTCTATAGTAAGTAACGTGCGTTCAAAAAACTTTGTCTTCAAGTGGGCTATGGAATTTTGAGCGCATAAAATGATATTTAGTGTTCTTCTGGGAAAAATATAATAATAACTGAAAAGTTGGAATCGTTACGTTTTCAAAATTATCTTCAGTTGTATTTTTATAATGAGCAAATAAATATCATATGCAGGATGCGTTTTTGAATTGAATCAATATTTCAACTGGAGATTCTTGAGGTCAAGAGAAACACTTTTGGTCTTTACGATTTTTCCGATTGGCCTCAGTTGAAAAGATTCTTCGGAATAAAAATGGTTATTATTGCTGAATGCCGCTATGTTCGAATGATTGGCAAAATTAAATTTTTGCTACATTTCTTCGAAGGTCTAGGTGGTAGATCTAATACTCGGAAAAAACTTTAGTGGCTTGTTTCCAGAGGTGCCATAGCTTATTATAGTAATTCAAAATACCTTTTTCTCTAGGCTGAGTCGAAAAATATTAGTATACGAAAAAAGTATTTCTTTTGACCTTGAAAATTTATTGATGCAATATATATACAGGTCAAAGACTCTTCCTCTATCTTTGAAAATTTTTCATGAATTCTTCGCTTAAGAATTAATATTAATTCACACAACAGTGGCATGATAGGTACTGTTATGGTTCCAAATTAAATATATATTTCAATCCGAATTCAGGATACTACTATGATACTTACCTGGATAAATTTCAAGTACATATAATATATTCTCGGTGTGAAGGCAAGGGATGTTTTGTTTTTCTTTTTGTTTTTTTTCTTGAAAAAAACATAGCCCTGATTTAAGGCCACTGGAAACATTGTGTGAGTGAAGGAGGGTGTGAGCAGTTCTTTTCAGCATTGGACTGGAGATGTTAAACTTGTATTAATTTAATGAAAAGGCTTATACTACTTCGTTCAAAACTTTAAGATTGTTATGAAGAAGTGACCGAGGTGACCAAGAGATAAAATGGAAGAAAAAAGTGAAGTACATTGGAGTTATATTGCACAAAAGCTCAACTTTATAGAACAGATAAAAGAAAACAGGAAGAACACGAAACATCTGTTTGATAGGACATTATTTGGGCTATTTCCAACAAATATTCCATTATCAAGAATATCTCGTTCACAATCTGTTTTGATAGCCTATACCCGCTTTTGAATGCGTACCTAGAAAAAACTGTCATTAAAGATCAAGGTAATCATACTCAAAGTTATGCTCCATCACTTATGCTGATTTTACGTGGTATAATGACTACGCAAATCAATAAAAAAGAACTGCAACATAGTCTGAGTAGTGGGGAACAAAATAGGTTTCTCTTGGCATATTACTAACTGGCAAATCAGGAAATAACTCAAATTCGAAGCGATAGGAGAAATGTTAAACAAACAGAATAGGAAATTGAAAGAAATGATACGTGAACATAAGAACGAAGAACTGAGACAACATTCCTGTGAGAAAAACAGACAAGAAAAGATACTTGATGAAACAAACTTAGGGGAGGAAAATGAAGAAAAATAAAAAACATAAACGAGAAAATTGAAAAGAAAAGATGAAAATAACCGAAGAAAGAAGAGAAGACATTTCTCAACAATCAAACTCAGAAGAAACAGGAAAATCTAGATGAGAGGTTTATGGAAGGTATTTTGGTCCTCATGAAAGACCAAAGTCCCCGTTGAAGATTTTGTCTCTGAAGGATATGGGATATTCATGATGCTAACATAAGAATCGAATATATTCTTTTCTCAGTGACAATCTGATTTAATTTCTCCAGCCTCATGATGAACGATCTCTGAGCCTATGAATTGAAGATGGTATTCATTTCGAAGATAACAATTTGGGATTAATCTATGTTTCCACAGGTAATAATCGAGTATAATATACAGAATAACAGAATATTTTCAGCAAAATCTGACTCGAATGCAATAGTATATTCGAAAACAAGTTGCAGAATGTGCTTCTATTCCAACACCAATGCGAAATGAGTGTTGGAATTGCATTCTGAAACGATTAGTAGACGATATTTTCTCTATTTCAGTCCAGTTTTGTGAAATATTGTCGAAATTCAATTAAAAATTCAGATTGTACAGGGTAGGCAAAATTGGTGATACCTGAACTACCTACAACTTCTTAACCGTGAGAGATAGAGGAAAATGAATGACACGTTACGGTGGTCTTTTTCAGAGAAACTGATGATGCCATCAATTGCATTCCTCTATCTTCTTTTGTTTTAGAGTTATAGACCAAAATTGAAATTTTAACGATTTCAACTTTGACCATTATCTTCGTTTTGTGTTCGTGCTAGGATGTTGAAATGAAAACATTATACAGGCACTTTTTTCATAGTAATCCAGTAGCATACTTTGTTTTTTCCCAAGAGGTTTCCTTGATGAGCTATAACATAAAGTTTTGTTTTTTTATGAAAACAATAGTTTGAAATGGCATAGAAAGAATCGCCATTTTTTCCCGTTTCAGAAATATATCATACATCATACATTGCCTTCAGATTAATTCAGATATCATGAAATATATGGTTTGTATTTGAAATTTGAATTAGTAGTATAAAGTAGTCTGAATCACAGAATAATATGTCTCTCCGCATGGTGGTATATTATCTTGCCATTGAATACTTGATCAAATTCTCCATGGTTTGATTTCTGTTCAGAAAAACTGTCAATTATTAGAATTCGTAGTCATTATTGCCGGCAATATGGAAAAGTTCGAAAACTTCGAGAGATATATGTTAAAATGTTTTATTTTAGCAGCAATATTGACTTCGAATTGACAGTTGTTCTGAACAGAGATCAAACCGCGGAGAATTGAATCAAGTATTCAATCACAAAATGATAATGACACCTTGCGTTGAGACATATTATTCTGTGATTCAGTTAACTTAATACTCACTTATTAAATAGAATGAATAAGATCTATCATGATATATTTCTGAAACGGGAAATTATGACGATTATTTCTAAGCAATTTCAAACTATTGTTTCCATAAGAAAAAACATAACGTCATGTTATAGCTCAGCAAGGAAAAAACAAAGTACGCATCTGGATTGCTATGAAAAAAGTGCCTGTATAAGGTTTTTATTTCAACATCCTAGCACAAACAGAAACGGAGATAATGGCCAGAGTTGCAATCGCCAAAATTTCAATTTTGGGCAATACTTCGAAAACAAAAGAAGATAGAGGAATGCAGTTGATGTCACTATCGGTTTCCCTAAAACAGACCACCGTAACGTATCATTAAAAAGTTTTAGTTCAAGTATCACCAACTTTGCCCACCCTGTACATCTTAGTGTCCTAGTGACGTTTGTATTTTATCTTGGCAATTGGAATGACTGATTACGAAATTTGAATTGACGATCATTGATTAAAGAATATTTTTAGGAAGGAGCATATCGTCGGTTTCGACTTGAATCGGCCATATTGTAGAACCATTTTTGATTCATTTGATCATAATTATGAAATTTGATTTGGTACTTTTGAAGTATTTTTGTTGAGTTGCATTAGTGTTCAATAAATACTTTCATTTTTCAACTAATTCACTTGATCCATTTCGGTCAACAAAAATAATACAAACACTTCTTTCTTCAGATTCTATATCCTATGGATATGATCGGAAGTCAGTGTTGACAACCACAAAACGAAAAATATAACTGAAAACATTGCAGTACAGCTCTGCTTTCAGTATTGTAATCAACTCATAACGATACTGAAATAATCAGCATCAGACTAAACTAATCAGTTTTTTTTTCTTCCAGGACATGCAAGACAACTTCAACGCCTTAGTCGTCTTATCAGTCCTCACCTTCGTCCTGTTCACCGTCCTAATGGCGTCCCAGTTTCCGGTGATCCTGGAGTCGGAAGTTTGGGCTCTCGTTTCATCCCTCACCATTACCCTGGTGGTGGCGGCGTCTATGATCTGGCTTGCGGGGCGGCACGCCGCCCTTCCGCTGTTCGCCCTCGTTCTGGCCATTCACACCATGTTGCCAATGTCAAGGTCGGTGTCGATCGTGCTCGCGACCCTGGTCACTGCGACGCACCTGGCAACGTCGCTGACGGTCAAGCTGCGGAATGACGAGAATTGCCTTCAGGTGAGTTTGAAATTGGAATTTTATCTTTCTGCATCTGAACGTCAACTTAATGAGAGATGTCTGAACATTAGAGAGTTATTGAAATTCGAATACAGGCCTAATAGCCTGGTCAAATTAGACATTTTAAATAAAAAAAAATTTTATGGAGCCGAATTTTGGCTGTGAGTTAGGGTTTACCATTACTAATAAAGTGTCAAAAATCCACATCGATCTTGAGTGTACGTCGTTAGTTATTCGTGTTCAGAGGTCGAAATTTTTGGTTCTTCTAATTTTTCTCAAAAACGTCGAGCTCTATAAAAAAAACTTCCAACAAGAGCTGTAGATCTTTGCATTCTCTACAAAAATAGTTCCTACGATATTTTTTTCCTAGTTACAATTCCTGAGATATCGCGATCCGCATTGTACATGATATACCTACGTACACACATTTTCATGCCACGTGCGAGGTAGTGTACTCGACGCGTTTTTTTTTACAGTGGTTTCCCCTGTAGGTCTATTCCACTAACATGGCAATTTGAGAATCGTTTAAGAGAAACAATACCCGTCAAGTTCTAGATGCTACCTTATGATTGATAATGGATATTGCTATTGATTACTGTTGTTTTTATTTAGTTCAGACTAATACTCTTGATAACTTATAGTCCGTTTCAAAATTATTGTCATCAGAGCAAGCCATGAAATTCCAGCCGGGGCTTTATTTCTAGTTACAAATAGTTACTAAAAAGTTCTGCGTTCATCATAGATTGAAACTTTCGATATAACCTTTAAAATGATTTAATATATTTTTCAAGGTAAATAAATTTTTTGAGAAATCATTATTTTCATCATTGTTATATTGACAAATTTTCAAACTTAGCTTGAATTGCAAAAGAGAAACATCAGGATTGATAATAAAAATAGCGAGGAATGTTGCAACATGAAATCTAGCAGACTTTCGAAGAACTCCAATTATAATTGAAACTTCATCAAAGATAACTAAAAGTTCGTTCTCTATGAGGACCTTTCAGCAATCTTTGCCTTCTTGATGACTATCGAAAATTCAGGTTTTCTCCCTGTGTTATTTTTTCTACTCAGATCAATACTAATTGAGGAACAAGAAGTATAAAGCTGACATAAATTTACGATTTCATAGCCAAGTTGTTGAAACAAATAGAAAATATTTGTTGACAAATTCTGAATCATTCGTAGTGTGAAATGCTGTAAATTTAATCACTATTATTTATATGTATTTTTTTTTCCATGCATTCTAGGTTTCAGTGAAACCCCTCAGAAGCTACTTAAAGCTTGTGCGAGTTAGAATGATGGGTGTGTTCTGTGTAGGCTTTGTTACTGTGTCCCGACGCCACCTTAGGCACAGCACTGTTAATTGTTTACCCAACAGTGAATGGTTCGGCGCGTTCTCCTTACCAGAAAATTTCTTCCCTGGCGGAGACTCGAACCCCGACTTACCGGATTGCCGGGTCGGAGTCCAGAGCCCTATCCACTAGGCTACACATATTTATTAATACTTTCCATTTCATGAATCATTAAAAAATAATATATACCACAAGTTGATTTTGATTAAAATTCAGTTGCTTTTCTGGCAGTTCAAAAAAGATGTACAAACTGATTTATTCGTTGTTTTTGATTTTAGAAAAAATAACGTCGTATAATGTCTCTTCGAAGGTATAATCATGTGGAATGGGTTTTCATCCACTGCTCACTCCTGACTGTACCCAATCTTGCCTTCTTTTTTCTCCAAATTCATCTGACAGATTTTAGGTGACAACTGAAATTTTGAGAATCATTTATTTATGAGAGAACACCTTGGAGAAGTAAATGATTGTTACCTGAATAACTAGCAAAACGCGATCAATACTGGCAGAATTACTTGCTGAATTGTTGAAAAATTCACAGTACCGACGATAAACTACTTCACGTTTCCTTGTAGTTAGGCGAGGTGAGTGGTATCTCTATGAATTCCAGCCATTTTCAATTCGGTAATACTTGAGAAATATTCAAATCCAAGACTAATTTGTCGATTTAATCAAGAACATAAGCATACAGAAATAAATTCGAAATATATTCAGCAGGTTAATTCAATCTCTGATATGTCAAAACTTGGTGTTTTCAATCAACACCAACCTAAATCCTAGAACTCAAAAGTTACTGATGGGATATTACCAACAAATTTTCGAGATTCCACAGCCGCCCGAGATGCCAATCATTTTGAAGCGTACTATAATAAAGTGTCAAAAATCCACATTGATCTTGAGTGTACGTCGTTAATTATTCGGGTTTCAAGATCGACATTTTTGGTTCTTCTAATTTTTCTCAAAAACGTCGAGCTTTATCAAAAAAAACTTCCAACAAGAGCTGCAGCTCTTTGAATTCTCTACAAAAATAGTTCCTCCAATTCCTGAAATATCGCGATTTCAAGAGTCACATTGTACCCGATATGGACACATTTCCATGCCACCTGTGAGGTAGTGTCTTCGGCGCGTTTTTTTTTTCAAGCTATTGCATAGCTTTTATTTCAGTCTTTGAGCGCGGCGACCGAATGTAGAAATTACGTTACGAAAAAACCTAACACAGCCGTGTATCGTCGGTTCAGTTCGACACGATGTTTGGGTGCTTGCGATTAGACAGATGCGTGCATCCACTCTAGCAGTGCAAAATGGAGTCGGCAGTCTCGCTGTTTCCATTGAATTACCAACGGCAAATATTTCATTAACATTGGATAGAAGATGTATAGCCAAACGCAAACATTTTCTATTAACTTCAGCTTTTGCTTTAACTATACATAAGTCGCAAGGTGGAACTTTTGACGAAATAGTATATGAGTAGAGTGAATCACATTCTCAGGAACTCGCCTATGTTGCACTCTCTCGGGTGAGTAATATTGAAAAATTGTATATCATGACAAAAAATGATAACTTAATTCTGCATTCAAGTTTCATCATAATCGAAGGCAAGCTGCATCGACTGCATCTTTGTTGCAAGAATTCAAAAGTCTGTCTTTAAATAGTGTTCAGACGATAGCTCAAAGTGTCTCAGATTTCATTAGTAATAGATATGGCTTTTCAATGATGATTTTCAATTGCCAAAGTCTACATAGTCACAAATACGATTTACAAGATTCAGTTACGAGACAAAACAATGTGTAACCGAAACATGCATGACTCGTGATAATC
This sequence comes from Hippodamia convergens, assembly GCA_038502775.1. Lineage (NCBI taxonomy): Eukaryota > Metazoa > Arthropoda > Insecta > Coleoptera > Coccinellidae > Hippodamia > Hippodamia convergens. The sequence goes on along the minus strand of CM076608.1, from coordinate 11,208,988 downwards.
CGATTGAAATACCTAATTTCAATTTTATTGTTCAATACAAACGAGATACTGTTCCAAAAGGTGGGGTAGCTATTTACCAAAATAGTAATAATGTTACTAATATTATGACTCTGAATATTGAAATTAATATTGAAGACGCTAGCGATGTTAATGTTAGACGCTCATTTGTTGGAGATATTTGTGCATGCTTATGCAAACTTAGAAATGGTCTACACATAGTCATGGTAGCAATTTACATTTCTCCGAATCCAAAATTGGACGAGGTAGAACATTTTACTCATCGCACATTACTGGAGTACACTGAAGAAGGGTCGAAAATACTTGGTACAAATGGTAATAAATTTCCACTTTCTTGGCTGGCGATTTCAACATTAATTTCGCTGATAAAAAATCAGAGCAGTTGACAATTTTTTTTCGGAAAAATTAAATTTAAAAATGAATAATTATCCACAAGAATCCACAACAAAATATTGGACCACTATTGACGCGGTATTTTCCAGATATTTAGGAGACATTAAGTCTCAAACTTATGTTTCTTATTTCAGTAACCATAAACCTTTAGTTTCAATAATAAACATTCCTGAATAAACTACATGTATTGTAAGATAAATAAAAAAAATATATTTTAAATCAACAATATTATCTCCTTATTTTTGAATAGATGCTATGCAATAGCTTTACCGGGGCAGTCCTCGATTGCCACAAGTAATTTTTTTACAGTGGTTTCCCCTGTATGTAGGCCTATTCCACTAACATGGCAATTCAAGAATAATTTAAGAGAAACAATACCCGTCAAGTTGTTAGATGCTACCTAATGATTGATTATGGATATTGCTATTGATTACTGTTGTTTTTATTTATTTGAATATTTTAATCGGATTCATACTCTTGATAACTCACTTCAACAGTCATATCTTTCTCTTCCTCTTGCTAGATGTTTATAAATTTTTCAAATGTTCACTGGTCTCTTCATTGTAGTCGGCACTAGCTTCGATTAAAGCATTCCACCATCAACAAGAACTGTTTCATCTGCAGTTGAAATTTTATTGCAAATAAATCAAAACTGAGACATTTTTTCGAGTTCTAAAATAGTACAAACAACCTAGATGATAGACGCTTGTAAAACTATATAGTAGGTGTATTCACTTGAACGTCGAGTTCCATAAATCACCCGGAAATACCCCTTTTGGAAACACCGCTTTTCGAAGAAGGCGTCTTTGAAGGGAGCTTGAAAGAGAGTCCGCCTAGTACAAAAGTAATCAGACCGTCATCTAGAATATCTAGATAAAACTTTCTCTTATTCCTAACTGTCAAGTATTCTTGGATAGGCTACTGTGAGAAGTGGTGATTGATCAATTGCAGAGAGTGATATATCATGGAAATTGAAATTGCATTCTATGTACAGAAAATTGTAAAGGAAGATAATTTAAAATAATCAGTTAGGAACTGAATATCTTTTGAATAAATGTTTTTCTACGACCGTGCGTTTTCACCCACTTTCCCGTACTCATTTAAGTGTCACTTTCCCGCACTAGTGCGGGAAAGTATTAGCAGGGGTTTTTTCCGCACACTTTTCTTAAAGAAGAAACTGAATTATGATATGTCCCTATGGATCGAACGTCAACCATGAAAGTACCATGGTAACGACATGCAGAATTCATGTGTATTATGGATTTTCAAGGAATGTTTTGTATGTTGAAATAAAATATATATTTTCAATGTGGAGTTGTAGAAAAAATAATGTTCCTATCTTGTGCAGAAAGTATCTTTCCGGTACTCGATTGCTTTCCCGAACTCCGCTCCGCGTCGTTTGGGCAACAGCAATCTCGTACGGAAAAGTGAAACTTTCTGCACTTGATAGGAAAATAACTATTTCATAATAGTAAAATATATAGTAAAATTTTAAATAGACACAAATAGGCCGTTAGTGCCTGATTATTGGCTTATGTGTGCATATCATGTATAACATGACTCTTAGAATGGCGATATCTTAGGGATGGTAACTCTTAGAAAAAAATTGTAGGAACTGTTTTAAATATACTGCTCTACAAGAGTAGGGGATATCATATTCAATCGTTCTGAAAAGTATGTGATCTTCGAGAAAATCGCTGTAAAATCATTAAAAATTCAATAACAACTTGAATCGATCCAATAAAAATCAGTATGAGTCATATCGTCAATCTGGTCGCGTTTTTTCTGAAATTTGGTTTCTTCATGAATGTTGAATACCTATTCTTATTTTGAAATGCAGTCAGTTTATCAACGGCTTCGATTTGAAACGAATTTTCTGAAAATGCTAAGACGTTAATTAACAAACGCTGAGGCTAATGCGTCATCGGAATGCTACAGGGTGGCCTAACTCTGCGGTTGTTGTAGCGGAAAGGCTCCAAGTCATCCAAAGTGTGATATCTCGACTTTGGAATAGGTTTCGGGGAGACAGATTCAGTGTTGGAAAGACCAAGGCTTGGTGAACGACGAAAGACAACACCGGTTCAGGATCGTTTCATCACCGTTTCGGCGGAGAGAAAGCCTACATCTACGTGAGGAATGCTACAAAATACTCTTTATAATGCAGATGGGGTCCAAGTTTCCATCGGAACCATCAGACGACGTTTGAGAGAGGTGAATCTAAGTTCTAGACGTCCATTAAGAGGAGTTCCATTAAAACGTGACCATAAGCGTCAATGACCGGAATGGGCAAGGCAACATATCAATTGGAACAATGAACAATCAATGGCATAGTGTCGTTTTCACTGATGAATCCAGATTTGGACGATAGTGTTATGGTATGGGCCGGGATATGTTTCAACAGGCGCACAGATTTACACATTTGTTCTGGGAATATGACCACCTTACACTTTGTGAAGCATGTCATTGACATTGTTTTGCCAAATTTTCAAGCTGTTATTGGTGAAACTTTCCAATTTCTAGACGATAGCACTAGACCGCACCGTGCAGCCCTAGTTGAGAATGCTCCACATTCACCAATACCTCTGCACTCACCAGACTTGAATTGCATAGAACATGCAGGTGATATGTTCCAAAAAAGATTAGATAATCATCAACCTACCCCAAAATCCTTAAAGGATCTAAGAGAGCCCCTACTCCGTTTATGAAACCAAATTTTTTGAAAAACAACCTCGTGTGTAGTATGCAAAGAAGATGTCAAGCTGTTATTTGATGCCCGTGGAGGCCATACATTGTATTATTAGTCTTAAAATGCTTGAAATCTCTGGGGTTGAAATTTAGTGGTTTTATTCGATTTTTATCAACCAGCCTGTATACGCTGCAGACCTACAGGCAAAAATCAATTTTATTTCCTCCAACTTCATATACAATCATATTTATATGAATTTTCATCTCAAAACTATATTTTCTGCAATTTCAATATCCCTTACTAGCAGCACTATTGGATTTTCGAAGAAATTTTTGTTATACTGAATTGTGCTAGGTTTGCGCGTTTTTTCTTAATTCCTTGTGGTACTCGAGATATTTTGAAAACCGAAAAATTAGAACAGCCCAGCATTTAGGAAGAAATTGGATTTCAATTATTGAAAAAAAGGTGCTGCACATGCACTGAGTCATGTTCAAATTTTCCCGAATTTCTGTCTAAATCTGAATTGAAAAAAAAATTTTAAAAACGAAAAAAAGATAGCCCAGCACTTTCTCTTTCTTTTCTCACAAGTGAATCGAACAAAATTTTGATACATCTGCGCTGTTCACTCCATGTTCTCTCTCATTCTTAATGAATGTGGCTTAAAATATACATAAAAATCGTAAATTTTCACCCTGTGAACAGATTGTGGTAAAATTCCACATAACGGAAAAATCTTTCAAACATTATTTTCCATCGGGTGAACCTTCAGACACTTATTGTGCACCACAAAAAGCTAGCTTTTCGGTTCCGTTATGCGATCTTGTTGGGACCTGATTCAACGCTACATTAGACGAGTCTCGGAGTAAATGCTTTGGAAAGGATTCAATCGTCTAACAGAAGCTCTGGACCATTTTCCGCATCGGAGATTAGGAATAACTAGGTGGTTCGCGAGGAGATATATTACTTTGAATGTTGCACTCTCCGTTGACCGTGAAGAAAATCAGCTTGAATTCACTTCGAACATAAGCTTTGAAAAAAATCTTCAATACCGACGTCTTCATGGAATTTTTCAAATAATACATGGGAGAAATGAATCTGATATAACATTGAAACGTAGCGTTTCTCTACGCACTGGTATGCCAACCAACGTTCAGTCCATTTTTCGGGAAATTCATTTTCGTTAGTGAGTGGATGAATTAAGTTATAAATCGGAATAAACGAATCGTATCTCCACGAATTGCATTGAAAATATACCGTGAACGTCAAAAGTATTTAATAATGGGCCTGTTTTACTTACCTTCCTTCAGAAATATCGGAAAATACTTTGATATGTAGGGATAAATAATTTTTTAGGAACATTGTTTTGAATATAATGAAATACCCTTCTGGATTCTTTATATTTTTATTCGAAATGATTGTGTTGAATCAACTACAATACAATAATCATGAAATTGGGAACATTTCAAAAATCTGTTCACATATAACATAATTATTATAACAATTTCAAGAACTTATTCATACAGTGAACTCTCGATAAATCGAATATCCACCCCTATAAGTTATTCTTCTGACCACAATTACCTATATGAGTGGAACTTTTTGATGTAATGAATGAGACCGAAGAAGATTCTCTTCGCAAACAAATCACCACACGTGATAAATATCATACGATTTTTCGACTTCTGAGGACATGTTTTCAGTGCTCAGACGCTCGTTTCTCATTTAGGATGATTTCATGTTTATCTGAGATTTTCTCTCAATGAAGTGAAGTCTTACTTGAATAACACGAATGTTCGGAGAGCTGAATAATAGATGAGCCGAACAGTTCTTTTGATCCCTAGGAGTCCTCTGTATATTAATTACAGAATGTTTGAACAGCAATAAAAGAAAAATATCAGAGGTGTACAACAAGACCTGTAGGTCAGCCCAGCAAGAGTTCTTTATGCGTTATCCAGAACAATATATTTTTGCCACGAAAGCTCTATTCATTTGACAGCACTGAAAAAAAAAGCAATGAACAAGACAGTTACATGATACGAGTTTCGAAACTCACATTCCCATTCTCTTTGGTAATGAAAAGAATGCACATTTGAGATTATTGTTTCTTTTATTTATGCAATTAATCACCATGCATTTTAAATGTCGGACAGTTTTTAACACAAAATTTTTAACAGAAAAACACACAAACAAAGATTATTGAATGAGGTGGCTGCTAACTCTTGTAGATTTCGAGTTATTTTAGTGGAAAATACGCGTATACGAGAAAATACAATCTTCATTCAGCAAAAATATTTCTTTCAAAATTCTCCATATAATCTTTGCCGAATGGACTCTAATTGAATCTTTTAACCATAACCCGTTTACTTTTGAAACTACATTTGTTGCTCACAGTAGTCGCTTCGTTTCCCATCTTTTACTCCATAATCTTTGCCTATATCTGCATAATGAATGCAGAATAATATGTTAATCATGAAATAATCCTGTCAAATACCATTCAGGCCTCTAAATTTTCCTGTGAAAAAAATCGAAAAAAAATTTTTTAACAGGAAGCATTCATGCAGAAGAAAAAATCCTCCTCTGACTTGATTTTTTTTGCCACCAACACTCATACTTCTTGTTAAAACATTACTAGCAGCGTATTTTCCTGATTATTCTCGAAAAGATTGCTTTATCAATTTACTTACCAGAACACCACTACTCTAAATTGTTCATTTCCTTAGAGGTCAGTCAAATTATATTATCTCCAATTAGTTTGTGATGAATAGTGAAAACTCGGTACTCGGTAAAACATCTACTTCAAATGGCGGAAGGAAAATTTCATAGATTGAAGTTGAAAAATTAGTGAGACTATAATGTGAGAGCAAGACCTTTTTCTGAAATTGAAGCAGATTAAATTCACATTTTAAGATATTTCCAAGCTCATTCACATATGTCAAATCGGCTTATGCTGATCTAGGAATTTCTTACGCTTCTTATACAAAGAATTCCTTTCAGCCAACACAGAAAACTATTTAGAAAACTAATACGTAATCATTGAATCAGAATGTCACAGTATCTATTCACTTCAATACAAAAGGGTGAAGTCGATACATAGAAAAGAATCTGTTATGCCCAATTGCACCGTTTTCTGATTGGCACACTTAACTAAGGCGCCCTCAAATTTTGAGTCATGCTTTTCCCCGCCTTAACGGATCAAATCACCGCATATCTAATAGAAACTACATTGTTCAGCACTCGCTAAGCAATGCCAAATCTGGCAACACTGTATGAATCAGTGGATTTGTTTGTTTTGACATAGAATTGCGATATGACCATATGGTTTCGTGTCGGCACTAAGCACAGCGAAATAAGAAGAACACGCGAATTCATAGACAAACAAGATATTTTGTCCATGCATTTTTCTTTTCAGTATTCTGATTCACAGATAGACATATACTTTGGGCCGCTGGCGAACAGGCACAGTACAACCTATTTTTTTATTTGAAGCAAATGATTTGATTTGATTTCAACAATTCTCTATTTGTAACTTGAATGACATAATTCCCCACCTATGGAATATCATCGAAGAAGTACTGTTCACATTAACAAGAGTAAATAGTGCCTGCAGAATTAATAATTACATGGGTACAATCAATTGCCCCAATAACACGAAGAAATCCAGCAATTTGGTAGAATTGGGTTTGGGTGGAACTTAATTCTGCTTCTGTCTGAGGCATTTATATGAATACTGAAACTCGAACAACTATTCTTGATACTGTAGATTCTTGGATTTTCATAAAATCGGCTACATGCAATGAATGTCCTGCTGATGCGTAGGAGTTGAATTATCGGTGATACACTCTGATTCCTACAATCATCAAGGCTCAAACTTCCTTCTTCCAGGTTTGACATCATCATATATAAGATATAATGAGATATGTACTTCCATATCACTTGGCAATTCTGAATCATCCTCAATTAATCGCAGCAGTTGCAGAGTAGTTTTTTTGGTTAACCGAAATCGCCGAAAAAATGCGAATTCGTCCATCTCATGATAGTGATCGGCCCTATTGAGTTCTAGACTTCTAGGAAAGCCATAATTAATGATATCCTCTAATATGTCGAAATCATCCTCATAGATCATCAATTTCATTTAATAAAAATCTATCCATAATAATTATTGAATTCACGCAATGTCTTGTTTAAGCCATGAATATTCGCGGCTCAAAATAGTCATAACTTATGTGGCACTCAAACTGCGGTGCAAGAGAATCGGCGTCTCAAACTTAACTTAAAATTTGCGTTGGACGTAAGTCAGATCTATATGCAAATGGGCATAAATGATGCATCAGACAGAGTAGTTCTCAAAATGATTCGAAAACCTAACAAACATCAATCGACGACAAACTTCCTGAATCCGCCAGCAGAGATTTCGCATCTCCAAGTGTACAATTTCCACCATTCTCGAAGATCAAAGCAATCTGAGCCGCTCTCGCTAAAGTGTCTATATTGTTCGAGTATTTCAAAACTGAATTCTTCCTCGGTATACTGTTAGAGTATCGGTGAATCAATCGCATTCTCATCGCATCCTTTCTCGCCATTTTCAGATCATTCCTGAATTGATCCTGCTTTTAGCCGGGAGCTCCACTGGATTATACTATCGTCACATGACCGAAGCGGCACATAGACGCACTTTTGTCGGTACCAGGACCTGCATTGAGTCCAGGGTCAAATTGGAATGCGAAAAAGAGCAGCAGGAGCAGCTTCTACTCAGCGTTATACCTGCATACATCGCAGCAGAGGTAGGATACATTTTTTCTCTGTTTCAGTATCGTAATGAGTTCATTACAGTTCTAAAAGTGGTGCTGTAATGAAACTCATTACAGCATTGTTTTCAGTTATATTTTTTGTTTTATGGTTGTCAGTACTGACCTCCGACCGAATCAAGTTTCGAATCAAATCAATTTAAATTCCGTGATCTGTCAAATTTCGTATGTCACACAAACTGCCAAGATACAATACAAAAGTCACAAATCTTAATTTTCATTTGAATTTCGAGAGTATTTCAAAAAAATTGACTGAAATAGAGAATTAACCGTCTAATACTCGTTGCAGAAGGCAATTCCAACACTCATGCTATCGAAAACTCGCTCCTTCGTCGCTCGTTTTCGAACTTCGCATTCGTGTTGGAACAGGATCTCATTCTGCAACTTGTTTTAGAATATACTATTAATATATCCTGTTATGTAGATAATAATGAACAAAGGGTCTACTGATGAATTTATACAGGGTCGGGATGAAGTATGGAACCAACTAAATTTCCTTTGAATGGAAATAACAATATTTACAACATTTTTGCAGGTATTTGTAATGGTACAAATTGCATGTACAATTTTTTGTTTTGTGGAACTGAAAATATCCTCAATTATTTTAGTTTTTATGGAACATCTTTCATATATTCGCAGACGTTCAAAGAGCTCTTCGTATATACTAAGTTTAATGTATACAGTATCCAACCAAGAACATTTTCATGTGAAAATATTGCCAAGACGAGGTCGTATTTCTAACATTATCAAAAAGTTATCAAATCTCATGTAGAGCCAAGCTGCTAACTCTACACTCTTCATCTTCACAAGTCCTTATTTCACAAACTCTATGCCTAAGTCGAAATAAGTCACCTGGCCATTTCTCTTTCGCCACGTGAGCGTAAGGTGAAAAATTCATTCACTGTTCATGACGTTTCTGTTATACAATAGTTCTTATAGTTACGAGTCACTTATTTTGACTAAGGCATAGAGTTTGTGAAATAAGGACTTGTGAAGATGAAGAGTGTAGAGTTAGCAGCTTGGCTACATGAGATCTGATAATATTTTTGATAGGGTAAAACCCGGATAGATGCCCCATAGTTTTGAAAATATCGATTTTATCTGAATAATTTTTATGAAAGTAGCTAGCCTTGTTATTTGAGTTGAAACACTGTGTGTTTTTTCTGACCTAGCATTAGCAGATTTCACAGAATTTTGATTTTTCTGCAACATTATTTCTGGGGATAGATGCCTACAGGTATGTATAGATGCCCCACTATGAAAATACTGAGAAGGATAGATGCCTTCAGTCCGGGATAGATGCCCTTCATATTTTGTGATCCAATTACAAAGCCAAATTAAATGAAATCTCTTATCGTTATGTCTGTTATAATCGTAATATAAATTAAATCAGCCTACTTAGTGACATTTCGAAAGCATTTATTAAATGAAAATATAAACTCTCTATATCATAAAATATCAGGTAGGTATCAACAAATAGGTATACGAATTTTTCATTGTTGTTATAAAAAATTAAATACCTAATAGGTCTCAACAGAAATAGAAATACTCTTTTTAAAACAAAACAACACAACGAAAAGGAGTTCAGTCAGATAGTGCTTTAAGTTTTCCACATCTTGAGCAGTAGTTCCGAAAGAGTGTACAGGTTTCATGAAGCCAGTTGTGGTACCTTATACTGAATCCAGTCGGATTGGGATTTTGTATTTTCATTCATTTTTTCATATTTCAGTGGCATAACGCCTTCGTAGTGTTCTGTCTCATCGGAAGCTGCCAAGAGCAAACTTGACCTTATACTCCTTCTTTCCTCTATTACTTCCGCGGCATGGTTTTGCTACAACCAGTAAAGAGTTCAGATCGGTACAAAAACTATAACAGAACACTAAACATATTTGTGAGAATTAATACTCAGACCATACAAATATGGGTTGTATAGAGTTATAAAAGGCCTAAGGGCTTCTATACCTTGAATAATCAGGACAACTATCCTTTTTGGTACGGATAGATGATCATGCATTTTTTTCACAAATTAAAAACAAAAAAGCAACTGGTCATACTTAGATGCACACTTAATGAACCAGTTTATCGATATAATAAAAAATATAATCGAATTTATAACTACTTCAAAAGTTCTACAACGGCAAATACTAGCCTTTGAAACTTTTACATGTTTTCGAAGTTCGTTGCGGAGATAATCATATACACTTGCAAAACGCGTCCTCACTGTACCATATTTCGTTTCCAACTGAGGTTTAGGGTGACAGAGGCTCATTCTTACACTATTAATTTCTAGTGGAGAGTTTGGAAAGTTAGGTATTTTGAAAATGGGGCATCTATCCAACTGGGGAATCTATCCGGGTTTTACCCTAATGTTAGAAATACGACCTCGTCTTGGCAATATTTTGTTTATAACGAAATCCTTTCATTTTGTTAATTTTTCCGCAATAATAATTCAATAAAATATAATTACTGCGAGATCTATTTCAAGTCAAACTAATTCACAATTCATGTTCAATATCATCAATGTACGAAGAATAGAAATATACTTTCTCTTACCTAGGTTCAAGTTGCGATGGCGATGTATTTGGCATCTGCCATCACAACCATTGTATGAAGAATCCTATCATTATATAATGATCACAACGGGAAATTGCACAATGGAAACTGTGATTGAGGTTATTACAGGGAAATTGTATTCGGTGTAAATACACGTGAGGCGTTTTACAAGCGCTTCATTATATTCTTTCATTCAAAATGTGGGGGTTCACTGAGAGTTCTGCATAGTTTTTTAACATTTTCAACAAGCAGTCAACCATATATATCAGAACATTAGCAAAATTGGTGGAAGTATCATACAAACTTATACATCCCCTGGTTCTAAGGGTTGGGGGGTGAATGTTTCAAGTTTAAGAATTTTTCTGTTGTTTGTGTACTGAAACTAGCTCACATACGAAATTTCAACTTGATAGGACATTGGAAAGTACCCTAACAGTTTTTATGATCATCAGTGAATGAGTGACGAAATCTGGTGTTTTTAGATTTCCATAAAATCTGAAGTGTACGGGTAATGCACTTGAAACTTTGCAAGTTTGATAAGTTCACTATGACCATCGTATTCCTCTGGTATATTCCAAACTCGAGTTATAAAGATCCAAAATTACGACGAAACACTTCTAGAAAATATATTAGTGCCCCAGCCCGCATTTTGGAAAGAGAGGACTCTTTGATCAAACCACACATGGACCAAATGTTTCGTCAAATGATTCAGATAATTATCTTTGGATTCATAAAAAAATAATCCAGTGAGAAATATTTTTTCAAGAATCGTCAGATCGACATATTTCATTCTTGCTACCCCTGTTTGCTATCACAAGAGAGATGTTCCTACAGAATTCATAGTAATCAAGAGCAAAAATGAACTTTGGATAAAGAACTTTCAACTTTGTCCTTTCTTCATCAAGAAAACTGTATAATTGAAAAATATAGTTGCAAAATGGCGCATGCGTCGGGTTGTGTTATAAGACGATGGCTGAGTTCTTGTACTGTTCCGATATGTAAAATAACAGGACACACCAATGAAGATTGGGTTAGCAACACTGAACAAAAGAATTACGACGGAATCTACAGAAATTAAACATTGCCGATAATGGAATAAATTTTCCTAATTTTCATTTCTTTTTTATTTGAGTCTGAAATCAGAACCTTCAAATGTCAAAGGAAGGAAACAATGCCCTTCAAGCAGTTGTGAAATGTATAAAAGAAGTACTCAGGTTTCAGAATCAGAAGATCGAAGAACATTATGCTAATTCTTATCCCAAGTTTTGGTACTCAAGAAAAGAATCCATGATATTGTATATTAGTAAACCGAATAATATTAGTCAACAGGCAAGTGTTACAGACTTTTTCTGCATTTTTCAGGCTTTGAAAGGTGAAAAAGCGCAACAACAGAAGTATCACAAAATTTTTTTATCGGATTCTGCCACGTTGCTTTTTTGAAATTATCTAACGCACCAAAGAATGTCATATAAAAAAAGCGATTGAAACATTTATACCGAAATATTTGTATATAATGCAACTGTATAAGGTTTTCAGGAGTTTTCAATTTTCTGCCGTATATCCTGTTTTTTCCTATGAGAAAATGAAAGAAAACTGGAAAAATAAAAACTTCTGCTGTCCTCCTGACATCGTTAGTAATGTATTCAATGAAGGACGCATTCCTCAGTATATCATTTCTTTAGATTTAGAGCATACCTACTGCTTCCGAAGATGCGAGTAAAATAAGGTTGTATCAATTATCTACCTCATATACAAATTTCAATTGAATAATTCCGATTTCATCAGACACATTGAGTTGTTTGTTCCCAGCAGTCTGCAAATAGCAGAGATTTCCATCTAAAATCCGACAATTCCTCTCTCCGAAGAAAATAGTTCATGGGTTGGGGTCCAATTTGCTTCCATTGTGGTAAGGAAACAATTTCAGGAGTTACAGAAACAGTTTTACATCTACTATCGGCTTCAGAATGAATTGATTGGAGAAGTTTATCGATTGAAAAGTTTTTCTTATTGGAAAGGTTGAAATGAGTTTTCGAAGCCGATATTTTAGTTATTCGAAAGGTACATTGAGTACTTTAATTCCTAGATCATCCCCTCAATTGACAATTAATAGTATATTCTGAAACAAGTTGCAGAATCCAACACGAATGCAAAATATGCTTTTTCTCTATTTCAGTCGAATTTTGTGAAATACTCTCGAAATTCGAATAATAGTTGATCCTAGTGACTCTTCTATTGTATCTGGGAAGCTTGTAAGACTTACGAAATTTGACAGATTACTAAATTCGATTTGATTTGATTTCAAAATTGATAGCATCGGAGGTCAGTGTTGGCAACCACAAAAAAAATCTCTGGAAACAATGCTGTGATGAGTTCATTACAGCACTACTTTTAGTACTTTAATGAACTCATTGCGATATTGAAATAGAGAAATTGTAGTGATTCAGGTAGGACCAGACTTTCTGGCACTGAATGCTACTATAGGTATTGCTTTAAATATTCAATAGCTGTTATTTTGATCAATTCATCACTTTCGATATTAATCCACATTCAACTCTGAGTTACGTTTAATCAAGTCTAGAATGTTTTTTGAAATTCTTATTAACTTCGAATTCTCGTCAATTATTGATCTTTTCTTGAATTCATTGAAGAGTCGTCCTTATTTGGACGAGTGGATTTTTTTAAGAACCAGTTACGTGATGCTTCCTGCTCTCCAAAATTCATGATATAGTTAACATGTTTACATTGTTGAGTTCCTGGAACGTGTGTTCATATTTCCTGAGAAGACATTTCCACTTTTCCCTTTCGGTGCCCATTCTCCAAGTTTACGAACGATCGCTTGTAACAAGAGCATTAAAATCCCAGATATCCCGGTATAATGTCTGTACTTATTGTGTTCAAACGGTCATTCGACGGAGTTACAAGTACCCTTCAAACATTTCGTCACTGAGATTTTTCATCTAGAAAAAGATGTTTCCAGAGCATACGAACAATGAAAAATTCTTGCGGACATTCCATAAGAGCCGGTTTTATCGATCTGTACTATCTATTTTTATTTGTTCTTTTAGGTCCTTACCGTTTATATTCGTGAAAAAGTGTTTCAAGCTGGACCTGTTTCAGGATACTTGTTTCATGAATATTCACAGTAACCAAGATTATGAATTCATTCCATTCCACTTTTCCACACTGAATATTCGTATAGTAGGGGAGCCCACAATGCTAAAATAAAAATGAATTGGAATTTAGAGACCTGGGTTGCGGAGCTTTGATGATAAAAATAAAAAATGTTAAATGAAATATAACTATACCTTTTTGAGTGGGTGGAGCAGCTATTAGGATTTCAAAAATGTATGAAAAATGTTGCATGGACATACTTGAGAGCGTCAGATTACTGGAAACTGGAAAAATAAAATTTATTCAATGAAGGACGCATTCCTCAGTAAATCATTTCTTTAGATTTAGAACATACCTAGTGCTTCCGAAGATGCGAGTGAAATAAGGTTGTATCAATTATCTACCTCATATACAAATTTCAATTGAATAATTCCGATTTCATCAAACACATTGAGTTGTTTGTTCCCAGCAGTCTGCAAATTGCAGAGATTTCCATCTAAAATCCGACAATTCCTCTCTCCGAAGAAAATAGTTCATGAGTTGGGGTCCAATTTGCTTCCATTGTGGGAAGGAAACAATTTCACGAGTTACAGAAACAGTTTTACATCTACTATCGGCTTCAGAATGAATTGATTGGAGAAGTTCATCGACAATTCGTATGTATTTGAAAAGTTTTTGTTATTGGAAAGGTTGAAATGAGTTTTCGAAGCCAATATTTTAGTTATTCGATCATCCCCTCAATTGACAATTAATAGTATATTCTGAAACAAGTTGCAGAATCCAACATGAATGCAAAATATGCACAATCTCTATTTCATTCGAATTTTGTGAAATGCTCTCGAAATTCAAATAAAAATTGATTCTAAGTGACTCTTCTATTGTATCTTGGAAGCTTGTAAGACTTACGAAATTTGACAGATTACTAATTTCGATTTGATTTGATTTCAAAATTGATAGCATCGGAGGTCAGTGTTGGCAACCACAAAAAAATATCTCTGGAAACAATGCTTTGATGTGTTCACTACAGCACTACTTTTAGTACTATAATGAACTCATTGCGATATTGAAATAGAGAAATTGTAGTAATTCAGGTTGGACCAGACTTTCTGGCACTGAATGCTACTATAGGTATTGCTTTAAATATTCAATAGCGGTTATTTTGATCAATTCATCACTTTCGATATTAATCCACATTCAACTGTGAGTTACGTTTAATCAAGGCATGAATGTTTTTTGAAATTCTTATTAACTTCGAATTCTCGTCAATTATTGATTTTTTCTTGAATTCATTGAAGCGTCGTCTTTATTTGGACGAGTGAATTTTTTTAAGAACTAGTTACGTGATGCTTCCTGCTCTCCAAAATTCATGATATAGTTAACATGTTTACATTGTTGAGTTCCTGGAACGTGTGTTCATATTTCCTGAGAAGACATTTCCACTTTTCCCTTTCGGTGCCCATTTTTCGAGTTTACGAACGAACGCTTGCAACAAGAGCATTAAAATCCCAGATATCCCGGTATAATGTCTGTACTTATTGTGTTCAAGCGGTCATTCGACGGCCTTACAAGTACCCTTCAAACATTTCGTCACTGAGATTTTTCATCCAGAAAAAGATGTTTCCAGGGCATACGAACAATGAAAAATTCTTGCGGACATTCCATAAGAGCCGGTTTTATCGATCTGTACTATCTATTCTTATTTGTTCTTTTAGGTCCTTACCGTTTATATTCGTGAAAAAGTGTTTCAAGCTGGACGTGTTTGAGGATACTTTTCTCATGAATATTCACAGTAACCAAGATTATGAATTCATTCCATTCCACTTTTCCACACTGAATATTCGTTTGAAAATCCTAAGTATAGTAGGGAAGCCCACGATGCTAAAATAAAAATGAATTGGAATTTAGAGACCTGTGTCGTGAAGCTTGGATGATAAAAATAAAAGATGTTAAATGAAATATACCTATACCTTTTCATCAGTGGGTGGAGCAGCGATAAGCTTTCGAAAATGTAAAAAAAAAGTTACATGGACATACTTAAACGCGTCAGATTAAGATAGCATTCATGTCCTACGAAATATTAATGACGAATATAGGTTAATCTGATCGTTTGAATGATGTAGTTGAGCTTGAGTTATGGTTGAAAAAAAAAATTCTAGAGCGCGTCAGATTTTTTGAGGGGATGTTGAGTAGAACTAAAAAAAGGCTCTTATTCAATAATCTGAAGAATTAGATGTCACGAAAACTGGCGACCATATTTTGAAGTTGCAAAAAAATTCGACATTTTGACGTATTCGGGCGCGTCAGATTAAAATATACAGGGTGATTCATAACTATTGGGTCATAGGCTGAGGACAGATTTTTTGAACCAAAATATGGCGATAGGACCAAATATACCTCAATAAAATATTGCTAGGGAAAAAGATAGAGGGCATTAAAAATGATTTTTTTTTTCTTTTTCTGCAAATAATTTCACTCCTAATAATTTTCACGGCTAACTGTATGAGGGGACAATAATATTTTCTTCGAAGTTCGAAAGTTCTTTATTAAAAGAATTAAAAGAGGCATAGAAATCGGAGGAAGCCACGTAAAACATTTAATTTAAGTTTATTCTTTTTAGGTTACATTGTTTTTAATTTTTATCGTCGAAATAAATGAAGAAAATAAATAAATCGTTACTTCAAGTCTTCTTATGATGCTTTTAACTGTTTAATTGTTTTTTCTCAGAAACAAATGAAAATATATAAAGTGAAATTATTAGCAAAAATGAAAAAAAAATTCAACTTGAACGCCCTCTATCAGCAATATTTTATTAGGGCATATTTGGTCCTATCGCCATATTTTAGTCTGCCCTCAGCCTTTGTCCCAATAGTTATGAATCACCCTGTACATGGTTCATGTTCATGTCCTAGATGCGCTGTATCTGGATCTGATGATCACCTTGAGGGATTCGCTCAATCTGACAATTTAAAATCATTGGACTCAATGAAATGGAAAGCACAAGAAATAGCATGCGAATAAAAAAATATATATTTTTCATTCAATGAATACCTGTTTTCATAAGATGATGATTAAAAAAAATTTTTTTTGCAGGGTAATTTCACACTTTATATTAATATCACTCATAGTGAATGTTCATGAACTCTAATTCACCTTACTTAAAATATGTCGAAACATTTCTTTTTGTGTTGTCATCCTGGCAACAAAAACCAGAATGGGATAGAGAGAGAGAAATCCGAACGCTGAGCGGGGGATACAGGCATTATGAAGATGAACACTGTGAATTTTCTGTTCTTGATTATCTCCTTCAAAAAAATAAAAATTTAATCACGCTAGAGAATATCCAGACCACGTTTGTTTTACAACTTTGTAGACCTCACTTGTTATTTCGTCACAAAATCGTACAAAGGGAAAGAAATTGTCTGCGGTTTCTAAACCCCCATCTTGAATTTTTCATGTTCTTTCATTTAGAAAATGTTCGCAAGTGTTTATATGCAGTGTACCTGTGACGCTCCTGACATCTGCAGTTTGCCAATTCAACCGGAATACCTCGAATTCCATTTCGTCACCGAGATTTTTCATCCAGAAAAAGATGTTTCCAAAGCTATAATACGACATCACTCTCATACGAAAAATGAAAAATTCTTGCGGACATTCCATAAGATCCGGTTTTATCGATCTCGACTATCTATTCTTATTTGTGGAGTTGATAGATTGGGAAGCGAAACGGAAGTCATTGAAGTTGGACGTGTTTCAGGATATTTCATGAAAATTTACATCAACCTAGATAATATTTCATATTGCTTTTCCACAATGTTTACAGAAATAATGATAATTCGATCACTTTCAAATTTTCTGTGAAGATATAAGCCAAGTAGACTTTCATATTATGATTTATTTTCAAAAATCAATGACTTCCGCTTGCAATTGCAATGGTAACAATTTTCTTATTTCTAATGGAACACCCTGTATTCCATGACTTTTTCGTATATATCTTCGATTTTATTCATCAGTCCCTATAGCTATCTAGGGCTTTTTCTACTGTTTTTTGGAAAACAAAATACAAATTGAGGCTTGAACAACTCTGAAGATTCAATGGTAGCGCAACTCACAATTTCAGGTCTGTATTTTGAAATTGATATCACTCACATATTCATTTGTAAGAAAAAACTAAGTGGAGTTTTTCAAGGGTTCCCTACATCTAAAATGTAACATTTTCGACATATTCAAGAAATACTGTCAGCTACGAGCATAATAAAATATGTTAGGTATTGAATATAATATACGTTCCAATTTTCTGTAGTGTTTTATCTGAATTAAAATGCAAAAAGTTCTATGACTTTCTTTGAAAGTTTTGCATTCCAATTTGAGCTTTCGATATGAATGTCACATTCTCTGATGAATAACAAGTACTTTTCTTTATGAGCAGTAAAATATCAGGTAGTCGTTTACTTTGAACAATGAGCTAATTTTTGGGATGTCAACAAAAGGCGCATGAAAAAATGCAGCACTAACTATAGTGCTTTTCTCTATTTCAGTATCGTAATGAGTTCATCGCAGTTCTAAAAGTAGGTCTGTGATAAAACTCATAACAGCATTGTTTTCAGTTATATTTTTCACTAGCTGACCCGGCAGACTTCGTACTGCCTCAATCGATGAATGAAAAAGCAACTTTAATAAATAAACTATTATGGTATAATACATTGAAAGTGGACATTAAATTGTCCTGTACAATTAGTCCCGTCAATGAGGGCGAAAATTAGGCATTACCTTCGAATTCTATCAAGATGCCTCAATTTTGATAACATTTTGGATATAAGCTATACCTGTCTCCTACTCCTATCCTATGCCGATTTATGCCCATTATTTTTAAGGGGTGAAAACAACCCCTTTATCCTGAAATGAAAGAAACCCGTTCTAACGTGAATCAAAGTAATTTTTGGGCCTCAGTAGCGTTTTATGAAGTTCTTCATTTACTACAAGACCGTATAAACCACCCCCTTCCAGTATAAAATGTGTGAAAATGGGTCTTTATTAATATGATTAATTAATTTCAATCAGTTTTATAACAGTATTTTGGATCAATGTTAGTTTTAGTTATTTTTCTTTTTCAACCCCTGAAAACAACGCCTATCTGTTCAAAATAACAAAATGAAAATATCATTTGAACATATCATTTATTCATCACTTTATTCACGTGAAATTAATACATTTTTTTTTTTAAATTAATCCGATTCTGAGTGGCTATCGCCACTGTCAATTATTTCTTCATCTGTGCCAAAGATTGGACAACTATTTTGGAAGTTAACACCTGCACATTCCCCACATGTAGCGTAACAAAATAACTCAGTTGTCTGAAGGTGCATGACGCATTGCATCCTTTTTAAAGTTACAAAAAATCATTTTCAACAATTTTTGTGGTTCAGGTGTC
Organism: Hippodamia convergens; assembly: GCA_038502775.1. Classification (NCBI taxonomy): domain Eukaryota; kingdom Metazoa; phylum Arthropoda; class Insecta; order Coleoptera; family Coccinellidae; genus Hippodamia; species Hippodamia convergens. The sequence continues at coordinate 11,189,994 of CM076608.1, read as the reverse complement.
TTTTGCATTTTTGTAGGCTGCAAATATCTATTGGTACTATTCCAACCGCAATCAACTGAATTGAGAGCTTTATTAAACAGCCAAATTTGAAGTTTATGATTTTAGGCAAGCATTTATTTCATCCGTAGCCGCCGATTTTGGAATGACCAGACAATAGAATCAATGCGACCCCAAAACATCCGTTAAGGCAACTCAGGATACACAGTAATTGTTTACATTGCTATCTAATGGCGATAATAGTAGAATAGAGATTTATTCAAAACATTTCGTCATAAAATTTTCCGTAGTGTTCGGAAGAAAAATAGGTGTAATAACACATGGACTCAGATGCATTAATATTATTCGAATTAATATCAAATATAATACTTTCACGAAAACGCTATTAACCGTAGTGGCACCTACTGGCGTTATTCGCAAGAAGAAAATTATTTCCTTTTTTTGTATTTTATGTTAACTCAGTCGTAGAAGAATCCCAAAAACAATCTTCCATAACAAACAGTTCATCCAATCTTGAGTAATAAATGGTGTAACCAACAAAATGGCCTACTTAGTTTTATTCCGTAATCTGTCAAATATTCTGTCACACCAAGATTCTTTCACGCCAAGATGAATTTAAAACGTCACAAAGATGTAGAATCTGAATTTTCAGTTGAATTTCTAGAGAATTTCACTAAAGAAGAAAGAGAAAATATCATCTAATACTCGGGGCATAAGGCAATTCCAACACTAATGCAGGAATTCCGCATTCGTGTTGGAATAGGAGCTCATTCTGCAACTAGTTTCAGAATATACTATTTATAGATTGATATTTAATTCCACAGATACATAGTATATTAGGCTAGTACAGTAGGCTAGATTGATATTTAATTCCACAGATACATAGTATATTAGGCTAGTTGTTGACAGTTATTCCTGAATATCTCGAAAATCGTACGTTTTAGATATAAGCAATCTCTACAACAGTCTACTTGTGTTGTCCTTACAAATTGATATGTGAGTGAAAAAAATACTATTTCCATTTGAAAAAATCAAATTTTTGGCTTTTCTTGAATTCCAACTCTCTCGTTTCACCTTCCAGTATATCAAAACGTTATGTTCTCAACAGAATGACGTCGAATATCTTTTCCTATTTTCAAAAACAGATCTGAAATTGTGCGTTGCGCGTTCATTGAATTCACAGTGTTCAACAAGTCTCAATTTGTTATTGTTTTAAAAAACAGTGAATAACTCGGAAACGGTTCTAGATGGCTATAGAAATATTCGAATAAGTCATTATATACAGGGTTTTCTTTATAAGGTTGATACCGTTTCCATTAATATTTAAACATTCATCATAAATGATGATCTACTTGGCTTATATCTTCACACAAAATTTGGAACTGATCGAATTATCATTTCTTGATAAACTTCTGAGTGGTACTTCCGGTGAGAAACCCTGTATTGCGTTGAAAACATATGGATATAATCTGAACTAGTATATGACAAAATATTCTGTCCTTCTGGCATATTTCAAATCGAATCGCACCGAAGAAAAAAATGGTCTGCCATTTCTTAGCCACCATCTCGAATGTTCCACTTGGAAAATGTTCACAAGTGTATAAACGCAGTGGCGTACCTGTCAGCTCCCCTGATACCTGCAGCTTTCCTATTCAATACCTAGAAACCCATTTCGATCGAAAGGTCGGACTTCAGGAGATTGCTATAAATAGCGATTCGAATAACGAAAAGCTAGGACATCCAATCAATGACACTGCCGTTTTATTGGGTGCTCGTAGCCCTAAAATCTAGTTGATAAAACCGGCATCAGGTATCATGACTGTAATGACTTCGCGAATATCGGATGCCTCGTATCTTCAATTTGTCGAGTTTATGTTATGGCGCCGCATAAAACATGAGCCGTAAGTATCCAAGTATTCGGAGATGGGGTAGGTATGGAATTTTATGGGATTTATTCAGGGCCGAAGGTTTGAAAACGAGTTTTTTTCCTCGTGAAATATCCTTGGTTGACCTCAGGTTTTTTTTACACTTCATAATCTGGACAATTCTTAATAAAATGGATATTGGATTTCGCGCATTCGCCATTTCGCATCTTTCTTCGAAATGTTTGCTAACTTTGAACATAAAAGAGGAGTCTTGCCTCACTTAAATTCCCAAGAGATATGGAAAGGAGATGACTAGATAGATAGATAGATTCATTTCAAAAATTATTGCCAGTAACAAAATATCGCTAACAATAAAAGCGAAAAAAGTCAAAAAAACAATATGAAACTATAAAGTATCCTGTGTTTTACAGAAATCATTATATTCAGCCAACGACTATGGCTCACATTTTATCAAAAAATTTAAAATCTCCTGTTTGAAAAACCTCTTCTCATAAATTATCTGGAGTCTTATAGGAAGAGCATTAAACAATCTCATGGATACACCATGAACACTGTTTTGGGCTAGAGATGTATGCATGCGTCTTGTATTACAATTTTCATTCTGTATGAAATATTTCTTATGTTTAATTGTGAATAATAAACATTTGAACACATATAGACCACTGACCGTTAGAATGTTGTTTTCCCGGAAACATCCTTTGCATGATTCCCTGAATTTTTTCCTGAACATTGTTCTCAAAGCAAGCTTCTGGGTAATGAAAATTCTATTAACTTGTGAGTTGTGACCACAAAAAAATATTCCAGAGGCCATTAAGGAGTAAAATTTGCATAGTATACAGTCTTTTGTATAAACAGCAGATGTCAATTTTTTATTCAATGAAATGAATCTCGTGTGAGAATATTCTTACTCTTTGCTTCATGAAAAAAATGACACAGACGTGAAAAAATGTTTGCATTTATTTTTCTGAATACATCGATGTATCACAACCTAACCTTTAATGAAGTTGAAAAATCAGAGAAATCCATATTCATGTTTGTTTTTTTTAGAATGCGTAAAAGTTAAACATGCATCAAATAATTCCAATATTAATATAAAAATTTCTTTCGTTTTCAACATTTCAAACTTCATGTCGAAGAGTGATATTTCGAGTTATGTTTGAATATATGAAATAAAATAACTCTGTTTGAGTCACATGGCGTTTTAAGAAAGTAATAATGCAATTAATGCGCGAAAGAATTCATGGGCTACTATTGAAAAAAAAACATAAATATGGATGCTTGGGATTTTTGAAGCTGAAATTCATTAAACGTTTGGTTGTGATAATAGAATAGTATATTATCCAATGAGCGGTAATGTAAGTCATAACTCACGAAGATGAGCAGAACGAGCCACAGGCAAGTGCTGTAATTCATCAAGTGAGTTAGGACCATTACCGCACGTTGAATACTATACTTCATCTACGACTATAACAAGATACGTGTTCCGAATTGTGAGAGAAGTGAGTATTCCTATTGAATTATCGCAGAACAATGCCTCATGTGAGCATGACACCTCTGACACTTTGATCACAAATCGGAACACGCATTAAATGTATACAAGCATTATATTTGTTTTAGGATTTTTCTGGCAATAAACTCTATATCGTAGCATTAGCTGCTTGCCTGATTTCTGGAGGTGTACGTAACAATTCGTCTTCATTATCTGCATTCCTTTCATTCACTTAAAATATTCCCAATCATTAGGAATCAACTCAATTTAAAAACGTCAAAATTATTCAAGCGACACCCCCTCAATAACAAAAATGGAATATTTCCATTAGGCCAATCGGCTTGTACAAAAGCACAGAAGTGTCTTGATATTCGGTGCGTCAATAATTCTATAAAGCTTTTCTGATGTATCATGGTGAGTTATAGCAGTGAGTTATTATAACTCACGCTGTTTGTTTATAGCACTATTAATTACTCAAAGGCAGTTGAATTATGAATTCATTATTGAAAAGGAGTAGATAAATATAAATATGAAGGGCGTTTCATTTGCTCAATCTCAAAAACAGTGCTCTGAAATTTTTCTTCAACTAGGCCACTGACTCCTACGTAAATATATCTATCAAAAGCAGTTTAATTTTTTTTTATCTTATACAGGGCCCGAGAAATGATAGCATCTCAAAAAAGTGCACATTTTCGTTTCTGTCCCGTGTTTCAGAAACAAAAGTAGTTGGAATATTTCTGTTTGTGGATTCTAAAGTTTTACAAAAAAGTTACACAGGGTCGCGAAAAACACATGTCTCTTCCTGCAATAATAGTTGAGGTACTGTGCAGTCTCAACCAATTTGGGACACAGGGTACAGCTACTAATAATAATATCGAATTATTTCCGTAATATTTCGGAGCTCATCCTTATTTCTAAAATCAATAATTAATTAATAATTTTCCAAAGATATTTATGAACGAAAAAAGATTTGAGGATTTCATCTAACCTCGTGTTCGCAAATGATTTTGTCTATTCATAAAAACATTTCATAAAATCTCTTATATTCTCCATGAAGATTATTAAAGGAATAGTAAAAACCCATGGAGATAATTATATTAATATAAAAACGAAAAACTCGACCTGTATAGAACATATAATAACCCGAAACAAATTTCATAACGAAGTGGAGACGTGCGCTAAATGAATTGAATTTTGATGCGAGTTCCCGCCTCACACTGTGATCCAAGAGATGTTCAATTCAGCTTACCCATCCTGGTTGCCTTAATTTTGCGGCAACCTTGAATTATTACACAATACAAGTCTAATACTGCAACCAGGTTTAATCCGTGAGTCGAGGGTTTATCGCAATATAATTTGTCTTGCCAGATCAAATTCGTATTTCCAGATTATTTGAGAATTACGTTCGCTCGTATACATGTAGATTTTTTATGGCTTGCATTGGCTGATGTATTCTAAAGCATAAAAACATTGTTCTGAAAATGTAGGTGTTAGTGTATAGTGAAATGTTTTCAATATCAGAAGGATTATTCTTTGTTGGAAACTTTTCCAGCTTTTCGAGCACATGCTGGTGGTTATGTTTGGACAGCTCCTCGGCATCTTTATGGTGTTGCAGCTGACTGTTTCGCATACTGTTTTATGATTTCAGAGAAATTACATTCAATGTGAAAATAAGGATGGGGAATATTAATTCATATATTACTACGCCACAAATCAATATGCAGACAAAGGATTAAACCCTTCCATTATAAGAGGATGAAATTTTGATCCCCAGATAAATACCCCACAGAATAGGGAGGGAGAAATATCTTTTCAGTTAATAATGCGCGAACCCGTTGTAGAGCTGTACGGATCTTTTGTTTGGTATGGAGCAGTAACGCATCAGTGATAGGATTATATATTTTATCTAAATTAATGAATTTCCATGTGTGTTAAATCTACGGTTCGATAACCTCGATATATTCGGGAAATAACTTTTTATTCGAATTTATTGCAGGGTTTATTCAGGGAGAGATGGGCTAAAGGTCTCCAGTTATTATATTGAATAAGTTGTTAAACTTCATTTCTCTATTTCAATATAGCAATGAGTTCATTACTGTACTAAAAGCAGAGCTGTAATGAAGTCACTAAAGCATTGTTTTCAGTTAAATTTTTTGTTTTGTGGTTGTCAATACTGACCTACAATTGTAGGTTCGCTGATCTGGCGAACTTTGTTTCGACTTAGAGATGAATAAAGTTGTACGTACCATTGGTTTTTTTAAGAAGAAAATATATTAGGTGAAATACAAAAGTACCAAATATACAAAAAATTCAATTGCATTGAAATAGGTATGTACAGGGTGATTGTTCGTATTCTACTAAATAGCTATCTCAGTTAATATTGGTCTTACAAAAACGTTTGAATGGGAAGTATTTTTTATGGGCATTCAGAATTCAGTACTGAGAAATTCATAAAGGCATCTTAAACCTGAGAATTTGTTGGGAACTATTGTTTTTCAAATAGTACACCCCGTATTTTATTTTTCTAATCGCTAGAGCTCTTTCTTCTGATTTCAAATATATATACTTTGTTGAGGTTAATTTCTGCAGTTTTTGAAAAATATAAATACTTTATTCTAAATCTAAGGCTGCTGTGGAATGTCACACGATAATGATGCCATTTCTTCATATCAAAGGAACCGTGGATACAAAATCAACTGATATTTAACTGAAAAAAGTTAAATCGCGTTTTCAAATAACCCTCATATACTTCTACACACAGTCGATATCTTTTGATTTATTTTTCAAGGGGGTTTTTCACCATTTATAAAATATATTGAGGTTATTTCTTCCTCTATCCTGAAATTAATCTCTTTCTGCGGATGGGGGCCATATACACTTTATATTTCAAATATCATCATGAAAAAGTGTCCAAGGAGGTTAGGCAGGGACTATCAGGAGGCCATAGAATAGAACTTCGATGTAAAGAAATCACAACATTCTCGAGTGGCGTTATAGAGCTGCCTTAGATTAAAACGAAAAAACCTATACTTTTCGAACACATCCGAAATTAACCTCAATGAAGTATATATATATTTGAATTCAGAAGAGAGAGCTCTACTACCGATTAGAAAAATAAAATACAGGGTGTACCATTTAAAGAACAATAGTTCACAACAAAGTTTCAGGTTTTCAATGCTTTCATGAATTTCTTAGTACTGAATTCTGAATGCCCATGAAAAATACTTCAAATTTGCACATTAAAACGTTTTTCTACGGCCAATATTAACTGAAATAGCTATTGAGTAAAATATAACCAATCACCTACATTGGTATTCATACATCAAAAGAATTCTCTTCATTTGAGGGGTAAAGAGGTAACTTTTTTTATATTTTACAATTCCTTCATTGTAGTACCTTGTGATGATCAACATTTTTAGTTTTTTTTCCCGAGAATGCGAGAATAAATAGGGCAGATCGCTGATTGTCCATTGTGAATCGGCACGTACAGGCAACAACATGAATATTTGTTCAGCATATTTCATCATAAAATTTTCCGAAGTGTTCGGATGAAAGATAGATGTAAAAACACATGCGTTATTATTATAAGAAAATTAAGTTCACCGAATTAATATCAAATATAATACTTTCACGAAAACGCTAATAACCGTAGCGACATCTACTGGCGCTAGACGCCAGAAAGAAAACTATTTCCTATTTTGTTTTCCATTTCATCAAATTTTTCAGGGTTTTATATTATTTCATGTTAACTCCGCCGTAGAAGAATCCAACAAAAAATCTTCCATAACAATCAGTTCATCCAAACTTGAGTTATAAACATATAAACAATATGGCCGACTTTTTATATATCAAGATAAATGAATTTTCATATACCTACAACATCATCCAAAAAAATCAAATTACATAAAAAAAAATTACGAAGTCAACAAACGTCACAAACAAAATTGAAAAATCACGTCAAAGGTTAAACAATCTTGATTTTTACCTGAAACTATAGTTCGTTCAAGAATTAGCGTCATCTAGATTTCTAGTTGGCTAGGGTACATGATCACACTACTCGAGTTTACTGCTAGCAACTTCTAAATTCGTCAACTATAAAGAAGTATAGTATAGTACCTTGTACACTCGCTCAACGAAATCTATGCATTAGGTGTGTTTCGTTCCCCTCTTCTGTTCGAGATTTTGTTTCTTTCATCTTTTAATGTGATTTATTCGAGCTTGAAATAAATTTTTTGTTGTAGATAGATCGCCAGGAATTGTACTTTTATACATAAAATAACCAGCATCGTAACTCTGATAAAAATTATGAAAATGTTGGTCTCAAGTGAGAAAGTTACGTATTTTGGATCATGATCTAAATTTTCAAATTTAAATTAAAAATGTAAACAGGTTACTTCATGGTTTCTTAGTAGGCCTAAAAACTGCGCTCAACACTCAGCTTTCAGAATCTTTAATAAAAAATGGTACTCAACGGTCTACTTTTGCTAGAATTAGCCTTCAAAGTCAGCGAGGTGGAAAAAATCAAAGAACTAGACGTTTACTCAAAAATTATTTTTTGCCTTTTTAAGATTCTCTAGGTTAATTCCCTTCGTTAACTAACCTGAAATTACTACAAAAACCTATTATACCTACCTACTATAACGATACCCTAACAGATGGATCGGACGAAGCGGACCTATCAAGTGGCCACCACGATCACCTGACCTTAATCCCATCGATTTTTTCGTTTGGCTTTATTTCAAAGAAATCGTTTACGCCCGAGAATGTTCTAATGAAGACGAACTGCGACTGAAGATAAGAGAAGCCGAACGTGTCCTAAGAGAAAACAGGGCAGGTTTTATGCGACTGAAAGAAAATTTTTTGCGAACGTGTAGAATGTGTATTGAGGCTCGAGGTGGCCACTTTGAAAACCTATTGTAAATTTTATAAATAAATTTCTTTTTATCTACCCTTTTCTTTTTCTTATCTGAAACTTTTCTTATAAAGCTAATTTTCATTGATTTGCAGCATTTTCTATCATAGCTTGATCAGAAAAATCTTAAAATGGCAAAAAAGAATTTTTGACTAAACGTCTAGTTCTTTGATTTTTTCCACCTCGCTGACTGAAGGCTAATTCTAGCAAAAGTAGACTGTTGATTACCATTTTTTATTAACGATTCTGAAAGCTGAGTGTTGAGCGCAGTTTTTAAGCCTACTAAGAAACCATGAAGTAACCTGTTTACATCTTTAATTCAAATTTGAAAATTCAGATCATGATCCAAAATACGTAACTTTCTCACTTGAGACCAACATTTTCATAATTTTTATCAGAGTTTCGATGCTGGTTATTTTATGTATAAAAGTAAAATTCCTGGTGATCTATCTACAACAAAAAAATATCAGAAAAGTGTTGTACTTTAAAAAAAAAAAATTTTGAAGATGTTCAAGTTGAAAATTCTCAAATTTCATAAAAAAATTCATAACTGGGAAACCGTGAAAAATCGGATAACATACATGGGGGTGATTCGAATACCCCATGACATGAGGGACCTGTTTTTTTTTTTGACGTCAATCGTCAGGCCACCCTGTATAGATGTACTTATTTTGGTCTTATTTATCTCTGTCTCTGGTCTAAAACCAGAATGAATTCTGGATAGTTGAGTTTATGCGGTCAACGATTAACTCGTAGTTCAAATATAATGTCTTAACGATTATCGACTCTTTAATTAGTTAACCCTGAGTTGCAGGAACGTCCATTAAAATTTAATGCCCCCCTAATTCTCCCTTAAACGAAGTACTCATAGGCGGTAGCCATTGATACTCCGTTTAATGAAAAAATTAAGGGAGCTTTAAATTTGATGGACGTTCCTGCAACTCAGGGTAGTTAGCTATTGGATTAACGATGCTAACCTTTACCGAAGTCTCTAACATCCGTCGTTGTTCCAGGTGAAGCGGAGCATCATGCTGAAGATGGCGGACGCTTGCCAGGAGCACTCGAACCGCAGCTTCCACGAGATGTACGTGCAAAGACACAACAACGTATCAATATTGTATGCAGACATCGTGAACTTCACCCCTCTTTCGGAGCAACTTTCAGCATCCGACCTAGTTAAAACTTTGAACGAGCTCTTCGGCAGGTTCGATCAGATTGCTCAGGTAAGTGAGCGGAGTAGTAAACGGATTTTGGGGTGCTGATGCAGCCGTCGCGGTTGCAATTGTGCGTTATTAACAAGTTCGAAAGGGGGAGACTTTTTTTTAGATTCATCCGATTTACGTGTGCAGAAACGCTCTTATTCGATATTGGAGCTAGGCGCAGTATAGAGTGCCTACATAAATGCAGAAAAAGCACTGACAAAAAATACAAAATGTACAGTGTGTCCCATTTTGGTTGAGACTGCACTGTATCTCAGCTATTATTAAAGATAGGGACATGCGGTTTTCGCGACCCTGTATGACTTTTAAATATACAGAAATAGTCCAACTACATTATTTATTTATTTAGCGTACGGCTTTCAAACAAAACAACAATTATTGATAATAATAAATATGATAGCAAATATTCCATCATAAATATGATAGTCCAAGAGCTAGTGAACCTTTTGACTAACGGTTTGTCTGTAAGGCTAGAAATTTTTATAGCGATAGTTCCTAGCATGCTGAGGACGGAAATCATCGCCTGGCACCCCTCACCCCTGCACGTCATCAAGATCTTTATCTTTGAAAGTGTTGAAAAAATTAAAAAAATAAACTTGTTCCTGTAAGCTTGAAACTTTCATACGATTTTGTTCGTTCATTGTGAAGTTCAAAAAAAAATTGACAGGCGATTTCGACGAGCACAAGTACCTGCCAGGCGACTCGAAAAGGGTGAAAAATACGAACAAAAATGAACTTTTTTATGTAAGGCTGAAATTTATATACACTGGAACTTCCCTACAGCGAACGTCTCTACAACGAATTTCTCTGTACAACGAATTTCGTATGTGTCATTGCACCTTGAATCCAAATATCATGTTAAAAACACCCTCTAAAACGAAGTGAATTCTCTCTATAACGAATTATTCCAAGAAAATCACTCTCTTAAATGCGTATTGGTAAGAAGGTTTTTCCCAGAGTATACTTAGGGATGGTTTTTTCCGTAATTCTGTCGGACGTAGTTAATAATTCCCGATCATAAACTAAACTATTACGGCGGACGGAGAGTTTCTTCTGAAACAGGAGGCTATACAGATTGTTCAGTTTTCAGTTTTGCTCTAATCGTTAATGAAAAAAGTAGTGCGAAAATGTCTAGAAGGAAGAGCTTAAGTAAATTATGTATTCAAATAAAAAAAAATGCAAGTGAACGTTGCTTTATTTGACACTTGACACAATGAAAAAAAATTTCTGCATAACGAAATTTCTGTATAACGAAATTTTTTTGCGGATTTAGCGTATTCGTTATAGGGAAGTTCCACTGTATGTGTTCGTCTGAGGGAATGAAAAAAATAAGTTTTATCATTAATCTTCATCATCATCTGATATGTTATCATTAATTTTTCATCATATAGTACAGTCGTTTCAAGCGTAGTACACTGTATCTTAAATTGGTTGAGACTGCATTATATCTCAGCTATTATTGAAAATAGAGTCATGCGGTTGTCGAGACCCTGTGTCACTTTTTTGTAAAACTTTTGAATCCACAAACAAAAATATTCCATCTTCTTTTGTTTCTGGAATACAGTGCGAAAATGAAAATGTTCACTTTTTGAAGATGTTATTATTTCTCGGGCCCTGTATGAGAAAAAAAAAGTATGAAAATGTTGATAATAACGTTTTTACGTAGCATGTATGCTGAACCTATTCTGCAATTGTTCCTTATGACTGAAATGTGTCTCCTGAATTGCAAACGATTAGAAGTGTCTCTTTTTCTTGACTAGTACTGGCTATTTATTAGGTAAATTGGAACCTAGTTGGGTTCGAGATTTTTTTCAATGAATGCTTATGAAGTCCTTTTACAATTGTTTTTTCTTCTATGTTCTTCTTCTTCTTCTATTTTTTAAAATGTGCTGTGGCAAAAACCAACTACACATCGAACAATCTGGATTAATATCTTCTGTTTTTTTTTCTGGTAGGTTTCTTTGTTCAGTTATCCAATTTATTGAAATTTAAGGTGTTAAAACTTCATCATTACGACTAAGAAGTTATGTTTCTCTTGTTTTGGACACCACCAAATTAAATTCTGTAGACGAAAGACTCTATTAGGTATCAATAATTGTACAAAATTCCATCATCATATTTTTCATAGAGATACCATCGACAACACAGAATTCAGTTTCTTCTGTTATTAAAAATCTGAAGACCCTACGAAACACGCAGAAAACCTCAAGACGGAAGTCTTGAATGCAAAAATGAAGTTTTAGAGAGGGATGATGTTATATATCAGTTGAAGACTAAGTTAAAGGAATGCGAGATGCATCTTAGTATTCTCAAGACCTTTACGAGAAGCCGTTTTCTTTTGGATGGAATAAAAATTACAGTCATTTATTTTGTGATTTTGCTATTATGTCGAAATGTAATTTAGGCCACATTCATGTTGAAGATTAATTCATTTTGCCTTTTTCCTTTCTGTTTTATCTCATTTATGAACGGTTCCTTTTCTGACGAAAAGAATTATGTTTGATTCCTTTTATATTCTTTTCCAATTATTATTATGTGTGGCCTCCAGCAGTACAATACGTTTATTTGTCAACCTTGTCGAATGATGAGTTCATTTTTTCATCGTGTTCTTCAAATATTCGCTACGATGATTTTTGATAGTAACTGTTTTCTGTCGAATGCTCAGTAAGAGAATATTTCATTACGAGCCCAGAAAGTAAGCTGTTTCCGTGCGCGCGCGATATGTTCTCGTGCACGCACGGAAAAAGCCTTTCTGGACGTGTAATAAACGATTTTTTTCATTATACCATTCTAGCGACATCTGTTCCTCAGGAGAAATCATTTCGATATTCTAGAACAATAATTACTCAAAGCACTAACATCTAATGTCATGATATAATCGTTGTTCTGTTTCTGAAGGAAATAAATAAAAATTCATCTCAGCCATAGAAATTATGCAAATCAGCGCACCGTAAAACTTTTCACGGTGCGCTCGAAAAAAGGGTACATTTCAATGGCCTGAATCGACATGTTATGATAAAGTTTTCATAATGGTATAATGAAAATAAAAATAACGAGCCATGGAAACTCTGAGGTAAATTTGTTCATTCTTCAATATGTTGTGAATCTGTTTACACGGTTTTCATGATTATATTCAATCATTAAAGGTTGGCATCCCATTAAGGATTCATTTTTATTTGTCAAATTCATTATACAGTAAACAGTTTTGTAAACCAACATTTTTCAATGCAGATATCATTGCGACATTTCTAGAGATATTTCATTTATTTCAATGCATATTCGTATAATATTAAAACAGGAGGCTCATTTCAACACTATTTCACTCAAAAAAGACCTACTCCTTAGCCTCAGTTATACCAGGAATTCAAAGGACCCAACTCTCAAAACTAAGTTGAACTATTTAATAAATAAAACCATTTTTGGAAAATAAAACTATTATCTTATTGTCACCTGTTCTTTCGAGCATTTCGGCCGTCGTCGTGGAATCGTTCTCAAGGTTTCGCCATGACGAAATCTCGAATCAGACATTCAAACTGCAGTTAAATGTCTGGTATCTGCAGGAGTTATATTTCAGGAGATATAACTCCTGGTTCTCAAGGTTTCGCCATGACGAAACCTCGAATCAGTCATTCAAACTGCAGTTAAATGTCTGGTATCTGCAGGAGTTATATTTCAGGAGATATAACTCCTGGAGATGCCAGAGACTCGAACTGGAGAAACGTCGAGAACTAATCTACGGCCGAAATGCTCGAAAGAATAAGTGACATTGAACGAGGACCGCGAAAGCCTCAATCAATTCATGTCATCTTATTGACACTTCGTTTGTAGTACAAATGTAGAGCCTTGAGAAAAAGGTTGTTGAGCCTCCATAATCATTTAATATAATTTGATACAAAAGTAATTTCAATTAGTTCCATAATTCATAAATTGAAAATTTAAATTTATTCATCAGAATACCCGTAAACACGCTCATATGGTTTGGTTTTTATAAGCGCGATAAGCAGAGATTCCCGTGAAACACACATATGATATTCATTGTATATATTATACATATTGAAATATGTATAATATATTATATAAACTGAAGTTCATTCGTCAATCTGATTTACTCCTTCTTATTCGTTTAATATCGATTTCAAAATGATCCTATGGTTTCATCGATTGCCTTCATATTTAATGTTATTCACTGTAAAAACTAGCCATAATTAGCAGTTTATTGAATCCCAACGCATTCACCATTTTGCATCGCAATTCAAGCAGTCGTACGAACAGTGTAAGAACCTTGTAAATTCAAATTTCAATATTTTTGCAGTTTTTTTCTGACTAAATTGTATCACTACCTTACTTCCCTTAATTTTTTCAAAATTTAAATCAATCGGTCCAACAAAACCGCTGTACTGATCTATCTACCGATTCAGGTGAGGAACATCAGGCTATAAAATTTCCTTATAACCTGAGCTTATCCCCGAATATTGACGAAGAAACAGTCAATTAACCAAAACATGGCAAAATGTAATTTTACAGGTTTTTGTAGGAAATTTTCTACAGAGAAGAAACCGACTGTGGGCTCGCTAGGTGCTTAGAATTTCCGCAGATATCGGCAGTTGAATGAAAAAGGAGCTTTTCCTATTCAAAATTGGATATCTCGAAGACAAATTGTCATATTCGAGGGTGGTAAAAAGCAAATTAGAGCTGGATGAACAGGCTATGGGACCTTTGCATCGGTTAAGCTCTAGAAAAATTTCCATGCGCGTAGAGCAAAAATGAAAATATGAAAAATTTTGAAAATCTTTTCTTCCTGATTTATCCGAGGATTGCATTGCTATTAGTGAACTGGAAAATTTTTGACCAATAAATTAAAAATCTATAGTCTGCAATCTTGAAAATTAGTTTTTTCCATTTTCCATACAAACTTTTTTTTACTGTAATACAGCTTGTTGAAAATCAACTTGAAAATGGTTCTGTTCCTTTAATTGTTCCGCGAAGTATATTATGGTCACCCACTCCAGGTCTCTCGTCTCTCATGTGAATCCGAACCTGCCCTCACGGAGAGAAAAATAATTGCCGGCCAATATATCGCCACCGCTGAGAAGTCCGGCATTCCATTAAATCCCAAAAACCCGATATTTCTTGGGGGATACTGAAGAATCCAGTACAGGCCGCTGTCATGATCCAGAGTATTGATGTGACAGCTTTATTCGGTAAAAATTATTCGGGCACATGGGGAATGTTTCGAATTCGTCTCATGCGGCATTACACGTATCACAGGATTCGATTTATACGATAACGAGACCTATATTCTGCCTGTCCTCCTTATCTCGAATTGCCCCAAGGTTGAATTTGATCATCTCGATTAGATTTATGCAACTTGTCTCTTTTCCACCGAATAATATCCAGGTTTCGATGATTAGGCAGTACTGCTTCAGTCAGTTAGCTTACGCTCTCTTTCTCCTAGGATTGATTGATATGTAGTTTTTTATAATACAAGTGCAGAATGCACTGACATTTTTCCACGGGTTCAAAATTCGAAACGAGCGAAGAAATGGCCAGTTTTTGAATGAACGAGTGCCTACCTACTATACTATATTTCCTTTTGTTCATTGAATTTTTATCGAAATTAATGAAATATTTTCATAATATCGTTTACTGATTTTTGCTTTGAAAAATTGCCAAGGTTCTTTCACAAGAAATTATCTAGTTCACACAAAATAAATATTAGGTACAATACTGATGTCGAAAATTTCAAATAAATTCACAATACCCAAATTATGACTCAATAGTCCGGGTTGGGTCAGGATAATAGGGTCCTAGGTGGCAAATAAATTCTCAATTTGATCGGTTTATTTCAATCTTCAAAACGTTATGAAATCATTCAGTAGATACATAGGTGATACTGAATATGAATCAATTAGAAATTTACAATGAATACCATTTACAAAATTCCGATACGGGTAGGTACACACTATCAAATCCAAATTCAAAATTCACAATATTCACGATGGGAAAGATTCACAGCACAGCCAAAATATAACTCACTCGAAGAGTCTGAGATTAAGAATGGAACAATAGGAAGACGGAAAAATGATGAGCAAGCAGAAGATATATTGATATCATTGATATATTGGATGGAATTTTGATTTTCTAAATCTTCTGAGTGTTGGAACCTCGCTGTCAATGGTCTTCAACTCGTCCTCTGGTTCAATCCGATGAAATTTAATTTTAAAAAAATGCTAGACTACTTTAGATCTTCGTCCAGAAGAATTTCATAAGCAGTTGAACGCTATCCGAATCTAGTCGAACAATAAAATCGCCCCTACAGCATAATCCACCCAATTCTACTAATTTACAATAATTTGATATCGATGATAAATAACTCTTCTAACTTCTAGTAGCGATCTCGGAAAACGAATCGAATTAAAAATGAAAAACGTCTGTAACATATCTCGATTCACGAAAAAAACTCATTCTTGAGAAAAAAAAAACTGATACTACTCGTAAACAATTTGAACGATGAATACACGAAACGACCATGAGCGACATCGTAACAACGAACATCCACACTTCAGGAAAACATTTTAATTCAAATTGAAAACAACCGTGAAAAATGAAAATTAGAAGACAAGTGACGCTATGATATGAAAATCTGTAATACATGTATAGGTATCTGGAATTATAAATAGAGTCAATTACAATATAATTCTGAACGATATTCAAGAAATACAGCAAATAATAAAAATGTGATCATATCAAACCAACCAAATAATGAACTGTAACAAAATATTGATTGGCAAAACTGTTTTCTCTCTGATAAATTTGATAGATATTAAATAAATACTTGACAGAACGTCGATATGAAGCATTTGCCGTAAATTTTTAGTAATACTGTTTGTTGAGAATATTTCCTTTTCAATAGAAATTATACGATCAATCAAAACATCTCTCCTTTTTAAACATAGATGAATTCAAAATAGTAATCATCGAAATGTATACCATTTGCAATTCAGAGGCTCAGAGATCTTTTATCATGAGGTTGGTGTACAAAATCGGGATGTTCTGATTTTGGAAAATAAAGTTTAGGACTGTATCCAGATAATTGAGCTAGAGATGGTATTGTAAAAACATTTATTGACATCATTCACAATCATAAAATGAATAAGTCACCCGCATGAAGTTAATACAGTAAAAAATACAATATTAAAGTCATCTTTAAAACTCAGAGTGAAATATCCAACTAAAAACAGAGGTAATCTAGAGAAGTTCAAAATGAGAGGTCAGATGAAGTCAGACTTAGACTTTGAGAGAGTTCCATTAATTCAAAATTAAACACAGAGTTTACAGTGATGATGCAACTGAAATTTATTGCGAGAGCCTCTTTATCTCATCAGAAAAACAAAAGGTTCAATAGTGAATTGTTAGAGTAGTCTGAGTTGTAATAAAGTGAGATTAGGCCTTAGAGGAGTACATGTATTGAAAACTTAATAGTCTAAGTCTGGTCTTCATTGAGAGCATTACAATATGAGAATATCAAAGTTGAGAAATCAATAATTATGATCTATAACGTAGTTCTGTAACGAGAAGGCTAATTAATCAATTGAGACAAAATTTACAGTGACAAACTACTTTTAGCAAGCAGGGTTAGTGTTCATCAGAAAAATAAGAGTTACAATTGATAATTATGAGAAAGACAATATGAGAGTACATTGTATGAGTGTAAATCACCAACCCTTTGATTTGTTTGAAGCTGAAGGCTTGAGTTGCCACTTGCTAAATGTTTCCGATGAATGAACTTGAGAATTCCTTAAATATACTGAGGAGTTCATACCAATCTAAATCATGTGGGCATTACTTGAGGAGACTGCTCAAGGTGAAGCAGGGATTGAGACTGTCAATCAGGTTCGATATGTGAATTACTTGATCGTTCAAATATTTCAGAGAAGTTGAGTTGAGTTTATTGAGAGAGAAGACTGATTCCATGATTCACCCTTATGCTTGAGATCGTTCATTCATCTGAAACTCGAGAAAATAATTAGCAAATTTAATGAGAAGTGCATGATTGAGAAATGAGATGACTACACTGAGATAATGAGGTGCACATGAGAATATAATGAATCAAACTCATTACCACAAATAACGTTCACTTTTGGAAGCATTCAACTAGTATTTCCATTGTGAAAAGTCTAGAGAAATCTGAAAAATCATGAGAACAGCAAAATATATCAAAATATGTATCTTAGAGGAGTCAATTCCATTAGTTAAATGCAATAGAGATTTTCTGAGAGTAAAATGATAGAGGATTACCAGTATTTTTATAGATTTTATGATCTAAAACGTGGACACATTTTCAAACTTTGTAAAAGTAGGAAAATAACATTAAATATGCATTAATGAGAGATGACTTTGAGAAAGGTTCACTTACCTAAATGAATACTTCCAAAAATGAATGAGATGTACAATTAATTTGCGAGGTGACTTTTGAGAATTCTAAATTTCACAAGAGAGGTCTGATCTTCAGAGAATGTCGATGCAGAAAGGGCTTTGATTAATTGATACAATTAATTACGAGCATGAGTCGATCTGTCACTAGGTTAGTCCATAGAGGTAGGTCAGTTCTGATATCAATCAGCTGTTCATAGAGTTGCAGAGATCGAGTTGACGTTTCGGTGCGTTCGGACCATAGGCGTAGTTGAGGATGACGTCTGAGGGGCTCAATTTTTAACAGTTGGAGAAATTATATTAGATTTTGTCACTCAATTGAGAAATATACTGGTTTCAGCCTTATTTGGCATCATTAGTATCCCATACACTTCAGAGACAAAATCTTCATAAAAAACTTCGATATTTAAAGCAATAAGGTGTGATGTACTGAGTAAAAATTACAAAGCAGTGACATCTAATTGCATCTAAATGAAGTTCCGCATCTCCAATCACATGTTAAAAAAGAACTCTGTTCATCCTCCTTCACTCAATAAGATTTTAGCATGGCCCTGAATCAGGGCCCCCCTGCAAGTTTTCCCGAGTGATGGAAACGCCCAATTCTTTTCGCGGCCGTGAAGCCAATTGATTAAAAAAAAAAAAGAATAAAACGAAGAACAAAAAAATTATTTACCCTCACGGAGGCCACACCGAAAATATTTTCAAAACATAGATGAATTCAGAATAGTTATCATTTCGATTATTCCTATTTTGAATCCATCCATGTTTCAAAAATGTTTTCGGTGTGGCCTCCGTAAAGGCAAAGAATTTTTTTGTTTTCCGTTTTGTTCTCTTTCTTTATGACATCTCTGTTTCATTTAGATTTATCAGTACCATAATTCCATAAAAACACACTGTAACTTCATGAATAACCACTTTACAAGAACACAAACTGCAGGTTCATACACATTTGAATCCATGCATATATTTGTGCTACCCCATCTTACCCATTCAAATTCATAGTGATGTTTCAATCCGAAGGGTTTTTAGTGGAAAGAAGCTTCGTATCCCAGATAATGTCCCCGTCATCATAATTGGAGCTGTCTTAGTGTTTTCACAAATTGTGATTCGTTGTTGAGATATTGAGGGTGGACGCTTTTAAATGAGAGCCTTTATTTGCAATTATATGTTAAAAAGTCAGGGAAAATGTTCCATGAACAAGAAAAAAATTCTTCATTCTGCTTTTTCATTCTGAATTTTCAATCAAAAGTTTTGGCTACTATTCATCAGGAGAAATAGACATACTTTCGGGACACCTACATATAAAAGATGAAAAATGAAGAAATACTGGACCTCTTGTGAAGTAAACAGTTCATGATGAACGTTTGAATAAGCTTTTACCTTATTTTCAATAAGATCATTGATTCTTAAGGTGCACCCTTATCGAGAAACCGCTACTGATCCAGAGTCAAATAATCCCACGCAAGCCAACGAACACATTCCTAGCACCTTCTGTAAACAAGGATTTGTACGACGCACTCGAATATTTAAAGGGCTTCAACCCTAGAAAACCACTTCAGAACTTCACGGTATTAGTCCTGAGAACGTAGAGGCAGGATATCTGAAAGATTCACTAGTCGGATTCCCGTATGAGGAAATTTGTTTACAATTTTATCTGCCGACATTGCACCGTGGTTATTTTATTTCTCATTTCTCTGGTCGATACACACATAGTACATGAGCGGGAAACGAGAAAATTCATTTTTATTCGTAGGAACGATGTGGGTCAACACTTGTCGAAATTCTATTTCGCGCCAAAAGAGTTTTATTGCGTCATTCTACTTTTACGGTCGAATATAAAAAAACGCCTATACATGTTGAGTCTTTGACTTGTACATATTTTCCAACGGAAAGTTCCTGAGGTCGAAAGAAACACTCTTGTCGTTACTTTTTTCCGATTCGGCTCGGTTGGAAAGGTAGGTACAGGCTGTTGAAAATCTATGAAATAATGATTTCTGTATCTTCGGAATATATATTCATTACGACGATTACATACCATTGCTTTCCATAATTATATCAGAAATTCAAGATACCCAACTCTGAAAAGTATGCTGAAGGCGATTCAATGAATATTTAGCCATTTGAAAAATGAAAGCTTTGAATAAGCTAAAAGACCAGGCAAATTAGACTTGGTGGAGTTCTGGAAACTGTTTTAATCATTTATTCAGGCCTCTAATAAGAGTAGATTGAGTTCTGTCCCAATTTCCCAGTGAAGCGTATGTCATGACGTTCGAAAAACCTCGAAATTTTGGGACTATTTCATGTTTTTCTCGAATAGTCCCTAGTTAATAGTCCACTGCGACCTGATGGTCTATTGTTCCCTCTGACAAAGCTTTACAGCTCGCCTTCCAGTCCCAGAGATCTTATGAAATCCAATATCTCGGAAGGCTTCAGTGAGGCTAATTCCTCACTCCTACAGGTCTCTTGACCAAAGCATTGTTTCCTCTGGCTAACAATGCCAAAGCATTCTGTGACTAGGTGAATAGGAGTTTCTTCCTCCTCCCCACAGAATCTACACTTGTCTGTGTCCGATACGCCCATTCTTTCTGAGGCGACAGTGCCCTGTAAGAAAGCCAGTGAGGAGGTGTAGTTGGTTCTTACTGAGATTCAAATATTTTTTGGATCATGCAGTTTCAAAATTCCGAAGGAACTTTTTGTAGTGATTCAACCCTGGGAGATTCTGCCAGAGTGTTTCTCTTTCAGTTTTCTCCTTCTTGTATGTACATTCTTCTATACCACAGAAAGATTCTGAGCCAGTGAGTGGTTTCCGAGCACCCTCTCTATCAAGTGATGCCCGAATGACCAGGAACTCATTTCAAAGAGACCTTGTTTTTCTTGCCTACCTCATTGAGGAATATCCCCTAAACTACGCACTTAATCAAAAATATTGTTGTATTCAAAAGTGTTCCGCATTGAATTCTGCTTCTAGAAAATATTAAGATATTGTATTTTGAGAAAGTAGTTTTATAGAAATCATACGTCGAAATATGTCAAATTTTATACTTTTCTAAAAAAGACATTTTTTCATTATAAAACGTATATCCTCGGAACTACGAGCTTCAGAACAAACTGTTATTGAATGAGAGGTATAGACCATGAAATTTTGATAAAAACGTAACCTCCCCCCATCCCATCCACAATGTAAAATCTCACAGTAGATCATCTTACTGAGGATGCTGATCTTTCAATCGTAGCTAATGCTGTTTAAGTTGCTCAGCAGTCCCATGAGTAATTGGTTATTGTTGGGGTAACCTTCTTGTAATTTTGACTGCTCCAGCCCCTTTGTTTACAAGTTTTTTTTATACTAAAGCCTGGCAAAGGCAAACAAGACGATAAATCGTCTACTCTTCGTTGCACTACAAGTTCTTCTCTGTTTCGAAAAACAACTTTTTTTTCCGTCATGTTTTTAGTGGCTTGGTAAAGGACAACTGAAATTCCTGAGGACCTTGAAAATCAACTAAATCAATTATAATAACAAACGTGGAACTCATAAACCAATAACTAAACATTACTGAAAAAAATATATCAGGTACATATTTTTAATAACTGTAAATACGTCCTCAGCGAGTGTTGTCGAGGTGCTTTCAGTTGGGGACAGAAAGGAAAGATTCAATGAGTTTTTGGTTAAACATTTTTCAATCATCTTGTAACACAATACATTTAATTTTTGAAATAAATTTTATAAAAGGCCGCCATGCATTTCTTCCCTGCCTCTACGATCTTATCGGCAGATGCATTAAATTTGCTGAACAATTCTGCTGCTTTCAGCAGGTTTCTCTTGATTCCAAACATCATTAGAAATTTGATTTTTATTTTACCGAAATAGATGACGTAGTGTCGCAGCCATCAAAGCTTGAAGGAATAATATGTTTTTTTCGAAACAGATGAAAACTTGTAGTGCAAGGGAGAAAAGACAACATCGTCTTACTTGCCAGGCCTATTAAAAAAAAGTTGGTACACATAAAGGCTGGAACAATGAAAATTATAAGAAGCTCAGTATCCTCCCCAACATTATCCACAAACTCGTGAGACTGCTTAGCAAATTCAACAGCACCAGCTACGATGAAATTAGCAGCATCCTCAGCAGAATGAGCTACTGCGCGATTTATCATTGTGGTTTGAAGGGGTAGGGTTACGTTTTCATAACAATACGATGGTGGTCAACTCTTTTTCCATGACATTTCATTCTTAAGTTCGTAGTTTATAGGTATTTTACATATTATAATGATAAAGTATTTTTTTCGAAAATTGTAAAAATTTGCCATATTTCGACGTATGATTTCTATGAAACTACTTCTTCAAAATATAAGGTCGTAATATTTTTTACAAGCTTATCACTTTTGAATATCTCAAAGTTTTTGATAAAGTGCTCAGTTTAGGAGCTATTCGAGAAAAACCTAATATAGTCCGAAAATGTCGAGGTTTTTCGAACGTCACGATATACGCTCCACTGGGAAATTGGGGCAAAGCTCAAACTACTCTTATTAGAGGCCTAAAAGAATGAAAACAATTTTCCAACTGTACATTGAATTTACAGGAAACCGTTATACATATTATGGTATAATATTTGTTTCGGTGAAAAAAAAATTAAAATGATGAATTTCAACAGAGTGAGGAGTAATTAACTTTTATTTCAATCTACCGAACATTCAATTATGTAGATTTTATGGGATCTGTTTTTTTTTCATTAAGTGTATCTTGATGTTGCTTGAAACTTGGAGAAACTCTACTCGCTTGTTTCTTCAGTTTTATAGCTGTCGAAATGTGTGTCACAAATCAAGATACTTCTTTAAATAAAAAAGATTCCCAATTTAGTAGGGAAACGGTTTTGCCCTAAATCAGTCTTATTGAACTCAATGTTCTAATTTGACTTGGCGATTTCAATAATAATAATAATAATACACAAATTTTATTTCAAAGAATATCACAAATACAATATTAAATCACATAAGTAACATTAACTGAAACAATCGTCAAAAAGGCAAAAAAGGAGAGCCCTACAGAAGGAACTCATCATATGAGTATGGTTCAATTGTCAAGAGGAGATTAAATACCTCTTTTTTAAATGAATTGAGAGAACTGATTAATTTTATATTTCGTGGTAATTTGTTGAAAAGTTTAATGCAGTTGTAAAATGTACTTTTTTCTGTGGATGTAAGTCTATGCTGAGGATAGTTATAACACATATTTCTAGTAGAATAATTTGATTGTGGCTCAAAATGTTCAAACAGGGATTTATTTTTGAAGAAATACAACAGACATTCTTGTATGTATATTGCATGGAAAGTGAGAATTTTATTGGCGGTAAATTTTCCTCTACAGGACTCCCGTGTACTCAATCTTAGTAAAATTCTCAATGCCCGCTTCTGTACCCTGAACACTGCATTGGAATTCCTTCCTCTTCCATAAAAAATTATACCATATCGCATCACAGACTCAATGGTAGAGTGATAAACAGCCTTCAAAGCACCAACATTCAGGTAACTTGAGAGGATTCTAAGGCAGAAGCATGCTTGGTTGAGTTTACTGAGTATATGACTTATATGTTGATCCCACGTTAACGCGTTGTCTAGGTGAAGACCCAGAAACTTCACATTATCGGATAATTCAATTGGAAAATCGTCATTCAGTAACATGGTTCTCTGGACTTGAGATCTATTTGTCATGAAATACATTAGTCGGGTTTTGTCCTCATTGAGTTTGAGTTTATTCGTATGAAACCAGTTGGTTGAAAGCTGTAATAATGAATTGAGATTGTTTACCACGTCAGTCATTAGTTTTCCTCTAACCAAAAAATTAGTATCATCCACGTACAAAATGGGATTGAAAACAGCTGGGTTTATATTCAAGACTATATCATTTATGTAGAGTATGAATAATAGTGGTCCAGCAACACTTCCCTGTGGTACCCCTACATTGAATGTCCGTAAATCAGATCGGTACTCTGTGAGATCTCTAGTTACTACAACGCGTTGCCTTCTGTTGTGGAGAAATGATTGCAGCCATTTCAAGGCCGGTCCTCTGATGCCATATCTCTCAGCTTTTATGAAGAGTATGTTATGGTCAAGACAATCATACGCCTTTGACAAATCGAGAAATACGCCTAGACAAATTTCATGATTTTCCAGAGCATCTACTACCCTCGACAGAAAGTCGAATATGGCAGTCTGGGTGGATTTACTTTTCAGTGATCCATGTTGGTATCTGTTGAAGGTATTATTATATTTAAGCCATGTTATTAATCTGTTGCACATAATCCTCTCAAAGATTTTTGAAAAAGACGATATAAGACTTATCGGTCGATAATTGTCAACATTATTCGTATCACCCTTCTTATGTATAAGTGAAACCAAAGCAACCTTCAATGCATCCGGAAAAATGCCATAACACATTGAATTATTAATGATGAGTGTAAGTGGTTCGAGGATTGATGAGGCACAATATTTCACAATAGAATTCGGAAAATTGTCTTCACCACTGCTTTGGCTATTTTTTAATTTGGCTACAGAATCAAGTACCTCACTAGTTGTTACAGGAGAGATGAACATTGATTTATCACATGGTATGATGTCGCAATTGTAAGGTAGAGCATTGATTTCAGAATGTTGGGAAATTGGAATGTTCACAAGGTATTCATTTATCTCGTTTGCTAACATGACTGGATCACCTAAGATAGGGAAGTCTTTATTTCTGTAATTACGACCTTTGATTTCATTCACTATTCTCCAAGTTGTCTTAGTTTTGTTGTCTGAATTAGCTATTTGTTGGTAGAACACATTAGCTTTCTGTTCTTGAAGTAGTCTATTGTATTCTACTTTTGTTTGTTTATACATATTCTTGAATTCGTTATTTGAATGACATAACATATATAAAATTTCAAGTCGCCTTCTACATTCAGTAACCTGGGGAGAATTATGTATTTGGTACTTACATTTAGATTTGACAGGAAAAACTCTAAGCGGAAAACAATTTTCAAAATGAAATGTAAACAAATTTTGAAAAACGTTCCATTGTCTATTAATATCTTCTGAGGGAACATTTCTGACACAACTCCAATCAGAATCCTCCAAACATCTCAAAAATCGATTTTTATTCTCAATGCTAAATATTCTTCGTTTAATATTCAGTGGTCTATTTGGTTCAGAAAATATAGTGAGCTTTTGACCTAGATGATCAGAAATCATCGTATGTAGAATGTTGTTCTGGCATTGCAGGTGAGAACTAACCAAAAAATTATCTAGACAATGAGAACTGTTTGCAGTGATATGCGTAGGCTCTTCCGAAGTATGCAATATATCGTAAGAATTTATCAAAGAGCAGAATTCAATTTTTTCCGTATTGTTTGAATCAAAATGAATGTTGAAATCACCTGCTAAAATCAAGCAAACACCCTCACTGACAGTCATTGACAGATTTCGAACTCTTTGCAGCGTTTATTGCAATTAGTGTTTGGAATTAAGAATACATTTAGATTTTTGCATGATTTTTGTTGTGTTGGATTTTTGTTTCGTAGCTAATTTCAATTTTCATTGTTAAAAAAAAATAAAAGAAATTGCCTTTCGATATTCTGTGTTCACTGCCCATAATTTTCTTTCACACTTGTTGTCCTTCGTGCATTTTCTGTTCATAATTTTTTTTGTAATTTTTTATAAGGCATCACATAACACAAACTTCACTTTTATTCTTTTTCGGTTCTTTATTTAAATTTAATTACACATATTGTTTATTCGCAAAACTATAACACAATGTATAGAGAGCCTACCTAATGATTATTCTGCTTATCTCAAAGTAACAGCTTAAATTTATGATACCAGATGGTTTTTTTATGACACAGTCCATGCAACGTAACTGAAAAATTTAAAACTAGCTACCTACTTTTTGAGGTCGCATCTCTTCAAGAACACTATTGATGGTAAAAATTTTGGGGAAATACCATTTATTGCCTGCGATACATTATTGTCAAGTACTGATTGCAAAGTTGTTTTTTCTATGTGACATGTTCTTTCGAGCATTTAGGCCGTCGTCGTAGATTAGTTCTCGACGTTTCGCCAGTTCGAGTGTCTGGCATCTTCAGGAGTTATATTTCAGGAGATTTTCTCACTGGACTGAACTGCCTGAACTGCCTCTCACTGGACTGAATTCAGGCGGTTCAGTCAAGTGAGAAAATCTCCTGAAATATAACTCCTGAAGATGCCAGACACTCGAACTGGCGAAACGTCGAGAACTAATCTACGACGACGGCCTAAATGCTCGAAAGAACATGTCACATTGAACGATGGCCGCGAAAGCCTCAACCAATTCATTGTTTTTTCTAATTCAGATTTCTTTGTATTTCATAACAACTGCTTTGAACTTTTTCTAACTGCTGAGGAATTTTTTCCAACTACTTTGAAATTTTTCCAACTCCCTTGAAAATCTTCCACTGCTTTGAAAATTTGCCAACTTCGTTCAACATTGGGGGGATCATACCTTGATCAATAATATAATTTGCTAATGTGCGCCTTATTAGCCCTTTATCATTTCAATTCTAGTATGAAAGAGACCGCTAATCAGGGATGTTGCGGATGCCGATTTTTTCACATCCGCGGATGCGGATTTTCGAAAACTCACATCCGCGGATGCGGATGCAATGCGGATGCGGATGTTAAAGATCTTATTCAAAAATAGTATATGAGTAAAGAATTGAAACAACGATAAAGCAGTTATTAACATTTTCAAAGTAAATTAGTATTAAGTATATCAAGTGTAAGTATTTACCTACATGTTTTTTTAACTTCACTTACTTATTTTTATATTAGTAAGAGAAGTTGAAAATTGGAGCATTATACTTTATAAAAAGTTATTTTGCCGCCTTTTCTGCTTCAAGGCGGTTACGCAGAGGTTCGTAAATTGAACCTGCGCTACTGAATAATTGCTCGCTTGGAACACTGCCTGGTGGAGTGGACAAAATTCTTCGTGCTATCGGTGATAATATCGTAAACAATGAAACGTACTACCGGAGAAATATAATGGCATTTACCTTGATTTTTCCCAATAAACAATAATTCGAGTACACGTACACTCCTCACTATGATCAACTGTATCATAATAGTCACAATATTATTCAAAATCTACAAAAAAATTTACTATTCGACAAGTAATCCACAAGGCCAAAAAACACGTTATGGTTCATATACAATAAATAAGTATTGCACCATAACAAACGCATCGGAACTTTTTCACCAATTTCTTCGTTCCCATTGGTCAAATTCTCGTGCGAAGAGCACACGCCCATTTTTTTCTTATCGCAACTCCCACGTTTTCCAATATGCCATATTCCGAAAGTAAAAATGAATTGTTTTTAATAATACTCATCAACAGATGCCCAAAAATTGTCAAACTAGGCGAATTTTATAGCCCCTATAAACGTTTTATGAGCTTACAACAACCCGGGTTGTTTAGGTAAACAAACGTGGACAATTCTCACTGATCGGGACGAACATCTGGCTCTTTTTCTTGGGGAGATCTCTGTCAAATCAAAAAAAAAACAAAAAATACGCAATTCAGATGAAAATGTTTCCCCCGATTCGCGAATCATAATTCATGTTCAAAGACGCTTGGTCCCTGAACTTTCCTTCAAAATTTCAAATGCTTCTGAAACAACGGGTATCGCAAAAATATAACATTTCAATATCACGGGCGATAAGAAATCTTGGGACTGGAACCACAGGCGGTGGTTAGAAAGGAGACGGATTGGAATTTCGGTCTTACCGGAAAAAAAAAACAGATGGTATAATAAAATATGTATTTGCAAAGTGTTTCGAAAAGAGAATTACCAGTGTGAATATAAACAGAAAAGAGGGGTGCGTCGGAAATTCCACCCTCTTGGATGAAGATTTCGGTTTCAGAAATAGCTACAGAAAGAAGTAACAGTGAAAAACTAGCATCTTTCTGACACTTTCAAAATTGAAAAAGTATATATTTAGCATTTTCTAAACGAAACACTAACATATTTTGTTGGTCGTGAGATGGCAACACTGCACAACTCACAAATTATATTACATCCGCATCCGCATGAAAATCCGCATTGGTTTTTGCGGATTCGGATGCGGGAGTAGAAATCTATGCGGAAGCTCCGCATTTGCGGATGCGGATGCGAATATCCGCAACATCCCTGCCGCTAATAATATTCTTAAGTATCCTTATTCGTGAAAAATTCCGTTAATTTTTCAGACTGGAATGGCCAATTTGAAATACGTTTTTTTTTTTTTCGCCAGATAACGAACATAACGAAGCGAGGGGTATCTGTGCAACACGTTTCTTTTTCATCATACAATCAGTAGTTAGCTACGCCTTCGCTTCGCTTCTCTTTGTGTTCGACCATTTTATGGAAATGATTTTTTCCCAGTTTGTTCATGCTTCATCATTGGTAATATTGGAGCGTACTGATTCATTTCCGTTGATGTTTCAGGACAACCAGTGCATGCGAATCAAGATCCTGGGGGACTGTTATTACTGCGTGTCCGGTTTGCCGGTGTCACGGCCGAATCACGCCTACAACTGCGTCAATATGGGCCTGCAAATGATCGAGGCTATTCGGTGAGTTGATAAAAAGGACAAAACTAGGCTTAAAATGCAAATTTCGCTGTTAGTTGACGGTTTTATTGTACCCTTCAACAATAGGACTGATACGAATGAATGGTGAATTTGATGGAACCTATCAGTCGTGAATATTTAGCGTGGCTCTGAAATAATTTTATTATGAGGTACATTTCAAATAAAAATGATTGTAAATAAATGAGATTACGTAAAACAAATCAATATCTCTTCATCATCAATAGTATGTACTCGTGAATGTATAAATTTCCAATCGGGATTTCACTTATGAATGGATTTAGTTCGAGGGAGATTCGATCGAACTGAAAAACCAAAAACATGCATCGAAAAATGTTATCATCAAAAGCAAGATAACAATTTTTACACTGCGTGTTCTTGAGGTGTGTATTTGGGTATTCTTAATTTTTCATCATGATAGATAATTCAAGATACAAAACGATCAAGAGTCAATGTATATCTATACAGGGTGTCCTGACGCAAATTTTATTTCCTCAGAACTCGGAAACGAAGAGTTTTTGAAGATTCAGACAAAATTGTGGAGCAAATTTTCAATGATAAAGTCAAGCGCCCTTGTTGAAAATGGTGTGGATGTAAGTGAATTTTTTAAGGTAATAACATATTTAAAACGGAAAAATGGAGAATATCTTCCCAAAAAATCGAAAATTCCCACTCGTGAACAAGTTGAAAAGTTTATAAAGGAGGCACCAAACGAAAAATACTAGATGATTGAGGTTGCAACTATTATCGGATTATTCGGAGCCTGTCGGCGTAAAGAATTGTGTAATTTATCAGTGGAATACATCGAAATAACAAATACAACTTCCTAATACAAGAACGAAAGTCAGTCGTTCTTTCAGTATTTTTGGGAAGTATGTAGACTATTTCCACAAGTACTTTGTACTCCGCCCTGCTGTCATCAAACATCGTCGTTTTTTCCTGAAATGCATGAATATTAAAGGCACTGCCAATCCAGTTGGTATTAATACATTTGAGAAAATTCCATCCATTGTTGCCGAATTTCTCAAACTGTCAGAACCAAAGCAATATACAGAACACTGTTTTCGGAGATCGTCCGCTTCATTGCTAGCAGAATCAGGAGCAAATATTACGGATATAAAAAAACAAGGTGAATGGAAGAATACGACGGTAGCCGAGGGCTATGTTGATCATACCATAGAATATAGAAATGTCATTGCTGAAAAAATGCTTCCAACCTCGACAGATTTTGGATCATCATCATCCAATATTGTCTTCCGGTTTCTACAAGTACTGATGGTGCTGATTTTCTAATACTGTGTTGCGAAACTCCTTAATATTGATAATAAAAATTTGCAATTGCTGAATTTTTCTCATCGGATTTCATCATAAGAAAATGGTATGCTAAAAATATTTTTAACACTAATGATAAGAAGGTGAGGTTGATACCTCAAAAATAACGTGTTTTCTCTTGTTCACGAAGAAGCGTTGTTAACAAACCCAAAACGGTTTTGTCATCCGCAAATCATGTCAGTGTAGTATCGACTATATTGTTCCTTTGAAAATTGCCCTCATCAATGAAAGACGGTCATTATTCAGTTTCATGTAAACGAGCCTGCGAGAGATCTCACTATGTCTAATCCTCTCTCCCCCAATTTTAGCATGAAATTTGCGGACCCACTAATTCGGCCAAATTTCGTCTCTTCGTTGTTAGGAACTCGGAAGTTAACGTTGCACAGCTCCGCTTTCTACAACGGGGCTCTCATACAGATCGTCTTGGTCTAGAACTTGCTGCTAAACAATATCTGCGTTCAACAAACTTTCTCAATCAAATTATAATTGGGTATATCCTCCACTTCTAGTCTGTGTTAAGATTCCGAAATTACGGTTATTCAGATTTGACTGAGAGCTCCAGAATCATACTAATCCGTTTAGTTTTTCTCTTCCTATAGATGAAAATAAGGTATGATCTCAAACGATAATGGTTCCGGTAACTCAAACTGTCAAAGAACGTTTAAACCAAAAAACTAAAGTTTAAAGTCTAGATAATGTATTTATTAGTGGTAGTATCAATTGAGGTTAGTTTATGATGAACAATTGAAACAATCGAAATTTTTTATCCATCTCAGAGGTGGTTTTAAATAGTGGAGAAGGGTTAAGCAATTTTTAAATTGTCAGAACTTACTTACAGGTTCAGTTTTACAGTTTGTCACCAATTATTTTGTACATATCACATTTTTCTGCTTGGTATTTATCGTGTTGTGCGATGGTATCAACAAGAATCCCGATAATAGTAGGTAATTCAGATTCCGAAAATGAAATTTACCATATCGATACTTGCTGTTTTTTACAGGTTTGCTTGTTAAACTTTTCTTTACATATTTTTTCCGCGATTGAATAAGAAAGTTTCGTCCACACTTCTTCATTCATTTGGTTTCTCACCTGTTAGTTTTTTATTTTTTCTAATATTCCACTATGTTTCTTCACTGAATCTATTAACAATTGAACTT
The DNA here is from genome assembly GCA_038502775.1 of Hippodamia convergens. Classification (NCBI taxonomy): domain Eukaryota; kingdom Metazoa; phylum Arthropoda; class Insecta; order Coleoptera; family Coccinellidae; genus Hippodamia; species Hippodamia convergens. The sequence goes on along the minus strand of CM076608.1, from coordinate 11,158,936 downwards.
CCACAGTTGTGAAATTGGGTAATACTTTTCATTTTCTACCATAATACACTGCACAAAAAAATTAACACACATTATGGAAATCTCAAATTTATTCTACAACTGATGGTGTTCTCAATGAAAATTATTTTTATCAGAATTATGCATGCATATGTTATCCACTTTCAATGTTCTTTTTCAATACAGATATTTTTTCTCAGAAGGAATAAAAAAGATGATATTATCAGATTTTGAATGTATCGGCTCTATTCTAAAATCAGTTGTTCTAGATCAATTCTAGTGATCAATAGTTTTTATTTCGTTTGATTTTCTACACTCGATCGCTATGCAACGCGAAACACGCAATTTGACCCAAGAGGAATGTGCCCAAGCGGTAGTTTTGCGAGAAGAAGGGTGGACATACATAAGAATTGCAGAAAGGTTTGGAGTTTCCCATACAAGTGTGTCCAGAATGTTGCAGCGATTTAGGGAGACAGGTATGAATGTCCGAAGACCAGGACAGGGTAGACCACGGGTAACAACTGCCATTCAAGAACGTTGCTTGAGACTTTCTTCGTTGAAACAACGGTTTGCAACCGCTCGCCTCCTTCAAAATCAGCTTGAGCAAACGCATGGGGTGCAAATTAGCACTCAGACAATAAGAAATCGCCTCAGAGAATATGATTTAGGGCCACGTGTCGCGGCAAGAGGCCCAGCTCTTACCCCAGCCCATCGAAGGGCGGCGTTCGGATTTTGCGAGAGAAAATATCCATTCAGAAGAGGCCGATTGGGAAAGAGTTGTCTTCATCGATGAGTCTAGATTCTGCTTCTACCATTGTGATCGACGTTCCCTTGTATACAGACGTCCACATGAAAGATATGCTCAGTGCAATTTCCTGAATACTACTGGATTCGGGGGATGATCGATTATGGTATGGGGTGGAATATCTTTGACTGCTCGCACAGACTTAGTGGTCGTTGATAATTAACCTATGAATGCTGATGAGTATATAAGGAACATTCTTGAAGAGCATGTAGTGCAATTTGCCCCATACATTGGTGAAAATTTCATTTTTATGGACGATAATGCCAGACCCCATCGTGCGCGCATCGTTCAGTAGTACCTTGAAGAGGTTGAAGTCTCTCAAATGCAATGGCCAGCAAGAAGTCCGGATCTCAATCCGATTGAGCAGGTTTGGGACAACCTCAATAGAAAGCTGAGAAGTTCAGAAAATCATCCAGCTACTCTTAATGACTTAGGAATCCAACTCGGAGAAATCTGGGAAGGATTAGATCAGAACATTTTAAGATCACTCATTTTGAGTATGAACCGCCGTTGCCGAGCTGTAATTAACGCAAGGGGTGGAAATACCAAGTATTAAATCAGAAATTGTTCATTTCTCTTCTTTCACATAAATTTCGGTGAAATACTGAATTTTTCATTCATTGAATGTGTCTTGTTTCGTTCGAAACCTTCCCGAGAGAACATAAAAACAAGTTATAAAGTCAATGTAGAGTTAACTCTTATTGAAATTGAGATTTTCAGAATGTGCGTTAATTTTTTGCACAGTGTATATGGCGCTCATATTTGGTGGAGGTACTCAACATGGTATAATGAATCTCCTTATATATTAATCTGCCGAACCTGAGTTAATCCCAAAATCCCTGCTAGGGCACCCCTACAATGTACTCTACTTATACTTTAGGTATAGGAAGGTCGATTAATCATCAACTAATGAAACATAAAATACACAGGACGATAGCGTTTGGATATCGATCAACAGAGGTCGCGATATTGAAACTACCGTAATTCAAAACCCCAAAAGATAATCATAACTTACTGTCATGACTTCTGTTCAACATGAAAGATATTTCAACTACATCTAGAGGATGTTCATAAGGAAATAAAGGTTAATGGTATTCCCATCAACAACTTGAGGTGCTCTGACGATACGGCGATCTCAACACATAACAGAAATTCTACAAGCCATCGTAAATGCCTTAAGCTTTAAAGAAAAAGAGTATGTATTGCCTTTTCCCATTAACGCCCAATGATCTATGAATAGACAATGAGACAACGACGCAGATATGAAAATATGGCTACGCAATATCCGAAACTGGTAGGTATAACATCGCTGTCACGATATTCAGATTAGCCGGTTTTACAATCGAAGGTTAACCTTTATGGTTAGGTTACCAAGACTCGATGGTTAACTGGTACCTGGCGTTTAACAATAATTCTACCGATTGAGGTTTCGTAACTATGGGTTCTATCTAAATTTTTTCAAGTTGGTAGAAAATAACGGTTCTTTTGATCTAAATAGTAGGTCGGACGCATTAACGAATTTATAAGACGTCAAAGGAATATTAAAATTTTAAAATCAATGATCGAAAAGTACAAGTTTAATATAATTAATTTTTATATTTGATTCAAATAAATATTTCCTCACTTTGTTTATTTAACATGTACAATTATTTCTCTGATTTACAATCTATTAAAATACATGTTAATGAAGGTATCTGGAGTAGAGGTACTTGCATTATGCCTTTTATCAGAAAATTCTAAAAGATTAATATTACTAGTGAATCCTACAATATGTATTATGAAGAATGACTGCAGCTACTAACATAGCCTGAGCTGTATCTAATTTTACATGCATTCCCATGACAAGGGCTGGAAAGCGACGTTTCTACACACACTTTCTCTCAACGAGATTTTTTGTACAAATGTGTGATTTGTTGAATGAGACTTCAGAAGGTTTTCTTGTATTAGCTGAGGGTGTGATTATATAAGGCTCAATTCCATATCCACTTTCTCCTGCTAAAACATCTTTCAAATGATCCGCACAGAGTAGAATTCTGAAAAATATTATGTGCTGAACCTGGCAATTGAATTTTTATGTGTGCAGTCAATAGCACCTATTTACCTCGGAAACTGGCATTTTAATAACCATCTGCTTGGACGAGCTGTCCAATGTTCTATTTGGTTTAGAATATTCAGCATACGCTGAATAAATAATACTAAAACGCAGCTTTTCGATAATATAAATCTTAAAAAAAAATCGTAATCGTCGTTAATTTCGAAAAAAATTTGATATAAGACGCATCACTTCAGGTCTACGATATTCCTCTCCACCACTGCTAAAAGCGTTGAAATAAAATCCATATCAACAAATCAATTTCATCAAAACAATAATTTTCGAATCAGACAAACATATTATTTTATATACATATGCACTATTCTATGGTTCTTGATTTAACTTCAGGTTTACCCACACTTTCGGTGTTGGTTAAGTTAACTGATAGTTAACCACGTTTCGTGGGATTGTGAAACGCCTAACCTACAAAATTTCCTTAACCAAGAGTTAAGCTACGATTGTAAAACCGGGCCTATATTGTCCAGTGGAAACGCCCACGCTCTTAGAAGTGCACAGCAGCAGAAGAAGAACAATGCATTTCAAACGACAGCCTACAGAAATAATAAAAGACATTCCATTCACAAAACCTGAAAAGTGAAGGAGGAAAATGGTCAATGTACTCTGACGAATAATTTTTAAACATGAACATACTGAATCCAAATCCAATTATTACCGCATGAAAGGCAAAATCTTTACAGAACAGCGAAAAATGAACAAACACAAACAGATTATACACTTCGGTTGTAAATTTCCCTTTCTTGTTAAAACGAACACAAATTGAAGGTAAATATGCCCAATAATCAATAGTTTTGGTCCAATTTTACAGAGAAATAATTTCTATTTTATGATCTTTTCACGAAGTAGTTCAGAATTGACACTTCTAATACGACACTTACAGAAAAACTTCCAGAATTTCATTATTTACGAATCTTTAAATCAGCCACATAGATACAGATCAATCGTTCGCTACAGATTCGTAGCTTACAGAGAAAAAGCAGAATACCGCCATTAGAATGAATAATCATAAAAAATACCGGAATAGGGAAATGGAATTAATCATAGTGCGACTATTTAAAAACAGACAAATTCATAATGCATTTTGCCAGACTATCAGATATTTAAGGTTTTAATAATATTAATGAATACATAATATGCCAAGGCATTGCAGGTGTTATTCAATTTTCTCACGTCACTCCCCAATGAGTGTTCTGCCCAGATTGTCGGAGTATGTTATAATTGTCATGAATCATTGGGGGTCGGTTTCACAAAACTTTGATTGTACTGTTAAATTAATTGGAGCCCCCGCGATTCGTTGAAATTTCAAAACGGGTGATTCGATTGGTTCGAATTTAGGTAAGGTTTTTTAATCATACAATTAAAGATTTGTGAAACCCGCTCTAGGTGTATTCACAACTTAACTTTATTCTGGGACAAAGAATCACTCCTAACATACTTGCAGTTTGGCAAGTTATGTCATATTCTTGTGATCATCGATGTTGTCATATTTTCAGTTTGCAGTTCCGTATAGATATAAATATTCAATTAAACTACCCGAATAGATGGAAACCGCTTGATATTGAAAAAAAACATCTACTAATAGAAATAAAAAATAATCGAAAGTCAACTGAGATGTCTTATATCCGTAACTGTTTTCCTGAGAAGAAAGTGACCCTAATTTTCAAATATCCAGAGCTTGTACTGGAGTCGTAAATACAGTTTATGTGGTCTCTCACACTACCCTAAACATGGGTTAGTATTTATAAAAACTCTATACGATCGCGAATATCGGGAAAAGAAAAACATATTTTCAACTTAATAATGAATCTCCTAATGGAAATTGCGAAACGCTTGAAATTCCATTCTTCCATTATAATGGAATGTTAGCGAGAATCAGGGCAGGATTTTCTGCCTCAATTTTTATCTGACCTGAATTTTAGATTTCGTGGGAACAAATTGAACATATCATTTCCATTCTTCTTTGAAATAATTGAATCCTTAACGCTTCGAAAAATCCTCGAAGTAAAAAGGAAATTTTAATTTCAGATTCGTTAGGGAGGCTACTGGATTCAACGTCGATATGCGTATCGGCATCCATACCGGAAACGTACTATGCGGAGTTCTTGGACTCCGGAAATGGCAGTTCGATGTTTGGAGCGACGACGTCACTCTTGCCAACCATATGGAATCCGGAGGGATAGCTGGGTAAGAGGTTTTGTCAATCAGGAGACTTGTAAGAAAGGTTGCTGTGGGTTGTTCCAAACGCGAGATTTCTTTTAGAACCGTTCCTGTCCGGAAGGAATATCTGCAACTCAGAGTTGGGGAGTATCAACTTCTAGATAATATATAATTATCGGCATACAGACCGGAATTGAATTCTGAATAAAGGACTCCCCTGAGCAGGACTCGAATCTGCGACCTTCGGATTACCGGTCCGTTGTGCTAATCTATAAACTACCGGGAAAGCCGATGGTTCCATTGTTTTTCGGGAGTCCACTCTCCCAGAATCCGATGTTAGTCGTTAGTTTTTCATTCCTACGGCTTTTGTAAGGAATTTTTATAGGTTAATGTTGAAAGGGAAAAGATTCGCTTTCGGTCATTATCGTGATCCTATTTTACTTTTTATCTGTTAGCATCATCGACATATATTTACTTTCAGCACGATTCGGGTATTTGTATTTTCTGAACCCCGAACAATGATGATAAACCAAAAGTGATTTCTATTCGAAGTGTGAAATGTTCTGGATGATTATACATAGTTTCGACGTTTGAAAAGTGATGTAAATGACTTCAATTCTCACGAAATTTTTTGGACCTTGTAGATTCTCAAAAAGTTCTGGCCGTTTTTTCTGCTTTTTGCGATATTCGAGTTGCTTGGAACAAGTTGTCATAAGCAGAATCGACCGTCTTATCCCTTCGATGCCTATACGTGTACAAGAAGGTATCCAGCTACATGGTTTTCAACACATATTAATTTTTTTGTTTATTAAATGATGATAAAGTCTTTTGAAAATGAATTCGTTTTATTCTTGATGAGGGACTTAAAAACTAAGTAACAGTTCGAGGGTCACTAGTGTAGCGGGTGTTCTACGAATACCGCTCTCTAGAATATTTTTAGGAAAAAATCTTAATTCCAGTTTGCCAGTTTTTACTTGAGCTTTGAGTAGAGAGCTGACCCATTGTAAATTTTTGGAGATTCTTTGTTTCTGTCACAAAAGTCAGAATTAAAAATCATCATACACACAGAAGTGTTGTCACTTTCAAAAATATGAAAACTGAATTTTTTCAATAAGAACCCCATTTTTTATAGCAATCATGAACTTATATTTTCTGATATAGTTTGAAAAAACAATTAAAGCGATGCCATTTCGAATTTCATTTTTCTCAGGAAGAAAATTATTGACGATTTAAATTATTCACTTCTACAAGTATCATTCAATCAAATTCGAAATGTGGTCGAAATTTTTTTTTTCGAATTTCTCATATTGATAATATGGCATTTTCTCTATTCAAGTATCGTAATGAGTTCATTACAGTACTGAAAGTAGTGTTGTAATGAAACTCAATACAGCATTGTTTTCAGTTATATTTTTCGTTTTGTGGTTGTCAGTACTGACCTCAGATCCTCTCAATTTTCAAACCAAATCAATTCCAATTCCGTAATCTGTCAAATTTCGTAAGTCACACTAACTGCCAAGATACAATACAAAAGTCACTAACCTGAATTTTTAATTGAATTTCGAGAGAATTTCACAAAACTTGACTGAAATAGAAGAAATATCGCCTAATACTCGTGGCAAAAAGGCGATTCCAACACTCATGTTTCGAATTTCGCATTCCTGTTGGAATAGGAGCTCATTCTGCAACTTGTTTCAGAATATACTATTTCAAAATTATGACATGTTGATGCTTTTGTGACTATAAAAAAGGGAATCTGATTTGAAAAAAGTTTTTCATATTTTCGAAATTGCCAACTTACAACAAATTATTAATTTTCGGGAAAACCTAAAAATAGCATTTTTCCAATAAAAAACCTTGAAAATATCCATATTGTTACTTGTTTTTTCGAGAATTTCGCCCATCGTCGTGGATTCATTCTCGACGTTTCACCAGTACGAGTTTTTGTCATCTTCAGGAGTTATTCTTTCAGGAGTTGTTCTAGCTGAAAAGGCATGTCGGATTGGCCCAAATGCTCGAGAAAAAAAGTGACATCGACCAACCAATTCAATATCCATTATCCATGTTGGAGCAAAGCTCCATTCCCATTTTTTTTTCGTAGTTTCAAGTTGAAAAAAAATTTATGACAAAAATTCTAAATTTATTTAAGAAAAAGAACAAATGTAAAAATTCTTTGCCTATCCTATACTTAAGACACACCGAAAACATTCTCAATTGATAGGCTCAGAGATTTTTTATTATGATTCAGGCTGGTAAAATAGAATCAGATTATTCACTGAGAGGGAAGATACACTGATAAATGTGAATTGAAATTCGTACCTATTCATTTCGATGATTAAATACCATTTTGAATTTAATTATGTTTTAAAAATTCGGAAATTTCACACTGAAACCACTCAGAATTTTGCAAGGAATCTATTTTTATCAAAAACAACAACTGAAACCCAAAGTCCCACGAATCTCAAAAAATGTCCAGGTAGTCAAAGTTTAAATTCGAAATTGCATACGTGAATTTCCACATTTCTCGAAAATATTCTTACTGAAGGTATTCGAAGGACACCCGGTATTTGTGTTGCGTGCTTGCGTAATAAATGCCTGGATTTATGGATCACACAAAAAAATTTATTTGTGTGGTATGAAATTCATTCTAAACTTTCAGAATTCAGGTTGTTTTGAAATATAAATATCTTGTAGTAGATTTTTTAAGACAGAATTAGCGTACTGATGATTATTTCAAGGCACTCAAAAGGAATACTATATCGCTTCTGAGAACAAATGTATGAAACCAAAACACGATTTTCAGATTCAGCGTCAGAAATAGTAAACTTCAGAATATCCTAATATTTTACACATATTTACTTGCACTTATCTCATAAATGACCAATCCGTCCCAAACTAAGATATACTAGTACTAATTGTTTTTTTCAGGAGAGTACATATCACTAAATCTACCATGCTACAACTGGGAGACAAGTTTGAATTCGAGCCAGGAAATGGTGGAAAAAGGGAAGCATATCTGGCAGATCATAAGATAGAAACATTTCTCATCATTCCTCCTAAAGTAAGTTCTCCAAGACATGAAATAACCAAATTTCTTCAAATTCTGCGTCAAACTTGTTCATACCTGCCATACCTTGTAGCACAGAATCATGCGGGAAGATCTCAGTTTCACAAAGATTCGGTGGTTATCTCTTCTAACTATAAACTGTCAAGTTAATGATACACAAAATGGATATATCATTCATTATTTTTCGATTCAAAAATCATTGAATGAAATATTTATGTTTTATTAGTTTCAATAAAAATTGAGTGAATTGAGGAAAATAACGTGTTCTACTCCTACAGAACGCTATTTTAACAATCGTTAATAAGAAACTCGCCATTTGGATTGATGAAGAATTTATTCAAGTAATTTTTCGTGGGGTACTCACTTCTATAGAAAACATTATTTTTCATTGAACGCTTGTGATTACAGCCGTTGATAGATAGGAAAATAATCAGTTTTGTAGGACAAAGCTTCTATAAAACAATGCCATGCCTCCTTTTGAGGATGACCCACTATAACCAGTTTTTAATACAATCCATTATGATGTTTCATTTCAACAGGGCTTTTGACTGGCATGAAACCAATTAAGGGAAGAAATAGCATTTATCCGTTATTGCAGTAATACGCCATGTCGATGTTATAAAAAGAACGGTCAGCTTTATATTGCTTGCCCACGTATTTCTGATGCACATAATCTGCATATTACAGAACTAAATGGTAATACGCAAAATACATATGTATATTTGCGTTTTACAATGAAATATGACGAGATCGAATCAGTGAACTAAATATAAATCTAGTAATGTTAATATTATAGAAATAAGGTGATTTTCGTTAAAATACGGGGTATCTGTATGTATAAAAATGAATTTCTGTGCGTTAGATACGATAAAACTTGAAAACGGCTGGACGAATTGGGCTAATTTTGGTCTTGACTTATTCGTGGAATTCCAGAAAAACTTGAGAAAATATGAAAATGCAAGTTATTTAATATGGTGTTTCCTTAGGAATGGAGGTGATCGATTATCATTGATTTCCGATGATCATCAATGTCTGACAATTAAACATCGAAGTTTCAAAATTGATTTTGCATGATTTATAACATCGTTACATCTATTTCTCGATTTCCATAATTTCTTCAAGTGAAGACGACGCAAAGTTTGCACAGAACACCAATGTTATCATTCAATAATACATAAATAATCAAATAATATTTCGATGAACATCGGGTATCATGTTCGGTTATCTATGTCAATATCGGCTTCGGTGATCATTTGTGAAAGTGACAGTTGAAGCGTCTGAATGCAAAACCAGACATTTGATGTATGAGCCGTTCCGAGCAAAACGAGAAAAACCTGTTGTGAATTGAAAAACTTCCAATTTTGACCATTTGAATTACGAATTGAGGCTTTCAAAAGTCTACTTATGAACTTGAGGATATAAGAATCAGATTGCCAGCAACTTTCTCTATTGCAATTATTCCTTAACTTTTTTTTTTCGGGAAATTTCAAATGGTTTGCATTTAGACGCTTCATTTCAAGATACGTCTTCTTTTTGTAGTTGATCTTTTGTGATAGATACAACTCACCTCATCATGGTTAATTTCAATTTGCGATGCCGAGAATAAGAAGACCTGACATAAGAAACCGCGTCACGGGAGGGCCCATGCATTGAGGGAATTGACTGATTATTTGATTATAGGAACATAATTTCAGTTATTTAGGTATAGGACGTATACAGGATGACACAGATTCATGGTACACCCCCATTTTCTCCCTTGTTTCTGTAGCTATATTTCTGAAATTTGGAACATTGGATAAACTCACTATAGGGACATATTTAGAAAAAATCCAATTTCAGTTTTTCCGGAAATGACATCATCAACTTTGGATTGAACCGAGAAGTTACTTAAACTTGTCTAAACTCCATTATCGTGTTCGTATTGGTTATACAGAAAAATAGTTGATATGGATGGATACCCCACCGATGGTACTTTCGAATGACGTCAGAGTATGCTACCATTTGACAAAACGGAGTTTCGAGTGAAAAAAGATTTTGGTTTACTTTTTTGGTACGTATTTCGAACCACGATACTTTTCAAATCGAAATTACTATAGTGTAGCATTATTTTGATTATTTGGAATAATTTTAGGGAGTTCATGGCTCTCTAGATCGAAAAATAAAATGGTCGTTCTGACGAATGAAATATCAACTATGAGGTATCATTAGATTGAGATTTAAAAAATGTAATTATATACCGGGTGTCCTATTTGAAAATCGAAAGTTGATGTCATCTCCGGAATAACCAGAAGTTTTTTCCTGAATATGTCAAAAAATGCCCTATAGTGGGTTTATTCAATGTTTCAAATTTCAAAAACATAACTACAGAAACAAAGGAGAAAATGGGGGTGTACCATGAATCTGTGTCACACTGTATATACGAAATGTTAGGAAAATACAACTGGATCTGGTAGGCTGTGTGGCAATCAAGATATAGACTTCTTCAAAATTTTTCGTGCTTGAAGATAACATTGGACTAAAAATAAAAACAATAATTTTAATAGCCGCTTTGGGCAGGCGAAGTTGCGCGGGCCAACTAGTATTTAATAAAAACAAAATATCAAGTCATAAGAAATGTTTGGCTTTATTGAAATTTTGACAAGGTTTTGAAAAGTTGATGACTTTTTCCGGGAAAAGATTATTGACAAGCTGATTGGTTGGAGGTGTGGCATGTGGCATAATCTTGTTGAAACAATGTTTTCACAGCAAAACCCCAAAACTCTTTCAGAACTGGAACCAAAAGGTTTCTTTACATATCGCAATACCGTTCACTGTTCTGCATATCACGAAAAAACTTATTCGACTAATTCACGGCATGGCACTCAAACTCTCATACTCATTGAAAAGAGTGGCATTTGAGGTTAATAGAGCCTTCAACTACCATAAATATATATCCCCAATAATAGCTGAAAAACTGCTGGATAAAAAAGTAATATATAAGGCATCGTTTATCAACCGAACGGTGGAAACCGACCATAATTCGTTCTACTGAAGTTTTATGAATGTTGTATCATTTACAACGGTGGCATGAACGACGAGAACTGATTCCGAAGAAGAATTGATTCCTCGAATTCGGATGACAAACTGCAATTTCAGTGTTCCTCAATTGACATCGAAACGGAAGGATTACAATACACATTTTATATCACATTGATGTTTATCAGGAACGTGATTTACAATTTGATCTGATCCGCTGTTTCTATGATGATTTATTGCATTTGTAATTAATGAAATGATTCAAATCAAAACTTGTATTTATGCGATTGGATAAAGCTTGTTTCAATGATTGATTGATGTTGGTTTTATTCATGGACATACGAGTGAAGCGATGTGTGAACTAGAATTCGACAGATTTATCTTGCTGAAAAGCGACATTGGCCTAGGATTCGTACATTCAGTCCGTTTTAGAATCATTGTTATCTGCGGAAAATCGAAATTATGTTAGTAATAAATCAATATCAACTTACATTTCAATTGCAAATAAATAATTGATTAAATACATAACCATCAAATGTCATTTGCTTCGGAATAACTTCTTTTATAATTACACAGTATTACTACCTCGGATCTCTCTATCATTCGTTTCCACACACGTAGAAATTTGAATCTTCAAAATTTGCCAACCTCTATTAGGCTGAAATTTTTCCCAGACAACACTCTATCAACGTGTGCAGGGCGAGCAAAATTAGTGATACTTGAACTACAACTTTTTAACCGTGAGAGTTAAGGTTGTGGTAGTCTTTTTGGGACAAACTGATAATGCCATCAACTGCATTCCTCTATCTTCTTTTGTTATCGAGTTACAGGCCAAAATTGAAATTTGGGCGATTTCAACTTTGGCCATTACCTTCATTTCTGTTTGTGCTAGGATGTTGAAATGAAAACATTATTTTTTCATAGGAATCCAGAAGCGTACTTTGTTTTTCCCAAGAGGTTTCCTTGCTGAGCTATAACATAAACTTGTGTTTTTTCTTATGGAAGCAATAGTTTGAAATGGCTTAAGAAGGCGCCATTTTTTGCGGTTTCAGAAATTTTCTTAATATATAAAACTAAGTCGGCCATTTAATTGGTAACACCATTCATAACTAAAGATTGGATGAACTGTGTATTATGAAAGATTTTTTTTTTGTATTCTTCGATGACGGGGTTAACATAAAATATATCAAAACTCTGAAACATCCGTTGAAATGGAAAAAAAAAATGGGAAATAATTTTTCTTCTTGCGAATAACGTCAGTAGGTGTCGCTACGGTTAATAGCGTTTTCGTGAAAGTATTATAATTGATATTAATTCGGTGAACTACATTTTTTAATAATATTAACGCATCTGAGTCCATGTGTTATTACACCTATCTTTCTTCCGAATACTACGGAAAATTTTATGACGAAATGTTTCGAACAAATCTCCATTCTTCTATTATATATGTAAACAATTACTGTGTATTTTGGGTTGCCTAAACTAATGTGTAGTTGACTTCCGACATCCATTACCGGTAATTCCAAAATCGATGGCTGCCGATGAAATAAATGCTTGCCTAAAATCATCAGCTTCAAATTTGGCATGGTAATAAAGCTCTCAATTCAGTTGATTGCAGTTGGAATAGTAAAGTGATTGCAGTCCACAAAAATGCAAAAAACATATGCACAACAAAAATTGTTGAAAATGAATTTTTGTACCTGCAAAAAAAGATGCAATGCGTCATGCACCTGCAGAAAACTGAGTCATTTTTGTAACGCTATATGTGGAAAATATGCAGGTGTTAACTGCTCAAACATTTCTCCAATCTTTGGCAAAGATGAAGAAATAATTGTCAGTGGCGACAGCCACTCGGAATTAGATTTATTTCTTAACACAGAAAGTATTAATGTCACGTGAATAAAGTGATGAACAAAGAAATGTTCAAATGATGTTTCCATTTTGTTATTTTGAAGAGATAGGGGTTGCTTTTAGGGGTTAAAACTAACATCGATCCGAAATGTGTTATAAATTTGATTTCAATTAATTAATTATACTAGACCCATTTTACACATTTTATGCTGAAAGGGGGTGGTTTATACGGTCTTGAAGTATATGAAGGCCTTCTTAAACTTCATAAAACGATACTGAGGCCCAAAAATTACTTTGATTCACATTAGAACAAGTTTCTTTCAATTTTGGATAAAGGGGTTGTTTTCACCCCTTAAAAATAATAAGCATAAATCGGCATAGGAAAGGTGTAGGAGACTAGTATAGCTTATATCCAAAAATTTTTCAAAATCTAAGCATCTTGATAGAATTCGGAGGTAATGCCTAATTTTCGCCCTCATTAACTGAACTAATTGTACAGGACAATTTCATCTCTACTTTCAAGGTATTATACCATAATAGTTTATTATAATATTAAAGTTGCTTTTTTATTTATCGATTGAGGCAGTATAAAGTCTGCCGGGTCAGCTAGTATATCATAAATCATACATCGCCCTCAGATTCTTTCAGATATCATGCAAAATGTAGTTTATATTTGAAACTTGCATTATTGAATCATTAAGTAGGCTGAATCACAGAATGGTGAATGGCTTCATTATTATTTTGCCATTGAATATTTGATTCAATTCTCTGTGGGTTGATTACTGTTCAGAACAACTGTCAATTATTAGAACTCATTATTTCCGGCAATATGGAAATGTTTGAAAACTACGAGAAATATGATATGTTGAAATGTTTTATTTTAGCGGCACTAATGACTTCAAATAGACAGTTGTTATGAACAGAGATCAAACCACGGAGAATTGAATCAAGTATTCAATCGCAAAATAATAATGACACCATGCGTAGAGACATATTATTCTGTGATTCAGCCTACTTTATATTCAATAATTCAAATTTCGAATACAAACTATATTTATCATGAAATCTGAATAAATCTGAGTGCGATGTATGTTATATTTTTGAAACGGGAAAAAATTTCAAAAAAGTTTTTTTTTTATCACACCAAGTGAAAGTAACTGATATAGACATACCATTTCGCATTTAGACATTCCGTACCCACATTTGGCACCTTACGCGAATAGCGCTACCCAACTAGCAAAATAGACCCCTAAAAGAACGAAATTGTTTTATAATTATCCTATAGCGCCACTGGAAAGAATAAAATTATTTTTTAATGCATCTGAATACGACAATTTTATCATAAAACAGAGAGGTTTCTATAATGCTGTTTTATAGACGTTCTTACAACTCATATAATACCCAGACGGCACCCTATATTCTCGGAATATTCCTCCAATCTGCCATTAAGCCAAAAGATATTGCAATATGCGAGGCATATGCCAGATATATATCAAATATATCTGCTCTCAAAGGAATATTCCAAATATATGCCATCCCAGATATGTCTGGTATATGCTATGGGAATATCTATATGATATGTGTTTAGAATATTATTCAATAGTATTTATTGGTATATATACATGAATCTTCATGGAATATTACAAACGTTACAAAACCCTTTTTGAACGATAATTGTGTGTAGGCACTACCACTACCTCGATTTTGCTTTTGTTCCGAACTCATCAATAATTGATGAGTTTGCTATTTTCCAGTAAACTGTTAAAGAACTACAAACTTTCTATATAGATTATATTTTCGAGGAATCGCAGTTATCATCAAGTTAATCATAGTTGGATTCAAGTTAAAAAATAACACTTTCATTCGCTGAATAATTTGATCTTATTTATTAAACTGAGTAAACAATGGAATCAATGATTTGTAATTTATTTATATGATTGATACAATGAAATGAAAGAGCAGGTAACAAATTAAACGTTTTTATTTGTGAAAAATGGACATGCTATACTATATCGTCTATCGACTGAGAGTCGAGTGACTTTTTAAATAATTGAAATGTTCGATGAAACAGAAAAAGAGGTCCATTATGATTTTGATCTTATAGGAAAGAGATCAAATATATATTTTCAATAAATGGAAAAACAATATATGATATTCGAGCAGATATGTGAAAAGGGCGTAGACAAGTTGTCAAAAATCATATATGATAATCAAATATTAGTCAGCAGAGGTGAGAGTAGCTTATTCCACTGGAGGATCGAATCACTTTTGCTCATATTTTTGTTTCCATGAAGCTGCCATGTGGTGACAGAGATGTCTGGAACTTAGAATCTTTCTAGTTCAACTTAATACTTCTTGCTTTTCATTGAACCAAATACATTGCATTTCAAACATTTCAGAGCCATTGTAGGTTGAGGAAGTTATGTGGCCACTTCGAACCATATTTTCGCCCTTTCTAGATATTTCCTTGAATTTTATCAAAATATCTCATAGAAATACTAAAGACATTATTTCTTCAGAGGAATAAAAATACTCCTTTATAAATAAAAATTAACTATTTTATGGCTTTCTCTCATTCTTAACTCCTGCAATTTCGTTCCCTGATTTTACTGATAAGAATATCAAATTTCGATTTTACTGAGATTTGACTCTTATGGATGTAAACAATAATTTTCCTTTATTCAGCCATATTATATTGTTACGTCACGACTTTTTCAGTCCAAATATTCATATTTTTGTTTTGTGGTCTTGGATTGAGGTTATTTGTGTTCTGTGGTTAGCAGTTTGGTGTTCCAATCTTCCAATATGGTGGTCACGTCACACATTAAATTGTGTGTATAGTTGAAAATATGCTATTGTTTGAGTATTATGTGATAAATAGTTTGTGATGCAGCCAAGCACATGATAAGAGATTAGACAGACAGACAAGTGCATGACTGAAGGAGTTGGTAGGTACTCTTATATATTTGGAATGCTTGAAAAAGGTTTTCGTAATATGCCAATCACTTGTCAGTGCTTTATCTTTGGTTATCTATATTTACGTTTTTTTCAGGTCAAAGAATTGAGGACTTAACAGTGAGGAAATTATAGAAAGGATATTTCCCATATTTTAGTTGGGTTGGGAAAAAGGCAGAAACTAACTTTTCATCCCTAATAAAATTGTGCAATGTTCTCAAAGGTATAATATAAATAATTTCAGTGATCATAAAACCCATTTTATGTTTTATTAATATTTTTAGAGGTTCTTAAACAGAATGAAAATACTAAATTTGTTACTGAAAAATGGCTCCACGTTGTGCAGATAGCTTAACCAAAATTTTGCTTTCAATCCAAACGTAAAAACTACAAGAGCATGAGTGGAGGAGCTTCTCAGGTGTAGTAAGTCTCACCCAAGCTGTATATCGTAATTTTGTTCCTGCAAGCAAAAAGGCTGTACAGGTCGAAAATATTAGTGGCATCAATACGGATTTAGGCCCTAAAAATCAAAAAGAGGGATCGTCTTCGAGAAGGAAGGTTGCCTCGATATAAATTGCCAACACTGCCTACTAAAATTCAAAGTAAGTTTATAAATATTAAATAATCAGAACAGATTCCACTATTACTATAGCAGTAGACAGCCTCTTATCTTGAAAATCTTAGAATCACTGGTTTTTTTCAGGGCCAAAATCAAAGAATTCCAAGGAAAAAGGCGAGAAAGACCAAAAGCTACCTGGATGAGCGGCATACAGAAGACGATGTCTGAGAGACCGGGAGAATGGGTGTTGATAGAAGGGGCTGGAGACTGGGAATTGGAAGGCCTGGGATGTTATAAACACGGATATCTATATCAGCACCCCAAAGGTAAAGTGTGTCAAGTCACAATATCAAAATTAGACAAACGAGAGATTTTTCAGTTCGATAATTGTTTCAAAGAATGTGTACTGCCATTACTTGACGTCTTCATAAACCTAGGGAGTCAAAAATGTGTTCCACTAGCTAGAATTTACTAATGTGAATCCAATATTCTAGATAGGTCGTGTCTGAAAAAATGTGACTTAACACACTTTACCTCTGAGGTGCTGATATATAGATATAAGGTTGGTTTTACAAAACTTTGTTAGTACCATTTAATTAACTGGAGCCACCACAATTCGTAGAAATTTCAAAACGAGTAATTCGATTTGTGAAACCGACCCATAATCTGATGAGTCCATTTCAAATGGCTGTTTTGGTTGGTTAACGGTTGACCGCTCGGTTCATAAATGACAACGTCAAACGAACTGCGCTTTCGAATTCTGTTCAAATTTTGGAGAAACATCTGATTTGAGACGTCACCAGAATGTCATTCGAATGCGGTTGGTCCAAAACTGACGGACCAATCTATGAACCAACCAAGAACCAGTCAATCGAAATCGCCTCTAGTTCACAAACCAAATAATTGAAGTTCACAGTTCAATATTTATATCATTTAAAATATTACCTCATTGTGTTTTCCCTATTTTTTAGTTTAATTCATCAAATGTTAATTTTCACTTATTCTTAGTATTGTTTTGTAAAATACCTAGTTGATTTATATTTATATTTTTACTTTATGTTCATTTTTATGATTTAATGTGATAATTTTGTTAATTATTGTACAAAATATTCTTAAAACTGTAATAAATTTTTTTGAAACAATCTAATCAATGCATTATTATTTAGTACCGCTACAAAAATTTACATATATTTAAATATATACAAAGATATTACCAGCATATGGCATGGACAAATCAGGAGATAAAAAGATATTGCCAGCATATATGTAAGGGAGATATTCATAGATGAATCTGTATGGCATATGCCAAGGATATATTTTTGAAGATTATGGGATATTCCTGGCAGATGTTTCATGGTGACCTTGGATATTCCTGCTATCTGCCAGGCTTATGCCCTGGGAGATTTGGAATATGTTTGGAATATCTCAATATGCCAGCGGTATATTCATTGAATATGCATGGAATATTTCTGTGCCGTCTGGGTACGACAAAGAAATAGCGTACGCATACAAATTTTATAATAGTCGCATAACGAACTATAAGATTCCTATGATATAATTTTAAAACAGTGTTATACACATTATAATGCGGTTGTATAGCTATTGTATTACTTTTAATAGCGACGTTAAAAGTTGGTTGTAAAGGGAGCTGTATAAAAAGTTGTATTAGAGTTTCTTAAGAAAACTAATGAAATTGTTGCTTTGCGCTGAAGTAAAATATTACACAATAATTATAAAATAATCATTTTATAACTTCAACAGTATTCTCTCTTATGAAGAGCTTATAGAATAAATTCATCTCAAGTTCTGCGTTATAAAATCTATTCATATCATCGATCTCTAATAATAATTATTATTCTCCGGACATATAAACATAACCCAATAGTACCTAATAGAAAAATTACCCGGGCTTCCCAGCAGGTTTCGTTTACAAAATGAATTCGGTAATATCTGACTGGAAAAAAGCAAAGCAAAGTGGTCACTTCAAAAGATCAGTTAAAAAAAGGTACAATAGAATACTTTCTCAGAATTGCAGTTCGCGTGATCAACCTCTAGTTGAAGTAGCAAATAACGAAGAGGCTAATCTAGACTAGAGGATACACCAATTTTAGCTTCAGGCAGGAGAGTTAATACTGAAGAACAATATGAAGGAAATAAAGACCAACATGACATGACAAATGAAAGAGTCGAAATCAATAGTTCTCATGAAGTAACCGCTGACACCGAGGACGAAAATTTGATTCATTCTCTATCTGAAATCGAAAAGAAGATTATAATAAAGGAACTACTTAAGATATGGGAATATCTTTCAACATAAATAATTCTGCATTGAAGGAGCTTTTCGTTATATGGAACCTGGCTAATCTCCTCCCTAAGATCCAAGGACATTCCTGAAGAACTACTATTTTGAACATCTTTAAAGAATATGAGTACCGGTAAAAACGAATCTAATAATTTGAGGTTAGCTCAAGCTTGGGAAGAATCTGTATAGGTATACTGAAGTTATTCCAAACACAATACAACCAAAGAATCCTTTACTGTCGTACCGCACGTATGTTAAGCGATACTTCTGTTCTATTATGTAGTTTGCCAACGCGCTATACGATAAGCCGGAAAGCTCAAGTCCACTGTTGCTAGCTTGGGCAATTAGTAGTTATACCAACATACATTAAATTAGTTGCCATGACCATTTAATTTATTATGACATCTATCTTGTAGATCCTTATGTTCCGCGCGTACAATGTATGTTTTCCAATTTAATATTGAAAACTCATCTGTTCGAAACACAATATTGCGATAGATCCCTTTTATTTTCACTGAGTAAACAGCTTTTATTGAATATTAACTGATAATTATTGCGAACATTTTTGTATAGCCTACACTTTATGCAAAACAGTGACGTGTATTTTTTGCACACACTCTGACCACTCACTATACCAATTTCCACTTTTTATATGAGTATTTTCCTTTTTTTTTCTGTAAAAAACAAAATGCTATTGGAAATTTTTCATTAAATCTGGCAACATTCGAAATTGGTCAAGAATCAAACTTCACCATGACTCCCAAGACTGTCAAAAACAACTTTATGGCGCTGCATCAAACAACATTATAAAACTTTAATATCGTATACAGCTCAGAAGAAAACAGAATCATTGTATAAGGCGTCTTATTTGTATTCTACCCTATACGCCATATTTATTAAACGTTTGGCTATTCAGAAACCGCCGCCATTGTGAAAAAATTATATGCAAACGTAAGAAAGTGAAATAAAAATGGAATTTTCAAAGAAATATGAAGATTTTTTTCTGCTTTCACAACTGCCACAATGCAAATTTCGTTTCAAGTTGAAAATTCAACAAATGAAACAAAATTTTATATTTCTCATTTTTCATAATACCTATTAAATGTATGCTAAACGGAGGCGCTTTAATTTTTCATCAAAAAAATATATATATATATTGTCAGAAAAGTTAGCTGGGCAAATACATTCCGTCCAGTAGCGATATATTAGGTCTTCAATATCTGCAATATGATGAAATAATAATCACCCACCGCCATAATGCCCGATGTTGGATCTTAAACCTACACAAAACGCAAACGTTTATATAGATATACCTTATGAAATATTCTTGTGACAATTCTATTCCGAATTTCAACAGTAGAAAACAAAATTATCGTATTAGCGATTCTGTCTGCATTATGAAATACTTATAAGATATTATAAATGGATTGTATAACTAATCCCGAAGACATACTTATAGGACAGTTATATAATCATCATATTGATGATCCTATAACGGTTGCGTAGTTTACTACAGGATGTCCCAAAAGAACGGAACTGTTGTGTAAACGTGGGCCCTTTTTGGTTGTAAAGACATTGTATAAGGGTTTATAGCCACATTATAAGATTTTCACGTTTCTATAAGATATGCTGTATAGCAGTCCTTACAGCCTTTATAAAATTAGTTTTGCTAGTTGGGTACGCCATTGGTAGACTCGAAACCTTCTCTGTTCTAGCGCGAGCGAAAAAACCAACAAACGTATCTGAACGTGTTTATCCTCCCAAGTCGTACAGTTTCTGCCTATATTGAACTCATCATTTGAGAATTCACCTTCTTGATAACACACATTTGAACCTACACATAGGTACAACAAAGAAATTCGAAGTTATGTTCTGCTAGAATAAAAATAATATAAAAAGCAAAATCAGAGGAATATTTCGAAAAAAAATTGCAAAATTCCAATAAAATTATATTAGAAAAGGATATGTGGAAGCATGCGTTTTCTTCATTATTATTAATGTTTCTTTTTGAATTGTGAAATTCAAAACACTCTCCTCACCAGACTTGGTGCGATTTAATATGAATACAACTGAAACTTTCTACACACTTTCAATACACTTCAATAGTCAAGTTCAACGCACACGAAATCTTCCATTAATGACCCTTATTAATGATTGATTTCGCATTTTAATACGGGCAACCGAACATGGAAAATTTAAAAATCTCAAGAATAATTGCATTTCTGAACTGAGTTAAATATAACTCAGTTCAGAAATGCAATTATTCTTGAGATTTTTAAATTATCTATATAATAATATAGATACGTGTGATACGTCAATCGTTCCATTCAATTTCGTTATAGGAAATCAAGTTTTGAAGAATGGAATACTTCTTATGTTAGAATTTTTTTATTTGATTATTTTTGACCGACGGAGAACTTTTGCAATTCCCTCGTTTATTAATCTATTGATTTATGATCTTGACTTTCGATACGCTCGCTCGGTTCACACGTTAATAAACTAGTTGATTAAATTACTATTGTTCGATTATTCTCATCTTCATTCCATATTTCGATTCAGTTCAGTAATCAAACTAAGCATTTTTAGTTTAATGCCTCAAAATTGAATAGTTTTTTTTTAGAACTTGGTACCATGATCCGATCTCAAAAATATTTCATTTGGATGCTGCAGAATATAAATCAACCAATTTATAGTGTAGGTGAGCCGAAAAAATCTGCCTGGCAACTATATCTACTGAAGAAAGGTATACTAGGCTCGAAACGTTCACAATTTGAAATGGCTGAATGAATTAATCATTAATGATTCATTCAGCAATTGGAAAAAATCCCACTTTCAATTAGCCGATATAAGTAATTGCTGATTAAATTGATAAATGAAACGCAATGCTCGCTTATTATACGTTTTATACATTTTGCACTCGGAATGTGATTGGTTTCCTAATTCGTTCTCGTCTGACCAATGGCATAGCGCCTATTCGTGTAAGGTGCCAAATAGGGGTACGGAATGTCTGAATGCTACCCTTTTATACCTAGCAACCTAGTAGTTGATCCAGGTAAGTAATAGACAACCCTATGTCTGCACATTCTACATGTTTCATACTTTAAGTCCAGTATGAAATTTTCTTATTATCTTGATGTTGCAAAATTCCATGAATCATTTTTCAAAAATAATTGGAATGTTGGAGTATTTCTATTAATTCAATTTCTAATTGAAAATTTTCAGGAATGTTTTAGAAAATTCAAAGTCTTTCATTCTATCATTTTTCTGAAAAGTCATTTGTACTATTTCAAAAAACCTATAACATATCCGGACTGCGTCTTCAGCTTCCGGCACATAAAAATTGATAATTCCCTCCGAATTCCTCCAAACGCCAACATCAAATCTCATCCTCGGTAATAGACTAATTTGCAGCATATCCGAAGTCCCCTCGGATACTGACAACTCGATTTCTCCAAAACGAAGTTCGAATGGGAGCGAGTTTCAATAAATTGGCTTAGCCTCCGTCGATTCCTCCCTAATATCCGTCCGCAGTTTATCCCCGACGTATAAAGTAAAGCCCCTCGTACACATTCCCGCTATCATTCACTAAAACCTGAATTCTTCCTTCGCAGATTTGGAATTTTTTTCGAATTCTGAACGAATTCAGCGATTGCAATGGGTCGTTGAAGATACACCTGTACTTATAGCGAATTTAGCGATCAATTCATATTGCTGTGAAATTTTAAACTGTCTCGATGAAATTTCTACTTTTTACCTCCTCGTTTTCATGAACAACTGGCATAGGTTGGATTCGAAAATTTCTCGAGTAAGATCAACCCGATATTATCATTCATCATATTGCCATATCGTCGGATAAATGTGTCAAGCTTCTAACTCACATTGGGACCGTTTTTCATTAGGATCTTTTGAATAATTAATGCTGCTTTTTCTTCCTAATGAAAATCGGTTTTTATGCGAGTCAGCAGCTCAACACATTCAGCCGACGATATGGAGAAAACTGAATCCTTGTTCCAAAACAATACATTACAGTGTTCTCGGAGAAACTTGTATGGGGGCCCTGATTTGGTTTCACTGCTAAAGTCTCATGGTGTGAAATAGGATGTACGCAGTTTTTTTAAGCACGTGACAGAAGATGTGCAGCTTCTCTTTTGACGGTACTAGATGTAGCCAGTTGTATTTATTTACTCAGAAGGATCATACTACTTTTAATGAAGTTATTTCCTCTGACGGATATGGAAATGGGATACAACATGAAGAAATTATCGTCGTTCTCTAGTACCCAACTGAAATTCAAGCCTACCCTAGGCACATTTATACCAAACGCGTATCGTTCGTGAATTGTGTTTGCCAATAGTAGCGAGGGCGGTGTGAATACCCGAGATTTTTCGATTTTATTACTTTCGAGAATTGTAGGTTCTCGAAAAAATTATAATGAAAAAAATAGTTAAGGACATCATTTTATGAAATTCTTTCATAGTGTCCATGCAGATGCAATAAAGTAGATGCCGCTAAAGTACCCAAAAAATTGTTTTCTCGCTTTTTGGGCTGGAATTCTTTTATCTCAAAGTGTGAATGGGGAAAATATTCGTCTAAAAGAGCTCACTATTTTTGGCAAAAAAAAAATTTCGACCGATAAACCGTTATCAGTTAAAACGTTGAATTATGACCATTTGGTTATTCGGTTCTGTGTTTTTTTACTTTTGTATTTGCCATGCATCCAGGGTTTCTGCGAAACTGTGCAGAAGCTACCCAAACCTTTTGTTTCATGAAAAAAAGTTTGTTCTCGCTCAAAAATTCGAGATCGTTCTGCTATATTGACAATATCGATTGATAACAACAAAATTATAAATAATAATAAGAAAATAAAAAATATTATATGAATATTTCTGGAAAATATTATATGAATATTTATTTCATCGGTCAAAAGCGAAATATTAAAATCTATCCCATTTTTTTAATTATTACTTCGAAATTCTTATTTTCGAATTATAAAGCTTGTGCACGGTATCCCAAAATGCTTGATTTTGACTGTTTCTGGTACTTCTGGACTAGATAGGTAAAAATTTTGAAAGGAGTCCTGGGCTCGATTTTCGTGAAAACACCAATCAGTCCAAGATACCAGAGCTGTATGACGTAACTTACTTTCCACTGATTGTTTCATATATATGATTTGTAGAATATTAGTTCTAAAATAGTATCATAAGTGTCAGGCACTTTCCATGGACCCAAACTTTCGTCAGCTTTAAAGCTCCAAAAACAATGAATGAACTTATTTTCACATTTCTGATTTTTAAATATGTTATTGGAGGTTACTATCAAATTAAATTTCATTAGTTTGACAAATTATATTGACTGAACATCCTCTATTATATCATTCTGCTTGATAGTTTTTGTGTTTAGAGAATGTTTAGTCACTTCAATTTGTCCAACTAATGTAATATTATTGATAGTTACCTCAATACCATATTTAAAAATCGGAAATGTGAAAATGAGTTCATTAATTTTTTTGGAGCTTTAAAGAGTCTGACAAAAGTTCTGGAAAAATTCTGACACTCATGATACTATTTTAAAAATTATATTCTTCAAAACATAGATATATATATATATATATATATATATATATTCTTATGAAAAAGAGAGCTAAAATAATACAATAAATGTTGAAACAAAAAGTACCTAAAAAATAGATGAAAATTAGCAATGTGAATGATCTATGATCTTGGACTATTCACTGAAAACCGTTCCACGATATCTAAATTATTTTTTTTTATATGACAGAATTTTGAAATTTTATCAATTTCGAAAACGTGCTATAACTTTTTCATTGATGAAAATATCTGAAAACGATCAAAACTTTCTACAGGCACGTTTTCCCTGGAAATAAAACACTGTATTAGATTTGTTCAGTCTCGTGTACTGAGGGTGACAAAAAACTTTTTTATCTTAAATGCGAAGTAATTGTTTTCATCCCATATCATGAAATCAATATCTAGATATTGTCGAGAATGAAAAAATTATATCACTTCTTTGAAATCGATAAAATATCAAAATTTTATTATAGCTTCTACACAAATGAAGATATCGTGAAAAGGTTTCAACTATTGGTGTTTTAACGAAAATCGAGCAAAGGACTCCTCTCAACGTTTTTACCTATCTAGTCAAGAAGTACCAGAAACAGCCAAAATCAAGCAACTTGGAATACCCTGTACTATATCACTAGATTGAATAAGTGAGTAACCGGTGCTCTACAAAAAATTACGGTTAATAGATCATGAATAAGAGAAATTCTACTGAAATAGGTTTCATTGTAGTAAGACTCAAGGAAATAACTTGTAGACAGGGACGTACCGAAGCCAAATTTTGGGGGGGGGGGGAGAACTATCAAGAATTTTCCAAGTGAGCATTGAATTAATAGAAAACCGAAGGTTCTCCAATGGTGTCCATAAGTTAATATGGTACCTATAACCTATGACATTAGTTTTGGTAAAACAAAAATTTTATTTTTTTTCCAATTTCAACAAAGTGGTGAGTACCTGATTAACGTTTTTTTCATTTACCCAACATTCAATTCAGTAGATTTTATAGAGTCTAGTTTTTTTGTGAGAAGTATCTTGATGATGCTTCAAACTATGTGACACACTTTTTGTTAAATATTTTATCTTTGTAACTATTCGGTATTTTATGGAATCTGGGAGCAAGAATAAGGCTCATCTTCATCAGAGGAAATATTTTTGTGTGAAAAATTGGTCACTTTTTCTCTGTGAAATCGATTATGTTGGAAATGAGCAGTTTCAATATGATGAATCTTGAATGTCATCAAAGTGGTTAATATTAATACATAATTAACTTCGATTTTTCCACCTACCGAATATTCAATTATGCGGGTTTCTTCATTTTATGGAATCTTTTTTCTTAAGTAGAATTTTTTTATGATACTTGAAACTTCAGGACACACTTTTTGTTTCATTTCTTAGTTTAGTTCAGTTTCTTTCGTTTCCAGCATCACAATACAAGATACCTCTCACAGAAAACATCAGATTCATAAAATGATGAAATCTACTTGATTGGGATAGATAAAAAATCAAAGTTAATTACTCACAAATTTTTTGAGTTTTATTATATCGAAAATGTCTATCCCGAACATACAGAATAATAAGAACAAAATATAAAAAAAAAATTTCGTTTGATGAAAAATGAGCCTTACTTCTGCTACCAGATTCCATAGAATAAAGAAAAGCAACATAGCTAAGGAATCAAACAGAAAGTGTGTCTTAATGTTGCGAGCATCATAAACGAAGATACTTGAAAAAAAACATTCTATAAAAAAATGAAATCTGCAGATAAATTTTGGGAACATAATGAAGGTTTACTTCGTTGAATTATCAAGAATAAATGCTCGTTGAACTATCCACAGCAGTGTTTTTACCAAAAGCGCATTGTTTTCGAACGTTTGAAAACTTTCTAAAACGTTCCAAAACAATGCTCGTTTGGTAAAAATGCGCCTTAAGATTAAAACCTACAACATCATGTGAATCGATACTGGTTCATTTCTCCGTTAATTGGGTGAAAAGCTCGCAGGACTTGATACTAATTCCATATATATATATATATATATATATATATATATATATATACTGCCACAAGTTCCAACTAGAAACAGGATTTGTACACCTCAAATGAGAAGCAAGAGCAACAGCTCTCGTTCCTCTAATAAAGTTTGCCACGGCCTCACCACCTTGCTTGATCTTCTCTATAATCAGTGGGATCTGATAAGAAAGCCTCCGATAGGCTGATTTACCGAGACGCATGTTCCTATGAGGTTTGAATGGAGTTTATCAAAGCTCGGAGAAACCAGTTCGAGAGGAGCAACTAATCCTTTCGATTAGGATAGTCTTTGACTCGAGATTAGATTCTTTCAATTCAGATTCATTGAGGTTAAACATCTCATAATGTGTCAGGAAACGAAACAACACCATAAAGTTTAGTATTTCAGCTATGAAAATTGCTCGATTAGCAACCCTCATGAGTATCCCTAGAGCACTAATAGCATGCAAAAGTGCTAACTGCTTCGTTATGATAAGAATATGAAGAAATGTTTAAACTCATGTTCAGATTTCGGAAAATTTTTTGTGAACTGTTACTAGATAATCGAGTTTGAGATGGTTAGTAAGTTAGGTAGTGTTGAATCATTTATTGTACATCGTTCCCAATTAATAAAGCTTAAACCGCAGAAATACAAATAAATATAAATGTCATCTATACATATACATTATCCAACTAAACACAGAGGTAATTTCGAGAAGTTCAAATGAGGGATCATATGAAGTCAGACTTAGGGTCGGTTTCACAAAAATTTAGATTGTACCGTTAAATTAATTGGAGCCACCGCGATTCGTCGAAATTTTATTGAAAAAGGGGAATTCAATTGGTTCGAATTTACGTAAGGTTTTTTAATGGCACGATTAAAGTTTTGTGAAACCCAGACAATTCAACTAACTCATTATTAAATTCAACTCATACAGTGGCAGAGCAATCAATGGAATTGATTGCTCGAGCCTTTTTATTCCGCCTGAAAGATTATGAGGTTTGAATAAAGAGTTCGAATGGGAAGACCGAGTTGTAATAATGATTCTGGTCAAGAGAAAAAAACAAGTGTTGTAAGCTTCTCTGACTCTGTTCATCGACAAATTTATTACGTCCATCAGAAAAATAGAAGTAATGAGTGATACAAAATGAGAGTACTGAGAGAAGTACTGATCGTTGGTTTCTAGGAGAGCAGAAGGCTTGAGATCTAACTTGTAAGTAAAATGAGATGAATGAACCTGAGTTCATTATTATAATGAGTATAGATCAAATTGAATGATTGAATTCACTATTATCGGAGGAGATCTTTTAGAGTGAAACCAATACGAGAGACTGTCAACTAGTTTCATGTGTATTACAATTGACCGTTGAACCATATCAGAGAAATTCACAACGTGTTCTGCAGGAAATCAACTAAATCCAGGGTTCACCCTAGAAATACGATGATTTCCTCATCTGACTCTCGAGAACAGTAATTAAGAATGTTTAGAGATTTTAAAAATAGATGAATGAAGTGAACTGATTAAAATCATGAAATGGGCGTGAGCATATAATAAATCAGTATTAATTTCCAGAGAGAAGACATGAAAAATTTAATTTTGGTGCAAAATCACCATTTCTATGTGAGGAACCTAGAGATTTCTGAAATTCTATGTGAACAAAAAAACTTTAATGAAATATACATCTATAAGCATTCACATAAACGAAGTGAATCGAATTGACCTGTAAATTGAGTAGAACGAATGTAGATTACCTATATGTTTGTAGATTCTTTATGATCCGATACGTGGATACATTTAATACAAAATGAGAGTATGAAACAACATGGAAATGAAATAATGAATAATTAATAATTTTGAGGAGTCTCAGAATACATGCCTATTTAAGATGAAGTTGTTTGCACCAAAATAGAATGAGATGACAAGAAATGTCAATTATTTAATGAGATGAACCAAGAAAACACTTACTACCATTTCTAATCACATACAAAAAAATCTTTTGAATATCAATACATTTATTTTTTTAAATATATTACATCCAACAGGCAAATGCTCAATCACAGATGTGACTGATTAAAAAATTGTCAACGAATAACAACAAAATCAACAAATCGCTGGACGAATTCCTAATGAGGCATTAAGGCGTTTCTTTGTTAATTATAACCCAGGAAAAACTAATCATCTAATCCTCAGAAATATCATGATTTTTAATTCCTGTGAATAATTTTCTCACACATTTGTTTTGGCCTAAAAGGAAGTAAAGGAGGAAAATAAAATCATGTGTTGAGAGGAAATCGGGGTTTACATCGAAGAGAATACATAATTCTTCTCAAGATTAACGGAGACGAGCTGATAGATCAGGATTTAATACTTAATGAATACCCTCAAGGGCTTTGAAAGAGACTTCACTGGGAAGCCAAATCAAACTCAAATATTAATGAATCTGAGTTAGCTTAAACATGGGTGATCTGTGAGAGGACATAAAAATGCTGATGTTTATTTCATAATAATCGCATCTGCTTCAATAAAGAATTCATTATGTTTATTTTTCACTCCTGAAGAGAAATTTCCTCATTCTACTTGAAATGACTGTGTGTACAGGGTGGGCAAAATTAGTGATACTTGAACTACAACTTTTTAACCGTGAGAGAGAAAGGAAAATGAATGACACGTTCCGGTGGTCTTTTTTAGAGAAACTGATAATGCCATCAACTGTTTTCCTCTATCTTCTTTTGTTTTCGAGTTATAGGACAAAATTGAAATTTGGGCGATTTCAACTTTGGCCATTATCTCCGTCTCTGTTTGTGCTAGGATGTTGATATGAAAACATTATAAAGGCACTTTTTTCATAGCAATGTAGAAGCGTACTTTGTTTTTTCTCAAGAGGTTTCCTTGCTGAGCTACAACATGAAGTTGTGTTTTTTCTTATGGAAACAATAGTTTGAAATGGCTTAGAAAGAACCGACATTTTTTTCTCATTTCAGAAATATATCATGCATCATACATCGCCCTCAGATTCATTCAGTTATCATGAAAAAATGTAGTTTGTGTGTAAAATTTGAATTATCGATTATTAACTAGACTGATTCACAGAATAATATGTCCCTACGCATGATGTCATTAAAATTTTGCGATTCAATTCTCCGTGGTTTGATCTCAGTTCAGAACAAATGTCAATTCGAAGTCATTATTGCTGCTAAAATAAAACATTCTAACTTATCTTATTTCTCGTAGTTCACGAACATTTCCATATTAGCGGCAATAATGACTTCGAATTCTTATAATTGACAGTTGTTCTGAACAGAGATCAAACCACGGAGAATTGAATCAAGTATTCAATGGCAACATAATAATGACATCATGCGTAGATAAATATTATTTTGTGATTCAGCCTACTTAATACTCAATAATTCAAATTTCAAGTACAAACTATATTTTTCATGATATCTGAATGATTCTGTATACATGTATGATGTATGATATATTTCTGAAACAGGAAAAAAATGGAGATTCTTTTAAGCCATTTCAAACTATTGTGTCCATAAGAAAAAACACAACTTTATGTTGTATCTTAGCAAGAAAACCTCTAGAGAAAAAACAAAGTACGCTACTCTATTGCTATGAAAAAATGCCTTTATAATGTTTTCATTTCAACATCCTAGCACAAACAGAAACGGAGATAATGGCCAAAGTTGAAATCGCACAAATTTCAATTTTGTCCTATAACTCGAAAACAAAAGAAGATAGAGGAAAGCAGTTGATGGCATTATCAGTTTCTCTAAAAAAGACCACCGTAACGTGTCATTCATTTTCCACTATCTCTCACGGTTAAAAAGTTGTAGTTCACGGATCACCAATTTTGCCCACCCTGTACATACGGGATTAGAATAAAGTATGGAACCAAAAAAACATCCTTCGAACGAAAATATATCTGATGTACAGGGTGGGCAAAATTGGTGATACCTGAACTACAACTTTTCAACCTAAACCGATAGAAGAAAATGAATGACATACTACTATCTTTTTTTTTCAGAGAAACTGATAATGTCATCAACTGTATTCCTCAATCTTCTTTTGTCTTCGAGTTATGGGCCTAAATTGAAATTTGCCCACCTTTATATGGGACCTATATGTTGGAAGAGCCCGGGATTTCAAAAGTTTACATACTGGGGGCATATAAAAAAACAAATTATTCCTTTCATACTTTCTCCAATCAAAGTCGTCTTCAAGAAAAATTTGAGGATCATGAAATAGAATCGGTACACCTAGTATATTAACACAATTGATATCCTTTCGAATTTCTTTTCCAGAAAGAAGAACCAGAAATAAGAAATGGTAACTTGAAGTACTTCAACTCGAGTAGAGAACGTAACAACAGCGTCACAGGTGATTCCTCAGTCGGTATGGCAACTCCAAGTGGTTTGCCATCTAGATCCAGACCTTCCAGTAAGATGACGAAGTATGTGGAGTGTTGGGGAGCGGACAAACCCTTCGCCAATATCGCCGAGTCGACTCTGGCTAAAAACATTGAACTCACCGTAAGTGAATTTCTTTCTTTGAATCAGCGACAGTACAAGGTGGCCAACTGAAGAAGCAACAGTTCTGGTAACAGCTGCTGCATCAACATTTTTGAGTCACAGTTAAACTCTTCAACTTTAAGTGAAAAAGAATATCCTCTTTACCTATTTTCGAATCCTCAAGCCAATGTAAGAATAAAAATACTAAATTCACTTCTGGAACATGATAGATTGAGGGTCGGTTTCACAAAACTTTAACTGTGCTATTAAAAAACCTTGCGTTTTGAAATTTCAACGAATCGCGGTGGCTCCAATTAATTTAACGTACAGAGAAAGTTTTATGAAACGGACCCTGAGACTTCTATGCAATATTTTGAAATATTAAGGCTGGAGTTGTGAAATACACTATTGGCAGAAATGCCATGAATGCTAGTGTAAGCAAAATTGTTGAAACTTTCAGAAGAAATCTCTGAAACACAAGCCACAATGAGAACAAAGTTTTTTAAAATTATTAACTGCTCATGTAGTATAAGTGTACCAGAAAATTTTCCTTCCCATTAAAAATCGCTTGGTGTGAGCCTTTCTCTGAAATGTTGATGCCACTCCTGAAATCTGATATGTTGCTTTTGCCAGATAACCACCTGTATGATTCATTTGAAATATCAATACACAATTCACCACCTCATTTTTTCTCAAATTTTCATGAGGTTACCACATGAATGACGAGCGTTAAAAAGAGAACCCAACAGACAAACTCGAACACATTCTTATTCAAAAGACGTTCTAATTTTATTGTTGATTTGAAAGGGTGGACCAGCAATTGCAATTCGAAATTTTTATTGGACCCAAGAAACAACGTTTATGGAATTCAGATGCCGCTTTTTCTTCCTTTTCGAATTGATAAATTATCAAAATCATTGAAGATATGAGTATATCGAAACAACTGAATATGAGCAAAAATCCAAAACGCATTTTTTGTAGCGGTAATTTCTTGTTGTGGTCCGATAACATGAAAATCAAATCATTCTCGTGTTGTATTCTTTTAGTTGTGGATTTCTGTTCTTTCTATCTCATTAACCATTATTTACGCATGTTCTAGAAACTATATATAGTTTGAAAAAAGGCAATTATTACAACAGTTCTAAAAAAGGCCATAAACTTTGCATTAGTAACTACCTTCCAATCAGTTGGACATCTGTTGCGAAATGATTTCGTATAGTGAGGGAACGACCATTATTCCATCAGAACAACTTTTTCCTTTCCATCTCCTCAGAACGATATATATGTTATGGACCAAGTGATTAATTGGGCATTATGAAAAATGCCCGGGCAGTAAGAATAATGCATATTTAATATCGGGCAGAGTGATTCAACCCAGGTTCTAATCCTCATAATTTTATTTCAAACATATGTGTAACAAAAAAGAGAACATTAATCACAAAAAAAGATATTATTTTCTTTTTCTGGATGATATAATTCTTAGAATCTTCAAACTTAAATAGTATATTCCAAAATGCATGAGTGTTGGAATTGCCTTCTGCAACGAGTGTTAGACGATATTTTCTCTATTTCAGTCAAGTTTCATGAAATATTGTCGGAATTCAATGAACAATTGAGATTATACATCCTATTGACTTTTGTATTGTATGTTGGTGTGACTGTTAAAAAAACTGACACATTACGGGATTTGAATTTGATTCGCACATATTCTAACATAAATTCAAATTATGTCATATTGACAATCGACTTTTGTCGGAATCTGATTGGATCGAATGTCAATTTGGACAACCAAAAAACCAAAAATATAACTGAAAACAATGCTGTTAAGGAGTTCATCACAGCACTGTTTTTAGAAGTGTAATGAACTCATTCTGAAGTAGACAAATGAATTTTACTTTGAACAAATAGTAAAACTTAGGGAAAAACCGAGAGAAAATCTCAAATGATTGACATAATTTCATTGAAAACATAATTGTAACAAAAGACAAAACAATAATCACAAAAAATAAACATATTCTTTCTTTTCCTAGATGATATAATTCTTGGAGATTTCAAACTCAAAATGAATTTTACTTTAAACAAATAGAAGAACTCAGAGGAAAATTCAAATAATTTACACAAAATAAGTCCCAATTATTTATTGAAACAATTTCTGCTTTGATGGACTGACAGCCACCTTTGCAACTATAACGACTGTATCCTTGTCCGCCACATTTAGATGACTATCTCACAACCTCTCTCAGTTAAATCTCCTTCTCCGGATGATCAATTTTTTCACACTATATTTTGTTCCTAATCTATAAAGACTAGCGGTTGTCATTTATATTACTTTCTCTGTTTGTCTGTGATTATGTGTGTTAGTATATGATTCAAATGTTTATAATTCGAAATTTATGATTGTTTCATTGTTATGCTATATATCTGTATATAATTGTATCCTTGCTTGACATTTTCTGTAATTATTTGAGGGTAATTAATAAATTATTATTGTTATTATTATGGCGTATCCCCCCGCGTTCTTCTTCGCCCATACAGAAGTGTATTATCACATTGCCCAAACACGACTGGGCAATATTCATAATGTCAGGGCAATGTGATAAATAGGAAACTTCAAACCATAATTAATCACTTTGCCCTAAATGGCTGGTCATTATTCATAATGCCCGGGCATTATGAAAAATGCCCGGATTTATCACTTGGTTTCGAGCATCGTTCTGAGAGAAATTGGAAAATTTAATTTCTTATCCCCTGGGCATTTTTAGGCAAAATGATTTCGTTTAGTGAAGGACTGACCATCAATCAGTCGAACTAAATATACCCTACCCATCTCCTTAGAACGATACAAAAGTTTTATGGATCGCGACCCATTTTACCCTATAAACCTGCGTTTCAAAAAGTGTTCAAGTGTAGATGATTATCTCGACTCCTTCAAGGCTTTTGACAGAGTCTCGCACACCAAATTAACCTTTTTTTTTGTAAAAGAGGCATTTCTTCATTCGATAATATATTTCTCCAACGCTGTCCATCAAAACAACTTGGGAGTGCCTATTGGAGAGTTTCATTTCAATCGGTTATTTCCCATTTTATTCAATTCATTCATTGATTCCAGCACATTCAGAATACAATAATACCCTCATAATTTGCACCCTTCACGTCTTCTTGCCAATATAGTTTTTCTGCAGTTCAATTTTTCAAGGGAAATTAACGACAGATCAAAAATAGTTGTTTTTTAACTACAGGAAGTTGAATGGAAATTCAATGTAGCAGGATTCATCAGAATCCGAATTTTCTTCACCTTGAGAGGTGTTATTTCATCAATTTGCATATTTCATCATCAGCTGATTATTTGTGATTCGAAAATGCTGAAATCAAATTATACGAATGGACGAAATTGTTTCAATCTGTAGTTTGAAGAATTGAAATTTTTTTTCTCATACATAAATCTTCAAAAACCATTTGTAGGTATTTTTAATCTCTTGTATTTGTTGGTAACTTTTTGTTGTTCGTCATTTTCAATATCAATAAATTTCTTTCGGTTGTTTTTTTCTGTAACTGGGTAATTTCACCTTTGTTTAAATGAAGGCTCATAAGTATAATTTGTTTTTCCGGGAAACCTGTTCGATTCCTGAACTGAGTAAAAGTTAAGGATACCGGGACCACACCAACCTTTTTTTATCGCTCGTCTTCATCATGAATTTTCAGACGACTGCTCAATTTTCATTCAATTTTTCATGTTCACAGTCTGACTCCTACAGACAGGTTCGTTGGTTTGCTGCATGCTTGAAATTTTGTCGTGGCTAAGAGATGCGTAACTAAAAGCTTACTCCAGACAGTTGTAAGCTAGCTTTTTGCCCAAGAAAACTTGACTAGCATATTGAGATCAGAACGCTAGGAATTGTTCAGCTTTTTATTCCTCTAAACAATGAACGCATAATAAATTCTGAAATATTCTAAACAGGGCTGGTTTAATGTATTTGTGCTAACAACTCCCAATAAAAATAAATTTTTTGCATAATGCAAAATCAAATAAGAAAACTTGTCTTTAATCGATCGCTGGGCTCGAAATAATTGAAAACTGAATGGCTATTAGTTATTTTGATTATGAATTTTAAAATAGTTCACTTCCAACGATTCAAGTCATTAGAGAATAATTTTTGAAAATAGAATAATGTGATGAGTACACATTATTTTGTAGTGCATTAAAGTGCACAGTATCAGTGGCGACTCGTGATCATTTGAACCGAAAAGGCTTCGATTTTGAAAAGCTTTGGAGTCAACACGTCTCCGTAAATAAAACGAATGTTTGCTGCTAATGAAAAGTAACTCACCCTGATATTAATAGTCAGAAAGTACAAAACTTTCTAAGTTCCATTATAGTTTCATAGTAATTCGCATTTCTATAATTCAGGGATGTGTTCATACTCAGCACCAACATTTTCAGCTTTCGGAAATATGTGAATGTCAATAGTTAGTCCCCAATTTGTTCTAAGTCGTACCTACTCTTCGAATGATCTCAACATCATCAGTTGAACTTTATTTATGCCCATTTGAACTTTGATACCCAGTTGAAAATAACACCAACACTTTCTGGTTTCGACGAAATTTCAATAACAATATTTAGTACCGAATTTTTTCATTTTGTTTTGTTTGAATTACTCTGATATCTTATTCAGTTCTTGAGTTAAGTTTGAAATTTTTAATTATTATTCAAGCCATTATTCAAAAATTGAATTGTTTTAAATACTAGTTTCTGAAATACGAAACAACCTTTTGGATGTTTCATGTAGATGGGAGCATTTTCTAGAAAGTTATGAAAACTTGAAATTTTCAAAAACTTTGTCTATTTTTGTATGTTCTGCTCGATAATATTCGATCAACTCACTAGTTTCAAGGCTGATAACAAGACAACAGCAACGAAGGAAAGAAAATAGTCGACCAGATAAAAGGAATCCAGTTTTAAAAGAATAAAACTGCCCTAAATGTAAATCTGATTTAAAAAGCTAGAGTGATTTGAAAAACCAGAAATCGTATCAATTTGAATTGAATCCGAATTATCTACACTTTTTCCAATAGGATTCGGGATAATAACTTGACCTTTCAATATTTAATGGACGTATTAATTAATCCGGATGAGGTTTTTCAGTTGATTTGTGGAATCTGACTCCGAATTATTTCTAAATTTCATGGATTGGTGGGAAGCAGATTGAAAAAGGTTTGTCGATCTCGTTTTGCAAGCCGATAATTGACAGTTCGCTGCTGGTTGTTTACATCGAAATTAAATTGGAATATGATTGAAACGATTGTCTGATCGGTTCCTGTTAGAAGTTTCGCGAAGAAGAATTACAGGGGAAGTCGAAAAATATGTGAAGGTTAGTTCGAGGTCGGTTTTTTTACGATAGGTACTTCATCTGTCGACTTTCTTATGCGGTGAAAGAGATATTTGTACCACCAGTGTTCTCCATCACCCAAACCTCAGCTCGTGACAGGTCTAGAAAATTTCTGGTATAGGTCGGTGATATTTTTTTAGAGTTTTCTCCCCCAATCTCAGAAATGAAAATCGAGTAGAAAAATTGTGGTATACCTAGCAGACGAAAAGTCCCAGCTTAAAACTTGTGCACAAATTTGTCAGGGGCCAATTCCTTTCAACACTAAACTTCATGATAGGCCTCAGTGAATTTCCTTGGCAACAAAAATATGAAATTAATGCCATTAAAATTTTTTGAGTATAATCAATATCTAGCAGAT
The DNA here is from genome assembly GCA_038502775.1 of Hippodamia convergens. Lineage (NCBI taxonomy): Eukaryota > Metazoa > Arthropoda > Insecta > Coleoptera > Coccinellidae > Hippodamia > Hippodamia convergens. The sequence continues at coordinate 11,122,273 of CM076608.1, read as the reverse complement.
TTCAAATCATATCAAATTCAGAGAGGAAAATTTTTGAGACAAAGTTTTGATGATAATCAGAGACCAACAAGAATCCTTCAAGAACAACTAATTTCATTGAATTTTAATCCTTATGTTCATGGACTCTCGGGAAAAATTTGAAGAATTGGTTCTAAATTCATTGTAAAAACCGTTTTCGAAATTGAAAATGATTCAGAATCTATACTAACCAAAACTAAACCTTTGAATTAAAAACAAGGGTGCAAAAGTTGTGTTCACAATATTCCCTGTATTTGTGAAAAAACTTACAGAAGAAACATCAATAATCTTAGAAAAAGGAAAGCGTGAACTTAAAAATAACAAAAAAATTGAGGTATTGGTAGACCGTAGATTGCAGATCATTTGTATTCCAATATCGGCGAGCACATGATGGATTGGAATAGCACGAAAATTCCAATGACGGAACCTGATAATTATAAGGGAAAAATCAAGGAATTGGCTTGTATATTGTTAGATAAAAATAATCTGGCCAATTTTTCGGTGGAACTGAATCGTATTTGGATGGACCATCATAGTATTAATCTATAATCACCATGTATTAATGGGTGTCGATTGATAAATCAAACAATTTTCACGATTCTGAAGAGTCCGATATAGACTCCGTAACGTTAGGAAGTTTAATTATTCAAAGTGTTTTCTTTTTTCATTGTAAGGTAACAGTATCTTCAAAAAAATTGAATTCTGATAAATCAGTGACGAGTGGCCTTTCTTCTTTCATTTAAAAAATTTTCTGATAATTTTTCGTCCCAAAAACTAGAAAAAAATATTGAAAAAATTTCAGAAAAAAGCAGAAATATCCCATGAAATATTTCAATCGAGCAAGTCAAGCTGCTTTAAGATAAAAAAAAATGACAAAAGCAGAAAAAAATCTTTGCTTTCACATAGAACATACCGAAAACATTCAAAACAAAATATAAATAGTTATGTTGAAATGAAATAGACTCGCAGAAACCTCAGCAGGAAAGATGAAATCTGATTTTGTCGCTGAGGGAAGAGACAGACAGGTTTCGGTCTAATTTGACATCTTCATGAAAGACTCCTTCCCTTAAACCTGCCAGTAATGTCGTTTTGATTCACTTTATACAAACGACAAAATCTAACACTATCAAAGAAACGTTCTATCGGCCCAGTTCGAATGATAAGAAACACTGCTCACATTCTCATTCACTGATGGAAACACCCATTTTGTTTTTGCGACTGTGTTATTTTTTGTTTTCGATTATAACATAATAATCTGTCTTATTTTGTGAACTAGAATAACCCCAATTTGTATTTTGCCCTTAACTGGTACATATCTGTTTATCAATTATTGTTTCATCAAACCAGAAAGTTTAGGGGTAGGTATCCTTCAACACAAAAAAAAATATTCGAGTCCTTGCAAAAACAATTGACTAGTTCCATCAGTTTTGTCACATTTTTCATATTTCTAATATAAATTTATTATTTTCAAATCTAATCCTTAAGTGAGAAATGAATAAAAATGTCATAAAAAGTTAAGATTGCTTTCAAAAGTCGAAGATACCTATATATATTGGAAATTTGATCGAATTGTGCCAAAGCACCTATTCTATTATTATTCTACAAACTCATCGAATGACCAGTTAACTGAGATGAGGAATCAATAACAATCGAATCAGTCTTTAATGAATTCCCTACAAAAATCCACTTTCCAAAGCTGAGCGTATCTGATACTGACATATTGACACAATAACACAATAAAATGCTATGTTTTCTTTTGAAACCCGTTCTGATGCCGATCTGAATACTGATGCGGACTTTTCACAGAGTCTGGCCATGATAGAATCCAATCTGCTTCCAGGAAGGAGCACGTGTCTGGAATGCAAGTAAGTACTATTTTTCCGTAAATCTCGACTTTATTTTCACGTTGCTGATCGGTCAGTTCAGTTGGTGTTTCTTTAATGCGGAAATGAAATGCAAGCCTGAAACATTTTTTCCGCGACTACAGGATGAGCCTTTGACTTGTACAAATACAGGGTTATTCACGAATATGGCTCTATAGAATATTTTTAGGAAAGACATAAGATTCAGGATTGAAATTCTAAAGGTGAGCTTCGAGTAAGCATTTTCAAATGGGAAGACCCATTTTTCATTGCATAAATAAATTCTCCATTGGATTCTGAATTTTTTTTCATTCCAAAAGTTTGAATTTTGCCGAGAAAATTTCCTTCAAATGAGGAAATACGGAAAAAAAAATCTCAAAATTAAACTCTGTTGAAATACTTCGAGGTTTTTTCATCAAAAATTCTCATTTTTGAGAATCTCCGAGAAGAAATGCTTATGCTTCTTTTCCGATAGCGTTATTTTCAGAATATTATACAGGAGGTCACAAATTCTTTGCCAAAAATAGAAGTGACGAAACATCAAAAAATCGGTTTTTTCAAATCGAAACCCCATTGTTTCGAAGCATTTTCGAAATCTTCGTCAAACAATAATAGGAGCATACGGCCAAGACTTTTATCCCAAAATGAATATTTTTCGAGATATTCAGGAAAAGCGATTTTGTCTTCAATTTTCAATCTCATTCCGAATGTGTTTTTTTACTGGAAAATAATTAGAGGTCAAGTAAAATTTTTGGTTATCTCTGTTATCGATAAAATATTTTCTTTAGTTCAGACGAGTTAAGTTCGTGAATTAGTATCTGTAATGCGAGAGCAAAAATGGATTCAAAGTTCTCAAAAGTATTAGTGAAGCCACTGTAAAAAAAGTCTCAGGAATGCAGAAAGAAATAATTTGTAATAATTTTCAATGCTTTTGAAGGAACAATTAATAGAACTAACAATTTCATTACTGAAAATTCAAATTTTCCTACCATGACAAAAAAGAAATTCTCCAGAATTAAGAATTTGCGGACATTATCCTAAGCTTGAAAAAATTAAGAAAATCGATATCGTCTGAACTATAATGAAATATTTTCTCCATAACAGAGATTTCCGGAAATTTCACTTGACCGCTAATTATTTTCCAGTAAAAAAACACATTCTGAATGAGTTTGAAAATTGAAGACAAAATCGTTTTTCCTGAATATCTCAAAAAATAATCATTTTGGAATAAAAGTTCTGAACGTATGCTCCTATTATTTTCTGACATATATTTCGAAAATGTTTCGAAAAAATGGGGTTCCAATTCGAAAAAAACGATTATTTTGAGGTTTCGTCAGCATCAGCCTTTCTTCTCAAAAATGAGAATTTTAAATGAAAAAACCTCGAAGTTGTCTTTATTTCAACAGAGTTAAATTTTCAGATTTTTGTTGCGTTTTTCCTCATTTAAAGAGAATTTTCTCGGGAAAATTCAAACTCCACCATTTTTTCGATCCGACTAGGTTGAAAAGATATAGAGCTGTTGAAAGTCCATATGAAAATTAAATTCTCGAATCAATCTCGCAAATGATCTTATCGTGTACCTACGTCAATTTTTCATACAGACATTCATCTTGGCATTCCAGAAATGCTGACACAATTTATAATTTATTATTTTAGAACAGTTTCCGCCTCTCAGTTGAATTTTCCAGGGTTTTCGTTTATCTTCTGTTATGCATGTGTTCCGTTCCTAACTGAACGATTGCTGTATATTATATATAAACTAAACTCCTGTTTTTTCAGAAGAATAGTTTATTCATCAGAAGAATCGTTGTTTTACAGAAAATCCTGGAATACTGAAGAGTTGCATCCGGCCTTATTATGGTTCCGTAATCCAAAGCATGAACAAGAGTATCGTGGTTTGTGTGATCCAGAATTTCGTTATTACATCGCCTGCTCTTCTTGTGTCTTCGTTGCTATGTGCGTGATGCAGTTGACCACCATTCCCAGGTAAGAAAGTACTATATACTTCTTTTCAAAAATACGTTCAAGGAAAAATACTCGTCTAAATAAACCATTGAAAAATGTTAATATCTCACAATGGGATGGGTTGATTTTTCTCTGCCTTATAGCTGTATTTTCGGATTGGTTCGACCATACTATCTTCTGTATATTTTATATAAAAATCAATTGCTGTGCGTTAGATACGCTAAAACTTGAAAACGGCTGGACCAATTCGGCTAATTTTGGTCTTGACTTATTCGTGGAATTCCAGGGAAGGTTCAAAAGGTGAGAGAATATACAAATGCGGGGTATTTAATATGGTTTTTCCTTAGAAATGGAGGTGATCGATCGTCATTGATTTTCAATGATCATCGATGTTTGACAATTAAACATCGAAGTTTTAAAATTGATTTTGCATTATTTATAACATCGTTACATCTATTTCTTGATTTCAATAATTTCTTCAAGTTAGGACGACGCGAAGTTTGAACAAAACACCAATGTTATCAATTTATAATACATAAATAATTAAATAATATTTCGATAAACATCAGGTATCATGTTCGGTTATCTATGTCAATATCGGCTTCGGTGATCATGTGTGAAAGTGACATTTGAAGCGTCTAAATGCAAAACCAGGCATTTGATGTATGAGCTGTTCCGAGCAAAACGAGAAAAACCTGCCAAAATCATAGTTTTGAATTGAAAAATTCCCAGTTTTGACCATTTGAATTACGAATAGAGGCTTTCAAAACTCTACTTATGAACCTGAGGATATAAGAATCAGATTGACAGCAACTTTCTCTATTGTAATCCTTCCTCAACTAATTTTTTCGGAAAATACAAATATCTGGTTTTGCATTTAGACGCTTCATTTCAAGTTACGTCATGTTTTTGTAGTTGATCTTTTGTGATAGATACAACTCACCTCGAAGTGTGCGAGAACTTTTTTGTCAACTTGGTTAATTTCAATTTGCGATGCCGAGAATAAGAAGACCTGACATGAGAAACCGCGTCACGGGAGGGCCCATGCATTGAGGGGGCTGACTGATTATTTGATTATAGGAACATAATTTCAGTTATTTAGGTATAGGACGTATATATACGAAGAGTTAGGGAAATACAATTGGATCTGGTAGGCTATGTGGCAATCAGGATCTAGGCTTATCAACATTTTTCGTGTTTGAAGTAACATTGGACTGATAATAATAACAATAATTTTAATAACCGATTTCGGCAGACGAAGTTGCGCGGGCCAGCTAGTTATGGCTAAAAATTAAAAACATTATTGTTCGATAACTCCGAAGGGTTAATTTTGAAAGCTCGAGAGCAATCACAACCGGATATAATAAGATTTTAGGAGCTTTCCCGTTTATTGCTCTATTAGAAATTATCGCAAATAACGTTTCGCTTAAATCTGCAGTGGGCATCTTTAGAGGATTCTTGGTCTGAGATTGTAATTCGAACGCTGAATTTTGGCGGGTGCGTGAAGTTAGCGAAAAAATGGAAGCACTAATTCTGAAACTGTCAAATATTGAGTGTTCAATTAGTGCCGTTTGAATCAATAACAGCACCATTGTAGTTTTCGAGATATTGACGATTCAAACTTTTGGAGCTGACTTTACTCTCAGCACCAAAAGTTTAAAAACACAATGAAATTCATATGCCGATATTTAGTGCCTAATTGGTGCCTATTAGTGCTTTTGGAACCGATGAAAAAAAAATGTATAGTTTTCATAATATCCGGGATTATTTCTTTTGGTGCCAACTTCACGCTCAGCACCAAAAGTTTCAAATTACCATGAAATTTATATGCCAATATTTAGTGCCTAATTGGTGCCTATTAGTGCCATTAAAACGGCTATCATATCATTTTTAGTTTAATAGTAATCGAGTGTTGTTTTTCAGCAAGTGTGAAGTTAGCGAAAAGTTGGAAGCACTAATTCTGAAACTATGTCAAATATTTAGTGCCTTAATAGTGCTAATTGGTGCCGTATCAATCTTTGATAGCACCCTTATAGTTTTTTAAATATTAACAATGATATGTTTTCATACGACGTAGCCATCTATTGAGCGGAATGCGAAATGCCAGTCAGACGAAGCCGGCTCGAACATCTGCGCTTAAATATCGCATTTAAAGTGGTCCACAGACACCATTTAATGATTTCGTATATTTTTTTCGCATGAGCAGATTCTTATTTCCAGATAAGCTCTTAATTCTCCCACATAGACATGGTTCGAACTGAGCTCTCACTGCCCAAGAAAATCCAAATTGACACCTGGTGTTCATAATATCACAGATTCTTCACGAAATGTTTGCCCGTATAAGACACATAAGATAAGAATATTTTTTATCGTCTGTGGACCGATGGCTATGCCGTATAAAAGCATATAATTGTTAATATCTAAAAAACTATAGGGGTGCTATCAAGGATTTATACGGCACAAATTAGCACTATTAAGGCACTAAATATCTGACAGTTTCAGAATTGGTGCTTCCAACTTTTCGCTAACTTCACACTTGCTTAAAAACAACACTCGATTACTATTAAACTACAAATGATATCGCAGCCGTTTTAACGGCAGTAATAGGCACCAATCAAGCACTGAATATTGGCATATAAATTTCATGGTAATTTTAAACTTTTGGTGCTGAGCGAGAAGTTGGCACCAGAGGAATAATCCCGGATATTATGAAAAAATACATTTTTTTCATTGGTTCCAAAAGCACTAATAGGCACCAATTGAGCACTTCAAATTCGATATTTAAGAGCAGATGTTCGAGCCGGCTTTGTCTGACTGGCATTTCGAATTCCGTACAATAGATGGCTACGCCGTATGAAAACATACATTGTTAATATCTAAAAAACTATAGGGGTGCTATCAAGGATTTATACGGCACCAATTAGCACTATTAATTCACTGAATATTTGACATTGTTTCAGAATTCGAGACATGAAAAGTCCCACAATAACTGTTTTTTGTACCTGATTTGGAATCTACGTTGATATTTTGTTATATTCGAGAGTTTAGATCTGTCAAGATTCATTCATATATTTTGCTTTATCTTTCATACAATATTTTTTTAACTTCTTTTTGTTAGCTTCCTCAAATGAAACTATTTTTTGTCACGAAGTATTCAATTTTTTTCTGGCGTAGAGTCAATAAAAAAACAAAACATGTAATAACATTTTCAATTTTCTGGTTGCAAGAGAAGATTATAGACAATAATATCCTTTTTCATTCTTTCTGTTTTATTAAAAGTAATTCAAAGTCCTGAGAACATTTATCAGTTTCCTCATAATCATCAAAAAAACACGTTTGTGCTCTGCTTTTTAAATAAAAGAAAAATTGACTATACCGCGAAGACACAACTGAATACATTTTTTTCATTGGTTCCAAAAGCACTAATAGGCACCAATGCACTTCAAATTCGATATTTAATAGCAGATGTTCGAGCCGGCTTTGTCTGACTGGCATTTCGAATTCCGTACAATAGATGGCTACGCCGTATGAAAACATAAATTGATAATATCTAAAAAACTATAGGGGTGCTATCAAGGATTTATACGGCACCAATTAGCACTATTAATTCAATAAATATTTGACATTGTTTCAGAATTGGTGCTTCCAACTTTTCGCTAACTTCACACTTGCTGAAAAACAACACTCGATTACTATTAAACTAAAGATGATATCGTAGCCGTTTTAACGGCACTAATAGGCACCAATCAGGCACTGAATATTGGCATATAAATTTCATGGTAATTTGAAACTTTTGGTGCTGAACGTGAAGTTGACACCCAATGAAATAATCCCGGATATTATGAAAATTATACATTTTTTTTCATTAGTTCCAAAAGCACTAATAGGCACCAATCAAGCACTAAATGTTGGCATACAAATTTCATTGTGATTTGAAACTTTTGATGCTGAGCGTGAAGTCAGCAACAAATCGTCAATATCTCGAAAACTACAATGGTGTTGTCATTGATTCAAACGGCACTAATTGCCACTAATTAGGCACTAAATATAGTTTCAGAATTAGTACTTCCAACTTTTCGCACCCAATTTTGGTCTACGTCTATGTCATGGGAGTTCAGTCTCTTGTTCTTCTTTTTTTCATTTTGCAGAATATCGTATTTAATATAGAAGGATTTATGCAGGAGGTGATGAAGATCTAGAGTAAATTGTTAAATTCACCATGAGGAAAAAATGACTGTCTATGGATATCCCATCCAACTACGTTCAAATCGAGTGAATATGTCGAAAACAAGGATGATGACATCCAATTGAACCAATTTTCGAATAAGTTAAAATTTAACGTAGTCCACGCGTCGCTGAAAGCTCTGCACCGGTTCATTCCCACGCATCGCCCGACTAATGAGTGGCTCTTCCAATTCACAAATTGGGCATGTTCATGAAAAACACGTCGGATATGTGACGTTCCAATTTAACGAGATGGCAATTCGGAACTCGCAACTCCGGCGAATACATGATTGCGAGAACGAATCGGCCTAATCGGAAAAAAATCTGGGATATCTATATCGACGAAAAAAATTTAGTGCCTACACAAACGCATAAAAGGCACTGAAATGAACGAAAATTTGAAAAGAGATAAAAGCAAAATATACTCTGCCAAAAAGAAATTACGCATCCAAACATAGTTGATAGTTTAATAGGGGTTACAGTCAACTGCGACCTTATGGTCTATTGTGCCCCGTGAAAAAGCTTTACAGCTCGCCTTCCAGTCCCAGAGATCTTGTGAAATCCAATATCTCGGAAGGCTTCAGTGAGGCTAATTCCTCACTCCTACAGGTCTCTTGACGAAAGCATTGTTTCCTTTGGCTTACAATGCCAAAGCATTCTGTGACTTGGTGAATAGGAGTTTCTTCCTCCTCCCTACAGAATCTACACTCGTCAGTGTCCGATATGCTCATTTTCAGCAAGTGCTTTTTGAGGCGACAATGCCCTGTAAGAAAGCCAGTGAGGAGGTGTAGTTGGTTCTTACTGAGATCCAAATATCTTTTGGATCTTGCAGTTTCAAAATTCCGAAGGAACTTTTTGGAGTGATCCAACCCTGGGAGATTCTGCCAGAGTGTTTCTCTTTCAGTTTTCTCTTTCTCCAGAAACTCTTTCTTATAGGTTCATTTTCCTATAGCACAGAAAGATTCTGGGCCAGTGAGTGGTTTCCGAGCACCCTCTCTGGCAAGTTTGTTGGCCTCTTCGTTACCTGCGATTCCCGAATGACCAGGAACCCAGATTAAAGAGACCTTATTTTTCATTCCTACCTCATTGAGTTTGCTCCGGCATTTCCATGTTGACTTTGAGTCGATGACATAGGAGTTCAGTGCTTTAATAGCAGCTTGACTATCTGATTGAATAGCTATGTCGCAATTTTGGTAGTTTTCTCCCTAGATTAATATCTAGACATCTTTCGATTGCTAATATTTCTGCTTGAAGAACACTCACACAGGAACCTAACGATAGTGCACACTTGGCTTTGGCCCCGTGAACCCCAGCGCCAGCTCCCGTGTTGGTTTTAGAACCATCTGTATAGCATTTAACAGTAATTTCTTTGAAATGTTGGTCGGTTTATTCCGGCTCCCATTCTTCTTTACTGCATAGCATCGAACTGTTTTTCTCAGTACTTACTTTCTTGACCATTACATCACTAGGAAGGTTCGTAGATGAGATATAGTTACTCAGAGAGCACTAGACTGTCTCTCATTACTTGCGCCTTCTCTAGATGTTCATTTGGGACATGATGATAGAGATGATAAGGAGGGTCCTTCAAATCGGACCCTCTTCGAAAAAAGAAGAGAAGTTACTCAAAGTCCAGCACAGATGATGGCTGACGCAATGGACTCATTTCGGGAGAGAGGAGTTGATTCTTGTATTTTGGCTCAAAGGAGTCATTTGACCTGCATACCTTTCAGATCTTGAATTTTGGTTCACTGAAAAAAGTAGCATGTTTTCCTGAATATTTTGATGTGAAAATTTTTTTTGTCACATTTATTTAAACTGTTTAAAAACACGCTTTCTATCTGACGTACTTTGTATATATTTTGAAGTTTTTATTTCGATCACACTGGTTTTTGTCGTATGTATCCAAGTATCCCAGCCTCGAAACAGTATTTGAACTCATGACGTCCAAGTTAACGAGATATTCAGACATAACGAAGTAAACTGTTGGAAGTGCCTATTACAGGAAAAAGTTACACAGCTGCTTCATCGATTCAAACTGGAATTTACTTCGATAATTTGATCTGATCATCGTGTTGTATCAGAGTGGGAGTTTCGGAAAAAAAGCATAGATTGCACTGCAAGCCAAAGGATATATGAAAAACTAATTCAATTTTCTTGTTACCATGAAATACTACCTAAAAGGTCGCATGTGTATGAAACCTTTTATCGACAATGCGACGGCAGGGAAATTTTGAACCGGACGTTTTAATGAAATCCCTTCCTATTTACATCATAACTGCGGAATTAAACTATTCAACACTGATTAGGAATCTGGGACTGTACCATGATGAAGAATCGATTGAGAGAGCTAATCGAGAAAACTTTTGAATTTTTAAATTTCCCGCAAACCAAGACTTTGAGTCAGAAAATCTTCTAGAAACGAAAGATGATACAAATAATGAGAACTTGACAAACTTATGTATTTTCTATATTTGTATATTTCCGTGCCTTCTAGGTTTCTGTGAATAACCAATTTTTATCATTCCAAAACTACAACATGCACATCATCAACTGCGATCTGAACATTGCCTCAAATCATCAGTAATTGATCTTCTTAATTAAAAAGAAAAACAGTGTAGGCATCTTTGATTGATTTTAAAAACGAAACAGACGAGACGGGGGGGGGGCACTAAAGGGGCCCCCAAGCCAAACGAAAAGCTCTGAATGGGGCCCCAATAACTCTTCAGCATGCCGATTCGCAATTTTTTTGATGATATAATGAACTAAGCGTTAACCATTTAAGGAACAGTTATCATTCTCGAAAAATATCACTGAATTATATTCAAAGCTCCTATACAGTTTACAGTAATTCTTTTCGAGATATCACTCAATCATACTCTGTGCTACCCTATTTTTAAGAGTTTTTTATATAGTGTCAAGCTTTTCGGTACGTATTTCATCTTCTTCTTTCTAAACAATTAGTTTCAACAAGGATAGGCAACAAACAACACTAGAAAATCGACACCATTAGGTGTGTACATAAATCTATATTTATTTCCTTTTTATTTTTTATTGTATTGTGGGAATATATATATATAATATATATAAATATATATATATATATATATTATATATATATATATATATATATATATATATATATATATATATATATATATAATTATGTTTTTCGGGAGGAAGACTTCGTTTTTAAAAAAAACTACTTTACTTTATTCAATACAATACAACGTTAATACTTGGTAGAGCTACTAGATCGATTAATTAACTGACTAGAAATTGTCATTCACTGATATTTATAACATTCTCTTATCTTATTCTTCCTGCGTATTCACTGCAGGTGTTCATTGCTTAGTCTGTAAAATACAACATAGTAATATATGGAATAAATGGCATATAGATAAACAATGTATCTAATTAGTATGGGGCCATATTATGTAATTCCTCCCCCCTTTGGATAAAGGTATCACCTTGATTAGGTGTAGCTTTACATTTTTTCAAATATTTAAATAAAAAGTATAAAATAATTAAAAACATAAATATTCCTATAATAATAATAAACGTTGATGGTGTACTAGGTTTCCATCTTTGTATATCTTCTAATTTGACATCTGCAATATCTTCTTCCTGGAATTCTTCTTTCTCCTCTTCTTGGTATTGGTTTCGTGGGATTATCGCCGTCTTGGGTAGAATTATGTATTTTTCTTCATTTTTAATCGAAGTTGGGAATATCTCTTTTTGGAAGTTACTTATGGTACATTTCGATTGGATTATCGCCATCGGTGAAGTGAAGTAATATTTTGTTTGCTGAGGACATTTTTCTTGAATCTCTATATTATTTATCGAAAGGATGCTTCCATCTTCCAAAGTTTTCAAATTTGATATAGGAATAACTTTTTTCCTGGGACAATTTTCTAAATGTGTTTTCAATACCGTCTTCATACATTCTGGAGGTTTTGTTAAGGAGTCTTGATTGCAAAGGAAATCTTCTTCGACTGCATGACATTCACTGGTTGACCATTTCAATTCTTCTTGTTGAGTGAGCATATAAGGATTGGTATAAGGAAGGGTTTAGTTCTTCTGAGGGATATAGTAAAACTTGTACAGATTAAAATTTTCTTCATAAACGGTCGGAATTGATATAAGAAATAATAGAACATTCTCTTTAAACATTACTTTCGTATGACATAACTGATAATAATCTTTTAAATGATTCATTGGAATAATAGTGTCATTTTTAATTAATTCTGCGAATTTTGTATATGGCAAAATAGATTCATGTAGAATATGTAATCTAGCAAAGCTCACTGCTGTTTGGATTTCATCTAGTATACTTTTAATATCCTTAATTTCAAATGTGAGAAGATGCATGTGTTCAATGTGTCTCAGTTGCGGTATTGTTCGTAATAATTTATAATTGTCTGCGAATTGTCGAAATTTATCAATATACTTATTTTTCAAATCATTAATTACAGTAGCAATCTGTCTTTGATTCCTCATAAGTGTGTCCTCGTTTCTTGCTATACTTTCAAAATAATTTTTATAAAGTTCTTCGTCGTCTGAATCTAAGGTTCCAAATAAAATCTTTGAAATTTTACCTCCAATATTAATAAGTCCTCTTTTAACTCTTATTTTTCCATTAACAAGTTCTTCTAAAGTTTTAATATTAATTGTATTCGAATGTTGTAAATATTCATAATGCGGCGTTTGTGTAAATCCCAATAATTCTTTATTTTTCAAAATATCAATTTCTTTCTGATACTTTAAAATAAGATCCTCGACTTGTTTCAAATCAATATGTTCATAATCAATTATTTTATAAGGGAGTAATATTTTCATGATAAATGTGTTTATTTTTCATATCTTGAATTCTATGACTATCTATCTAGCAAGCATTAAAATTTTTTGTAAACTAGATCTAACTTTCTAACAACAGGGTTTTTAATTTGAATAGGATTTGTATTTAAAAGGAAGGAACATTCTTCTTTCTGCGGAACGTTTTCCGTTCAATCCGTCTGAATATCTAAGTTTAAAATCATTTAGTAAATCTTCATTAATTTCATCATAAACAATATCATCAATTTCATTATAATTTATATTATTACCTCGTCGACAATTATGTTTTTCGTTCACTTTTAAGAAGACCGGCAGTATCCCATTAAAATCTATAAATTCTTTATTTACTTCAGTATGCAGTGGCGATAAATAATAAATAATTATTTTCACTTTGCATCTTGCAAAAATATACTTTATCATATTCAAAATAATAGGCCATTTTAATTCATCTAATCCGCACGCTATACGCGGTAAAGCTAAATGAGTTTCATTTCTTGACTCCATAAGTTTTTTCAAATATAAAAGGGAATTAAATACATCTTCGTATGTAGGTTTATCATAATAGGATTTCTTGGTTATCAAATAGTAAATAACACGGTTTTTATTTTGAATAATAGCTGCTTCTCCTACTTTTTTATTTTGCGATTTTAATTCATCTATATTTCCAAATTTTCTCTTAAAATCTCGGGCAATGCCTCTACTCATATGAAAATCTTCTGATACGCAATGGGCTAACGAATATTTATTAGGGGCTTTAAATAAATTTCCTTGTTTTTCTTCAATATTATGACAATCGGGAATATTATTTGTTTCATATAGTTTCGTAAAGTTTTCATACGTAATGTCCTTAGAATATGCGAAGTCTTTATTTATAATCGTATTTTCACCATTTTCCAATATTATTCTACTTAATGCATCTGCATGATTCATTGATCCTTTTCTATATTTAATTTCATAATCAAATTCTTCAAGTTTAATACGCCATCTCATTAATCGTGAATTAGGTTCTTTCAAAGAGAATAACCATGTTAAAGGTTTATGATCCGTATAAATTGTGAATTTTCTCCCGTACAAATAAGGACGAAAATGCTTGCATGACCAAACGATCGCGAGTAATTCTTTTTCTATGGTGCTATATCGAGATTCTGCTTCAGTAAGCGTTTTACTAGCATAAGCAATGGGAAGGTCATTCGGAGGAATGCCTTGAGATAATACAGAACCTATCGCAAATCCTGATGCGTCTGTAGTTAAAACAAAGGGTTCTTTATAATTCGGATAACGCAATATCGGTTCGTTCATTAAACTCCTTTTACATATTTCAAAAGCTTCAATGTATTTCGGATCATCAATATTAATTTTCGCATTTTTCTTCAAACATATTGTTTAAGGTTTAGTAATCTTTGCAAAATTAGGAATAAATTTTCTATAATATCCGACTAGACCAAGAAATGATTTGATTTCTTTCTGAGTTTTCGGAATTGGGAATTGTGAAATCACTTTCAATTTATTTATTTCATCATTTAACCTATCAGATTCTGATTCTACTTGCTCATTGTTATTATCTGCTTCATTCATTCACAAATAGGATTTCTGTGAACTTGGTTTTTCCCTATTCATTACGTTTATTGATTTTTTCAAATTTGAAATTTCTTTTTCCATTTCATAACTTGCTTTAGAGTTCAATTCAATCATTTTTTCAAGTTCTTTATTAGACATCTCGATCATGAAAAGTTTAGATTTCAATTGTTCATTTTCAGTTTTCAAATCTTCATTTGCTTTATTGATATTTTCAATTTCCTGCAAATTATTTGCAAAGTTTTTGAAAAGCTCATATTTTTCCCGTTCAAGTTGTGATACTTTCTGAATTAAACAATTATTTTCAATCGAAGTTTTTCCATATTTGAATGGAATTCTACAATATTTATTCATTAATACTTGGTTTTGAAAGTCGAATGTCAAACCGTATTTATTAAGAAAATCGGCTCCTATAATGCCATCGTAATCATTATGAAATTTATGAAGTACAAAAGGGTGATTATCATTCATACGGAATTCTGAAAATAAAGGAAGTAATACTTTTTCATTTGAAGTTTCCTGCTTCATGCATGCAGTTAATGTTGTTTCTTCTTGAAAAATATTATCATAGAAATTATTATAAGCGAATTTCGGATCTATCAAACATACTGAACAGCCACTATCGATTAAAAGTTTACATCTTGGATATTCAAATTCAATAAAGGGCAATTGGTTGGAATGATTAATATTATAATTTAAGTCGATGCGTCTTCTTGGGTAAGTTCGCGAAAATTTCGACTATTATTGTCGTGGTTTCTTGACGTTGAAGGTTTACAGTAATCAAATTGATTTTCATTTCTCTGTTTCCTCGTATCTAAATGCGTTAATTCTTCAAAGTAAAAATTAGGATTATTATGTTGATTTCTGTTCTGGTAATTATTATGATAAAAGTTACGTTGGAGATTTGGATTATATTGCGTAGAGTAATTTGAATGTTTCTGGGGATAATTTCTTGTCTGAATTGACATTTTCTCTGGAGGGGTAGTAATTCTTTGATTGGGATTTGGTTTAAAAACATTACTTGAATGATTCGGTTTAAAATTATTATTATGATTTGGATATTGGTAGTTAGTATTCCTTTGAGTAAATGGAATTGGCTGCGAAGGAAATCTAGGTACTTCGCCGTAATTATTAAATGCGTGATTTGATCTATTTTGTGAAGTATAATTATAATTTCTTGGGACATGTTTTGACTGATTCTGAGCGAAATTTTTATTTTTTCTACTCCTATCAAGTAATTCGTATTGGGCTAGATTGCACATATAGTCTTTCGTTGCATTTACTGTGTCATCAAAAGAAAATTCGTTATTTGTTATTAAATATGTTCTTAGCTCCATAGGCGCGTTTGATATTAGAACAGTTTTACAAATTTTCAAAATATTATTCTTATAAATCGCTTTTTCTGGATCTGGCATTCTATCTGCGTCAATTCTATAATTTATTCTTATTTTCAAAGAAATTATTCGGTCTATAAATAATATTATATCCTCGTTGGGCTTTTTGTTTAAAAATTGCAATTGGTGTATCAAAACATCAAGGTTAATTTGATCACCAAATTTTGTATACAAGAAATTTTTGAGAACATCCCAATTATTCGGAATGTCAGACGTTGCTACTTCTGCTAGGGCTCTATCTATTAGTTTCGATTTGACCACTGCGAAGCAATAATTTTTTACCATAATATTTTCGTTTACGAACATCGCTAGATAATCATCAACACTTTTTATGAACGAATGCAACTCGTTCTCAACACCAGAAAATTTGGGTAACAGCATACCAAACTTTTCAGCTAGCGACAAATCTACTGCCATTTTGTTTGTTTTGTTCTTACGACCTCTAAAGTGTTTAATCGACGTAATATTGAATTATTTTAATATTTCAATTATATCAGTTATGTCAATTATATCAATTATTATGTAATCGTATCAATTATCAATTATATCAATTATTATTTCAATCAAGTTGTCGGTTTTTTCTTAAGAAACCTAGGAAAAACTATTGTAATCGGTTTTTGAAATAAGAGACCTAGGAAAAACTTTATAAATCGGTTTTTGGAAGAAACCTAGAGAAAACTTTATAAATCGGTTTTTTGGAAGAAACCTAGAAAAAACTTTATACAAGTTTTACGCTCAAAACTTGGGGAAAAGGTTGACTAATTTTGGGCCAGATTAGGTAAACTGGGAGTAATTAAAGGATTGCTCACCACGTTGTCTTCTTGAATTTGAAACCGTCACGGGGCGCTACTCGGGTGATCGGGCTCCTGTCTTCTTCACCTAGTTCGACTTGTGCTCAACGGTTGAAACCGACGGTGTTGTAGACTGGATGGACCTCTTCTTCTTCAGGAACTCACAGATTTTCACAAAACCGGCACAATCCCAGACCTCGTCGCCAATTATGTTTTTCGTAGTTTTTAAAAAAAACTACTTTACTTTATTCAATACAATACAACGTTAATACTTGGTAGAGCTACTAGATCGATTAATTAACTGACTAGAAATTGTCATTCACTGATATTTATAACATTCTCTTATCTTATTCTTCCTGCGTATTCACTGCAGGTGTTCATTGCTTAGTCTGTAAAATACAACATAGTAATATATGGAATAAATGGCATATAGATAAACAATGTATCTAATTAGTATGGGGCCATATTATGTAATTATATATATAATAAAAATAAAAAGGGAATATATATATTCCCACAATACAATAAAAAATGGTGTCGATTTTCTAGTGTTGTTTGTTGCCTATCCTTGTTGAAACTAATTGTTTAGAAAGAAGACATATTGATGTAACCTCACCGATGTTCCCTGTTATTGTATTCTTGTGTAATTGCGTTTTTTAATTTTTTAATCTTTGAAGAAGCCCAAAATATTAGGGCGAAACGTCAGTTATAATAAAATTAAAGCTTTTATTATGAAGTTTTATTATTTTTGGTCAGGAGAACATATAAGGATTTTTCAAAACGTTTTACGTACGTGACCGATAACCTGAACCTAGATTATACACCTAATAATATACTATTGAGGTGAAGGTTAAGGAAAAAACAAAAGCAAAAAAAACTCTTTTCTCGTCCAAACGACCTCATCTTACTTTTGCTTGGATGTGTTTTTGTAGCTATCTGATTGTGATGTAGAATTCATTCTGGATTTTTTTTTTCAATTTCCAGGACACTAGTTATGTACGGCACCCTGGGTCCCACCCTGATAGTCCTCATAGTGTTCGTATATTTGTGCTGGCTGGACGGATGCTGTGGTCCACGTCCACCGTCAGATACGCCTCTGGATGAACCAGACCGATGTTCACCGCCTGGGGAAATTGTGGCAGACAGCCGTTGTCTTCGACTGGCCATATTCTTGGTTTCTGTCGTTTTGGTTTCCGCGTGCTCTGTTGTAACATTGGTAAGTGAAGAACTATCCAATCCTCAATTCAATATTCCGTTTTTACGCCAATAATTTCGCAATAAAGGTCACTCGAAGGCCTTCTGATTTGAGGACAAGACACCGGGAACCTTATATTACATAAGGCTGCCGAGATATTGGATTTCATAGGATCTCTGGGACTGGAAGGCGAGCTGTAAAGCTTTGTCAGAGGGCACAGTAGACCATCAGGTCGCAGTGGACTGTAACTCCTTTTAAACTATTAACTACTGCTGACCCGGCAGACTTCGTACTGCCTCAAAAAAGCAATTTTAATATTATAATTAACTATTATGGTATAATACCTTGAAAGTGGACATAAAATTGTCCTGTACAGTATGTATTGCGCCAAACGTTGTCTGCAGGAAACAGTTTTTGAATGTTGGCCAAGAACTGTTTAGAATCATTTACTATCCAAGAATCTAAAGAGCGAAAGGGATCTGGTGGTGGAACTAATTGTGGCAATTGGCAATTAGATAAGCTAGCTGGCCCGGCAAACATTGTTCCGCCTTAGAGATGAATAAAGTTGTTTTTTTTCAAAGTAAATATTTTAGGTGAAATACAAAAAACAGAAGTACAAAATATACAAAAAATTTAATTGCAATCGTATGTACAGGGTGATTGTTTATATATTACTCAAAAGCTATCTCAGGTAATATTGGTAGTACACAAAAGTTCAAATGGGCAAATTTGCAGTATATTTTATGGGCATTCAGAATTCAGTACAAAGAATTGCATAAAGGCACCGTTAACCGAAAAATTCTATGTGAATTGTTGTTTTTCAAATGGCACACCCTGTATTTTATTTTTCTAATCGGTAGAGCTCTTTCTTCTGATTTCGAATATTTATACATACTTTTTTGAGGTTTTTTTCAACAGTTTCTGAAAATTATTGGTTTTTTTCGTCTAAATCTAAGGCAGCTGTAGAATGCCACTCGAGAATGCTGTGATTTATTTATATCGAAGTTCCATTCTGTGGTCTCCTGATAGTCCCTTCTCAACATCATTGGACCCATTTTTATGATGATATTTGAAATATAAAATGCCCCTCCGCAAAATATTGAAGAAATTAAATTCAGAATAGAAGAAGAATTGAGAACCTCAATATATTCCATAAATTTTGAGGAAAATGTTCAAAAACTTTAAAAAAAGAAATCGACTCTGTCTAGAAGTAAAAAGGGGTCATTTAAATCCCTAATTGAACTTTCAGTTAATAAATGAATAATATAAATATCAGGTGTCATTATCCACGGTTCCTTTGATATGAAAAAATCGCATCGTTCTCGTGTGGCATTCCACAACTGCCTTTGATTTGGAAGAAAATATCTATATTTATAGAAAACTGCCAGAGATACTCTCAATAAGGTGTATTTAAAATCAGAAGAAAGAGCTCTACCGCTGTTAACCGGAGCGACATCTATTGGCGTTATTCGCAAGAAAGAAAATTATTTCCTATATTTTTTTCCATTTCATCAAATTTTTCAGGGTTTTATGGTATTTCATGTTAACCCCGCCGTAGAAGAATCCAACAAAAAAACTTTCATAAAAAACAGTTCATCCAATCTTGAGTTATAAATGGTGTAACCAACAATATGGCCGACTGAGTTTTATATATTAAGATTATTATAAGGCTGTCGCTTTGGGCTGCAACTGTGCGACTGAGTAGCAGATAGAATAGAATTGCACTTTCTCTCCACTTAATATCTGATTCCTCGGGGATTCTGAACACATCAGTTGCCCTACACCATCGAAGTTATAAAAGGTCATATCGGCACGTTTCCTTCCATTATTCTTGAGCCCGACCTCCCGGAAGAACAATAAAAACCAACAAAAACTCCTTTCAATTCCATTTTATCGCCTCGGTAATTGAATGAGCATGTTTCTCCGACGCCATTACTTCGAATAAGATCTTCAACCCTTTGTCTCTGCGATTCGGGCTCCCGACAAAAAGCTGCATTCTGCAGGGCGAATTCTCATCTGTTGTTATCGTCCGTCCTCCAGGACCAACACTGTCTTAAAACTATTTTCTCCCCGAGTATCGTCGAGTGGCACTATGGGAATGGAGGAGAGAGCAAAACGAGGTAGGATATGAGACAGGTTCTGCGCGAAATATTGTACATGAGAGAAGTTTGTCTTAGACAACTTGTTGGTGGAAACTTTCCGTAAGGACACGTTTTAAGAGATGCAGTTATTCGTCAGGTACACAAGCATAATTTCATCCTGAATTATCGTTTTCAAGGAAAAAACTGCGGGAGGAGTTCCACGCCTTGGGAAATACAGAGTGAGTTTTTTTTTAATCAAAAGGCATAAGAAAGCGATCTGGCAGAGATGCTTCGAAAGTCGAGACATATTAACCGGGGGCATAGAGACTACTCTATTCTATACTAAACTAAATACAGGGGGTTTAGTAATTCAACGTGATCCTTGAAGGGGTATACCAGTCATCATTTGCAGCAAATTACGTCGAGTGAAACATGGTCCGAAAATCTATAGTAACGAAGATTTTTCAACTTTTCTGAAATTTTCTTCTTCGTCATCGAAATTAATAAATTTTGTGAAAACTACTTGACTCTAAATATTCAATGAATATTTTTTTGAAAGCTGAGGAGATGGTCATCATTTCTTTCAAAAAGCCTTTGCTAAAAATTCAGACAAGCCGAGATATAAAGGGTCGTAAATGGCTGTTACTGAGCGATTAAATGAATGCGATACATGAATAGAAACAAATACTGAATGAAAAGACTAAACAAATGGAAGGCAACACGAAGGATTAACACGAAATCTACATAGAATTTTTGAATTGGTGTCCTCTTGTAATATTTTTCACTTTGAAACATTATTTGGAAATATAATTAAAAGGAGCGAATATATATTCAAAAAGGAGAAAACCATTTCGAAAATTCCATATGAATTTTGTGTTAATCTCTTGTTTTGTCTCCATATGTTCCGAATGTTTATTCTGTATTAGTTTTCATTCAAGTAATTTTTGTTCACATACGTTGACATATTTTCTAAATTGAATGATTTCATATATCAGAATATGGACCGTTGAAAATTAATTTATGTTTTGGAAAAAACAACTATAAAACTCAGAAAGACCTTTGCATTATTGGACCATACAGCATAACTATCCAGATCAGAATTTTCTCACTGCTTTGAAGCGGATCTACGATATTGTTTTTTTTTAGAAATTTTTCCTAAGAAAAATTAAGGTGTGCCAAAAATGAAAACACTTGGGGAATGCCATATTATGGTAGAATATGAAACAGCTAGCGAATGATTGAAAACTGAATGTATTTATTTAACCTGCAAATTTAATAAAAACTTGACACATTTCCCAGTGTGTATGAAAAAATAATGAAATAATTATATTATCGAAAATGATGAAGTCATACCAAAGCAATGAATTAATTAATGAAAAATCGGTCGAATCACCCTGTAGTTCTCAATTAAGGCTACCAACCATAAACAATCATTGTTTTGAAACTGTCTTGACTAGTGTAAACTTCACCTTAAATCTGACGGTCTGTTCCGGAATCACCCTGTATAAGTTGTGAAGGAAACATTTCAGAACTATTCCGAAGAAAAACTTTCTATCCAACAGAGTGTTTTCTTCTTGGATCATTTACCATCTGACGTTGTGGGGGTCTCCTCTGCCAATTCATAACCAATATGACAGATGGATGCAGAATTGACCGTAGATGTTTTTTTTTCTTCTCCTTTTTATTGAATTTTCTTATTGCATTACATTATCAAATTTTTCACAGATAATTTTCATTAGATCAATAGGAAATAGTTATAATTGTTTGATATCCAAATAAAAGTTGTTTTCACACTGGAAAAATACAATTTCAATGTTTGATTGGGTTGGAAATCATAAAGCAACAGAACATATTTCAAATAAATATCGATCAGCTTGAATTCTATTTGATTTGTTCATTTCATCTGGTGATCAATTCTCGCCTTTTTTAATCGCACAAGACTGAAGAAATTCGCAAATCTAGAGTTAATTTGTCAATTAATAGAAGAACATAATATAAAAAAAAAACTAAATTGCCAAATTCAAAAAATTTCCTGTCTGCTGATCAAATTTTAAAAACGTCATAAGTCAGTGCTTTTCAACAACACCAACCTAAATCCTTCCAATCAAAAGTTACTGACGGCATATTTCCAACATAATATTTAAATTTCCGAATCCACTCACGATGACAATAATTCTTGAACCAACTTTTTGTAGGCACAAGTGAAAATTTTTGTCAAAAAATGTCGATACTTCGTAATGCATGTTCAACTTCTGAAGTTCGTTTAACTGGTTTTCAAGTATTACTTAAGGTTTTTTGTAACATACTCATTATAACTGAACTATTCACAGTAACAATCATGAAGTAATATTAAATTTCTCGATCATTAGTAACTAGGAAAATGGAATAAGATAGGGGGTGCCATTTTTTTATGTTTATCAGTATATTATAAATCAAAAATGCGCTTTTAAGAAAGGCCAGTATCACGAACGTCCATTACAATTTTATTACTGCCGTCAATTAATATAAGATTTAATGGAGGTTAAAAATTTCAATGACCAATTTAATTTTATTGGACGTCCGTTAGGCACCTTCTATGGATTTTCGGGATTTTCATAACACCTTTTCTGTGAATCATATAATGTAAGCAATTTTCACGGATTCTAGGCTGACATCAAAATTATGCCGAAGGAGTAGAAAAAAACAAAATGATTCAATTTTTCTTCAAGGATGGGAGCATCGTCACTTGAATCGCCCTGTTCACTTCATAATTTTTTTATCCAGGTGGACTACTACCCGAACAGTCATAGAGAGATCCGATTCGCTGAGTTCCAGAAGAATCTCAGTTACACTAGCGACGTTATTCGTTATAATAGTACGAGTCCTTTCGTCGAAATGGACAATTTGGAAATCACGAATAACATAATCGTAGAATATGTCCCTGTAAGTTCCCAGATAATTGTCATATACTGTATTCTTCAACGAAATATATGTTTCAGACTTACTTGTACAGTTCAGCTTTAGTTTTAGCAGCAATATCAGTATTTTTGAGGATGGGATTCATCCTGAAGCTAGGCTTGATGGTAGCGTCCTTAGCAGCGCATATTGTGATATACAGCTACTTAGAGTTCTTTCAAGTTTACCACAACATCATTTTCGATGAGTGAGTTATTGCGCCGAAGACATTACAAATATACTGAAGTTGTCTTTCAGATTTCCAGGCTTACCCTTCGAATTCAAGAGCGCCCTGGTGCTCACAGTGGTTGTTCTCCTCTTTCATATTTTGGATAGGCAACTAGAATTCACTGCTAGGACTGATTTTCTGTGGAAGGCTAAACTCAAAGTGGAACAAGAAGAGGTGGAAACAATGAGGGGCATAAATAAGGTATGGGAGTCAAGAAAAACACACACTCGATGTTCAGCAAAACTTTTCTATACATTTTGGGGGGTATATTGTGAGAACATACAGTTTGTATGAAAACATTTGATGAACTCATATTTATGATATTATAATTGAAATTTGGGATTAATTGAATAAAAAATTAAGTTAAAGACAATACTCCTGCTGAAAAAAATATACCCACAGCTCCACAAAAATTCTCAATTTTTGAGAATGTTTAAACTCAACGCTTCACATTTTTTCGACGAATTTTTCAAATATAAGAAAGTCAAACATTTACTCACCTATCTAACTCTCCCTTCAGACAAATTTTTCAGTTCAGCATTAAGAGAATAAACATTTTTGTGACAACTTTCTATCAGTTTCAATATCTACAATAATAAGCAAGAAACCATGCAAATGTGCCACAAATGGAGTATTTACTTTGACAAACTTATAACTAAGCTCACATTTCTGATTGAGTGTAACAACATGTCACTTGAAAAGAGTAGAAGGACTGAAAATAATTGGTGAAGTTCGGGAAACTGTTTTAATCCTTTCTTTAAGCCTCTGATAAGGGTACTTCGAGTTTTGCCCCAATTTCCCAGTGTAGCGTATGTCGCAACGTTCGAAAAATCTCGAAATTTTTGGACTATTTCAGTTTTTTTTCGAATAGTTACTAAACGAAGCACTTTATCAAAAACATTGTTATATTCAGAAGTGCTCAGCATTGAATTCAGCTTCTTAAAAGTACTATGACATTATGTTTTGAACAAGTAGTTCCGTAGAAATCATACATCGCAATGTGGCAAATTTTTACACTTTTTCAAAAAGCATATTTTTCTACTATAAAACTTGAAATATCTATGGAACTACGAGCTTAAGAATGAAATTTCATAGAATGACAGCTGTAAACCATCATATTTTGGTAAAAACGTAAGCCCACTCTTCCAAATTACAATGTTAAATTGCGCGGTAGCTGATCATGCTGAGGATGCTGATCATTTAATCGTAGCTAGTGCTGTTGCCCAGCAGTCCCATAAGTGGGTGGTCATTATTGTGGACGACAATGACCTTGTAATTTCGACTGCTCCAGCCTCTATATGTACCAACATTTTTTTACTAAAGCCTGGCAAAGGCAAGCAAGACGATGTTGTCTATTCTCCCTTGCACTACAAGTTTTCACCTGTTTTGAAAAACAACATATTATTTCTTCATGCTTTCAATGGCTGCGGCACTAAGTCAACAATTCTCGGTAAGGGACAACTGAAATTCCTGAAGACGTTGGGAATCATCTCAAACCTGCTAAAAGCAGCAGAATTGTTTAGCAAATCTCATGCTTCTGTCGATAAGGTCGACGTATTTACAGGTTATGACAATATGCGATATATTGATCTAAGTTAATAATGAGTCGTATTATTTATTATTGGTTCATGAGCCCCACGTTTGTTATTATAATTAATCCAGTTGATTTCCAACGTCTTAGAAATTTCAGTTGTCCTTCACCAAGAAATAATGTAGCAGCCACTAAAAATTAAGGAATAATATGTTGTTTTTCGAAACAGAGGAGACCCTGTAGTGCAAGGGAGAATAGACAATATCATCTTGCTTGCCTTTGCCAGGCTCCAATAAAAAAATGTTGTTACACATAGGATCTGGTGCAGTCAAAATTACAAGAAGGTAGGTGTCCTCCCCAACAATAACCACACACTCATGAGACTGCTCAAAAACTTCAATAGCAGTAGCTACGATTAAATGATCAGCATCCTCATCAGGACGAGCTACTGCGAGATTAAATATTGTGGGTTGGAGTGGTGTGGTTACGTTTTTACCACAATATGAGGGTCTACAGCTGTCATTTTATGAAATTTCATTCTTAAGCTCGTAGTTCCATAGATATTTCACGTTTTACAGTAGAAGAATGTGCTTTTTCAAAAAGTTTAAACATTTGCCATATTTCGACGTATGATTTCTACGGAACTACTTGTTCAAAACATAATGTAGTACTTTCAAGAAGCTGAATTCAATGCTGAACACTTTTGAAAATAATTATGTAGGTACTTAGTTTGAGAGCTATTTGAGTAAAACCTAAAATAGTCCGAAAATTTCGAGTTTTTTCGAACGTCATGACATACGCCCCACAGGGAAATTGGGGTAAAACTCAAACTACTCATCTTAGAGCTTAGAGGCCTAAAGAAATTATTAAAAGAGTTTACCGAACTCCACCAATTATTTCCAAGCAAAAGTCTGATTTGCTTAGCCTGTATTGTTCATTGTTAAAAAGAAAACAAAACCGTTTTATTTTTTTCTTCAGATATTACTAGAAAATATTCTACCGGCCCATGTCGCCGAGCACTTTCTAGCTCAAAGGGACAATTTGGAGCTGTATCACGAGAGGTATTCCTGTATAGCAGTCATGTTTGCTTCTATCCCCAACTACAAGGAGTTTTACGATGAAAGCGACGTGAATAAGCAAGGGCTGGAATGTCTGAGGTTACTCAACGAGATAATATGTGAATTCGACAAGGTAATTTCAACCCTTTCGTGTTTATTTGGTGACCTCGATCTACGGGGTTCCCTTCGTGTTCTTTCTTCACACTTGATCATCTTCAATTTCAGCTCCTTTTGAAGCCAAAGTTTAGTTGTATCGAGAAAATCAAAACAATCGGGAGCACGTATATGTTAGCTTCTGGACTGAACCCAGGGAAAGAAGAAGAAAAGGTAACCAGCAATTTATTCATTTCTTCATAAGGCACATCCCTATAGGGTGTAGCTACGATTACTATATTAAATTTATTCATGTTTAAAAAAAAAAAACATTTTTCAATTTTTTCATCCAAATATTGGAAATGAATTTAAAAAAAAAGGAAAATCACCATTTCCCCATATGGTAACTCAACGTTTTTACAGGGTGGAACGCGTAAGGAAGAGCATATAATTGTCGCCTTAGTCGAATTCGCTGTAGCTCTTATGACCAGTTTGGATCAAATAAATAGGGATGCTTTCCAAAGGTTCAAACTACGAGTTGGTGAGTTTTTTTTCTTTGATGATAAGCAAACTTTCGATGTTTAGTAATATTCAACGGTTCCAGAGAACTGGAAATCCAATAAACTGCTCCACATGAGTTGGGGATATTGACTTAAATTGCAAAAAAATATAGTTTAAATGAGATTTTGTGATGAAAATTCATTTTAATATGATTTCAATTTGCAGGAAATAAAATTAATTTCAGCCTGTAGTTCTGCAGCGTATACAGGGTGGTTAAGAAAATCCGAGTAAAATAACGAAATTTTATTCCCAGAGAATTCAAGCATTTTAAGACGGTCAATATAATGTATGGCCTCCACGGGCATCAATAGCAGCTTCATATCTTTTTTGCATTCTACACACTAGGTTATTGAACATTTCTTGAGGAATTTGGTTCCATAAACGGGGTTGAAGCTCTCTCAGATCATTGAAGGATTCTGGGGTAGGTTGATGATTATCTTATTGGAGCATATCCCATGCTTGTTCTTTGCAATTCAAATCTGGTGAGTGCGGAGGTATTGGTAAATGTGAAATACCGAGCTCCTCGCGCGCATTCTCAACTATGGCTGCACGGTGCGGTTAGCGTTATCGTCTAGAAATTGAAAAGTTTCACCAATAGTAGCGTGAAATTTTGGCAAAACATTGTCAATGACATGCTCCCTATAGTGTGAGGCCATATTTCCAGGACAAATGTGTAGATCTGTGCGCCCGTTGAAACATATATCCCGACCCATACCATAACACTACCCCCACGGGAGACTTCTTGGATATAGTGACGATTACGGGGTAAGCTTGGGATTGTCCATCCCCTTATTCTTCGAGAATCTGAAGATCGTCCATATCTGGATTAATCAGTGAAAAGGACACTACGCCATTGATCGTTCCAATTGATATGTTGCCTTCCACATTTCAGTCTTTCACGCTTATGGTCACATGTTAATGGAACTCATCTTGATGGACGTCTAGAACCTAGATTCTCCTCTCTCAAACGTGGTCTGATAGTTTCTATAGAAACTTGGACCCCACCTGCATTTTGAAGAGTATTCCGTAGCTTTCTACACGTAGATGTAGGCTTTCTTCTCGCCGAAACGGTGATGAAACGATCCTGAGCAAACCAAGCCTTGGTCTTTCCAACACGGAACCTGCATCCCTGAACCTATTTCAAAGTCGAGATATCACATTGGCTGACTTGGAGCCTTTTCACTACAACAACCTGAATTAGGCCACCCTGCAGCATTCCGATAGCCCTATTAGCCTCAGCATTTCAAAATAAGAACATTCATGAAGCATGTGCAAAGAACCAAACTTCAGAAAAAAGGCGACCAGATTGACGAAATGTCTCAAACTGATTTTTATTGGATCGATTGAAGTTGTTATTGAGTTTTAAATGATTTTACAGCGATTTTCTCGAAGATTACATACTTTTCGAAACGGTCGAGTACGATATCCCTAATAACACTTTTGGAGCAGTATATTTGAAAGTGTTCTTCAGCTTTTGCAATTTTGTTTTTAAATAATGCACGCATTCCGACAGGATTAAATCATGGTCCTGTGATAGCTGGAGTGGTTGGTGCCCAGAAGCCACAATACGACATATGGGGTAACACTGTCAATGTGGCATCTAGGATGGACTCCTGTGGAATAATGGGAAGGATACAGGTAAAATAATTATTGTTACTGATGGAATTATTAGTGAGTTATCGAGACACAAATACAGGCCTCACTTTATTAAAGGATCCTGTAATGAAAGAACCCTTAACGTTCGTCGAATATTTTAGCTATCGAAACGATTTATTTCTTGACATTTCTTTTATTTTGACAGTTGTGGGAAGCTGTTTAACGAAGATTGCGAGAACTGTCATTTATTTAATTACGGCTGTCCTTTACTTAAGTTGTACTGAAGGCCCGTATTTTATTGGATGTCACCTTAAAATCTTTTGCGAATGTGCATGAGTAAATGTCTAAATAAGGGAATCTTAATTTAATTGAGGCTTCTATTTGCGTTTCGATAACTCTCTATTATTTCTCCATAAACTTCTAATGGTCACTCCCAGTGGGTCACCTATACAGGGTCTTTCACGAGAAACCTCACCCATATTTATACGGGAAACTACTGAACGTATTTTCATGAAATTCAGCACTTATAAGTATTTCACGATGCTGATGAAATCTAAAATATTTTCAAGGCATGAGCACCTCCGGTTTTTCCGGAAATGACGTCAACTTCCGTTTTTCAAATTAGAATACCATTTTTTTATTGCAGAAATAGATTCCTTAGAAAATTTCAAGTTATTTTGATGTAACATTTTTCAGTTTTGGTTGGAAAATTCTCTCTGAGCGGGAAAATTCGAAAAAAAAATCGAAAATAGAGCTCCGCTGAAACAAGAATAACTTCGAGGTTTTTGGATGGAAAATTTTCATTTTTGGGATTTTTCAAGATGTAAGATTGATGTATCCACTTTAAAAATCGAAATGGCGATTCATGATACAGGGGGTGAAAAAATCGCTTTCAAAGTTAGGGATGACAAAATCGTGAAAAATCAATTTTTTCAAATTAGAACCCCATTTTTTTTATGGCAGATATTGAATCTACGTTAAAAAATAATGTGAGTGTATGCATTACACCCTTGCCCTAAAGTGGATATTTTCTGAGTTATTCACAAAAAACTGTTTTTCGTCTTGAATTTTCAGCTATTTCTTTTCCCTTCACGCCAAAAAGATGAAATTTTCAGGAACTGTTACTTAAACCGTGTTTTAGATTTTACTACCCTAATATGCAAGAGAAAAAAGTTACAGATTGTTCCTAAATAGATGGCGAATTTTGATTCGAATTTGTATCGGAAACCTCTTTATTTCAACTAATCGGCCATCGGTTTTCCCTCCAATGATAAATAAATAATTCTTTATGAACCATATGCAAAAACTTACCATGTTTTACATTCCTTTTTTTTAATGATAGATATCATTAATTACATCTGCCAAATTCCTCTTTATTCAGTAGCATTTTGTGTTTACTATTCATTTGGTGATAATTCGTATTAAGTTATAAAATCGATCACTATGCCTAATTTTACCAATGAAGATCATTTAAATCTCATTCTACTTCATATAGAATGTAATAAAGTTGTAGATAGAACGATTCGACTGTTCATTGAGAGGTTTCCTGACCGACCCAGACCAACGAGAGATACTATTAACAGAACCATGACAAACTTGAGAAATGTCGGATCTTTCTTTAAGAAAACTATACACAGAGAAAAAAGTGTAGTAGAAGATGAGAACAACGAAATTACAGTTATTGCATATTTTCGTGTGAATCCTCAAAATTCTCTCAAAGATGCCGAGATTGATCTGGGATTATCTCAATAGAGTGTTTGGAGAATATTAAAAAAACATAAAATGTACCCATATAAATTCAATAGGGTACAGCATTTGAAGAAAACTGATTTCGTCAGGAGAACAGAGTTTTGCGAAGCTATGATGATTCGATTTCAAGAGAATGAAAACTTTTTGGACTGTATAATTTGGACAGATGAATCTAAATTCACAAAGAATGGTTCTTTCAATAGCCATAACAGTCATTATTGGGATGAAGAGCACAACCACCACTTCAGACAATGGAACTTTCAAGAGACCTGGAGTTTCAATGTTTTTTGCGCCATCAAAAATAATGCAATTCTCGATGTTCACACTTATGATACAAATTCGAATCAAAATTCGCCATCTATTTAGGAACAACCTGTAACTTTTTTCTCTTGCATATTAGGGTAGTAAAATCTAAAACATGGTTTAAGTAACAGTTCCTGAAAATTTCATCTTTTTGGCGTGAAGGGAAAAGAAATAGCTGAAAATTCAAGACGAAAAACAGTTTTTTGTGAATAACTCAGAAAATATCCACTTTAGGGCAAGGGTGTGATGCATACACTCACATTATTTTTTAACGTAGATTCAATATCTGCCATAAAAAAATGGGGTTCTAATTTGAAAAAATTGATTTTTCACGATTTTGTCATCCCTAACTTTGAAAGCGATTTTCTCACCCCCTGTATCATGAATCGCGATTTCGATTTTTAAAGTGGATACATCAATCTTACATCTTGAAAAATCCCAAAAATGAAAATTTTCCATCCAAAAACCTCGAAGTTATTCTTGTTTCAGCGGAGCTCTATTTTCGATTTTTTTTTCGAATTTTCCCGCTCAGAGAGAATTTTCCAACCAAAACAGAAAAATGTTACATCAAAATAACTTGAAATTTTCTAAGGAATCTATTTCTGCAATAAAAAAATGGTGTTCTAATTTGAAAAACGGAAGTTGACGTCATTTCCGGAAAAACCGGAGGTGCTCATGCCTTGAAAATATTTTAGATTTCATCAGCATCGTGAAATACTTATAAGTGCTGAATTTCATGAAAATACGTTCAGTAGTTTCCCGTATAAATATGGGTGAGGTTCCTCGTGAAAGACCCTGTATACCTCTGCAATAATTTGTGACGTTTATAAGTTCATTGGTATTATTTAACCCTTATTTGGTAACAACTGGTGTGCTACATCTTGTTGATGTATACGTTGAATGCGATATAATCAGATGATTTTTTTCAGGTAACTGAAGACACGGCCAAAATTTTGATGACGGCAGGCTACACCTGTGAATGCAGAGGTCCTACCTACGTCAAAGGAAAAGGAACCCTAACCACATACTTCGTTAGGACGCCTTTCGACGAAAAATGAATCTCTCATTGACAACTCGTGATGTTTTAATTTATTAGAGAAAGAATGAAGGCAGAATATTGTATCTACGTGTAGAATTGAATTTGCGAAATCGTTGGACATTTTCAATACGAAAGAGAGTCGATACAGCAAATTGTGGGTATTGTCTGCTACAAGAGCATTGCATCAAAACCAAAATTGATACTTGGTAAATACCATGTGGTAGAGAAATATATATGTCGTAATCGGCACACATTATTTTCTTGAATCAAGATCAACACAATATTTAGATTAATCTTAATGTGCATAGTCAGTGATGAATATTTTGTGTTGGTTTTATCGGGGAAACATTTTTTTTTTATTATTTATTGACGGATTCTTTGCAATGATGTTCAATATTGAGAAGTTTCTATCGAATAGAGTAGGTGAAAAAGTCATAAAAATACTCATTCCTGAATGAATGGTCGTTAATATAAATAAGTGCTGCTTATCTATTTCTTGGTGATACCTGCATTACTTGATTGATATTTTATGTTTTTCTTGAAGAGGCTGTGTTGAAATATTAAATAAATACTAGAACAAGAAATGATGTAATAAACAATATAAGTTCGGGTCTGCTTATAATGATGGCTGCAGTTGATGTTCTTGTTTGGTACCTCAAGCGTGGTTTTCATACAGGGTGTGTCTAAGCATTATATACACATTCAGATTATTATTATCGGAGTGATTTGGAGTCGGAAAGAATAGGCCTATGACATGGTAGCTTCCGCTACCACTACCTAGCACAAGTTGAAAACTTTCCAAAAATAGCCACCGCTCCAGAACGTGTTGAGTTTGTAGCGCATGTGCCACTACGATGCGTCCGCTGAATGCGACCATTTATAGGAAGTTATACCTCAATTTAGGTTGTCTTAATGAAAAATCTGTGAGCTTTGTGTAGTAAAACTGTACCTGCTTGTTTTATGAACGGACCCGAATGTAATGTACTCATTAAATAGAAATGTTCACATTGTTCATTATAGAATATGGTTTATTCAAGTTGAATGGCCTAATTTTCGAATAAATGGTTCATATCTTGATAAAAAAAATCCTAGGTTCATGTTTTTTAATATGCAATTATTCCAATGCATAATATATTATGTAAATGTTTTATGTTGAACAACTGACACATCCATCATGTTCATCCAATCAATGTTCGTTAATCATTTTTCCGTTTTTGTATTGTTTAATAAAATTTTGATCGAAAATGATTTTTTATATCTTCCAAATAACCATCATCATTTTGTTGGAGTACGCCACAATCATAATTGAATGATGAAATTGAAATAAAATGGTTTTCTTTCCGTTCCCTCAATAATCTCTTAGGAAAAATATTGTCAAATTTTCGTCGATATCAAAGGATAGTTACTTATTGTGGAAAAGCATTCAACTGTGATTTTGCGATGATTCAACTAGTAACGAAATTGCCAGTTCTTTATTAATATCTCCAAAATGGTCATCATCTTGTTCGGAAAACATTTCGACATATCGAAATATTCCAACAGATAAGAAGCTGCCATTAAAACAGAAATTGAAAAGTTCAAAGCTTTTTTTATCATGATTTTTAATTCTGGTTACTAGTGGGACAGAAGCATTATTCGCATTTCTCGCGAAAACGACGTTTTTTCAATGAAAAACCTTGAAGATATCCATGTTTCTACAGGGCTCCATTCTTTTTTTCGTAATTTCACGTTAAAAATTTTTATGTGACGTAATTCGAAAATTTTCACATCGAAACAACTCAGAATTTTATAGAGAATCTATTGTTATCATAAAATATACGACTTCTCATTTGAAGAACGACTATTTTTTGGAACGAAATCGAATTAAACGTTTCGATAAACTCACCGTGCAGTTTCTATAACAAAAACTCAGAACAACTCTTCTGAGATGAACTTTTTTTGCTTTGATGGGGTTTTTCGATCACACTTCAAAATATTTTGTCAGAACAAGTCGAGTACTTTTCTGTAATTTTTTTTTACTGATAATTTTCAATATTTCGAAGTCTTAACAACACCTTCCCAAATTTTTTCACATCAATTCAAAATTTTAATTCACTTGTATCCATTTCTTTATTAATTAATAACATATCACTAAAGTACTGTTGTTGTAATAACCAGTATAGTTGATGCAACGACATTTTCATTTTGTAAATAAAAAAAAATATATCATTTAAGCGTTCTATAGTATGTGCAAATATAAAGAGATAGTTACGTAAACAAATTGGGAGCATAAGAAGGAGGGGCTACGGATTGTCCCTCCAGAGTCGAATCTATTATAATTCGAGTTCCAACTCGATACTATTTTCCGAATGAAATACACACAACACCTCTGCGTAAAATATATATTTACTGAAAACAAGTTAACTAAAGAGTCCGGCATGGATGAAATCCAAATGAAATATTGAATTAATCGAAAATATCACAGAATACAAAGCATGAATATTTTCATTTTGTCGCAAGTGCGATCCTGGCAGTCTTCGAAATTACTGAGAAATAATATTTATGACCGTTCGACCAATAAGACAGTTGTCTATGCACAAACTATACAATTTTGGTTATTTACATCACTCTTTCTTGTATTTGAACAGAATATAGTTTTAGCACAGCTTAATAAACACACAGCTATGAAACTCAGCCGTTCGGAGTAAGCAGTCGGGTGTGACCTTGAAGAAGCCATTCTGGGGTAAAACTCAGGGTAGGATTAAAAATATTTTCAGGGAGACTAACAGGAGCGTACTTCATGAATTTACAGACACAATCATTATTATTTATCATTTTTATTAATAAAATTTTAAAATAATACTACATATTGTATAATATGAGCACAAACGCTTGAAACTTCACAAGTTAAAAACTTCACTGTCATCAACCTGGAATGGTACACAGAAGTCTTCTTCAATGAAGAGGGAGTTGTGAATATGAGACAGTTTTAGTGCTTTTGAAAGCCTATATAAATCTTCTTTCCCGAATCGAAAGTTGAATTTACCCTCCTTTTTTGAAAATTCATTGAAATTGAAATAAGTGTCATTAATATTTTCATTGGAATCTCGAAAAACATTATTTAAAATTGCAGTTTATAGAAATGGCGGTTGGTTTCATTACAACCGCAATCATACTTTCAATAACAAATTTCATTTTTTTCTGAAGAAATGAAACAGCAATGAGATTAAAGTTAGACCAAGTACTTGAGACTAGTTACTACTGAAATAAAACTCCAAAATTTAAATTTATCGAAAGAATGGAGGAAGATGGTCTTCCTTTTTCGTGTGCACACAGAACATTTTTTCTCTGCGTATAATTTCATGAGGCATTCGTATGAAATTTTCGCGAAAACAAATTGCGATCGAAAGTATATAAATTTCCAAAGATCTTTCAGTGCGAAGAAATTAAATTCATGAAATGTGCAGGAATTTTCAGAAGGGAATGTTCAATACTACATATTATGTCGATATTAATTAAATTGTTTCAGATGTGAAGAAAAATATATGTTTTAATGCATCAGAGGTCACCAGTCAACACAACATAAAATAGTTGACTACGCCTATGAGCTTATGAATTCGGAGGCATCGTCATCCCAACCGGCGCCACTGAATTGATAGGTTTTACCCCAAAAGTGGGGGATGCGCGAGAATCTGCGTTAACTACCCCCACCACACGGAGTTTCCTAGCTGTGTGTTTATTAAGCTGTGGTTTTAGTCAAATCGAACCAGAACCAATCACCCAAATATCCAAAATTCCCTACCCTACTCTATCGAAATCACCGATAATCACAGTCTGAAAGAACGGTGATTGACGAATTACAATCACGACGTGATTCTGAAATCACCGTTTCAAATGTGAACGAAGCCTTAATTCTCCTGTCAAAGTTTGACACAATCACATAACCTAACTTTTTGAGCGTTACTTAAAATTTGCAGGTAGATAAGTTAGCGCACCCAATTCCAATTCAAATTTTCATTTGCATGAAAAAATCTTAATAAACTGAGTATTGAAGGGAGTCAATAGTGTGAGACTAATTTCACATAATCAATATGGTGAGAAATGGAGATTGTCCAAGGCTTAAATAATCTAATTCAAGTAATAAACGTATATTTCAGCTTTTCTATTCGTTCTTCAAGTCTTTGGTAGGAAAGGATGTGGTTGTAGAACTCAAAAACGATCTGAGGTAAAAACCTGATAATTCGTAATAACTTATCTATATATTTTTTGTCTATTGCAGTATTTGTGGTACACTACACTCAGTTGATCAATATTTAAACATAAAACTTACAGATATAAGTGTAACGGATACAGACAAATATCCACATATGGTGAGTTTCGTATTTGTAGACCATCATTATGAGTAATGTAACCCCTTTCTTCAAGCTATCCGTTAAAAATTGTTTTATCCGAGGATCAGTTGTACGCTACGTTCAATTACCAGCAGATGAAGTTGACACACAACTGCTACAAGATGCTGCTCGTAAAGAATCTGCAGTACCAACCAGATAAAATCTCTGGTTTTTATGTTTCCTCAAAACAAGAGCGATGAAGGTTAACAAAGTTCAGGTCATGCCAGTCATTACACTCTGTAAATATTTCATACTTATGTGCTCTTTAATTGGTAAAGTTTTTTTTGGAATGTATTGGAATATTTAGTTGAAGGATGAATGTTCGTGATGGTTGAAAATAAAATAAACTTGTGAATCCGGATCAATTTTATTTTAACAAGAAACCTTTTTGATTGGTAAGATTTCTATCGGAAGAATATATTTAAGTCCACTTCCAAGTTGAATTGGAGCAACAATCACAGACAATAATGAAGTAACAAAATTTTCAATAATGTTATTGTAATACTTTACAAAAAATAATGCTGTTCTTATTAAACACTTGAAAGCAATTTATCTTTTAAATCTTTGTATTGCTTCTTCACATCAGAAAGTTGCCTGCATGCTTCTTGTAGGTCTGGCTTCAAACCATGGTAAACATTTAACTCTTTTTCTAGAGCTTCCTTTTCTTCTATCATACTTGCCAAAGTTTGAGATTCTTTTGCAATGTAAGTTAAATCAAGTTGAGGATTCTTCAACCAAGGATGCTTCTTCTAAAATTGGGAGATGTTACTTCCTATGTTGACACTAATAATTATATATCTACTTCAAACTTAGCCAGTTCACTTTCGTATGCAGCAATTTTTTTATCCATCATAAAGACGTCCTCATTTGGTAGATTGAACTCTGATGTTAATTTATTCTTTGCCTCTTCAAGTTCCCTAAAATTGGTAAGTGCAGAATCAGAATTTATACTCTTATCATAACCATATATTGAAATAGTCATTAATAAACTTCTCTGGTGAAATGGTATCAACACAATATCAGTTGTGAAAGAAAATCACATAAGAATTACTAAAAGTAATTTTGTTGATCCCTAGTACACTGTGTTCCAAATTGGTTGAGACTGCACTGTATCTCAGCTATTATTGAAGGTAAAGGCATGCGGTTTTTGCAACCCTGAGTCACTTCTTTGTAAAACTTTTAAATCCACAAACATTTCATTATTCGACAATAGTCGAGATACAGTGCAGTCTCAAGGAACTTGAATTAGCAGCTCTTCACCTCGATAACGTTTTAATATCCCCATTGAGTTCATCATTCAATCCCATGTAGAGGTTGGTATCACTCTTCAATTTTCCTATATGATCATCGTCTTCAGATTTGTTGTCGACGTACGACATTGCCATTGCTTCAGCACTGCAATCAAATGTATCAAAGTATTGCTGAGCCGTACAGAGTTCAGCTAATTCCTTCTGTGTGTCCCTATCCAACTCTCGTTTCCAAGTGGAACATGGTTCATGCAATAACTTACACTGAGAGAAAACTGTTTCGAATTTTGCATCTGTAATAATGTTTACGGTTCTCATGATACTGAAATATTTATATAAAATTAAATTACTTTCTTCCTTGTACAATTTCAGTCGCTTTCTCCTAACTGCTGCCTTTGTTTCTTCATTTGGATCTGTAATACTGTTTTGAAATGAATTCATTTCAATCCTGGTTCATCGACATTCAATTCGTTCGTATGAATAAGTCATCAAACAAATAACTTTGATAACTTAACTGTTAAATTGAAGAATATAATACAACCGAATTGCTAAGCAAAACGAAGAGTTGTCAAACAGACAATTTTGAATTTTAGCTCTAAATGTCATAAATAGCAGGAAATAAGAATGGGGCCGAAAACCGAGTGTTCCGACTACTTACTTCTTCAGAAATAGTATTTCTATTTTTCAATAATTAATCAATTATTATTTTTTCATAGTAGACTAACGGATGATTGTTCATCTCCTTTCATATGCGATTATCGATTACTCAAAACATTCATAATTTTTTTGTCCCAACCAAGGCTAATCTGGCGATGTCAATGTTGTCAATAGTAGGTCAAAAAACTCAACTTCAAACTTCAACTTTATTTGAAAAGTTTTCGAATTGAATCTCATGAATGATTAAAAAACAATTTTCACCTTCAAAGAAGAATTTTCAAATATTATCTTGTTTTCATTACGACACCACTTTAAATGAGTGCAATGGATAGCAATTCTCTTCAGCTCTTGGCGTCCTATGAAAATGATGGAGAGAGCTGTGAGGAAGAGGCCCCAGGATCTAGAGTTTCCATGAAGAGGAGCTTCAATGAAGATCAACCCAAAAAGTATATATTTGATATAAACAATTCTTCAAGTTATTATAAATTATGGTCGTTGTCATTTCAGACTTCCAGTTCCAGATTTTTTAGAAAAAATAGAAGATCCTCCATGCCTGAACGATCCATCTCTTCATCAGGGAAGAATACGCTCATTCATGCATGAAAGAGGCAATTGGGCCACTTTTGTTTATATACCTTGTAGGTCAATTTGAAAACGATGCAAGAATGAGATATACTAATATTTTTTATTCTCAGGTGACCCCCTTAGTGGCTTCAATTTCTTTCAAAAAATATTATACATTGTGTACCAGAAGTATCCCTTCAGAGAGTTGATGATTTCCACTTGAGTTTAACAAAGACTGTTATTTTGAGACATCATTGGATCCATCCATTTCTGAATTCGATAAAACAACGAGTATCTCATTTTAAAAGGTAAACATCTGTGTGGTGAGTGTACCTGTTTTTGAGATATTGCTCCAAGAGAAAATTGTCCTAGAGTTATTACCATTAATAACTTCAGACTCTGTTTTAAGCTTTGTTACATTGCAAATAGAGCATGATATTGAGGAATTTGAAAACATAGTTAAAAATAAAACTTCATTTTATCATTATCAAGTTTTTTTTTTTTTTTTTTTTTTTTTTTTATTATCATATTACAAGCAATCAGAATAAGTACATTCTATAAGCTCATTTGCTGGCTTCAGAGCTGCATGCTCTCAAATGTCGTTATGGGTTCCTGCCCAGTGGCAGTTCCTCTTCACATCTCTTTTAGATCTGCTGGCCATTTTCTTTTCAGTCGCCTGTCGTTTCGCACTTCAGTCAGTGGGTGGAGTAAAAGATTCATGTGGCCCTCTAGCTTCGTGTGATGTTTCTCGCTTTTTTCCTTGATGACGTCTTTCACGTATGGTATTTTCAAGTCTTCATGTAATGTTTGATTTGAAACATACCATGGTGCGTTTGTGATCATTCTGAGTATTTTGGACTGACTTCTTTGAATAATTGCCATGTTTGATTTACTGGTACATCCCCAGAGCTCGATTCCATATGTCCAGATTGGCTTTATGATAGTTTTGTATATAAGGAGTTTATTCTCCAGTCTTAATTTGGATTTCCTACCGATAAGCCAGTGCAATTCCTTAACTTTTAGGTCAATTTGGTTCCGCTTTTTGATGACATGTTCTCTCCATGTTAGTTTTTGATCCATGTGTATGCCCAGATATTTCACTGTTGTAGGTGCAGGTATTCGAACTCCGTTTATGGTGACTGGCGGACATTCGCCCTTTCGTGATGTAAAGTTGACTTGTACGGATTTGGTCTCATTGATTTTGATTCTCCATTTTTGTAGCCATGTTTCTATCTGAGTCAGATGGTTCTGTAACAATTGAGAGGCTTCTTCTGGGTCCTCATCGCTAGCCAGGACGGCAGTATCGTCTGCAAATGTGCCCAACACCGTGTGAGGGTTGGTAGGTAGATCTGCAGTGTAAAGCAGATACAGTAGGGGGCCTAAAACACTTCCTTGTGGTACTCCGGATATTATTGGAAAATTGGCGGTTGTTTCATTATTCACTCTTACTCGGAATTGTCTGCTGTCCAGGTAGGATTTTAAGAGTTTGAAGTAGGTTAAGGGAATGAATTTTTTTATCTTATACAGTAATCCTGGATGCCATACCTTATCGAAGGCTTGACTTACGTCAAGAAAGACGGACGTGCAGTATTTTTTCTGTTCCAGTGCTTCGTTCACCGCGTGACTTATTCTGTGGGTTTGCTGTACTGTAGAGTGAGCGGCTCGAAATCCAAATTGGTATTGTGGTATCCATTCCCTAGTATTTGGGTCACAGTTAATTCTTCGTAGGATTAGCCTTTCTAGGATTTTCGATGCAATTGGTAGCAGACTAATAGGCCGGTAGGAAGTTGCATTGTTAGGATCTTTACCTGCTTTATGAATGAGAATTGCCTCCGCCACTTTAAACTGCTTGGGCCAGTAGTTATATTTCAATATTGCATTGAAAATGTACTTCAGTAGAGTAACTCCCCTTTCTGGCAACTCTTTTATCATTTTTCCTGTTATTCTGTCAATTCCTGCAGCTTTCCTTGTGTTGAGGTGATTTATTTCATCTTGGACTTCAGATATTCTGAAGGGTTTGATGGGTTGAGTGTTGGCAGGTATATCCAGGAGTTCTCTCTCTATTTCACAGTCTATGGCGTTGTTGTTTGGGGTAAATACCATAGCAAGATGTTTGGCAAACAGTTGCACTTTTTCCTCGTCACTTCTGGCCCATTGTGTGTTGGATGTTGTAGGGTCACGTATAGCAGGTATGTGGAACGTTGGCTTCCTAGAGTTCTTTATCGGTTTCCATATAGAATTGTCATACCTGTTGAGATTTGAGACATAGTTGTTGGGTGATATCTCTTTCGCCTCTTTGATTTCTGCTTTCAGTCGATTTGTTATTCTGTTCAGAATGTTTTTGTCTGTTGGAGAGTGTGTCTGTTGCCATTTTGCTCTTGCTCGCCGCTTCTGTGCTACTAGCTCCTTGATTCTCGCCGGGATGCTGTAGCTCTGTTTTGTTGCGTTCATAGGAGGGGTTACTTCTTGCACAGTCTGTCTGATCAGATTGTTGAACAATGACAGCACTTTCTCGATTTCATCAGGTCCTTTCAGGCTCACATCTAATCTTATAGTCTCCTCGATTTTCTTTCGATATTCGTCCCACTTTGTTTTTTGGTTGTGTAGTCTTGGTATTGGTTTTTTGTAAATAGCAAAGGCGCTTATTATTGCAATGATGGGAGAATGATCCGAGGATAAGTCGTAGCTGGGCGAGATGTCCATGTTAGAAATAGAGAGGCCATTTGTCACGAAGAAGTCGAGGAGGTCAGGAATCTTGTTCGGGTCTGTCGGCCAGTAGGTGGGAGAACCGGTTGATAAGAATTTGTAGCCATTTTCATGTATGAGGTTTGCCAATTCTCTTCCCTTAGTAGTTGTT
Source organism: Hippodamia convergens (assembly GCA_038502775.1). Classification (NCBI taxonomy): domain Eukaryota; kingdom Metazoa; phylum Arthropoda; class Insecta; order Coleoptera; family Coccinellidae; genus Hippodamia; species Hippodamia convergens. The sequence goes on along the minus strand of CM076608.1, from coordinate 11,081,547 downwards.
AACCGTGACCCAAACAAGGTATTTTTACTGTTGAAATCGCCTCCAACTATAAATTTGGGACCAAGTGTTGAGAAGAAGTCGTTGAAGTTCTCTTTCTTGATGTTGTGACGCGGAGGACAGTACGCTGCTGCAACTGTTACTTCGTATGAAGCCATTTGTACTTTTATTATAGTAGCTTGTAGCAGATCTTTTTCATATTTTGGCAACTCTACGTGGCTAATGGTGTTTTTCACAATGATGGCGGTTCCGGCGTGGGCAGTGTGATCTGGATGGTTGGTATGGTACGTAGTGTAATGGGGTAAATTGAAATAAGACCTCTCTGTGAAGTGTGTTTCGCTTATCAGTAAAATGTCTATTGTATTGTGCTGGAGGAATACTTCTATTTCATTTTTATGTTGTAGAAGGCCATTGGCATTCCATTCTGCAATCTTTAAGAAGTTAATGAATTTTGGTGATGAGCGTGGTCAGCATGTTTAACATCATAGTATTCTGTTGGATTAGCTGCTGGAACATAGTTTTAAATTCTTCCAAGAATTTGTTCATAACATTGGAAATATCATTAGGTTGCTCTGAGGTATTCAAGTTGTTAGCTGCGTCCGCATAGGTTTTCCTTGGTTGCTGATAATGTTGTGGGGATTTTGTTTGTTCCTTTCGGCATTGCAATAGGGGGTATTGTTGGTCGTCTAGAGGGGACAGTGCGCATTGTGTTTGTGTTGTATTTTTATTATTGTTAAGTATATTCTTGTTTCGTTGGATGTTTAGTCTATTGTTGGGGTTGTTGGTTTTCAATAATTTGTGGTAAAATTCGCATCCCTTATAGTTGGCTGGATGGGCGCCGCCACATAAGGCACATGTGGCCAGGGAATCTCTACTTTTTTTGCAAGATGTTGTATTGTGTGGTCCCCCACATTTAACGCAAGCAAACGGTCTATTGCAGTAGGTTTTGGAGTGGCCATATTGCTGGCACCTCATACACTGTGTGATTCCTTTGGATTTCATTGGAGGTTCTACTTGTATGGCTCTGTTGTGGAGGTATTTCAATGCGTATATATCTTTGTTGTTATCAGCTGGTTCTAAGTCAACAAAGAAGATATTTAGTGGTTCTTTAGTCAGCCTATGCCTGCCGTTGATTATATTTCTCACTTGATGTCCACTTTTCGCCAGTTCCTGCTTGATTATGTCAGTGTCTGTTGTGTGATGAAGGTGTTTTATCACTATCCTGTAGGCACGTTCTTCTTTGGGTTGATAAGTATGGTGTACTACATTGTTATCGCGCATAAACTTGATTAGTTTCCTGTAGGTTTCAGGAGTGGTGCTGTTTAATTTTATAGTGTTATCCGCTAGGCATTTCGTGAAGTATTCCTCGTCTTTTGCTACGGTTTTCAGCTTTATCACCATTTCTGTGTAATCCACCACGCCGTAAATGAATATCGGAGGTGGTTTGGGAGTTTTGATTGGGCTGCTGTGCTCTTGTTGGACGTCTTCGTTAATTCCACGCAAAGCATCAAACTTGTTATTTGTAGTTGTAGGGGTTATATTGTTGGGATTAATTTTTCTTCTTTTAGTATTGGTGGTTTTCACAACCTGCCATTTATTCATTCCTTCATTGTTCACTGGGAAACCTTGGAATTCCTCGTCACTTGTTGAGGAAAGTCTATGATAGTACACATTTTCATTTCTTGAGACATTTGGAGAGGGAGTATACCCCATTGTTGTGTTCGTTGGGGGTCCTTGTGATGGGCCAGCTTGGTTTGTGGGTCGTTTGGAAAGAATTTCCATTTGATCTTGGGTCGTGGTTTCATTCGTCATTCCCGATTCAGCGGTACGCCACTGGAGTTCGGATATCAGACGTTATCAAGAAAGCATCTTGACCATCTGCATCGATGATAAACAATTACACTTTCGGAGTCTGTTTTCTCACTATTAATATTAATTAATTGAGTCTTTTCTCTCGAGTTTCGCACTAGCAATCGTTGCACTCGTAACCGCACTTTGTAAATTATTTTCTGGTATGAAATTCACGAATTGATTTGATCTACAACTACTGTGGTTTGCGAATTGTTTCACACAACATATAAGGTATGGTATGTCGTTCGCCGTGAATTCGCATTATCAAGTTGACGAAAGAATATATAAAAGTTTGCATGGCCTAACTGGAATTACTTTTGATTCTATTACATATTCTTCTAGATAGTGTTAATAATGTAGCAGGGTCAAGGTTTTCCCTCAGTGATATTTTAAAACTGAAATCTTGCAGTTAGATCTCTTCACCAATATGTCAAGTGAATTGTATTTCCCACAGGGCAAATTATTGTGCTAAGTGTGTGCATTGATTTGAAATACCTAAGGCGGGTTTCACAAAGCTTAAATTGTACGATTAAAAAACCTTACATAAATTCAAACCAATCGAATCACTCGTTTTGAAATTTCAACAAATCGCGGTGGCTCCAATTAATTAAACGGTACAATCGAATGTGACATGTTCGTAGATTAGTTCTCGACGTTTCGCCAGTTCAAGTGTCTGGCATCTTCAGGAGAACATCTCCTGAAATATAACTCCTGAAGATGCCAGACACTCGAACTGGCGAAACGTCGAGAACTAATCTACGATGACGGCTTAAATGCTCGAAAGAACATGTCACATTGAACGATGGCCGCGAAAGCCTCAACCGGTACAATCGATGTTTTGTGAAACCGACCCGTAATGATTTTTTTGTTTTTATTTTTAGCTTACAATTGAGGGTTTTTGAAAAGTCCTTCAGTCCTAAAAGTCATTCTTTGTTTTAGATTTGTTCTTGCTTTTGGGAATTTTAAAGTTTATTGCAATGAAGAAAGGACTAGGACATTCATTGGCTTAGAAGTAACAACCGCCTTCGATACACTACATGCTATTATCAAAGAATTGGATATTTGTCTGTCTGAGTTCAACCTCCCAGGTTTTTATAAAGTATGTTTATTTGCATTAATTAACATTTTAATTAAATTTCTTCACTTTTCTAGGATCCCTCATTTCATGTCAGCATTTTATGGTGCTTGGGTGATTTGCAAAGTAAATTGGAGTCATACTTACCCCATTTCAATCTTATTTTGCAAAATGTTATGGAGGAAACTCCAGATGTAACATGGTATATACCTGCTAATTATTTGTTTTGTAAAGCAGGAAATAAAAAATTTCAAATTCCTCTTGATTGAGTCTATTTGAAAAAAATTGAATCGTTTGTAAAAAGTTATGTGGGTGATGACAATGATAAAGAGAAAATTTATTATATTTATAGACCCACTTTTTATTCATAATGAAGGTTGTTTTAACATATTACCTACAATTCATTAAAAATGTAAATATTCTTGAAAATGAAATTTATTTCCTCCCAAATAATTTTCATAGTCAACTTGTAATTTGTTGTGTAAAAAAAATTTACATACATTTTCCAGAACCATAGTTTCCTACTCTGAGCTATTGAAATAAAGGATATTAATGCACCAAGGGGGATAGAATTGCTGATGGAATTGTTGGTTTAAAAAACAGTTTGCAGCTTTTTTTAGAATCAAGTAAATGTAATTTCTCTAAGGGTGGATTTCACAAAATTTTTGATTGTGCGATTGAAAAACTTATGTAAATTCGAATCACTCGTTCTGAAATTTCACTTAATCACGCTAGCTCCAATTAATTTGACGGTACAATCAAAGTTTTGTGAAACCGCCACTAAGAATAAACAAACTTGTATTCAAAATATAACGATGAAATAAAGCAAACACTGCAAAATAACAACTAAAGTTTCAAAGTAAACATTCTTACTTCAAGTTATAATCAACAATCCTTATAATTAAAAAAAAATCAGAATTTATATGCACTCAATTAATTGTTCAATAGCCTTTTAAATTCATATTTTTCTTGTTTTTTCTCATTATGGAGTAAAGCCACATTGCTCTCAAACTCTCAATTGGTTCATTAAATTGCCAGCAGTTAGCATTTATGTTGAAAAAAATAGAGTCGTTCATTAATTTGTCTGATATTCCAATAATTGATTTGAGCATTTGCTTGTCTGTATTTCTTGAGCTTATTCCAACTTTGAATGAACCATTCATAAATGGAACAATGTTGGGGCTTAATATAGTTATTAATGTGAATGGGATGTATGTTCTTTATCTACTAAAGATCTAATATCTGATCCATCGAATAAAGTTCCTGGTTTTAACCTTCCCAGGAGAATATGGTCCCTTCTAAATCGAATAAGAACAGGTCATGGTCGTACCAACAGCATGCTTTTCAAGTGGAATTCGGTTGATAGTCCTAATTGTGAATGTGGTGAATCAGAGGAAACAGTTGAACACCTAATTAATAATTGTTCGATTTATAAATTCCAAGATGGCATTAGAGCCATACACAATATATCAAACTCATTTTTGCAATGGGTTGAAAATTTCAGATCAATTTGATGAAGTATAAATTCTCTTGCTGTTCTGGCTTTTTTTATTTTCAGGTTGGAGTTTGTGTTTGGAAATCCTTCCTCCGAAGAGCCGTCCCGCTGATAGTGATGTCCTTCTATATAGAATATTCAGATACAACAATTTTATTTTATTTTTTTAACGGGGAGACAGGTTTTTTCGGCTGAGGTTTTTTCCCCTGGCTCTATAGTATCGTATGATACTGGTGATGATAGTATCGTATGATACTATAGTATCATACGAAGAATGTTGTGGTACTCCGTTCCTTTTTTTACCTCAGCTTAGGTTCTTTTTGTTTCAACATTTATTGTATTATATATATATATATATATATATATATATATATATATTAACTTAAACTAAAGAACACTCTATTTTCATAAGAATCCATCTCCCAAATTAAGGAAATATTAGGAAAGTAACTCGCCTAAAGATATTCATAAACAAGAAGGGCACCTACGGACTGTTTCAGCAAACTCATTGTTTACAGTTTTGCCAATCAATATTTTTCAATGCAAAAATCACTAAACGATATTTACAGAAATATCTCATTAATTTAGATAAAAATTCAGCGAATTAGAGAAAATAATGTATGATACTCGTTCATTCAAGAACTCGCCACTAGTGGCTCGTTTTCGAATTTTGAACTTGTGTAAGAATGTCAATGCCTTCTGCACTTGTATCATTAATAACTATTCTTGCAGGATGTTGTTCTACTCGTACAAGATGTTGCAGAATGCACAGATTTGACACATAATCAGGAAAACAGAAAAAAACTTTCATCTAATGTAAGGTGACCATTCGTACTGATTTGACCGGTAGGTAGAGTACTGGTTTTCAGGCATGAGTCCTGGTTAGTCCTTCAACAAAAGCACAATAGGCGATATGTGGAAGTGAGTTTTCTATCTCAAATAGTGGAAAAAGCGGCATTCACAACCACATAAAAACAAAACAATCAGTGCCAGCAAGAGTCGCAAGTTTGGGTATTACATCAGATATTTTACGAAAAAAGAATTTGTAAAATTCGTGTACTGTCCTGGTTTCAGGTTAAAACAAAAATAATCACAGTTTTTCGTCTCTTAGAATATCACTAGTTCAGGCGATCAGACGGGGAAAATCGCAAGCTGGGTCTTTGAACTCCAGACCTGGATAACAGACTGCGTGACGCCTTCTCCGTGGGATCAGTACCTTCGACCAGGCGTCCAAGCTGCTTTAATTGATCCTCTCCCTTCGTTTCGTTTTTATTGACCCAATGACTGAATTTGAATTAATTCGTGTTTGACACTTCCTTCCGTCTTGGGGAGTACCAAATGGAGTTTACACTCCGGAACCGGATGGAAAAGGCATGTGTAATGGCTTGAACATCTTCGAATGTGCGTTGAAAATGTGTAACACAGCAGTTTGAGACAAAGAATGCTCGAAAATAAAGAGCAGATCAAAATCTCAGGGGGGGCCACGGCCCCCCCTGGCCTCCCCCTGCGGGCGCCCATGCACTAGTTGTTGGTTTTTACCATATATAGTTTACTCACAGAGAAGAGTGCACCTAACGACTGAGCTTCCCAATTAGATTTTACATACCTACTGCAAATCGTTGTTGCACGAGTATAGTATACGCGCTGTGTTTTTAGACCTATTAAATTAGTGAATCAAATCAGTTCTAACATTCAATCAAAGGTGAGTTATGGATTCATTATTCATTCTTATATCGTACTTGCAAATTTCAAATGATTCTACAAACAACAGGAAGAGGTGATATATATATTATGTTTTTCTTCTTTCTTGTTTCGAATTTCTATAAGGTACAGAGTCAGAGTATGTCACTCTCAGAGTTCATAAAATTTGAAAGGTTTTCTTGATGAACTAATACGATGTATGCAATTTACAATAAATAATTTTTAATCGAAAAAAATTATTGTTTTTTCGACACCGTATCAGAATATTTCCTACATTTTAGAAGTGGTGAAAAACACTCTTTCACTGTCAAAATTTTTTCATTAAATCGGTTTACTTGAAATTTTTTTTATATCTATACATTCCCAACATGTTACTCATATTCACCATAACTAATTTTGCATCGATTTTCTTTCAAAAGAAACGGGAAATTGTCATTTTGCTAATGAAGAAAAATTGGTTAGAGTGTAACGCCAGAATGCCTCAATATTTCTCTGGAAATCACTGAATTCCAAAATTTGTTGTCTGAACCCATATTTACCTTGAGGGAGATCACCTCAGATTTCCCTAAGTTGTTGTCTTTCACAAAAAATTTCTATGTCCGCCTATGTTAACACATCTTTCCAGAATCGATTTGATAGTAGTTTTTTTGCCGTTTACTATTTCGACAAAGTTCGAACTTTGTTGCAACAATAAGTTTCTATCCAGTATAGAAGAATTTTTCGTTCGCCCAAGAATGAACTTATTATTTCAATTGTGAGAAGAATCGAGTCAGGAGGCAGACTGAAGTTGATAGTATATAATTTAATTATTTCTCCTTAATCAGTCAAAGGAGTCATTCTCTCTGATGCAGTGATTGTGTAATCAGAGGGTTCAAAAGAACCTTGATTGACTGATCAAACAATCAAATTACTTCGGATTCGAATATTGATGGCCCGATGAAGCAATGTCTAAATGATTTGAGCCAGAGAGAGTCATTGAAATTTCAAATCAAGTGATTCGATTGTTTCGAATTATCGTGAGTTTTTTTGATAGCACAATCAAAGTTTTATGAAGCTCATCTATAGGTACTAGAATGAATAATTAAATCAATTTGTACCATTTCAAGTCTTCTGGGTCAGATACAGAAATATATTTTGAAATACACCGGTAATCTTATTTATCAAGTTGAAGCTATTTTCAGATCCTATAGCATCAATATAATGGGAATCTAGTTTGAACCTGACATTAATGGTGACAACACAATAGAATGACACTGAATTATACTTATGTCAAAAAATTTCAAAAGTGGCATTAAGATTTGATTCAATTTTGTTACAGAAATAGTTTGTAGAAAAGATTGTTTTTATGATGAATGCAGATCCAGGTTAGTGTAAAGTTTTCTGCCTTTTTGATGGCACAATGATGTAAGGTAAACTCTGGGGCAAATGTAAAAATGGGGTAAATGTTACAGTAGACCATTATATCTTTATATAATAAAAAATTGCTTCTCTGTCAACTCAATATCAGTATTTAATCTCCGCCCGATCGTATCAGTGACATATTTGCACGCATTTGCCTTAGTTCGATTTGATCCAACTTGCAAATCTGTAGTACCGTGGAATTTAGTAGTCGAGTTTACTTGATGCTTTAAAGAATATCAATGAAATCGTATTTTTAAGGTATGATTGATAGATATCTATTGAAATATTTTCTGAGAGAACTCCTGAAAACTAAATATGGGTTTTCTCTCCCAGTCTCTGAAACAAGAAAGAATATTATATTAATGCATAATATTTTTGAATTCGATGTTTTATTAACTGTTTTTGTAGTAATCGTATGTGTTACATTTACCCCGTATGTTTTGAAAGTATGGGGCAATTGTAATATCAACAAAAAATACTTTTGCCGTTTGTGATACATTTGCACCTTATAGAATTTTATCTTTCTTATAGATGGTTCGCTGCTATCAGAAAAAACTGCCAGAGCACAAATATTCTTTGAAATAATATTGGAACTGAAAAATCTCTCTTTTCTCTCTAATTTTCATTTTGTCACTTAACTCACCTTACCTCTGTGTATACGTTATTTTTTGCACTATAATACAGGTGTTCTAAGTTTGACGGCCTATTAGGCGTTTCTGGAGAACTGGACCTATTTGAAATTTAAAAATTGGGATTATGTTATTGTTTAACATTATCTACCGAACTGAAATATTCTTGGAGCCTTACCACTTTCAGTTATACAGGGAGGGGAAAAAATTCAAAATTTTTTTCTTTTTCTTTTGTTTTCGAATTTTATAGAGTATGCAATTCTGAATACAATCGTGCTCAAATCGTTGCATTCGTCAAAATACTTTTGAAAATATCGAGAAAAAACTGATGAAAAAAGAGATAAGAGTATTCGGTATTATTATGTTTGTTATTCCTAACCTAGATGTCCTAAGCACAAACCGTTTTCACTTTTTTGAAGGCGAAGACTGTGAAAATATTGTACATTTTCAGAATTTTGAACACCCCGCGTCACAGGGTGTTCCAAAAATTGGGATCAAGATTGGCCCATAACTTTCGTTTTTCAAATAAGAACCTTATTTTTTCATGGTTGCTTTGGATTGTGCGAAGAAAAATGATAATAATGTTCCAAAATTAATAATTCCTGAGTTAACCAGGATTTCCTAATTTCATGTTGTACGTACCGTGAAATTAATAGAATCTGTTCCATATCAACAATAACCTTGGTCATAGAAGATAAATTGTTCAAATAACTCACTAGTGACTTACCTCTTTTCTGAATTCATTAATCATTGTTAATATGGAACAGATTTTGAAGAATGCAACGATTTGAGTACGAATGTATTCAGAATTCCATACTCTATCAAATTCGAAAACAAAAAAAAACAAAAAATTTTTTTTCTAATTTTTTTTTTCTCTCCCTGTATAACTGAAAGTGGTCAGGCTCCGAGAATATTTTGGATCGTTAGATAATGTCAAACAATAACATAATCCCAATTTTCAGATTTCAAATAGGTCAGTTCTCCAGAAAGGCTTAATAGACCGTCGAACTTGGTACACCCTGAATATATGAAAATCATCAAATTTCAGAGGAACAAAATATATTTTTACATTCACCCTCTATGTTCCTCTATCTACATTCATTGCCACTTCAAAAGCGTTTGTTACATTTGCCCCATATGGTACTGGACAAATGTAACACCATATTGTCAACATTCTGAAGAATTTGTGAAATCGTTTTCTTCCTTTCGCAAAAAAAATCGATTCTATAGTTCAGAAAGGGGTGAATTGAATGTGGTGTTGTTCATTGCGATAAGAGAAAAAATAAGGCCAGATTTTAAGATTAAATTTGAACTAACAGAATTTTATAACACTTTTGCCCCACTCTACCTTACCTCATTGAATCGCCTTTTTATCAAGTTATCAAGATCGCATTCACTGGACGTAACAGTTGTGTAATTGTTGCGGAATCGTCCGGAGGCACATGCGCTGCAAACTCAACATTTTTGGTAGCGTTTTCAATTCATGCTAGGTAGCGAGTGAAGAATCTTCATCGCATTCACCGGACGTAACAGTTGTGCAACTGTTGCGGAATCGTACGGTGGAACATGCGCTGCAAACTCAACACGTTCTGGATCAGTGGGAATTTTTGGCAGCGCTTTCAATTTAGGCTAGGTAGCGGTAACGGAATCTTCGTCCTGTGAAAGCGACTATTGATTCCAAAAGAGACAACAAGAAAACCCTTATACCCTAGAAAGTTGTTAAGAAGATGGAACGTTTCAGATACTACCATCATGTTATCTGGAAGACATGACTCAGAAAGAATGCAGAGAAGACATTATCCCCAACTAGCCAATGCCAGTGCAGTATCGTTTTCAGCAATGATATCACAAAACCGTAAATTTTTGTTGAAGAAAGATAGACTGAAGGAAAAGAGGCATATAAGGGGAAGAGCTCATATGTCCCATTTTGATGCTCAATGTAATTGAATACACAAAAATAACATCATTATTTGCTGATGTAATGAAACAAACTGACATGTTGCAAAAATTTTGAATGTAAAATAATAGATTATTAAAAGTTTTCATGGCTACTCAAGACATCGTGTTTATTTACACAAGTAAACCCCTGTCAAGTCCAGTAGATAGGTAAGTTCTAATAAAAATCTAATGATTGATTTTTCGTTACAGAAAAACGGAATTGTATTACTATTTTATTCTGCTATAGCTTAACACATTAGCACCTGATATACATAAAAAATTTCAAATCTCTTCATAAAACAAAAAATCAGCGTGATCTTCATTTCAGAAATCGAAGCTGTCCGATGATTCTTTCTTCTCTGATGCACGCTCACCATTTATTTTTTCTAAAGTCTTGATGAGGTCATCAATCTTTGTCGCCAACTCAAACATAGTTGCTTCCATGTTTTTGAGTTGTTCCTTTTGTCTGAAAAAATAAAAAGTTTGCTTCGGTGAGATTTTATATTCGTATTATTAGTTATGAGAAAAAATAATGGTTTTTTTTTTGTATGGCGAAAGGTGAAAAGTGGCATACTTACTGCAGTAAATCGTCTATATGCTTCACAGCTTCCGGAGTTTCCTTTTTTTCCGTTACATTATCTGGAATGTAAAATAAATCAGATACAGTAGAAGGAATGTATATACAATTCCGCACGAGTTTTTACTCGTGCGGATTTTGTAATAAACGGGCAAAACATAAACATCAAAAGGCATAATTCTTGTTTTCGAAATGCTATTCGAAGGCGAATACTTCAAAGGATATTTTGAGACTGCCGACGAAGTCTTCTTTGTAGAAATATACAGGGTGTACCAAGTTCGACAGCCTATTAGGCGTTTCTGGAGAACTGGACCTATTTGAAATTTGAAAATTGGGATTATGATATTGTTTGACATTATCTAACGATCTGAAATATTCTTGTAGCCTGACCTTTTTCAGTTATACAGTGCATAAAAAAATTTTTTTTCCAATAAGAAAAAAAATGAAAAAAAAATTTCTATTAGTTTTTTCGAATTCAATAGAGTATTCAATTGTGAATACATTCGTATTCAAATCGCTGCATTCCTCATAATACTTTCCAAAATATCGAGAAAAAACTGAAAAAAAAAGGGATTAAGAGTATTCAATATTATGTTTGTTATTCCCTAATTTAGATATCTTAAGCACAAACCGTTTCCACATTTTTTAAGTCGAAGACTGTGAAAATATTGTACATTTCAGAATTTTGAAAAACTCGCCACAGGTTGTTCCAAATGGTGGGTCAAAAAATTGGAATCAAGATTAGCACATAACTTTCGTTTTTCGACTTAGAACCCTATTTTCTCAAGATTGCGTTGGATTGTGCGAAAAAAAATTATGATAATGCTCCGACATGTTAATGCTCGTAAAATTAATAATTCTTGAATATTCAGGATTTCCTGATTTCATGTCATAAGTAGTGTCAAATTCATAGAATCTGTTTAATAGCAACAATGATCTTGGTCTTAGAAGATAAATTATTCCAATAACTAACTAGTGACACACCTCTCTTCTGAATTCATTTATCACTGTTGATATGGAACAGATTTCATGAATTTGACGATACATATCATCATTTTTTTTTGCAGAATCCAAAGCAATCATAAAAAATAGGGTTCTAATTTGAAAAACGAAAGTTATGAGCCAATCTTGATAACACTTTTTGACCCAACATTGTTGGAACACCCTATGACGAATTTTTCAAAATGCTAGAAATGTAGAATATTTTCACAATCTTCGACTTCAAAAATGTGAAAACGGTTTGTGCTTAAGATATTTAGAATAAGAACAACAAACATGATACCAAATACTCTTATCTCCCTTTTTTCTTCAGCTTTTTCTCGATATTTCGGAAATTATTTTGTCGAATGCAACGATTCAAATATAAATTTATTCAGAATTGCACACTCTATCAAATTCGAAAACAAAAAATAGAAAAAAAACTTTTGAAATTTTTTTCACCCCCTGTATAACCAAAAGTGGTCAGACTGCAAGAATATTTTAGCTCGGTAGATAATGTCGAACAATAACATAATCCTAATTTTCAGATTTCAAATAGGTCCAGTTCTCCAGAAAACGCTTAATAGGCCGTCGAACTTGGAACAGCCTGTATATTGGTACAAGTCATTCCTTGTTGAATGAAAATAAGAGTAAAAATAAATACCTAAAACTGAAAATCGAAGAGATTTAGACTGTTGGAACTGTGTTCTTGAATTGTTCATTTTGAGTTTTGTGGTTTTCATTTTCAAAAAAAGTGTGATGACTGACTTAAATATAGAAACACCCTGTAGGTTCAATTGAATTTCAATTAATGAAGAATAAGCTTTAGTATGCCTTCCCAAAGAAGCTAGAAAATTGGAAAGTTATTGAAATGTAAGACTATTTGATAAAAATTTTAAGATTTTAATGGATTTCATGATTATCGGTATTACTTTGATAAATGAAAGTTTGCATTTTTTTTTCAAGAATTCATCTCTCCTAACAAAGCTTAACTTTAAGATTTCAAAAAATTCCCATCACCCACCTGGAGTCATACTTTCCAATTCTGCCACAAGTTTACTAATGTCATATTCCGTCACCATTGCTACTGGATTTATGTTGTAACGAGCGAAAAACATTTCTATTTCCAAGTAACTGAAGCCACATCTGGAAAAAATGTTTCATAAAGAAATGAAAAGTAATGAGGCTCTAGTTGAAATATAAAATAGACAGGGTTTCGAAGGTAAGGCTTTTTTGACAGGACGTGGTAGAAATCATCAAAATAGATCACTTGGAGGTATGCTTCCATACAAAATATTCAACATAAAAAGGCGAAAGAACTCTTTGGCATCAAAACCTTAATACTTCTCTGAACTGCAAATCTCTGTTCATTATAGATAGAATGAACTGTTAAGAATCAACCAGCGAACTCCTAAAACTGTTTACTGAAGAAGAAAACTACTGAGAAGAAAATAATAAATTCTGATAAAAAAATTTTAAGGACGTGAACGTCGATGGACTATAAAAGGGTTTTGAACTTTCAGATTTTTACGTTACATTTGAAATCTATACAATCTACATGATGCCAGACTTGAAACTAAAAGATACGAATAGAATACATTCAGGCACATAACTAGATGAATACAAGCAACATGCCACAGCCACAAGAAAGGCAGACATGACAGCGATGATAGGATGCTACTTATGAGAAGAGTAGGTAGTCGAATGTTAATGGGGCTAGTGGAGTAGTTGTATTATTTAATAATTTTGTTGGTAATCACTCAACATTGAACAATGCTCATTGACTATATTAATTGTTTGAAGCTTCTCTTAAATTTTAAAGACACAATATTGCTTACTTCTCAAGTGCCGTCCGTATTTCTTCAGCTGTTAGGTTGTAGTCAGATTTTTTCACATCTTTCATTTTGAGTTTACAGCATTTACTCTTGCTAATCAACTTGAATAGATGCATCTTCAGATAATCGGTCATCTGGAGTTCGGTTGGCGCTATGGCTAGTTCTGTTTTAACGTCCGCATAGGTATCATTGATGATGGCCAAAAACATGTTCTGAAAACCGAAACATTTATGTATTTGAATGTGAAGCAATTTCGATGTTTAGGAAAAATGCATCACCCAGCGAATTATCTCTTTGATTAAATACTATAGAATTTGCGAAAGCATTTGATGAAGCAGAACTTTTTTGAACCTTCGGATGCATGGAGGATATCGTTATTATTTTTATTCTGAAGGAGGGTCGTTATTATAGCTTGGGCCAGCCATCTGGGAACTTCGACCATGAGGATCTTCATTCTTCAACCAATTTGTTCATTCAAATCCCAAGGAGGCTATCAATGATGTTGATGAATCTACCGACATCTTTAGGAGCCTTAGATTACCTCATGAGGATCCTGGATTAACTTCACATGTGTGAATAGTTATTAGTTCAGCCAGCTCTGAACACTTGCACACCGTGTGTTCATGTGTTTCTTCTTTTGACCCACAGAGCTTGCAAATTTCATCTGCTGACTTTTCCAGGCGACACAAAAGATGTTTGTATCGATGGTGTCCAGTCAGCAGACCTACCATTACTCAAAGCTTAGCTCAAGGCAGCTTTATGAGCTTCTGGCGAGAATGCACAAATTTCTCTGCATAAGCGAGTCTACGAGTATTCCTCCAGAGCGTCGTTCTATTTTCAGCTTTCCATTGTTGGACCACTTTCTTCTATTGGTCTTTTTCCAGCCCACAGAAAGGTTCAGATCCAGCGGCATCAGCCACTTTATTATCTCTGGACAGTTGCTTTATGGTATTACATGTCAGCCGGGACTCCTGGCAGCATAAAGTACTGTTATTTATTATTCAGTAAAACTTTCTATACTGATTAATGACTTTTTCAAAATTCTAGTCCTCATCTACTTTTTTCGTGAAGTCATTGTGCATTTGGTAATATAACATGAAGAGACCTGATATTTTAATGCTATTGAAATTACTGTAATTGATTCAAAATGGAGGTTACTGAAATCTACGTTGTGTAAATGCCACAATGAATCAGAAGTTAGTCGTGCAAATTTTAGTATAGAATACTTTTTCGAGATTTCAAATTATTGGCTCAACCTATGAATTGGAGGAACAAAAAATGTTTTTAAATAGGCACACGAGCATGTTGTGGAGCAGGAAATTCTTTTGAATAAAGATTGTGCAGAAATTTGATTTGTTGCGTAGTTAAATCTACAGTAAAGCTTTTTCAAGGTGTTGTAAAATGAACTCCATTATTTTTGTATGGAAACAATGCTTCAATTACATGTAAGAATGATTTTGGGTAGAATATGCGTCGTTTTGTTGGATAACTTGTTGTCATTTTGAAGGTTATATCATAGTGGAATGCAATTTAATCGAATCAAAAAATTCTGCCATATACTCACCAACAGAACGAAAAACACTAGGAAGATGTAGCTCAGGAAATAAATTGGCGCTAAAATCCTATGGGCTTCCTCTATCACACCGTAGTCGAAATCTCCGAGGATTGTCCTCAGCAGAGTGAACATTGAATGTCCGAAAGTTCGAAAATCTTTCACCTGAACAAAAATAAAAACATAATTATTATTAGAATTATATTTTCAGAAATTACGATATAAAATATAGAAGTATGACAAGCTCATTCGTTCAATTAATTTGGCCTTATCTCGTTCGCTACGGCTTGTGTATGAATTTTTTTATATCAGATCGAAATTTGTCCCTTCAGTTCACCCCTTTTTATATCCCGGTTACCTGATTTTTTTTTAGAGAATGAGAATAGAAGAAAAGCCTACATTAATTTATGAAAACTTTATTAACGTTCATTTCTTTCATAGCCTAGGAGATGACGTTGTATTGAATGAACAATAATTAATAGTAGGTACGAGCATTGATCAAAATCGCCAACATATAACTGTACTGCACAGGATTATAGCCAAAAAATTAAGTTTGTCAAGTCGAAATGATTTTTGTGTTTCGATAACTCGGCAAAAACATATCAGAGAGTTTTCATTAGAAAGTTAGTTGATTTAAGCACTTAAATAATTGAGAATCACAATGAAATCTTCAAAAAATCAATTGACATTCATATTCTCCGAAGAACATTATGTTAGAGAATCAAATTGTTATTTTTTTTAATGTTTAGCGGAGAGAATAAGTAAAATAAAACGTGTTGAGATTTATGGTGAAAATCGGTGATAATTTATTAGAAATTTATGGAATTATTTTTTAGTGTATTCATAAATAACTCATTTAAGAGCAAATATTCTATGAAACATAATTTTTCACGTTTCATTGTTTATTTGCTATCATAAAATCAAGAACATCTAAACTGATAATGTTCGAAAATACTACTAGGAGAATTTCAAATATTTTGATAACTAATGAAGATATCCAAAAAATTTTCAGACGAATTTTGTAGGTAAATTCATGAGCTACAATTTTTGATTCGAAAATTTTATATTTTAATTATATTTTTAATTATTTATATTTTATTAATTTTAATATAATCTTCATTATATTAGAGTGAAAACACAAAAAAAATTTCACTAGACGGTTTTTCCGGAAAATTGCATACCTAACATATCGAACACAAAAATCTATTAAATTCGAATTTCAAATCTTTTTGTACTTTTTGGACCTAACTTCTAATGAGTAGTCCCAAAGCATTCATATGAGATATGGGACTTTTCAATTTCCCATTCATTGTCTCAATTGAACTATAAATGTTGTAAATAAGTAGAAGCAATGAAAGGATATCGTACTTGTCACACAAATTTTCTGTGAATCTTACCTGTGATCCAAAAAGGAGGAATCCAAGCTCCGAGTAGGCGAAGAAAATGATGAAGAACATGATGGAGAATCCCATGATATCCCAAGTACACTGTTGAAAGGAAAATAATATAGAACTTTGAGATAAATTTGCCAGTAATAAATGGGATATGACAACTTGAATACTGTTTCGGGTTGATAAACAACAAATTTAAGATTATTATAATCATGGAAATTATCCATTGCCTCATCCTGAACATCAAAAAAAATCATCAAAATTTTGCTAAACTACAAGTGAATGAAGAATTTAAACTGAATGATATTCTGAGAAATGTAGATTTTCCATATGGTTTAAAATGAAATAATGCTCCATTCATCTTATTGGAACTTTGCCTAATCAATTACTAAATGTATCTCCAGTAAAGTATGTCGTCCAATAAAATATGCAATAACAAAAATCAGATGGGCAAATGCCTAGTTTTTGGTCGAACATGGTGCCATTTTAATTATTAAACTTTCAGGCAATGGATATAAAATTTTGAATTCAAATTACGAAGAGCTAATACAACTGTACCAACACACAATATTGTGTGTTGAAGTTATTTTTAAAGATGCCTCAAAAAAAATTTCACATGTAAAAAGGCGATTAAGAAAGGAGTTGTTTGTTGCGAAATAATTATTGATTCATTTCTTAAAAATGAAACAGTAAGTAAAGTAGTCCAAAACATTTTGTGCCTTCACAGCACCATTTCTGTAGTATTTTTACTAATCGACTCGATATAATATTCGTGACTGTTAGGGTTAATGACAATTATCAAGTTTGCTTCAGTTCCTAGATCCAGTTTCTCGGCGTTACTCGCCCGATACAACCCTGGGGGACCCATCTTGTTATTGAAGCACGTGCCAATATTTTATCAAAATCAAAACTAATTGAGAAGCTAATTCAAGAAATGTACGGATCTACTACTCCTAACTCCTAGTTTTATCTGAATTAAGACTGATTTGAAAATTCTTTACCTTTTTGAGAGTATCATTCAATTGACCCATAGTTTTATTGAAATTTAAATACTTGAAAAATCTGATGAACACGAAAAAAAGAATGATGGCAGCTAAGTCGTCGTGTAAACCTTGTACGTATGAGATATATTCCAGATTTCCATACTTTTCAGGGTTCTCTTTTATCCTCGTTATGTAGTAGTCCACCGAGTTGCGTTTGTAATTCATCAGTACGAAGGTTATGATGGACAGCTGGAAATAAATGAGTAATCACACTTCGATCCAAGTCAATTCGAATACTATATGCCAACTGATGTGAAAAAATAAAATTGTTGTAGAACAAAGGAAAAACCATCGTATCATTCTCAGATAGTAGAAGACCTAAAATGCTAGTAAACTTTTAACAACTGTAATTATTACTGAAAAAAGTACATACCGCGGTGATTGCACAATCAATGTAGGACCAAAACCGCATAAAATACCTCCATTTGAAGTAAACCAATTCTCTGAGAGACTGCAACGCATAGATGAAGATGAAAATGTAAAAGACAGATTCGCATACGAAGATAAAGTATCCCCAATGGTCATAGGTCACTATCAGCTTTACGCAGTCGAATTTGTGACTTGGAAGTACACCTCCAGTCGGCGGTAGTTCAAATATTATCCTATACAGACAAAAGAGAGAATGTTACTGAAGCACGAATATTTGAGAGTCATGAATGCTGAATGACATCAGTCTTGGATATTACTAGAAGTGTTGAACTGAGTACTACACTTGATTAAGGTATTTTCTAGTTTAAGTAGTTCAGGCTAGGATCCACATGAGATTCCTTATTAGAAGTTTGAGGGAAGTCAACAATTCTTGGCTGATTTAATTTAATTCAGTTTTCACAACACTGTCCACATTGAAGCGTCAAATGATTTCTAGTTTCGCGTCACGAAAATCTAACGAGCCAATTTAAGAATCCTGAATATGTAGAAAAACTTATGTGCCCTTCAGTCGAAGACGTTATCTTTTCATTATGTCCCTTTTTTTGCTGGCAGGCGTTCATTTTCACGGATTTCCTTCGGTGGATTTTATCTTTTCTAACAGATCGGGATAATTTAAGTAAGGTGGCTGACGTTACGTCTCCGAATTTTGCAATTTGAGAGTTTGAGTGGCTTGTCCAAAGGATCTGTCCTCGGCCAATCGTTTCACTGGCCTAATAGCGAACAAGCTTGGTTCGCCACTCCTCTTGACATAAAGATCTGCTCTGATGTCTCTCCAAGTATTAATATACAACAGAATTCGGATCACATATTTGCATGGAAAAGCAGTGGTGTTTGTATGTACCTGATAAATGTAATGGAGTCTTACTCCATATCTCATCCATAGTGAGAAAAAAGAAAATAAGTATTATGTCAAGGGGAGATCCCATATCCTAAGATGGCAAAGTGAGAACGAAGCCTCTGGAGGCTAGAGCATTCTGAGGCATGTTTGGTTTCACCATAAAGCTGAGCGCATACCAAAGTAGCATTGCACTGGTGTGGCGCGTAATCTAGCACAAAAACTGCGAGAACCAATGACAAGAAATTAATCGGGTCACACTGAAATAGCGCTGTCAGATGCGTTATTCGAAAATTATGGGACGTGTTAGCCACTTATGTGATTTGTATGTGCTATGCTTCTTTGGTAGGCGCCTTTCTTATTACTCTCAACCGAGAACCCCAAAAGAATCTGCGAAAAAGGACACCGAGTATATTTCAATAAATGTGATAATACATATCAATATAGTTTAAATGAGATTTTGTGAATAAAATTCATATAAATATGATTTCAAGTTGCAGGAAATAGAATAAATTTAAGCCTGTAGGTCTGCAGCGTAAACGGGGTGGTTAAGAAAAATCGAGTGAAATAACGAAATGTTATTCCCAGAGAATTCGAGCATTTTAAGACTATCAGTACAATGTATGGCTTCCACGGGCATCAATACCAGCTTGACATCTTCTCTTCATACTACACACGAGGTAGTTGAACATTCCTTGAGGAATTTGGTTTCTTAAACGGGGCAGAAGTTCTCTCGGATCATTTGAGGATTCTGGGGTAGGTTGATGATTATCTGATCTTCTTTGGAGCAAATCCCTTGCATGTTCTATGCAATTGAAATCTGGCGAGTGCGGAGGTATTGGTAAATGTGAAATACCAAGCTCCTCGAGCACATTCTGAACTATGGCTGCACGGTGTGTTCTAACGTTATCGTCTAGAAATTGAACAGTTTCATCAATAGCAGCGTGAAAATTTGGCAAAATATTGTGACATGACATGCTCCCTATAGTGTAAGTCGGTCATATCCCCAGGACAAATGTGTAGATCTGTGCGCCCGTTGAAACATATCCCGTCCATTACATTACCCCCTCGGAATGGATGGACTTCTTGGATATAGTGACGTGGTATTGTCCATACCCTTATTCTTCGAGAATCTGAAAATCGTGTATATCTGGACTCATCATTGAAAAGGACACTACGTTATTGATCGTTCCAATGGATATGTTGCATTGCACATTCCAGTATTTGCCGCTTATGGTCACGTTTTAATGGAGCTCCTCTGAATGGAGACTAGAACCTAGGTTCACCTCTCCCAAACGTCGTCTGATGGTTTCGATGGAAACTTGGACCTTGGTCTTTCCAACACGAAACCTGTCTCCCTAAACCTATTCCAAAGTCGATGTATCACACTTTGGCTGACTTGGAGCCTTTCCGCTACAACAACCTGAGTTAGGCTACCCTGTAGGATTCTGATAGTCCTATTAGTCTCAGCGTTTGTTTATTTATGTCTTGGCATTTTCAGAAAACTTGTTTCAAATCGAAGCCATTCAGAATTAGAACATTTATGAAGCATGTGCAAAGAACCAAACTTCAGAAAAAATGCGACCAGATTGACGAAATGTCTCATACTGATTTTTATTGGATCGATTCAAGTTGTTATTGAGTTTTAATTGATATTACAGCGATTTTCTCGAAGATTACATACTTTTCAAAACGATTGAAAACGATATGACTAACTCCGGTGGAGCAGTATATTTCCATTGACAGTTTCTCATAGTGTTGAGAAAGAAATATGTTGAAAAAGCTAGGATAGCAATTTCAAAAATATCTTACTTCCATTATAACCTATGTTTTTCATCAGAAAAATAAACATTTTCGAGAAATGATACTCACTTGCAGATCCCAAAGATGTTCAGATTGGTGTTATAAACTGCGAAATCCAGGAACACAGCTCTGGTATGCCTTGTTATCCACAAGTTATCCTCCAAGTATTTGACCTGGGCTAAGGCTTCGGTCCCGTTCAAACTGAGGTCGAGGTAGAACCCGCCTCCATTGTAGGTTGCCACGGATCCTGCGACTTCTATGTTCTCCGTGACAGTTTCATCTGAATACACCCACCTTTCGGGAAATTCGATAATTACAAAAAAAAAACATTTCGACCAATGAGAAATACACAACAAGAATAACTTACGCGGTTTCTTTGCCGACACCGAAAGTACTTTTGTCTTCACTGTATTCATCGTATGAGGAGAAACAGAGTCTGAATAACCTCCTGAAGTAGGGGTGTATCTCACAGGAATCCTCAGAAACACGCACCTGATGGAAAGTAGAATTTGTCAGTTATGTCGTTTCGACTGAGTTAATACAAATGGAAATATCTATCAGCGTCAAAGGAGAAGTTCTATCTCTCGATCCTCTTTCACTCGATCATGGCCTCTATGCCAGTTTCTCCAAATAATGGAAACGCCCAATTTCTTGCGATTGTAAGTCAAGATATTTTTTGAAAAACAGAATGCTTAATTCTCTGAGAGTTGAACAGGATGTGAGCAATTATTTTCAGCATGTAAACTGGAGAGATGACATTTTTCTTTAGACGCTGCTAGATGTCGTCATTTGTATTGAATTACTTAAAACAACATTTCTATCTGGCTTAAAGGTAAAACTTTTTCATAAACATTTTGGAGGCCACATAAAGCCAAGGGCGGATATAATTTTTTTTCGTGGGGGGTAATAACCATTGAGGACGAATAACTAGAGACTTCCGGTTTTTTGAGCTTGAAAGGTATTTGCTTACCACATATTCAGGAAGTTTCCATTGCTAATACACTTAGCGAAACAATTTTCAAAATTTTTTTTCAACAGGCTGTATATCAATGAAAAATGGTCGTATAGAAAATAAAAAACTTCTGTAGATTGATGACTCTAGTTTCTGAAATTATTGGTTAACAATTTTTCAGTGTACCGGTGGCCATGCAATCGTCGGCTAAAGCCCTAAAAAAAAAACTCTTTTCAAGCTAGACCGATGCAAATGTCGCATAACCCGTTCAATCAGCTCTAATTTGCTCTTTACGACTTTCGAGATATTCAGTTTTGAATGCAAAAGGCTCCTTTTTCACTCAACTGCCGATATCTCCGGAAATACTGGTCGCCTAGCGAGCCGAAAGGCGATTTCTTTTTCTACATAAAATTTTCTACAAAAATCTATTCTGTTCAATTAAAAAGAATTTTTTTTTACCTGTCACATAATGGTGAAAAAAGAGCACAAAAATGTCATTTTGCCATTTTTTGGTTAATGGACTGTATCATATTCAATATTGGGGAAAAAGCTTAGATTATAAAGAATTCGGCAGCCTGATGTTCCTCAAAGTCCCCCCCGAATCGGTTGATCGATCGGTTCAGCGGTTTTCTTGGACCAATTGATTGAACATTTGAAAAAATTAAAGGAACAAGGTTTTTTTTCCTCAAACTTGACCTAATCTTTTTGAATAGGTTTTTCTACCGAATGTTTTCAAAAAAACTGTTTTTTGAAACGTGGTGTCAGAAAACAGTAAAATTCTGACGCTCTGGATTTCGATTAACGAGTAACGTGGTCAAGTTATTATTGGGGTATTAACTTTTAATTCATTCCATGATTTTTTCTGAGGAAAATGAAGTTTCAAATGTATCCAGTGTCCATAGCTCCAGTGGATGTAAGTCAAAAATGGTCTGTTTTTTTTTTAAATTAAATTTTTTTTCTCATTTTACTTTTAGAACAAAATTTAACGAAATTCTTCGAACGTAAATTTTTTTTCAAAACAAAAATTTTTGTTATGATTCATTTAAAAGATTGAGTGAGAAGTGAAGAAATAATGTATTTATTGATTGATTAAGAAAACAAGGTTAAGTTTAAGGAACAACAACCTTGTTCCCTTAATTTTCTCGCAATTTCAATCAATCGGTTCAAGAAAACAGTAGAACCGATCGATCTACCGATTTAGGGAGGACTTTGAGGAACATCAGGCTGTAAAGCTTCTCCGCCAATATTGACGAAGATACAGCCCATTTAACAAAAAATGGCAAAATGACATTTTTGTGCTCCCTTTCCACGTTTATGTAACAGGTGAAAAATAATTCTTTTAAATTGAACAAAACAGATTTTGTAGGAAATTTTCTGTAAAAAAAGAAATCGCCTTTCAGCTCGGTAGGCGATCAGTAGTTTCGGAGATATCGACAGTTGAGTGAAAAAGGATCGTTTCGAATTCAAAACAGGATATCTCGAATTCAAATGGTTATACCTGAAAGTCATGAAAAAGCAAATTAGAGCTGAATAACTAGAATATGTGACATTTGCATCGGTCAAGCTGGAGAAAATTTTTCCATGCGCGTAGAGGAAAAAAATTTTTTCTTCGTGCTTTATCCGATGATTGCATGACTTCCGGTACCCCGAAAAATTGTGAACCAATAAATTCAGAAACAAAAGTCTTCAAGCTTCAAAAGTTAGTTTTTTTATCTTCTATACGACCTTTTTTCACTGAGAAACAGCCCGTTGAAAATACCCGACAAATTTTGAATATTTTTCTGTTCCTTTGATTGTTGCTTTGATTATATTGACAATAATTGAGAAATTACGAATTTAAAATTATTGTATGAAATATTCTATACTCATGGGATACTCATGGAAAGGGGGGTAATTGCGCCCATAACCCCCCATCCCGGTAAATCCGCCCTTGCATAAAGCTTAAATCGGGCTATCTCTTTTTTAGTGACTAAATCTGATTTAATGTCTCCAGTCCTTCTGATCTATGAGATCTGTGAGCCTTTAAATTGAAAGTGATATTTATTTCGATTAGTGCTGATTTAGATTCATCTTAGTTTGAAAAATATTCTCTGTATTTTCTTGGTCTTCATAAATTTCAAAATTACAGAAATTTTGGTGAGATGATATTGATTTTATTCGTACAAACGATATAGCAAATGAGATGATTTCGTTCTTCTGTAACAAAGCCCTCATCAACATAACAACTCACCTGTCTCAATCGGGGAACTCCAAGAACAACATTTTCGAATAACACGCTCAGCGCTCTCTGCTCCTCTACGTTAGAAAATTTACTGAAGTATTTATCGAAATATATGGTGTCGATGAACATCAGAGATATGAACTGGAATCAGAAGATTTTCACATGAGATCGGAAATTACGCAAACTTCTTTTCCAGGATGAAAATGGAACAACAGACTTTTCTCATTGAATCATCGATCATATTTTATGACGGAAACCAAATGGTGTGATAAATTAGATCATTTTGGCATTCCTCTATTGAATTCGGTTTCCCTAAATGGGAAAAATCATAACAAAATAAAAGTGAGCTGAATATCTCACAACAAAAAATGTTTGTATCACTTTACCAGAAAATTTACATGGTGGGGGTGAAAAAGAAATTCAATAAACTAAAAAACTAAATAAAACGAGTAGTTCAACATTCGTTTCACCGTGAAAGGATTGATACAAAAAGTAAGATAAATTTATTTTTTTGATCTTGAATTTATTCATTTGAATAAACTTCGTTTTTTTACTCCATATCTGCTACATGGAACTTGAAATCTAGTCATAGAAAACACTGATTAATGTCATTCAAGTATTCAATTCTCTTTTTTCATGATGAGTCACCTACATTCATCAATTTTCCAATTTATATTCAATTCTCATTTTTCCTTTTTCCACAGGAAGTTGTGAAAAAATCTACCTGTCATATTCTGTATCACAACTGATGGGTACAATTTGAAAAAAAGAAATGCACCTAACGCTAATCGAACTTTTTTGTAGTTTAGAAATGTTATCATGGACATGATATGGAGATGAAATTAACTTTCAAAATGAGAATAAGATTGAAGAAGAAGCAATAAAAATACTCAGTCTTTCCTGAATTAAATCCAACCGAATGGGAAACACCTTGAAAATGTAAAAAAATGTAATTATGAACTACTCCTGAACTACAACTTTTTAATTGTGTAGATAGGGGAAAATGATTGCTGTCGACTTGATCTTTTCAAGAAATTGATGAAATCAACTGCGTTCCTCCATCTATTTTCGTTTCCGAGTTATGGGCCAAAATTTCAAAGCTACTATCCTAGGATTGAAATGAAAGGTATTGAAATTAATAAACATAAAGCCAACGTGAACAGAAAATATGAAACATCCTTGGGACATGGCGCTTGGTTGCCAGTCTTAGACAGGACCCGAAACAAGCCAGGAGCGAAGCATCGAAGACTCTTTTAATGTCGATACATCCGGTAGTTAAAACTTTAACAAATTCAACTTTCTACTTATATTATCTCGATTGTGAGAATGAAACTTAACCTTACATTCCACATATCCGACACTGTTGCAATGTCCGCGAAAGATATCGCTTCAACACCCTCATGTTCGTCGCCACCGAACTGTTTCTTGAAGAAGCCTTGCTTGATCGCCTCTGTCATATAGTACATTTCCGAATTTTTCAGGTTGGCAACATCTGAGAAATCAAATAAGTTCATGAGAATGCCAAAGTCTACTTATTTCTAGACTTTTATTATTATAGAGTGCGCCACAGCATAAAAGAAGTTGACATGGAGGAAAATTTCGAAAAAACAACGGTGAAATGTAGTATGACAAAAAAATTACGCATAAACATCAAGCTTCGTCCAAATCGCATTCGAACATTTGTGCTAAAGATTTATAGAAAATTTTATTAGGGAAAAAATTGAAAATTTAAATATACGACAGGAATTATGGATGGAAATCCTCATTAACACTTGTACCTACTTACGTATCCAACAGCTTATTGCGAAAAAAATGTAGAATACGGTTTCAATCAATGAACTGAACAGTACTTGCTCTCTACTGAAGTCCTCAGCCATAGCACGGGTAATACATCGCACTGAAAAAATACTTTTATCGATTAAAATTCATTCACACTAATGTACCTTGTCAATTGTCCGTGTCTTAGATTTTTGACTTTTTTCCTAGAGCAACAACGTAGTATCCTTATTTAGAAAGTATCGGAAGCTGATAAATGGTGTCTACAGGGAACTCTTTTCGGACCCATATTATTTCTGTTCTATATTAATGAAGTGCTTTTTACCAAAACAAGTGGAACTGTGTTGTGTTTTGCTGTCGATACTGTTGTTCTTTTTAGAAATTGTGACTGGGGAGAGTTACTTTGTTTATATTGAATTTGTTGAAATTTTTTCAAGATTGTTCCCATCACAAGATTTATTCGTATCTTTATGCAAAGTTATTTTCTATTTTCAAGCTTGTTTTCAAATTTGTCTTGTTTTTTTTTTTGGAAATAAATTTGAATCAGTAATTCTTTCTGTCTTCAGTTTTAATTTCCAGAATTAAACTTTTCAGAGAAAATTACTCAATAAAAATAGAAATAGAATATACAAATTTGCGATAAACTCTAGTGCCGAGGAAAAAAATATAGGTTGGCAGCACTTTAATTATTCGCTGAAAAACATTTTCACACAATCCATGTGGCCATATCATACCAGAGTAGTATGCAGATATTGCCAAAGAAAAGCCCAATTTTTTTCCAATTGCTTTTAATTTTTATTAGAGAGGAGAAAATCCATCAGATCTTATGATGATGAGTCTTTCCCTTAAAATACCTGGGATAGTGACGGTGAATGCGGGAATCTCGAGTCCACCATTTTTTATAGAGGCGTGAAAATACCCAAGTGGCGTATCTTTGGGCATTCCCACGCCTTACTGCCGCCCTTATCTGAAGGTCTAGCTTCCACAGAACCTTCATAGTGCATCCAGATAGAACCAGTGAACGGTAATATCTGGGCACCAAGAATCAACTCAAAACCTTAAGACGTTGTTGCGGCTTAAGTGGAGCTCGTGAAACTCTTAGGAGTTTCACCATCATTGTGGGGCTGGCCTTTCTCACTCCCTGTGGACTTATATTGACTCCCAAACAACGCCACTCTTTGGCAGAGCCCAGTTAGCAGATACAACACTCTAAACCTATATCAACACCCCAGAGGTAAAGTGTGTTAAGTCACAATATCAAAATTAGACAAAAGAGAGATTTTTCAATTCGATTATTGTTTCAAAGAATGTTTAGTGCCATTATTTGGTGACTTGATATACCTAGAGAGTCGAAAATGTGTTACACTACCAAGAATTTGCTAATGTGAATCTGATATTGTAGAAGGTTCGTGTCTGAAAAAATGTGACTTAACACACTTTAACTCTGAGGTGCGATATATAATTCTCACTTTCAGAACAAACTTGATGTTATGAAACTGATTCTTACGTACTGACAGATTGGGTGCTCAAAATTTAGGCATTTTATAATAAACGGATACGAAAGTGTTGACTTTGCCATTTATTTGTTGTAAGGAAAAATGGCAAAATCAATAATATTCAGTAAATTATGTTTTCCTTATTAAGATTTATTGTGAATAGAGTTGTACATTACCTTTTTTCGGTTTGCTCTGCTTCAAATCTGTTTGTGAATCAAAGCTGATA
This sequence comes from Hippodamia convergens, assembly GCA_038502775.1. Lineage (NCBI taxonomy): Eukaryota > Metazoa > Arthropoda > Insecta > Coleoptera > Coccinellidae > Hippodamia > Hippodamia convergens. The sequence goes on along the minus strand of CM076608.1, from coordinate 11,054,346 downwards.
TCTTCCGAATAAGTGTCTTGCAATCTTGCCTTGAGCCTAGCAACATCATCTGGACTCTTGTTTCCACCGATATTTCGAAAATGATCAGGAGAAATATTGTCTGATTTCTTCATCATTCACACTGTAATAGCGGTGTTTTCGTATATCTCAAAAATTCGTCAATAATTCGACATTGAGTTGTCAGTTGGAATGTCACTGTCTACACTAGCTATGGAAATTCAGATTCATAGAGGGTTAAGATCGATTGCACTTGATCAACGAAATTTGAATTGGACTTCAATCGTATGTTGGATATGTATATTTTGAGTGTTCTATTAGATCTGTGATTGAGTCTGGTAGATGCTCTGTTTTTTCTATGAACCTAGGTGCAACTGAATTTCACTATGAATATTTGAAAGAATATATTTACTTTTTTGACTGAGATCTGAAAACATTGTATCAGGCTCCTCTAACAATTCACGATAAAAATATTTGAAACAATATATTTACTTCTTTGACTCAGAACTGAAAACATTGTGTCAGGCTCCTCTAACAATTCACGAGAAATATAACAAATGTTAGAAGTTTCGCAATTTCCACAAATGCAATATTCTGTTGGGAAGTTGTTTCACGATAGAGGAAATTTGATTTGTTTTCAACAAAGTATTTTTGCATTTAGTGCTTCAGCCGTTGATGTCTCTGCATAGCATCTTTTCTGTTGAACTTGATCTTGCAGTATTGGCATACAAAGGCTTTTCCTTTTCCACATTCAAATTTCACATGACGCCACAGATGTGCCTTGCGTTTGTATGCTTTGCTACAGTTGGTACAATTGAATGAGTATCCCACTGAAATTATGAAAATTAGTTTGATGCTATGATTTCCGATTTCTTCTACCTTTAATATCAGATACATGCTATTTACTACAACTAACAGATTTTTTGTTCATGAAACATATCGCATGAGTGAAATCACTGGTGACAGACATACTGATACATTCATGTTTCCTATTGTTGAAGCTATATGCAATGGGCATCTCTGCCACGGTCGATGGTACGTTAGACGTTTACGGAGAACGGAAAGCTAAAATTCATTGAAAATTTCATTTCTAGGACCAGAACAGATGCTCTATCGATCTAAAATATGTTCAGTGCTACTCAGTATGCTATAACTATCTGATTCAAGAGTACAAGTTTTCTATGAAGATTTTGTCTATAAGCGATATGGGATACTGATGAGGCCGAATAAGGCTCAAACTGGTATATCTCTTTGTTCAGCGACCAAATCGAATACCTATCATTTCTCCAACCTCATGATAAAAGATCTGTGAGCCTAGGTATTGAAAATGATATACATTTCGATGATAACTATTTTGAATTTACCTATGTTTCAAAAATAATAATTCGGGTTTGCCGTTTCCATAAACCGATTACAAAACCAATTAGAATGTCAATCTGGCGAAATATTCTATTAACAGAAATTCGGTATGCCACGATCATCAGTTGCAGGTAAGTGCAATGGAACAAAACGCATCTGATGTACCTTTTTTCATAATAATATACTTCCGGTTTAACCGGAAACACCATCAACTTCTTTAATTTAAATGGGACATCCTATATATTTTTACAGATTTTGAAAGAGCTTGTTATTTTGAATTCATACATACTGAGTTTAGTGTAAAAAAATTTGTAAAAACGAGGAATATAGCACTTTAACCAACCTCCTTTGAGTTTTTTGCATTAGAGCCAAATCGAGTGGCCTGCTCGTTCTCCGGATCCTAGCCCGTTAGATTTTTTTCTTTGGGGTTATCTAAAATCACGTGTTTCCTTAGACGACCAACAAACTTACAGGAATTGAGACAAAGAATTATTGATGAATGTGAACTAATACGTGGAGAAGTCTTGAAAAGAGTGACTCAAGAATTTGTTAATAGGATGGCATATTGTCAGCAAGTAAACGGCGAGCCTTTTGAACATTTGAAGTAATTCTGTTCCTCATTATTCTAAAATAATGAAATGTACATCTATTGTACTACTAACAGTGAGTTATTCCTCGTTTTTACAAATTTTTTTACACTAAACTCAGTATGTATGAATTCAAAATAACAAGCTTTTTCCAAATCTGTAAAAATATAGAGGGTGTCCCATTTAAATTAAAGAAGTTGATGGCATTTCCGGTTAAACCGGAAGTATATTATTATCAAAAAAATGTACATCAGATGCGTTTTGTTCCATTGCACTTACCTGCAAATTTTCATAAATATCGTTCTTTTCGTTTAAAAGATATTTACTTGGTTCCATACTTTATCCCAACCCTGTATTTATGAAATATGTAGATAGAGCAGCCGAATTAAGACAGCTTTAGAAAACTTTTATATTTCTTGTTCAAAACTCATCAAAATATAGCAAACTGAAACAAGACACTCCTGCAGCTACAACGAAAAAAAACTAAAGACAAATTTTATATCCCACGAATCATTAGACAGAACATTTTGTTTATGAAAAAAAAACTTTGTCGTCTTTGTTCTGATCCTTCGAATGTCGAGCAAAATAATGGCTCTTAATGCTGCTCTTTCTTTTAGTTACATAACTACAACTGTCCAAGGGACATTTGAATCCAGGTGGTTTATTGCATTCGAAATGTATGTGGCGATACAAAGATGAACTATGCCTGTAGTATTTGCCACAACTATGGCATTGCAGAAGACCCTTTCCTGAAAAAAAATATCTAAATCAAATATAGAAGGTGTAACAGGAAAACGGCATAATATTTTAATTATTACGTGAAAGTCATATGGTAAAATTCAAAATGATTTTTCAAAATTTCTCTGCTGATCAACGAAAAAAGCTGAGTAGAACGCAAAAAATTAGAACAATGACTTACCTGTGAAAAAATTATGATCCAATATAACATTTATACTATTCGATGAATTGAGTGAAGAAGTTGTTCTCGGAACATCTTGAATGAGGATCTATTTGTTTCGATGAATGAAACTTTTCTGCAACGTTTCACAAGAATAAGGCACCTCTTATACAGGCTGCGGCTATTATTTCTATCACATTTGAAAGAGCTGATACGATATTTGAGGAATTATAGCTTATGTATTCTACTCCTACCTGTGATTTGTGAATCATGTCGTCTTAATGACAGCATTGGTGAGTGATGCACATTTGGAATCCTTCGAGGAAGATTTCCAAGGCTGTAGTCATCCAAGCAGCATCTGAGTTACCTTCTTTAAACTTCAAGAGAGTAATGAAGTTATGCATGTTTAACCAAAGCTATGTTATGCACACAAAAAAAAGGAATCATTTAATAACTCAGGACCCGCTGAAGATAAGTGTGAGAAAGTGATACCAAAATAATCGTGTTACTACAATGAATAGAAAAGTGCAATAATATACAAGGTGTGCCATTTAAAATACCAAAAAAGTTACTACTTTTTGACCTGAGCGGCAACACTGAAGCACTGAAAGATCGATACAGCATCTGTTCTTTTCCAAGAAACCAAAATCTCAATTAATTCTTGCTTTCCGTTCTACGTAAACGTCCAACGTACCATGGACCGTGCATCACCCTGTATATTTGGAGTCAGTAGAAAAATCTCTATTGATTAGAAAAATAAAATACCATTTAAAAAATAACAGTTCACAAAAGAATGTCAGGATTACGATTAGTACCGAATTCTGAATGCCCAAAAAAAATACTACAAATTTGCCCATTTAAACGTTTTTGTACGACCAATTTTAACTGAGGTAGCTATTGAGCAAAATATCAATCACATTGTAAGTCATGATTGTAAGACCTAAAACTATTCATATAATTTGGGGCATTAGCCAGGTTTACTAAAGCAAGTCATGCAAGTGCGAGATGAATGCTAGAAAAAGAACAGAGGCTTGCCTGTGTGTGCATCAAAAGCTCTAGTGATTGATCACGTAGCCCATGAGGTCTTCCTCAGAATATCTAAAGAAGGCACAGGTAATGCAAGAATTGAGTTTTGGAGAGTTTCATCCTCTCTAAACAACTACATCTTTTCTGACAACCTCGCTATTAATAAAACACATAATTAAAAAGTGTGGAATTTCGTTAGGCTTCTGTATAAGCCTTCTTCTTGTATGTGTACTGAAAATAAGAATGAGCTGCTCATTGAAATCCTTTATTTTTGATTTTAATGAATGAATGAAAAAGCCTTCTGAAGAATTATTATTTGTTCAAGGAGAAATATTGGGCCTTATTTCTTCTTCGTCCATCAATTATTCAATTATCAGAAAAAATATGCGTACCCCTGCACTGAAAATATTTTTTATTCATTCAGAAGGTATATTTACATCAGAAGAAAAAAAATCAAATTCTATAAATCCCAAGTTGCAGTCAGAGCTGCAGTGCTGAGCTCAGTCGGTACTTCCGAGATTCCTTCGGATTGCACATCCTCCTGCATGCATTTCGAGATCATATCTCAACTATACAGTCGATGAAAAAAAATCAAATTCTATAAATCCCAAGTTGCAGTCACTCGCATGGTTCTTTCGTCATTTCTTCTGTTTTCACATTCTCATTCATGCATTTAGGATCGTATTCCAACAATGTGGTCGATTTGACTGCCTTTGAATATGTACCTCATTTGGTTTTCTAAAAGGGCTGTATTCAAGAGGTCTTTACATGCTCATATGCATTTATATTTTTTTCACATTGCGATGAATTTTGGATTCATAATGTCTCATAAGATCTCTCTTCCGACGAGTAGAATATCCACAGCCGTATTTGCAAGACTTTGGCACCTTGGTCACCAAACAGTCCTGCCCTTTATGAGATCTCAAGCTGTTGATGCAGTAAAATACTTTGAGACAATTATCACAGGTATGGATAGCTGAAAAATTTTCTTGTTAATGCACTGTTTCAATTTGGCGATATATTTATAACGAAATCAGTTCAACTTTCTTTTAGTTGCCTCACACAGTTTCAGGTCCTTTCACTGTTTCATGTCAACTGAAATTAAAATATTCTGGATATGTGATTCACATTTCCCTATCGAGAAAAAAAATCAATTCTGATTTTTGGGTTCTATGATCTTAGGGATATCCATACCATTTGCAATTCTAACTCAGAAAACGTCATTTGAAATTCAAAAATCATTAGTTGTAAATCAAAAAACATCGAATGTTATTCAGATTAGTTAATTGAATTTCAGATTATGTCATATGCAATTCAGAAAACATCAAATGTATTTCAGATTAGTTTTTTGAATTTCGAAAATAATCAATTGTACCTACCTGATTGAATATGGTTGATGATATGACATTATGAAAATGAGTAATATCATATGACTTTGAATCCAACATAAATTCAAATAATATTCGAACTTTCTGAATTACAACTGACAGTTTCTGAAATACATATGATTTAATCTGAAATACAAATGAAGATTTCTGAAATTAAGATTACTCAATCTGAATTTCATATGACATATTCTTAAATTCAATTGACTAATCTGAATTACATTTGATATTTTCTGATATTCAATTGACTAATCTGAAATTCAATTGAAGCTTTCTGAAATTGAAGTGACTAATCTGAAATACAATTGACGGTTTCTGAATTACACTTGAAAATGGTGTGGTGTGAAAAAGAAAAAATGTGTTTTTGGAAGCATTGTTTTTTCGTGAGTGTTTTGAATGTTATGTTAGTTTTCGTTGAGGTTTTCCGAATCATCAACTTTCGAAAAAAACTTTATTGCACGTTCACATGAAAGAAATTCATGAAACACGAATTGGTTCTACACTTTTTATAACCTAGTTGAAACTGAAAATCATTGAAGAACTGAAAATTTCAAAAATATATTTGTTATAAATATGACCCAATTAGGGTCCTTTACAATCTGAACAAATGACGTATAATATAATAGATAACTATCCAAATAAATATACATTAAAAAACTGTGAAAACATTATTACAGGTATCAAAAATGAATGAACTAAAACCCTATTCCGAAATTCTCAATGGTGATCAATAAATATAATAACATAAAAGATACGTAACCTTTACAATTTAAAAATAATAAATTCATTTGTTTATTACGAACACACACAGAAAAAAATTTCAAAGGCATGATTTCTCATTTCATTTGATGCAATCTGTTCGATGTAGTATGAAAAGTACGACTTGTTCATTTGGGTTTGCTGGGAGATGCTTCTTTTCATATTAGTTATTTCAACCACAAGGTGATAAGCCAATCACTTCGATAAAAGAATAATTTTGAATTACTAGACTGTCCGAAATATATGGTTAAAATTACTTTTATTCAGAAAAGGGTTTTCGCGATACTCTTTTTCTACTACTTTCAGTCCGCAACATTTATGGATAAGAATTGAGAATGAAACATTCGAAAATACCCAATGAATCTTTCGTTGTAGTAGGCATGCAGGGTGTACTAAGTTCAAAGGCCTATTAGGCGTTTCTGGAGAACTGGACCTATTCGAAATCTGAAAATTGGGATTATGATATTGTTCGACATTATCTACCGTGCTAAAATATTCTTGAAGCCTGCTCATCTTCAGTTATACAAGGAGCAGAAAAAATTTTTAAATTTTTTTTTTGTTCCTTTTTGTTCCAATTTCGATATAGTATTTAATTCTGTATACATTCGTATTCAAATGATTGCATCTGTCGAAATAGTTTTCAAAATATCGAGAAAAATCTGAAGAAATAAGGGAGATAAGAGTGTTCGGTATTATGTTTGTTATTTCTATTCTGAGCACAAACTGTTTTCACATTCTCGAAGTCGAAGACTGTGGAATTTTTGTATATTTCTGAAATTTTCAAAAAATCGCCACAGGGTGTTCCAAATTTAGGGTCAAAAATTGGGATCAAGATTGGCCCACAACTTTCGTTCTTCGAATTAGAACACTATTTTTTATAATTGCGTTGAATTTTTCGAAAAACATAATGATAATGATCTAACATATTCTTGCTTCTAAAATTGATAATTCTTGAGTTATTCAGGATTTTCTAATTTTATGTCGTAGGTAGCGTCAAATTTATAGAATCTGTTTCATATCAACAATGACCTTGGTCATAGAAGAAGAATTATCAAAATAATTCACCAGTGACACACCTCTTTTCTGAATTCATTTATCATTAATTGATTTGAAACCGATTAATTTGACGCTACATACGACATAAAATCAAAAAATTCTAAGTACCTCAAGAATGATTCATTTTAGGAGCATTAACATGTTAGAACACATAAAACATAAAAAATTAGGGTCTTATTCAAAAAACGAAAGTTATAAGCCAATCTTGATCCCAATCTTTGACCCAACATTTGGAACACCCTGTGACAAGTTTTTCGGAATTTTAGAAATGTATAATATTTCCACAATCATCGACTTGAAAAATGTAAAAACGATTTGTGCTTGAGATATTAAGAATAGAAATAACAAACATAATACCAAATACTCTCATCTCCCTTTTTTCTTCAGTATTTTCTCGATATTTTGAGAGGTATTTCGATTCAAAAAACAAGACAGAACAAAAACAAAAAAAGACAGAAAAATTTTTTTTTTCATTTCTTGTATGACTAGGTGGTCAGGTTTCAAATATATTTTAGCTCGGTAGATAATGTCGAATATCATAATCCCAATTTTCAGATTTGAAATCGTTTCAGTTCTCCAGAACAGCCTAATGGGCCCCCGAACTGGGTACACCCTGTATATTTCCTTGGGCACTAAGTATGTACTGAAGTTTTAAAAAAATTCAAGAATCCATGATTTATCGTATTTAAAATTCTTTCAAGGAATTTTTGAACATCTAACCATTTTTGAAGATGGGTGGAAATTCGAAAAAGTTCTGTAAAACAAACTAGTTTTTTTTGGAGAAGGGGACAAGACCTGAAATCTTTCAGTGACTTTTTTATCACCCTGTATTTTTCTGTGATGACGCCCCGTTTCATTTCTGAGGATATTCAAGGTTAACACTGAGAAATCTCATAAAAATTAAGAATTTCGATTTGGAAATTTTCAAGAGATAATTTCGGTTTTCCTAAACTTCTATTGAAATGAGTTTAATTCATTAAAGTGATGGTTTAATTTTTCTCACTGGGATCACTAACTATCATGCCAATTTTCTAATACTGTTTCATTTTATGTTTCAAGAACTCATGAATATCCTTCGATGAAGATCATACCCATAGATCAATTCTAACACTAACATAGATTGGCAACTAGCTCAGTATTGGCAGGAACTAAAGTGATTTTATTCATTTATTATTTTGAATGAAGTTACCCTGTATTTTTCTGTAATGACGCCTCGTTTCGTTCCCGAGGATATTTAAGGTTAACACTAAGAAATCTCATAAAAATTAAGAATTTCGATTTGGAAATTTTCAAAAGATAATTTCGGTTTTCCCTAACTTCTATTGAAATGAGTTTCATTCATTACAGAGATGGTTTAAGTTTTCCCTCTGGGATCACTAACTATCATGCCAATTTTCTAATACTGTTTCATTTTATGTTCCAAGAACTTTCATGAATATCCTTCGATGAAGATCATACCCATAGATCAATTCTGACACTAACATAGATTGGCAACTAGCTCAGTATTGGCAGAAACTAAAGTGATTTTATTTATTTATTATTTTGAATGAAGTTACTGTTGGTGAAAAAGACACTTTTATTGCATACAAAATTTTGCGGTCCCTTTCAATCTATGTTAATATCAATCTATGGATCATACTTTTGCCAACAAGGGTCTATGTCTGAAAGATTTTTCACACCCCTTCTCTACCTCCCTCAGTGAAATCACAAAATCATGGATTCTAGAGAACTGAAGAAACAAATCAACGACTCTGTGGTAGTAGCTAAAAATTTACCAAATTGTTTATCAAGTGAAAGACAAGAAACTTTCATCTTGTGGTCGGTTTCAGAAACATGGATTAAACAGAGTAAAAGATTTAAAATTGTACCAAATGTATAAATAACTCCCTATAGATCCCACATACCCAAGTACTACTTCTTCCGAACGAACATAGCACTGCAGAAAGATATCAATTTGAAATTATCAGATTTCACTCGCCGAATCTTCGGCTTCCATACGATATATTTCAAAAAGAATCGTTCTCCTGGTACTTTATTTGTTGACTCCATGCATCTTGAGAAACTTCACAAATCATGCCGGAGTGCTTGACGTTTATATGACGTCTCAGGTTATCCATTCTATGACCCTTTAGACCACAGTAGGGACAAATGTATTTTTTTTCTCGTCCGCATTGCCTTTTATGTCTCGACAAACTTTCCGGATTCTTATAATTCTTCCCGCACATGCAGTGATATCGCCGGATGTAGCCTGAAATGAACTTTGTGTTAAAAATGAAAATTGCAAGAATGAATTGGATATATCTACAGAACAGAAGATGTTATTTGGGAAAAATGTTATCAAAGTAAAATCAGACTAGATTGTTAATAGAAAACTGAGAAATTCTTCAGATATATACATGATATTAAGTGTATTGAAATATTCAATCTTTTTCATGGATATTTCAATTTTGCTATCGATACATTTTTTTATCGAAAAAGCAACTGGTGGGTAGAAAAGTACTCACAAGTATATCACTGAATGATCTAGTGGTTAAATCAGGCCTACGTTGATGAAAAATTTGAAGTGGAATACAAACATTCTCTTAAAACTCATAAAAATTGACATAAAGGAGACAAAAAGTTATTTTATAGAAAAATGGATCTCAATGAAAAACAGAAATATGTTTTGAAATTAGTTGGCGAAAAAACTGGTGAAAATACTTGAATTAAATAATATATCGGTGGGACAAATATTGATAACGAATTTGATGTTACGTTTTGTTGAATATTTCAGCTTAGCACCCCTGTAAGATATTTAAACAGAGTTCATTTCGAAAATTCGAGAATACTGACCCCTATTCCAACCCCTATTACAACATAGAAGGTGTTCGAGATGATATATATCTTGAAAAAATACTAACGCTAGGGATTGATCATATATCAACAAAAATTGTCAAAAAACCAACCGACAACTTTCTTTGTGATCATTGATGGTTGCTGCCACTTCGATAATCAGAAACAAAAGGACGTATGAAGATATAAAAAATAGAAATTAAAGTTGAGTGAATATTATAACGGTTAACCAACAAAAATTTTTCTCACGCTCGTGGACAAAAAACGAAAGTTGAAAAAGCTTGAAATTTTGTTGTTGTTGGTTTTTCTAATATCTCTCAAAAACTACTGACGCTACGAAAAAATTTCGATTTCATTTTGATACTTTAACCCTTAAGTCCCGTAGTTCATTAAAATATCCAAAAAACGAATTGCATTAATTTGAACCGATATATACTTCAAAGATTTCGTCATAAAAAACATTTATGATATCATCTATATCTATTTTATCATTTTAACTGTCATTTGAATTGAATTTTTAGACTTTACTAGACTTAATATGAGCAATCATATCAAACATTTATAATTTTTTGCTGTCTTATAAGCCTAATACCTCCATTGTCGATGTATAAATATTATTTATAATGCTTTTTTTCCGTTCTACTGAATGCACGTAATTTTGACCGCTTTTTTGTAGTAAATTCCTGGGCAGAATCTGTAGAACTCGACATTGTTTGTACAACTATAACACGCAATATGTTCGATTGAACGCGCGTCGATATGGGCAATCACCACGAAAGATATTTATCGACTGAACTGAAATCTGTTCTATCTATCTAGCGTATGGTTAACATGGAAACATAATTTTTCGGAAAATCTTAAATCTGAAACATTGAAGATTGAACCCGGTAATAAGAAATGTTTATTTCTAGAATAAACAGTTTACATCACAGAGGTATAAAATATATATATTTATAACCTGTTTTTGATGGTAACATAATTAGAAATTCAAAAAAAATTTTTTTTTCAACCCGTGAAGACAACTGATAAATGAAAACAAATAACAGCATCAGGAAAAGAAACAAAAACATCAACATCCGCACATCGTTCTAAACTCACTCCACACAAGGTGCCGAAAACAAGGTAATCATGTTCATTCCAAATTGTCGAAAATTGTTACACAAAACAACTGGCCATTTACACTATAATATTCAGTTTTGTATTCTAAAGCCAAGTAATAAAACAAATAAAAAATGAAAATTTAGTCTTGTATAATATTCAGGATCCCAATAAAGTATTATTTAATTCGTTGATCATTTTCCTGCTCCAACTATCCAACCAAGATTTCAATCGTTTTTTGAATAATCTCAAGTTTTTCAAATTCTTCAGTTGATCGGGAACAATTAATAAACTTTTGTTGGCACCGCTTGTTGTTTTGAAGCGCTATAGTCTCTCGATGGATGAAGTGTATATTATATTCTATTTTTATAATGAAGTCATTAAGGATATAATGAACCATCATGAGATCGAGTCGATAATAATTTGAAAATTCAATTTGATTAAGAAATGGGCATTGAAGATTCAAGAAGACAAAAGACAGCACTTTCTGAAAAAAAATTTAATGCAATGAAAAACAGATATTCATTATCATATGCAGAAACAAATGAGAATATGAAAAAACTACAAAAACATAAGTTGAATGAAATTATATAAAAAAATAAACCATTTTCGGAAAAGAAGAATACGAGGTGACCACTGCATAGTGGCAACGGTCATATGAACTTTGATATACCTTCTCCCAAAAAGTACCGGGAATTTGTAAATAAAATACAAATTTCACATTAAATCTTCAATGTTTCAATTTCTCATCTGATCTGATCTGTGGGTCTTAAATGTTCAGCACAATTTTCAGAAAATAGTTGAGAAATCGCGCTCAGACTTGGCATGATGATGAGAAAAAGTCCTTAAACATATTTAAAAAAAAATTCAGAATCCATATAGCGCGAGCGTTTCGAATGAAAATCTCCCGGTACTTTTTTGACAAAAAGAATATCTACAACGATTTTCATTAGTTGTATTTAGTATCCAGATATGGCAATAATCTTCCTGAATATCCATGTATTCTGTCCAGATGTTTTTCCAAGTCGTGTTTCCTTTTGAAGGTCTTCTTACAACCTGGGCATGGATATTTTCCTGATTTTCCACAATCTTTCCTCTTATGCATTTTCAGAGATGATAGGTATCGATAGGATCGGTTGCAAGCGTCGCAAACGAAAACTGAAATGAAAAATGTTAGAAAGAATTTTCGTTACTTATTAATGAGTGCTCAAGTCTAGGAGGAATATTCTATGAATTTCTAATATTTTCTGTAACAAAAACATCAAGCAACAGTGGTAAACTAACAGTTCATTCTGGCACATTTCAACTGAGCATTTATAACGTGGGCCTGAGGGCTAGTATTATATGTGTGTTTCAACCGAGAATTGAAATGCAATCTCAGATCGAAAACAGGTTTCTGTAGGCTTGTCTCGAAACTGAGGTCGAATTTTTAATCCTCGGTTGACACGTTTATAATACCGTCCTTGACGACCGGTGTTGACCGAGGATTGAAATTCAATCTCAATTTCAAGACCAGATTTGGCTCTTAAAAAAAAGTCTTCAGGCTGAGATTGAATTTCAATCCATGGTCAATGGGTTTTTGATACAGGCCTGAGCCTGTCTGTAGTAGCCGAAAATTCTCTAGAGACTTTACTCCTGAATTCAATCCACGAAATTTTCTGCAGTTACATACGTACTTTCGGTGAAGTGAAAATTCATTTCTCAAGAAATTAAGAACTTATTTTAGGATTCTCCGAAATTAACAACTAGATTTAGTTGACGTCATTACAAGTCTAAGTAGATTTGTTAGACAATTGTGTACAGGGTGGTCAGATTTCGATGTTTTAGTACTACATCTCCTCAATTAAGCGAGATAGGAAAAAATTAATATACATGTCATGTTCTCTTTTTTCGAGAAACTTAGATTTCTGAAAACTGCAATTCGCTTAGGTGTCTAGTTTCCATGATACAGGGTGATTTTGAAATTTAGCCAATTATAACTGGCTATAACTTCCCCAGTGTTGCTGCTACGCTCTCGAAATAAAACATCTCTAGTGGAGTTTTTCAGAATTTTTCACCAGTGCTATCAAAATTTCAGTGCCTCTTCAAATTTTTTCAAATGGAAACCATAGTGTGCTATGATGATTTTCAATAGACTTTTCTTAGACAACTTCAAAAATATATCATGATATACTTTCGAGCTTAAATATCGAAAATTCCGAAAAAACAGTTTTCGATCAACAAAATCAAAGAAGGTTTTGATTTTGATTCATTTCTTGTCACCTGAGGAAGTCATAGAACTCGAGCCTGCTCAAGTTATGATGACCGAAGAAATATTTTTTTCAGAATTTTCATATTCAAGGTCGGAAGTATATCATGATACATATTTTTTAAACTGTCTAAGAAAAGTCTATTGAAAATCATTATAGCACACTACGGTTTCCATTTGAAAAAAATAATTTTTTTAATTCCTCTGAAATTTGAAGAGGCACTGAAATTTCGATAGCACTGGTAGAAAGTACTGAAAAAAACTGCCCTAAAGATGTTTTTATTTCGAGAACGTAGCGGCAATACTGCGGAAGTTATAATCCATTATAATAATTGGCCAAACTTCAAAATCACCCTGTAGCATTTGAACTAGAAAAATTACCGACTTGCGGTTTTCAGCAATTTATGTTTCTCGAAAAAAGGGAACATGACATGTATATTCCTTTTTTCTTTCTCACTTAATTTATGAGATGTAGTACTAAAACATCGAAATCTGACCACCCTGTACAATTTCTTGGTCAGCTCTAGGACGGGACTGTGAAATGTAGCTGGTTTCTATATTATCTAACATTCTAGAATACTACTCTACTACTGCTATTCTACTACTATTTACCACTACTCTTCTACTATAAGGATCTTTGTATAATAGTTTTATGTCTCGAACGATGTCTGTATTTTCGTTAACCTCCCTCGCATTGAAATTGGAAGAAATCTAATCTTATTTATAAAAAAAGAGACTGGATATTACAAAACTGAATGTTTAAAGAATAAAAAGCTATCAAGTTATTTATTTTTTAAAATTTCAGTTTTGTAATATCTAATATATCGTCTATCTAGTCGAAGTTGTTTCACAACACTTGTTGGATTGTCAAATGGTGTATTTATGACAAACAAAACAATACTTGGAATCCAGACCTAACTGAAAACTTCAACACCAAAATACAACAAATTACATTATATAGCATTCCCTGCAGAGACAATGACGACTAATACATCGGAGAAACATAGCAAATATTACACAACAGACTCAAATCTCATAATCACACGAGAAAATGCGACAATGGCGTTCATAAACATATAAAAATAAAAAACCCGGAATTTGATTACGAAGCGACAACAATACTGACAAAAAAACAAAAAGAAATATTAAGAATGTGCACATACAATCAGAATTTCAAAATACAGTCAACAATAGAAAAGACGTAAGAAAACTAAATCAATTTTAGTACGGCTCTTTACAAAACCAACACAACAGAAAGAAGAAGACTGAAATATGACACTTACCATAAAAGTCTGAATTTAACAAAAACGAATTCAGGTGAGATACAGTTTATTTCAATCAACTTATTCATTATTATTATAAATAACAACGTTATGGGCGAAGCTTTAATTGTACGATTAAAAAACCGTACGTGAATTCGAATAAATGGAATCACTCGTTTTGAAATTTCCACGAATCGCGGTGGCTCCAATTAATTTAACGGTACAATCAAGGTTTTGTGAAACCGGCCATATATGTGATAAATGTTCATAATAGAGAAAATTTTTGCGTCAACCTAAAAAGTCATTTTGTATAGTTCAAAATTAGGCAGGGGCATCAATATCCCGCACAAAAAAAGTCTGAATATTGAAAAAAAAACATTTATTTAATTGAGGAGAATAATTTCATAATATTCATGGACTTATGCAATCAGTTAATCAGTATATAAAGAAATTGGAAATTAATAGAACTAAGGTATTTTACTTTGTACGATATAATTTGGAAAAAAATAGTTTCAGAGGGCCAGTTATTCCAAGAATAACTTCGAATCGAAAAAATCATCTTCAACATACAGAATATCTGGCAGATTCACCAGAAATAGTATTATTCTCTACCTATTATCTCTCTGTTTTTTTTCATGGTGACTCTTTGACTTGTACATACATTTCACTAATAGATGCTTCAATTAAAAACAAATACTTTCCGCATACAGAACTCTCCTGTTTGAAAATATGCACAATTCAAAGACTCCCCATGTATACGAAGATTTCTTTCCATTAGTTGGATTCAGGTTCCAGATCCGGTAATAATTTTCCCGCATATCCGTGTTTTCTATCCAGATGCCTTTCTAAGCTCTGTTTCCTGGTGTAAGATTTTTTACAACCGGGGCAGGGATACTTTCCAGCATTGCCGCAATCCTTCCTTTTATGCAGCTTCAAAGATGCCAGGTATTTATAGGATCGGTTGCAAGCATCGCAAACGAAATCTGAAATGTTGAAATTCAGAAAGATGCCTGAGAAATTTTCATTCGTACCTAAATTCACAAGGAAAATGCTGAAGAACTCTGATATCGCATTTGTAACATCGAAATTCAGTCATTATCTCACAATTTTCAAATATTGCACCGCCTTCCGAACTTCTACAAGCTTTGAGAACTTCCAAGGGTTTCCGAAAAACAATACAAACACAAAAATAATGAAAGAATGTCCTGCAAACATTCAGGGTCCCATCAGGTACGACTGCCATGTTTGGTTCTTCATTATAACATGGTATACTTACCTCCGACTTACCTGTCACTGATTTTCATATGCGTCGAAATTTCAATCTTCAAGATTTGTAAACCTATTGGGACCAAATGTTTTGCAGATAACCCATAATCAACGTGTTCACAATAAAACAGCGCTTATACTGATTTTTTTCTATTATCAGACAAGTGAAAGTAACTTGTATGTTTGTTTATATTTTACTCAATTAATATTGGTCGTACACAAAAGTTCAAATGGGCGAATTTGCATTATTTTTTATGGGCATTCAGAATTCAGTACTAAGAATTGGATAAAGGCATTGTTAACCTGAAAATTCTATGTGAATTGTTGTTTTTCAAATGACACACCCTGTATTTTATTTTCCTAATCGGTAGGGCTCCTTCTTCTGATTATATATACTTTATTGAAGTTATCTCTGGCAGTTTTCTAAAAATATAGATATTTTCTTCTTAATCTAAGGCAGCTGTGGAATGCCACACGAGAACGATGCGATTTTTTTATTTCAAAGGAACCGTGGATGATTAAACACCTGATATTTATATTATTTATTAATTAACTGAAAGTTGACTTAGGTATTCAAATGGAATATATTGAGGTTGTCAATTTCCTCCTCTATTCTGGATTTTATGTCTTCAATATTTTGCGGACGGGCCATATACACTTTATTCTACAGCTATCTTAGATTTTTCAAAATCTGCCGAAAAAAACCTCAATAAAGTATATATATTTGAAATCAGAAGAAAGAGCTCTACTGATTAGAAAAATGAAATACAGGGTGTGTTATTTGAAAAACAAGAATTCACATAGAATTTTTAAGTTAACGATGCCTTTATGCAATTCTTAGTACTGAATTCTGAATGCCCATAAAAAATAATGCCCATGAAAAATACTGCAAATTTGCCCATTTGAACTTTCGTGTACGACCAATATTAACAGGAATAGCTATTAAGTTAAATATAAACAATCACCCTGTTCATTCTTGCTTATGCCTGGCAACCCAGTAGCTCATCCAGGTAAAAAATGAACAATTTTATTTCTGCACATTCTACATGTTTCATACTTTAAGTCCAGTAGGGAATTTTCTCATTATCGTGAGTTTGCAAAATTGTTTCAAAATAATTTTTCCAAAAATAATTCAAAATATTCTGTCCAGGATTTTTTTAGACAACCCATATTTAATATATTTTCTAATATAGGAAATTCATTCATAGGTTTCATTCTATCATCAGCTCGGCGAAGTTCGATGAATGTCCGTATATTAGGCTATTAGAAAAGTAATATTCTTTCTCATGACACAAATTCAAAATGTGATTTCAGAATTAAAAACTAAAAATCATAACTAGAATTATAATTATTATAACCACACTATTGAAAATAACACATGACTTTGCAAAGAAAAGACATTCGTTTATTGATAACGTTTTGAAAAAGAATTCATAAGATTTTACTTATGAAACTCTTCACTAAATTTAGGATTTATTTTTTACATTGTCTTAAAGAGTTAAACAAACATAAATTTTCTACATTCAGCATAAGCTTCAAATCGTAGACATTCCAATTCTTGGATTTCCAATATTTTTTTCCCGTATTTATAAACTTATGGTAGCAGAATAGAAAACTCGAAATTATTTTCAACATTCATGATCACTCATAAAAGGGAATTAAGGAATGAGAATTTAATTTGTTTTCGAAAATTCTCCCCTACACTTTTTAATTTATTTTTTTCTGTCCAGACAGTATGAGCGAATATTATACATTGCCCTTTATTTATTGCTTCGAACTTTCATGAAAGTCCATTCAGACGTTCAAGAGTTATGACCATTGAAAGTTTTTGGTGTAATACAAAAAAGATCCTATATCTTTTAAAATAATATAGGAACGACATATTTCTATCCCTTATTCAGACCCCTAAAATTTCCTGCATCTACATTGGATGCTTTTAGAATAATTCGTGGGACACCCTGTATAATAATAGCAATGAGTTAATTTAGACAATAATAATTGTGCAAAGAAGAGGGGCAAAATAAAAAAATATAATCACGCTAATTCAGACTCCACAAAATGTACTGCATCTGCACTAAATGTCTATTCAATGATTCGTTTAACACCCAGTATAAGGAAACTTATGTACAAAATTACTTACTGCACTAATGATTGGCGAACAATAGGAGTTCGTGTATTGAATTGTAATAATAAATTTTATTATATTATATTATATCGATATTAATTATGTAATTTGAAGATTCGGGAAAAATAAATTCTAAAATTTGTGACAAACATTTATTTTATTGAAATAGAGATGCTCACTCATAAAATACATAATTTCATGCAATTAGAATGAAAAATTACATCGAATAATTAAATTGAATCAACAAGTTTATAATTATTTAGAGGTTCCACAATGTAAAACTCGAATCAACAGTGTTCCCTCGATGTTGGATATTTTTTTTTGGCAATATGACCTATCTACACATAGATTGAAAAGTTCTGCATTACCGCATATTCTCATATTGAGGAACTTTTCAACATTTCAATTTTTGTGGGTTTTTTCGCTAATGTTTATCCTTCAAAATTTCAATCTGTGACTTTATATTTTTTCATTAGTCTAAGAGCTAGCAACGTTTTGGAGTGACCATTTTAGGACGGTCAGTTTCGAGCTATGCTATTTCTCTCACATTAATCAGGCTATCTGGCTAGTGGTAGTGGTGGCGTCATCAGTGAGGCTCGTTTCTTCGATGGTAAATTGTGACTTTTCAGATCATATTTGACACCAAACACAAGAGTTAGGAACGATTTTTTTACTAGCGCTACTCTTTGATATTTAACTCTGAAATTAGAGTCTAGCACAATATTAGATTAATGTTTCGAGAAGTCTATTTGATATAATGAAGAATGAATAAACACTCTTGAAGTGATAACCATACAAACGTCGCCCATTGATGAAAGCAACCACTGCGACTGAAATAAAGACCAAAATGTTTTTTTTCGAAGGATAGCTCTCGTACAATATAAAATAGTGTTCATTTGGTAAGAAGGTTTGTAAGTTTGTAAAAACTGTAGGTTTGAAATCATCATTAAAATACGGGTGGGCTGTGAACCTTTTGTGTTGTTGAATTGAGAAAAAAAACAGTAATTTGATGTGTGATGTGAGACAGTTATGAAGTTTCATCGAAACTATAATGAATGAGTAGGTAATGAATTCGCTTGATTTCCAAAGCATGCTTGTGGGGAAAATCAATGCTGTTTAAAATGTGAATGAGTGAAAAGTTCGAAAACCAAAGGAAAAAAATAAAAAATTTCAAACTACTGAAATCGAAATGGAAAGACCTTTTATATGAAGTATCACTTACCTCATCTTGCCGGTTCAACATTTAAAGGTTGGGGTTGTAATAATAAGGGATGAAAAGACATGGATGTGCATTTAATGGGAACAGTTATCCCCTTCGAATGAAAAATTGATATTTCTGAGCATTTTTTTGAAACGAGTTCATTGTCTGTTTCATTGTCAGAACCTCATTTTCAGTGAAGAACAGAAGGGTGATGCAAAACTTTTGAATCTACGTGTATGAACCTTTCACAAATATGAGTTGCTTCAGTTTAAATTTTCTTCCAGATATTTTTCATCTAGATCTGGCAACAGTTTTCCCGCGTATCCGTGTATTCGACTCAGATGTTTCTCCAAGTGGTATTTCCTTTTGAAGGACTTCTTGCATCCTGGGCAGGGATATCTTCCCGATTTTCCGCAATCTTTCCTTTTATGCAGCTTCAAAGATGACAGGTGTTTATATGATCGGTTGCAAGCATCGCAGAGGAAATCTGAAATAAATGATTTTAAAAAGAATCCTCATGAATTTAGATAACGTGCTCAGGTTAAAAAATGGAACAAATGCATAAATCATTAAGATTCAGAAAACATAACTCTGCCTTAGATATGTGAATCATCCATCGGAATATCTATCTATATTCTATGTCTACAATTACCAATTTTCACAGTAAATCCACAGCTTTCTTATAAGATATGTTGAACACTATCTGGTTTATGTAAATAATTGGGAGTATTAGTTATGCTATCAAGATTGGAGGATTTCGAGAAAAATTTTCGATTATTCCACATACAGATGTGGAAAATGTACTCGGAATCAAAGGAGTTTCTATATTAAATCCGAAGACCAGGATATTCTAATGGAAAATTTAAAGAATAGAAACCTTATAACGATGCGATGTTGAATAAACAACTGGTCCATTCCAATTGCTCGTAGTAGAGATGCTCTGAGATCACGAATATCTCCTACCGTTTCCTTACGATAGCCATTGCATATCGAAAAAGTAGCACTCCGAATGTGAGATGCGTTAGATCACACTTCTTATTTCCTATTGTAATCTGAGCTTTTCACTCACTAAGTAAGCTGAAATTGCTTCTTTCTAGACAGGTATCTGACGTAGTGAATTTGGGCCTTCTTGAAAATATTGGAATAAATAAACACATGAATTATTGCTTTCCGAATTACCCATAGAAAGTATATCATAAAATTGAATTCTTTTCTGAACAAGGATACAGAAAAGATAATTTCCGAATTACTCAGAATAATTGAAGAAAACAAGAAGAACGAAATTAACAAACGTTCTTTATTTGCCTAATCACAAAAAACTAAAGATAAAAATTTCATAAAATATCCCTGAACAAGATCAAGCTCCACGTTTTCAATGCAAAAATGAAAAATAAAACTTCAGCAATGATTCCTGCGTCCAAATTAATGCGATATTAAATCAAGCCTCAATAGGACATGAAAGAAATGATGACAAATCATGAAAAATTACAGCTATGTTGATTTTGTTCGAGGTTTCAAATAGAAAACGCGATTACTTCAGTTCAAAATTTGGATCTCGTGAATTTTTTCTGCATCACTATAGCATGTATCCGATGGAGATGTCCCTCCAGATGGCTTTTTCTTGTGAACGATTTCGGACATTTCGGGCATTTAAATCTACCGAATTTTCCGCAGTCTTGTATCTTGTGATACGCCAGAGATTTCAATAGGCGGTAGGATTTGTTGCATGCATCACATTTGAATTCTGAAATGAGAGAGTTAGGATCTTTTCGTATTTCTATTTAGATGAATTTTTTGCCGATTGCCACAAATGCCTTGATGAGTTAACATGGTGTTAGTAGAAAAAAAATCGGTTAAATGGGCAGGAAATGAATAATTAAAAAAAAAATCCTCAAAAATTTTGATAACATGCTCAGATTAACAAATGGAACAAATACATGAATCATCAGGATTCAGAAACAATAACGATTCCGAACAAATGGGAACCATCGTAATATCTATTTATACTCTATATCTACTAGTAACAATTTTTACAGAGAATCTACAGCTTTCTGATAAGATATGTTGAAAATTGTCTGGTTTTTGTAAATAATTGGGAGTATTAGTTATGCTATCAAGATTGGAGGATCTCGATGAAAATTTTTTATTGATTCTCATATACAGATGTGGAAAAAATACTTGGAATCATAGGGGTTTCTATATCGAATCCGAAGACCAGCATATTCGAGTGGAACATTTGGAGAATCGAAACCTCATTACGTTGCGATGCTGAATAATCAGCTGGTCCATTTCAATTGCAGTTTCGCTCGTAGTAGAGATGCTCTGGGATCACGAATATCTCTTGCCGTTACCTAACGATAGCCATTTCTTATCGAAGTAGTAGCACTCCGAATGTGAGATGCGTTAGATCACACTTCTTATTTCCTTTTTCAATCTAAGCTTTTCACTCACTAAGAAAACTAAAATCGCTTCTTTCTAGACAGGTATCTGACGTAGTGAATTTGGGCCTTCTTGAAAATATTGGAATAAATAAACACATGAATTGTTGCTTTGAGAAATACCCGTAGAAAGTATATCATAAAATGGAATTCTTTTCTGAACAAGGATAACGAAGAGAAAATTTCTGAATTAATCAAAATCATTGAAGAAAAAAGAAGAACGAAATTAACAAACTTTCTTTATTTGCCTTATCACAAAAATATAGATAAAAATTTCTTAAAATATCCTTGAACAAAATCAAGCTCCACGTTTTCAAATCAGAAATTGAAAATAAAACTTCAGCAATGAATCCTGCGTCCAAATGCAATATTATGTCAAGCCTCAAAAGGACATAAAAAAACTGACCACAGATCATGAAAAGTTACAGCTATGTTGATTTTGTTCAAGATTACATATAGAAAATGCGATTACTTCTGTTCAAAATTTGGATCTCGGGATTTTTTTCGAGATAGCATGTATCCGATAGAGATGTCCCTCCAGATGGCTTCTTCTTGTGAACGATTTCGGACATTTCGGGCATTTAAATCTACCGGATTTTCCGCAGTCTTGTCTCTTGTGCAACGTCAGAGATCTCAATAGGCGGTAAGATTTGTTGCATGCATCACATTTGAATTCTGAAATGAGAGAGTTAGGATCTTTTCGTATTTCTGTTAAGATGCATTTTTTGCTGATTGCCACAAATGCCATGATGAGTTAACATGGTATTAGTAACAACGAATTCGGTAAAAAGAGCAGCAAATGAATAATTTTAAAAAGAATCCTCATGAATTTTGATAATGTGCTCAGGTTAACAAATGGAACAAATACATAAATCATCAGAATTCATAAAGAATAACTATGCCGAACAAATGGGAACCACCGTAATATCTATCTATATTCTATATCTACAAGTAACAATCTTTACAGTGAATCCAAAGCTTTCTTATAAGATATGTTGAAAATTGTCTGGTTTTTGTGAATAATTGGGAGTATCAGTTATGCTATCAAGATTGGTGGATCTCGACGAAAATTTTTGATTCATCCACACACAGATGTGGAAAATATACTTGGAATCATAGGAGCTTCTATATCAAATCCGAAGACCACCACATTCTAGTGGAACATTTAGAGAATCGAAACCTCCTGAAGTTAGGATGTTGAATGATCAGCTGGTCCATTTCAATTGCAGTTTCGCTCGTAGTAGAGATGCTCTGGGATCACGAATATCTCTTGCCGTTACCTTTCGATAGCCATTGCTTATCGAAATATTAGCGCTCCGAATGTGAGATGCGTTAGATCACAAAGTTTGAAATTAAATTATAGTCGTTGTAAATTGAAATGTTAGAGAGAAAATTAAAATCATGAAATGGTATTCTGGTGGTCAATCAATTACGAAAACAATAAATTCGTATTTCAATCTGAGCTTTTCACTCACTAAGAAAACTGAAACCGCTTCTTTCTAGACAGGTGTCTACCAGGTATCTACCGTATTGCATTTCGGCCTTCGTGATAATATTGGAATGAATACACACATGAATTATTGTTTCACAAAATACCCACAGACATTGCATCATAAAATTGAATTAATTTCTGAACAAGGATAACGAAAGGAAAATTCTGAATTACTCAAAATGATTGAAGAAAACAAGAAGAACGAAATTAATAAACTTTCTTTATTTGCCTTATCACAAAAACTATATATAAAAATTTCATAAAATATCCTTGAACATGATCAAGCACCACATTTTCAATGCGGAGATGGAAATTGAAACTTCAGAAATGATTCCTGCTTCTTAATGCAATATTATGTTAAGCCTCAAAAGAACATGAAAGAACTGATGACAGATCATGAAAAATTACAGCTATGTTGATTTTGTTCAAGATTTCAATTAGAAAACGCGGTTACTTCAGTTTAAAATTTGGATCTCGTGAAATTTTTCTTCTTCACGTTAGCATGTATCCGATAGAGATGTTCCTTCAGATGGCTTCTTCTTTTGAAAGATTTAGGACAGTTCGGGCATGGAAATCTACCGGATTTTCCGCAGTCTTGTTTCTTGTGCAACGTCAGAGATCTCAATAGGCGGTAGGATTTGTTGCATGCATCACATTTGAATTCTGAAATGAGAGAGTTAAGATCTTTTCGTATTTCTATTCAGATGCATTTTTTGCTGATTGCCACAAATGCCATGATGAGTTTGCTTATCGAAATAGTAGCGCTCCGAATGTGAGATGCGTTAGATCACAGAGTTTGAAATTAAATTAGAGTCGTTGTTAATTGAAATGTTAGAGAGAGAATTAAAATCATGAAATGGTATTCTGGTGGTCAATCAATTGCGAAAACAATAAATTCGTATTTCAATCTGAGCTTTTCACTCACTAAGAAAACTGAAATTGCTTATTTCTAGACAGATATCTACCGTATTGCATTTCGGCCTTCGTGATAATATTGGAATAAATAAACACATGAATTATTGTTTTACAAAATACCCACAGAAATTGCATCATAAAATTGAATTAATTTCTAAACAAGGATAACGAAAGGAAAATTTCTGAATTACTCAAAATGATTGAAGAAAACAGGAAGAACGAAATTAACAAACTTTCTTTATTTGCCTTTATCACAAAAACTACATAAAAAAATTTCATAAAATATCCTTGAACATAATCAAGCACCACATTTTCAATGCGGAAATGGAAAATGAAACTTCAGAAATGATTCCTGCTTCTTAATGCAATATTATGTTGAGCCTCAAAAGGACATAAAAAACTGACAACAGATCATGAAAAATTACAGCTATGTTGATTTTGTTCAAGATTTCAAATAGAAAACGCGATAACTTCAGTTTAAAATTTGGATCTCGTGAATTTTTTCTTCTTCACGATAGCATGTATCCGATAGAGATGTTCCTCCAGATGGCTTCTTCTTTTGAAGGATTTCGGACAGTTCGGGCATGGAAATCTACCGGATTTTCCGCAGTCTCTTTGTTTGTGCAACATTAGAGATTTTGATAGGCGGTAGGATTTGTTGCATGCATCACATTTGAATTCTGAAACGAGAAAGTTAGGATCTTTTCGTATTCCTATTTAGATGCGTTTGTTAATTATTGCCATAAATGCTATGATGAGTTTACATTTCGTTTGTAACAACGAACTCGGTAAAACTAGTAAAAAATGTTAGTAAAATCTAAAAAGAATTAATATCACTACATTCTCATGACCTAAAAAAATTCTTACTCTTCTTCTTCAAATTTCTCGATATTCTACAATAATAATATGATGTTTTGAATTTCGAATAGTCAAACTTACTTACTAGGAAACATCTAATTTGAAACTATTATCCTTACTTTAGTTTGATAATTTCATTAGCCTTTGGAATTTTTTAACATTCAGAACCTCAAGGGCGAATCAATTCTTTATATTGGTAGATAATACAACATACCTCTAATGTGAGCCTTAAAGTCATAAGATGATCGAGAAGGATCCCACAGGGTTCTGTGCTGGGACCATCATTATTTCTTTTACAGGTCATCGACTCAACGCTAATGACTACAAATTTAACCAGACGAAATAAGAAAATCATTGCCTTTCCTATCAATTCTAGAAAAAAATTATTGTGCAATTCTGATTTTATTTCGGAAAAATTTCTTCCTCCTCAAATAGTCGCTGTTTTTTCATAAATGGGTGGTACAGATATTTCAGTTCGTGCTGTGCGTGAAAGAGTTGCCCCACAAGTAGGTATCAAATTCATTTAGTTTTGGGTATTCGTTCATTTTCTGTATATATATTTTGTATTACTGAGTATTCCTGTACTTTTTATGTTTTGATTTCGTCTATTTTTTCCACACATAGACTCTTTCTGCTTCATCATATCGTTTGGAATTTGTAGGCCTAGCAGGATTGAGTATAATATCTTATTGTGCTTGAAAGTGTTCATAATTTGGTAACATTTGATTGATAAAGAAATTATTTTTCTCTTAATTCAAGCTGAAGAACTCAATGTTAACATGGATAACTATGGAATTCTAGCTTGAAATACAGTAAAATTAACAGTAAATGGTAAAAATGGTGTGTTCGAAAAAACTCATGCTAAGATTGAAAAATAAACTTCCATACTTACTTGAGTATTGTGCCCATTTTATTCATCATTATTTCGATATAATATTTCTTTTCTTTTTGTGAGTACTTCATTTATTTTGTAATTCAAAAC
Organism: Hippodamia convergens; assembly: GCA_038502775.1. NCBI lineage: Eukaryota > Metazoa > Arthropoda > Insecta > Coleoptera > Coccinellidae > Hippodamia > Hippodamia convergens. The sequence continues at coordinate 11,028,562 of CM076608.1, read as the reverse complement.
TGCTGATGGTACATTACCTTTCATCAAGTTTATAAATCGTTTGTTAAATCCGAATGAAAAGAAGAATATATAACCATTTCAAAATAATTAAAACAACAAACATCGATATCAGTTACTGATGGTAATAATATATATCAAAATATGATTTTCTCGAATAAGGAGGAATGCATTTTTTCGTGGGTTCCGCGCTAATTATCTGATGCACTCAATTTTTTTATGATAAATAATATGATGAATGATAATCGAATAAATTTGAAAATTATGAAACGATCAGGAAATATAATCGCAAGAGGAACAAATAATTCATTTCCATTTGAAATACAAGTCTTTATTGATAAATGAAATATTATCTTGCAAGAAAAACTGATATAAAATTCATAACTGCACTTTACCAATTTTTGAGAAAAGGAATGAAAAAGCATAGTGCACAACCATTTTCCGAATGAAATGAAAACAATGATGACTTTAAAATTCTCGTGGAGATTCTCCATTAGATACAGGGTGAGGAAGTTAGCTCTCCTATTAAAGTAAACATTATGGGACTGGTAATGATGGTAATAGTCCACAGATTCAGAAAATCCGTTGAATAACCAGAAAAGAAGTATGAGAAAATGATACTAAAATAATCGTGTTCCTACGATCAATAGAAAAATGCTAGTTACTACTTTTTGACATAAGCGGCAACACCGCAACACTGAGAATATTTTAGATCGAGAAACCAAATTTTCAATGAATTCTTGCTATCCGTTCTCCGTAAACGTCTTACGTACCATCGACCGTGGATCACCCTGTATACTGAATAACAGAATATATCAGACTCTTATTCATGACGGATTTTTGGATTAATTGTTCGCTACTTTTGTAAAGAAAACGTGCAACGAGAGAATGCCATAATTTTTAAATTTCCACTTATTAATAATAAAATATAGTTTTTCAAAAGTTTTTCTTCAATTCGATAATCGTCTTTAGATATATACCTGGAATTGTTCTTGCAGTTTAGAGTTAGACTTGTTTTTTCGGAACCAATTTTTTATTAACAGTCTCCCTGCCGCACCCTGTATATTCATTATTTATTTGGTAAAGGATCTGAACAATCGTATGCCTAAAATGAGTGTTTTTTTTTTTAAATAGCATATCAGAGAATTGGGCAGATACACAAAATATCGAACTGTGCATCTTCTATGAAGTGAATTGAAATATCTGGATAAAATTGTGGAATCAACTTCTCAAGAAATAAAGCGACATAGAATATAAACATTTTTGTCGTGAGTGATTGTTCAAACTTCACTATCAATTATTATTACAATAAATGCGACTGTTCAATGATGAATTTCCAATTAATAATTGACTCTGGAAGTGGAAAGAAGTAAACATTCATGCAATAGAGATGTATTAATGTAAAGTTTTCTTGACAGTTGTACACAAAAATATACCTCAATTTTTTCGGTTATGTCGTTTTTTGCCAGCCTAGATGTTTGAATTACAAGTATCAATAAAAACGTGATGGCACAGTAAATCATGTTTCTCTATTTCAGTATCGTAATGAGTTCATTACAGTACTAAAAGTAGTGCTGTAATGAAACTCATTATAGCATTTTTTCAGTTATATTTTTCGTTTTGTGGTTGTCAATACTGACCTCCGATCCAATCAATTTTCGAATCAAATCAATTCTAATTCCGTAATCTGTTAAATTTCGTGAGTCACATCAACTGCCAAGATGAAATATAAAAGTCACTAACCTGAATTTCAAAAAACTTTACTGAAATAGAGAAAATATCGTCTGAAACTCGTTGCAGAAGGCAATTCAAACACTCATGCTTTCAAAAACTCGCTCCTTAGTCGGTCGTAGTAACAGTAGAAGCATTATATCCAGAAAAGTAACATTGCGAACTTAATTTTTTGGCAGCGCGCACCAGAGTGTTACTTTCAACGTCAATGTGCAGAAAGCATCTTAGTAGGAAAACGTTGTCGTTCCACTCTTGACGTGAAATGAAGTTCACGAAGATATTCTTGACAATTCTAATGTCACCGAGTACCTATAGAGGACTGTGCTATCTAGGTATTCGAATGCAAACATTCGTAAAAATCCACATACTATATTATTCAATTCAAGTTGTAACGGACTACAATACATTATCAGACGTACATTAATTTTCTCTCCTAAAATCTACTCAACTATCATCTGCAAGTACGTTTCGTAATGGATGTTGCACATATGTTTCATGATGCTCGCCTTATGTTTGGCCTTGTAGGAGCAGATCGTGCAGCTGAAACATGGTTCCTTTTGGCATTCGTATTTCTGGTGCCTCCATAGAGATCTCGCAACTTTGTAGGATCTGCCACAAACTGTACAATCGTATGGTGCATCTAAAACAATTCATAATCAGCAACAATGATCATTATTTCAATAAATAATCGCAACAGTATGATGGAAAATTAATTTATCAAAAAGATGTGCTCATCAGTCCAAGGGATTGATAAAAAATTAAGACATAATTTTCGAGGTTTGATAGACCAGATTTTTCGAATTTATAGTTGAAATAGTTTCTGAAATATTACGGCTTCGAGTATTTCGCTATTTATCGCTTTTTGTATGAGAAAATTTCGGAACATGCGTTCCAGTAATTCTGAGTAGGTACTATTGTCTGATCAGATGAATCAGTTATCATAGCAGCAGTTTGATCCAGAGTTGGTGTTAGATTTAGGGTAGCCCCTTTTTTTCAACACTTTTTTTTAGCTTCAGATCTATGCGATAAGATCATCAATATATTATGAACAATTAAATATAAGACTTATATATCTATGAAATTCCAAGGCACGTTAAATAAATAACACTCATCAGATATACAGGGTGTTTCCTTAACATGCGGCAAAAATTCAGGGGGCTGTTCCTTGGACTATTCTAAGAATATTTTGTCCTTTGATGATTTTTGAAAAACCTCTTTGTTTCGAAGATACAGGGCAAACAAAATTTTAGATAATAACATTTTATTATGAAAAATTACATGAAAATTTAACTTAACCTACAAAAACTGTTGAAAATGACCACCTCCAGCCAGCATACAAGCATCCAATCTTCTCCTCATTGACTGCCGAACCCTTTCAAAAACACCAGGATCATTTCTTATTAAGTTACACCCAGCTAATACATCACAAAACGAATTCAAATGAAAACCGTGTTTAATCTGTATTCCTTTACCATCTGAACTTATCAATTTTAAGTCAAAAAACTGGCCGTTTTTTATAGTTGTCAAACACATTTAAAAATAAATTGTACCTACTTAGTAAACACAGTGCGGTACGCATTTTTATTTATACTATTATCAATTTTAAAAATATGAAAAATGTTGTTCGCCCTGTATCTTCGAAACAAAGAGGTTTTTCCAAAAACATCAAAGGACAAAATATTCTTAGAATAGTCCAAGTAACAGCTCCCTGAATTTTTGCCGCATGTTTAGGAAACACCCTGTATATAATTCCACAATAACATTTACACACTAACTGGACTGAATATCAATTAATACTACATCTTAGATAATTAAGGTATGAGCATCGTATTCCTGTAACGACAAGATTGGGGAAGGGCTTATTGCTTAGTAATCCGCTGAAAGGCTCGAGAGCACTGTAGAGATCACTGAGCACTGAAAACATCTTTTAAAAAGCGCACAAAAGGTCTGCGAGTGCCTTAACGAAGCCAAAAGCACAATGTTCTGCCACAGCTCTGCTCGTTTATCTAGTTGTTCGTATATCACCTTCTTGATTAGATCGCCGGCAAAAAAATACTATTGTTTATACTTCTGTTTACCTCAGTGGCTATTCCTCGAAACGATGAAAACAGCCATTTAGAAGTTTAAATGGTGTTCCTAATGTTAAAATATTTTCTCTTAATTTTGAACTTATTTTTTCTTAATTTTGAATTTTATTTTTTTTATCTTTATGTCACTTATGATATTTTGTAGACCTATGAAGGGGCTATTAGCCTGATGGATGTATTAATGATCATGAATAAATAAAAATTATCAACCCTTGTCAAAGTCGTGAAGCTGATGAAAATGTTTTCATTGTTTTAACAAATTGAAGGTGGTCTGCTCAACTGACTGAGTGTCGATATGGTTGAAAGATTTTTTTTCCCCTATTTTAGAAAAAAATATTAGTAGAAATTATTCCTAATAAACTTACTATTCTGTCTCACCTGAGTAAATTGAAATTTAATGATTCTTAAAATTTAAATCCTGCATGAAACAGTGTATCCACGAATGGTTTATCCTGTTTAATGAAGGAATGAAATTTTAATGAATCTTCAACTTTTAAGGAATAACCTCAAACTGACCCTATATCACACCGTAACTGTGCTCGAAATGCTATTCGAGTTCACTTTGAAATAAAAAATGACATAGTGCGAGTTTGTATTTATTTATTCGAAGAAATGTACAAATGATGAAAACTGTTGTTGGTAGTCAGGATATTTCTGGATATTTTCACTTCAATTCAGCTTCCCAATGAATTCGGGTAATATGAATCTTGAGGTTTGATTTCTTTTTAGATTTGAAAGGGCAAAGGTGGCATGTGAAACTAGGTTCCTTTTGGCATTCGTACTTCTGATGTCTCCATAATGATCTCCTCAGTTTGTACGATCTACCGCACACCTCGCAATCATATGGTAGTTCTGAAATTTAATGGAATTAGGAAAATTCACGTGAAATTCATATAACACAAAAAATTCGCATCGGAATATCCATAATAATCACCTTCATTAAGCAATCTTCAAGCATCTCCATCATCTTACTCAGAGGAAACATTCATGCAGTCATTGGAGAAAAGTATACAAAATTGAGAATACTCAACGAAAATAAATTGATTGAATTTAAAAACGAACAAAGTTTAGGATTTCATGACTTTATTCTTTCAGATTTTTGTGAATGAATATATGAAGATGTCCTCAAATTAAAGCAAGATTTGAATTTGTCTCAATTTGTGGAGTGAAGTGTTGAAAACCCTGAAAGAACAATTCGAAAAAAAGATTTTCAGGTTGTGAAAAATTCGATTCATTAGACAATAATATGTTTTCTGAAACTTGAGGGTCTTTTTGTCTCGGTCTCTGGAACCAACTTCATTTAAAAATTATGACAGATTGAAAATGTTTTTTGCCAAAGAAAGAGTTTTATGAAGACTTTGAAACTTAATCTGCTCTAACAGTTAGATGTTTTCTGGTTCGTTTATTGTTATTGTTTGTCTATTGCTTGTTAACAATATTTCGAACCGATTCGTCCCTTATGAATTATTGTTATGCAATTCTCATAATATTTTCATTTAAAATTTTTACTTTCTAGATTTTATCAAACATTATCTGATAATTTTCTGACCTGTTCCACGGTTTTATATGGATCTGTTATAACCTATACTGCTCCATAAGAGTAAGGGATATCATATTAAACCGTTTTGAAAAGTATGTTATCTTCAAAATTCAATAACAACTTGAATCGATCCAATAAAAATCAGTATGAGACATTTCGTCAATCTGGTCGCCTTTTTTCTGGAGTTTGGTTCTTTGCATATGCTTCATGAATGTTCTCATTTTGAAATGGAGTCAGTTTATCAACGGCTTCGATTTGAAACGAGTTTTCTGAAAATACCGAGACGTAAATTAACAAACGCTGAGGCTAATAGGGCTATCGGAATGCAACAGGGTGGCCTTACTCAGGTTGTTGTAGCGGAAAGGCTCCAAGTCAGCCAAAGTATGGTATCTTTACTATAGGTTCCGTGTCGAAAAGACCAAGGCTTGGTGGGCGACGAAAAACAACACCTGCTCAGGATCGTTTCATCACTGTTTCGGCGAGAAGAAAGCTTACATCTACGTGCAGAATGCTAAGGAATACTCTTCAAAATGCAGATGGGGATCAAGTTTCCATTGAAACCATCAGACGACGTTCTAGACAGGTGAATCTAGGTTCTAGACGTCCATTAAGAAGAGTTCCATTAACACGTGACCATAAGCGTCAAAGACTGGAATGGGCAAGGCAACATATCAATTGGAACGGTCAATGGCGTAGTGTCCTTTTCACTGATGAATCCAGATATGGGCGATTTTCAGATTCTCGAAGAATAAGGGTAAAGACAATCGCTATGTTCAAGAAGTTCGTCCATTCCGAGGGGGTAGTGTTATGGTATGGGCCGGGATATGTTTCAACGGGCGCACAGATCTAAGCATTTACCCTGGGAATATGACCGCTTTACACTATAGGGAGCATGTCATTGACAATGTTTTGCCAAATTCTCACGCTGCTATTGGTGAAACTTTTCACTTTCTAGACGAGAACGCTAGACCGCACCGTGCAGCCATAGTTGAGAATGCGCACGAGGAGCTTGGTATTCCACATTTACCAATACCTCCGCACTCACCAGATTTGAATTGCATAAAACATTCATAGGATATGCTCCGAAGAAGATTAGATAATCATCAACCTACTCCATAATCCTTAAATGATCTGAGAGAGCTTCTGCATCATTTATGGAAACAAATTCCACAAGAAATGTTCGACAACCCCGTGTGTAGTATACATGGAAGATGTCAAGTTGTTATTGATGCCCGTTTAGGCCATACATTGTATTGAAAGTCTTAATATACTTGAATTCTCTGGGAATAAAATTTCGTTATTTTACTCGATTTTTTTTTACCACGCTGCAGACCTACCGGCTAAAATTAATTTAATTTCCTGCAACTTGAAATCATCTTAATATGAATTTTCATCACAAAATCTTATTTAAACTATGTCAATATCCCTAACTCATGTGAAGCAGTTCAATTGAGAAGTACCTACTCGAGCATGTGGGCATTGCACAGGGAGAGATTGTTTGAACGGACTTACGGACTTTTAAATACACTTGGATGATTTGATTGAAACCTCCAATCATCCCAATGAGTAATATTAGTACTCAGCCGAAACCGATCTTCTGGACCAACGAAAATCCAAGGCAGAAACATGAACGACAGCTAAATAGCTTCAAGGTTATTGTTACAGTGAACGGTATTGCGATATGTTGAGAAACTTTTTGGTTCCAGAGCAGCAAGAGTTTGAGATTTTTAATGTGGAAACAGATACTTTAAACAGAAAGTGTATGCAAACAAAAAAAGCACCGAAATAGCCGCTATTTTCCAAGATATGTGTAGGTGCGTGATGGTTAATTTTTGTGTTCGATTAGAAGAGTACCAGCATCTCGAGTGTCAACAATATAATCTTTGCAAATCAATTTTCCAAGACTCGCTGGCATGTTCAAGAATTGGCCATTACGTCGTTATTGAACTTTTTTCCTACCTCAAGGCTACTAAAATGATGAGATATAAATCTCTTCCTCAACGAAACATTCATGCATGTTGGCCATGGTAATAATTGGAGGCCATTAACCGCTGTTGTTGTACTAACAATAACTCTCATTTATTTCATCCAAATCTTCGTTTATTTTGGTACAGAATCATAACCTTCGATATTCTACAATCTAAATAATGCTTCATTCGTTTTTCTCTATGAAACTATTCGGGAAAACCCCAAGTGAAGAAAATAGAAAAAAACCAAATGAAGATCTTGATGATATTAAGAAATGTGTTGATTCATGTAATGAGTTTTAATGCTACTCCTATGCTTTGCCATGTAGGAACAACCCTCCAGAGGGCATTTGAAAGAGGGCGGTTTATCACATTCCAATTGAAGGTGTCGACAAAGAGAAGACTGATGTTTGTAAACCCTGCGGCACTTTGGACATGAGTAAATTTTGGGACCTGAAAATATGTCGCATTTCAGAATCAGAAATCAGAAGGCCAAAGAAGGTTAGTATTATTTTGTTAAGTGTTATATGGATGAAATTCAAAGCTGCGATTTTAAGAAATATGGAAACTTAAATGAAAGGAGCACTTCATGTGATTGAAAACGTTTCGTTAATTTTATCTTCAGACGTCCAGGACTTTGAGAAACTAGTTAATCAGAAGCATAGGAACAAACACAAATATAAAATACTCAGCACTAGGTAAAACGATAATATCAACATAATATACATTTCCTTTATAATATAGTTTCAAACAAAAAAGATGAAATCATGTTCTGTCTTTATTTTGTGTTCAACAAACTCAGTTAGAATTTTTCAGATTGAAAGTTCTTACTATCATTGCAGTGTCAATGCATTCTTCGTTCAACATATCTACCTATTCGAAATAAAACAATTTTTCAAGGTTTTTCATATATTTCATTATATAAATGAAAAACTTCCATTTATTCATATGATACGTTAGAAAACAACTCAACTATTACAATATCAGGAAAGAGAAGAAATGAAAAATAAAAATTCTTTGCCCTCACGGAAGCCAAACTGAAAAATTTTCCGGAACAATAAATTGAAAATAGCGATCATCCAAATGAATGCCATCTTCAATGTATAGCTTACAGAATCTTCATTAGGCGGAATGAGATGATGAGTCAGATAATGTCACTGAGAGGAAAGATAGATAGGTTTCGGCATTATTAGGGAATCGTCAGTATCCCGTATATCTCAAAAACAATATTTCAATAAACAAACTCTGTGAATCTACAATTTATTGAAGATGTTATTAATTTCATTTTTAATTAATAAAACAAAATATAAAATGAAATATTTCTTCATTAATAATTTCTCACTTTTTGAGCCACTTCAATATTATCCAACTTCTCTGAAATTATCAAATGTTAAAGACCTGAAAATATTATTTTGATTGTTTCATGACAAATCACGATATGATATTAAGGTTTAAACCAGTGTGACGTACCACTTATTTTTTTTTTTTTTGATGGTTAGATTTTTATTTTCTCGTAGAATTATTCATATAACATGAAAAAATAAACAATAAACACAGGTGAATATTTCGGTAAAACCAGATTAAATCAAATTGTTTGTTCATGACGTTGAAAAGGTATGAACTAAGTTCAACTTATGGTATATTCATCGAACACAACAGGGAATAAAGCCGATAACAAGATAATACCTACCTTGTAGTTCTAATACCATCAGAAAAATAGAAAACTTTTCTGAAATCATCATGTTATGTTATAATTTACAATTATCAAATAGTCATAACCAACAATAACCATCATAAAAATAATGATCTGTGAGTTTATTTGTAATAATACACAATACCCAGTTACGGTTTAACAGACATGCAAATTTAAAGCTCGAAGGATTATCGAAGTTTTCGATCATAGAAAAAAGAGTTTTACTTTTGGATTGAAGGTGCCCACCCAAATATATATGTATCATGTACCATTTCGAATCCTAATAAGGTCAACTAGCAATAAAAAAATATCCAACAAGAAAGCAAAGAGACACTGTATCAGCTTCTGCATATATAAATTCGATTTAATTATTTTATGTCCTTTCGCTGACAAATGAATTTCTTTTATATTTTGTTTTATTAAAATAATAAAGATTATCATTTCAAATACGTTGTTTATGAAAAGCTTAATAGTGATTGATTTTAACATGAAAAGACGATTGTGCTTATGGTTAGTTTCCTCGAATTGAATACATTATATTAGTATGTTCTCATCATGAAACCACTTAAATAAGTTCTACGGAATAAAATGGGATAAATTAAGAAGAAATGTTGAAGCTTACTTTATTGTCGAAGGCCAAACAAACTAGAAAAAATATTGGGAGTTGATACAGACAAACTTGAGGTTAAAGATTTACATGTGCTTTTAAAGCAATGACCAGTGTATAATTTCGGATTTGGAAGGTTCAAGAACTTAGCGATAGCACATGGCAATCTGCCAAAGGTGTGCCGGCCAACCACTTGAGTAGAACACCGTCCATCCCTGAAGTTTACGAAGAAACGTCGGTGGTTGGTGTGTAGTGGACGCAGAGCTGCATATTTTCTGTAGTAGTAGGCGTAGTTCAATGATTCTTCGCCTTCGTCCATTATTCTAGCCTCTCTTGTGCTCTGGGACTCAGGATCTATTATTTTGAATGAGACGATATCTCCTGAGTCCTCGATGTCATCTATGGTGAGCCCACAGAGTTCAGTTGGACGCATGAATCCTGCTACTCCGAATATGAGTGCTACCTGAAGAAAAATTGTTCATTTGAAAGGCGGCATGTTTAGTTCATTGTTCGGAATACAGTTTTGATGGAAATTTGACCATATTGTAAAGAATTCGTTTTAGTAGGCTTTCGTGGGAAAGGGAGGTATAATACACTGGACACTAGCATTTTAGAATGATAGTCATAGAAATGTTCGGAGAGGATGTGAACAGAATGCACTTCTATAGAAGGGGGTTCGTTTTTTTAGTGAAATGTATCTATATATAGGAACAACCTGAGGTTGGGAACATTGCTTCATTATTTATTATCATAGGAATCTCCTACCCAGAAGCTGGGTTAAACATATTTGAAACTAGCGAATCCATTATATTCAAACCTCTTGGCAAAACCATCAGATGTGATGCCAATCACATATGATTTTGATATGCCATTTGGAACGTCCTAGTGTACTGAACTTCGTTAATAGTTCGGAAAAAAGTCATCCATATGGTGCAATGATGAATCAATATCAGAAAGGGGCACAGATATTGTGTCATATGGGCCTAAATTTAGGATATCCAAGCCCTTTGAAAGTGAATCCTCTCTTCTACAGGCAGAGAAACTAGCGGTCTATACTTGCCCTCAAAAATGTCTTTAAAAGACACACAAAGGAGAACATATATGCATCAAAGGGACCGCCAAGACACGTTCAGGCCACTGGGATCATACAATCAAGAGTCTGGGTTGACTTTGGAATGCCGCAATACCATAAAGCAAAAGGCCAGAGACAACACAGTGCCTCTACTGTGGTTACCACGATATTGTGCTATTGAAGGAAATGAGAAAGTCGAATAACTCGCGAGGAAAGCATCAAGTCTTGATGTCTACAATACCTAAACCTGTACCTGACCAATATAATGAAGAGGTACAACAATTATTGGAAGCGGAAAATAAGACAACTCTGGGGGAATATTCCTAGACTTGCTCAACCAAAGGAATTAGTGGAATTCTTGCCTACCTACACAAGAAAGCTCATAAAGCTGCCACGAGTTGAGCTTCGGGTAATGGTAGGTCTGCTGACGGGACACTGTCGATACAAATATCTTTTGTATCGCATGGAAAAATCAGCAGATGAAACCTGCAGGCTATGGATCAGAGAAACACATGGTATGCAAGTGTCCAGAGCTGGCGGAACTAAAAACCCTGCACATGGGGAAGTTAATTCTCGATTCTTATGAGATAATAGCTAAGGCTCCTAAGGATATCATTGGATTTATCAAAACCATTGACGGCCTCCTTGGGATTTAAATGTACAGGGTGGGCAAAATTGGTGATACATGCACTACAACTTTTTAACCCGACGAGATAAAGGAAAATGAATGGCACATTGCGGTCGTCCTTTTCAGAGAAACTAATAAAGCCATCAACTCCCTTTCTCTATCTTCTTTTGTTTTCGAGTTATAGGCCAAAATTGACACTTGGGCGATTTCAACTTTGGTCATTATCTTCGTTTCTTTTTATGATAGAATGTTGAAATTAATAATGTTGAACTTATTTCATAGCAATCCAGTGGCGTACTAGGAAGCCTCTTGTCGAAGAATATGGTACACCACTGGATTGCTATGAAAAATTGCCTGTATAGAGTTTTAATTTCAACAGTCTAGCACAAACAGAAACGGGGATAATGACCAAAGTTGAAATCGTCCAATTTTCAATTTTGGCCTATAACTCGAAAACAAAACTAGGTAGAGGAATTCAGTTAATGGCATTATTAGGTTCTCTGAGAGAGACAACCGTGATGTGGCATTCATTTTTCTCTATCTCGTTGGGTTGAAAAGGTGTAGTTAATGTAACACCAATTTTGACCACCCTTCACAAGTTGGGTGAATGACACCTCGTGGTCAAAGTTCCCGGAAGGATGAAGGCTTACGACGCTCATTCAAAATAATAATAATAATAATAATATTTTTTCAAGGGTAGGAAAAATGATCTAAAAGGGAAGGATGAAGGCTTACGACGCTCATTCAAAATAATAATAATAATAATATTTTTTCAAGGGTAGGAAAAAAGATCTAAAAGGGAAGAGAATGAGATGCCAACCCTTACCTTAGTCATCAAGTAAATTTGATCTGGAGCATCCCTAATGAACAAATTAACTTGCTCCAACGACAAAACTTCGGTTCTCTTAACAGCCACGTATCCCTGTCTCGATTCCTTCAAAAAGTCCATTAAACTATTGAATTTGCTGATATCTATATTGTCCATCGTTAACAACATAGTCTTCAGTATGCAGTATTTCGTGTACAAACTTGTGGACTTTAATGTCTTCGCTTTTTCTTGGAAATAAGTGAGTACTACGTCATCTGTTATTTTATCGAAATGGTTTTCGATACACCAGCCAGAAAACATTCTGTATTCTTTTTCATAACAATCTTTAGACTTGAGATTTTCCAAGCTGTTCGTTTCATCTGATGGTTTCTTCGAACCTGCAAAATAAGGAAATAGAAATTGTAGATCTTGAAAGCCTTTCAATAATCACATCTGGAAAAAATTATTCATGCTTATTTAACTGAAGAATATTGGGGTAAATCTTATGATGCAATGTCATCTACTTGATCACTTCAAACAATGTGTGATTCGATATCCACAAGCACAAAAATGGCAAGTTTAACGATTATTTACATATCTATACAAATATAAGACGATCTACGGTTACTTTTGAAGGAATATCTCGTCCAAACAACTGCACCTTATTAGATATCCCTTTTTCATTGTGTTCTTTATAATCCCGACAAGGTTTTTACAATGTAATATTTCATGAAAAAACACATACAAGAGAAAAATAAATAAATTTCACTTTTCATGAAATCGTAAAGTTGAATTTGTTAGGATTTTGACACATAGACAGTGAGCAGAATCCCCGACATTGAAGTTATATTGAGATAATCTGAAATTGTTCATATGTTGGAATCTTTTTCCAAAAAGTTTCACCAAGTTACCCAACTCGTAGGTAATGTGAAATAATATCAGACCGATAAGCAAAAAAGTGAAATATATGCAAATCATTACCAAAACACTTCAACACAGAAGATTTAGATGTTAACTTCGGTAGTAGTCAATCCGACAGGGTAAATTCATGGTATGAATAATACTTCAACAAAGCCAAAAACGCAAATAATAAGTAAGTTTCTAATTAATCAGGGAGATCAGTACCAAATCCTTCATAAATAATCTGGGAATACAACACCTGTCGACATCGACAATACCCCATAGTTCATTGTCGAAGCCTTGATAGAAATCACGAGTATTGTTTGAATTAAAGAACATTTCCAAAAGTTTGGAAAACAGGTAGGTACTATAATGAATATACAGTACGCAAAACAAGCTTGGAAAGCTCAAAATATCTTCCAGTTCCAGCAGAATTTTTTGAAATATTATTGAAAAATTTGCTTGATATACATATAAACAAACATATACTAAATTTTCAGTTTGGGTTAAATTAAAAAACCTCAACAAATCACGCTCTTCCAGTGCCTGCTTTACCCCAATACCAAAAAAACAGGAAACCGTCAAGTATCACTGTATAAAATTTACTGTTATAATATGTACACAACACATTAAGCCTTTAAGAAATAATATTCACAACAACTTTCTGACGTCACAACAATAACGGTACATGAAATTAATATCAGTGCAATGTAGCATACAAAGAAAGACTACAAGAATAAGAAAATACTGTCACAAAATGGTGGCACAAATGGACATTGAAACCAAATTCAAGTAAGTCTCAGTTTATCACATAGTGTACCGAATTAACATTGTATTTGTTTTATTTCGAGAAAGGAATACCAAATAATATGCCCCCTGATATAAGCCATTGCAATAAAGTATAATTTTAATATGTCAGTACAATTTTATTTCATAACAGAGTAGTATCAGTGATTAAAAAAAGTATTGAATTTGATAACCTTTTTTCATCGCACATTTTATGGTACCAAATTTTCAATAAAATTCACACTTTTGAATCAAGTGATTTGATTCTTAAAGCGACTTATCAGTAAGTAAAGTAGCCATTAATATTATTTAAGTTAGTTTATTCGAAGAAAATTGTAGCTAACTTATTATATTATTAATTATTTTATTCGATTTCGATCATATCTGAATCAATTTTTTCGTTTATTTGAGGATTGTAGTTCTGGTTATTTGGGTAAAAGTTTAGACCAAGTGTCAGAGTGAGTTGCTTCTGGATGGTTTTGAAATACAATTGGACCTGGTAGGTTTCGCCACAATTGGGATTTAGATTTTTTTCAGGATTTGAAAAAAAAAATTGGAATTATAATAATAATTGTAATAATCCATTTGGGCATTTGCGCTAGCTAGCTACTGATATACAAGTGATATCATGGATATTAGAGAAAAATTTAGAATTGAAAAAGGCTTTATTCACAACTATAATAAATTCCATTTTGTTGCTCGACAATCATTGTGATGATCTCTTGATATTCACACAAAGCAGAGAATTACTATTGATCGAACAAGTTGACAAATAAACTAGTTAATAAACATAACAGACACTGCGAAAAAGTAAAATTGTGCCACTATTTCCTTTAACCAAATGCATTGTAATAAACTGAAAAAATAAATAAATACCATAATTTTATTGGCGCAGACCGAACACACTTGAAAAAGTATTCAAGGTCGGTTTAGCCACATTTGTGCTCAAAGATTTGCAGGTGCTTTTGAAGCAATGTCCTGTGTACGCTTTAGGATTTGGGAGGTTCAAGAACTTGGCCACAGCGTATGGCACTTTACCGAAAGTATTCTGACCCACAACCTGAGTTGAACACTTCCCATTCCTGTAGTTGATGAAGAAACGTCGATGGTTGGTGTGTGGTGGTCGAAGGGCAGCATACTTTCTGTAGTAGTGGACGTAATTTAGAAATTCCTCCCCTTCGTTCATTATTCTTGCCACTCTTGTGGTTTGTGTATCAGGATCATTTATCCTGAAGGTGAGCATAGCTCCTGAATCCTCTATGTCATCTATGGTCACCCCGCAGAGGTCAGTTGTACGCATGGATCCTGCGACACCGAAGATGAGTGCCACCTGAAAAAAAAGATATTATCAAGAAATATGTCTCATGTGGCCTTGTATTGCTGAAATGGGTCACTTAAGAGCTAAATTGTGATAAGAAAACTTTAAGGTAGAACTCACCGAATGGGAATTCTTTCCGAGAATTATTTCGGCTAGTTTTAATGCGAAGAGAAATTATGCAGAATTCAAATACCTCGGCACAGTCATTCAAGTAAATAACAACATGAGTAGGGAAGTGAGAGCCTACATACAGAACGATAATACATGCTATTATGCACTGAGAGAACTGTTCCAATCTAGAATGACGAATGAAAAGACATCCTGCTATGGTTCGAGCCAAAAATACTTAGAAAAGTATATCGAACAACTCAGGATCCTAGTTCATGGCAATATCGAAAAAAAACAAACTCGGGGTTAGAACAATTGTACCAGGAAGATATTTTGAGAGAAGCCAAATTACCAAGATTGAAATGGTTTCAGCCTTATTTGGCTTCATCAATATCCCATACACCTCAGGGACAAAATCTTCGGTATTTAAAGGAATAACGTGCGATATACTGAGTAGAATTTACAAAGCAGTGACACAAAATTGCGTCAAAATGAAGTTCTACATCTTTAATCACATGCTAAGAAGAACTCTGTACATCCTCTTTCGTTCAATGAGATTTTGATTTTAGCAGTGGCCCTAGATCAGTGCCCTCATGATGATTTTGAGATATGCGGTGTATGGGATACTGATGTACCAAATAAGGATGACACCGGTTTATCTCTCATCTCAGTGACAAAATCTAATATCATTTCTCCAACCTCATGATGAAGAATCTCTGAGCCTGGGAATTGAAAATGGTATTCATTTCGATGATTACTAATTTGAATTCATCTATGTTTCAAAAATAACGGTGTGGCCTGCGTTAAGGCAAAGAATTTTTTGTTTTTCGTTTTATTCTTCTTCTCAAAAAAACTTGACTTCACGGTCGCGAAAAGAATTGGAGAAGCTTGCATGAGGGCCCTGATTAGGGGCCACTGCTAAAATCTCATTGAGTGGAAAGACGATTTACAGGGTGGTCAGAATTAGTGATACTTGGACTACAACTATTCAACCGTGAGAGATTGAGGAAAATGAATGACACGTCTTTTTTGCAGAAACTGATAAAGCCATCAACTACATTCCTGTATCTCTTTTTGTTTTCTAGTTATAGGCAAAAATTGAAATTTGGAAATTTCAATTAAGGCCATTATCTCCGCTTCGGTTTGTGCTAGGATGATGAAATGAAAACATTATACAGGTACTTTTTTCATAGCAATCCAGTAGCGTACTTTGTTTCCTCCCAAGAGGTTTCCTTGCTGAGCTATACCATAAACTTGTGTATTTTCTTATGGAAGCAATAGTTTGAAATGGCGTAGAAAAAATCTCCATTTTTTCCGTTTCAGAAATATATCATACATCATCTGATCGCCCTCACAATCTTGCAGATATCATGCGAAAGATAGTTTGTATTTAAAATTTGAATTATTGAATATTAAGTAGGCTGCCTCACAGAATCGTGAATGGTGCCATTATTATTTTGCCATTGAATATTTGATTCAATTGTCCGTTGTTTGATCTTTGTTCAGAACAACTGTCAATTATTAGAATTCCAAGTCATTATTGTCGGCTATATGGAAATGTTCGAAAACTACGAGAAATATGACATGTTAAACCTCGTGTTAAACTGTTTTATTTAAGCGGCAATAATCACTTCGAATTCTGAAGAGAGATTAAACCACGGAGAATTGAATCGAGTATTTAATTGCAAAATAATAATGACATCATGCGTAGCAACATTATTCTGTGATTCAGCCTACTTGATACTAAATTATTCAAATTTCAAATACAAATTATATTTTTCATGATATCTGAATGAATCTGAGGGCGATATATGATGTATGATATATTTCTGAAACAGGAAAATAATGTCACAATAAGGCACATGACAGAAATGACAGGACTCCGTCCTATTTCAAGAAGAAGGAGAAGAAGAAGAAGAAGAAGAAAATAATGGTGATACTTTCTTAGCCATTTCAAAACTATCCTTAAAAAAAACACAACTTCATGTTATAGCTCAGCAAGGAAAGCTGTTCGGGAAAAACGAAGTACTTTACTGGATTGCTATAAAAAGGTGCCTGTATAATGTTTTCATTTCACAATCCTAGCACAAACAGAAACGTAGATAATGGCCAAAGTTGGAATCGCTCAAATTTCAATTTTGGCCTAAACTCGAAAACGAAAAAGTATATCTTTTTTTTAAAAGCAGATACTGACGTAAATCAAAAAACACTTTGTTGAGAAGGGGTCACACTTTAAATTAAATTTTAATGATATCAAATTTTTCATCTCAAATTCACCACAGGGTGTTTAGAAATGGAGGGTACAAAACAAGGTTTTGTTTCTCCCTGTATGATGGATAAACTGCAGATATTTTTGCAAAGTAAATTTCAGGTTAATATAAAAAGACTCAATACTATACCTGGTGAAAATTTCAACAAAATCGGAGCACCACGAAAAAAGATACAGGGTGTTGAATTTGACAAAAATTTTGCCTGTCCGGAATTTATTGACGGGGAGTAAAGATTTATTAAGTATTTAAAAAATTCTCGTTTCATTGTAAAACTGCAATATTACCAACGAAAATCTTCTTCAACTTCTCACGTCACTAAGTAAATGTATTCTAAGAAATTGTTAGGACGGCTCGTTGAAACTCACCTTCGTCATCAGATAAATTTCATCAGGAGCATTCCTAATGAACAGATTGACTTCTTCCATCCTCAAAAATACCGACTTTTTAACTGCAATGTAGCCCTGCCTAGACTCTTTCAAGAAATCCAGTAAGTGATTGTACTTGCTGATATCGATATCGTTCATTGCTGCCAACATAGTCTTCAGCATGCAGTATTTCGTGTAAAGACTTGAGCACTTCAGCGTCTTGGATCTATCTTGGAAATAGCCAAGCAAAACATTTTCCGTTATTTTTTCATAGTTTTTTTCCGTACACCATTCGGAGAAAAGTCTGTATTCTTTCTCGTAGCAATCTTTCGACTTGAGGTTTCCCAAGAAGTTTGTTTCGTCAGCTGATCCCATTTTTCTTCCAGAACCTACAATATAATGAAATAGATATTGTATTCGAAAGTCTACGTATTAAATCAAAAAATTAGTTTGATGGGTATAAAAAAGTGGCATAAAAATTAAAAATAAAGAATTATTATCGAAAAAATTATTTGTCATTGTTTACATTCCAGGAAGAAATTTATGCGTAGATTTTTGGCATGTTGCATCTTAAAAGGATGAATCCATCTAATATTTGGTGAACATTATATCTGAGTGTAAAATTAGGATCATTTGAGTATAACAGAGCCTTACGCAATTTCCAGACAGTATATTGGTGATACTATTCTAAAAGAATCAATGAAGTGACTCTAATACAAATCGATAAAAACTCTAGCGCCTGAACATGAAAATCTTGATATCTCAAAGTCAGGTTAATTACTTGATAACTCATTTGGTTGAGCTGTGATTGATGAAAATAAAATAGATACAAAGGGGGAACCTTTGCTGCAGAACATCCTTAAATGTGACATTTTTAACTACGAATATAAAATTTTCATTAAATAAAAGACAAATGCAGTGAATACTATATTGAATAAACTTATAAATTGTAATTAAATATGTTGTTGGGATATGACAGAAGATGACATTTTAGATGTGATCTTCAACAATTGTTACAAACACTCATATTCTTTCCTGAATGTTTACTTTAGATAACGAATTATACTATACTACTATTTATATCACAGTATCCTGAAAAAGACATCAAGTACTTCGGAACGTTAGCAAAATTACAGTTGTTACTTTAACTTTGACCTATCTTGGTTAACTTCAAGAAAATTTAAATATTCAAGGTCAAAGAACACATAACTATTTGTAACAATAACGATTCAGTTCTCGAACATAATTGCAAGCAATGACTGGGACAAAATCCTCCATTATTCTTTTCTCATTGTTCCTTGATGCAACTGAAGAACGTGCTTTTTCAAGATTTCTTTTCTCCTCACTTTGTACGGGCAGAATTCACATTGGAAAGATGTTGGTACTCCACATGAGAATTTACGGTGGTTATAGAGCGATTGACCGTGTTTGTATTTTTTGCCGCATTCACATCGGAAGCGATATTCTAAAAAAAATTGGGATCAGTGTCAGGTTCATTTTGAAATTATGGCGAAGTTTTTTCGTAATGAGTTAATTATGGGGAGATTGAATAATGTCACTAAAAATGGGAGACTAAAAAAAAGGTTTTTTTGGGCGATCGGGAAGAAAAATCAGAATATTCAGAAGAATAAACTTTCTCTGAAATATTTTTTTGTCTAGAAAAGTAGGTACATGAAGAGAAAAATGTAGGTAAATAGTGTATAATTAAAAAAACATTTACCTATACGAATGCATCGAAATTTCAACAATGAAAACAAACAACATTTTTATTGGAAATAACAACAGAGGACTGAAGAATATTTATAAGCAATCGTTTCAATGTTTCTTATCCCTCGACAATTTTTAACAATTCCAACCTTTTTTGCATTCTTCGAACAGATGATGAATATATACACAGAAAGCTCAAGAATAATCGAAAGCCAGCAGAATGATAAGAACTGAAAAATATAATTTAGGCAGAACATTATCGTTGTGTTATAACTAACCTCTGAGTTGGGTTGATAAATGGATCATAATAATGGTTGATTCGGCTTCATCTGTAAATGTCCTGATTATTCACATGTTATTGATTATGAAATATATGGAAGTCCCCCAATAAATGACGAAATTGGTCATGTGGAGGACCCCTTCATGTGGGTTGAATCTTTTCTTTTTTATCACAACTTTCGCCCTAGAAATTTTCAAAATGGTTTTCGGGAGGGTTCCGTGTTCGGTCCCATTTTGTATCTTATTTTAATCCCAGATTTACCTTCTACACTAAAATTTCAGGTATCCATACCAACAACCCTGACGCCATGCAATATGACCTCAACGCCATGACAGATGATCATAGGAATGGTGTGTAACTCTGAACCACCTGAAGTCAGTGTTCTTCCATGTGGTCAAGAACACATCCAGGTTCTTTTACTATTTGAAATGGTAGAAGAACCAGCTCTGTTATAGTCCTCAGACATTATGAAATATTATATTCAAATCATCTTACGACAAACAAACATTGTTGAAACTACCATATTAACATTGTGAGCTCCATCTCAGAAATTTCAAATTATTACATCTGAAATTTCTGTGCTTCGCAACCTTTTTCTGAGAGAGAGATATATATATATATATATATATATATATATATATATATATATATATATATATATATATAATCTATAGGTGCTAGTAATGAAAAAAGAACATGTGAGATTCCATACAATATGACACTTGATAACATCTATCAATAATTTTTTTTGTGTTGAGCAGATTATGTTGAATTCGCTTTAAGTCATGTATCCCATTCTTTCTTCTGTTTTGGAGTTTGATATGTTTATCTTATTCCTGTATCTGTTCTGCAGTTTGATATAAAATATTGTTATATCTTCTAATGTTTCTGATTGTCATATTTCTCTTCATATTTTTGATTACGTGCTACACATATTGATAGTTTTAGTGTTGTGTATATTTCAGTTGGAGTTTGAAGTGGAGTACGTTTGCCTTTCCTTCTCTCAAATTTGAATAGAGAATAGAATTCCAGGACTATCCTCAAACCTCAAACCGGAATGAATTGTTCAGAAGCTGGTCGTTTAATGTTTAAGCATAAAAAATTTGACATCTTTTCTACTTGTAGGTACCAATGACGAAAAAAAACTTAAGCATCACAAGAATTTCTTTATTTAAAACAATATATTAATATTTTCATATCACCTCGGGAAAAAGTGTTACTTGCAAAAACGGGATAGATAAATTTTTTGTAGCAATATTAAAATCTATTTCAATAAAGATATATTATCCAACACAACAAACACAACACAAAAGAAAAATGGAGTAAAGTGCACAAAAAACGAAAAATTCAACTTGAATTTCCTTTCATTTCTTTGGGATAACGAAATATATCAAAAATAACGAGAAATATAACTTATTGACGGAGACCAAAAACGCTAGAAAAAGTACTAAAAGTCGTTCTAGCCATACTCGTGCTCAAAGATTTGCAGGTGCTTTTGAAGCAATGACCATTAAATGATTTTGGATTCGGAAGGTTCAAGAACTTAGCAACACCATACGGTATTTTGCCGAAAGTATTCTGGCCCACAACTTGGGTGGAACACCTTCCATCCCTGTAGTTCACGAAGAAACGTCGATGGTTCGTGTGTGGTGGTCGTAGAGCAGCATACTTCCTGTAATAGTAGGCGTAGTTCACAGATTCTTCACCCTCGTCTATGATTCTGGCCACCCTTGGTAATCCCGAGTCCGGATCATATATTTTGAATGACACTATCGTTCCAGAATCTTCTATGTCGTCTATGGTGACATTGCAGAGCTCTGTGCGTCGCATAGAGCCTGCCACTCCAAAGATCAGTGCTACCTGGAAAAAAAAACATATAGGAAGAATCTGTCGAATTCTTAATATCTTCATCGATATTGATATTTCATTTTTCTAATTATAACTCATTTATTCCTCTTCCGGTTATCTTATATTCAAGGAGCTCTTGGACTAAGAAATTCGAGACTTGAGCAGTCGGAAGTTAGAAAGATTGGTCGATTTTAATATTTTAGAAATATCAATTTTGAATACTTTTCCCATGGTTATAACTTGCAGCAGTTCAAGACACTCCCAACCGATTTCTACTAAATTCATCTCGGGACTTTTGAGAAGCAGTAACAAGCTTAGTTTTTTCCCGAGAGTTACATATAAAAAAAATGGAATTAATCAACCACACAAACCAACAAAAATGACGGGTAATAAAAATTTTTTTATTGATTTTGTAGCTTCCAATATGTTTTCCTAAATTGAAGGTACAAACGAACAGTAGAGATTCCTCAAGTAACTTTAAAAGGAAAATCCCCACTAAAATTTGACATAGATTTAACAACGGAGAGTGTACAGGGTGGACAAAATTAGTGATACTTGAACTACAACTTTTTAACCGTGAGATATAGAGGAAAGTGAATGGCACGTTACGATGGTCTTTTTTAGAGAAACTGATGACGCAATCACCTGCATTCCTCTTTCTTCTGTTGTTTTCGAGTTATAGGCCAAAATTGAAATTTGGGTGATTTCAACTTTGGCCATTATCTCCGTTTCTGTTTGTGCTATATGTTGAAATGAAAATATTATACAGGCACTTTTTTCATAGGAATCCAGTAGGGTACTTTGTTCTTCCCAAGAGGTTTCCTAACTGAGCTATAACATGTTTTTGTGTTTTCTCTTATGGAAACAAAAGTTTAAAATGGCTTTGAAAGAACCGAAATTTTTTCCCGTTTCAGAAATATATCATACATTCAGTTATCATGAAAAATATAGTTTGCCTGTAAACATGGGCGCCCGCAGAATTTTTTCTCAGGGGGGCAAAAAAAATCGTCGAAAAACGATAAGGCGCTTGCGACATCAGTATTCCATTTCTTTCTATTTCGTTTTTTATATTCATGCATGAACGCCCGCAGAATTTGTTAAAAATGATTAAGTTTTCTACCTCAACATTTTTTTAACATCAACAATATAAAGCGATATGTATAAGATAATACGGTAACTGTTTTCTAAACAAATCATGAATGAATATTAATAGGAAAATGAAATATAAATAATATGAAGAAAGGAATGAAATAAATTGTATGATTGCTAATAACTACAAATACATCAACCAGTAATAAAGAAATGAAAACAAATATACATATACGCTCGATAAAATGATATTCATAAAAACAATACATGAATAATAATGAAATATGAAATATGATTTAAATGAAACAAACCATAAATTCAAAACAAGAAACTCAGAGATTATTCGAAATAACACAAAATAAATATATTATCAAAATGACTTAATTATAAAAAAAAATAGAAAAAACATAACACACACAAAAATAATAATAATAATTCTGAAAATAAAATACCGGAATCGTAATCTCACGCATATTTTATTCTGAACCAAAAACCAGCCTTCTGTTAGTCTCAAGAAATTCAATAGGAAGTTAATTCCTATATTTTTCTTAGATTGTTTCTTTATCAGTACACGAGGACGAATCTGCATTGATATAAAGGTTTATTTTTTGGGTGTCTTATAGCGATCGTCATCGGCATTCGATCTCCTTTGGAAAAATTTTAGAATATCCATATTTTCCAAAGGAAATTCATCATATTATAAAAATATATGAAATATATATAGAAACATAAGTAAAATGACTTTCAAGAAACAAGAAAAAAACAGTCTTCTGGGACTGCCGATATAAGTGAAATCTGAGCAACTTGTAAACTGTATCGTCGAACTATTTGGTTATCTGTGACATGTTCTTTCGAGCATTTAGGCCGTCGTCGTAGATTAGTTCTCGACGTTTCGCCAGTTCGAGTGTCTGGCATCTTCAGGAGTTATATTTCAGGAGATGTTCTCACTGGACTGAACACTCAGGCAGTTCAGTCCAGTGAGAACATCTCCTGAAATATAACTCCTGAAGATGCCAGACACTCGAACTGGCGAAACGTCGAGAACTAATCTACGACGACGGCCTAAATGCTCGAAAGAACATGTCACATTGAACGATGGCCGCGAAAGCCTCAACCAATTCATTATTTGGTTATCATTTTTGAAGTAATTTTGGTTTACAAAGGAGTGTTTATGATCAGGGATCAAGGAAGTTCAATTCAAATTGATCATTAATACTTCCTCACAAATCAAAAATTAGACCCCGAAGGCTGCCACATTTCGAATTTTTTACAGTTCTTATCAATAATCTACAGTAATAATAGTTGAAATTTCACATTGAGAGGCGCCGAACGAAAAAATCATCTACGTAAATAATCAAAGAAGTTACCCTCGATAACACAATTTGGAGTCAAAGACACTAAAAACGAAGAATACTCTCTGAATAGGATTGTTTCGAATTCGAATACATCTTTCTCTAGAATGAAAATACTAATGAAAAGATTCTATATTTCCGCCTTCTCGGAAAAAAATATTCTGATTGGAGAATGGACCATAATTATTGAAATATGAGAGTAGTCCCACTAGTCGCATGAAGAATCCCCCATCAAAGAAGCCGCCTAAAAAAACCGGTCATAAAACGAACATCTGGTAGCGATTGAAGAGAATGCCGATAAGCATGGGGTAGTTTATGAATTTATTACTTCGTTTTAGGTAAACAAAAACATGAAATTCATCGTCTTCGAAAACTTTCCATGATTTTTTTCACCCAAAAAGGGCTCGACACGCCTCAGGGAGTTATCAATTCGATAGAGGATTAAAATCTCAGGGGGGGCCACGGCCCCCCCTGGCCCCCCCCCCTGCGGGCGCCCATGCCTGTAAAATTTGAATTATTGAGTACTAAGAAGGCTGAATCGCAGAATAATATGTCTCTACGCATGGTGTAATTATTATTTTGCCATTGAATACTTGATTCAATTCTCCGTGGTTTGATGTTTGTTCAAAACAACAGTCAATTCGAAGTCATCATTGCCGCTAAAATAAAACATTTCAACATATCATATTTCTCGTAGTTTTCGAACATTTCCATATTGCCGGCATTAATGACTTGGAATTCTAAATTTCGACAGTTGTTCTGAACAGAAATCAAACCACGGAGAATTGAATCAAGTATTCAATGGAAAAATTATAATGACACCATGCGTAGATACATATTATTCTGCGATTCATCCTACATTATACTCAATAATTCAAATTTCAAATACAAACTATATTTTTCATGATATCTGAATGAATATGAGGTCAATGTATGCTATATTGAAACAGAAAAAGGACGATTCTTTTTGAGCCATTCCAAACTATTGTTTCCATAAAAAAACACAACTTTATGTTATAGCTCAGCAAGAAAACCCCTTGGGAAAAAACAAAGTACGCTACTGGATTGCTATGAAAAAAATGCCTATATAATGTTTTCATTTCAACATCCTAGCACAAACAGAAACGAAGATAATGGCCAAAGTTGAAATTGCCCAAATTTCAATTTTAGCCTATAACCCGAAAACAAAAGAAGATAGAGGAATGCAGTTAATTGCATTATCAGTTTCTCTAAAACAGACCACCGTACTGTGTCATTCATTTTCCTCTATCTCTCTCGGTTAAAAAGTTATAGTTCAGGTATCACCAATTTTGCCCATCCTGTACATGCAGATTTCGATGCCAAACCTACAGGGTGATATTTTTTCTGGAATCCTTGTTCGTCTCCAGAACTTTAACTTGTTGAGCTACTGTTAATTTGAAAAGAAGCTTGGTTATATACTAAACTTCGAGGTTCCTTGTAGTTTTGTCGTATCTGATACCGATTTCAGGAAAAAAAATTTTATTACTTCCCAGTGCAGACTAAATTGTTTTGGAATTTCTTCTTGTACGTTAGTAGTTTTTTTTATACAATTTTTTTGGAATGAAATTTTAAGAGCGAAGCACAGCCTAGGGTTCAATTTATATAGTTCTTTTATAAACCATATGCTCACCTTCATCATTAAGTAGATTTCATCAGGCGCATCTCTAATAAATAAATTCATCTGATCTCTAGACAGAGTTTCTGATCTCTTGACAGCTATGTAACCCTGTTTCGAATCCTTCAGAAACTTCAACAGGTGACTGTATTTGCTTATGTCGATATTATTCATTGCTATCAGCATTGACTTCAGAATACAGTATTTAGTGTACAGGGTGGTGGATTTGAGCGTCTTCGCTTTTTCTTGGAAATAAATCAGCAGCACGTTCTCGGTTATTTTATCGTGGTGATTTTCTATGCACCAACCAGAGAACAGTCTGTACTCTTTTTCATAGCTTTCTTTCGATTTTTCAGAGAGATTGCTCAAGGTGTTTGTTTCAATGGGATCTTCTGTTGATTCGAATTTGTCTTCAGATCCTGAAACATATCGAAATTGAATCAGTAAAGTTGAAGAATGATTCATTCTTCACTTTGTCTAGAAAAATTTTTGTACAATTTTGTTGACAAGTGCTGAAAAGTAAATACGTGTTGGTGTGTCTTCAAAAATACCTATATTTTACTCAGTAGTTTTATTCAGTAATAAAATTCATTCCCAAAACAAACAAAAATAATCAATATATTCTCTTAACAAATGAATAACCGATAAGGAACATAAACGAATTCCTTTAATTATACATTTCAAAAATGCATGGTGTCTTCCTCTTCAAATGTTTCTGTAGGTGTGTCTTCTGTTTGAATTTTCTTCCACATTTGAAACATTCGAATTGCGGTACAACATTATCACATTCATATTTAACATGCCTGTATATGTTTCGTACTCCTGTAGTTTTATAAGTACATGTGAAGCAACAGTATAAGTCTTTTTGTTTCATGAACTTCCCAACTGAAATCGAAGGAGTATTAGATGAAGAATAAACCAAATATAACCCTGAGACCATAAACAATATATTCAAGAAAAAAAGCTAGAAAGTGAACAAAACATGAATATCCCACATTTTATGAAGGGACTACATTATAATAATTCTTGAATATTACAAAAATTAATTTTACGAAAAAAGATATAGAAAATTAATAGAAGCCCATTCATTACCCAACAAAAATTCATTCAATACGTTTTTCAAAAAATTTTTTATATTGAATGATTTTTTGTTGTTCATTGATCGGTATATTAAGAGTCTTGAATAATTTCATTGAAAACAATAATTTAGTATGTTAATATTTGACTTCTGCACTCAAAATTAGTTGCAGATAGACTAAGACTTCTTCTGAAAGCTGCTTTCAAAAATCTATCTACCCACCCAAACAGTCGATAGTTATATACTGAGCGTTGAAAATTTCCTTTCGCATCACATCGTTTTGGCCGATAAATATGTTATTGAAAACCTCTGTTGTTGTTCCAGATTTTTTCTTAGATTGAATTTAAAATTCATTCTGAGATTTGTCAGCTATTTTTATTGCATTTTATTCTGCAATTAATGCTTTGTTTTGAATGATTAGGAAAAGTAGTGTTCACAACACTCTGAATGTAATACCATGAAGAATATTGGCAAATACTGAAAGCAGAGGAAAATATTTCAATAGTCCTTTGTTGAAATTTTTCAAAACGTATTCTGACTCCTATATTTAAAAACATTAATTTACCAAGAATTTTATTTGGTAACATTGAAAATCCTCTTAGAAAATCATAAGTAGAAAAGAATGTTATATAAATCAGGAAGGACTTAACAATCCTTGATGAAGAATATATATTTTTCATTGAAGTGATCGATTAAATTTCAGAAATTTTTTTAATGTGGTACATTTTCTTGTTGGAAATGGTCAATGATTGGTTCAAAATTTCAAACTTTTCTCCATAAGATAACGATTCAACAAATAATTTAGTATTGCTTCTCAAGTTTTTTTCATATCCCGCCAGAATGTTCTCAAGATGTGACCATCTGTATACCATCTCAAATAATTGAAACCAAACTTGTTTTTGTGTTGGACTTTTTAACATTGCACATTTGAGCACTTCGTCTAGCATGTGGAACATAAGGTTAAGGTTGAAAAAATCTCCGTTGATATTTTTCAGTTTTTTGATTATTATGCGGCAATTTTTTCATTTAATAATTTCTTAATTTTTTTTCACTTCTCCCTTTATTTGTATTTTGTGTGGGGTTGAGTGCCATAGCTCAGGCTAGACTTCGCCCCAGATACACTATTATTATGAGGAAAAGAACGATAAACGCAAAAAAGTTATTATATTTCATGCTCAAAACGTGAAAAATATACAGAATTTTCCACAAACACTTTGGTACATCTTGTATGGCAACAATGAAAATCGATTAAATAAGGTCGATGTTGTGAATTCTTTTCATGTGACTTTTCAAATGTCCCTTCCTTTTAGCCCAATAAGGACAATCATCTTCGCTACATTTGAACGATGGCAGTTTTCCACATTCATATTTCAAGTGCCTGGTTCTAGAAGTATAATGACTATAAATTCTTCCACAAACTAAACAAGGATAGCTGCCTAGAACAGAGGGATATCAGTAAGTCACATAAAGAATTTGAAAATAATTAGAAATATTAAATCTTCGAATGGTATGCAACAAAACAACTACTGAAAAATTAACAAACATCAATCTTTCTATTTCCGAAATTAAAATCATTCGCATGCTCGGGTTCTTAACGCTTTTGAGCTTGGATGAAATAATAATATGTATATAGAGTCAACGTACAATCAAAGCGCTTAATACCGATTTCATTCGTATGATAGATTCTGCAGCCGCATTCACTTCTTCTAAGATAACATCTACCACAAGTGAGAACCGCTCATTATCCCTAAAAACATGTATTCTTCTTCTTCTTTTTTATAATTGCAAACTTTGAATACGAAGTAGAAAAAGGAAAGTTGGCATAGGAAATTAATCCCAGAACTCCCAGATGGAATACCATTCAAATGAAGCACATATAATTCTAAAATCTAAGTCAGATCTACAAAGAAAATGATTTTATAAACATGAGAAATATTTCCTTGGTAACTGAAATTGAAAAAAAAAAACTATATTTTCTAAAAATACAGAGTTATATTAAACGATAGGCCAGTCGAAAATTCATGATGATGTTCTTCAGGTACTGAAGTGCTTGTTTTTGAAATGTAGTTTAACTGCAGACTTTTGTTTAGCCATGTACGGGCACATCGGACAATGGAATTTCGGTGGCTTTTGACATTCGAATTTAATGTGCCTCCATAGCGATCTTTTTATTTTGTAGGTTTTGTGACACACTTCGCAGGCGTATGCTGAAAAAATTAAATCTTTTTTCAATATCACCATTCATTTTTATCGCAAAGAATTGACGAACAACATGAAATGGATTTTATTCAAAGGGATTATTTCATTTTTTCTAAAGTTCCAATATCACAAAAAACAGAAATGTTTTCAGAGATCCAATGTTTACATAAACTGCAAAATGTTGAATCAGATCGACAAAAAAATTGAAACTGAAGTTTTTCATCACCAGCTTGCATAATTACTGAATCTCCTAGAACGAGATGTCATCGATTACAGAAAGCTATGTGTATTCCCAGGCTGGCTCTTTGTCGAAATGTTTTGTCACAACGAACGCAAATGAAGGAGGCAACTTCCTCAACTGCATTTTTCTCATATTCTTCATTGTTGATTGAAGTTTCTTTTTTTGATTTCCTCCAATCTGGCTTATCGGAGTGATCTGAAAATGGGAACTTTACATTTTTTCTGAAATACGAATAATACCCCAAATTCGAAGTCAGAAAAATTAGTTCAGAGAATGAATTCGATTCAAGAATGGCATGAAAAATGTTCTTCACTGAGAAAAGATAGAATCATTCTCTAGGATATTCAGCAATACTTAAGTCTATAAATTAGTTCCTTATATAACAAATATAGGGATTATTATTTTGAATAAATATCAAGCAGATAGTAACGGAATCATAAATATACAGGAAAAGATCTATTACTAACTGATTAACAAGAGTCCTTTTCATCAGTAAGCCAAATTTCTTTCTCCAGTCTGCCTGATGAATATTCTGAGACTTGAATATGGTATTCTTTTCGATGATTACTAATTCATCTTTTTTGCGAAAAAGAATTCGGTATTGTCGCATGGAGAGGAAAAATTTTTTGTCCTCAATTTTTATTTTCCTTGAAACAAAAAGCCTGCCAGCTCTGCTGGTATTTTTGATGAGGGAAGAAAGGGAATTATATTATTTTTCGTGTGTTTTGTCGTGTTACCAATTTTCAGTTTACGAGATGATGAACTATATGAAATAATTTGAAAGTATGTTATTTATCAAAATTTAATTGTGTTTCAAACAGACATGGAAATAATAATAAGAATAATGACCATGCAAATGAAAGTTTCAAAAGTGGGGGGTAACATTCACCAAAAAAAAATCCTATGCCTTGAAATAAAGGTGCATAGTTCTTTCTTTCTGTCTACGATTGTGGAACCATTTCCTCACAGGGTTCAAATCTTGTTGGATATGACTAGCAATTCTCATTAGGTCGTCAGTTGTGGGTCGGTTGTTCATTCTGAAGAAAGATTCTAGGTAATGTTTAGCTTGGGGCGAGAATTGTGTTCTGACTTTCCTCTGTCTGAATGCTGAAAAAATTTCACATGTAGATCTTAATGAATTTTGGGATATTTCAGGTTACAAAATGTCCTTTCAACAAAGTGGTCCAGGTTTCATCTTGCTGACATTGTTGAAAGACTTTCATAGTTCGTTGGGGCCAACTAAAATACAGTATTCTGAATTTTCTACATCAAATTTTACATAACAATATTTAGATTTACAACTATATTCTGATAATCATAAAAACTAATTTTTTTCTGACCAAAAGCAGGACTTTTTATGTATATATCAATGAAAGTTCTACAAACTAAAGTTTAAATTCGTCAATTCACTATTTTGTACGGGTCGGTCTTCTTGTTGAAAATTCTGAGAATTAATTGAAAAAATTTCAATTTACAAGGAAAATTTTTGATATACTGAGTGGATAAACGTCAACTTGAACTCAGTGCTGAGGGTTGAATAGTGTCATTTTCAAACATGAACCTGATATGAAATAATTCTTAATTCAATAATTCTTTGATTCCTATATGAAATCTCGGTATCTTGGAGAATTGAAATAATAATAACATTCAATGTTTCATTATTATTTCCATGGAACGGCAAATTATTCTCATGAACACACGATTCACTAGAAGAAACTACATGCTCATATATTTTAGAAAATGCCATCAACGATGAGGATACAATACACAGGGTGTCCTGGAAAATGCGGAAAATCTCTCGGATTTAAATGCAACGCAAAAAAATTAACGTTTCTCCCATCATTTTTTTCTCTATTGGCCCTCTTTACGGTGATACGTCCTCCTAAATTACGCCACTGGAAATCCATTTCACTGGAATATTTTGAAACTGCGTTTATTAGATATTTTCACTAAGAAGTTAGTGGCATAGTTAAAAAAAATTCAGAGCATTTTTTTCAAGATTGTGCACTTATGCAAATATTTTACATCAAAATATAAAGGCTGTTCAATTTGAATAATACCAAATTTGTTCTCAATCTTGAAAACAGTGCTCTGATTTTTTGTTTAATAACGCCAATCACTTCTACGTGAAAATATCTATTAAAAGCACTTTTCATTTTTCTTCTTTCTCATACAGTGCCTGAGAAATAATTACATCTCCAAAAAGTGAACATATTCGATTACGCTCTGTATTGCAGAAACAAAAGTAGTTAGAATATTCTGGTTTGTGCATTTAAAAAGATTACAAAAATGTGACATAGGGTCAAGAAATCGGCATGTCTCTATCTTCAATAATGGCTGATATACAGTGCAGTCCCAACCAATTTGGGACCCAGTGTACAGCGTGGGCAACATTTGTGATACCTGAACCACTACTTTTCAACCGTGAGAGATAGAGGAAAATGCATGACACGTTACGGTGGTCTTTTTTAGAGAAAAACTGCATTCTTCCATCTTCTTTTGTTTTCGAGTTATGTGCCAAAATTGCAATTGCGGCTATTTTAACTTCGTTTCTGTTTGTGCTAGGATGTTGAAATGAAAAGATTATGCAGGCAATTTTTTCATAGCGATCTCAAGAGGTTTCCATGATGAGCTATAACATAAAGTTAGGATTTTTCTTATGGAAAACATAGTTTGAAATATATATATATTCTTTTGAATAAGAGAGCTAAAATAATACAATAAATATTGAAACAAAAAGAACCTAAGCTGAGGTAAAAAAAAAGGAACGGGTACCACAACATTCTTCGTATGATACTATAGTATCATACGATACTTTCATCACCAGTATTATACGATACTATAGAGCCAGGGGAAAAAACCTCAGCCGAAAAAACTTGTCTCCCCGTTAGTTTGAAATGGCTTAGAAAGCGGCAATAATGACTTCGAATTGACAGTTGTTCTGAGCAGAGATCAAACCACGGAGAACTGAAGCAAGTATTCAATCGCAACATAATAATGACACCATGCGTAGAGACATTATTATTCTGTGATTTAGCCTACTTAATATTCAATAATTCAAATTTCAGATACAAACTCTATTTTTTATGATATCTGAATTAATCTGAGGTCGATGTATGATGTTTTATCTATTATTGAAACGGGAAAAAATTGCGATTCTTTCTAAGTCATTTCAAACTATTGTTTCCATAGGAAATATCACAACTTTATGTTTATCTCAGCGAGAAAACCTCTTGTGAAAGAACGAAGTACGCTACTGGATTGTTATGAAAAAAGTGCCTCCATAATGTTTTGATTTCAACATCCTAGCACAAACAGAAACGGAGATAATGGCTAAAGTTGAAATCGCCCAAATTTCAATTTTGGCCTATAACTCGAAAACGAAAGAAGATAGAGAAATGCAGTTGATGGCATAATCAGTTTCTTTAAAAAAGACCACCGTAACGTGTCAATCATTTTCCTCTATCTCTCACGGTTAAAAAGTTGTGGTTCAAGTATCACCAATTTTAATGCTCAAATTTTTAACACCCTATATGCTAAGGAGTAGAAAAAAAACGAATTTGAATACCTTGAATAAGCTGAAGAAAAGGTAGTTTTGTTTATTGCCGATGAAATGAACCGTTCTCGAAAAACAGAATGATAAAAGAAGTACTTTTTTATCGCTAATAAAAAAATCAAGAATTCTATTTTTTTTTCGTCAGCAACACACAAAGTGTCATACAAAATTTATTCCAGGAACGAAGAAGTGTTAGTTCATGATTTTGATTCCGACAAAAATACAAAGATTCTTAACACTGCATTTTTGGCATAGAAAAACACCAATAAACTTTGTCGAATCCAATAACATAAACTGAAATTTTATTGTTCTTTGAATAATTTTCGTATAACACTCTGTTGCAGACAAAAAAAATTGAATTTATGGTTTTTTTCATTAAAAAAAATTACTGGTTTTATCATTTTGTTTTTTGAAAACGGTTCATTTTATCGACAATGAACCAGAGTACATTTTCTTTAGCATGATGTTCAAGTTGTCCAAATTCGTTTAATAGTAGTTAAGTAGATCTGAGTTTCGTTATCAAACTCATGAATGGTTTGAATATGCTCAAATCAACAACTATGAATAATATATAGTTATGGGCCCAGTCTACTGCCTTGGGGAACTCCAGTCTTCAAGCCTATGCAGTCCGAATTCTCTCCATCATAAACTACCTGCTGAGTTCGAAATACTAACAATTCAAAGCGTCATCATCAAAGCCTTTATAATAAAGTAGATATTGATAATGAAATGTCATGGTCCAACGTGTCGAAGGCTTTACTTTAATCCAAAAAGGGAATTAATGTCTTGACCAGCAAGATTAATATCCACCACATCAGCCAGAGATTTTAACCATGAGCCAGCATTATTATCATTATGGAAATAACATCATCAACAAATCAAAAACTCATAGAATTTGGAATATTTATTCAACATTAAATTTTTTTACTTTCTATAATCTGATTTTCAAGATCCAGTAAGAATTATTCGGCAATAAATATTCCATTAATACGAACAAAGGTTTCTATTTCTTTCTTTGTGTCTCTGATTGACGAACCATTTCCTCACACGGTACAACTCTTGTTGGAGATGGCTGGCAATTCCTACCAGGTCGTCAGTCGAGGGTCTGCTGTTCATCCTGAAGAAAGATAGTAAATACTCTCTAGCTTCTGGTGAGAATTGTTTCCTCTGTGTGAAGCCTGAAAAAAATTTTAATGAGTTTGAGTATGAGTAGGGTTGGAAGATGTCCATTTTACCCTCTGGTGATCGAAGGAGCATACCATGATGGGTGTTTCAAATTCCCCAAACGCAATTTCAATTGGTTTGCAGAAATTGTAGCTCTTGTATTTTGTGCCGAATTTCAGGTAGAAACATTTGAAATAAGGATTGCTATCGTATTGACACCAGCTTTAATATCTCATGCCAAGACAATCTGAATCTGCATTTCGGGAATTTCAGTATCGTGATGAGTTCATTACAGCACTACTTTTAGTGCTCATTACAGCATTGTTTTCAGTTATATTTTTCGTTTTGTGGCTGTCAGTACTGACCTCCGATGCTCTTGATTTTCAAATCAAATCAATTCAGATTCTGGGATCTGTCAAATTTCGTAAGTCACACCAACTGCCAAGATACAATACAAAAGTCATTAATCTGAATTTTTATTTGAATTTCGAGAGTATTTTACAAAACTTGACTGAAATAGAAATAATATCGTCTAATACTCGTTGCAGAAGGCAATTCCAACAATCATGCTTTCGAATTTCGCATTCGTGTTGGAGTAGGAGCTCATTCTGCAACTTGTTTTAGAATATACTATTTTTATGGAATATCAATATGGAAAATGCTTTAGAAATGTGATTTAGCTGGTTCAATTTCCAAAATTCAACAATTTCGCATTGTACATTCGATATTCATTTGAATGATGAATAAAAGTTTTAGTTTTGTTTTTAGTTTGAAAAATCTTGAGTTGTTGACGCTTGTTTTCTTGTTTCTGAATATGCTGAAATGATAACACTTTTTTCTACAACCGTGCGTTTTAATCCACTTTGCCAAACATATTTTAGTTTAGAAAGTGTCACTTTCCCGCACTAGTGCGGGAAAGTATTAACAGGGGTTTTTCCTGCACACTTACATTAAAGAATAAACTGAATTATGATATATGTCTCTATGCATCGAACGTCAAAGATGAGAGTACCATGGTGCCGACATGTAGAATTCATGTGTATTATGGATTTTCATGTTTTGTATGTTGAAATAAAATACAGGGTGGCCATTTGAAAACGAAACAGACGAGATTACAGACGAAATAAATTTTTTCGATAGAAATGCTCGGACAGGTCGATTTCTGTTTCGAGGGGGACAACTTAAGATGTAGGTTACGGACGCATAGCGCTTCAACCCTTGCTACTACAACCCTCACCCCCAATTTTTGAATAGGGAAGATGGGGTGAGTGATACCTCATTTGAAAGGTATTTTTAAACTGATTTCAGCAAAGTAATTGTTTTTTCATTTTATGGATTAGTTCTCGAAATACAGGGTGGCCATTTGAAAACGAAACAGATGAGATTACAGACGAAATAAATTTTTTCGATAGAAATGCTCGGACAGGTCGATTTCTGTTTCGAGGGGGACAACTTAAGATGTAGGTTACGGACGCATAGCGCTCCTGCCCTTGCTACTACCCCCAATTTTTGAATAGGGAAGATTGGGTGAATGATATCTCATTTTAAAGGTATTTTTATACTGATTTCAGCACAGTAATTGTTTTTTCATTTTATGCATTAGTTCTCGAAATATTCTTGACTAAGCATTTGAAAATGAAGTGGTGTTTTCATGGCACATGTAGTGTTTTTTTGTGAAAAACCTTTCAAATGAGGTATCACTCACCCCATCTTCCCTATTCAAAAATTGGGGGTGAGGGTTGTAGTAGCAAGGGTTGAAGCGCTATGCGTCCGTAACCTACATCTTAAGTTGTCCCCCTCGAAACAGAAATCGACCTGTCCGAGCATTTCTATCGAAAAAATTTATTTCGTCTGTAATCTCGTCTGTTTCGTTTTCAAATGGCCACCCTGTATATATTTTCAATGTGGGGTCGTAGAAAAAATAATGTTCCTATCTTGTGTAGAAAGTATCTTTCCCGTACTCGATTGCTTTCCCGAACTCCGCTCCGCGTCGTTCGGGCAACAGCAACCTCGTACGGAAAAGTAAAACTTTCTGCACTTGATAGGAAAATAACTGTTTCCTCCTCTGGCGGGAAAGTGAAAACTAAAGCTCCGGCGGCTGGTGTTTTTTGGAAAGCAGTGGAGAAAAAAATTTTTTTTGGCTTCTGTAGCTCTTTATTCACGAAATTCATTGGCCTAGTTTTTGATGCGGGGAAGCAGAGCATACAATGAAAAACAATTGTCACATATATGGATCTGAAGATTGCTTTAAGTCTATACAAGAAGTTTCACATTCATTTGAAAAATATGTGGTCAATTTCG
Organism: Hippodamia convergens; assembly: GCA_038502775.1. Taxonomy (NCBI): domain Eukaryota; kingdom Metazoa; phylum Arthropoda; class Insecta; order Coleoptera; family Coccinellidae; genus Hippodamia; species Hippodamia convergens. The sequence goes on along the minus strand of CM076608.1, from coordinate 10,992,234 downwards.
AATCGACTCAATATAATATTACCTATAAATATAAACTTCGTTTAATTTTCGATATCAAATTGGTCAAACACCAAGAACATCGAATATACATCAATATTAAAAATAAATATTCAGAGTTTTTATACTAACTCTACCCAACATCTCTTGTACAGTTTCTCCTTCATAATCATAGTGACTGTGGCTAGTAGAGTTGAAGTTATTTAATACTATATGGCGGACCTCCAAAAGTGTATGAAAAAAAATTTTTTGATCTTCACGATTTATAAAAGATCATCCTTCTGATAAAACGAAAGGTGCCTATTCCTTTCTTTCTGTCTTCGATTGATGAACCAGGTCCTCACAGTGTTCAATTCTTGTTGGATATGGCTAGCAATTTCCATTAGATCGAATGTGGTTGGTCTGGTATTCATCCTGAAGAAAGATTCCAGATATCGTTTGGCCACTGGGGAGAATTGTGTTCTTTGTTTCCTCTGTTTGAAAGCTGAAATGAATTTTACATGTGAGTTACGAGTTGTAGTTTGATGAGGATCGAAATGTGCACACACCCAAATTAGCGGTACATGAATATTGTGTATTTCAAATAAAGTCTGCGACCATCTTCTAAAATATGGAAAATGAAATGTCATAAAGTCTCTATACTAATTTTTATACAACAACCATCATCTCTGAATCGGTCCCTGGAAAATTCTCTTGACTGCAGCCATTCTGTAGTTCCATACTTCTTCTTATTCTATCTTTCTTCTTTATATGTTGTGTTATGCGTTCTATATGAAAATATTGACACATGTGTTTCTTTTCACATTTCAGATTAGAGATCAAAAACAGATATTAATCGTTGAAAAATGCTTTATTTTTTCTAAAAATATTCACCATAAAGATCTACTCACTTCTTTCTGCATTTGTTTGAACTAATGAAGAATGTTCAAACTTTTGAATTTTTAGGTAATGATAATAATAATATAGTTTATTTCGAAAATAAATAATCGGGTACATCACTGAGGTATAGTTATACAGGGTTATTCACCTCTATAACTATAAAATATTTTTAGGAAAGACACAAGATTCAGGATTGAAATTCGAAAGGTGAACTTCAAGTAAGAAGAAGACTTTTCGTATATTTTTTGAAGGTTCTAGGACTTACAGTTTTTCGGAAGTGATATCAACTTTGGTTTTTCAAATGGGTAGACCCATTTTATATTTCATAATTAGATTCACCATTGAATTCTGACTCTTTTTGATTCCAAAAGTTTGAATTCCGGAGAAAATTTTATTTAAATGGGGAAAAAATCTCAAAATTGAACTCTGTTGAAATGCAGAACTTCGAGGATTTTTCATTTGAAATTCTCATTTTTGAGAATCTCCGGGAAGAAAGGCTGATGAGTCTTTTCCGATAGTGCGATTTTCAGACTATGATACAGGAGGTCACAAATTTTTTGTCAAATTGGAACCCCATTTTTTCGACGCATTTTCGGAATTTTCGTCAGAAAATAATAGGAGCATACGTCCAAGACTTTTATCCTAAAATGAATATTTTTCGAGATATTCAGGAAAAACGATTTTGTCTTCAATTTTCAATCTTATTCCGAATGTGTTTTTTTACTGGAAAATAATTTGCGGTCAAGTGAAATTTTTGGAAATGTCTTTTGCGAGAAAATATTTTCTCATAGTTCAGATGAGTTCAGTTTTTCTTAATTTTTTAAAGCTCAGGATAATTTCCGCAAATTCTTCATTTTGGAGAATTTCTTTTTTGACATGGTGGGGAAATTTGAATTTTCAGTAATGAAATTGTTACATGTTCTATTGATAATTTTTTTAAAAGCATTAAAAATTTTTACAAACATTTTTTTTCTGCATTCCTGAGAATTTTTCAAGTTGACTTCACTAATACTCACATTGAGAACTATAAACCAATTGTTGTGTGTTGCTTTCGCATTACTGATGATAATTCAAGAACTTAACTCCTCTGTGCTATAGAAAATATTTTCTTGATAACAAACATTCCCAAAAATTTGACCGCTTAAAATGTTTGTAAACATTTTTAATGCTTTTAAAAGAATAATCAACAGAACATGTAACAATTTCATTACTGAAAATTCAAATTTCCCCACCATGTCATAAAAAAAATTCTCCAAAATGAAGAATTTGCAGAAATTATCCTGAGCTTTAAAAAATTAAGAAAAACTTTCAATAGAAAAACACATTCGGAATGAGATTGTAATTTGAAGACAAAATCGTTTTTCCTGAATATCTCGAAATATATTCATTTTGGAATAAAAGTCTTGGACGTATGCTTCAATTATTTTTTGTAGAAGATGCTCTGAAAATTGTGGTTCCAATTTGTAACAAACGATTTTTTGATGTTTCGTCACTTCTAACTTTAATAAAGAATTTGTGACCCTTCTGTATCATATTCTGAAAATCGAGCTATTGTAAAAGAAGCATCATCTTTTCTTCTCGGAGATTCTCAAAAATGAAAATTTTTTATGAAAAAACCTCGAAGTTGTCTGTATTTCAACAGAGTTCAATATTGAGACTGTATTTTCGCATTTCCTCATTTAAAGAGAATTTTCTTGGGAAAATTCAATTTTAATTTTCGGAATCAAAAAGACTCAGAATTCAATGGAGAATCTATTTATGCAATTAAAAATGGGTCTCCCCATTTGAAAAACGAAAGTTGATGAAAATCCAAAAATAAAATTCCAGATAGATATTCATTAATTTTTAAAAAAAGTTTTCTGGGAGAAAATTTAAATTAGAAATGATTTGATCTCCGGCATTTTTTTCCAGCTTCTGAAGTTTCGAAGGAAATAATTGAAATATAACGTAGAGAGAATTGCCATTCGTAAATAAAAATTCCTTAATGGTGTTTTCAACACCTCGGCTTTGAAGCTTGGACTTGACAGCAAGGAAGGAGAAGAAAACTACTTTTGTACTTTCTTTCGTAGAGTTTTATTTTAGAATTAATTGTCATTTTGAGCTCTTAGAAACTAAGGAGGAAAGTAGGTATTGCAGAATCACATGATTCAGTTTCAATCTGAAAGTCTTGTAAATATTTATTCGAAAAAATGTTTCTTTTTGTTGTATGATGACAATAATTTCAGATGGTCAAATTTTGCATAATTCCCAAAAAAATCTAATACTGCCCAGAAAGGTGCCTCATCCTTTCCTTCTGCCTGCGATTAAGAAACCATTTTTTCACAGTGTTAAATTCTTGTTGGATGTGACTGGCAATACCGATTATATCGTCCGGCGTCGGTCTGGTGTTCATCCTGAAGAAAGATTCTAGATACCGTTTAGCTTCTGGCGAGAATTGTGTTCTGATCTTTCTCGGTTTGAAGGCTGAAACTGAAGACACCGGTTAATTTGAATGAAATTTAGTATGATGAAAATTAAAAAAAGTTCTGATCAACCAAGTGAACGGATAATAAATATTATGCATTTGAAATGAGTAGATCACACAAGGCAACGAAGGAGTTTATCAACTTTAATTTGTGAGTCACTTACTTATGAAAATATATTATAAGCCTTCATTATTATTTTAGCAACATTTCGGACCCAATCAAGTTTGAATAGCAAGCAATATCATTAATGTAACAGATTAAAAACAACAATGCTATAAAATCTGATTCATTACAAGTTAACTTCACTGACTGGAAAAAAAGTAAATACAATAAAATCTACAAAAAATCAATTTGGATTTTTCAACGTTATATTTTCTTATTGAAGGTTATGTATGGACCTATCTAACCTCTATGAAGTGTATAATTGTGAGATATCTTATATTGCATTTTTGTTTTTAATCCATTCAAAATCATCGTATATTTGTCTATTTTAGTTTGAAAGGTGAACATTACCTAGTGGCCTGAACGTTGATAGAAGATTGATTACCGTCAATAATTCTTGTACGAAAAATTGCTAATTTCAAAAGCAATGCGTTATTTCTCACCTCCTTACTTATTTTTTTCAAATGGGGATTATGGATGGTGATGCTTCAAATGAAAGGTTATTTGATCACATATTCAGCGATGTGTCTGAGAAAATTATTGGTTGAGCCGTTTTTTTTTTAAATTAGGAAACAAACTACAATTTGTGATTGAAGGTAATAAGACCATTATTCTCTTTTTAATTATCATTAACGGAAATCGACGGATCCATGAATTCGTAATTTCGAAAGCAGGTCTACATATGCTATTTCAAATAGAAATGTCTCACCCTTTATGCTGCACACCCCCTTAATCTTTTCTTTCAGATAAAGATATACAAGGTGTACAAAGTTCGACGTCCTAGGTATTAGGAGTTTCTGGAGAACTGGACCTATTTGAAATGTGACAACTGGGATTATGATATTGTTCGACATTATCTACTAAGCTGAAATATTCTTGAAGCCTCACCACTTTCAGTTATACAGGTAATGAAGAATAATTCAAGAACATTTTTTTCTGTTTTTTTGTTTGCAATTTTGATGGAGTATTTTCAATTCTGAATACATTGGAATTCGAATCATTGCATTCGTCGACATACTTTTCAAAATATCAAGAAAAAACTCAAGAAAAATGGGAGAAAAGAGTATTCTATATTCTAAATATTCTAAGCAAAAACTGTTTTTATATTATCAAAGTCGAAGACTGTAGAAATATTGTACATTTCTAGAATTTTGAAAAACCCACAGGGTGTTCCACATCTTCGGTCAAAAATTGGGATCAAAATTGGCTCATAACGTTTTTTGAATTATAACCCTATTTTTTTATGATTGCATTTGATTTTGCAATGAAAAATAATGATAATGTTCAAATTCATAAAATTTGTTTCATATCAACAATGACGTTGGTCATAAAAGATAAATTATTCCAATAATTCACAAGTGACACACCTCTTTTCTGAAGTCATTTATCATTTTTGATATGATATAAAATCAGAAAATCCTAAATAACTCAAGAATTATTCATTTTAGGGCATTAACATGTTTGAACACTATCATCATTTTTCTTCGCAGAATCCAACGCAATCATAAAAAATAGGTTTGTAATTCGAAAAGCCAAAATTTGGAACACCCTGTGACTACTTTTTCAAAATTCTAGAAATGTACAATATTTTCACAGCCTTTGACTTCAAAAATGTGGAAACGGTTTATGCTTAAGATACCTATTTAGAATAGAAATAACAAACATAATACCGAATACTCTCATCTCCCTTTTTTCTTCAGTTTTTTCTCAATATTTCGAAAAGTATTTAGACGAATGCAATGATTTGAATATGAATGTATTCAGAATTGAACACTCTATCAAAATTGGACACAAAAAAGAAAAAAAAAATGAAATTTTTTTTCATTTCCTGTATAATTGAAAATCGTTAGGCTTCAAGAATATTTCAGCTCGGTAGATAATCCCAATTTTCAGATTCCAAATAGGTCCAGTTCTCCAGAAACGTCTAATGAGCCGTCGAACTTGGTACACCCTGTATGTAATATTATGTTCATCTGTTTGTTGTTACATTCGCGATCATATACATTAATTCGCAACTATTTTAAACCTGTGTAGGTATACATTTTTCATTGACCATTACATTTTCATTGCAAGGTAAAATTTTAGTTTCGTTCACATAACTGAATTAGTCTTTGAATGATCTTTGATGCTATTTATCACGCTCAATGTTTTTCCAATAGAAAAAAAAACATACATTTCTGAAATGTCCAGAAGAGAAATTACCAATCCTGAATTATTAAGTTAGTAACAAAAAAAGGTTAACAACTTTTTTTTTCACTCACACCGCTCAATGTGCAATTGAATGGCTTCTTATTTGATATTTCACAATCCATTTTTATATTCCTATTTGAAAAAAAAAACAGTAGGGGGTGTGGAGCGTAAAGGGTGAGAGATTTCGAATTCGAAAAAGCGTAGGGAGACCTGCTTTCGAAATTAAATGTCAATGGATTCGTAGATTTCCCTCATCCAGAATTGGTAAAATAATGGTCTGTTTGCAGTACCCTTCAATCACGGAAATTGTGAATTGTTTCCTTATTAAAAAAAAAAAAACGGCACAACAAATTCAACTTCTAGCCAAATGGCTAAATAGGTAATCAAATTATCTTTCATTTGATGATGTCTCACAATCCACATATTTCCATTTGATAAAATAAACTAGAGGGGTGAGAAATATCAAATTAAAAAAAGCATGCTTTTAAGATTCAAGAATTCTTCGTACAAGAATTATTCACGAGGTACGCTCCATTTTCGGCAGGCTGTATATAAACATTTCGATGTGATAAAAAGTTTCAGTTTTATATCAAACAACATAACCGTGACCTGATGATCCTATCGGAATATTCTGTAGTAAAATCTTCGAAATAAATTCATTCATATTTAATTAAATTTTTTCGAGCTAAACAAATTTCAAAATGATTGTCAAAAATAATAAATAGATACTTTTCAAGGTTATATTTATATATTTTTTCTGATGGTACCATAAAAATTTGTAGTACCTATATATGTCAAACAACGGCGGCTTATTAGGCCATCCCTAATAAGCCGACTCAAAAAATTTAATCTTGACCAGAAATATGAATTCACACATTTGTCAATTATTACCGAACTTCAATTTCAATGATTGAATTCAATTTTTCTCATATTCACCAATTTCAATCGAAATCCAAAAATTATGTTCAAATTTGGTCAATAAACTGCGTTTATTATTACGTGAGCAAAATGAACAAAAATCAGGTTAGAGAATATGTAGGTTCTTGTGATATTCCGGATTTAGTGAATTTCTTGATGAAGGAAGACCAATTGAACATTTTTTTAACATTTCCTGAACAATCCGCCTGACGGTAGGGTGAAATCATGTCAAACGGGAATTTAAATTTTTATCCAAAGTTTTTCAAATGAATACCGAATATTGTCTCACTTCAATGATGTTCGGAGTTGCGTGCTGCATAAATGTTTCAAAAATGATTCCCAAGAATAATCAGGTTTTTTATCAATCATTTAATAATGATTTGTACCTAACATAAATCATCTCAATATTTCGGACAACAATTATTTTTGACGTGATAAGTCAGTCCATTCTTCCTCTTGAAACGAGCACCACAGCCAGAACACCGAAATCTCCCTTGAACAACTCCACACTCGTACACTCTATGGTTTCTAAGAGAAGATCTATGTTTGTAGGCTTTCTGGCAGTTTGGGCAACTGTAAATGTTTCTCAGACCTGAAAGGGATTCATTTTTATAATTGATATAGAAAATCGCAAAAACACAGAGCTAATGGTAACCCATCTACAAGTACCACATTAATATTATTGCCACATTATTATTATGCATTGAGAATTAATGTATCGAGATATCAGTAAAACCGGAGCATATTATATAAAGAAGAAAAGCTTCAAATATGAAGTCAGGGGACTGTTATACATGATGTTCTCATAATAGTATATTCTAAAACAAGTTGCAGAATGAGCCCCTATTCCAACACGAATGCTAGCATGACTGTTGGAATTGCCTTCTGCAACGAGTATTAGACGATATTTTCTCTATTTCAGTCAAGTTTTGTGAAATACTCTCGAAATTCAAATTAAAATTCAAGTTAGTGACTTTTATATTTCATCTTGGCAGTTGGTGTGACTTACTTAATTTGACAGATTACAGAATTTGAATTGATTTGATTCGAAACTTGATTCGATCGGAGGTCAGTACCGACAACTACAAAACGAAAAATATAAATGGAACAATGCTTTAATGAGTTTCATTACAGCACTACTTTTAGTACTTTAATGAACTCATTACGACACTCAAATAGAAAAATGACATTTGTTGTTTGATAACAGTGTATCGAAAAAGGAAAAATGGTCGATTCACATTGGACAGTCTTGATGGCAGTCGGACAGTGGCGTGCGGCAAAATTGTAATGGGCGAATCCTAATCCTAATATATAAAACTAAGTCGGCCATTTTGTTGGTTACACCATTTATAACTCAAGATTGGATGAACTATTTTTTATGAAAGATTTTTTTTTTGGATTCTTCTACAACGGGGTTAACATAAAATACATTGAAACTCTGAAAAATTTTATGAAATGGAAAAAAAATTGGGAATAATTTTTCTTCTTGCGAATAACGTCAGTAGGTGTCGCTACGTCTAATAGCGTTTTCGTGAAAGTATCATATTTGATATTCACTCGATGAACTACATACATCTTATAATATTAACGCATCTGAGTCCATGTGTTATTACACCTATCTTAAGAACGCTGCGGAAAATTTTACGACAAAATATTTTGAACAAATCTCCATTCTACTATTATATATGTAAACAATTACTGAGTTTTTTGAGTTGCCTGAACGGATGTTGTAGGGGCGCATTGATTCTTTTGTCTGGTGACTTTCGAAACATTACTGGTAATTCCAAAATCGACGGCTGCCGATGAAATAAATGCTGCTCTAAAATCATCAACTTCGAATTTGGCTAGGTAATAAAGCTCTCAATTGAGTTGATTGCGGTTGGAATATTACCAAAGTTTTAATTTCACGTGAATAAAGTGATGAATAAATGAAATGTTTGAATGATATTTCCATTTTGTTATTTTGAACAGATAGGGGTTGCTTTTAGGGGTTCGAAAATAAAAATAACTAAAACTAACATTGATCCAGAATACTGTTATAAAATTGATTGAAATTTCTAATTATATTAATAAAGACCCATTTTTACACCTTTTATAGGGGGTGGTTGATATGCTCTGGAAGTATATGAAGACCTTCATTAAACTACATAAAACGCTACTGAGGCCCAAAATTTACTTTGATTTACCTTAAAACAAGTTTCTCTCAATTTTGGATAAAGGGGATATTTTCACCCCTTGAAAATAATAAGCATGAAGGGGAGGAGCAGGGGACAAGTGTAGCTTATATCCAAAATTTTATCGAAATCGAAGCATCTTGATAGAATTCGGAGGTAATGACTAATTTTCGCTCTCATTGACTGGACTTATTGTACAGGACAGTTTTATGTCCACCTTCAAGGTATTATACCATAATAGTTCATTATAATATTGAAGTTGCTTTTTTATTTATCGATTGAGGCAGAACGAAGTCTGCCAGGTCAGCTAGTTTACACTAAACGATCTTTCTCTGATTCTTGTTGGAATCGTAAAAACTACTTTTTCGGTAATAAGTAATAAACTAAAATATATTTTCAAGACATCGAAAACCGACTTTCATCTCATCTGAATTATTCATTTTTCCATTTGAATTTTGATGAATTTCTTGATGTTTTGTAAAAGCTGAATTGGCTAATTCATTTTGAGTTATGCTATATAATTCTTTGTTAAACCATATCATTGATAACATATGAAACTCATAATCCGGTGAACCTTTGGCATTCCAGTTTGGAATTTTGTTGTGTGATGCAGACGTTATCTTAAAATGACAAAAAGTCTTATTTTGTGAAAATCTATGAAAAATATTGATTCTGGTGCTCCGATCGATTATTTATATTATCTGCTTTGGGATGATGAGAGATATCTGCACAGGTTCTAATTTCATTTTTTTTCGTGATTAGAGAAATGTCTTACCCGTCGGCACTGTCTAATGTGAATCTACCCTTAAGGAGGTTAAGGGTCCTTTCATAACATTATAATTACACCAACGAGAATAATCAGATTACTCAAAAACTTCGACCAAATAGGTCCGAAACCGGTCTATCTCCAGCGCACTTGTTGTTGGTGTTGATATAAGTGAATATTTGAAGGTGTAGGCATATTGAAAACGGAAGAGAGGAGGATATCGTTCCGAAAAATCTGAAATTCTCATACATAAACAATGGTTTGGGATTGTAACTCGACCGATGAATTTCGGAGAGTGATGTTTGGTTGGATCAGTGTTGCCAACCCTTGATGGAGTATCATAGTACAACAGCCAGGCCGAATATAGTACATTTGACAGAATTATAGTACCATAATTTGAAAACAAGGAAATTTATTTTATTTTTACCATTTGTATATCTGAATGAGGAAAAAAATATAAGAGAGAAAAAATTCCAACAAAAAAATACTTTCATGACTCAAACATTTCACAATTCATTAATCATTTCAGTTTTACTACGTTTAGCATCAGAATTTGATATGCACAGAACATTAAAATTGAATACATTTCTGTCCTCTGATTCCCCGATTCAACATGCTTTTTTCAGTTCGATTTCTATATGGCGAAAGCCGTTCTGAATAATGTCTAGACAACTATATTAAGTTTTCCGTCAATATTGTTCATGAAAGTATATACAATCAAGGCTATTACTAAAATTTTTGAATTTGAACAACTGAAATTTTGGCAGGTATATATTATAAAATTATAGTACAAAGAGAGTACTATATCCGCTTCCAAATTTTATAGTACGCGAGTAGCAAATATCGTACAAATACTATAATTATAGTAAGGTTGGCAACGCTGGGTTGGATCCGATGGTACTACTTATATCCCGGTTAATGACGGGGAAAGGTGGTGGATTTACGCCCGCGATGTTGATTGGTCCATCGCTTCCACTCCGTGTTGGCTTGATCTTGGTTTGTTTCCAATACCGGCAACCATGTGCTATATTAGCACACCAAGAGAGTTTCTTCCTTTCTGCAGATGTAGGCAAAACGTTGGGTGAAATAATGTCAGTATATCAGTGAACTATTTATTGTACGAAAAATAAGAATGTTCAAGTATTGATTGTAGAATATTGATAATAAAAATTTGTCATTTCTAAATATTCTTAACACTTCGAAAATATTATCAATTGATTTTCAAGTAAACATTTTTTCCACTATTGGCTGTCATGAAAAGTGTGCCTTTCAGTGGCACTCGAAAAAGAACATGTTTTCATTCAGATTGCCGAATTATGAAAATGAAGAACATACGGCAATTTTAACAGCAATATGAAAGAAATAATACAGGGTGGCCATTTGAAAACAAAACAGACGAGATTACAGACGAAATAAATTTTTTCGATAGAAATGCTCGGACAGGTCGATTTCTGTTTCGAGGGGGACAACTTAAGATGTAGGTTACGGACGCATAGCGCTTCAACCCTTGCTACTACAACCCTCACCCCCAATTTTTTAATAGGGAATATGGGGTGAGTGATACCTCATTTGAAAGGTATTTTTATACTGATTTCAGCACAGTAATTGTTTTTTCATTTTATGCATTAGTTCTCGAAATATTCTTGACTAAGCATTTGAAAATGAAGTGGTGTTTTCATGGCACTTGTAGTGTTTTTTTGTGAAAAACCTTTCAAATGAGGTATCACTCACCCCATCTTCCCTATTCAAAAATTGGGGGTGAGGGTTGTAGTAGCAAGGGTTTCGTTTTCAAATGGCCACCCTGTATTTTGAAAATTAATGCATAAAATGAAAAAACAATTACTGTGCTGAAATCAGTATAAAAATACCTTTCAAATGAGGTATCACTCACCCCATCTTCTTTATTCAAAAATTGGGGGTGAGGGTTGTAGTAGCAAGGGTTGAAGCACTATGCGTCCGTTACCTACATCTTAAGTTGTCCCCCTCGAAACAGAAATCGACCTGTCCTAGCATTTCTATCGAAAAAATTTATTTCGTCTGTAATCTCGTCTGTTTCGTTTTCAAATGGCCACCTGTATAATGAGTGTCAAGATTCAGCACAAAAAACTAGGACGTAAGTTTCGTCCACATATTTTGAATTCATTTGCAGCGTTCCTGAAATTATGAGTGTAGGACAAAAAATTACCTTGTGCTGCTCCACTGAACGGAGTTTCTCTACAAAACTATGGTTCCTTCCTTTGGATAAAGTATAGCTTAAATTTTGTTTCTCTTATTCTTTGTAAAATCCGTTCATTCTGTTCCATCTTGAAAAACAAAATGGGACGAAAAATCTCAGTTTGGCTGTCTGCTACGGTTTCATTTATTCTCTGTCAAATTCATGAGAGAGAAATTAGTTTTGCCAATCAATATCCCTCAATGCAAAAACCATCGAATGATATTCATGGAAAATTTCCATTAATTCGAAAAAAAATTCAATGATTAGGAGAAAGTAACTCTTACAAGAAGGCTTATTCTAACACTCGTTCACTTGAAAACCTCTACTATAACTTATAACCGTGAATAGTGCATGAACTTCTGTACCATCTAGATACCTATAGATTCCCTCATAATAAAAAATCACAATTCGACAAACCTTATTGCAGGGACTCTTTACTTTCAATTTGTATCTTCAGAGACCCACGCTTGTTTTTGTCCTTTGTTAGTGTGACAATGACCGCAACAAGTTTGTTGTCATTCATTTGAACTTAAATATTGTTCGGTACTTCCTAAATTCCATGAAATCTGGGAAAGGGGAAAACAGGAGACAATAAACCGTCGCAAAGTCGATTAATCTATATTGAGTATTCCACAACTCTATGCTAAAAAAACTTATTCCAATTTGAAATGGATCATCAATCAACTCAATTATTTCGAATCACGTTTTACAATGTGACAAGCTGAGAATCTCTAGTATCATGTCTCAGCAAATGTCTGTCCAACGTATGTTTGTACTTGAATCTGCAACCACATATTTTGCAAATGTGAGTCGGTGTTTTACCACATTCGACTTTTTGGTGACGTAACAAGTTGTACCGCAGTGTGTACCTTCTGTTACATTTGTTGCAGCAATGGTTCTTGGCCACTGAAAAAGAAAGTAAGTTTTATAAGAAAATGCAATTTAGTTTGAAATTTGTTGCTGAATTGCAAAAGTGTTGCGATGCTTCTTATTGATGTCAATTGGAATCTTCAACTTGCACATATCACTACTTTTTGATTAACTTCATGCTATTTCAAAATTCTCCATTACAAAAAAAAAACTAAAGCAATACTCTGGGTTCATGAAAGTTGGAAGAAATTCTATAACTTATTCTTGCAAGCAGAATATAAGATTCTCTTGGGGTAATAAACCACACTTATCAATAATCTATTCGAATTTCGGACGATGCGAAGTGTTCAAGTAAAAGTGTAAATTCTTCTCTAACAATCTCATTTTCGTACAGTTTGGACACCATATCGATCTGCAAATAAAATATACACGATACCCCAACAAGAAATATGTATTATTTCTAACTGACGAAAACATTTTGAGTTTGACATATGTAATTATCAACAGAAATATCAGAATCGAAATAGTATATTCTAAAACAAGTTGCAGAATGAGCTCCTATTCCAACACGAATGCGTAGTTCGAAAACGAGCGACGAAGGAGCGAGTTTTCGATAGCATGAGTGTTGGAATTGCCTTCTGCAACGAGTATTAGACGGTATTTTCTCTATTTCAGTCAATTTTTGGTAAAACCTCTCGAAAATCATATGAAAATTCAGATTAGTGACTTTTGTTTTTTATCTTGGCAGTTGGTGTGACATACGAAATTTGACAGATCACGGAATTGGAATTGATTTGATTCGAAACTTGATTCTATCGGAGGTCAGTACTGACAATCATCAAACGAAAAATATAACTGAAAACAATGCTGTAATGAATTTCATTACAGCACTACTTTTAGTACTGTAATGAACTCATTATGATACTGAAATAGAGAATAGTATATTCTAAAACAAATTGCAGAATGAGCTCCTATTCCAACACGAATGCGATAGCATGAGTGTTGGAATTGCCTTCTGCAACGAGTATTAGACGATATTTTCTCCATTTCAGTCAAATTTTGTGAAATACTGTCGAAATTCAAATAAAAATTCAGGTTAGTGACTTTTATATTTCATCTTGGCAGTTGGTGTGACTTACTTAATTTGACAGATTATGGAATTTGAATTGATTTGATTCGAAACTTGATTCGATCGGAGGTCAGTACTGACAACTACAAAACGAAAAATATAACTGAAACAATTCTGTGATGAGTTTAATTACAGCACTACTTTCAGTACTGTTATGAACTCACTACGATATTGAAATAGAGAAAAATTACCAAAATAGACCATATTATCCGAAGAAAATACCTACTTGATTATACCATGGGAAATGTGCATTTTACAGGAAAGGTCTGTATTATATTCATACACAATTGTTTTACGAAGATTCAATCTGACCAATAAGCTTCAATGAGAAATAATGAGTTTTGAGGTTTGGCTCACTTCGACATTACCCTGTATTATCAGTTGAATTTCTGATTAACGGAAGTAGAGCATTTTTAGATTATTTTAAAATTTCATACAAAAATCTTAAAATTGATCACATTGGAATGAAACCCTATTTGAAAAAATGTTAACGTTTTATCAGATATCAGACAATTTTTCTGAAAAATATGCAAATGATACATTGAAGCAAGGTATAGAAATAAATGAGTAACCTCATGAAGAGAATAAAAACTGATTGGTGCATTTGAAGAAAGAAATTCAAACGAATGTTGAATCATTTCTCCTAACAAAGCATAATAACTAACTAGATATAAGAGTTCAATTGTTTCTCTGAAATATTATTCTTTCAATGAACAAATTTTTAATATTCAAATATATTCTTTCAGGTGTCCCCTTTTTGATTCATTTTTCAATTCATACTCAATTATTCATTTTCTTATCTCCATAATTTTCTCTTCCAAAATTCTGGACTTTGATTTTTTTTCAATACAATATAATTTTCATAGAATGAACAATTTTTATACATATTGCCCACTATGAATTTTCAGCTTCACCAATTGCAAGAAGCCATCAATGAATCTAAATGAATTTACTTGTAGACGACAAAAGATCTAGATGCCCAATGGGATGAGATTCATTTCTTTCTGAAATAGTAATCAAGAAACACGTACAGAATCAATGCTATCAAAAGTATTGAAACATATTTTGAAATAACATTTTTTACGGATTTCACGGATTTTCAACAGCTTATAATTTTTCAAACGAGCCGAATGGTTGTGAAAAAAAGATTTCTCATGACTTGAAAAATATGTACTAGTCAAAGACTCACCATATATTATATTAACTTTTTCTAACTTTGTTCAAATTAAATGAATGAAAAAGAATTTCAGATGTGACAACCCTGAATTTTACCTCGTATTGGGGCTTGGTTTAGTTAACTTTCAAAAACCAAAAAAATTGTTTAAAACTCAAAAAACAGAGTGAGATTATCTACCCTGTAGGTTCACTTCGAAGGAGGATTAATTTATCAGGCACTGGAAACTGTCTGAATCTACATCAGCATGTGCCAATACCCTCCTGAGTTTCAATAAATTTCGTGGATTACTTTGTCTTTGATGAGGCTATGAAAATTTTCATGAATTTATAAAATCACCTTCTAGCTTCGTGGGGAAGAAAATAATTTTTATAGTCAATCTGCACTCAGCTAGTCCCACTCGATTATATTTGATTATGCCCAGTTACACCCGAGAAAACCTATATATCTACTGAATAAAGGACGATCTATGGTTACCTTTGAAGGCGCATCACGTCCAAATGACTGCACCAAGTTGGATAATTAACTTTTTGTTGTGTTCTTTATGTTCCGGACAAGGATTTCACAATATACATTTTCATAAGAAACACTTATAAAAACACAAAGAAAAAGATTGCATTTTTCCTGCAACATTGCATTTTTTGCCATCGTCTTCTTCGGTTTTTCAATAAAACGAGGCTTCACTCACAGAAAACATTTTATTCGTCGGATCGAAAAAAAAATAACAAAAAAACTTGGCCTTATTAGCCGACAACAAACACGAACAGAAAAACAATTCCTTCTCTCGCTCGTTTTGAACTCTAAGCTAGTTCCCTTAAATGTTTCGTCCTGATATGGGTTGCCAGGTCATGTTTACGTTTACTTTTATGTCCACAAAGAGAACAAGTGAATTTCGGAGGAACGCCACATTCGAACCTCATGTGACGTTGCATTATATGCTTGTGTTTGTAACGTTTGTAACATTTCGGACATGCGTACCTCCTCTCGCGATCTGCAATAAAAAAAAAAGTTAGATGTTGGATTCAAGTGAAGACGCCGGATATATTCCTGAAACAGTTGAAAAAAACACATACATATCCATTTCATAGAAACTATCCAGGAATTAAGTTCTTCGAACTATTCATCCTACGATCAATGCTGCAGTACAAAATAATTTGCAAAATATTAAACACATTCATCATAATTCACTAAATTCAAATTTCTTCACAATGCATTTGAGCGATATCGAAAAACAAAATTGGTAAGAATCCGTAATGACAAAATATGATAATTTGCAGAAATAATATTGAGTTACATTACTGAAGACACCGTTTATTTTTATTATGCGTGACGAAGCTCACTCATAATCAGAAAAATGCTCAAAGAATAAGAAAATATTCAGGATGTTAAATTCGAAACATATTATGAAGAGGAAAGAATTCATAAATTCTTTCTCCTCGAGTGACATAGGTTATATTTTTTACTAGAAAACATCTAGGGTACTTCCTATAACATCAATAATTAAACAATACGCCATAATGAGCTGTATGCTTGTATGCCATAGTTCTACAAGAAAGTCCGCAACAATGAGATTCAAAAGTTTACGTGTATTATTTGAGAGGGTGTTTTCATGAATGCGGCCATTGATCTTCATTCACATAGGTATGGTTTTCATTACAAGTATACAATTTAGAATGCAATTACCCTTTGGAAAAATTCAATATTAATAAATAAATCGGAAGATATCACAGGTTGAGAATGAAATCGAATAAACACAGGATACCGCTTTACTGGAAATAACATTAATGAGGATATTAGCAGAAAACACTGATCCGAATGTCCAACTATTTTAGTTATGACACTGTAACTACTTTTTCACTTTCCAAAAGATGATATAATGGCAATCAGGATCAGATCATGTTGCTCATACCTTTGTAAATATTTTCGTACCAATCAACTCCCGTAGATCACTCGTTGAATCATTAAAATAGCAAATTCCGAAAATAATGGAGAAAAAGCCAATAGAATTGAAGGGAGCTTCGGAATAATGAAAAATAAAACGAAATAGAAAAACCTGAAAAAGATAGGAATGAAATGTATTAATCAAAAACAATAATATGAGTAAATGAAAAAATATAATACATTCACTTTAGGTACATCTCAATCAGACTGGTCTTTGGTTTGGGTTTTCAATTCAAAGCCCCTTTAGGTTATTTTCAGTCTCCTACTTAAATTCAATGCTTTCTTGATTACTATTTGATACTATAAAATTTTCATATTATCTACATACATTTTTCACATCCAAATTTTCGTTTTCAAGAAGCCACCAATGAATCTGAATTAATTTAGAATTTGAAGAATACTATTGAAAATTGAAAACATTTTCAAACCATAAAAATTTTGAACTTATATAATCTAAAATTCATACAAAGAGAATTTGAAATAATAGAATTTTTTAATTTGGATGCATGAATAAATGAAGATAAATCAGAAATCAAACATGTAGAAAATAAATTCAATCAAGAAAAGCACTGAACTCCAAAATATACATAGAAGTGGATGAGAGAAAATGGTGAACAGAATCATGATTTGAGAAAATTATCCTAAAATATTTGTCCTGAACTGTAACTCTGATGAGGTCGATAAAATTCATTTCATAATGATGCACAATCCCAATATTAACTTCAGTTGGTTTAGTTATTCGACGTATTTCAAAACAGATATTGAAAGAATCTTCCGGGCTTATTGGCCGTGGTCGATTAGGAAGAATTTCACAAGCTGGTATTTACAGGATACCTTGTGACTGCGGCAAAGTCTATATTGGTACAACAAAACAAAGTATCAATACGAGAATTAAGGAGCACGAACGATGCTGTCGACAGAATCAGTCAGAAAAATCCACTCTAGCTCTAACAGATGGGCACAACATAGATTTCAAAAGGCCTAGATTATTTTCAATATCAAAAGTTACTATCCCAGGATGACCATGGAAGCCATTGGAATTTATACACACAAAACCAACATAAACAGAAGAGAAATCTTTTTTACATAACGCCTGGTTACCGACCTTAGAAAAAACAAAGATCAAGCCGATACGAAGCGCGAGTGATGGGCCAATCAACGTCGCGCACGTAAACTCACCACCTTTTCCCGCCATTAACCGGGGTGTAGATAACACTTCCGGTTCGAACACGTCAGTGTCAGAAATTCAGCGATCGATGTAAAATTTTAGACCAAGCATCCTCTGAAGATGCCTACCGCAGTTGTAGGCGAAACGTTAGAAATTATTTCTAATGTACCAATAAGCCTGGAGGAATCTTTCAATATCCGGTCGTGAAAGACTCAAACTATTTATGTTTGAATATAAACATCCTGAATTTCTGAGAACTTTCCTTTATCCAGGATTAATTTTCTGGTTTGTCTTTAATTATAAATCTCAACCTCCACTTATATTTCGTACAGTTAATCAACTCAAATCATTTATTGAAATAAAATGAGATTCGTTTATTTTTCATGGATCTGGGTTATACAGGCTGCCCATTTGAAAACGAAACAGACGAGATTAAAGACGAAATAAATTTTTTCGATAGAAATGCTCGGACAGGTCGATTTCTGTTTCGAGGGGACAACTTAAGATGTAGGTTACGGACGCATAGCGCTTCAACCCTTGCTACTACAACCCTCACCCCCAATTTTTGAATAGGAAGATGGGGTGAGTGATACCTCATTAGAAGGGTTTTTCACAAAAAAACACTACAAGTGCCATGAAAACACCACTTCATTTTCAAATGCTCAGTCAAGAATATTTCGAGAACTAATGCATAAAATGAAAAAACAATTACTGTGCTGAAATCAGTATAAAAATACCTTTCAAATGAGGTATCACTCACCCCATCTTCCAAATTCAAAAATTGGGGGTGAGGGTTGTAGTAGCAAGGGTTGAAGCACTATGCGTCCGTAACCTACATCTTAAGTTGTCCTCCTCGAAACAGAAATCGACCTGTCCGAGCATTTCTATCGAAAAAATTTATTTCGTCTGTAATCTCGTCTGTTTCGTTTTCAAATGGCCACCTGTATTTCGGGAACTAATGCATAAAATAAAAAAACAATTACTGTGCTGAAATCAGTATAAAACTACCTTTCAAACGAGGTATCACTCACCCCATCTTCCCTATTCAAAAATTGGGGGTGAGGGTTGTAGTAGCAAGGGTTGAAGCGCTATGCGTCCGTAACCTACATCTTAAGTTGTCCCCCTCGAAACAGAAATCGACCTGTCCGAGCATTTCTATCGAAAAAATTTATTTCGTCTGTAATCTCGTCTGTTTCATTTTCAAATGGCCACCCTGTATGTTAATATAGTTGAGGGTAGCAATTTTTCCAGTAACGGCCCTAAAGAATCAGAAAAAAGGCAGCAGATCCCAAAGTACCTAAGCTTTGAGCAGAATTGATCAACAAAATTAAAAATCTGATGGTGCTGTACAACTCTTTTACATGACTCTTATTATGATAAGAAATTCAATTAATTCAGGTTTCCTATAAAAGATGATTTTTCTTGAGTACTTAAATTTTCTTTTTACATATTTCCAATTCGAATTATCATTATTATAAGGTGGACACGATAACGCAAGTTGAGACGAGCATGAATCTTCCAGTTATGCTTCTTAGATGTTCAACTCAACAAATTAATATTGATTTCTTTGTGTCGTCGTGAATTTGACCCCCATTTCCCCAAGGTTATAGAATGAAACGATGCTTCAGTTATAATGAAAAACTTTATTCGTCAAATCGGGGAACAAAAAGAACTGGGCCTCACAAGCCAACAACAAACAACAATAGAAAAAATAATTCATTCTTCCGTCCGTTCTAAATTAGCTCATCGAAGTGTTTTGTCCTGATATGATTGGCCAGGACATGTTTACGCTTGCTTCTGTGTCCACAAATAGAACAACTAAATTTCGGAGCAACGCCACATTCGAAATTCATGTGACGTTCCATTATATGTTTATGCTTGTAACGTTTATTGCATTTCAGACATTGGAACCTCCTCTCATCTGAAAAAAAACAAAGTTAGATGATGGATTCCATTGAGGGCAACAAAAGATCTAGATGTCCTATAGAATGAGATTTATTTATTCATAAACTAGTAAAAATACAATTACAGAATCAATGCAATGAAAATTATTAATAAATAAAGTATGACATTGTTGATCTGAACCAAATAATGTATCACACCTATATGAAGGGTCTGAGGTTGTAACTCGACCGCTGAATCTTGTTTTCATTTTTCCTATAATTGAAAAATTGAATTTCTCAAGAGTACTTAAAATGAAACTGTATTCATTAGGTAAACCTCCCGTGCGTTTTAATAAAACGAGAATTCAGTTAGAAAAAGAGATTTAATTCGTCGGAAAAAAAAATAAATAACAAAAGAACTGGACCTTACTAGTCGACAACAAACACGAACAAAAAACAATTCTTTCTATCGCTAGTTCTGAACTATAGATGAATGTCGGCTCTTAATATGATTCGCCATGTGCTGTTTACGTTTGCTTTTATGTCCACAAAGATAACAAGTGAATTTCGGGACAACGCCACATTCGAATTTCGTGTGACGTTGCATTATATGCTTGTGTTTGTAACGTTTGTAACATTTCGGACATGCGTACCTCCTCTCGTCATCTGCAAAAAAAAAAAATTAAATGTTAGATTCGATTCAAGACGATGGGAGATATAAACGCCGAAGATGTTCCTCAAACGGCTTGAAAAAACACATTCACATCCATTCTACGAAAACTATAATAATGGACGAAAAGTCTTCCAAATATGTAACACACTTATCATAGATCTTCTACAACAAATCAGAACGATCTCCAAAAACGAAATTGGCAAGAAACCTTAATGACTAAATATGATAATATGCAGCAATAATTTGAAAGTTCACATGTTTGGGTGTTTTATAATTTTATAACATAAGTGCCCATAAGGGGCATTTATTGCATAAATGTATGAACAATCAGATGAATCCCAGAGAAAAACAAAACACGAATTTAATTCAAACTGTTCCATGTAAAAAGCTTCAGAGGGGTAAAGGACATTCTCACAAGAATACTCACGAGAAAGATTGAATTGTCATTCAATACGCTGAATAATTTTTGTAGAATGTTAATCGAATCAGCAAATCTCGTTTTATTCCTCCATTTTCAACACCAATAAAACCAGACTGTAATTTTATGACATTTAGAAAACCATGACAGTTATTTATGATACGAGTGTTAAAAGTGACGTTTTATTTTGTGGGTGAAAATTTCACGTACAAAATAAAATCACTTTCAACACAAATACCATACAATGGTTTTATTATAACAGCCCTATTTTGATGATGTAATAGGAGAATTTGCAATAACAATAAACTTCAAAATGCATTTTAATATTCAAATAATCAAAAGGTTGTTGTGAATGGCAAACGTTGCCAACGTTAAGACGCTGTCTTTTTATTTTCGTTCCTGTCCAATTTTCGTCTTGGGTTTTCAACTGCTTAATATATTTGTCGAGAGTCCAATTATTTATAAAAGTGATTCGAGAGTCTGCAAGAAGAGCAAATCTGGAACTCCTACCTAAAAAATATGTTCAGCAGTACGATATTGCATATAACGATTTCCTGGCCTGGTGTAAACTGAAAAATGTAGAAGGGAATTTCGGTTTAACTGTTTTCCTGGCATCCTTAGAAGAAAAGTTCATCAACTTTGTGAAGCAAATTTTCAATGATAAAGTCAAGCGCCCTTGTTGAAAGTGGTGTGGATGTTAGTAAATATTTCAAGGTGATAGCATATTTAAAACGGAAAAGTGAAGGATATCGTCCGAAAAAATCATTTGTGAACAAGTTGAAAAGTTTATAAAGGAGACACCAGATGAGAAATACTTGATGGTTAAGGTTGCAACTATTTTCGGATTATTTGGAGCCTGTCAGCGTAAAGAATTGTGTTATTTATAAGTGGAAGACATCGAAATAACAAATACATAAATCATTGGTATTCAGACTATTACAGTACTTTGCACTGCGACCTTCTGTTATCAAATATAGTCGTATTTTCCTGAAATACATAATAAATGCACTGCCAATCCAGTTGGTATTAATACATTTGGAAAAATTCCATTTATTGTTGCCGAATTCCTCAGACTGCCAGAATCAAAGCCAAATACAGGACACTGTTTTCGAAGATCTTCCGCTTCATTGCTAGCAGAATCAGGAGAAAATATTACTGATTTAAAAAAACGTGGTGGATGGAAGTCTACGACGGTAGCCGAGGGCTATGTTGATCATTTCATTGCATAATGAAATGTCATTGCTGAAAAAAATTCTCCCAACGTCAACAGATTTTGGATCATCATCATCCAACATTGTACTTCCGGTTTCTACAAGTACTGATGGTGCTGAGGATTCTAATAAATTGTTGCGAAGCTCCCTAACGTCACAGGGCATTAATGTTAGTAATTGTTCTAGTTTTACGATTAATATTAATGTTCATGAGTAATGATTGTTAAATATTGATAATAAAAATTTGAATTTTTCTCATCTGATTTCATCATAAGAAAATGGAGTGCTGAAAATATTTTTAACACTAATGTTAAAAATATTTTTAACACGCTTTCACGTGAATTATCAATTTCAACATTGTTTTCTGTCATTAAAAGTGTCACTTTTAATGGCAGTTGCACAAAAAAAATTTTTTTTTTCGTAAAATACATCAATCTTCGATCTTCAGAATTCCAAATCGCTATATTATCACATATTTGTACTTTTCGACCTAGATCGCCAAATTTTCTATTAATAGATTACCGTAATATTGATGGTTTTCTCGGAAAATATCGACATTATAAGCGATATAAAGTTTTTTTTCTCAACTTTTTCGCCGAATTGTTCCAAACACAGTTCACACAAACGCATCAAATACAAATGAAAGGCACACTGTTCCGATTATTTCGAATTGAAAAATGAATTTCAATAAATCGGGTTTTCAGTACTTTACTGAATTTTCAGGAGAATTGAACACAAAATAAAAAAAGGTTTTCTAGTCTTTTAATGAATATTAATTCCTATACATTAATCACAACTTTTGGTCTGGTCCATCTTACAAGAGTTGGAGAAAAAGACAGTTCCTACATTGTTTATCTTGCTTCAAATGCTTATAATAAATGGAAATTTTTCGAGGTGACTTTGATGAAAAATTGGAGAATAAATTAAATGTATTATTGCATTCGAGTTACTCAGGAGATTCTCAATCGTTCAGAATCGTTTTAAAGTTGTGCTGGAGCATATCAACGAGTGTAAGATGCTTCTTGAACTATTCGATAACCATAGAATAGAAGCGGTCCAACATTACGGGTGACAGATAATAGCTGACAAAGTTTGTATCCGTAAATTGAGGTTAGGGATCATTTTAACAATCCGATCGGTCCAGAACTCGCGAGCGAAAATCACTGATCACAATTATCATATTCTACTGCGCCAATCTCGATTTCCCGAACCATAGAATCGTCGTTGGTCGCCAAGCCGTGTTTGTTGAAGCCATGCCTGAGCAGGGTAGCCTTTTGATGAGCCTTATAAGAGCAGCCTTCGAAGCAGCATTTGAACATTGGAGCCTTCTGACACTCGTACTTCATATGCCTCATCAGGGACCTTTTGTGAGTGTAAAATCTGTAGCATTGCTGACACATGAATTGTACTGAAACAAACAAAAATCAGTTACAACGAAATAAATTTTATGTTGCACATATTGTCTTGACAAATGCCTTAGAAATCATATTTTCAAAATGCTGATGACCCCTCCTATTGTTCATAGGAGTCACTTGACAATAGTGCCGGATAGATAAAATCAAAGACAGTGTTGAATACAGTTTCATTAATTCTGATCCGTCCTTTCTACCACATCTCTCAGAACGATATCGTGAGAATATCAATAAATATTTTAAAAATCTACATATTTGAAAATTAATCATAAATTTAGTAAGGGTATATTATGGGATGTAGGACAACACAGAAAGCTGCATATCTACAAAATTCATATTCAGCAACGCTTCGCAGCGTTATTTCAGCTGCTTCTTCGGGCCAACGAAAAACACATGTTTTTAAAATGTAAAACTAGACAAAGGAAAGAATGTGTTTCTTTTTTTTTTCTCTTTTTCGTTCCACTTCTATAAAATGTTATATTCCTCAAGTTATGGTTCTACATCATTACTGGGATGTTGAATATAAAATACACATACGATATCAAGCAACAGATATTGAAACCGAAACATGTCAACAAAAAGTGATATATTCTAATTGAAATTGCATTATGTAAAAATAACTGTATTATTTACATTTTTCATTATTGAAACCCTGTTCTACTAGGAAATAAACGAGGAATCAATTTCGAGAATATATTATTCAACATTTATTGAGAGGTTGTCTGCATAGAAGCGATGCATAGACTAGACATTTTCAATTTATACAGGGTGATCCACCCAGATTCTTTATCGATCTTAAATATTTTCAGTGTTGCGGTGTTGCCGCTTATGTCAAAGAGTATTAACTACATTGTTATTTCATGTGGCACACCCTGTATATTATTGCACTGATCAATTCATCGTAGTAACAAGATTATTTTGGTATCACTTTTTCATACTTATCTTCAGCGGTTTCTAAGTAATTAAATGATTTCCTCTTTTTTGTGCAAAACATAGCTTCGGTTAAATATTCATGACTACCATGTTATGAATTTTAGGGAGCTGAAATTTCATATGCAGAATGCTAAGATTCTATGCATCATGTAGGCTTTACGAAATACGCTTTTCTTCATACAGGGTCATTCAAAATTCCATGGTTTATCGAGACATACAAAAACTGTTATAAGTGCATTTTTTCAAATGGGATGCCATGAATATTTCAAGAATTACTGAAAGAATATTGAATTTCCTTCCAAATGAAATATCATATTTCTATACCTAGATTGTAAGATTCTACGTTTAACTGAAATTTTATAGTTTCGCACGTGCGAACCAGTTCATCGGGAAACATTTCATTGAACCTTTTGCATGTTCTTGCTGTTATTTGGTCACATTGCTTATGGTGAATGAACAAATTCATTAAAATTTCATTTGAGTAGGTATATCTTTGCATTTCACTTATCATTTTTCCCATACTATGAAAAATGAGCTAATGTATTATTATCAACAAATTAATTGTCAAATCTGCAAAATGTCAATTTTCATCATGTTATGGTATTTCATTGCTATCTACGATGAATACCTGTTTAGACGTTTTGAAATGTACGTGCATCAGAGATTGAAAATGTTTTTGGCAAGAACCGCCGAATATTATCAGAATTCATTTATTATTTGGTATTTTTCAGCTCATAATCATTATCAACATATCATACCAATCCCCTGAAGTTAATATGTAGAACCGCTCATTTTGAGCTTGTTTTGGTTAGCAGTTTCAGTAGGTTCGCAACAATAAAACGTGGGCAACTATAAAATTTCAGTTCAACGCAGAATCTAGGTATAGAATATGATACATAATTTTAAAGGAAATTCAATTTCTTTCAGTAATTCTCAAAGTATACATGGCATTCCAATTGAAAAAATGCACTTTCAACCGTTTTCGCATGTCTCGGAAAAACCATCGAATTTTGAATGACTCTGTATAAGTATAAGCGTATTTCGTGACACGTGCACGATGCATAGGATCTTGGCAATTTGCATACGAAATTTCAGCTTCCTAAGATTTAAAATATGGAAGTTATGGATGTTTGAAGAAAGCTATGTTTTGCAAAAAAAGAACAAATCATTCAACTACTCAAAAACTGCTGAAGATAAGTATGACAAAGTGATACCAAAATATTCGTGTTACTACGATGAATAGAAAATTGCTTTCGGTTCTCCGTAAACGTCTAACGTACCATCGACCGTGGATCACGCTGTATATAACGAAACAATAATTGTACGAAGTATATAATTGATCTTAGTTTCTATTTGTGTTCCCAAAATGTTCCGGAATGTTTCGGAAACTTTTCTAAATCCAACCAGATTCAAGATCTGCTAAAAAATAAGAAGTTCTCAGATCTTTCAAGCACATATACTCCAGACGAAACAAATAATAACGAAAATGGATTAAAGACGGTCATAAACCTTGTATTTTATATAGGTATATTTTCACTCATAGCAATTGAAATAGTCAACCTACCTATTTTTTTTCATATTTGTTTCGCATTCACCATTTTAGAGAAGAATAATCATTGTGTATCATCCTGTTAGCCTCAATGATATTGTAAAATTATCATTTCATAAGCTGATTTTCTATCATTCCCCATTAAAATCTTGAACTTGATTATACTTACCAGTTGTTGAAACTGATATTCTTCAAAAGTTCTCCACTATCAAGATGGGTATACCTTTTCAATCAGAACCAAATCTACTTCAAATATCCTCAACTCTTATTTCCAAACATACAAGTGACAATTCTCGAAAACTATTTTCTGTCAACTTGACGTTTTAACATATCAAAAAGAACAAAGTAGGTCCTTTATTTCAGGTCGAGGTATTTCGTTCGAATTCTCAGTTCACCGACGATCATGAAATTGCCTTTTTCCACGGTTTTGTGAAAATACGACAATTTCCTATTTAAATTTACCGCTCTCAACTCTTTCATTTCGATTCGTGTTTAGTATTTGTTTCGAAGCTGTTGAAACCAAATAAGAAATTTTTTTCCACATTCGAAAATTAATGAAACTACTGAGGAAAAAGTTTTTCTGTTGAGAACAAACTTTCGTATACCTACCTATTTGGTTGAATTGTTGCAGATATTCACCATATACATTCATGATGAGGGTCCTTTGATTCTTAGCATGATTGCGAACGCACAATTCGTTCGTGTTGATTGGTATTCATACGAAACGGCATTAAAATGGAAGTTTTTATTTCAAAACAATTGAATATATATAAAAATCATGTAAACAAGACTAACAAGATCATTATACCGAAACAAATAATATATTATACGGGGTATGGAAATTATCTCAAAACCTATGTGCTTCAAAAAAATTTCTAAGGTTTTTTTTAAGTCCACTTGTTTTTTCTAATGAAAAAACATATTCTTATGATGATGAAATATTATATGTCCATTTCATTTTCTATTTGATACTTTTTTTTCTGACATAGTTCTTGAGATAATTTACTGTTTCAAGTTGAATGCGGCACCCTGTATATCGTTTTGATAGGACGTCGGGACAGCAATATAAGTGCGCTGGAAGAAAGCACTGTATCCAAATTTCAATCTGAGAACGACTCCGCTCTCATTCAGTTCATTTGAAAAAAATCAGCCAATTATAAAAGACTAATTTGAAATACATACGCATGGCCTTACCACTAAGGCCTTTATCAATTAGCAACCAATTGAAATTCGCACTTTTCTGTTCGTCAAATTAATATTTACTATCCCAAGTTATATAATCGTCAATGTTCATGAATAAAAAGTTCATATAATTCGATGTCACCTCTCTTCAATGTATCCATGTTGGAATATCATGTGTCGTCTTAGTTTAGTTTTGCAATCGAATGGATCAAAACATTCTATGCAGAAAAATTCCTTCTGTATCTTGCAATCCCTGGAACGGTGTACTGCTAAGGAATTTTTATTTTTGTAGGATTTCTTACAGGTCGGACAAATGAGGTATCCTGAAAAAAAATTAGGTGAACTAGTGATAATACAATGAATCGAACGAGATTGAAGTAATGACCGGTTTGAACATTCAATTACTTTCAAAAGCACTTGGGTATTCTGAATAATCAGCAATTATTTCGATATAAATCGGATTTGAAACATTTACTTTCAGAAAAAAATTGCCTATAATACCCATATTACTCTATACTATACCCACCAAAACCTTCATGCCTTGACACACTTTACGAGTATATCACATATTATGGAACATATATTCTTTTTTCATATAGAGGTGCTTGGGACAAGGAATTCATAATAAATGAACACATAGACCAGACATTTTTTATTCAACAATAATAATTCTAAACAACATAATTCGGCATACATTTTCTGTTGTTTTGAAACTTTCATTGATGGTGTTTGCTCATGATATGGAATTTGAGGGTTTCTTTTCTTTTGAAGCTATGACTGCAAAGAGAACATTTGTGTGCAGTTTTCCCGCAATCTCTAGACCGATGAACTCTCAGTGAATTCAAGGTTTTGTAATACTTTCCACAGCCAGAACAACAATAGTTTTCTGCAAAATACGTAATTATATTAGAAGGTAAGGAATATTATGAAGAAAAAAGGAGATCACGATATTCGTTTAATAGTATATTTCGGTGAGGAAATGGAATTGAAAGCTCTACTGCTGTTTGAACCTGTTTGCACAATCGACGAATGTTTTATACACAGGGTGATTGTTTATATTTTACTCAATAGCTATCTCAGTTAATATTGGCCGTACAAAAACGTTTGTATGAGCAAATTTGTAGTATATTTCAAAGGGATTCAGAATTCAGTACTAAGAAATGCATAAAAGCATCGTAAACCTAAAATATTTTTGTGAACCGTTATTTTTCAAATGGTACACCCGGTGTTTTATTTCCCTAATCGGTGGAGCTCTTTCTTATGATTTCAAATATTAATTCTTTATTGAGGTTATCTCTGACAATTATCTGAAAATCTTTATAATTAATAATTTTCTTATATCGACACAGTCGATATAAGTCTTTCCTTATAATTTATGGAATATATTGAGGTTGTCAATTTCTTCCTCTTCTCTGAATTGAATGTCTCCAATGTTTTACGGACGCGCCATATACACTTTAGATTTCAAATATCCCCATCAAGAAGTGTCCAATGGGGTTAAGTAGGGACTACTAGGAGGCCATAGAATGTAACTACGATAAGTATAAAGAAATCACAGCATTCTCGATTGGCGTTCTATAGCTGCCTTAAATTTAGGGCCGGTTTATTCACCTTCTCTGTAAAACATAAGTTAACTACTTGCTCGTTAAATATACAGATAACCTGTAAGTGATTTTGGGTATATTTATGCTAATTTATCCTTTCGATAGCTATTGAAGAGATATAAGAGAGTGAATGTTTTCAAACGGTAAGTAATATTTGATGACAAAGTTAATCTTATACAAAATGATCGTGTAGATCGTTTGACAACAACTTTCTCACCAATAACATTACCGATAGGTGAATAAACCAGCCCTTAGACGAAAAAACCTAAGTATATATTTTTGAGAAACTGCCGAGAAAACCCTCAATGACGTATATATATTTGAAATAAGAACGATGAGCTCTATTGATTAGGAAAATAAAATACAGGTTGTACCATTTGAAAAACAACAGTTCACAAAAAACTTCAGGTTTACGATTTCTCAGTACTGAATTCTGAATGCCCATATTATATACTACAAGTTTGCCCATTCAAATGTTTTTGTACGACCAATATTAAATGAGAAAGCAATTGAGTAAAATACAAACAATCATCCTGTAACTATTTCAAGCGTTTTAATGATAATATTAATTCACCATTGGGGAATTCTGAGATTTTGTAATATCTCATATTTTGTATTAACTCGTTTTGTATATCTAACAGTGCTCGGGATGAAATAATACTTAACTTGACTCGAATGAAATATTGTTGAACTCACTCTTTTGCTAAGTGTTATTATTATTATCGCAGATTCAAAAATTTTTTCTCAATTCTATGTTGAAGAAGTTACTATAAATTCAACAATTCGATAGTGATATTCGATCTTTAAATACTATATATAGACTGGATATATCTTTCGTCGGTTACTGAAGAATGAAAAGAATTATATTGCTCCTAGTTTGAACAACTAAATCACCAAAATAGGTTTCAATTTTCAGTTCAACCCATAGATCTTAAGGATTCAAATTGATAAATATTAAAATGAATAAAAAATGATAAATACCGATGGGTATATTCGACATTCGAAAATTAGAATGACGGGAAAGCAAGAATATCATTCCAGAAATTAATTCAAAATAACAGATGCTAAAACTGACCCTTGAGGAAGACCATTCCTTAGTGTTTTGCAATTAGGAGCATCAAGAAGGGACCCTTCTAACGACAAATTTGTAATAATCGATAGTTTTTTTCAATGTATTTGTATCAGATTAAGGTTCAGAATTAAAACCATCTTTCCATACTACGCCATACGAACCAAGAATGATTAATATGAATTGAATACAACCATTTGCCATTTCATGCAAACGTTGTGAACGTTTCAGTGTAATTTATTTCAATTTTATATCAGGTTCTTTAATCGATGCCCCAAATGTCAACGCAGGGTACTCGCATGTTTCAATAAATTCCACAATAATACTGCAACGCTTTATTTAAAATATTTCGAAGAACAGGTAACATGTTTTCAATTGAACATTCTCAAGAATGAAAGTAAACGCCGTCATGCAACTTCAACATATGTTTTCTCAAATCGTCCTTCCTCCTATAAGATTGTTGGCATATGAAACAACAGAAGGTCTCTTCACTTCCACAGTCATTTTCCTTATGCAGTCTCAAGTCCTCGAAATTCCCATAAACATTCAGGCAAGCTAAACATTTGTAGGAGTACCCTGAAAAAAAAAGAATTAGAAAATGGCGAAATCGAAAAATCTTATGGAAATGGGAACAACAAGCTAGTGGAAAGGTTTCCAGGCAGAATGATGAAAACAGAAGAGGTTCATACACTTAGAAAAAAATAATATGGGCCCACAAACTGAGATTTTCTTTATTAGAAATTTCATTAGGTGAACACCGATAGAGCAGGATTACGTTACATTTTTTTATTGTGAAAATGCTCGAGAAATCGCATCTCCTTTTGAGGAAAACCTGAACACGTACGGTCTTTTAAATGAATGTTGTTGTAATACTTCTTACTTCTGAGTCATTTTTTAATCTATCTAAAAGTGTGATGACATAAAGATACTTTTGTCATCGAGACTGAAGTTCCTAGATCCAACAGTAGATAAATGCTTCAGTTATTTGAACTTGAGCACTTTTTTACAGATAATTGCTAGTAAATTATAAACGAAAAAAAACGAATTTCCATACCATACATTTCAGAAATTTCCCTGAAAACACTTTCAGAATACCTAATAGTAGTGTGCCATTTAATAAAGGTAACATCATGTCACCACAGTATATTCATAACTTTTCAGATAGATTTCCAAAAAAATATCGAGTTTAGCCGAACATGAAACTCTTTTCTTAGAAAAACAAATAGGTAACTATATGAATGTGAAGATGAGCTAGTGAACTATATTATGGTAACTGAATGGTTTAGTTTTCCATACGGGAGTGCCCATTGAAAGTTTATGGAGAAATAATAATTCGGTCAACTTCAAATTTTGTGTGAAGATATCAGCTAAGTAGACCTTCATTTATGATATATTCTTCAATATCAATGACTGCCGCTTTCAACGAAAATGGTATCAACTTTTTTTATTTTAAATGAAACACCCTGTATTTTATAACTTTTTCGGGTGCCATAATCATTTTTCCTATGGCCATCTGAAGCCGATTTTGAGTTATTCACTGTTTTTTGAAAAAATTACAAATTGAGGCTTGTAGGACAATGAAATTCAAAGAAAACGCAACGCACAATCTCAGATCTGTTTTTTGAAATGAGTTGCCGAAAAGATATGTATAGAGAAAATAACATTTTGATATACTGGGAGGTAAAATGAGAGTGTCAAAGTTGTAATTAAGAAAAAACAAAAAGCCGATTTTTTCAAATGCAAGAAGTATTTTTTCTACTCACATATCAATTTGTAAGGTTGAATAAAGTGGAGTCTTTCCAGAGTTCCCTTTATCTAAAATGTACCATTTTCGAGATTTTCAGAAATAACTGCTACGCGCATAATGAAATATGATCTTTGTTCGCCCTTTCATAAAAGTCTCTAACTTTATTCGAAATATTTTTCCATGTTGGTTGACATTTCTCAAAAATTAGTTCAGTGTTCAAAGTAAACGACCACTAGGTTTTTGACTGCTCATTATGAAAATAACGAGTTATTTTTCAGGAAATATGACATACATATCGAAAGCTCAAATTGTAATGCAAAACTTATTAAAGAAGTCATGAAACTTCTCGAAATATTATTCAGACAAATCAGAATAGAAAATTGAATTATAACACATCCAACCACTTCCAAACACTTTTCGCATATCTTCACGATATTTCTTGGTTGTTGGATTTCTTTATTTATTCTTGGACAGAATTCTGCCGAAACGAGCTAGAACAAACCTGAAATATTTCGAATAAGATCATAGAAATTCTCATGAAAGAGCGAACATAGATCATATTTGATACTTCACATATTATGCTCGTAGCTAACAGTTATTTCTGGATATCTAGAAAATGGTACATTTTAGATACAGATTGATATGTGAGTGAAAAAATAGTGTTTCCATTTGAAAAAATCGTTTCTGGTTTTTTTGAACTAAAACTTTGACACTCTCATTTTACCTCCCAGTACATCAAAACGTTATACTCTACAGAGTGACGTCTTTTCGATAATTCATTCCAAGAAACAGAACTGTGATTGTGCGTTGCACTTTCATTGAATTCTCAGTGTTCCACAAGCCTCAATTTGTAATTTTTTTCAAAAAAACAGGGAATAACCCGAAATCGGCTCCAGATTACTATAGGGAATGCTACATAAAATGAATGTTTTATTCGAAGATCTATCCGAAAAAGTTATAATATACAGGTGTTCTATTGGATATAAGAAAGTTGATACCATTTCCGGTGAAAGCGGAAGTCATTTATATTGAAAAATATATCTTACATGAAGGTCTACTCATCAGCTTATATCTTCACACAAAATTTGAAATTGATCGAATTATTTCCCCATAAACTTCTAATGGGCACTCCAGGTAGGACCCTGTGTAGGAAGGATAGGACCTAATCAAAATGTCGATAGATCAAACTTGATCCTATAATTAGTTTGCTAGAATGGATATTTTGAAAGTTTATTTTGCAAATTATTGAGATTTTAGTTTTTTTTTTCTATATTGAAAGCTAGGTCGAATAGCTGTCGGTATTCGATAAATAAATATTATACGCTGAGCATTTCTCATGGATGATGAATATAAGGAAAAGTGAGACATAAAATTAAAGTCGTTGAGGGAAATATGATTAAAAATATAAATATTTTTTTTCACCTGTAACTTTACGGTTTCACAAATTGATGTTATCCTCAAACATGAAACGAGCTATCGTTTGAGCAGTAATTAAATCTGTCTCGTATATGAAAAAAAAAGGAAAACGTAATTTCTTACATTTTAACACCACGAACTTCGGTGTAATGAGACACCTGGAAGATAATAAAGTTTGATCGGTCGATACATATATCAAAACTGCAAGGTCATTCAATGGTTTATTCACATAAGTAGACGGCGAACGATAAACTGAGATATCTATACACTACATGGTAAAAAAAAATGAAGTATTTCCGAAAGAGTCCACCTGAATAACGTTCATCAATATGGTATTTTTTAGCGTTCTAACCACTGATATTTCGAATCAACAATTTTCATTTTCTTGCTTCGTCTCGCTCTTATGCTTTTTGCGAATATGTTGCTTCAAAGTGAACTTTCTATGGCTCTTGTATTCACAAAAGTTGCAGGAATGTACATTTAGCTTGCCACAATCCAATTTCTTGTGAACTCTGAGAGAATTTTTATTTTTGAAGGGTTTATGACAACTGTCACAAATAATGCCTGAAAAAAATTTTATTGAAAGAAAGTTTCAAGATGGATAGGATGACGGTATAACATGATAGAGATAAATTCCCAGTGAAGGTAAACCAGATGTAAGAGTTATCTAACCAAGAACTTTCGCAAGTAAAATGTTGCCAAGACGAGAAAAAATGGTTCAAATTGTCAAATATTCTCAGATCTTATGTAGAGTCAAACTGCTAAATTTAGAAATACTTAAAATAAATAAAAGCGTTTCAAAAAAAAATTAAAAGGAAATCAACTTTACGGAAGCCACACCAAAAACATTTTTGAAACATAGTAAATTCAGAATAGTAATGAACCAAATGAAAACCATTTTCAATTCCCAGGCTCACAGGTCTTTCATCATTAGGTTGGAAAAATTATATTAGATTTTGTCACTGAGATAAGAGATGTACCGGTTTCAGCCTTATTTGGCATCATTAGTATTCGATATTAAAAGCAATTAAGTGTGATGTACTGAGTAGATATTACATAGCATTGTCATCCAATTGCGTCAAAATGAAGTTGCACATCTCCGATCACATGCTAAAAAGGATTCTGTACATCGCCTGAAAGACCTAAGAAATCATGCAAAGAGGGGATAGCTAAGGTTATGAGTAAAAGAAATTTGCAAGAAGGCCAATGGATCGATAGGAACAAATGAAATAGGTAATAAATTTGTTTATAATGGTTGCATTCACCGAACGCAACAGTTCTGCAACTGTTGGGAAATCGTCCAGTGGTACATTCACTCACATTATGTGAGCGCTTTCAATTTATGCTAGGTAGTGGTGGCAAAATCTTCATTCGGTGAAAGCAACCACTGATATTTTTTCTGATGCGCCTGCCTCGCTATCTCGTGATGTTACCAGCCGCCACTGTCATGAGAACTAAGACAATACTGATAGACGATACATGAAAACACTCAATATTTTAAGAGTGATATCATCAAATCATGTTTTCATTAAAAACATATTACTTTAATCGTGTTTTTTCGATAATTTCATAAGAAAACTTAGATGCCTGAATGGTATTTGAAAAGACTATTTCCTGAGTAACAGATTATTCTGCATGCATCATTGAGAGGTATGAATTCGACACTAAATGTCCCACTGATGAATAAGTCATCCTGTATAATGGCAAGGAAAGATAGCAGACAATTTTGAGTGGCCATTTCGTGATGCTGATAGTAGACCCTTCACATGGTAGGAGTATCTAAGGTTCTTCGTGGGACACCTTGTATACTCGCTGACATTGACTTTGGGCGTAATCGGCAACAGCCGTGTCTTCATTTAGATGGTAAGATTCAATTTGTTATCACAATGGGTAATTACATGTTCAACACTGGTTGTAGTAATTACTCAGCAACAAACCATTTCGCGACATCAGATACGAATGTAACAATATCATATTCGTGTAATCGAAAGAGTATTTTGATCCGATTCGAGCTGTTTCTATCATTTTGTTGTTAAGAAAAATTTATTATTTCCTATTTCGAAATGCCCCATTCTCATATTCTCAACTCTTTTCTGATGTCCTCGCTGTTTGGGGACATATAGATCAAACATATCGCAGAAGATGGTTAGGATTAGAAGACCTAGCGCCATGGCACGCTAGATTTCATGATTTGAATCCTTCGGACTTTTGATAACACCCTTATTTTAGAAAACTTTGTAGGAGAAAGAGTTTCAGTAAAAATGGCAGTTTAAAGTCTTACGCAAAACTACCATATTGTATTTTTTTCGAAAAAGCTTAAAAAATAAATAATACATAAATAATAAATAAAACATACGACTTCATATTTTTCATTTTATAAATAAACTCAAAATATAAAATCAGTGTTATCCAAACACATCGTAATTAATGTTTTTTAAAATACATGACTATTCAGGACATATGCTGGGATATCACATGCACTTTCAGATTGTCTTTTCTCTTGAATGTAGCGGGACAATAAACACATTTTTCAGTTTTATCTTTGCCACAATCTCTAGTAAGATGGACCCTCAGGGATCTCTTAGTTTTATAATATTTGCCACAGTCATAACAATACAGGTCATCTGCAACATAAAAGAAGTTAAGTATGCGTGGGTATCCCAACAAAAAAATGTTGAGTACGAGCTGACCCGACAGACTTCGTACTGACTCAATCGATAAATAATAATAATAATAATCTTTATTTCTTCATACAACATACAATGCATATAACAGAAGGAAACGTCGAATAAACAATTCATTTAAAAAATTCAGAAATATAATAGCAAAAAAGCAACTTTAATATTATCATGGTATAATACCTTGAAAGTGGACATAAAATTGTCCTGTACAATATGTGTTTAGCCGAACGATTTCGTCTATAAATAGCTGTTATATTTTTGAATGTTGGCCAAGAAGTGTTTAGAATCATTTCCTATCATAGAAACTAAAGAACGTAATGGATCTTGTGTTGGGACCAATTGTGGCAATTAGATAAGCGACCCGCGAACTTCCCTTAGAGATGAATAAAGTTGTAATAACCATTGTTTTTGTATCAGGTGAAATACAAACAAAATAAAAAATATAGAAAAAATTTAATCGCATTGAAATTGGTGTGTACATAGAGCGCAAAATTGGTGATACTTGAACCATAACCTTTTTAACCGTGAGAGATAGAGGAAAATGAATGACACGTTACGGTGGTTTCTAGAGAAACTGATAATGCCATCCATCAACTGCATTCCTCTATCTTCTTTTGTTTGCGGGCGATTTCAACTTTGGCCATTATCTTTGTATCTGTTTGTGCTGAGATGTAGAAATGAAAACATTATACAGGCACTTTTTTAATAGCAATCCAGTAGCGTACTTTGTTTCTTGCCAATAGGTTTCCTTGCTGGGCTATAACATAAAGTTGTGTTTTTTCTGACGGAAACAATAGTTTGAAATGTCTTAGAAAGAATCTCCATTTTTTTCCCGTTTCAGAAATATATCATACATCGCCCTCAGATTCATTCAGAGATCATGAAACATATAGTTTGTATGTGAAATTTCAAATATTGAGTATTGAGTAGAATGAATCACAGAATAATATGTTTTTTACTCATGGTGTCATTTTTATTTTGCGATTGAATACTTGATTCAATTCTCCGTGGTTTGATCTCAAAACAACTGTCAATTCGGAGTCATTATTGCCGCCAAAATAGAACATTTTAACATATCATATTTCTTGTAATTTTCAAACATTTCCATATATGTTAGCAACATACATAAGAGAAGGAAGGATTTATGCAGATCCCATGAAACGAACAGAGAGGGACCAAGTTAAGGCACTGTCAAAATCATATGTTCCAAACAAAATAGAAGTGCGGGTGACAGTGCCTTAAATTACTCTATCTCATTCGCATGTCCACAGTCTCTCTCTAGAAAGACGTCCATGAATATAAGGTCTCTGTTACTTTCACAAATAACAGAAAAAACCTTTGTCTTCGTCTGTGATACTTTCACTTCACAGAACCAAAGATCTTCTTTTTCTTTAGTGCCGATTCTCAATGGACTAACCGAAAAACTGCTGTTAAAGTTCGTATACATAATTATTTTTATAATTTCAAAGTATTGAATTTATGAGTTCAATTTTAATTTTTGATTACGGGCTACTACAGTTAGCGTTATTTTAAAGTCAATTCTTCAAAATTATAAACATAATTATGTGAACGAACTTTGACAGGAGACCTTAGAATTCCAAGGCTAGGACGTTCAGGTAATTGTTTAATAATTTCACGAAAACGCCATTGACCGTGGCGACACCTACTGGCGTTATTCGCAAGAGGGAGAGTTATTTCATTTTTTTTTCCATTTCATCAGATTTCTCAGAGTTTTTATGTTAACCCCGCCGTAGGAAAATCCAACGAAAAATCTTTCATAACAAACAGTTCATTCAATCTTGAGTTATAAATGGTGTAACCAACATAATGGCCGACTAAGTTCTATATATTAAGATTACACTGTTTACAATGACGTCAGTCTAGGAACCATGATGAATTCTGTCAGAAAATACAGAAATGGAAAAGTATGGTGATCCCAGAACATTCCGTTCTGCGAGAGTTGTTAGTAACTTCAGGAATTTGACTCATTAGATAAATGTGAGAGTAAAGGTGAAGATGTGAGGATGTTTGTAACACTTACACGTGAAAACTACTGAACGAGATCAAATGAAACTTCACATCAATATAGTTTATCTATCAGAATAACACATAGGCTACAATTTATTAGAATTTTTTGTATTTTGACTATAATACAATGGCAAACTATCAAGCGAGGTATTTGCCTATAGGTTAGGCGTATTGTATCTGGTGGGTCGCAATCAAACTTTTTCATTGAGATAAAATAAGAATAAATAATTGGGCAGACAAAGTTCCTTAATGTGGATGAAAGAAAACGAGAAGATAGAAGACAATAAATTTATAATTTCTGAGTCATTATTCTAGATTTCTGGTATATAAGAAATTGCTGTTCAGGGTTTACCTTCATTTCGAATGAACATTATGGGATAGGTTGGGCAAGCACAATTAATATTAATATCGTGTTAAAATCATTCGGAAAACCCTTGTACCTAAATGATATCGATATCAGTACTATTTTATGAAATAATTCATATTTAAAATTTTTCGAAATATTCCTCTTCTGAGAAGAGAATATGTTTCAACTTTGCAATAAATATTTTATACCCAATAAATTCCAATCAAGAAAGAAAGAACATCGAAATTTTCCGTAGTTTTGCACAAGCTAATATTTCTGAGGTATTGTCACTACTTGTTTTCTATAAACATCTGGATGAGAAAGGAGCAGATGTCTCATTATACTGTTCTTATATTTCGCGCGATATGGACAAGCTGAACATTGGTATGAGGGCTCCTTTTGGCATTCGTACCTCTGATGCCTTCTCAAAGATCTTGCGGCCTTATAACATCTTCCACATGTGGAACAGCAGAACGAAGGAAAACCTAGAATTTGATAGGATCAGAAGTTTTACTAAACATAAGAATCACTCAACGTATCAGTTGCACAAAGTTAGCGGAATGATGTAGAAAATGTATACAATTTTTCGAAGACTAGCGATCATATGTTAACTCAATCATAACAGACAGTTCCAGACATTTGGGTATAAAGAGAATGAACTCATTCTTATCCAATTTCATGAATTTTTCAATCATAAGGCTTTAACTAGTTGCTTCAAAAGTAGAAGTTTTTGATGAAGATTTTGGGTATACTGATGAGGTCAAATAAAACAGAAAATGGTATATTTCTTCTCTCAGTGACAAAATCTGATTTCATTTGTCAAACCAGATTTATGTACATATGATGGTATTCATTTCGATGATTTCTATTACAATTTTTGTTATTTCGATTGTTCGATTCCCTAGAATATAATGAATAGCACCTTCAGTTTTAAAGCTAACAAAACGTTCATCAAGCAGACTGGAAAATTGAGATGCTGTCACTGAGAAAAGAAGCAGACCTGTTTTACTCTCATTATGGCCTAGTTGGTATTCCAAATCTGCCAGGTATAACATCTTAGTTAAAATCTCCTTCATTTGAACCACTATTGAGGGCCTTTCGAGTAACTGAATACAAATGGCATCTAGCAGCGTTAAATGAATGTTCTATTTTCACAGTTTGCATAATGCAAGAACTGCTTACACCATCTTTCCTAAAATCAGGGCCCCATCAAGTTTCTCAAGAGATGGAAATGCCCAATTGTCAAGTAGTTTTGAAAAAAGGAAGAATGAAAAACGAAAAATTCAATGATTTTCACCTCCTGATTGCTGAGATCATGCGATACTTGAACTGTGTTTGAATACCAATCGCTACTGCCAAATTTTCTATTGCCTCATTTTTTTTAAGCATACAGGTCTACCTTGAAATTTCTGAATTAGTTTCAGGAGTTCATCATATTTCCGAATACCATTAAATGTAGATTCCTGAATTTGGCAGAAGAATCTTCAGAACTGCAGAAGGCATTGATAATATTCCAGAATTAGAATGAACCTTCTGTGGGAGTATGATACATTATTTTTCCTAATTCACTCAATTTTCATTGAAATGTATGAAATATTTCTATAAACATCTTTTGCTGATATATACATTAAAAAATTTCAGTTCTCAGAACAGTTCCTACGAGATGTGGCAGAGTGAACATATTAGCCACAGAATTAGAAAAAATAGAAATAGTTTCGAGAATACGAAACTCAAAAATGTTCGATAGACTTATAGTTTCGTAGATGAAGATTAAAACCTCACCTGAACTAACAGACCTCATTATACTATTATTATGGAGGTTCAATGAAGGATGAATGCAGAACACATACATTTATTAAATATTTGAGACTATCAAACATAATCACAATCTTACCACACTATATCATATTCATTTTATGCCTCCTTACGTAATGCCGTTTAAGACTGAAAGAGAATTTTGTTCTGAATGTACACCTCGGCAGTTGACATTCGAACTTTGGCTCAACGTTACATTCGTTCTTGATATGATTGTTCAAGTGCCTTGAATTCTTATACGCCTTAGAACACGAAGGGCATTTTTTCCCACCTGAAAGCGAAACAATATGATTAATGGAACAAATTTAAGTGATGAAAATAAAGTGACAGTAGGTGAAATTTCATGGTGAAGTCTGATTATGAAAATCTGTCTATATGATAAGAACTGTTATTTAAGTGGAATAAATGAATTTGGGAGTAATTCCTTTTATATTGTACTCTTCACCATTCTCAGAGAAGCCTGAGCGACTAGATGAAATGAGCATCTCAATATCTCAATGAAAAATAACAAAGTATATTGCTTACTTCACCTGCATAACTAATCATGTGTTTCCCTAGAGGATTGTACTCCGTTTTTCGAAGCCTCAAATGTGACTGTATCATTTTAATAGTGCAGCCATCCCTAAAGATATTTTTTCAGGTCACCCACAATTTATTTTTATCCGCCACTATGTCGATATTTTTTAACACTTGTAAGTAGGGTAATTATATCGCATAGTATTCTAATGTGTCCATCGTTTTTTTTATTCTCAACAAACAGTTTAGAAGAAGTTAGGTAATCAGTATTTACCTATAAGGTAAAACATAAACAACCATACTATTTACATACATTTTACGAAATGATATTAGAGCGCATATGTCTGCGAATCGTTTGGATCACTGTTAAACTGTATGTTAAATAAACCTATAGTTGAGGATAAAGTAAATGTTATTGATCAAAGCAATCAAATTGGTTACAATTTTTAAAAAAGACACAATTTTCCCAACAGTTTCATGCCCAAACATATTTATGATTTTACATTATTTCAATTTTTTGTTTCTTCAACCAAACATAAACTCCTTGGTCAAACAAACATGAAAAAAAATAGCAAAAAAAGCTATAAGCGAATAAGAACGTGGTTCAAATGTATTGAGCGAGTACAACTATATCACATCACCCTATTCCTCCAAATATGGCAAAAAATTCTTGTTGGACATAATGAATACCTGAAGAAAAACTCAATAAAGGATTCAGATACACATTTTTAATCTCAATTGAGTACATAGAATTCATCTTATTGAGTTTTAAAACGATAGTTGCCCGCTGTGACAGTTCTTCAAAATGTTGTCGTTTAAAACTGTTTTTTTTTTAAATATTTAGAGACATTCTTCTGAAAATATTATAATATGGCAGATATGAAAAAATTTAAAAAAAATTCGGAGAAGTTAACCATATTCTAAAATCATTCAATGATGTACAAGACCAATAATCTTCATTCTGCTTCTACTTCTTCTATTTCATATTAATCACTGTCATTTATAACTGATATTTTTTCAATGAAAATATACAATCCCACAGCGCAAAAAACTCATTTGATCATATCGCATTTGAACACTCGTTCATGTGAGTGTTTTGTTATCATCTGGAGAAGTTGGATGGATCAAATTCTGTACTCAAAATATTTCTCATCACACTTCGAAAAATCGAAAAAAAAATTGTTACCCTTCCAAAGTCCCCACCTTTGATTTTCAGAATTGTAGGTGATATTTTCGACGGGGACTGGATTGTTGAGTTGGATTGAAAAAAGGTGAGTTCAGTAACGATCAAAAAAATTACTAAATGAAATGTCAATTTCACAAATTATTATATTCGAATGAGTTAACGTCAGGTAAAATTCATCCTAGCTACAAAATCAAAAGAGCGGCGTATCATGGTGAATTTTATTCTCCTCAAAATATTGATGGTTCATAGTTATATCGAATAACAATATTTGGTTAAATGACCTTCAATTTGACATCCTTCCGGTAGAGGTTGAATGGGTAGAAAATCAATTAGATTAAATATAATAATTCAAATAAGATTGTCTTGATGTTTCGACCGATTTTATTTCATTTTATCGATCGAAAATTTGAATTAAAAACATTATCACCTTCACGAAGGTCATGCAGCATTTATATACATACCTAAGAGATCAAATGTTCAGCCTACACTTACTTATTACAACGAACAATGGGTGGGTGAGCATGTCTGAATTAAACAAATTTTCAATTTATTTTTATACCCTGAAAATTTTTTATCAGCTTTTAAATTTTTGTGCTGGAATAATACCATGTTTAGTCAACTGATGCCGCCTCAAACTGTTAGAAAACTTTGTCTTGAACGTGCATGTAGGCATATAACATCTGAGATTTTTTTCAACGTTACAAAAATTTTTCATATGGTGGATCAAATTTCGTTTATATTTGTATGACTTATCGCAAAGGGAGCATGGGAAGTCTCCTGAAACAAAAAATGGTTATTAAAAGGACAATTATGCAGGAGAAAAAATGCCAGAGTTCTTTCATTATCATAATAAGACGAAAATATCATGTTAATAAAGGTATCTCGGAAATCTACGAGAATTTTGATAACCAGATTCCATATACATTGCCAGAATCTCTTTCACCCAAAATATTTGTGGGACAATATTAAGAAAAATTTGAAGATATCCTATGCAGACATTATGACGGGTTAACACAATAAGTTAAATATTTACTACCCTGGCTATTTTTTCCAAGTCAAGGAACAAGCAGGTGAGAATTAGTACAAAATTCAATCAAGAAAAGCTTTGAAATTATTCTGAAAATACTGAATAAGTAGATAAATTTCAAAATTTTCGGGAGAATATTCATACGCAATATTAATATTCTAAAATAATGAAATCAAAATTGCTAAGAAGCAGAAGAATTTTTCGAACGAAGAAAGCAAAGTTAAGTTCGCATAAATCAGGGCTTAACTTTTGGGTACTCAACTTTTCAACTTTTTTTGTTTTTTTGCAATTTCCACTCAAGAGAGTGCATCAGCAGAGCTACATGCAGAGATGAAAATATAAATGATATCGGCATTAGCAATGATCATTTCTAAATGAACTTACCGACATAACTCATCATTAAGGGTTTTTATTTGAAAATAAGACAAAACTATCTAAATCAAATTAATCCATAACACTTGCACAATATGAAATGTTCGTAATAATGAGCATGAGGCAGAATGAGAAAACTACTACATTATTATCACTCTTATATTTATTGCACTATGCTATAGTATATCCATTATCTATTTATAAATACTCAGATGAAATAACCCTTGATGCTATGAGATTTGTGTCTGTTGTGAAAATGAGACACAATAGCTGCTTTCTGATAAGCCATATGAGAACAGACTGGACATTTGAACTGTGGATCTTTTTGGCACTCATACTTCAAATGTCTCCATAAAGATCTCCTGGCTTTATACACTTTGAAACAAACAGTGCATACGAAGCCTGAAAAAGAAATAGGTTAAAAATTGGTATACAGGCAAGTTAACAATTCAGTATTGAAGGAATTAACATAAAAAACAAACCTTTATTACACAAGCTCATGAACAGGATTAAATATTATTCAAGCAAGTAGGAGAAGTCTGAATCATGTAATGCTCCCATAAAGCAAAAGTTGAATTAACAGTAAATACACTCTTCACTTATATTCATGATAAAGGATCTCACAAGGACAGAAATAATTGACTTTTTGATTAAAAAAGGGACTTATCAGAAATATCATATTTATATTAGTCATATTACAATGAAATAAACAGAGATTTCAATTTTTAAAAATTAATATTTACTGAATGAGGACCACTTCATTGACTTCACTCCTCAAATCTTTCAAGAATATCATTGAATGAAGTTGTCAAGACATTATTATTTATTTTTATTATTATTATCATGAAAAGGGGTCGTTGTGGCTTCGTTCAGCCTTCCGGGAACTTCGACCGCAAGGATCTTTTGTTCTTAACCCTACTCGTTCAAGACATTAATTAATCAATGAATTTTTTTCTTCAATCATGTAATTCATGATGAGAGAGAGAGATGAAGAAAGAGAGAGCGGAAGAAATTGGCTCAGTTTAATCGAAACCCATTATTGCATTTCCTACACCTTTTCGCTATAAGTGTATGTTGAGGAGCGAACTTACAAATACAAGCTTTCAATCAGGTTACTTCGATAAACAGAATAAAAAGTAGAGACTTCCTTGAAGCAAAGTTGTGCTGGAAATATTGAGAAAACATTATTAATCACACAGTGCACAAAAAACATTTTTATTATTTATATTCAG
The DNA here is from genome assembly GCA_038502775.1 of Hippodamia convergens. NCBI lineage: Eukaryota > Metazoa > Arthropoda > Insecta > Coleoptera > Coccinellidae > Hippodamia > Hippodamia convergens. Next base: position 10,947,886 of record CM076608.1, on the reverse strand, counting down.
TGCATTTCGTTAATTCATTAACTTAACAAATTATCCAAATTATATCACAAAATATTAGCACTGACAACGAGTCAATTGAAGTATCGATGGCAATTCCTAAGGTGATTCTTCAGATGGGACTTTTGTTTCGCTTTATAGTCGCAGTTAGGACATCGAAATTTCGGTTCTTGGAAACACTCATACTTAACATGCCTCACAAGAGATCTCCTAGCTCTGTACGATCGACCGCACAATTTGCAAACATGTTCTGAAAAGTAGATTATTGAATCAACAAATAGTGACATGTTTTACCAACGTTCACAGTCGTATAATAAATATGGAACCAACGCCTCGGTTGATCACAGAATCATGTTTAAATTATCCATTCCTCCTTGAGCATTTCTTACAATGTAAATGTTTTCAGCAACAGCTGATCCTGACAGAATATAATATGTGAAGGTGACCTAACATTTTACAATATTGTGTGATTATGCTTAGTTTGGGCCTTATTTATCTTATTCACAAGGTTTCCAAGGCTAGCCTTGGACAGTTAGTTTCAACTGGTGAAATAGAGAATGCAACACTTGCACTGAGTTGTGCCAAACATTAATTCCTCTTTCAGAAAATCAAGAACTGAGGAAAAGTTCAGCTGGGCGCTTTCGTTTTTGTTTCTTGAAATTCAGTAAGAAACTTTCACTTTCAGGTTTTTCAATGCAAACATATGCAATATCATGGACTACGCGTTAACTTACCTATTCGAAAAAATTTATTTTTCTTCGAAATGATAAAAATTCGATATAATCGGTAGATTGTTTGAGAATCTGTAAACATGGCAACAAGTACCAAACGGCGAGACACGTGACTAATTGAAAATTGGACAGAAGATTTCAATCTATATAGATGCGTGTGAAGCACTCATTAATTTTCTGAAAATATTAATTGTGCAGGCTTGTGCTGCTTTTTGCCGTTAAATTTTTATTCAGTTTCATACGGTTTTTAAGATATTTCACAAAATGTATTGTCCGAACTAGCCCAACTTACTGATTATCCCACAATATACTGATATTTTAATCATTAGAAGAAAATTTTTTTTGAAAATTCCACCCCTGTACTTTTCAACCAATCAAAACGTGATTTTGGGCGATTCACCATCGCAACAGATGAATTTGAGTGGAATTTTTTTTCTGGGTACCCAACAACGTATCATACTGGAAATTTTTTCAAGTTTTCGACTATTTTGTTGACATGATAATTTTGATATATATTCCAAAAACAAACTTAGATGCTTTCTATATTCATTGAACTAGTATGATTACTATTTATAGTTTCACCACACTTGATGAAAAAACGGTAATGTTAAAAGTTGTTACTGAACTATTTTGGCTTATAAATGAAACAAAATGTAGTTTCATCGAGATTGTCTTCAACACTTTTAGAAAAAGTCACAAAATATAACCAATTAATCAATACTTCTGTCTTCATTCATGGAGTTTACCAGGAATAGAACTATTATCAGGTATAATTATTTGAAAATATCATGAAAGAAACTGAGGTTAAGGAGCTATCTCTTCATTTCGAGCCAGAAAATTGTTGAGCCATATTTTGCCAGCAGTCCATTTTTCTGTGATTGAACAGAAACAACTATTGACATATATACAGAGTGTACCAAGTTCGACGGACTATTAGAAATTTCTGGATACCAGGACCTATTTGAAATCTCAAAGTTGGGATTATGATATTGTTCGACATCACTTTCATTTATACAGGGTATGAATTAAATAAAACAAAAATTTTTTCTGTCTTTTCGTTTCAAATTTTAACAGAGTATTCAATTATGAATACATTCCATTTAAAATCGTTGCATTCGTCGAAATACTTCTCAAAATATGAAAAAAAACCGAAGAAAAACGGGAGTAAGAGTATTGGTATTGTTTGTTATTCTTATTCTAAATACCACAAGCACAAACCGTTTTCACATTTTTGAAGTCGAAGACTGGGGAAATATTGTAAATTTCCAGAAATTTGAAAAACTAGTCACAGGATGTTCCAAATATTGGGTCAAAATTGGCCCATGACTTTCATTTTTCAAATTAAAACCCCATTCTTTTATGATTGCGTTGGATTGTGGGAAGAAAAATATTGATAGTGTTCCTAATTCTTAATGCTCCTAAAATCAATACCTCTTGAGGTATTCAGGATTTTGTGATTTCATATCATACCTAGAGTCAAATTCATAAAATCTGTTCCATATCAACAATGATCTATGGTCATAGAAGCTGAATTATTACAATAATTCACAAGTAATAGACCTTTCTTCTGAATTTATTTATCATTGCTAATATGAATCAAATTTTATGAATTTTACGCTAGGTAGAACACAAAATCAAAAAACCAAAATTTCTCAAGAATTATTCATTTTAGGTGCATTGACATGTTGAAACACCATCATTATTTTTCTTCGCAAACAAAAAAAAAAGAGTTCTAATTCGAAAAACGAAAGTTATGAGCCAGAGCTGATCCCAATTTTTGACCCAACATTCGGAACACCTAGTGACGAGTTTTTCAAAAGATTAGAAATTTACAATATGTAAACAGTCTTCGACTGTGAAAGTAGTTTGAGCATTATTTAAAATAGGAATAACAAACATAATAGCGAACACTCATATGTCTTTTTTTTCTTCAGTTTTTTCTTTATATTTTGAAAAGTATTTCGACGAATGCAACGATTTCAAAAGGAATGTATTCAGAATTGAAAGCTCCATCAAAATTTGAAACGAAAAAACAGAAATAAATGAAATTTGAAAAAATTGTTTTCATACCTTGTATAAGTGAAAATGAAAGAATATTTTAACTCGGTAGATAATGTTGAACAATATCATAATCCAAATTTTCAGAATTCAAATAGGTACAAATCCCCAGGTACTTCTAATAGGCCGTCGAACTTGTTATACCCTGTATAGTGTCAAAGACTCATCCTGTATGATATACCTTATACCCCTTATTGAATAGATAGCTCCCTGAAATTGTTAACCTTCAATCGTCTGCCTAAACGCTTTGTCCACTATGATGATATATGGAAATCAAAATGCGAGTTCTTTCTTATGCCATTAGAAACGGTCTGATAGTGCTATTAAAGATAGTGCTTCGAGTTTTCACTCTTAAGAATTCAAGTATGAACAGTAACGAATAAATTTTATTTGGTACATTTGATTACATGAGAAAAAAAGAACATTTTTCAACAAAGTCCTTCGGTCAATTCTAATGAGGTAGAGTATTTTTCTATTGAGAAAGTTTGGGAATATCGATTTTCAGGCCAACGCTATTGTGTCTAACAAGGTGCTTGGTAAGATTCCCTTTCACTTTAGCCTTATAGTAGCAGCCAGCAAATGGGCAACGGAATTGGGGTTGTTGTCCACATTCGTATCTCAAATGTTGATTCAGGCCTTTCTTATAGCGATAAGTCCGATTGCAAGAATCGCATCTGTAATAACCTGAAACTATGTAAGAAATGTAAGTAGGTCGTAATGGTTACACTCGCCACTATCCACACAATTTCAAACTATCGTGCGAACATACAGAGACAATATTCAAGAAAATTCAAATCCAACAGAAAACATGTGAAATATTATCATGACTAGTTCCTATGACTTACATTGTCAAAAAGTAAAAGTTATTAAAACTCATGTAGGACCAAGCTGTTAACTCTTCACGTTTTACTTCACATCAAATGGAATTCCCGGACCTAATTCAATGTTCATGAAACTTTTTATTAATTTTTTTCAGGTATATTTCTTGCGTCAAGCCCACTTTCACATCTACTTCAAGTGAAACATATTCAGAATCGATAATGTTCGAAGTGAATATAAATACCAAATCCTTACCTTAGGTTCAAGCCTGTCAAATGGGAATAAAAAAAAAAGTCCTAGAACTGAAATATCCCTTCTGTAAATATTCCAGACGAATACTCGATTAGATGCAACTTTTCGCTTAATATAAGTCAATCAGTCAAATATCGAATCCAGACAACCACTGAAAACGATAAGTTACATTTCTTGAAGTTGGCAATCGTTTGGACACAACCCACTCTTTTATTTTGAACTAGCTGGCCCGGCAATTTTTGTTTCGCCTCAAAGATTCATAAAGTTGTATCAACAAAACTGGTACTTTTTCAAGCAGTAAATGAGACAAAAGTAAAGTACAAAATATACAAAAAATTGAATTACATTGAAATAGGTAGGTATGTACATTGTTATTTACATGAATAAACTTCACTTTCTTTAAGCGGTACCTTATTATTATTCAAAAATTGTCTCATTGTTGTACCTTATGATGAACTACCTTTTTAGTTTTTTCGTCATAAAATTTTCCGTAGTGTTCGGAAGAAAGAAAGGTGTGATAACACATGGACTCAAATGCGTTAATATTATTATTAAATGTAGTTCACCGAATTCATATCAAATATAATACTTACACGGAAACGCTATCAACCTCAGCGACATCTACTGGCGTTATTCGCAAGAAGGAAAATAATTTTCTACTTTTTTTCCATTTCATCAAATTTTTCATTGTTTTAATGTTTTTTATGTTGACCCCACTGTAGAAGAATCCAACAAAAAAACCTTCATAACAAACAGTTCATCTAATCTTGAGTTATAAATGGTGTAACCAACAATATGGCCGACTGAGTTTTATATTTTAAAGATTCGGGAGTAATCGGCAATAATCGTCCCTGTGTGGAAGGCAAGATTTCGCCGCCATTGCGATGCGCTTGCAATTTTTCATCACAAAAGGTAATTACACATTGGAAACTGTGGTTGTGATGATTACTTAGAAACCATCATGGCCTCAGATACGACTACAACAACAATGTCATATTCATGTAATTTAAAAGAGATGAAATTGTATTTGGTACACATGGGGCGTTTTACAAGAGAATTTAAACCAACAGTCACTGGAAATATAACTCTCATCAGTCTTAACAAGCAGTAACTTTTCATAATTCTTCAGATCTCTAGCATCAGAATTTGCGTAAGTCACATCCTAACTTATACATTTCTTAGTTTGGGCGGTTGGAGATTGAAAGTTTGAAAACTTTTTTTTTCTGTACTTCTGCTAGTTCACATACCAACATGTATGATCATAATTCAATGAGTCAGTCAGTGACGAAATCAGGTTTTTCTAGACCTCATTCAAATCTGAAGTTTAGAAGCTTCACAATAATGGAAACTTTAGATAACTCCTCTGAAAGCATCATATTCTGAGATCCATATATGATATAACTAGCTTAAACCCGCGGCTCTGCACGCGTAATATTTTAATTTAAAATCAGATTCATAACCTCGTATCGAAGGAGAGATAAACACGTGACTACGTGACAAAGCTATGTCGCGTAGATTCAATAATTTCTTGCTTCAATTCGCATTCGTTCAACCTAATGTATCTTTTGAAGTATCCATTAGAAAACATTTTTCATAAGGAATAAATGCTGCAGATAACGATCACATGAATTTTTAAATGAATACATTCCATGCCGATCGGAAGCCCTCTTCAAATTAAACATTATATCGAATTGAACTGAAAATGTAAAAAATGGTGATTACTGGTTACGTCCATGCTTTTTGATAGTGGAATAATATTCACAGGAATTTGGACAAAATATGTATATCAATTGAATTTCCTATTAATACATCGCCAACGTTTCGAATCTTTTGTGATTCTTTTTCAAGGCTCGTATTTTCATGGAATTAAATTTGTTTAGTTTTACTAGAGATTTGACCGCTTTGATGTTGAAAGAAAGTCATACATCATGATGTTTTCAGATCTATATAATTTGAATAATATGACTTTCTTTCAACATCAAAACGGTCAAATCTCTAGTAAAACTAAACAAATTTAATTCCATGAAAATACGAGCCTTGAAAAAGAATCACAAAAGATTCGAAACGTTGGCGATGTATTAATAGGAAATTAAATTGATATACATATTTTGTCCAAATTCCTGTGAATATTATTCCACTGTTAAAAATGGTTTTCGTGGGTTGTCTTCAGCGGTTGGACATATGACGTCGCGGACTTGTTTACAGAACTTTTTGAGCACTACAAAATTGTTTCTGACCATGTTTCGCTATCTTTTATAGTTTACCCAACGTCGGCCGAAAATCCTGAAAACACCGGATTAACTATCGACTTTTTCATGGAAACTCGATAATTCTTCTCATTTCTTCGTGATAAAGGAATTCACTCTAAATGAACACCTTCCAAAATAAATTCTTTACATATTATATTAAAAGTTTCATTAAAATCCGTCATCTGGTTCCTGAGTCCATAGAGGACAAACAAACACAAGGATATTCACATTTATAATATTAGTATAGATATCATAAACTCAGGTTATGGCGGTTTAAAAAAAAAGAAGGAGCACTTCAACAAAAAGTAGGTAGTGCCCGCGCCCAACTCAAACTGACAATTACTTCCTCTTTCACTGCTATACAGAGTTTTTGTAAATAAATCTGGAAATCAATATTTTCTCAACCAATCCAGTATTTTCGTTTTGGATTATTCGCTGATCAAATATTTGTCCCATATTTCATTTAAGATTCATGACCAACTCTGTGTAAGATTTTCTCAAATAAGATCACAATATTTTATAGGTATTTTTTCACTTGATTCGAAATTTTTTTCATACTTGCCTGGTAGTGCTTTTCATACGAAATATATTTGAAATACTACCACTTCAACATTTCCGCATTTTTTTATGGCATACCATCAGTTATTGTGTAACAAACACCAGGAAATTCTTTCGATGCAACAGTCGTTATTTCAGAAAACCATACGGAATCTCTTTTGAAAACAAGGTTTTTTTCAAAATGGTTAGTTTCTCAGAGAAGACTACCGGATGTTAATCCGATAAGTTAATCCAACAGAAAGATATATTTCCCATATCAATTTTATTGATCCAAACAGCAATTTCTGGAAAACAAGACAATACATTGTTTGGAGGAGAATTAGCAATTCAAAGGGTGGATTCTTTTCACGTGCGAATCCAAGCTGAAATTCCATATAGTTCTGTAAGAACAATAAGGACAACAAAGCGTCGGGTTTTTTCCACATTCGAACTTGAGATGTCTGGTCAAATTTCCCTTGGTTTTGTATCTTCTGTTGCATTGGTGGCACGCGAAGAAACCTGGGGGAAATAATTAAATCAGTATTGAGCGAAATGAAGATTTGTTTTCGTTGTTTATTAATTCAGGTTTTTCACATTTCACACAGTTGACGAACAACCCAGAAAAAAATAATATACCTACTTTTTTCGTTGCAGAGTCATTTCGATGTTATTGCATAACTGCAAGTGTAATTATGGGATTTCATAATGTACGCAAACACCTAATTTTGTAATACGTAACAAAATATAGAATATTTATCTATTCAATGAGATCTTCTAAATCGTGACCGCTATCCATATTTTTAGTCAAATTGATTTGAGATTCTAATAGGAATTCAACTGTGTTTATGGCTCAATATTCTAGATATAATGGCTTCCATACAAAGCATAGCTATATGCTGTCACCGTCTTTTGTTAAGAACTTTTTGCGACAAACAACATGGTACCTTATGTTCGTGTAATTCAATGGTTTAGGCAGCGTAAGCCGAATTAGCTCTCAGGGAGGAGGGAGACGTTGTTTTATGTTCAAATAACACAAAATTTTCATTAATGAGGAATGTTCACATTTTTCAATTTCCACATATTCCTATTCTCCGTAGAAAATGAAAATATTGCGTCCAAAAATTGTTTGAATACTTCAAATAGCGCCCGAGATATCGAGTTATAAACATGAGTTCGATGGATCCGTGTGACGTCACTTTACATCCAACGATTTGCGTGGTTCAGTACGTAGCCGGGTCCAATATAAGCGCCTCTCGTCTCACGGAGTGCGATTTGCGAATGTAGTATGACGTCACATCGCCGCGAGGAATTGAATATTCACAGGGTTGTAAAATCCGAACTACTAGGTCTTTTCGTCTGAAACAAAAACTAGCGATTTCATATACATATAGGTTATATTGTGACGAAGTTTCGATCGATTTTGCATACCTGTGAACATTCCTCATTGTAACCTTTCTTTTATTTTGATGAATAACCTATATTACTGCGAAATTTCATCTTAACCGGTTCCGTAGTTCATACGTGAAAGAGGAACAAACATCGATACTGACATCCTCACAAACTCATGCACTCGGTAGGAGAATTAGGAATATTAGAATAAATAATTCGGAAGCAGGATCAGGAGGATTGAAATATTGTCAAGACTATTTCTTCATGACAAAATAGAGATAATACTAATAAGTTTATTTCGGTCAATCAACGATGACATCACAGAGGTATAACATATAATAAGATCCCGTATGTGATATGAAAATAATTTCATTTCTTGAAAGTATTTTATACAGTTACACTTTTTGAAAATTAATGAAAACAACACCAGAGAGTAAACCAAACATCGCTATTTGTTCAGAGAGTGATTAAGAGCATATTGACCTTTTTCTCCGGAATAAAAATCCATTACCACAACTACGAAAACGTTCCTCCGTGTATGAGTTTGATATGATTTTTCAAATGGTGCTTTCTCTTCGCTTTGTATGGACAAACAGGACATGAAAGAAGCGGTACTTTTCCACAATCATATCTCTGATGACTGACTAGAGCTTGTTTGCTTTTGTATTGGCGGCAGCATTGATTACATACGAAATCTGCGAAAAAAAGAAGTTAAAAAATAGTGAATATGTAATAGAACTGACCACCTTGAAAGCCATTCTGAGAACATGAACGTTGAATCTACTATTTGATTTCTCTCACCTTTAAACTTCAACAGATTAGGGATTGAGATGGGATGAGAAATTTTCGTTGAGGTTTTCTTGGATAGTTTTGAATTTTTTATATAAGCTGAGGAATTGGGTGTGGTGAGAGTCAGCGGCAACGGCTCAGTGGAGATGAAGGATCTAAACCTGAATGAGGATTGGGGGTTTTAAAGTGATTGGTTTCAGAGCTTTATTCAGGTGATTTATGAAAAAATGCTAAAATCAACTCGCATATCTTAGTCAATATGGCGAAATTGTCGCTGATATTTCACAAGGTTGTTTTTATACGCATTATTCATCAGCTTGAGAAAAAAAATTAGAAGAATTTGCAAGTACGTATTCAAAATTTCAAAGTGAGTGTCAAGTGAGAAATCTCACTGGAATAAAAAAAATTTGAATAGATATTTAGAAATAGCAAAATATCTTGAATAAACATTTTTGTTTGAATACCGCAAATTTGTTATTGTTTTCATGATATGTTGCAAGCTGAATATTTCCACTCATCACTTACACTATGTCCCTTATTGGTTCAGTTTGCACTAGAGCACTGTATCTCAGTTATTATTCAAGATTGAAACATGTCACTTTTTTGTAAATTTTCAGAGCACTGTTTTTGAGATTGTGCACAAATTTTACTCTTTCAACAGGAACACCCTGTATATTCCTTTGCGTATTCTTGGGATAAGGCAGCCAAATGAGGTTAAGTGTAAGAATAGTCTTATGACCTCGCTTATGACTAAACTCCGCCTCAGCATGGTTAGTCTTACATTTCACTATGTGATGTATATTTGTACATTTTTCATGAAATAAAGTCGATTCACTATTATTGTTTATAATAGGCTGAAGGACTTAGGTCGATGACCTCTGACTGAGGTCAATAAAAAGCTTACCCTGTTGTTAACCGATACTGATTTCAATTTCTTTTTTTTTCGGTGTGCATATCAATGTTTCGTATTTCATATAGTAGAGAGCTAGTGAAACCTCCGAGTAACGGTTTGTCTGTACGGCTAGAAATTCTTATAGTGACAGTTCGTAGCATGCCGAGGACGAAAACCATCACTTGTAACCCCTCACCCCTGAACGTCATCAATCTTTGAAAATGTAAAAAAAAATAAACTTGTTGCTGTGAGCTTGAAACTTTCATACGATTTTGTTCATTCATTGTACTATTCGAAAAAAAAATGACAGGCGATTTCGATGAGTACAAGTACCTACTAGGAGACTCGAAAAGTGTCACTTTTTTCGATACCTAAGGTTGAAATTTATATATATGTTCGTCGGAGGGAATTGGAGTAAGCGTGTTTTGTATAGCATAATTTTTATAATTAATCTTCATCATCATCTGATATGTTACCATCAATTTCTCCATCATATGGTACAGTCGTTTCAAGCTTAGTATACTAGGTCCCAAATTGGTTGAAACTGCATTGTATCTCACCTATTATTACTTTTTTGTAAAACTTTCAAATCCACAAACAAAAATATTTCACCACCTTTTGCTTCTGAAATACAGGGTGAAAACGAAAATATGCACTTTTGGAAATGTTATTATTTCTCGGGCCCTGTATAAGATGGAAGAAATTGCTTACTTATAACAGATATTCGTACGTTGAAATCAGTGTCGTAGTTTGGAATTTTTTTCAAAGCATTGTTTTTGAGATTGAGCACGAACTTGAAATTTTTAAATGGAATATCCTGTATATTTCAACGTCAAAATTTTGATTTTTTTAATGTATTGATGTATCACAATCTAACATGCAATAAATTTCTTCTTCAAAAATCAGAAAATTTTTTATTTATTTTGTTTTTTTCTAATAGTAACTAATGAATTCCTCCACACATGCATTAAAAAATTCCACTATTTATATTACAATTTTCCTTGTTTTCACCATTTTTCAGTTAACGTTGAAGAGTGATATTATGAGTTCATGTTCAAAATATAATGAAATAAATAGGTTTCTCTATTTCAGTATCGTAATGAGTTCATTACAGTTCTAAAAGTAGTGCTGTAATTAAACTCATTGTTTTCAGTTATATTTTTCGTTTTATGGTTGTCAGTACTGACCTCCGATCCAATCGATTTTCGAATCAAATCAATTCTAATTCCGAGATCTGTCAAATTTCGTAAGTCACACCAACTGCCAAGCTACAATACAAAAGTCACTAATCTGAATTCTCATTTGAATTTCGAGAGTATTTCACGAAACTTGACTGAAATAGAGAAAATATCGTCTAATACTCGTTGCAGAAGGCAATTCCAACAATCATGCTTTCGAAAACTCGCTCCTTCGTCGCTCGTTTTCGAATTTCGCATTCGTGTTGGAATAGGAGCTCATTCTGCAACTTGTTTTAGAATATACTATTAAGTCACATTGCTTTTTAAAGAAGTAATATTTGAGAGCATGTGGAAGAATTCATGGCTTACTATCAAGAAAACAAATATAATTTTTAACTAGAATTTATTGAATGCAAAATGCAAAAATTTGACGTTAAAATATACAGGATGTTCCGTTTGAAAAATTCAAAGTGGTGCTCAATCTCAAAAACCAATGCTCTGAAAAAAATTTTAAACAACGCCAGTGACTTCTACTTCTCTATTGAAAGTTTTCATTTTTTTTCTCATACAGAGCCCGAGAAATAATATCTCAAAAAAGTTCACAGTTTCGTTTTTGTCCTGTAATTCAGAATCACAAGTAGTTGGAATATTTCTGTTTGTGGATTTAAAAGTACCGCGAAAATCGCATGCATGTCTGTATCTTCAAGCTGAGATATGATGCAGACTCAACAATTTGGGACACAGTGTACGATGCTTAAAACGACTGTACCATATGATGGTAGACGAAATTAATGATAACTTATCCGACGTTGATGAAGATTAATTATAAAATTATTTTTTTCATCGTTACTAAGGAAATTAACTTCACCCATAATTCTTTTTTTCATAATGTAATTTGCATCAATGATATATAAAAATTTCAAACTTAGGTACAAAAAAGAGTTTTTTTTTGTTCATATTTTACACGCTTTTCGAGTCGCCTGGCGGGTACTTGTGATTTTTTATTCGAACCTTACAATGAATGAACAAAATCGTATGAAAGTTGCAAGCTTACAGCAACAAGTTTATTTATTTTTTTTATTTTTCTTTTAACTTTCAAAGATAAAGGGGCTTATGACGTGCAGGGGTGAAGGGTGCCAGGCGATGGTTTCGTCCTCAGCATGCTACGAACTATTACTATAAGAATTTCTAGCCTTAAAGACAAACCCTTACTCGGAGGGTTCACTAGCTCTTGGAATATTCACGTTTCAACTTCCATGTTCTTAGAAATAAGAAAGTGTGAACACGAGAATAACTTAGAGCAGCAATGTTGGGTTAGAGGAGTTGAGGATCAATTGTATGGTACAAAATCAGTAAAAAAACTCATTGAACAGGCAAGCACATTTACTATTTTTTTTTAAATCAATGGACAATACCAAATGTAGAAATTTGGCACTGAAAGAATTGATTACCTACTCTAAGAATGTAGTTCCTATATTAAGAAAATCATCTACACGTCATTGCGAATCTCCAGATCACTATACATGGACGATATTGTAACTTTATCGTCCTCACAGAATTTTTTTGTTCGACCAACATTTTATTACAGCAATTGTCGGTACATTTTCACTCTTCATAAACACATCAAAACGAACAAACCCTAATGAATGAGTTACTCGCGTTAAAATCATTTTTACACTCCTAGATCCACTCTCTAAGATCTCAAAAATGCGACAATCTTATGTGAAATAGTAAATTCAGTTTTCTTCTGCAGGTGTAGTCGCACATATCGCAACTGAAGCTTGTTTGAGTGTTATTTCTTCTCATTCTATTTCTTCTACCCTTATTGGTCGTATATCTTCCGTTTCGAGACCTTGCCTGAGGGTTTGAACTAGGCATCTTATTGCCAACTGATCGTTCTTTCCTTGCTGTTGTAGGAAGATCTGAAATGGCAAAATGTTAATAACAATATAAAAATAAGATTGAAGGACCAAGGGATGTCTTCAGGAATTGGATGATATGAATCGAGCAATGTTTCAGCATCAAGGAACGTCATGCAAGTGCTGGATAATTTTCGGGAGAAACTGGAGTTAGATTCAAGCATTTTCAACTTGGCCATAAAACTCTGGAAATAAATCGCACAATTATTTTCGTTTCCAAAATTCTCGTAAACCATTTGAGTAATTCGAGAAACACAAAAACCACTCATAACATAAAGTGTGCAAAATTATAATTGCAAAGGTCTATACAAATGTCTGCAATTTTAATTGTTGAACTTCAAATATTCGTATTTGAAGACGCAGTTCACTCAGCGAAACAAAAAATTCAAAAAAAGCACTGAAAAAAGACAGAACAAACAAGAATAACTGGAAAGATTGAAAAACTCAATGGTTCAATGTCTGACTTCTTCATCAGACCAACATCAAGATATTATTGATATGCCATCAGAATAACTCCTGACAACCTTTGAACAGTAAACTCTACAGTCTTTATTTTCTGAAATACCAAACCATATGGTGAAAATGTCTGAAATAAATTCAGACAGCCATATTACCAGAATGAAAAATAGAGGACTAACTCCACTGGGATTTAGTGATCATCAGTTTTTAGTATAATAAACGAAAACATATTCAGTATTTAATATTTCGAACTTCTCATTGAATATTGAAAAAAGCTCGTGAAATTCCATTTTATTAGCATTCCAACAAGCCCACAAATGTTCGTCGTCCATCGATGAATTCAATTTAATTCAACTAAATTCGATTCGAACTAATTTAATTCGATTCGATTAAATTTAATTCAATTCAATTTTATTTGGTTCAATTCATTTTGACTTCATACACTGGGACACTTTTCTTCTTCTTTTTCTTTGTTCAAGTCTTAACTTTATTTAGATTCAATTAATTCTTTATATTATCATGTGATGCTTCACCTCGCAGTTTACTTATGTAGAAATTACTGTATTTTCATTGTAAACACACTGTTATTTGTATTTCTCTTTGTTGTAATTGTTTGAAAGGGTATTATTACCCGTTTATATCATTAAATAAATAAATACAATTCAATTTTATTGGATTCAATTCAATTCATCTCAATTGTAATCAAATTAAATCAATTGAACTGAATTTAATTTAATTCAATTCAATTCAATTTGTTCAAGGGTATTTTGAATTGATTTAATTAATTTCAATTTTTTTATATTTAGTTCATTTTTTATTGTCAACCATGGCTATTATTGTTAAAAACGTGGATACTGTATTGGCCATGTTTTACTGTTTGATGTCTCTATTTTGAAATAAATAAATTTGATTAAATTTGATTGAATTCATTTCAATTTAATTAAATTTGATTCTGTATAACAGAATAAATGAAAAATATATCGTGATAAAAAAAATTTTATTCCTCAACCACATAATAAATACTCCAAAATAAAATTTCAATACATTCACCATTAGACTCTCAACCCAACGTACGAATAAAGATATATTTCATAATATATTTTCCAACCTTTAGATAAAAACGTATTGGTTGAGACAGACTGCTAAAAATATCAATAAAAAAGTGCAGATAATGATAAAACGTTCAACAATAAGGCTTTCAGACCACTTAAATTTTAGTAGAGCGGAGCTGAACTGAGTGGATTGTGAAGTTGAACAGTAGTGGTTAAGCCTGTAGTGAACCCAACGAACAACTAATACTATTATTAATCTGTGGTAATAGTTCATTGAGTAAACAGATTTATACAAACAATAACAATTATTCGTTATTTAATAACTCGAAATCGTTATGGATCGAGATTAACATATGTTATATCTTTAGTAATAAAAAAACAATTTTCCAAAAATTGAATGATAAACAATATTTTTTCAATTCAAGAAATCATAATTGTACTTCTTACTTTCGAAGTCAAACAACAATCATTATATGCACTGAAATTAAAATAAGAGATGAGTATTTTCTCTTAATTTACCTTCATTTCAACTTTATCTGCAAAGAGAGTAAAACATTAATATTATTATTTTCAATTCAATAGTTATACTGCTGGGAGCTCAACACATCTTCTAAGAATTTGATGTTCATCTTCTTGCATCTCTTGAACTCGATGTGATGTTTCAAAGTTTGTTTGTGCCAAAAAGCTCTGGAGCAGTAATTGCAAACGAAGGACTTGGCTTTGCCGCATTCATATTTCTGGTGGTTGTAGAGACTCGTGTTATATTTATAGCGTTTGCCGCAATTGGTGCAAACATTCTGGAATGATGCAACTGAAAAAGGATATCGTTAGTATTGGTTTGAAGTAGTTCCACAATGTGCTATTATGATTTTTATGAATTTAATTCAAAGTTGATATAGTTAACACTCACCTTAACTGTGATGGTCAGTTAAGAGGTAAGAATAAAGAGCGCAAAAATCGAAAAAGGCTGAAAAACAGATGTGACAAAAAAAAATGCACACATAAATAGACTTCGCCGAGATCGCATTCAAACATAACCTGAAAAATCTATAATGGAAACCATAATAAAGAACAATGACGAAATGGCCAAATAACTAAACAGGTTATCCGCATAAAAATATATCAACGTGAAAGAAAAGACCCAAATAAGAAAATATTGTAAACGGAATCTATCATACTGAAATCCGACCAAACCGGACATTGGCATGGTGCATGTTGCCACATTGTCAGATTCTTTCGATATTAACGGATATCTATGAACAGGCATTAAATAATGAAGTTATTGAAATAGGTATTTTACTGTGCATTGACAATTTCGCGCATTTTTTCTAATTAGGATTCAGTGAAAGTTATGTAAAATAGGTATGTATAGTCGCAACTGCATTTTGGAAAATAATCAGTCCTACAATTCTATCATTTGTTCTTATACAATTACTCAAATAACTTCAGTTTGGAATGAGCTTCTGTCGCTCTGATCTGTCATAACGACTTCTGCTTAAAAAAAAAACAGTAAATAACCTTAGAGTGATCATTTCAAATTTAAATCTTCTGAATTAATTTGAAGTCTTTTAATTGAAACTTTTCAATACTAAAAATAAAGATAAACACTTAACGAAAACAGCTAGTGAAAAACTACGGAACTCATTTTTTAATCAGTCGATTATATCTGTTCGTAAATTTTTAATGCGTATCGAATTAGGTCGTATTGTGAATAGTGACTTGCTTGACAGTACTTTATTGCAACTGTGTGTCTTCAGGAATTTACCTATTATCTTGGTTCTCCAAACTAGAGAAATCTATCATGACAATAACAGAAGTTCTCCATTTTGTTGAATAATTTTTGTAGCTACATGTTGAAAACAGAGCAGTTGTTATATCTGTTCACACCCTTCAGGAACACTTCTATCAACAAATAATAGATTTACAAATTTGTGTCATTGTCACATTGATATCCACAGAAGATATCTACGTTTGATATCTTCGTATATCATGATTGAAGTTTAGCAACAAAGCCTTCTTTTCATATTATTTCCTTGTTCTATGAATATTGCGATTAAATTGGCTAATATTGTATTGTTTCGATATTGTATTCCATTATATCAAGTTCTGCTCCGCGTCAAACGAATATGAATACAGGTATAAACAAGATATGTGTATGAATAAATAAAAAACCTCCATATTTTCGAAAAGTATTAAGGTGGTTGTTTAAGAATAAATACTTCATAGTCAGCAACTTCAGCGGCTTGAGTACTGCCATTAACTTTGATAACTTCAAATAAAAAATAAAACGTAATGACTTCTTGTGAAATCGAAACTGTTGTCAAAATAATACTCAATTTTGAAAACAGAAAATATCCTACATGTTTTTTTTATGGTGCACCACTTTTACTCAATAATTGAAAATCATATTGATGATGTGTAATGCTCCGCACTGAGTAGACACGTTTCGTTGAGCTCCTAAGTTAACGGTTGAATTCAGTGGTGAAATTAGTTTTGAAAAACATATCTGCTTGTAAGGGCTAGTTCTTAAATACCTGTATTTTTGTATCGACGTGTTCATCCCTATAATATTTTATTCATCAGAATAATAAAGAAAATGCCACTCACAAAACAACAACGAGAAGATATAAAACAGTGTCTTGAATGCCTATCAGATAAGGAGTTCTTATCAAATCTGGCCGATAAGGTAACGTCGACCTTCCAACAACATCTTGACCGTCTTGAAGAACGTGTCAGTGAACTCGAGAGGAAATCCATTGATGACCAAGTTAGGATAAGCGAATTGAATTTAAGACTGAATAAAATGGAACAATATAATAAACGCAAAAAACTGAGACTCTTGGGGCTGAAGGAGACAGCTGAGGAGGGCTTGATCGATTCGGTGCAGGAAATCTTGGTTTCGAAACTCAAGATGAACAAAGTTGAAATTACGAATTGCCATCGAATTGGAAAGAAGAATATCGATCAAGATCGTCCTAGACCTGTTCTTATACAGTTTTCATCACTATCCTCTAAAAATGAAGTTTTCCGTAATAAAAGAAGATTAAAAGGTTCCAAACTGCTTCTATTCGAGGAACTCAGTCGGCTGAATTACGAACTACTCAAAGCTGCTGAAGAAATGGTCGGAAGAAAGGAAGCTTGGTCTTTTGATGGCAGAATTTTCATTAGATGGAAGGGTCAGAAATATGTTGTTCGATCCACTGAAGACTTGAAAGGTATTATGAAAAATTAAATATAATTAATGGAGTGACTCAACAATACTTGCTGCTTGAAGGAAATATAGAAATTGAGATTTTTTCTTTTTTTTGTGAATTTTTTTTTCTCACGATTCAAGTTTTTGAATTTTGTTTTTTTTTTTTTTTTGTCGAAATGTTTGCTAGTTGGATACATTTGTTTTTTTTTTCAAATTTGAAAGCCTAAAATATGAAGAATTTGAGCATAGCATTTTATAATATACATTCTTTACTCGCACATTTCACTGATTTTCGCAGTTTCCTCTGTAATAATGATTTCGATATGGTTGGGTTGTGCGAGACTTGGCTCGGCGACGGTGTGCTTGCGCAACTGGTTAGTATACCTGGTTATAATTTCATAAGAAGAGACAGGGGATCTAGAGGGGGAGGCCTTGGTGTTTATCTTCGCAATGGTTTGGATTATGAGGTTTTATATGGTGATATTACTAATTGTATTGAACATATATGGATAAAAATTAGGATTAATCGTAGGTCGCTAATTATCTGCGTAATGTACAGACCTCCAAGCGGAAGTTTTTCGGAATTTTTAGCCTGTTTTGAGGACTTGATTTTGAGATATCATCCATCGAGTAGTGATATCATTTGCGGTGGTGATATAAATGTGGACTTTTTGAGACTTGATGACTACAGAGTCCGGAAATTATCTGAATTGTTCAACCAACTTAATTTAAATCAGATTGTAGATTCTCCCACAAGAATTACGAATAGATCGGCTACTTTAATTGATATTGTATTGACTTCATCTGAGAGTAAGGAGGTCATCCACGGAGTTGATGCTGTAGGACAGTTGTCGGACCATTTCTTGGTTTATGTCATATTAAACTTCGAACGAAAACTCTCACAAAAACGTACTTTGAAGTCGAGATCGTTGCATAGGGTAGATCGTGATGTTCTTGAACAATTATTTCTGGCCACACCATTTGACAGTGTGCTGTACGTCGATGAAGTAAATCTGAAGGTAGCAATATTCACCAAACTTCTAAATGATCTTTACGATCACATTGCACCAGAGAGGTTGATTACCCTTAATAACAAGTGTAAGCCATGGTTTACTGAGGCGATCAGATTGATGACGAGACAGAAGGACAGGGCTTGTGAGAGGTTCAGAAAGACTAGTTCGCCCCGAGACTGGCAGTTCTATAAACAGGTGAGAAATGCTACTACTAATGCAATAAATGCAGAAAAAAGATCATACCTCAACTATATCACTTCAATGAATTCCGGTGTCAGACATGTGTGGAAGCATTTGAATGAAATGGGAGTATACAGCAAGAAAGTGAACTCAGTAGACTTGCCTGAAAGTTTGAATGACCCTTGTTCTATCAATAACTTTTTCCTACAAATTCAGAGGCTAGAGACTCCTGATCAAGATTTAATGAACTTTTATTCTACGACGACCTTGCAGCATGTTGAGGAAAAACTGTCATTCACTCTTGTTAGGGAAGAAGAGGTTATCTCTGTTATTTTATCGATGAGGTCAAATTCCGCAGGATCAGATCGGGTGAGTACGGAAATGTTGAAACTATGCTGCCCAAGAATTGTACCGTTCCTACTCAATATTTTCAATTCTTGTCTTCTGAAATCTGTATTTCCCGACTCTTGGAAGATCGCTCGGGTGCTGCCTTTGCCTAAAAAAACTGAAATACACGATCTTAACGATCTCCGCCCTATAGCTATTCTACCAACTTGTTCTAAGATTTTTGAAAAACTAATTGCTTCTCAGATAAGGGCACATCTAGAGAAATACAACATTCTGCCTCAGCGGCAGTCAGGATTTCGGAAGGGTTATAGCTGCGGGACTACACTTCTGGATGTCGTTGATGAAATTTTACGCGCCATAGATTCGGGTAAAACGTGCGTCCTCATTCTTTTGGATTATTCGAAGGCATTCGACCAAATAAATCATGTTCTCTTGCTGGCAATTCTTGGACATATTGGATTCGCGCCTTCGGCGGTTGAGCTCATACGCAGCTATTTGATTGGTCGTACTCAATACGTCGAAACAGTAGGGGGTTCTTCGTCGGCGCAACCGGTTCATTGCGGTGTGCCACAGGGGTCAGTGCTTGGTCCCCTGCTCTTTTGTATTTATACTATTTTCCTAACACACGACCTGAAGTACTGTATGGACTTTCGTTATGCGGATGACACCCAGCTACTCCATACTTTTTTGTCATCTGAGGTGGATAGCGCATGTGTGAGGGTGAATGAGGATCTGAAAGCTCTCGCATGCTTTTCTCGTCGACATAACCTCAATTTGAATTCATCTAAAACCAAGGTGATCGTATTTGGCAGACATAGGGAAGAGGTTCAATCGCGACTGAATGTTGAACTGGATGATGCTAAGCTCTCTTGTGTCAGCTCTGCGAGGAATTTGGGACTCCTGATGGACTCGGAATTAAGATTCAAGGAACATATATCAGCGTGCATTCGGAAGGCTTATGCAAACTTGAGAAGATTATACCCTCACAGACATTACCTTACAACAAAGCTGAAAATTGTTCTGACAGAGGCCCTGGTTCTTAGTCATTTCAACTTTTGCGACACAGTTTATGGTCCATGTTTAACTAGAGAATATGAAAAGAAGATTCAGAAGGTACAAAGATCATGTCTGAGGTTTATATATGGTATCAGGAAGTTCGAACCAGTCATTCACAAGCTCAAGGACTGTAACTGGCTAGACATGCAAAAACGTAGGAAGCTCCACTCGATGACTCTTTTTCACTCGATTATGCTTTATAAATCTCCACCATATTTGTTTGAAAAAATTAAATTGCGCTCGGATGTTCATGCTTTGGGCCTCAGACATCGTGGTCTCCTCTCAGTGCCCGCCCATTCTACAACAACTTTTACCAGATCTTTTACTTATAATATTTTTTCTCTTTATAATAGTCTACCTCTTACCCTGAAATCCTGCAGTTTATATAAATTCAGAAAAGCATGTAAACAAAATTTGCTGGCAGGTTCACTTTAGGATTTATTACGTGTCTAACGTGCGGTATAAATGCGGGCTTGAGAGCCGGTTTTTGATTTTCGAATGCTATGCTTACTCCAATTAATGCACAAAATTTGCAAATCTCTATTGTTTTTTTTTCTCGGCGTGTCTGACTAGCATAATATTCTCAGTGCTGGAGTCTTTTCATTTTCTTTGTATTTTCAGTTTTTGGGAGCTTACATATAAACAGTTTTACTGCCGTAAGTCTCCTTTTTGCAGATAATAGTTTGTAGGCTATATATACTTTTTCTGTTGTAAAATTTATTGTATTTTGTCTGCAAATAAAGTTTATTATTATTATTATTATTATTATTATTATGTTTGAGAAATATTTTTAGAGTTGGTCAACGTAAGAATTTTTTTCTAGTGGTACCTTTATGGCTAAATTTTGCATGAACGTTGAGGTATTTACTACACATTTGATGACTTGGTTTTGGATTACATATTAATAAATATACCTACCTGAGTTTTGTTTTGTGAGTACTTAACTGATAATATTCACACGAAATTCAACATGAGCTTTCATATTGTCATTCGAACTTAAAACAGAACTTTCAGAACTGTCCAGTACCTACACATAAATCGTCAGGTAGGGAATTTTTAATCTTCATGATATTTCAGCACCTAGAGGAATAAACTTCACATTTTTTCCGCCGCGTCAATGGTATTTCGTACAAATTTTGAGAAAATTAATGATGAACTCTGATGAAAAGTATCATTTAATTTTTTTTAGACAATAATCGTAAAAAACTAACTGGTTTTATTCCAACAAGTAATGTTAATGATATAATATATAAAATAAAAATTAACTAACCTTAGTCTATACAAGAGTTTAATAATTTCACCCATCGTTTGATTATCTAGCACCTAGTTATCATTGTTTTCAGTCCAAGAAATTTAAGAAACTTCACTCATCGAATGGGAGAATTATTTTAAAAACAACTTTTTATTAATGTTATGTCATATTGTAGCAAAATATTCTCATATTCTGTAATGTCAACAATAACAGGACTATGAGTCTCTTTCTAAAACGATACGGAAATTTTGGAATGTTATTTTTTCTATCGAAAATCTTATTTTCATTTTTTCTTCAAGTTTTCGATACAGAAATTTTATATAATTGTCATTCTACATTTCAAGGATATATTTCTGAAGATTGCTGGATTTCAAAATTAATTCAATCTTATTTCTATATCTTCTTAACTTGAATAGATTTAGACTTCCCCGATAGATCTTTGTTTGGGAGAATGGTTTTATGAATATTTATATATTATATATTTTTTAAACGATTGCCTTGAGAAACTACGGATAATTTAGAACCAAATTAAAGAAAGTTATTAATTGAGTTTCAGTTATTGCATATTTGAAGAAATAAGCAGGGGAGTTCACATGACAATAGTTATATAATCAACACATTCCAAATATCTTATGAAGACCCTTTGAAGTCGAACAACGAGAGAAAATGTTGAATCTCTTGAAATATATAATAATGTAATTATTGTCGAATCTTTTATTTGCATTTTTGTGCCACATCAGACTCAATTTGTATCTTTCCTGATATTTTTCACGGCATTCTGACACTTCGCTTCGAATGCCAGGTTTTTATCTCCCAAGATAGCAAAATCTTGACGTGTCGGATTGAACACATCTATTCCATGCACTCGGAACAAATGTCTTTTCAAATCGCTGCGGTAGTAGTAGGAGTTTTGGCAGAATTCGCATTTGAACCGTTTCTGCTTTCCGCATTCCACACTGACATGTCTCTGCAGGTTTTTGACGAGGGAATAGGATTTTCCGCAGTTTTTACAAACAAACCTAGGATAGTCTACGCCGGATTGTCCATCTGAAAAGAAAGAACATTTAGTGAGGTTTTAGAAGAGAAAAAGACGAGGATTATATATCAATTTGAAGAAAAACTACTGACAAGTGTCATTGCAAGAAGAAATATGAGGAATATTGACAAGAATAAAAAATTAACAATGCGTAACCTTCAACCATTTCTAATCTACTTATTCTTCTACACGCCTCATGTATGTGAAAAATAATGATATTTCCAATATGCAGGATTCAGATAAATAAAATATAAATACAATTTCGTTAATGCACCAGAAACAGCCATGATTAAGTGCGTTGAGTATTACACGTATACAATGTGAGGCGAAAATGTATCACTTTGAAGTTCGAAAGTCTGCGACATCATATACCTATCTCCCAAGGTTGTCTTACCTTTTCTTGGTATCAAAATTACTACGAAAATAGTGCATTATTTGGGAGGGTGTTTTTATGAATACGATATTGATCATGCTGCGAATAAATACGTTACTCATCACGGTGTTCGATTCAGTACAAGCTTCGCCTTAACATCATTCAATTTCACTGATACTTCAGAAGATATTGCAGATTGAACAAAAAGTTGAATGCAAATAATGATGCGTTGGTGGACGTCAGAATCAGACTTTTGATCGAGTGTTAGTTAACCCAATATTCTTAAATTTATTTCAATGTTTTCAGTAACACTGAGTAACATATTCTCAATCCTTTATTCTCAATCCTCTGGTTATTCGCATTATGCAATAACGAATAAGTAATTGTTCTACATCGATAGACATAATGAGACATATAAATGTTATTTTCTGAGCATAGAGAAAAATGTTCTAATTTCAGAATTGTTCGATGATAGAATTTGAGGATTTGATGATAAATATTGAAGTTGGGAAAACTTAGATATAAATTAACCGTGTCGAGTATCACATGATCTGAAAAGATTTGTTATACATTTTTTCAAGATATAGACAAAAAAACTTCTCTGCTTTCACGGTGGTAATACCGACAAATTTTGGAAGCATAGATGAAATGATTTGGCCTTATCTATATCGGGCCAAATCCAGATTTAAGAATTATCCTAATCCAGAAGTAAATATTGTATGAAAATTCTAAAATCTCCCAGAGTGAAGAGGATGTGAACACAGTGCTGATTGTGAAGATGAATTATTTGAAGCTGCTAAATGCCACGACTTGTATGAAGTTACTCAAAACGCCCTAACTCGTAGGTTTGAATCAAGAAATTTGTCATTAGGATGTTATCTATGAGAGATATGAGTAACTGAAAGGGCCAAATAAATCCGAAACCGATCTATTTCTTCTCTCAGTGGCAAAATCTGATTTTAACTTTCAAGCTGAAGATTCTGAGAGGTTATAAATTGAAGGTTATATTTATTTGGATGATAACGATATTCGAATTATCTATATTTCAAGAATTTGCAATAGTTACTTAGAAATATTTTCAGAATTTTCTATTTTTAGATCATTTCAGTATTAAAAACACCTAGGAAAGAACAAAAGAAGTTCAATAATTTTAAGTATCAAGAGAAATTCAATTTGTCAATAGTTCATTTCCAAACACTAATTGTCTTTATTCAACATTTTTTCTTATCTTCTGTAGTATTTCGGATGTTATCACCTAAAGAAACTCCAAAATCTTCAGAAAACCCATGAATAAGTCAAGACGAGTCAAATCAGAAGGTCTTGGAGGCAATTTCAAACGAGAAATTTTTTCAATTCAATTTAAAAAGCTGATATATCATGTGTGAATAGATTGTATCTCGGAATATACACTTCTCGGAAAAATTAAAGGAACAGAAAAATTTTTGGTGTTTTTGAACAGGCTGTATTTCAGTGAATATTGGTCGTATGAGAAATAGAAAAATCAACTTTTGAAGCTTGAAGACACTGGTTTTTGAATTCATTAGTTAACAATTTTTCAGTCTACTGGCAGCCATGCAATACTCGGATAAACCACGAAGAAATTTTTTTTTATTTTTATTTTTGCTCTACGCGCATGGAAAAATTTTTTTGAGCTAGAACAATGCAAAGCCCGCAAAGCCTGTTTATTATGGTTTAATAAGTTTTTTCACCACCCTCGGAAATGACCATTTGTCTTCGAGATATCCCATTTTGAATGCAAAAGGACCCTTTTTCACTCAACTGCCGATATCTCCGGAAGTACTGGAGGCCTATCAAACCGACAGCCGGATTCTTTTTCTGTAGAAAATTTTCTACAAAAATCGATCATGTTTGATCAAGGAAAAAATTTTTTTTCACCTGTAACGGTAATGTGAAAAAAGAGCAATAAAATTCCATTTTACCATTTGCAGGTTAACGGACTTCGTCAATATTGGAGGGAGAGCTGAGGTTATGAGAAAATTTTCACAGCCTAATGTACCCCAAAGGCCCCCTTAAAACGGTAGATCGATCGATGAAGCGGTTTTCCTGGAACAATCGATTGAAAATTTGAAAGATTTAAGAGAACAAGGTTTTTGTTCCTTAAACTTGTGCTGATCATTTCGAAAATTATCAATTAAATTTTTTTCAGTTATGAGTTAATTTTGTATCTTTTGAAGTTAAAAAAATATGGAAAGTTTGAATGAAAAACTATTTTCTCGTTCTCTGACGACTAAAATTTTATTGATTGGTTTAGCGCCGGCATCAGCGTTACCCAAAGCATAACACGTGGAGGTTGCACGGTCGGATTTACGCAAGTGTGTTCATGATTCTTCAGAAATGAGTCCCTGTGGTTAATCAGCTCCACAGTATTCTATGAAACAGAAAAATTCTATCGCTCATTTTTATGCAAGAAAAAGTTTTCAAAATCTTCTAAAATTTTTGAAGGCAATTTTTCACGATTGAGAAAAAAAACAGTTAAATTTTGATCTGAAAATATCGAAAAAAAATTTTTTCTTTCAGTGAGATTTTCTAGTTTTCTCTAGATATTTTCAGAACATAATTAAACAGTTTTTTTTTATTTTTTTACAATCTCCAAAACATTCAGAATTGAGTAAAAAGTGAAAAAAAAAAAGAAGAGGTCAACTTGTTTCCTAAATCTTTTCAGAATTTCAATCAATCGGTCCAGGAAAACCGCTGAATCGATCTATCTACCGATTTGTAAGGGTCTTTGGGGTAAATTAGGCTGTAAAATTGTCTTATAACCTAAGCTTTTTTTTATTAGACATGATTGATTTTTGTAGGAAATATAAACCGGCTATCGATTTGATAGGCTTCCAGTAGATCCGGATAAATCGGCAGTTGAGTGAAAAAGGGTCTTTTTGCATTCAAACTGGGATATCGCGAAGGCAAATGGTCATTTCCGAGGGTGGTGAAAAACAAATTAGACCTGAATAAACAGACTATGACGGCTTAGCATCGGTCTAGCTCAAAAAAAATTTCCATGCGCGTAGAGAAAACATAAAAATTTGAAAAATTTAAAAAAATTTTGCTTCGTGCTTTATCCGAGGATTGCATGGCTGCCGGTACTCTGAGAAATTGTCAATCAATAAATTCAGAAACAAGAGTCTTCAAGCTTCATGAGTTGATTTTTCTATTTCTCATACGACCATTTTTCACTGAGATACAGCCTGTTGAAAAACACCGAAAAATTTGGAACATTTTTCTGTTTCTTCAATTGTTGCGAGAAGTATATTAGGGATTACCCAGTTTCAGCATGTTCTGGCAGCTCTAGCTCGTGATTTCTCTCATGATCATTGCTTCGAAAACTAGGGAAATCCCTTTTTTTAAAACGGAACCAAAGCCAAGCATAAAATTTTATGTATGGGTTATGAATAAAAATTGCACAAGCTTCAAAATGATGTAGGTAGGTATTGTTATTAAAACCACTCACACTCTTCAATTTTCTTGGCTTGTTGATATTTAAGACCATTAAAGGGACGAATCATTTTCACTTATGTCGAATATGTAACCATATTTTATTTTCAAAGGTCATGAATCTGCGTGAAAAAATGACGATCAGATCTCAACAACCAGAATAGGCCAAATATAGACTTTCCCAGCTATGTATTGTGGTACCTGATCCCCCTCTGTGAAAAAGTTTCGAAAGGAAAAACTGATGTTGATTGAAAATTTATTTTATAATTTCCACACAACAAAAAATAATCTGCAATATTTTGGAATGTCATATTCGTCAGATCTTTGGTTGCTATCCAGTTTCCTGAGATGAACCCAGAGCATACCTTGTCTACTGAAAAATTGTCAAATGCCACCCCTTTCTCTATTCATTTAAAATAAAATGATATCATGAAAGCTCCATTATTGTTATAAAGTGTGCATCTGAATAACACCGAAATAATTTAAGTGTTACTTGATTCAGTGATCAAAATTAAGATGAGTATTCGGTTTTGAAATTGTTGAAAAATTTCCCCCAAAGATAACCAAATAAAAGAATCTATTTTTTATTTTTTCTGTATATTAAAAAATATGTTAGGGGATGATTATTTCAACCATTTTCAAGGTTACTTCAGGGTTTAAAACATAATAAAATGTGTAGTTCATTGGCAAATGAAAAAGAAAAACTAGTTTTTCTTCAACTTCGGAGGGTTGAAAATTTTCCCAAGGCGGGGTTTCCAAAAAAATTGATTATTTTAATTTAAGAGTTATCCCTTACATTTTCTCGGTGTTTTTCAGATACCCTATATGATGGGTGATTTTTCGCTGTTTGGATTTTCGGTGCACCATTTTTGACAGATAACTCGTGATTCCTGTCATACATCAGAGTTAAATGTTTAGTTCGCGTTGCCGTCGATCATGGAACACTCACAAACGAATAACGCTTAAAAATCATTGAATTTCATCAGGAAAATTAGTGAACATATTACGGAAACATTTCACGAGAGATACCAGTCGATAAGCTCGAAAAATTAAAACAAAATTGGGATACCCGAAAGGATCACATGAAACAAAGTAATATTTAACTTTACAAAACGATTCAAATTGTCAGTTTCTTAAACAATAATTTTACACAAATATTCGATCTCTCTGCCCCTTACAACGTTTTTGAGGTTAGATCGTGAATGGATCTTCTGGAGAATGGATCATAGAAATAAAAATGCGATCTACTAGGCATCGGAACTACAAACAAAGTGATTCACTTTTACATATTTACATGAAATAGGGTCGGTTTCACGAAACTTTGATTGTATCGTTGAATTAATTGGAGCCACTGCGATTCGTTGAAATTTCAAAACGAGTGTTTCGATTGGTTCGAATTTACGTAAGGTTTTTTAATAGCACAATCAGAGTTTTGTGCAACCGACCCATATCTACAAAAAGAAAATAGCAAAGACCGGTCTTATTTCCCCAATAAAAATTCAATACTTTTTTCGATTTTCCTGTTTTTGTTTTTTGAAAATTGGAGACCAAACGCTTGAAAAATCACCCAATATAAATGCGAGTAGCTCTTTGTTCATCTGTCATCTAGGTGGTGGCGGGATTTCATATGTTTCGTCAAATTCCCCTTCAGCTTTGCTTCATAAGAACAGAAAGTACATTTGAACTGAGGCTCTTTGCCGCACTCGAACTTCTGATGCAGTCTCAAGGAGTTCTTATATTTGTACACTTTCCAACATTGGGAGCACTTATGAAAACCTGGAATGATTATTGCATTAGTAATCTAAAACACAAATCAGAAACATGACGTGATACTTCCTGTAGAAAACCGCTGAAATCATATATATAATATATATATAACTGAACGTACAGAAGACCCATTATTGTTTTGGATTCGCGTATTTTTCCAGCTCTTTCAATTGAATGGTTACAACCATCAGCAGTTGGAATGAATGAATCACATAGGAATTGATTATCACTTGTATTATGCCTAATCTAATTTTTTCAAGGCCTGCTATGATGATAATATTTCTTGAACGCAGTTAATTACATAGTCCATTCACTATTATAAAAGAAGTTAGTTGGCCATTTTCACATATTTTCTCAAAGTTTCGTAACTATATCGGAGTTAGGTTGGTACATTAGAGATATCGTCAATGATATAGCGACATTTTTGACATTGTAAAACTGACGGCAGTTTTTTATGAAAAGGCAAAGGCAAAAAAGCAATGAAATTTTTAATTGAAACGAATCTGCTCTTTCCTTTTAAAAACATTGGGGTTGTTGCGACCCTAACTTCTCAGAAACAATGTTGTCTAAAGATTCTTTCTCCCTGATACAGAATTTGAAAATTACTGTTGGAATCTTCAGAACTCTCAGGCTCTTGAGTTGGACACTCTGTATAACATCGAAAAGCCACCTTGCAATGCCCCTCTAGTTCTAATCGCATAATTATACCGTTCGGGAAGTAGGACTCAAAATGAGACTATTATTTTGCAATCAATTGCAATTTTGTCTCTGTGAGAAGAGACAGACCGGTTTCGGCTTTATTTAACCTCTTCAGTCCCCCTATATCATATCATAATCTTAATAAGAAACTATGCTTAAATAAACTAGTGTATTCCTTCTGAGTAATTAAATTCAAATGGCGACATCGATCAGTATCAAACGATAAGTGTATCTTTCTGACAAAGCACTGCTCACATCTCCTTTCACTCTCTTTCATGATTACTATTTTCAATTTATCTATGTTTCAAAGATCAATGCTGCTTTTATTCAAGTCTCATAAACTCAAAGTAAATAAAGGTCAATTTCAATTTTGGATATTTTTGAATGAATGAAATGAAAGAACTTTTTGAATAGTGATATTTCTTTACGGACTTACAATTTTTTGTTCTGAATTAGAATGGCATGCAAAACGATGAAGATCGGGTAGGAATAAAAAGAATAATTAAATAAAAATTTTAATTTATACATTAAACGTTTGAAATATGCTCCACAATTGAAAATAACATAGAATTTGACGAAAAATCAAAAAGATATTTAAAACTAGACAATTAACAGTACTCATTTCCGCATTTGGAAATCTATATTTACTAATAAAATTTACAGAAAACGCATTTCTGATTTCAGTTCGATGCAGGATATCACAAAATAAGTGCAAAATTTTCTGAGAATTTCTAATCCCTTAAATTTTTTCAGGATGTTTAAAGTCAACCAATGTTCTTTTTTTTGGATTTGTTGCTCGGATTCAAAGCAAATCAAGTTCAACGATTTTTTTATATTTCCCAATGAAAAAGTCTGATTTTAACAAATTCAAATACGACTTGTTTGAACTTTGCCCAGTGTGAAAATATAAATTTTCTCAACATGTGAGTGATTAATCGGCTGAATATTCTAGTCCTTTTCTAATCCTCTCGATGATCTTGTTGAAAATATAAAGTTTGAACGAAATTTTTGGATAAAATAAGTTTATTGGAAACTTTTCGAAATATTATCCAACAAGGTCTTCTTGCTCATGTGCAATATATTTTCCTCAGTATAATAGGATGTAACAGGTTAGAGAGAATTAATTTTCTAGAATACTGAAGGATAAGTAAGTATTCAAATATTGTTCAGGTAATTTCCTTTTAGGTTTAATTCAATATTTCTACCAGTTTACAATGAACATATCAAGATGACATCAGTCCCCTATATAAATTTTAAGTTTGCATAAAAATACCTCATTTGTTCCCAATTAATCAAAATCAAGGAATGAATCCCAATAAATACCTGCAATCCCACTGAAACGATAACCACGAATAAGAAAAAATTTTCGATAGGAACTTCATAAGTAACAGTTTTTGTGTGTTTTCACTCAAATATGCCTGCCCTTGATTTCATATTTTCATTTCAATAATTATTATCCAAAATTTATTTCATGGAACATTTTGAGATGCTAGGGTTTCAGTTTTATATGAAAAAATTTGCCTTGAAGTCGATTGACCAGGACACCCCTATTAAATTCTTATATAACATTCATTCACTCCCTATAACTATATATTTCAAATTCGAGAACAAGTAGTTTTGAATGAATGTGTGAAAAAGTTTAAAAAATAATAATCGAGAGCTTGTTTTCTTATGAGGTAAGCAAACCAACATATCATCATCGCTCCACTGTCTCAGCTAGAAAAATGATTGTTTCAAGAGATGAACTAAAATAATAATGACGTATGATTTCGAAAAAATAATCCTTTGAATTTCGACAAAGAATCACACGAAGAAAAAATTCGCACTTTTTTCGAGACACCCTGTACTAAAAATTACATGAATAGGTAACAAATATTGAACATCAACAATCGAATTTGATAGTTCGGACACTTCCCATCGTCAATGAAAAATCGAATTCCTATACAAGATAGTTAGAACACAATGAAGAATCTAAATCGGTTAGTTTGGTGAATTTCTTCAAATCGTCCAGTTTGATGATGAAATCGGTTACTTTCTCGTTGTGCTTCAAAAGGTGCTGATGCTTCTTCATGTGCTTCATTATGTTGAAGTTATAAAACGCCGTACATCCACAAAAGGCACATTGGTAAGGGGGTTGTTTTCCACACTCGTGTTTTAGGTGTCTCATCAATGTTGATTTGGTTGCGTACGGTTTGTTACATTCTCGACAATTGTAAGGCCCTGAAAAATAAAACTAGAAGAATTTCGCTATCGAACGCCCCACTTATACCTAAAAAATTGAATGAGTCCCTTTAAGATTGTTAGAACCACGAAAATGCTAATGAAGTTTAGTACACAAATGCTGGATGGTAGCGCACATATTTCCAATGATTCCAATCTACAAACCAGTTATCTACTAGTAAAAAAATTTGTTCATCACTATAAATTACACAAATTTATCTAAAATTTCCATGAATAAAACCTTTTTGTGAAATAATAAATGGTAACAATCAAATTTTATTTATTTCATCTGTTTTTTTCATATAGCACTCTCTTAATTGTGAAAACGAGATAGACAGAATACCATTTGAAATTAAGATGTTGAATTTTGCTCAGTTCAAACGTTTCAATGTTCATCACTAAACTAATGAGTTCTGGAGTAGCCTTACATTCCAGTCCCACTGGTTTTCAGATCTGAAACGTCTTTATCGTAATTCGTGAACATCAATTGCACAGTTGATTAAAAATCAACAAACTATAACAATCGAATATTTTCGAAAAAATAATTCGAATTTAACAACAATTCATTCTCGAAATTCTCTAACCGCATTTTACAAAGCATTTCAAATCACTTGTTCAGGTTCTAAAAAAATCAATAGAAGAAAAAAATTCACTCATTCCAAAATTGTATAGCCTGATCAAATTTCACCAATCAGTTTAAGAGCCAACACCTTTGTCATCAGTCCTTAATGTTTATAGAATTATATACAGAGTGGTGCACGTAAGAGTACCCCCGCTTCAGAAGGGTGGTTATAAAGAATGAATGGAATGAAACTATATTCTTTTTATATTTTGTATTATGAAGTAGTGATGCCCATTTTGTTACTTCATGTTTTGAATATTAGGTCTCTAAGATCCTATCAGAGACATGATTATGCGACGAATTTTTTGTGAATTATTGAATTATTCAGAGTTTTTTGTACTGCTTGATATATCATATCCAAGAGGACACATTACTGCAATATGTTGTAAAATATAATGGAAACAATCGAAAAGTTATTTGAGGAAGAGAGCGAAGAATCTGGAGAAAATTATAGCAATTATAAAAGAGATATAATGTTCGAATAGAAACTCAGGAGTCATTTAATCGTTTTATTTCATTCAATACACGAACCCAGTCAAACTTTAAGCTGTTGCTTCGGAAATGTTTAAGGCAAAGCCTCGAAAAATCTGAGATGTATGTATCTTCGAGTTCTACAATTTTAAGTATCAACTGAAAAATTAATACACATCTTAAAATATTTTATTGGTGCGACCGAATATTTAGATATATAGTATCTATAAATTCATCACAAATAACAAGCTGTAATTCGCATTCACAGAATTATCAGAACTTGATCGAAACTTATCAAAATGAAATATTCTTCGAAATTCTTACTTTTTGCTCAGATATCGATTGAGATATTAATCAAATGATTTAAATTAACTCAAATTTCTTGAACCAACTTTTCATGGCATTGAAAACAAAATTCTAATTTGGAAACAACTTTTTCTGTTAAAAAAACCGAAAAAGACAATTGTTTATAATGAATTAAATTGATGAATTCGAAAATTTTTGATTTATTAGTCATAGTTGTATTTTCCACTTTTTGCTTTTTTCACTCCAGATCAAGAACTTCAGGTAGATTTAAGACGATTTTTTTTCTGTCTATGAAAAAAACATAGAGATTTCCTTTCAAGATCCCCCACTATGGAATATTTCCAATTAATTTTTCTTCTCAACCAAGGGGTGCAGGGTTATTTTATATTGTGGTTTTTCCCAGAGTTCTTGTTTTATACGCAGAATTGTATGGTTTATTTGATTAATTGCCCTAGAACAACTTTCCCAAGAGTTATCTGCCGATGGAGCACTATTGACCCACCCTGTATATAAAACTGGTAAAAATGATTACTAACCTTCTTGGTGCGCTTCATTAATCGACCAATTATCCGAAAGAAGGATTTAGTTAGAGCATACATGTCGAGAAAGAAGTAATCTGGGGGTGCAGAAATCCATCTTTTATTTTTTAAATTGAACAAAAGGACATTGGACGTAACGGTATGAACTGGTTCGGATTTCTAGCTTTCATGAACTCAAAAATTTTATCTTTCATTGAGAAAAATTTTCAATTTGCCATTATGCAAGATGAAAACCAAATATCACACATATTCGATACCTATGAGAAATAAGCATGAAATTATTTAATGCGTGAAGACGAAATCGAATGAATTTTTTTTTCAGGTTTCCAGCACATCTTGAACTTGCACAACCTTCTTTCATCTCAATTAGTTTCTTCTCAGTATGTTGATAACTAATTTTCAAGCGAAATCCTAGTAACCTTATGTAAATGAGAATATTTTCCAGAAAAATGGCACATTTTTATTTCATATATTCAAGCGTAATAACTCTTCACAGCATGTTGAAGAAAATAACTAGAAACAAACAAGTATCGGAATAAATAATAAATTAAGTTCACACGACATACAATAGGAAAAATAGCAACGACAAAATAAATTACATAAGAAAAATTTGATGTTATATACACTGACAGAACGAAATGATAATACCTAACCTAAAAATACTGCCAAATAAGAACATTTAACAGCATCATTCATATCAATTCGGCTACTTTTGAAGTTTTCTATTTTCTACTTAACTTGAGAATGTTGCATCCAACTGAAAAACGCATAGTAGCACGTTGAGACTCAATTTGAAATTTACTATTTCAGTACGTGATTTGAAATCGATTCGGATTACAATCGAACCAAAATTCAGTTGAAAACCGACTCGAATCAATGTGTGACCGGATTAAAGTACCCGTGAACGAATTTCAGATGAGTGCGTAAGTTAACTTTTTGCTTGAATTTCTTCTGGCATATTTGACATTGAAATTTGGGTTCAGTATTGCATTCGAACTTCACATGACGTCCTAGGTTGCACGCCCATTTGTAGGCTTTGCCACACTTCCAGCAGCGATGGGGACGACTTTCTGAAAGCATATTTCAATATTCAGTAGGTTGAATAGAGATGCGGGCATGCAAGGCACAATCAACTGAAAATCACTTTGAAAAAATACGGAAAAACTAGAATGTCAAAATGGAACAGTTTTTCCAACTGATTAACCTACGAGCAAAAGTATTCAACTATGAAACACTACTCAACACTTTGTTCGAAGAAACTGCATACAGTTCACTCGAAAATAACGTTCTAGAGTGCTTGCTTATATCATTAACGGTTTGTCGGTTGCGACAAATTTGTTTAAATGTTGACAGTCGAGTGAGTGAGTTTCAATTTTGTTTATGAGAAACGTCTTGTAAGACCAAGTTCTACTGGAGAATAGGCGCAAAAATATTTTCTCTAATTCTGTGTCAAATTCGTTCATTCTGACACATCTGGCGCCTACAATTATGCATAAGGTGGAAAAAGTATTATGTTAGATATTTCGAAAGTTTTGGAAATATCTTCTGCTCTAAAACGAAAACTGCCAATTGTGAACGTTCAATCAGATTATCGATTATCTCCGTTGCTAACATTTGATGTTGGATGTTGCTGGTGTGGTCTTGTGTTTAGTTTTAACTCGAAAATGGGATAAATCCCGAAATATATACAGATAGGAACAATCAGTTTTTATAGTAAATTCGAACAGAGCCATATTCTAGTGGAACAGTGGCAGAATCAAAACCTCAGAGGGAAGTGATATCGAATGAACTGCTGGGCCGACAGATTTGGTTGGGTGGGGATGTAGAGAACAACTTATGGTACGCGAAGTGTCGAATCGAATCAGTAACACTCCAAACGCAGTATGGGTGATTTCATATATGTTGTAAGTGAATACGACAATTTTATTACACTCTGACGTCAGGAATTTATTTGCCTCAATGAATGACTTAAATAATTTCCCGTGGAAATTAGTATTCAGGTTTGTTTTCGCCAAAACTGGTTTGAAAATATAATGAATTCTAGAAAAAGTGAAAATTGAAAAACAAAAATACATTCTACGAGAAGAAATCGAAAAACAAAAATTAATTTTTTGAAAATAAAAAAAAACAAAAACAAATGCTAAAATATGTGAAATTGGAGATCGACAATCATATCTCTGAGAACATTAGGCATACTTGCTATTTTGGCACAATGTTGGATTATTTTGGACCTTAATTCAATAATATTCGTCGCAATTTCTTGCCCATACACCAAATTTTTCAGATATCCCCAAAGAAAAAAATCATTGGGAGATGAATCTGGAGATCTGGGGGGCAATTTGATCGTCCCATTTATCGAAATGACAAGGTCAGAAAAAGTCGTCCCCAGATATTCAGTGACTATTCTCGCGTTATGACTGGGACAGCCATCCTGTTGAAACTAGACATCATCGAAATTGAGCTAGTAGCTCTCGAACTGTCCGAATAATTTGATTTTCTGAGAGCTCTAAATATTTTGAAGCATTTAGATTACCCTCGATGAAAAATGGCTCTATGATGTAATTCCCCAGTATTCCTGTCCAAACATTGAAGTTTTTCAGAATACTGGGTACGCACAGGAATACTCAGGTGCTTAGTCTTCCTAGACCAATTTCTTACTACGGATGGGTTATGTTTTCAATTAAAAAAAAACGATGACCCATCAGTGAATAAGATATTACTCAGAAATAAACTACTCTCATTTTCTTTTTCCATCATTATTTCACAAAATTCCATTTTTTCGAAATGGTCTTCTGGAACAATTTCTTGAGAAGTTCGCACCTTAATACATCTGTAACCATTTCTTTTCAAAATATTGCGCCGAAATCGACTTGTTCAGCAGTTTCTCTGCTAGAACAATATGCACTGATTTCAACAGCAGCACACACATTCACTTCATTCGTCAAAAGACTTTCACTGATGGTCTTCGGTGGTCTATCAATCCTGCAATGACGGCATGTTTGTAAACATCCACATTGCTAGAATTTTTCGATTATTTAGGGGATAGCCGAACGCGAAGATATCGGCCTATCTTTAAAGGCAACAATGAAAGGATTTATAGTCTCCGGAATAGATCGACCAACGAAGTACCATTTTAATATTCGAATTTCCTCTTTAACCGTAAACATTTTGATTTACGGGAATCTAATTTACTTTCAAACCGTCTAGCTATCACATCGGACGTTCGGATGCGACTAATGTGCATTGCAATTCGCGACAGCCGAGATCACCTCCTCCTACCGAGACTTGCCATTCCAACAGTCCAGTTCCTCATTTGTTATCGGATCGCAATGAGATTTCGATTCTTCCACTGTTCTACTTGACTCGGAGCTCATTCGAATTTAGTATTCATATTCCTATGTTTCCATAAGGATTTTCTTTATCTGTATATTGAATATTTTATTAAAAATCCTGAAAGTGGTCAATTTTTCCAATTGAATGATGGCGAATCTTAAGAATACAATGTATACTCACCAGATTTCTGAGTCAAATACAGACAAAATTCAAGTAGCACAATAGCGGGAGCCAAGTGATCATGCACCACATATAAGAGAGTGCAGTTATTTGTTATTTCGTGTTAAGAAGGATAAGGAAGGATATAGATATATTAGAAATTCGAATCAATATATTTTATCGAGAAAATTGTAAACGGAAACCATCGCAATGTAGGTAAAAAACACCGGGAAACAGATGATATTCTTGATTTCATTCTCATTAACAAGTTCAGCCAAATGACGCGTGATGACAAAATTTTCGTAGCAAAGAAAATGAAGACACCTCATCTTACTATCAGAAATTGAATTCTTAATGCCGGACATAATCGTTCCTTCAGCATACAATGGTACAATAAATGCGAGTAACTGACAGGATGTAGTTCGAAATAATTTTTTTTTTGTCAGTTCTTCTTACTTTGCTCCAAAGATTCAGAAAACAATGTGTCGTTCTGCTGGTGTCTGATGATTGAGAACTCACGAGCCGCCACTGGGAGAGTGTCTCTGATTCTGTGGCAAATCCATTCATTAACCTTCACAGAAGGCATATAGAAGCAACGGTTCATTAAAAAGCTCGTTACTTCATGGCTCGAAATCGAAATCGACCCTGAATTTTCTCTCGAAAACTCAAAAGATTTCCTCTACAGTAGAGCAGTTCACATATTTCCAAAAATTTATTTAATCTGGTCAGTGGCGTCGCACAGAGGCTGGCAGACCGTGCGGCTCGGGGGGTCCCCGGTACTAAAGGGGCCCCCAATCCGAACGAAAAGTTTTGAATGGGGCTCCAATAACTATTGAAATTGCCGATTCGCGATATTTCTGATGATATAGTGAACCCGAACAATTAAGATTCAATTATTTTTCCCGAAAAATAGAAAAATATTCGTGAATTTTATTAAACACTAATTCCATTCAACATATCACTAAATCACTCTCTGTGCTTTTTCAAAAGTGTTTTATATACCATCAAGCTTCTCGGCATTCTTTCTGAACATCTCAAGATGATCGTTTTATTGGGGGCTCAGTGGCTTATCTGATGGAAATTATTGTCAGATCTTCAATCGGGATATTATTAAATTTTTTCATTATTTTATTTCCATTTCCAGTCTAGTAAAAGAAACAAGTGTTAGAATACGAAACGACGGTGTTAGGTTTGTTCAGAAATAAAAGTCACTTTTTCAGATTCTTTGGTTTCAGGGTCTCAATTTTATTGAAGGTTAATTCTAGAATTAATTGCAGAGCTCATTTTTCCCGTTTTGAAACGCCTCTCGTATTTTTTCAATTCAAAATTATTAAATGCGCAAACTAGAAAACGGCAAATATAATATCAAATAATTTTTTCAGATATTACAAAATATGTTAGAGCGGAAAAAAAAATATTTGAATGGAGCTCGTAGAAGAAAACTCCAGAGAGAAAAAAAATGCATTTTGTAAGCAACGGAAAGATCTCTCATATTTTAATAAGCCAATTCCTGAGTCACAGTCAATTATTCAGCAGTAATCACTCATAGCTCTAAAATTCTTTGCAACTATTAAAGTGCGGAAAGATCTTTTTCCAAGCTTAAGATAATCACGAATTATCTTGAGAATTCAATGTCGCAAACACGTCTATCAGACTTACTTGATCCTATTTCAAGAATTTTTGTTGAATAATTTTTCAAGTGTAATATCACATTGATTTCTTTCTAGTTATTTTCATATCGGAATCTTCATTATTTTATTTGGGTATTTTTTGTTATTTAATATAGGTAGGTATGTATTATTTTTAACACTTTTCCTTAAGTATTATTGTTTTGAAAAACTTTAGGAAAAACTTATCGTAAATGACATAGGCACAAGGACCCCTCCTTGGGCCTAAGGACCCCTCCTTAAGTTTTATTGTTTTGAAAAACTTCAGGAAAAATTTATCATAAATAAAATAGACCCAAGGGGGGGGCCCTCGACTAAAATCTTGCGGGAAGGGGGGCCGAATTTGGATGAATGAAAATCAAAAGAATAGTTTCTACAATCTTTCATGTCAATTTCAGAAGCTGAAAAAAGTCTAGACTTTGAATTTGTATGTTCCGCCATTATTACTGATTCAACAATATATCATTTTGCGCTCTTAATACACAAGTATACCTATTTTGAACATTTCCTTGTATGTTCTACATGATTCAAACCTTGCATTAATTTTGAGGCACCAAGAGTTTTTGCTGACTCTAACTATTGATTACATTCTATCAGGGTCATTTTGATTTTTAAAATATATAAGGTTACATTTGTAGCAATCTTTGGAAACAATCATTATGATTATGATTTGTAACTGTCAAGTGCTCACAAAACAGTTGAATTCATTCCAGTTTTTCGCTACTTTTATAGCAAGATGAAGTTCAGCTATATTTTCATTATTATTCGAAGAAATATTAAACTCGAAATATATTGTCATAAGATGATTTAATAGTGTATTTAATGATTTAAATTACCATGAGTTTTCTTTCCAGAACCTTCGAACCGTATCAAATTATGAGAAAAAAACGCAAGACAAAAAATTATTATTTATTGTTCTCTCGGCATTCGATGTTATAATTCCAAATACAGGGCCTTCCTAAATTATTGTAACATCCCAGTTGGCTTTGGATTGCTGTTTGTCTGTATTAGGGGATTAATCTCAATATTTAGAGGTTGTCATGTACTCGAGTTGTTTCATGAAATATTTCTAAGCACACAAAATTGCAAATTTGGAAAATCTTCATATGAAAGAACAAACTTGATGTTACAATCATTTATTAAACAGACCTTGTATTAATAAATATAGTAGTTCAGTTCTAGTTGCTATGGTGTCTCAGCATATGTTTTTTCAACGAATCCTTTCTCTTCGCCTTGTATGAGCACATTTGGCACGAAAATGCCGGGGCCTTGTCACCGCATTCGTATTTTCTGTGATTATATAAAGATGCGGTGTGTTTGTAGCTATTACCACAATCTGTGCAAACGTAGTCTCGACCTGAAAAAATAAAGCTGAAATTGATTTGTACGAGGGGGTTAATAAATCGAAAATTTAGCGACAGTGGCTGGGATGATTTCATATATCCGAAAAAAAGATCTCCTTTCAGAAATAGTTTGAAGTGAGATTCCT
Organism: Hippodamia convergens; assembly: GCA_038502775.1. Taxonomy (NCBI): domain Eukaryota; kingdom Metazoa; phylum Arthropoda; class Insecta; order Coleoptera; family Coccinellidae; genus Hippodamia; species Hippodamia convergens. The sequence goes on along the minus strand of CM076608.1, from coordinate 10,908,389 downwards.
TTTGTTGGATTTCAAGGTTATAGTTGATCTGATATCTTTGAGTTAGGTGAAAGTCCAGATATATAGAATTTGACCTTAAAGGTGTCAGTGCTTTGAACCTGGGGTATTTCATTGTCTTTAATATAGAAGCGTATGGTGAATAAACGAAATGAACTTACCCCAGAAATTCTGTGTAGTTCGCGAACATGACATGGGGAGGAAGAATGTTTCTTCTGGTAACCAAGGAGTAGTTGAAGTTGATTGATAATTCCAATAACAATACTTAATAATAAATTGTAGTTGAGTTTTGATTTCAGGCACTCCCAAAGTGAAAACCAAGAGAGGCAAAAACACCCCCCTCAAGTTTAGCAAGGAGAAAATTCTGTAGAATATCATTTCTAGCCTTCCACCTCAGACGTAAATGTCTTAAACTATCCAAAATTTCTACAAAATCTAGAGGGAAAGCTATGGATAGAGAATTCATTCTCTATTATAATTATTCAAATTAACGTACATTATGGAAATCTCAAATTTATTCTACAACTGAAGGTGTTCTCAATGATTATTATTTTAATCAGAATTATGCATGCATATGTTATCCACTTTCAACGTTTTTCTACAATACAGATGTTTTTTTCCCAGCAGGGATAAAAAAAGATGATATTATCAGATTTTGAATGTATTGGCTCCAATCTAAAATCAATTGTCCTCGATCAATTTTAGTGATCAATAGTTTTTCTGTCGTTTGATTTTCTACACTCGATCGCTATGCAACGCGATACACGCAGTTTGACCCAAAAGGAATGTGCCCAAGCGGTAGTTTTGCGAGAAGAAGGGTTGTCATACAAGAGAATTGCAGAAAGGTCTGGAGTTTCCCATACAAGTGTGTCCAGAATGTTACAGCACTTCAAGGAGACAGGTATGAATTTCCGAAACCAGGACAGGGTAGACCACGGGTAACAACTGCCATTCAAGAACGTTACTTGAGAGTTTCTTCGTTGGGAAAACGGTTTGCAACCGCTCATGGGGTGCAAATTAGCACTCAGACAATAAGAAATCGCCTCAGAGACAATCATTTAGGGCCTCGTGTTGCGGCAAGAGGCCCAGCTCTTACCCCAGCCCATCGAAGGGCGGGTTTGGATTTTGCGAGAGAGCATATCCATTGGGAAGAGGCCGATTGGGAAAGAGTTCTCTTCACAGATGAGTCTAGATTCTGCCTCTACCATTGTGATGGACGTTTCCTTGCATACAGACTTCCACATGAAAGATATGCTAAGTGCAATTTCCTAAATACTACTGGTTTCGGGGGAGGATCGATTATGGTATGGGGTAGAATATCTTTGACTGCTCGCACAGACTAGTGCTCGTTGATAATGGAGCTATGAATGCTGATAAGTATATGAGGAACATTCTTAAAGAGCCTGTAGTGCCATCTGCCCCAAACATCGGTGAAAATTTCATTTTTATGGACGATAATGCCAGACCCCATCGTGCGCGCATCGCATATTGTGTGTTATATTTCAGGTAAAATATTGAGGTGAGCACAATTCAATTTTGAATGTTTTTCAGATCATCTGGCAAAAAAGTTTACAAAATGTTCCTCAATATTTCCATGCAACACCTCATAGATGATATGTAGAGGGTGAGCAAGTGTTTCAATGCAATCATTTGATCCTGTGGAAAAAAATTGTTTCAAAACATTGGAATTCTACAAGGACAACCTCATCAAATTGAGGAGACGATATCATATGAATGATGGTGTGAAGGTTGACAAGATTATATACAGATACAAAGCAAGATTGTCTGGAATTTGCAAGCATATTTCAGCTCTGCTACTGTACTGTACGAGGTTGTACTTACTACAAAATATCTTGACAGTTCTGTTGATTCTGAGGATGAAATTTATTGTTCAGTTTTGTCTCTGCTGTTTTTTTTTGCATTCCATACCAAAGAAATGTACAAAACACAACACATTAGTCATTATCCATATTTTATGAAAAGTGAGAGAAGGTTGAAATTAGTTTGAAACCTAACAGATCATGAAAATATGCATAATTGTAATATAATTGAATATCAGTTTAAACAATATATTTGATAGAAGCTACAATTTTTTTTTCTGTTTAGATTTTAACGTAATAATGATTTACTTCATCTTATCTGTGTTTTAGGCTGCATATAATATAAAATTATTCAAATTATCTATTGATTAATTGCGCATTTCCTATTGTATTTGAATGCTAAATGAACGAGAATACTTTCAAGCTATACTTGATATTTTTTTCAATGTATTCATATATGCATATTATATTATTTAAAATTGCCAATTCTCGGAATTCCCTGGTTTTCTTGCACATTATCATATGGCCTACATTCAGCACTTCTTCACTTTCAACTAGGCCCCTTGAATTATATAGTCCAAAGGATCCAGTTAACTCAAATTAATTTATTTTGATAAAAATGAAAATTATTATACAAAAAGAATCTGAACAAAAAGTTCTCAATAGCTGATCTAAAATATGAATTTATAACCAATATTTTATATCTGATAAATGCAACTACTCCCCGACGAATTCACAAAACTTCTCTGTGCGCTGTTCATTCACAGTTCATACGATAGCTTGTACAAGTTTCAAATTAAAATGTCTTGACTTGAACTGCTTTTTTTGGTAGGTACACATGAACAGATAATCGATAAGTCCCGGCCGACAATTTCGTCAAATCGATTGCTTCAGATCCCATCGACAGTTCAGAACTTCCAACATTTTCGATATTTTACAGCCAAAATGGGCAATCCGGCTAACGGGATCCATTTCATAAGAGAATTTATCGACCTGTATAAAAAATGGCTTGCCTATGGCAAGTGATGAGCCGCAAATATTCAAATAGGCGAATATTCGAAAAGGTGAATAAAGAATAGTGCCTATGAAAAACTGTATTGATGAAAAAGCAACAGTAGACTCTTTTGCACTGATTCTCATTTCTCTTGATAAATTCATATGCGATACTTTATCACGTCTCAACAACCAATCTCTTTTTTCGAATTTTCTTTTTCAATTAATAACACAATTATGGCAGCAGTCGATTTCCGTTAACGTTCAAGAGACATAGTTATTAGTTTCTTACTTGGAAAACTGTGGATCTGAACTGAACGTCAAGTCAAATTTAGGATGGACTGCAGTCCGCGATCTGTCAGTTTTCGATTATCAGATCAGGTCTCACGATTTAATTTTATCGTGTGTAGTGCGCTACAGACTTTGACTGTCAGTTCAAATCGACAGTCCTGGGACTGCAAGCTGTCGGATCGTGTATAGGCACCATTATTATACCTACAACTTGGGACTTGAAGCCGATGTCAATGGATCTAAGAGCAACTGTTTGGGTTGATCGATCTGTTCTGAGTCCATGCTGTTCATTTGTCCTAAATTTATATTTATCCATGTAAACGGTCATTCCACTGAGAAAAATAAATAAAAACACAAAATTTAAAGTCGGAAGATAACATGAGAAATATCTCTCTCTATTTTAAAATAATTCAACATTTAACATTAATTGCTGTCATTTTCATTTCAAAATAATTCAAGCTTACAATAAGAAAGGAAATGAAACAGTGTCAAAAAAATCGAGATTTCTTGGAACCGATTGTTTTACTCAAAAACTTTTATTGCTTAGGTTGCCTTTAAGAAACCAAGTTGAAAGAATAACACGAATAGCTGTGTCATTTTGGATAGCCATGCACCTGAAGATTTTGTCCAGAGATGTGCGCAATACTGATGAGGCCCAACAAGGCCGAAACCGGTATAACTCTCATCTCAGTGACAAAATCTAATATCATTTCTCCAACCTCATGATAAAAGATCTCTGAGCCTGGGAATTGAAAATGGTATTCATTTCGATGATTACTATTTTGAATTCATCTATGTTTCAAAAATGTTCTCGATGTGGCCTCCGTAAAGGCAAAGAATTTTATTTTTCTTATGCAGATAACAATGAGAAAAGAAATGAAACAGTGTGAAAAAAATCCATTGGAACAGATTGTTTTACTCAAAAACGCATTGTCGAATTGAAAGTCCATAAAGTAAAAAAACATCTATTGCTTTGGTTGCCTTTAATGAAACCAAGTAAAAAGCCTACCACGAATAGCTGTTTCATTTTGGATAGCCATGCACCTTCCGTAAATGCTGCTTCAAGTTGGCTTTTCTCTTCGCCTTGTATTTGCACTTTTGACATGAGAAGGTTGGTTTTTTTCCCCCGCATTCAAATCTTCTATGATTATATAAAGATTGGCAGTGTTTGTAGCGCTTATCACATTCCGAACATTCGAAGCCCTTGGCAAAGTCTTGACCTGAAAGAAATCGGCTGAAGTTGGTTTCTACAAGTTGATTAGAAACTAATTAAGTGGGTGGGTACCGTAATGGTTCATTGTCTATTTCATTCAAAATTTAATGGAACGATACATCCATGATATATTACCGGTCCAAATACATGCATAAAAAATTTAAATAGTTTCAAAATTTCAATTTATTTATACAAAGTGTTTCAATGGTAAATGAACATACGGTTACTTGAGCTAAAGCTACCCTAGGCGAGTCCAAAAAGCCGATATCGTCGGCCTAATTCGTTAACCTGCTGAGTCCATTTGGCCGACGATATATGATAAGTCTAATCAATTCCATAACCGATATACAGGGTGGTTCATGTATGCACCAAAAAGTTCAATTGCTAATTATCTCAATCAAATCATCCCAAAATTCCAATATACAGGGTGTTGAATCTCAGTTTGGAAGAAGTCCCATATTGTTCAAATACGGACTTGGAATTTTTCTGAATTTAAATGTAAATCGATCGCCCTGTGGAAGGTTATGATACGTTCCAAGTATCAACTGAATATACCGGTTGCTTCAAAAGTTATGAGATATTGAAATTTTCGGAGAATACATGGACCAACCTGTATCTCGGTTACGAAATTGATTGGACCTACCATATAGGAGTTTTTTGGACCCGCTTAGGGTAGATCTAGCTCAGGTTACCGTATGTTCATTTACCAATGAAACCCTCTGTATATACTATAATACTACATACTACAATTCGAAATTTAATAAATGAAGTTCAAATATAAAATTTCAATAGTAGTTTCCAAATTCCAAGTTAATCCAAATCTTTTGAGATCGCTTGTATAGACATAGAGCTGAAATTGAAAGATTCAGATAGGAAAATGACAATATGTAGATTCTATGGAATATGTATTAAGATAAGTGAAATCAGGAAAGTGCATGGATCGAACCGATGAAAACGAAAAAAAAATGTGTAAATAAAAATACAGTTCAAGTGCGGTTTAAATATAACGTGTACATTGTGCATGAAAACATCAGAAAAGCCGGGAAAGAAATCAACAATATTGGAGAAAGAAACGGCAACAGAAATGAAAAAGGATCAAGAAAAGTGTAGGTGCAATTCGAACCCAATTACAACCTTGAATTTGTGATTCGAGGACAATTGGACGAATACACAGTTGAGTAGTAAGTATTTAGATAGTAGTTTCTATCAGAGTTATGACTAGATAATTTTAATACTTCTACAAATTGATATATTTGAATCTTCCTGCCGGAAAATTTCAAATCAAAATTCATTTCATTTGATTTCATATTGATAAATGAAATAAAATAAAAAAAAAAACATAACGGTACTAACTTAGCATTCGATTTTCACAAGAGCGGGATCAATATTTTCCTAGAATAATTATTCTGAATGCTTGGAAAGGAAAAAATACATATTTCATCCTAGGTGAATGACTTCTGGAACATAGTGTAGTTTCCATTGGTGATTCACGTAAATTCAGGGATTGATTCAGATGAATATCGACAAATCGAATTTAGGAGGTCCAATTGGTCAATTTCAGGAAACTGAAAACTTTATTATTATAACAGTTTCCGTTTGAGACTTCTGAAAATCAAGATTCAATTGGTTGAATTATTTTTTCGGAAATATCTTACCTTTTTTTCAATCAGTGAAAAGATGAATCATTCTTGAGTACCACAAAGTTTTTTATTCAAGTTAGAATCTCCAGAACGGCCGTTTAGGAATTATCACGATTGAAGACATCAGGTGAGGAAACATCTTGAAGTCCATCCAACTTTTTTTTGATAAAATTGTTTTCATTTCACATGAAAAAACGGGTTATAATGTAAATGCGCCAAAATACCGCTTGAATTGTAGAAAATTTGAATAGAATTTAGCAAAGAAATTCAGAACTAGGGGATACCATAAACATGGTAATGTTCAGACGTAGAATGATTTTAATTTGATAAAAGTCGGAAAAAAAATGTCTTTGCGTGAAAAATTACGAGAAGGAATCGTTAATTCTTCCAGAAAATTGTCAAGGTAATATACTGCATTCATGAAGTCAAAAACGAACTTCAGTTTTGACGTGTTGCTTTTGATTGCGTGAATTTAATACTTATTGAATGAAATTGTTGATCTATCTATATGAGGATGATTTCGACATATAAGATATCATCCTGGAAGTCTAGAATTTAATAGAGCCGATCACTAGCATGATATGGACGAATTCGCATTTTTTCGGCGATTTCGGTTGACCAAAAAACTACTCTGCAACTGCTGAAATTAATTGCGGTTGATTCAGAACTGCAAAGTGATATATGTAACTACATATATTATGTATGATGATATCAAACCTCAAAGAACGAGTTTGAGCCTTGAATCGGTAGGAATCAGAGTGTCTCACCGATTAGTCTACTCCTTACGTGCCTGCGATTCTACGCATCAGCAGGACATTTATTGGCAGTAGCCGATTTGATGAAAATCCACGATTCTACAATATCGAGAATAGTTGTTTGAGTTTCAGTATTCACAGAAGCAGAATTACATTCCACCCAAACCCAATTTTTCCAAATTGCTGGATTTCCTCGTGTTATTAGGGCAATTGATTGTACTCATATAATTATTAACTCTGCAGGTACTATTTATTCATAACAGTCTGAATGTGAAAAGTATCACTTGGATGATATTTCACAGGTGGAGAATTATGTCATTCAAGTTACAAATAAAGAATTGTTGGAATCAAATCAAATCATTTGCTTCAAATAAAAAAAATTGGTTGTACTGTGCCTATTCGTCAGCGGCCCGAAGTATATGTCGTTTTGTGAATCAAAATACTGAAAAGGAAAATGCATAGACAACATACATATCTTGTTTATTTATGAATTCGCGTGTTCTTAATTCGCTGTGCTAAGTGCCGACACAAAACCATATGGTCATATCGCATTCCTATGTCAAGACAAACAAATTCTGATTTATACAGTGTTGCCAGATTTGGCATTGCTTAGCGCGTGCTTAACAAAGTCGTTTCTATTATATATGCGGTGCAAGATCTAATCCGTTGAGGCGGGGAGAAGCCTGACTCAAAATTTAAGGGCGCCTTAGATAAGTTTGTCTTAACCAGAAAACGGTGCAAGTGGGCACTACATTCCAATGATATATTTAGATGACCAGCAATTACCAACCTCAATGTGCATAACTATGCAGGTAACTATTTTGAAACATAAATGAATTCAAAATAGTAATCATCGAAATGAATACCATTTTCAATTCCCAGGCTCAGAGATCTTTTATCATGAGGTTGGAGAAATGATATTAGATTTTGTCTCTGAGATGAGAGATATACCGGTTTCGGCCTTGTTGGGCCTCATCAGTATCCCGCACATCTCAGGACAAAATCTTCATGAACAACTTCGAAATTTGAAGCAATTGGTTGTGAAGTAATGAGTAAAATATTACAAAGTACTACGGTGGTGATATCCAATTGCGTCAAAATGAAGTTTCACATCTCCAATCAAATGCAAAAAAAGAAATCTGTACTTCCTCTTTCACTGAATGAGATTTTAGCAGTGGCTCTATACCGCTTGCTAGTTTCTCAAAGTGATGGAAAAAGCCCAATTCTTTTTGTGACTGTGAAGCCAGATGTTTTTTAAGAAAAAGAACATTCTTTGCCTTTACGGAGGCCACATCGAGAACATTTTCGAAACATAGATGAATTCAAAATAGTAATCATGGCCCCGAATAGAGCCACTGCTAAAATCTCATTCAGTGAAAGAGGAAGTACAGATTTCTTTTTTTGCATTTGATTGGAGATGTGGAACTTCATTTTGATGCAATTGGATGTCACCAACCTGGTACTTTGTAATATTTCACTTATTACTTCACAACCACTTGCTTCAAATTCCGATGTTTTTATGAAGATTTTGTCCAGAGATGTGCGGGATACTGATGAGGCCCAACAAGGCCGACACCGGTATAACTCTCATCTCAGTGACAAAATCTTATATCATTTCTCCAATCTCATGATAAAAGATCTCTGAGCCTGGGAATTGAAAATGGTATTCATTTCGATTATTACTATTTTGAATTCATCTATGTTTCAAAAATGTTCTCGATGTGGCCTCCGTAAAGGCAAAGAATTTTCTTTTTCTTATGCAGGTGACAATGAGAAAAGAAATGAAACAGTGTCAAAAAAATCCATTGGAACAGATTGTTTTACTCAAAAACGCATTGTCGAATTGAAAGTCCATAAAGTAAAAAAACATTTATTGCTTTGGTTGCCTTTAATGAAACCAAGTAAAAAGCCTACCACAAATAGCTGTTTCATTTTGGATAGCCATGCACCTTCCGTAAATGGTTCTTCAAGTTGGATTTTCTCTTCGCCTTGTATTTGCACATTTGACATGAGAAGGTTGGTTTTTTTTCCCCGCATTCGAATCTTCTGTGATTATATAAAGATGGGTAGTGTTTATATCGTTTACCACATTCTGAACATTCGAAGCCCTCGGCAAAGTCTTGACCTGAAAGAAATCGGCTGAAGTTGGTTTCTACAAGTTGATTAGAAACTAATTAAATGGGTGGGTACCGTAATGGTTCATTGTCTATTTCATTTAAAATTAAATGGAACGATACATCCATGATATATTACCAAATGGAACGATACATCCATGATATATTACCGGTCCAAATACATGCATAAAAAATTTAAATAGTTTCAAAATTTCAATTTATTTATACAGAGTGTTTCATTGGTAAATGAACATACGGTGACTTGAGCTAGCGCTACCCTAGGCGATTCCAAAAAACCGATATCGTCGGCCTAATTCGTTAACCTGCCTCAGCCATTGATTAAGAATGGATTTGGCAGGTTCACGAATTACGCCGACGATATATGATAGGTCTAATCAATTCCATAACCGATATACAGGGTGGTTCATGTATTAATCGAAAAATTCAATTGCTGTTAATCTCAATCAAAACATCCCAAATTTCAATATACAGGGTGCTGAATCTCAGTTTGGAAGAAGTCCCATATTTTTCAAATACGGACCTGAAATTTTTCAGGAATTGAAATGTATCAACTGAATATACCGATTAGTTCAAAAATTATGAGATATTGAAATTTTCGGGGAGTTCATGGACCAGCCTGTATCACCGTTACGAAATTGATTAGACCTATCATATAGGGGTTTTTTGGACTCGCTTATGGTAGCTATAGCTCAGGTTACCAATTAAACATCCTGTACATACTGCAATACTACATACTACAATTCAAAATTTCATAAATTTCAATTAATAGTAATTTCGAAATTCTGAGATAATACTAATCTATTGAGATCACTTGTATAGACATAGAGTTGAAAATGAAAGAATCAGATAAGAAAATGACCATGTGTAGATTCTATATGGAATATGTTTTAGGATAAGTGAAATCAGGAAAGTGTATAAATCGAACCTATCAAAACGAAAAAAACATGTGTTTTATATAAAGATACAGTTCAAGTGCGGTTTAAATATAACGTATACATTGTGCATGAAAACTTCAGAAAAACCAGGAAAGAAATCAACGATATTGAAGAAAGAAACGGCAGCAGAAATGAAAAAGGATCAAGAAAAGTGTAGGTGTTTGTGATTCGAACCCAATTTCAACCTTGTATTTGTGATTCGAGGACAATTGGACGAATACAGTTGAGCAGTAAGTATTTAGCTAGTAGTTCTTATCAGAGTTATGACTAGATAACTTCAATATTTCGACAAATTGATATATTTGAATCTTCCTGCCGGAAAATTTCAAATCAAAATTCATTTCATTTGATTTCATATTGATAAATGAAATAAAACAAAAAAAAAGGAATCATAACGATACTAACTTAGCATTCGATTTTCACAATAGCGGGATTAACATTATCGTAGAATAATTATTGTGAATGCGTGGAAAGGAAAAACTACATATTTCATCCTAGATGAATGACTTCTGGAACATGGTGTAGTTTCCATTGGTGATTCACGTAAATTTGGGGATTGATTTAGATGAACATCAACAAATCGAATTTAAGAGGTCCATAATTGGTGGATTTCAGGAAACTGAAAACTTTATATTATCACAGTTTTCTTTTGAGACCTCTGAAAATCAAGATTCAATTGGTTGAATTATTATTTCGGAAATTACTCACTTTTTTTTTCAATCAGTGAACAGATGAATCATTCTTGAGTACCACAAATTTTGGTGTAATTACCATTAGTGATTCAAGTAAATTTGGGGATTGATTCAGATGAACATTAACAAATCAAATTAAAGAGGTTCAATTGATGGATTTCAAGAAACTTAAATATTTATTATTGTAACATTTTTTTTCGAGACTTCTGAAAATCAAGATTCAATTGGTTGAATATCTTATTTCGAAAATTACTTACCTTTTTTCAATCAGTGAACAGATGAATCATTCTTGAGTAGCACTATGTTTTTTATCTATTTCAGAACGGCCGTATAGGAAATATACATGAAGACATCAGGTAGGGAAACATCTTGAAGTCCATCCAACTGTTTTTTTTTTGATAAAATTGTTTGCATTTTACATGAAAAAAATCGGGTTATAATGTAAATAAGCCGAAATACCGCTTGAACTGAAGAAAATTTGAAGAAAATTTAGAACTAGAGAATACTATAAACATGGTACCGTAAAACGGGGTAACTTTGAACGATTTTTTCTTTCAAAGCTATATCCCCGGTAAAGAAGCGAAAGAAAAATCCCAAAAATATATATATCCCGAGCATCAATTAGAGCTTGCTGTTGACAAAACATTAGATTTCAAAATGATCAATAACCTTTTATTTTTAAATAAAATTATGGGTGTTCAAAGTTACCCTACGATCGAGGATACTTTGAGAGACTATGAAGAAACCACGCGATTTCGATTCAACCTTCCTGAGAGAGTTTCTTTGAACACCTCAATACTAAAAATACTTAACAATACTTTAAAAAAATTATGTGGAATAGAAATATGTACATAATATACTAACAATAGTTTTTTTTTCGGAAATAGTATCAGGCATTCATTATCACCAAAAAATGAATCAAAAAACCGAAATTTTCCTGGAGAATAAAGTTGGTATAAACCGAATTAAACGGATATTTTGTAAAAATAGAAAAAATAAGTATCAGAAAACAATAAATGGGACTCAACTATCTAGTCCCAACTTCTCAGATATGAGCGAAGATAATATGCACTAAACAAGAGGGCTCCTTCCTTTTCTGCCTACCTTGGGGTCTTGCCGAGCTGTGAAAAATTGGGTGATCGGTATAATTCCCTCGTCGGGTACTTACTCGGGTACTTATTACCAGGAAAACTCACGAAAAGAAAACTTTTTTTCTCAATTTATTTCACCGGGAGCTCTCCCTGAGATTTCTGAACCTGAACTATAAGTGGCATATTTTCCTGTACCATGTTTTTTTTGTAGCAGCGGAACATTTTCTACAAGAAAAAACCGAGCTTCATTGAACACGTTCAATGTTACCCCGAAAACGATGTCTAAGCACATTGTTCTCTAGAAGTACCAATAGAACAAAATGTGTTGAAGTATTTGAAATTCCTTTACTATACTGTTGCTAGGATAATGTATTGTTGTAGCAGAAATATTTTTCGAGCATGTTTAGTGCGAATACTTACGGTTACAGCAAAAAAAGTTTGCAAACCATATCGAATGTGGATAGTTTAGGTTCGAAGTAACATGTCAGGATTGCTAACTCTCTGAACTTATTTTTATGTAAATGCTGTCGTGCTATTCTTGAATGTGTTACGAATTGAGTCGTGAAAACCAGATGTCGCTAAATCTAATGGTTTTTTCACCATAAGTCGATATAACAAAATTAATTTTTTGTTCATGGTTTCCCCGCGGTTCAAAGTTACTCAATTTTACTGGTAATATTAAGATGTAGAATAATTTTAATTTGATATAAGTCCGAGAAAAAAATGTCTTTGCGTGAAAAAGTACGAGAAGAAATCATGAATTTTTCAAGAAAATTGTCCAGGTAATATACTCAGTTTCAGCCAAAATTCGAAAATAATAGATATATACATTTATATATCAGAAACATATGAAAATTTTCATTGCTAAAGTGATGTTCTCGAATAACTGTTTTACTGTAGGTAAGACAGTGTCTTCCGTCTTTCGATAACTGATATAAGAGTTCCAACAGATTAGTCTCTGACTATGGTGAAAGAATATTCTTACACCATGGTCGTTGATATAAAAAAGATCACAGCACTACCCTCGGCACTACCTATTCACTCCACTTTTTACATCTTTCATTTGCTCTGAATATATGACAGAGCAAAGGTTATCACAATTAATTACTATGAGAAATTCAAAGTGATTGGACAGAGTAAACACAACATCAAGAACCTCATTAGTAGGTAATAACAGTAAATACATGTAGGTTTCTATCATTTCTTCGACTTCAACTGAATAATAATAATTGATGTCATTAATAATAAATATTAAATTTCTCATAAAATGTACGATGTGTAATAATGTAAAGTTCAAACCGCTGATTACTTCATGATCGAAAATCATAATATTATATCTCTTGATTTATAATCAGAATTCAACTGAGCATTCCAGATGAATTAACTTGAGCTTATATTCAATTTACTTATATCGAAAATTCAAAAATCAGATAGATATCAAAAAACCCCTTGGGGAATATCTGAAGGTATCTGTTAATTTACGTCAAAATATCACTAAGAAAATTTGAGGTTAGGCGAGGTATATGTCACTGGGCAGATCTATTTTCGTGTTGAGTTTTGGTTATTCACTCATCAAAAAATGAACAGGATCGTTCTTGCCAATCCATGTGTTATATCATGATAAAAATCCATAATATGATTCTGGGACTTCTTAGAACAATCACTTACAGAAATCACTTGGTCCGAACTTAGAACTTTAAGTCACTTGAACAGTTTGAGGTTAGGTCTAGAATTATATTAATAATCGCTCACTAATTCACATTTTCTGAATTCGAAACGACTTACCAAATGGATCCTCTTATCTATCCTTGAAATTCAGTCACAAAAGTCATCACATTATAGTCACAACACGGATATTGTTCAAAAACTTATTGCACAACATCCAAACACTGATGTAAACAAACGAAACGCTCTGTAACAGTAACAACGTGTAAATTGTGAACTGCGATGTAGCGCAACAGGGAAGGCATGTAGAGCACTGTATCACTAAGCTCTCAACAGTGCATAAAGCTCACAATAGATGGCGGAGGTAGTCGCAACATGATATGATAGGAATAACATACAAATGAGCTTTATTTTGTGCATTGAATAAAGTAGCTATTGTTCAAGACTGCATTTAACATCATCAAGGCATGTAAATAATAAATAAGAACTGCGTCAAAGTGGAGAGGTCGTTATGGAAAATTGACATAGGTACCTACCGACTTCAGATAAATATATGCTTTGAATTGGTCTTCAATGAAAAAAAAAGTATTGTTTCATTATAGAGGAGTTGGTTTCATTTATATTCATTTATCAGGTAAAAATCCGGGTGCTTGTTCTGACTTGTTGAAAATCACAGATCACTCATGATGATGATTTTTTTTTGTAGAATCCGTTGTACCCAAAGGGCGTCACCAGAAATGTTTATTGGGGGGGTGAAAAATATTTATAACATAGGATATTGCCATAATAATAGTAGGTAATGATTGTATGACTTTTGTTCAAAAGTCAGTATTTTTCTGGAACAGGGGGGGGGGTAATTACCCCATTAAACCTTTCCCCCACCCCTATTGAAGCCAGGGGTCGTATCTAACAATCCAACGACACTACGCTTTGAGGAAAGGGATAAAATTTGGGAAAAAATTTGAAATAAATTCAATATAATCTGGTAAAAAAGTATAAAAACGAATATAATAATGTCTTACAACAATGAAATATTTATAACCATGAATCCCTTGAACAATAACTCGTCGAATATGTAAATACGAATATAAAATTTTATTCAATTCTTGATGCAACTAACTCATGTCGCTGCTCAACGATAAAAATAGGTGAATATACCTAAATATAGATAATAAATAACTAGAAATACATAATAAACTATTTTACAATATCAGTGAATATAATACTTTTTCCGACACCCTATCCTAATATACTCAATTCTTACAAGCTGTTTGTAATTATTTGATATAGAAAATTTTTTTTTCCTAAAAAAACAATTGTTTTCTCTAGAGACAGATTATTTGTTAATGTATCTCCTTTTTCTATGAGACTTTTGAAATGAAATATATAGACTTGGTTAGTTTTCGGTGTTATGAGGAGGTAGCAAAATGTCATTGATAATAATAATCAGTCTTCATTAGGCAGAAAAATATGTGAAAATCATACAAATTGAGTATGGAGGCAGAAATTATTGGAACAGAAAGTTCTGAAATTCTGCATCTTCAATATTGCCTCTTTCTTTCCACAACATTACGAGAAGAAAATGATAAGAAGACAGTTTTCATTTTCACATATTGAGAGCTTGAAGTTTAGTTGTTTTACCTCATTTAAGGAATGTAAAGTACCGTAGCAAAAATTTAAGCTTACAAGATGGAACATTCAATATATTTTTTTTTCCGAATCAACTACGAGAAAATTGGATGAAACAGGCCATGAAAATCATAATTCTTCCTTCTTTTTATATGAAGGGGACAATACTTCGTCTTTATGCTCCTTATGCTTAGCCATAGTGTGCATGATGAAGTGAATCTTTTGTCTTCCTTTATAGGGGCAGTAAGCACATTTGAACTGTGGTTCCTTACCACACTCCCATCTGTTGTGATTGTAGAGGGAACTCTTTCTTTTATATGCCCTTCCACATTTAAGGCAAGCGAAAAGATATTGTTGATCCAAATACACTAGAACAGTAAGCTATTATTATCAAGAGAAATTGGGACAGATAGAATGGAAGAAGTTAGTTAGAAAAACTTTATTTACATGAGATATTGTACATTCTGGAAGATATTGAAGAAGTCCCACCTTTTCCAAGAATATTAGTAAATAAATGTACATCAGAATAAACCTTGGAAACATTCAATAATAAAAACATGGACCTGAAAGGAAGTCATTTGTTTATTCATAGCATTTCAAGGCGCTGCACTTATTTGTGAGACGGAAACTTACTAAAGTTTTGGAAAATAACTGAATGATGAAGTTGCTTCTTTGTTTGTATAAAGTGTATTTTAAATATTGTTTTGAAATATTTTCATCATAAAATGGATGAGATAATAAAAAATATAAGTGTCTTTGAAAAATATGCTTTTCCATGTGAGCATAATACTTATTATCGATACTCGATGAACATACTTACCCTTTCAATGACTTGAATAAAATTTTCAACCACCAAGAGATCAACTTTTGTCATGGAAGTCATGAAAAAAATGAGACTGGAAACAGAGAATGAAATAATGTAGGCAGTATATTTTCTATTGTTCGTATAGCCACATCGATAAACAAATACAGCTTCTGGTAGGGTTATGCAAAAATAGAATGATCCTATGTTCTAAAAATGAGATAAATAGATATTATTTACAATTTTCACAGATCTAGTAATACTGATCGTAAGTGTCAAATAAAAGAAGAAGCAGAAATATACTAATTCGCTACATATGCTCAAATTTATAGTCAAGCTTCTTCTATAACTCTATGAGTATTTTATTCATTCAGCTATTGACGATTTTTCGCACAGAATTGGATTTTGTATAAAAGACAAGGAAAACAATATTTTTAGTCTTTCTAGACGAGGAAATTCACAGTGTATTGCATCCTACATTAGAACATTCGAAATTCCATTAATAATTGAAAGAAAAACTCCAATGTTGGTGAAGGTACAATATACAGGGTGATCCTATGACTTTCGATGGTAAACCTTTGAGGTTGGAAAAATGTTTTTTCCAATGAGAAAATAAGGCCATTTCAAATTCTCGCTTCAAAGTTTGTAACACTTTAAATTGTTTTTCGTAGTAGGTTATGTTTTTGTTAATTCATTTTATAAATCAATTATTGGTCGAATAACTTTCTGAATTCGAACTTCAGCTACAAGGAAATCTGGAACACCTAATTAATAATTGTTCGATTTATAAATTTCAAGATGGCATTAGAGCCATACACAATGTATCAAATTCATTTTTGCAATGGGTTGAAAATTTTAGATCAATTTGATGAAGTATAAATTGAATTCTCTTGCTATTCTATCTTTTTTTATTTTGAGGTTGGAGTTTGTGTTTGGAAATCCTTCCTCCGAAGAGCCCTTCCGATAATCGTGATGTACTTCTATATAAAATATTCAGATACAACAATTTTATTTTATTTTTTTCTTACGGGGAGACAGGTTTTTTCGGCTGAGGCTTTTTTCCGTGGCTCTATAGTATCCTATACTAGTGATGATAGTATCGTATGATACCATAGTATCATATTTTTCCGTTATTTCTTAGATGTGTATTTCTGTATTTTCTCCGTTATATTGACACATCCAATACGGTCCAATATGATCTATTCCTACTATATATAATGGCCAAATTTTCATATTCATCCCACAAAATACAACAGAAGCCTTTAATTCTAATTCAATCTCTTAAAATGATTCGATTTCATCATCGTCATTCAGACTATTTTTTTCTTTCAATACATAATGCAAATTTCGGTAGTGTTGAAGCAACACTCTGTAACTTTCCATCTTGTAATAAACTTCGATTCAAATAACATTTTGTTATTTTTTATTGTATTTTTTTTCTCGGATGTTTGTCATTATACCCGAAAAACATGAGTTCATACTGAATACGAGCTAAATATATGAACTATAGGTAAGTTGATACAGTTCAGTCTATGATAAATTACGTATATAGTTGTTTTCTTTAATTTTAGCCGACTGATGTTTCTCGCTAACTTCAATGTACTAGTTGCTGAGATTGCCCTGAAAGTTTTTGGAATTGTTCAGATTTATAAGTGAAGTAAGGCAAAACTCATTCAATTTGATATAGCCGGTGTTGCTTTGAAATGTTTGTTATGGCGCAGACATTACAAAATAAACGCAAGAAGACCTTCCCTCGCATTTTCTTCTCGAATTAAGGATTAAGATATTTCTCACATTGTTCCCATGAATAATTTTCATAGTTCTATATATATGCAAAAATTACCAAACGATATTTATGGCAATATTTCAATAATTTCGAAAAAATTCAGCGAATTAGAGATAATAATGTGTGATACTCGTACAGAAGGCTCATTCTAACACTCGTTCATTCAAAAACTCGCCACTTTGTGGCTTTTCAAAATATCGAGACGAAACTGAAGAAAAAGGGAGATAGGAGTATTTTGAAAAGTATTTCGACGAATGCAACGATTTGAATACGAATGTATTCGGAATTGAATACTCTTTCGAATTCGAAAACAGAAAAATAGAAAAAAAAATTTTTTTAATTTTGATTCATTCCTGTATAACTGAAAGTGGTCAGTCTTCAAGAGTATTTCAGCTGGGTAGATAATGTCGAAAAATAACATAATTCCAATTTTCAGATTTCAAATGGGTCCAGTTCTCCAGAAACGCCTAATAGGCCGTCGAACTTGGTACACCCTGTATAATTTGTTGGTTAAATTTGCTAATGATCTAGAAAATTGTCTTGACCATGGATTAAATCAGTGCCTTGAAAATAAGAACTTTGATATAAGATGAAAATCATTCGAGATAAAACACAAGATCTCGTATGAAATGAAATATATCATGGGTGGTTTCGTCACTTTTTTGAAATTATCTAGGGTTTTCTCTGCAATTTTTGGAACAGAAATTCAATTCGATATTTTTTCAAATAATAGAGAAAACGCCACTGCTTGAAAAATTTGCACTTTTTTGCCGGGGTCTAATTTTAAGCAAAATATTGTTGCCTAAAAATAAAAAAAATAAAGCACTTCGAACTTTCAAACTTTGTCACTTTTAGGAATCAATTGATAAATCGAACGGGATTCTTAAGATTTTGATGAATTTAAGAATTCGTCTGATGACGTAGTTTGACATAATCTCCGAAAAGTTGCAAAGTTTAGAAGTTCTAAGTGTTGTTTTTTTTCATTGTTAGGCAACAATTTTTCAAACGGATTTGACTCCTGGCGAAGCAGTAATTTTTGGTCCTGAAAAATATTCGACTTTCTTGTGTTATAAGACGTTTGGTTTATCTATGGGAGATGATTTCCTTTCATTAGGGTCCCGTGACGGTCTTCAAACATCTGAAGTTCCGAAAAATCATCATCACTTGGATGGTCGTACCTGGTTCGACAGAACCCTCACGATCAGAGAGCAAGGCTGAGAATTCAAATTTGAATATTGGAGGAATTCGAAGGATAACGTAAGGAACGTAATCATTCCGAAATTAGCCACTGAACATGGTGTTGATATCATATCTTCTGAGAAACCCACATGGCAACAGAGGAACTTCTTCGTGAAGGAGGACAATTGAAAATTATGTACTCATTGATTTGTCACTTACTCCAAATTACGGTTTAGCTTGTTGAGTTATAAGTTTTCTTATGTTTAGCAATTCAGAAAGGAGAAACTGATTGGGTTTTTTTTTTCAAACATTGTGACATTTCTGTCGTAACCAATTTATGAAGAAAGAATTTCTGCAATGGGTGGTTAATTCAAGAACAAATTAATTGATTATGAATAACTAGTTATTTCAGATCTAGAATTTCGGGTAGATTGGTGAGGAGTCTGTTTTTCTCTGCTGCCCATAGAAGAACTACATGAAGATGTTCTTCTGATCACGTAGATGTTCTCCAAGATTCTCTGATATGATATTTTCAGTAAATTTGGGTGAGGTCGGGGTTTCTTTCTCTGGGGTTTTTTCCTTTCCTCATTTTATCATACTACAGATCTGTATGGTTTTCCTGTGTTGCACTAACCCCAGCTAGGTACTTTTTTGTTACAAAATGTATTGTATTATTCTAGCTCTCTCAATTAAAAGAATATAGTGCACAAGTTTTACGAAGGGACTTTCTTGTAGGATTGAAAACAATACCCATTCATTTTTGTTTCAGCAACTGGAAGGAAAAACCCCTATAAAAATTTCAGAACAACAAGATCTCGTTTTCCTGGTTGCACGTCCTAACCCTGAATTGAGAATTAGGTATTTTCTATTTCTATATTCTGCTTCTAGAGGGTTGGGATAAAGTATGGAACCAAGTAAATATCTTTTAAACGAAAAGAACGATATTTATGAAAATTTGCAGGTAAGTGCAATGGAACAAAGCGCATCTGATGTACATTTTTTTGATAATAATATACTTCCGGTTGAACCGGAAATGCCATCAACTTCTTTAATTTAAATGCGACACCCTATATATTTTTATGTTTTTACAGATTTTGAAAGAGCTTGTTATTTTGAATTCATACATACTGAGTTTAGTGTAAAAAAAATGTAAAAACGAGGAATATAGTTAAATGTTTGGATGGGAATTGTCGAAAATAAGCTTATAGGCCCATTTTTTATCGACGGAAACTTGAATGGTGACAAGTATTTGGATCTACTAAATAACGAAATCATTCCTGCACTTCAACAGAATGGGCAATTACCACAAAATATTTGGTTTCAACAAGATGGAGCACCTCCCCACTATGATAGACGGGTTAGGGATTTTCTGGATGCGAATTTTCCAAATCGATGGATTGGACGTAGAGGATTCATAGAGTGGCCTGCTCCTTCTCCGGATCTTAGCCCGTTAGATTTTTTTCTTTGGGGTTATCTTAAATCACGTGTTTACGTTAGACGACCAACAAACTTACAGGAATTGAGACAAAGAATTATTGATGAATGTGAACTAATACGTGGAGAAGTCTTGGAAAGAGTGACTCAAGAATTTGTTAAAAGGATGGCATATTGTCAGCAAGTAAACGGCGATCATTTTGAACATTTGAAGTAATTTTGTTTCTCATTATTCTAAAATAATGAAATGTACTTCTATTGTACTACTAACAGTGAGTTATTCCTCGTTTTTACAAATTTTTTTACACTAAACTCAGTATGTATGAATTCAAAATAACAAGCTGTTTCAAAATGTATAAAAATATATAGGGTATCCCATTTGAATTAAAGAAGTTGATGGCATTTTCGGTTAAACCGGAAGTATATTATTATCAAAAAAATTTACATCAGATGCGTTTTGTTCCATTGCACTTACCTGCAAATTTTCATAAATATCGTTTTTTTCGTTTAAAAGATATTTACTTGGTTCCATACTTTATCCCAACCCTGTATGTGTACTAGTTAATAATGACTGATCAATACTGTATATGAATTTGTGACTGGCTGCATGACCACCGATCTGAAGCCAAATAATAAATAAAACAAAATATTCTGCTTCTATATTCTATCTCTTCCATTCCAATTCCGAAAACTTTCAGTGCTACTCTAGTAAACGTAGGTACACCTAATGCTTCCAAGAAAAATCAGTTTATATCTAATATTATATTCACTTCAAGTATTTCAGTCCACTCAATCTACTGAGCAGACTGGTCATCTCTCTGGCGTAAATAGTTTCATAAGACAGAACTTGTTGCCCTCCCCAACTGTTGAACAGGAGGGGACTCTTCCCCAAGAAGCCACCAAGCGATGGAAGCTCGCTAACACCAGGCACATTCTTCGAGCAAACCTTCAAAGCGTGCACTTGAAGACCATACTTGGAGGTGAATTTCTTATCGCACTTTTCGCAACGATATTGAGGTTCCATGCCACATTTCTTTCTGTGGAATTTCATGTTGGCTTTATACTTGTAAGTGCGATGGCAATAATCGCATTTGTAAGGGAAATCTGAAATGGAAACTGTGGTTAGAAGGTATTTCGAACCAAACAAAGTTTCATTTCATTCGATTAATAATAACATTTTTATAGTTGGAGGTAATCGTACACTGAAACTATTCTAGCCTTTCTCATGTTGACCGTAACATGAAAGGGTACACTTTAATTATAATTAATAAAATGTTTATAACACTCAATGATAACATACAGAAGTATTTCCACATATCTGAGTATAATTGGTGATTTCAACTAGATATCTGCTGTCTTCCTCAAAGAATTTGAATACAACTAACATAGGAACCGGAAAATGGTCAATGGACAACAAAATATGTTAAATTCATCACAATTGTTGAAATTCATGTCACTAAATGATAAACTCATAAAAACTGGTGAAGCAATCATCAGGATATTCTTGAAAATTTAATTATTCCATCAACAATTGTCTTCACTTCTCTCTTGTCGAGTTCTAAAATAGGTTAAAGTTGAATTATAGGAGGAAAGTTCAGCACTTTGCCATGGATGTGTACAATTCCAACTCTTGCTGACTGGTTTGTTGACTGCTTCACCAATGTATTCGGCCCCACTCTACTTAATAGTCCAAACATTTCGAACGATCTTCAGAAGCAGACTGATAGTCATTATCAAGTCCGTGAATAAAAGCCGCATAAAATAAACGAATAGATAATATAGCCCGCACAAAGTTCTGACTTGAAAATATAAATCAAATTAATACACGTGAACAAAATGTTGATTCATCAATAAATACATTACCCTCATTTGATTTAGAATACTGCTCAATAAGAACTAATATCAACGAATGAATATAAATTGTATACAGGCTGGGTCATCCATAACTTTCCACCCCGAAATTTGAGCTTCGGGATGGAAAATTTTGTTGAGAGGTGGACAAATAAGGGTGATCAAATGAGTTTGATATCACTACCCCTCTAGCTGCAACCCCTAACAGCTCCCATTTTGAATAAGGAAAAAGGGGTCGAGCAGCACATTGTTGCAAAGGCAATTCATTTTTTTTCATCGCTTTATTATTATACAGAGTGATTCAGTATTCCATCAATAACTTTCGAATTGGGATCTTTGAGATGGAAAAAACGCTCGGACGTGTCAAAAAATTAATTCGAGATCACTACCCCTCTAGCCGCTACCACTTAAAGCAATTATTTTTGAATAGAGATAATAGGTCAAGTAGCTTTGTTGGAAAGGTAATTCAATTACCTGCATGGGAGTATTATTTTTTTTTCGATCGCACAACTATTAAACAGGATGAAATAGTAAACAGGGGTAGTGATATCGAATTCATTTTTGACCCTTCCGAGCGTTTTTTCCTCCTCAAAGATCCAAATTCAGAGTGTGAATGTTATTGTTGGAATACTGAGTCAAACTGTAAAAAAGCGATGGAAAAATACAGGAAATTGAATTGCATTTCCAATAAGGTGCTGCTCGACCCCTTTTCCCTAATCAGAATTTAGAGCTGATAGGGTTTGCAGCTAGAGGGGTAGTGATTTGTCCCCCTTTCAACAAAATTTGACCTGTCAGAGCGTTTTCTCGTTTTTCCATCCCAAAGCTCAACCTGTATGTCGTCGATCCAAAATAATACCAAAATTTTTATTCACTTCACTACTGTCATTATTGAAAAAGCGGATAAAGTCGTGATCAAAGTATAGTATTAAACTCGCCGTATATAAATTGTTTTCTCTCGTGAATAATAGCATTCATTATGTATATGCTCATTAAATATTGAAGTCTTTTGCTCATACTAACTTTCAAGAAATGATTCAATTGACATTTTCAGCGTTTATCCTTGTCATATGCAATCGATTCTAACTCACCATTTCCATCACTCTTCACTGTTGATTTAGTTTGTTATTGATGGCCTTCTAGAACGATGAAAATATTTCGAACAATTTGAAACAAATTGTTGTCGAAATGTTAGTTCAGAAAATTTCGAATGAAGATGGCAAAGTAAAAAAAGTTGAAAGAGAGTGAAACGGTTTGCACTATAGCCTGTTCAAATATAAGAAATAGCTAGGCAAACAAATTCGGCGCATAAAAAGGATGGGTCACGGGTTGTCCGTCCAGAGTCGAATCTAGGATAATTCACTCATTCCTACAGTTTGAACTCGATACTACTTTCCGAATGAAATACACACAGTACCTACCCTTAGGTGAAATATTTAAATTTTTTGTGAGATTTTCGATAAAACTAGAAGTTGAAAACTGACACTTGAGGATTCAAATAATTCTATCATTACTTTTCAGTATTATCCACATTCCGTACGAGTACGATCCTGGCAGTCTGTTTGAGATGACGGAGGGATAGGATATATGATCGTTGTCTGTCTCTATGCGCAAATTGTACACTTTTGGTTGTTTACCTCGTTCCTTCTTGTATTTAAACAGATTTATAGTAATAGTATTAACATCATATAAATGAAGTAAAAATAACATAATTATTTATTTAAAAACCAGAGCAAGTAGTTTTTCAACGTGCTAAAATTTCAAAAATTGTAATTCACTCATGAAGTTTTTTAGGAGTTTTTCAAACTCAGAAATCAGATAACGTAGATTGGAAAAAAATTTCAGTTGTGTCATTGCAGTATAGTAGGAATTTCTAGCATTAAATATATATACCACATTTTCTATAAAACAATATATTTACACATTTTTTTTCCATGTTGAACAATTTCATTTTTTTGCAAAACTCTTTAGATCCATTAGATTCTAGTCCCCGCATAAAACCAATGAACAAATTTTCAAATAATGAAAATCGTAATGTTTCAAGTCATGCATCAATTTGTTAGGAGAAAGTCAGTTGGAAAATAATGTTGCCTGAAAATGAATGAAAAAATTTTTCTTTGGATTATGAAGATTCCAGAACTCCACGTAGTTTCAATTTTTCGATCTTGATTTGGCCAAGAAAAATACCCCGAATTGACACAGGAGCATTTTCATTATTTGAAAAATTATTTGGTTTTTGTTTCATTAACTGGAACTGAAAACTCCAAGGGTATGCCAAAAGAGACCTTTCAGGATGGTAAAATTCGTAGATTCAACTAAACGAAAAGTTTTTTCATTTGTTTCCATATTTATTCCTCTGGTGAGTCAGAATATGCGCCCTCAGTGAAGAGTTGTACCTAACTCTCAAACCACAAGTCGGGCATTCAAACTGAGGTGGTTTACCACATTCGTACCTCCTGTGCCTCTGTAGGGATATTTTGTTTTTGTATGATTTACCACAATCTCCACAAAGCCAACGTTTTTCTGAAAAAAGTGACTATTAGTAAGGTTGTTCCTACAAAAAGGCCTGCCACTAAAAAGGATAGCGTCACAGTTTTTTTTATCATGAAGATATTGTATGGGGTGAAACGATAGTCCTTGATGCCCATGAATAATTTTTATTTCATTCTTATGTGTATCGTTCAAGTAAAAATACAATTTTTCATTGCCGTATAAATATTCTTTCCAATTCATTTTCCAGTATGGTTTTCTTTAAATTGATTGTATTATGGCAGTGAAAATGAAAAGATTTGACAAGAGTTTGCTCTGCGAAGTAGTGGAAAAGAAAGTAATCGAGGAAATTCGAGTTATTCCAATTTGTTGCAAAATATGAAATTTGTGATGTTAGTATTCAATCATCTATTGAAATATATTTTATTTCGAAAATTTTTCTTATTGGTTTTTGTTTCGTAGACTAGGAGAGAAAACCCTTTAATCTCATTCAATATAATATTCCGGCCATATATCAATTTTCAAAAAAATTTTTTTTCCTAAATAATTTGGGAATAGGTCTAAAGGATTTCTCGGAAAACCCATAATAAGGACATCCAAAAGGGCAAGAATCTAATATATTGTGTTGTTTTGCACCTGTAGAGAATAGGGTCACAAAAATTATGAAAATAATTCATATTTATCTATGACTGAATCCATGTGGAGTTGTTGACACAAAATAAAATGTATTCTTCCAAATTAAATGAGGAAACTAGCTGTGGATATCATTTCATCTCATTTTTGAATTGAGATATCTAAGTTTTTCATTCTATCATTATCGAAAATCTCGAATCATTATCAGTTTTTGACTGATATCGATATTATCGGATATCGTCCTGAGTATTCTTATTTATACGTTTTTGAATCAAATTGGCGCAATATAGAATCTCATTGTAAATTGATCTTCTTGGTATAAAGCCTTGAGGTGATAACGTTCTCTCTCAATGTTTGGTATCTCCACTACTCCCTTATTTTTTCTTGATATATTAAAAATCATTGATAAAAAGACAATTTTCAACAATGAAACGATTCAAGAAAATTTTCCTTTTCACTTCTGGTGGACTCAGACAATCACATACTTTTTCAAATACTTTTGCCGGCACTACATGCCTCTTTCCTATAAGTGGTCAGTGAAAAATTGACAATGACTCTGGTGATAAGTGTTAAATTTTATCATGTTTCAACATAATATAAAAAAAATCAAAAGAAATCAAATAATTACTCTACAATGCATATCATAATATTGTTTATTTTTTCCATCGACCAAAAAATGTAAGCTTACACGAAATTGATCAATAATGACCCATTTTGAAGTATGATTGGCAACCGAACACAAAGTATTCAGAAGCATTACGAGTAATGTCTCAACTCTACATAAGTAAATTTTCTATGAACATATAAATTATTATTATGTCAAATTAATCAATTATGCAAAATAAAACGTTTTTTTCAATCGGGAATTCATACTCAATTCGGGTAGACGGAAAAATCTTGTAATAAACTCCATTATCTAGCGATTAATGGACGGAACTCAACTCGCTCGCTCTGCTCGCGCGTTAAAATATCTCGACCATTATTCGCTGTCATTAATAAACTAGTTGATTTAATAACTATTACTTACCAATAAGACGTAGGTACCGACGAGTTTCAGGGAATATGGTAGTTATTTGGCATTTCATTGAAAAATATCTGTTATTTGATATAGGATTTTTTTCTCGTAGGTAATTTTCCAATTCCAAAAATCTTCCTCTATACTCAATAAATAATATAAAGATGGTAGTTATCTAACATTTTATTTAAAAATATCGATCAAAAATTTTCTATTATAACTATTTATCATGAAGCCGTGAATGTTCCATTCAATTTATTGTACAAAATAAATAATTTTTCTTAGAAAAATTACTCAATTAAAATAGAATGAAACGAAGGAAATGTAACTTTTTCCTGGTTCTGTGATGAAGCTTACAAGAGTCAGGTATTATTATCTTATTCCTATCAATCAAATTAAGTTTTCAGAATGTCTGCTGATGTTTCGGAATAACCGAAATATAAAATTTCTGAATTCTTGACTATTTTTTCCAATTATTGGAAAAAGTTGCATTACCAACATGAAATAAATTTTTGAAATTAATTTATTTCACGCATGGAAGTTAAAAAACGCGTTCATATTTGATTTCCTTGAAAATTCAATGAACAGTATTCGACGCAGTAAAAATTCTCATATTGATCTCGTATCCCATGAACCAAGCTCAAGTGGCTTCTGATATTTCCTTTTCTTTTGGTCTTCAGCCTGCAGTTTGGTAGTTTGCAAACTAAATTGGGTTTTCCACAATCCAAACGGACATGTGTGTTGTATGAACTTCGTTTCATGTACACTTTTCTACATTTCGGACAAGTTAGGGCTACCTCTCCTGAAATTAATCTAAAGTTAAAAGCAATACTCTGGCTATATTCTAAGGAAAAACCTGAACCAACTTATTATTATTAATTTACAGTGTTGCAACCTACGATATAATTCTCCATTGATTACTGTCTTGTTCACTTCCTAAAGTATAATGGTGATGGATATACACTATGGAGAAAAAAACTTTGACTTTGAAGAGTCAGCAAAGGAAATGAAATTTTTTTTTAATACATTTTCTCTAGGCTGAAAAACATTTTACCATGAATAATATAATTGTTGTAAAGTACCTCGTGAAATATCTTTTTTCAAACTGCGTTATTGTTGTTGAGAAACTAAATGAATATGATGTTTTTTTAACTGCGATGTTTTTGTTGATAGATTAATGTACCTTCTTATCAGCCATTTTAAATTCGGATTGACATATCAAATATAATAATCCTTCAGTTGTTTCAGTGGTAAATTTCATTGTTGTTTATCATGAATTGAAAAATTATAAAAAATTCCTAAATTTCTCATTTCCATATTTTTTCATCTATTTAATCAGTTCTGTATTTCGTGTGGTAGGATGCTGTATTCTTCAGAATTTTGATCTATTTCATAAGTAGGTAACAGCAGCAGGTACATTGGGATTCAAATGATAATTATGTTACTGAAGCGAATGATTTTGTTTGGGGGACATCTTTCGACGTAAATTTGAAGCTTGAAAGAGCAACCCCCTTAGAGGGGGGAGCTTCAACCCCTCTAAAATAAATAGGGGGGAGGGGTTGAGTGATACTTGAAAAGGTCACCAAAAATCATTTCATTAACACAAATCTCATCCTGAAAATTTCGACGAATTGTAAATGAATGCCGTGAAATGAATCCAATTATGTCTCTATGAAAAACTCAATGAAAATAAAATATGATCATATCGATATGCCGAGTTCAATTCTGAATACGTTATAGTTTTAAATTCATTGAAAAAATCAAGATAAATGGTATATAACAACTGTAGTCACCTCGAAAGTTGAATAACTATTTATACTATGAGTAATGTGAGTTTCACTAGTTGGGAAGAATGTTGTGCAACAAATTTCGATATTATCATTGAGTATTAATATTTATTCATGGATTCAGTAATGTTCGCATGAAATTGTGAATAGCTTCGACCGGTTTGTAAAACGTCATAAGCATTGTTATTTTATTAACAATATCAAGCAGTATCCAAAATTGAGAGAAATTGAAATTATTGGTTTTTAATCCTCACAACACTAGGTATTTCAGAGTAATGAACCAATATCTTCATAAATAATAAAAAACTAATAAAAAAAAATTTGAATATACACAATAATAAAGGAAAAAATGAATTAGGGGCTATCTGAGATCACAAAGAGGAAGGGGGTGAGTTTTTGAGGGTAATAAACGGTTTATCCCGAAGTCTTATGAAAAAAATTGGAATGACAAAGTTGTAATGCAAAGATCTGCAACCGTCATACTACACATTTTTTACATATTCCGAAAATTCATGTGAAATATTCAAAGAACCTGGTTTTCGGTTTTTTATTTTTCCTCACAAAAAATTCACAAAATGTCGAGAAAACTTACCCTTCCATCTTTCAAACACACTTCAATGTTTGTTATTCAAAATGTTTATTTTCTTCGAATGAAAATTCAATTGCTCTTACTTTTTATCGATGTTCAACAAGAATGTATTCATCAGAATTCAATTTTCAATGAGGTTACGAAAAGTCGAATCGAACATGTTCACTCTGAAAAATTAATATTGGGTAGTGTTTCAGCTGGGCAGTTAAAAAACTTTAACGATTTTCAGCGAATAATGAAATTATTTGACCGGTTTCATCGATTCTACTTTGTGTTAGTTTTTGACGAAATATTAACCTCATTCCACCCTGTATATACATATATACACAAAAGATTGAATAATTAGGAGTCCAACATCCAACATCAATAGAAGTAGATACGATTGAAATTTTATTTCCAATTACATTTCTATCACAATAAAAAAGAGGAATTCAGAAACCAAAATTCTCATGCAATACCTATTAAACAAAATTATTCATGGCACCAGAATTAAATAAAAATAAATTACATCCAGTTGAAACATTTCCTAATTTCGATAAAAACTACCCGCTTCCGGTATATTCAATCACGCGGTTCGATACTGTCCAATAAATATACAGATTGATGCTTGCATTCTAGTTTGTGCATACTGCTGTTTAAATGCTGTTTCAAATGATGTTTCTGACGAAATTTTTTGTTACAGAGGTCACAACGGAATTTAGGTTCTACTAGACATTCCAGTCGAAGATGTCTACCTAAATTTGCTTTGCGAGTGTAGCCTCTGTTACAGTTGATGCATTTATAATAACCTGAAATAAAAAAAGATATTGAAAAAATTTTAAAATAATATATTTATACGGGCATTCAAATTTTAAAACATCGACAAAACTGGACATCATCATTGGTTCTACGGGAAAATTAAACACATGATTCATTTCCTTGTCTTCAAAAAAAAATAATAATAATCATTATCAAAAATAATAAGAAAAATGTAGATACATACCCAAAGAAAATTGTAGTTTCCAACTGAAAAATAATGCAAAATGAAAGAAATCAATTCGGTAGATCTCAAAATGAAATGGTCCTAAGACAATACCTAAAGTTGGATACATATTTGGAAAAGTGGAAAACAATCGGCATACTTCCGAAAACACTGAGTTTTTTCATCATTATTTATTGACATAATCCAAACATTGCTATATTGCATTGAACAATGATAACACTACATATAAGACAAAGAATGAACATTACTACACTATTGAATATTTCTGTATGAAAAATGACAATGCTGAAATCATGCAAGAATGTTGTTATCCATTGAGTTATTGGAAATACAAAAAAAACCAGTGATACGTATAATACAAGGTTGGTTTTTGTACATATCGAGTCCATATTTCGAAAACGCAACCTAGAGTAACCTACTTAGATGTGTTTCTCTTGATTAAAAAAACATACACTTGGAATATGCTTAAATATATAAATAAATTAAAACGATGAAGAATACTGAGAGCTAAAGATGACTTTCTTTGAGACATGCTTTACTGTTCTCAAATTGACAAAATCAACATATGTTGGAATTATTGGCATTTCACATTGAATTCTTTCATTTTTAATCTGGAGCTATAAAAAACGCCGAGTTTCAAAATATTGGAAACTTTTTTCAAAACGATATAAATAGATATTCAATTTAATGTTATCCCAGCCTAATCCATATTTGTTGAAGACATCAATGCATATTATCTCATCACAATGGGCCTTAAAAATGATATTATCTTTGTGTTTATTTTTTTTCTTTCTGAACAACCCAAAAATATTAATATTCAGATAACATTTCATATCTCATCCGAAATAATATTGCAGATTTAATATTCGAAACGGGAGCCTTGAAACATATACTTTCCCAACATTTGGAAATATGTAATTGAAATTACTTCTTTCATTAACCTTTTCAATATTAGAGTTTGTTCGATTGAAATTGAAATTGTAGGAGTTTTGCACTGTCCATAATTAAAAGTTTTTTAGGGCTTTCCCTCTCAGTCTCTGAAACAAAAATCATTCAGAGAAATTTCTTTAATGAATGATTTGTTTCAGAGACCGGCAGAGAAAACTTAAAAAAAAATGCAAAGAACATTTTTCGATAGACTGCTTTCAAGCGACACTTTTTCCTCAGAAAATCATCTCAACTTTTCTATTGCTGAAAGGGGATATAAAATGATATGTTCGAACACATTTCCTCAAACACCCAGAAAAATATTTAACCTAACTGAAAACATCGAAAGATAGTTCAGGTCAATATTTTGTGTATGTTTCTCAGATGCTTCTGCAGAATGTCCTTCTGTTTACACTTCCTTGGACAGAGTGGACACTGGAAAGTGGCCTGCACACCACATTCGAATTTGATGTGGCAAATCGCATGCTGTTTGGTTCCATATTGCTTGCCACATCTCAAACAGTGGAACAGGGAGTCATTGAACCATAAAAGACTGATATCTGAAAAAGAATCTGGTCAGAAATGTTATAGGGTTAAATATGCTAGAGAAAAATTCGAACACTTACAAAATTCAAAGAGTAACACTAGAAAATAAACTCAAGACAAATATTCGACAACGAACTTTTTAACAGGAGAATGTGTTTCTACCATTTTTAAATTCCACTCAAACATTTTGCACTTCATATTTAATTGAAAGCACTGTGAACATATCCTTCAATTTTATAAAAACATTATTCATGTCACGAAAAAAATTCAAAAATTTACTATTTTATTTTATTTCATAATACTGGAGGTTTCTCCAGAAGAAACTTCTAGTCGTGGTATAAAAATTTCATATAATCATGATTCAATTTTCGTTCATTCGTTGTATTTCATATATTCTTCAAAAGAAACATTATGTTGCATAACGT
Source organism: Hippodamia convergens (assembly GCA_038502775.1). Classification (NCBI taxonomy): domain Eukaryota; kingdom Metazoa; phylum Arthropoda; class Insecta; order Coleoptera; family Coccinellidae; genus Hippodamia; species Hippodamia convergens. The sequence goes on along the minus strand of CM076608.1, from coordinate 10,877,090 downwards.
AATGGTTGACCAAGTGGTGTTTCCTCTTTCCTTTGTACGGGCATAACGTACACACAAATTGTGGTGTACGGCCACATTCGAATCGTGTATGGTTGTAAAGCGAAGCTGAATGTTTGTAACTTTTTTTACAGACCCCACATTGGAATGGCTTATCTGAAAAAATGAAATAATTAATCAAAAATCAATCGAGACCTGAAATAGGGGTTCATAAATAAAAAGAAGAGAAGCAATGTTAGTATATTAATTTTTAACCCTTAACTAGATATCTAATCTAATAATTTACAACAAATAAAGGAAAGGATATAAACTACACAATGAAATAATTGAAACAAAAGTTACGTACTTTTCATATTATTTCTCTTGGCGAATGCAATATTGTCTGTAATTGTGTTATAACATCCTCAGAATGATTTTGAAGTAGTTTTGTAGATATGTAGCTCTGAAGCAATACCAGTGAAATTGAATATTTGGATCAACTGATGTGAGACACTTTATTAAGTACGTGCAAGATTCTGGAAGGCAACATTTGTCCAAATTTTGATCAACATATTTTCTTGATGATTTTCTATTGAAATATTTTATACAGGGTGTCCCCTAACTAGACCGACAAACTTCTAGTAGATGTTCTAGACATTATTTGAGACACTTTCGACACAAATCATGTAGTACAAAAATGCTTCGTTAAGGTGCTAGGGCCCCATGAATATGACTTCCACGCAACAATTTTTGTCAGATATCTCCAAAGCGGCTTCACCTAAAGTGTTGAAATTTCACACATTGGCTACTATCAAGAATACGTATCGAATGGTACTAGTGAATTTTTTTCATCCCAATCATGAACGTATCATTCTGGGGGGGTGTTTTAAGTGACAACTTTTTTACCTTTCTTTATTTTACAAGTTTTACATCAAGTTCATAAAATTTAATATTTTTTTTTGAGAAAAGATGTTCTTGTGTGACATCTACCAGTTGCACCAGTTTGGAGAAAAATGGATTTGAAATTTTCTTCCTTTATCATTTAGTTAAGTACTAAGATCTCTCAGTAGCTCTTCAAAAATAAATTTCAAGAGAATTCAATGATTTCGTATTGTCATTATTTTATGAGGCAAAGCTCTCATGAAATTGTTGAAATCAAGTAAAATAAATTGATATTTCACTCACTTCATTATGATTCCTCACATAACGAACATTGAGTAGTGAACGAAATGAAAATTCCAAATCAATTTTTCTCAAAACCAGTGCAAATAGGCGATGTCAAACAAGAGCACCTTTTTTCAAGAAGAAATATCAAAATTTATGAATTTAATGTGAAACTTATAAAATAATGAACCTTAACACAGCATTTTTGTACTATATAATTTTGGTCGAAAGCGTCTCAAATAATGTCTAGAATATCCATTAGAAGTTTGTAGGTCTTATTATGGGGCACCCTGTATACATGTGTCTGACTTTGTGGGATGAACGCCAGTAGAATATACTCATCAAGAGACAGTAAGTTTTTATCTCCATAACTTAGAAATTAGACCCGAAAAATTTGTTGTGGAAAAGGTCATCAATTTTATTTAGTACTATTTCAACTACAGGTAAAGATTTTAATCTCATTGCGACAAATCTACACCTGGTAAATCATCACTTCGATGACCAAAGCATTTGATTTTCAAGCCTTACATGTTATTAGGTCAAAACAGCAGCAATACAAGGGATCACCACAATAATAATTGTGAATATCGATTAGAGGTTTCAGCCTTGCATTGATGACTTCTAGTGAACAAATAGGTGAATCGTTCTCTTTTAGTCTACTAACCTTCAAATTTAAAAAAGAGCAATCTGATTTTTTAAAAACTACAACTTACACATGTGATGATTTCCAATCAAAATATTCTCATGTTTATCTATATCGATTTTGACTATTGTTTCAGTTGATATAATTCATGTAATTTGATATTTTATGTTGTGATATTACTTGCACTGAAATTTTCAGGATTCATTTTCTGAGACGCATAATATAGGCTGCTGTTCAATTTTGAGCTAGAATCCATGACAACCAGTGTCATCTACTGTATAGAGCTTCAACATTGCATTTCAGCTAAGCGGTTATATTTTGTAAGCCTTCCTCTGACTACGATATTTCTCGTTATAGACGAAGATTCATGGAACTGCTACTAAAACCGACATATTCAACAATATCACGATCATCAACAATTTTCAACAATTAAACTTGTGCCTGAGCATCTTGCTTGTTCGTATTCTTCAAGTGCACTTCTCTCCTCGTGAGACCGATGATAAGGTAAGGAGATTCTTCAACCTTCTAAAGTGTAGACCTATAATCTCTTAGCTGGTAGCTAAGACGATGGAATCACTGGAAACTGTTTCTCGACACAATTACCAGGTGGGTGGATGTTTCGAATTCCGTAACATCTGCAGAAGTTAAGGCCAGCAATTCCTAATTCAGAACATCGAGAAGTAGAGGAACGATCAGGATAGCCGTTTGTGGCGGGATTGTCTGCAAGAAGAGATTGTCAATTGAAGTGAAAATTTTTCATTATCCACACTTACCTAAACAGTGCTATTCCATTACTGAATATCTCGAGGTGTGTGGAAGACGTAGTATCAGCAATTAGGATCAAGCGAAAGAAATCAAGCTAGGGATATTCTTGAAACGCAGTTGTGACTGACTTCAAGCTCTAGGTATATAGAAAAGTTGACCGGAGTATATTATCAGCTCATAGATGAGCAACTTAGAAAAAGGCTCGGAGATTATCTCTGGTACTTTGATTGATAACCGAAAAGCTTTTATAACGTTCGAAGTCTACAGGGTTGGGATAAAGTATGGAACCAAGTAAATATATTTTAAACGAAAAGAACGATATTTATGAATATTTGCAGGTATTAAAACGTTGTAATGTTTTAGTTACTGTTGAGCGTGATATAGGATTTCTCTCCGGATGCAAATTATTAAAAACATGACACACTTCTTCATGAGTTCTAACACGATCACCATAACCGATCATCATTAAAATTCAATACGCTCTTTTTCACTTAATTGAACCATTCTAAATTGTTCAATTTATTTCCGTCAATTAGAATTTGACACTTGAAGAACAAAAGACGCACTGAATAGTACTTGTTTATTTATTACTTTGCATACAAACAACATAAATTAGTTTATCTAAATAGTTTTTTGCTCTAATGCAAAAAACTCAAAGGAGGTTGGTTAAAGTGCTATATTCCTCGTTTTTACAAATTTTTTTACACTAAACTCAGTATGTATGAATTCAAAATAACAAGCTCTTTCAAAATCTGTAAAAATATATAGGGTGTCCCATTTAAATTAAAGAAGTTGATGGCATTTCCGGTTAAACCGGAAGTATATTATTATCAAAAAAATGTACATCAGATGCGTTTTGTTCCATTGCACTTACCTGCAAATTTTCATAAATATCGTTCTTTTCGTTTAAAAGATATTTACTTGTTTCCATACTTTATCCCAACCCTGTATATCAGACTCCTTCATCACACAAATTCATGAAAATCTTCAAATGTCAATTGATAAATCAATAAGTTTTCACTTCTCTGGAGATTTTCATAAATTCGAGAATTTGTTTGATATACAGAGAGTTTCACGAGTCGTTAGCCATAGCCTAATGGTGTATGCAGGATATCTAGGCCTTTCAGAAAAATTGGTTGTTTTGAATCCTAAGACCATTAGTTTCGGAGATACGGGGTGTTTCATGAACATTGGCCTAACTTTGCGATAGCTATAACTCTGAAATGCAACGTTCGATTTCGATTAAACTTCTTGGATTCGTTCACTTCGGGAAGCTCTTTCAAACAGTTCATGAATTTTCCATAAGGGCAGTACTCAGAATATCTCAATTTTTCTTTCAAACCCCAAAATCTATATTTTTTTATGCTCCACAGAAATTTCGTTATTACCATGAGAAACTACATAAGTTAATGAAAAAATATAAATAATGGGGCTTGAAAAAAAAAATAAGATATTCTGAATACTTTTTTTTCAAGAAAAAGAAAATTCTTTGCCTTTACGGAGGTCACATCGAGAACATTTTTTGAAACATAGATGAATTCAAAATAGTAATCATCGAAATGAATACCCTTTTCAATTCCCAGGCTCAGAGATCTTTCATCATGAGGTTGGAGAAATGATATTAGATTTTGACGCAATTGGATGTCACCACCTTAGTACCTTGTAATATTTTACTCATTACTTCACAACCAATTGCTTCAAATTTCGAAGTCTTTTATGAAGATTTTGTCCTGAGATGTGCGGGATACTGATGAGGCCCAACAAGGCCGAAACATCTGGCTTCCCAGTCACAAAAAGAATTGGGCGTTTTCCATCACTTTGAGAAAGTAGCAAGCGGGCCCTGAATAGAGCAACTGCTAACATCTCATTCAGTGAAAGAGGAAGTACAGATTTCTTTTTTACATTTGATTGGAGATGTGAAACTTCATTTTGACGCAATTGAATGTCACCACCTTAGTACCTTGTAATATTTTACTCATTACTTCAAATTTCGAAGTCTTTTATGAAGATTTTGTCCTGAGATGTGCGGGATACTTAAGAGGCCCAACAAGGCCGAAACCGGTATATCTCTCATTTCAGTGACAAAATCTAATATCATTTCTCCAACCTCATGATGAAAGATCTCTGAGCCTGGGAACTGAAAATGGTATTCATTTCGATGATTACTATTTTGAATTCATCTATGTTTCAAAAATTCTGAGTACTGTCCCGAAATTATGGATATTTTATGAACTGTTTGAAAGAGTTTCTTGAAGTGAACAAACTCATAAAATTTGATAGAAATCGGACGTTGCATTCCAGAGTTTCACGCAGAGGTCTTTCTTCTATCATAAAATTAATTTTTTTCCAGGGCCTAGAGAGAAAACCCCTGGAAAATTTCAGAGAATGCATGTTTATTTTATTCAATAAATATACAGGGTGGGCTATCCATAACTTTCCACCCCGAATTTTGAGCTTTGGGATGGAATAACGAAATAACGCTCTCACAGGTCAAATTTTGTTGAATCAGGGACAAATAAGGGTGTTCAAATGAGTTTAATATCACTACCCTCAGGCCGCAACATCTAACAGCTCTCATTTTTGAATAGGGAAAAGGGGTCGAGCAGCACCTTGTTGGAAAGGCAATTCAATTTCCTGCATGAGTGTATTTTTTTCATCGCTTTTTTAATATACAGTGTGACTCAGTATTCCATCAATAACTTTCACACGCCGAATTTGGATCTTTGAGATGGAAAAAATGCTCTGACGGATCGAAAAATGAATTCGATATCACTACTGTTACGGTAGCGGCTAGAGAGGTAGTGATATCGTTTTTTCTGTCTTAAAGATCCAAATTCGGCGTGTATTGATGGAATACTGAGTCACTCTGTGTAATTATAAAGCGATGAAAAAAAATACACCCATGCAGGAAATTGAATTGCCCTTCCAACAAGGTGCTGCTCGACCCCTTCTTCCTATTAAAAAATGAGAGCTGTTAGGGGTTGCAGCTAGAGGGGTAGTATTATTAAACTCATTTGAACACCCTATTTGTCCCCCTGTCCGAGCTTTTTTTCGTTATTCCATCCCAAAGCTCAAAATTAGGGGTGGAAAGGATATAGCAAGCTGAAAAATTCACAATAATGTTCTCAATAAAGCCACTGTGCATATTAAAGCCACCTTGAAACTTGTTACGTAGCCTAATTAGGAACATCAGGGATTGTGAAAAATAAAAATTATTCGTAATTACCAAATCTTTTTTCAAAGATTCGGTCAGAATCCATTTCCAAAATAACCTGCAATATTAGAACGTGGCATGCAAGACACTGCATGAGGATGTTTGCCCCTCTATGGGTGGTCGTAGGAATTATCAAATAAGTTAAGTTCATTCCATGCACGATCGAGCAACAGAATGTTCTCTAATTCTGTGTCGAATGCGTCGATTCGGTCACATCTTTCAGAACTGAATCGTGCGAAAATAATTCATTTCATATGTCAGGATTATCCTTCTATCCGAATATTATACATTATCTTCTCTAACTCACTGCATTTTCACTGAAATTAATGAAATATCTTCATTAATTTCGTTAAATTATTTTTGCATAGAAAATGTTGGTTGGCAAAATGTTTCCTCTATCATGATTTTGACACATAATGAACAATTTCGTGACACAATGCCAACATATGATCATTGCATATAACAACAAAAAACCGTATGTATTCACGCATGATTTAGTCATATAAGATATGGCAGAATGAACCGACTTGCCACAGAATTTGAGAAAAATTTATCTGCTGTTCTAATTTATTTCAATGCCCTTAACGAGGAAGATGAATTCTCGATATTCTATCATAAATAGGTATAGAAGTTGATGTTTGCGGTGAGATATAATGAAAAATTTATGTTTCGTTTAATTCCAACAATATACTGACCATCCTTCAGTGTGTATTAGGAAATACTTCTTAAAATTTGAATTGAAAGAGATAAATTTGAAAACAAATTTTATTTCTAAACTGTCACACTTTAACACAGAATTTCATCAATATACCACCAATTTTAATTCAGGGATACAATTTTTATATACCAATTTTATATGCGTGGTCAATCTGCTCACATCGAATATATAGGTACCCATAGAATTTGCTGAAATTTCCGTAGCTTTCACCATATCGTTTCAGAGGAGATATAATAATAATAAAAATAATAATAAAGTTTATTACGAAAAATAATAATACTGTCTGTTAAAGAAAAATAAAAGTGAGACTAGGGAGATAATGGAAATGCTTCTGCCTTAATATAATATTTTCATCAATTTTTCAAGAAATTTTCATTTCGAATAAAGTGTTGAATTGAAATATATTAGGCTAAACATTTTTTACAGGAATATATGAATGAGTATATGATTGCCAGGAATACCTAGAAGCTGTTCTCAGAAGAGCACAACTCTTTTCCAAAAGATGATTCTTATCCATCAAGTAATTCAGTCAGGTTCTCTTCGGATTCAAAACAGAAGTACCTATGAAGTAACATCTAACAATCGCCTCGAAATTTTGTATATTTTACTGTTAATCAAATCTTAGATTGCTGTGATTTTAATGGGGATTCTATGATTTCCGTCTGTGATGCTTCTTTGAATCTCTATACTTGAGAGAACATCGTCATATTTCAGAATGATTTTTGTGATTCTCCTTTTTAGTTGTAAATTATTTTTGTGGATAGGTGAGGTTGTTGAGGTTTATTTTATTAGGACAGCAAGTGTTTTTTTCTGTACGGCATTAAATGTTATGTTGACGATAAGTGCTTATTATTATGCGCAGACTATTTACAGCGTCTATAGAATTAATTCATGGACGAACTAAATGTATGCTGACAATGATCGCCATGTTGGAGAGATAGTATATTTAAAATCGGTGTTCAAATGCGTAGTTAAACTCAGTTCTCTCCCTTCGAACTAGATTTCCAACCAAAATTTATAGAAACCCCACCAAATTCTATCGACACCTAGAAAATCTTTCATCCAGTCATTTTCATTACGCTACTTCCATTACATTTGTAACAGTGTGTAGTCCTGATGCTTCATTTTCATATGGACTTGGAGGTGATGCTTCCTTTTGCCTCTGTAAGGGCAAACCGGACATCTGTACGAGGCAAGCATTCCACATTCGTATTTCAGATGGCTCAAAAGATTCCTTCGATATTTATACTGCCTTCTGCAATTTGTACAACTGTGATAGAATCCTGAAAAAATAGAACTATTAGTATAGGAATTGGCATGAGGAATAAGTACTGGAACGAACAGAAAGCTGATTTATACCTCACCCTGAATGAAGAGCCCTTAAAAGCATGTATAATCGTTGGATTGTTCGGTTTTGATCTAAGTAAAACAGCATTGAAAATGACCATAAATCATGAATAAAAAAATTTGAATCATCACAACATTATTTTTTTTCTGTAAGCCAAAATAAATTTCAGTAGAATTAAGAATATTTTTCAACGTAAGCTTCATATCATCTTTGAGTGTTTCGTGATTATACTTGGAGCCCCCACTAATAAAAGTTCTACTGATGTGGGTTTCATTTGCGCGTTGTAATGTTATAAATTAATTCATCTTGTGAAGAGTTATTTATGATATGAGTGTCAAAAGTGACGTTTTATTTTTTGAGTGAAAAAGTTTGTGAAATGAGCGGAGCGAATTGAACAATTTCACGAACAAAATAAAATCACTTTTAACACAAATACCATTACAATGTTTTTTGTACAACTGCCCTATTTTGATAATGGAATGGGCGAATTTGCAATGACGAAAAACTTCGAAATGCATTTCAATATTCAAATAATCAAGAGGTTGTTGTGAATGGCAAACGTTGCCAACGTTATAATAACTAACAAATGAGAAAAGAAGCTGTCATTTGAATTTCGGTCCTGCCCAATTTTCGTCTTGGGTTTTCAACTGCTTAATATGTTTGTCGAGAGTCCAAATATTAATAAAAGTGACGATTTCGTTGTTCCTCTGGATATTGAAGAGTCTGCAACAAGAGCAAATCTGGAACTACCACCTAAAAAATCTGTTCAGCAGTACGATATCGCACATGGGCTCGTGTAAATTGAAAAATGTGGAAGGGAAGTTCAGTGAAACTGTTTTACCTGGCATACTTAGAGAAAAACCAAAAATATGGAGTTCATCAACTTTGTGGAGCAAATTTTCAATGATAAAATCAAGCGCCCTTGTTAAAAATGGTGTGGACGTTAGTAAATATATCGTCCTAAAAAAATCGAAAATGCTCACTCGTGAACAAGTTGAAAAGTTTATAAAGGAGGCACCAGATGCGAAATATTTGATGGTTAAGGTTGCAGCTATTTTCGGATTATTTGGAGCCTGTCGGCGTGAAGAATTGTGTAATTCATCAGTGGAAGATATGAAAACAACAAATAAATCATTGGTTATACAACTTCCAAATACATACATTGGGAAGTATGTAGACTAATAATAATGATAATAATAATAAGATTCATTCATTTCATCACAGTTATTGATTAGGTACAATAAAAGGGAAATACGTCATACCAAAAAAAAAGGAAGAAACACAATTTTTAGTTATTTATAGAGCAGCAGTGGTCAAAAAATTCTTGAAAAGTATAAGGTTCGCATTGCAAAATCAGTTTTCGTGTTCTATTTTTGAAGATTTTCTCGTTCTGGGCACTGTGATAAGATGATGGTAGGCTGTTATGAAGCTCAAGAGACATAAACTCTACTTGATGCTGGGATAAAGTGAGACGACACTTGGGCAATAAATATCTATCCATTCTTCTTGTTTTGTTGCGATTCTCAAAATTTATGAAAAGTTCTTTATGTTGACGAACAAACATTAAACATTTATAAATATACAATCCAGTCATCGTCATTAAACTGTGCTCTTTGAAAACACCACGGCAAGTCTCTGTTTTATTAATTCCAAAGATTGTTCGAATTGCCCATTTTTGATCTAAAAATATTCTGTGTGATGAAGAACTGCCACCCCAGAAAATGATACCATATGATAACAGAGATTCGAAGTTTGCGGAATATATTACCTTGAGAACTGGCGTATTCTAGTGATACTTCAAAACGTTTAGTGAGTGTATCACCATCGTCTTTTTTTCCTGAAATACATGAATAATGAATGCACTGCGAATCTAGTTGTTATTAATACATTCCATCTATTGTTATCGAATTCCTCAAACTGCCACAACCAAAGCAATATACAGGACACTGTTTTCGAAGATCCTCCGCATCATTGCTAACAGAATCAGGATCAAATATTACGGATATAAACAACATGGTGGATGGAAGTCTTTAGCTTTATTCGGGTTACAATTTTCAGGACAGTCCTAGGATCGTTCTAAAACTGCGCCGAACAGATGCGCACTCGTTTCGATACCTAGGACCGTTCTAGGACTGATTCAAGTTTTGAAAAACCCGAATGCATCAAACGATCCAAATATGAGAAAGAGAAAATAAAAGCATTTCAGTTTTCAGCACGAGAAATATATCTTGTCAACGACATCTTCGTTGAAGATAATCGATGGCATCAAGAGTACGGCCAACAACCATCACGTAAAGCCCTGAAAAGCATGCACCCAGAATAATCCTAAAACAGTACCTGCCCAAGAGCGGGGACAGCTTTCGGACTGTTCTCGGACTATCCCAGGATTATTCGTAAAAACTCGAACGGAAAACAAGTCAGTCCTGAAACAGTCTCCAAAAAACCCGAACGCTAACTATCGCGAACAAATTTACTGCGTAAACTCCTGACAGTCCTAGGACAGTAATTGTGTGAACCCGAATAGAGCTTATGACGGTAGCCGAGGGCTATGTTGATCCTTCCATTGCATATAGAAATGTCATGTCTGAAAATATTTTCCTAACCTCAACAAATTTTGGATCATCATCATCCAAAATTGTACTTCTACAAGTACTGATGGTGCTGAGGATTCTATTAATGAATTAATGTGTTGCGAAGCTCCGTAACCGTCACAGGGCAATAATGTTAGTAATTGTTCTAGTTTTACGATTAATATCAATGTTCATAAGTAATGATTGTTAAATATTGCTAATAAAAATTTGTAATTGCTGAATTTTTCTCATCTGATTTCATCATAAGAAAATGGAGTGCTAAAAAGTTCTAATCAATGTGTTAAAAATATTTTTAATACGCTTCCACGTAAACAATCAATTTTATCATTGTTTGGTGTCATTGAAAGCGAATAATATTAGGATGTCATTCACATCCATAATTCGGTCAAAGCAGTTATTGGCCTGTCTGTAGCAATTATTTCAGTTTTTCTATCAAAATAACAATATTCGAATCCTCGATTCAGTATATTGCCGACTTCGCAATAAGATAAATAATATGAGACCGATCCTGTTAAACTGACACCACTGTCTAGCTTTCTTCTGAAGAAGCCGTAATCTGTTGAAGCTCAGCTTATAGTCGAGCAGTAACATGTTGAATTCCTGGTTGTTCCAAAGCCACGGAAGAACTGATAATGTTCAAACAAAATCTGAAATGTCGTAAATGTTAATTATCAAATTGAAATAATAATGCCTTAATTTCACACCCCATAGTTCCGATGAATGATTTTGTATTTTCCTTATTCCATTTTAAATGCGTTTGTTATTTCTATTCCATTAGCGAAGCTGTGCTTCGATGAAAGAGGCATAACGATAGTACCTTCAAAATGGCAATTGAAAAAACGGCGCCACTTGTCCTAACTATGGTATTAAAAGCCTTGATTTTAATGCAAAAGAAAAGAGGCATTGTGAAAAACCAACCTTAATAATTTCATTCTATTCTATTCACAGCGATATATTTTTTACAAAGATTCAGTTAATAAAATGTCGAAACTTCATATGATCGTTCAAGTGATGCTTTCTCTTGAAACATTTCGCACATGTTAAACAGACGAAACTTCTTGTTGACCCACAGTCGTATTTCTGATGACTTCTGAGGGTTTTGAGGGTTTTATAATTTCTAGCACATTTATCACATCGATGAGGGTATAAATCTGAAAATATGGAATGTTATATTATGGTTTTGATTTTAGAGACGTCAGAGGACAAGTTCTGTGCCATCTGATTCCATACAACAATTCAATGTACACTGAGAGAAGTATTCACTTGATATTATCGATCATGCGTTAAAGTTAATAAATCATTTATTGGCCAAATGGACAAATAAATATTTCTTTCATGGAAATAAAGAATTTATTTAAGTTTTCGCAAATCACCTTCACTCAATATTATATCACATTTATTTATGAATAATAACATTCAATAATACCGGATAAAGACGCATTACACTGAAATAAATATATTTAGTAATAATTAACAAACTGCATGAATTATGAGTGAATGTTAACGTCTGATAGCAAAATTGAAAATTAATGGCTTTGCAGACGGAATTGAATTCTGGAATAATGACCAGTCCGTGCAGAATTTGAACCTGCGACCATCGAATTACTAGTCCAATGCGCTAACCAACTATGCCATTGGGAAGGTTGAAGGTTCCATCTGATCTTCGGTTGGCGACTCTCCCAGAATTCGATGTTAGTTTGTTAGTTTTAATTCTTCATGAACTATGACGCTCGTGAAGAATTCTTTGGAGAGTTAGTGTTGGAAGGGGAACTTATTCGCTATCGGTGGTCATCGACGATTCGATTTTTACCTTTCATCCGATTGCGTCATTCGCGGTAGGGGTAGTTGAATCTACCGACTACCGAAGAATGTTAACTAGCCAAGATGACTGAAACATGTCAAATGCGGTTTGTTCATTGTTAATAAATCCTGTATTTTGAGTAAACATATCGTGGAGTGGTGGAAGTTTAGAATCATTCAGTAATAGAAACCAAACGTTCGTTTATTACCAAATCAACATATGTTTTCAATTAATATATCTTATATTTGAAGAGAACTGCAGTTTAAATGAAATACATCATACCCAAATATATTAAATATTAACAAATACCGTGTAAATAAATATTTCGTTATATATGAATGAATTTTTTCAGAGGCAAGATCTGTTAGTTAATAAATAAATTAAAGGTTAATGAGTGGATTTGTCTGTTAATGAATAATCTCGAAATAAATACTTAATTGATAAAAACAAATTTATTTCTCTCAGTGTAGAAAAGAATATAAAAAAAACGAATCAAACCTTTTTTTCTTTCGCTGAATCATGGAAATGGGCAACTTCTGCCAAATGTTACTTTCCAACGCGAAAGTAGTAAGACAAAACTACTTTACTGTTTAGTGAAGATCATGTCTTTATGAAGTAGTTAGTAATGAAGTTGCTCTCACCGAGAAATATTCTCAATTTGTGTACTAACCTGCACATTTCAGAAAACATGATTTATCAACTCAAACTGAAGAAAAACGAATTTGAAACTCTGAATTACAAAACTGTAAATTGAAAATAAAATGTAATAACCAAAACTTAAATCAGTAAAACTCTATTTAAAGTGTACTTCATTGTACATCATAAATATACCTGAAGTCTCTAAGCTTGAGCTATATCTAGCTCATATATTAGAAGATTCGAAACGTCCTTCAGTGTGAAGTACAGGAAATATAGAAAAAATTCAAGCATGAAAATGTTATTCTACAGGGTGTACCAAGTTCGACGGCCTATTAGGCGTTTCTGGAGAACTAGACTTATTTGAAATATGAAAGTTGGGATTTTGATATTGTTTGACATTATCTACCGAGTTAAAATATACTTAGAGCCTGACCACTTTCAGTTATACAGGGAGCGGAAAAAAAATTTTCAAAATTTTTTTTCTCTTTTTTTTTGTTTTCGATTTTGACAGAGTATGCCATTCTGATTACATTCGCACTCGAATTGTTGCATTCGTCGAAAAACTTTCCAAAATATCGAGAAAAACTTAAAGGAAAAGAGAGAAATTAGTATTCGGTATTATGCTTATTATTCCTAATCTAGATACCTTGAGCACAAACCGTTTTCACATTTTTGAAGTCGAAGACTGTGGAAATATTGTATATTTTAAGAATTTTGAAAAACTCGTCACAGGGTGTTCCAAATGTTCGGTCGAAAATTGGGATCAAGATTGGCCCATAACATTAATATTTCAAATTAGAACCCTATTCTTTTATGATTGCGTTGGATTGTACGAAAAAAAATGATGATAATGTTCTAACAAGTTAATGCTCCTAAAATAGAAAATTCTTGAGTTATTTAGGATTTTTTGATTTTATGTCGTACGTATAGCTTCAAATTCATTGAATCTGTTTCATATCAACTATGACGTTGGTCATAGAAGATAAATTATTCCAATAACTCACTTGTGACACACACTTGAATACATTCGTACTCAAATCGTTGCATTCGTCGAGATACTTTTCGAAATATCAAAAAAAAAACTAAACAAGAAAGGTAGATGAGAGTATTCGGTAAAATGTTTGCTATTTCTAATCTAGATATCTTAAGTACAAACCGTTTTCACGTTTTTGTAGTCGAAAACAGTGGAAATATTTTACATATTTAGAATTTTGAAAAACACGTCACAGGGTGTTCCAAATGTTCTGTCAAAAATTGGGATCAATATTAGCCTACAACTTTCGTTTTTGAATTTAGAACCCAATTTTTGATGATTGCGTTGGATTCTGCGAAGAAAAATGATGATAATATTCCATAATTTTGATACTCCTAAAATTGATAATTCTTGAGTTATTTAGTATTTTCTCATTCCATGTCGTACATTGCGCCAAATGCATAAAATCTGTTTCTTTACAACAATGATGAATGAATTAAAAAAAATGTGTCATTAGTACGTTATTGGAATAATTTATCTTCTATGACCAAGGTCATTGATGATATGAAACAGATTTAATGAATTTGACGCTACGTACGACATAAAATCAGAAAATCCTAAATAACTCAAGAATTATCAATTTTAGGAGCATTAACATGTCAAAACATTATCATCATTTTTCTTCGTACAATCCAACGCGATCATAAATAGGGTTCTAATTTGAAAAACGAAAGTTATGGGCCAAACTTGATCCCAATTTTTGACCCAATATTTGGAACACGCTGTGATGAGTTTTTCAAAATTCTGAAAATGTACAATATTTCCACAGTCTACGACTTCAAAAATGTAAAAACAGTTTATGCTTAAGAAATCTAGATTAGGAATAACAAACATAATACCGAATACTCTTTTCTCTCTTTTTTTCAGGTTTTTCTCGATATTTTGGAAAGTATTTCGACGAATGCAACGATTTTAGTACGAATGTGTTCAGAATTGTATAGTACAAAAAAACAAAAAAAATTTTTTGCAAATTTTTTTTCGCTCCCTGTATAATTAAAAGTGGTCAGGCTCCAAGAATATTTTAGCTTGGTAGATAATGTCAAACAATATCATAATCCCAATTTTCAGATTTCAAATAAGTGTAGTTATCCAGAAACGCCTAATAGGCCGTCGAACTTGGTACACCTTGTATATATTTAACAACACAAACTAAAGAAAAAAACGAATTTGAAGCTCTGAATAACAAAACTGTAAATTAAAAAAAAAAAAGTAAAAACCAAAAGTTCAATCAGTAAGACTCTAAGCTTGAGCTATTTCTATCTCATATATTGACAGAGGCAAGACCTACACATACAGGAAATATAGAATAAATTCAAGCATGAAAATATTATTCTACATAGGTTGGATCAGTTGGTATTCATTTCTTCAGCATAAAAAGATTTCTGGATACAAGAATCTAACAAGCTGAGGATTTGTTATTTGTGCTTGACTTTTACAAAAATCATATTAATTCTCAGAAAACATTTAAAAAATCTTCGAAGAAATTCAGAAGGAACAAGATGTTCAAGGAGACTTGATAGAAATTAGGATATTATTGCTCTGGATGGGACCCAGGGGAATGGAAAGTTTGTATACGTCATGATTCCCCATGCGAAAAGGCATATTTTATCCATGAAGTAACGAGGGTATAGTATAAAAATATGAAATGGCGAAAACAAAGTATATTTTCTGGATGAAAAGAAAAGCCGTTTTATTATCATTATAAATCTTTATTAAATGAATTCTTCGACCACTGTCATCAATAGTTTCACCACATAGTACCATGCAGTTGAATCATATGTCTAGTGAGGCTGGCCTTTTGGCTGTAAAATTTGTTGCACATATCACATCGAAACTGGGGACTCGCTGTTGTTTCGCAATTGTAGCTCATGTGTCTCTTCAGATTATTCTTCGAGGTGAATACTCTACAGCAGTTAGGACAAGTAGGGGTGGCTCCTGATAAATATTTTCGATTAGATCCATTTTACAACATAAAGGTGGAAAGTATTCGGCATTCAAATAGCAAGCAAAATTCAATCAAATCACACAATTTAAAATACTTAAACATTCAAAACGTCTTTCTATATTTCTTAGATCAATTTCAGTTAAAATTCTCAAGAACACTTGTTTCAAAAAAAATTTCCACTAGTTTTGTCAATATTATATCATGTCTTCGAGGACATACCTAAGCCCCTCGAATGATTATAGCTTTTTCCGTAAGTTCACTTCAAAACACTGGTTTGAGACACACTTGAGACTCACTGGCAGTGTTTTCTTCCTTTCTTTACATGACGATAAATCAAGTTAATTATGTACCACGTGAATTGCATATCGTTCTGAAGTTGGTTTATGATTTTCATGGTTGAATTGATCATTGAAAAAATAAACCTCAGTAAAAAAAATAGCAACAACTTTCAGTTGATTACATAATATCAATTTAACACAATCATTGCAAATATATCATTCACAATTAAATTGAATAAAATTTTAAAGCAATGAAATATCCAGCTTTCAGATATAGGAATCCTCAAAATTAAATACGAATTTTTTAGTACGGTTTGAAGTAGCCGAATAATTAAGCAGTACAAGTGCGGAGGGCACTTATATTCTTTTACGACTTCAAAATTCAAGCCTGCACGGAGTGGAGGGTTTTTTATGCACGAATATTATAAATAATTTTCTTGATGACAAAATTTACGGATAATTGATAAATCCGTGACAGAAGATATCCTAGTACATATTAACGAAATATAACTATGAAATAATTTGTCTGAAATTGAAGTATTCCCGCACGATTATGTTCTACAAGGAATGGCAGAATGGACGGATTTTACACTCAATTAGGGTAATACCTTCTATATATCATTTATATTGACACCAGAAATAACTGCATGTCAACAAAAAAATTTACCTTAACCATCTTATAAGCTCAAGTCATTAACAATTCAGAACTCACCTATGAATTTGAAAAAGATAACACAAAACAATGTTATTTCGAATTACCAACTCACATAAATGGGTTTGCAGCCTCATAAAGAATATTTTGTTTTGATTCCAGAACAAAAGTTCATTTGAAAAAAAGGTTGGATATGAGGCAAATATAATAACAATGATAGTTTTATATATGATATATGATAAAATAGTAATGTAATTTTAATTTATAGGTATATTGTTAGTTCAAAATCTGTAATAAGAAAAAATACGAGAGACAAAAAACATTGATTGCAACGAAGAATCATTAAACAGTCAGAGCATGAATTTGAGCAAAGAAACATTCTTAACGAATCGATTTGAAATTGACCACCTATTTGAAATATCATGCATAGCCTTGAAACCATCCTGAAATCTATTCATATATCAGACAATTATTGATGAGATGACCTCATATCTCCTCTGCTTCGTCGCAAATTTAACTAAGGCTATATGTATACACGTCTGGTAGAGATTCATTAATATATAGGACATAAATCACATTAACGGAAGACAACAATTTCCCCCTTCTGAGTATTCTTAGCTGATAGCATGTACAGCGATAGGATAAAATATGATAAAATATGACACTGAGGAAAAACTGAATAGAATACTCAACCTCTTTGAAACATACCGGGTGTCTCCTCAAAATAAGGATTCTTATCTCAATCTATTTGGGGCCAATTTTCAATGAATCACCCTGTATACCGGGGACAGTGGTGCAAACATTGAAAACTTTTTGAGATATAAATGAAAACAATGAACAAATAAACATCCAAATTTAATCTATAATTTCACACAGCTATAATAAATACATTAGATGATGGTGAAACAGTGATTTAGCCCAATTAAGGCCAATATCCAGAAGATAATTAACTGTCTCGTGAAACAGCAGTCTTCTGATTCCATCATTTTTTCATGATCTCTAGCGGAAGAAATAGTCAGTGAACAAATCAATTAGAAATTGTGAAAAGATAAATAATATTTCATGTTGAAAAAGATACTCACACTGAATAATCTTTTTCATAATTCGAAATTAATCACTCATTTGTCTGAAGATCAGAACCATCCAATACACAGTACCTATGGTAAATCAAATAATATTGGTAAAGTCTAAACCAGCGAATAAAATTGATTGCATACACAATCCATGCAACTTGAAAACCGTATATTTTTTGTATAGCCATTGAAAAATAGTTCATAAGGAGATACAAAACTAACAGAATTTTTTTATATAAATAACATGATTCACTTTCAATCAGACAAAATGCAAAAAATAAAAACTACATTTGTCTTTTCGTTGTACCGTTTGAGTTCACAATAATTCATTTTTCAACATTTTTGCGGCGATGTGAATAGTTTAAATTTTTTAGGTTTGCACCAAGTGTTGTTGGATTCTTGCAGAAATAATTAATTTTTTAATTTCAGACGATCTTATTCGTGTCTCAATGAAATATGAAGTATACGAAATATAAAGAGCATTTCAATGGAACCCATCCACCCCACCTAATTCTGAAGCCGTTATTTTAATGAAAAAAAAAAAAAGAAAGAAACGTCAAAAGAGAGGGGCATCCTTTTGCTCGAATGTGGGTTCATATTTTAACTCAAACCCCTTCCCCTCCCCTATGGTCACTTCACCCAGATTTTTTTAAAGGAAAAACCCATACATTTTTGCATTGCATTGCAATCAGTGGCAAAAATTTTTTGACTTTCTACTTATGTATTATACATTTTTGTAATCCTCTTGTACAAAGAGAATCCAAAAATGCAATCATTTATAGGGTTCCCCACTCAAAAATTTGGGAGGGGTGAACAAAGGAGGTCAAAGTTATGACACACACATATCAGCAAAAAAAAAGTCCTCATTTGTATAATTTTTGACGTGTTTTTTCATGAGAGTGACCCCTTAAAAATTATGTGGAGTGGACAGTTTTTATTGGAATGCCTTGTCACTTTCTTAATCCTACGTGGGCCGTCTAGTGTATGGTTTTAGTTCCTCTCGAAAAGCTTAAATGTTTGATATTTTTGAAAAGAATATTATTTTATGTATTTCAAAAATTCTTCTGCAAAACATATGTAAAAAAAAATATGTGATCTTATTAGGAAGTGATGATGAAGATGATTCTGTAGGTACTCACAACAAAACACTGAGTTTATTTATAAATATTTACACAAATTTTTTCAAAAAACGCATTCAATCATTTGATTGATTACGATTGAAATGAAGCTTTCTATGCATGCGGTTAGTACTCCTAATTGACTAATCTAATTCTATCGTAGTATTTAGAGGGATAGAAATATATTGAAAGCTTAGAGTTAAAAACCCAATGCCCCAGTTATTATAGACTGAAACGCTTCAATCATTCAAAAGTAGATTCTACATTTAAAATATAAAATAACAGCATATATACATCGAAAATCACCATGAAAGTAACTTGAAGCAGTCGAATTTAGCACAAGATATGCAAATACTGGTTAAAACTGGAATTAAGTGATGCAGATTCTAATAGTATTACATTTTCAATTTCGGAAGATTGATAGTTTTTTTTTTTTGTTTTGATGGTGAAACCTGAATTTTTCAAAACGCGATATGGGAGTTTGCAAAAATGTGAGCTGTATAAAAAAAACGTCCAAAAAAACCAAATATAAATTGAAAGAACAATCCAATTTCCATACACCAAAATAGAAAATGGAGATCTTTTCAAATATTTTCTTAGAAAAAATGTAGTAATGTTTAATAATCATATGGATGGTATTCATCGCGAGTCCAAATTGACCAGAAAAATTTCTACATGAGAAAATCAATTTGAATGTAAGTTGCAGATGGTTAACATGATATGAACATAAATATATTACCTTAAATAAATAAATTTTCAGCAAAATAGAGGTGAGAAATTTATATTCATAAAATCAGATAAATTCTGGATATAGAATTTTCCTCACTATCTATCTGCTGAATAAACTATGCTATGTTTCATGCTAAAGTTATGTATTAGTTTATTTTGAGATATCTTTCTCAAAACGAATATTAGATTAAACTTAAGTTATATCTATATACATCATAAATTAAAAAGTATTTCGGGGGTATCTGCATACACTCGAAAACATCAATTTTCTCGTGTAACCAAGTTGTGATGTCACCGTATGAGTTCTCCAATTATTCAAATTTGGCTGTGAAAATAGGCTATTTCACATCATCGAATCAGTCGTCTTATTTTTTATGTTATTATAGACGTTTCGGCAAGCATTCGCCTGCCGTCCTCGGGCTCTAAGCTTAGTCTGTCTAGACGTGAATGTGAAATACTTTTTCGATTTCACGATTACTAGAAATTCCTCTACGCCTATCAAACATACTAAGAAATTAATTAAATCTGAACTTGAAATTTTAATTATCCGAACGTATGGTTCTTTACGTACCGAATTGGTGATGGTGATGACGGAGATTCGCAGTTAACGGAAACACGTGAATGCTCGCCTCTATTTCATTTGAATTTCTTCTACCGACGTCCAAATACATTTTTAAAGCCTTATCATCATCCTAAAGAATAGTACTGGAGTATTTATAGTATTATTTCGACATTCTGGTACTTCATTTAACTAGGGTTTTCATTTAACTGCTTTGTTCTGGAGACGCCTAAGTTGACGTCACAACAGCAACGTTGAGCAGATCACGTTTTGGCGCTTTGTATGAATTTCAAGTTTTTTATTCCTATTGTTTCACAAAACCTTATGACAATTCAAAATAATAACTCTTTTTCTATTTCTGTATCGTGATGAGTTAATTATAGTAATAAAAGTAGTGCTGAAATGAATTCATTACAGCATTGTTTCTAGTAATATTTTTCGTTTTTTGGATTTCAGTACTGACCTTCGATCCTATCAATTTTTAAATGAAATCAATTCAAATTCCGTTATCTGTCAAATTTCGTCACACCAAGTGCCAAGATACAGTATAAAAATCACTAATCTGAATTTTTATTCGAAAATCGAGAGTATTTCAGGAAACTTGACTGAAATAAAGAAATTATTGTCTAAAACTCGTGGCAGAAGGCAATTCCAACACTGCTTTCGAAAACTCGCTTCTTCGTCTCTCGTTTTTGAATTTTGCATTCGCATTGGAATATTAGCTCATTCTGCAACTTGTTTCAGAATATACTATTGTCTACTTCAGTATCGTAATGAGTTCATTACAGTACCGAAAGTAGTTCTGTAATGAATTCATTACAACATTGATTTCAGTTATATTTTTCGTTTTGTGGTTGTCAGTACTGACCTCCGATCTTATTAATTTTCAGATCAAATCGATTCAAATTCCGTAACCTGTCAAATTTCGTAAGTCATTCCAACTGCCAGGACACAATACCGAAGTCACTAATGTGAATTTGTATTTGAATTTCGTATTGCACCAACTTGACTCAAATAGAGAAAATAACGTCTAATACTCGTTGCAGAAAGCAATTCAAACACATTCGTGTTGGAATAGGAGCTCATTCTGCAACTTGTTGTAGAATGTATTATTCTCTTCTTCAGTATCGTAATGAGCTCATTACAGAACTAAAAGTAGAACTGTAATGAACTCTGACAAATTCCGTAATCTGTTAAGTTTCGTAACAGTAAACTAACTGCCAATATACAATACAAGAGTCACTAGGATATATTATCTGAATTTTTAGTAGGTCTTCGTAAACTTGACTATAATAGAGAAATTATCGCCAAATACTCATTGCCGAAGGCAATTCCAACAGTCATGCGTTCGGAAACTCGCTCCTTCGTATTCGTGTTGGAATAGGAGCTCATTCTGCAACTTGTTTTCGAATAAACTTTCGTGTGCTAAATACACACCACTGAAACTTTTAAAAATTTTGAGAAAATACTCAAATATGGTCATAATCATGAAGAGCAAAATTTGAATATCTGAAGAACCCATCGTCACAAAATCAAACTTACAGCTTATTTAATGAAAATTGATGGTCGAAAACCGAGAAAAACAATAACAAATTTCAAATTCACATCGGGATACAAATTCACACGTATTTGAATACATGAAGAATTGAAGCATCTCGATAGCTGCCGAAATTAAATACATCCATTCATTCTGGTTCTTGGCTCGGAGGAATATTCCTGATCTTCCTTTCTTTAGCCCTTCTGTTTTGGAACCAAGTCCTCACAGTATCGAACTGCATGCAGAGTGCATCCGAGAGCATTTCCAGTTCGGACGTTGTTGGCCTCTGGTTTTTCTTGAAGGTCACCTCTAGCATGACCTTCGCATACTGTTCTATTGTGGTTCTCCGTCTTCTTGGTTTACCACTCGACCCTGAAAAGTTGGCAGTGTTAGAAAACTACGTTTTCGGATAGTTCTTCACATTCAAGAACAATCTAACAGCTCATCAACAGGTTCATGTTCGAAGCTGAAATGTATCTGAAACTAGGAAGGTTTCAGAAATAAAAACCGAAGAACTTTTTCTAATACTCTCTATCGTTTTACTCATCCTGAAGAACCTTCACATAAAATTTGCACATACTTACAAGAACACTTCTCAGAACCAATCAAGATGAACTTTTATTGAAAAACGTTCCAATGCACCCGGAGCTTGCCGATAATTATTTAAAAAACCTGATTTTTGTACCTGTAAAAATTTTCCTAAAGAACAGAATGCTACATTTTTCGATTTTATTTCAAGCGATGAAGCAACTATTCACGGGTGGCGATCATCAACACAGGTGTCTGGAAACAGTTATCGGCAATCATTTGACAAGTCCTCATTCTTCCGAATGAAATCCAGATGGTGCTGTATATTCAAGATTCTTTCAAAACATTATTAGTATCGATATATCTTCTTGTATATATAAAAATGAATTGCTGTGCATTAGGTACGCTAAAACTTGAAAACGGATGGACCAATTTGGCTAATTTTTGTGTTGACTTATTCGTGGAATTCCAGGGAAAATTTAAAAGGTGAGAAAATATAAAAATGCAAATAATTCAATACAGTTCATCCTTAGAAATATGGGTGATCGATTATCATTGATTTTCGATGATAATCGATTTTTGACAATTAAACATCGATGTTTTGAAATTGATTTGTATTATTTATAACATTCTTACATTTATTTCTCGATTTCAATAATTTATTCAAGTGAGGACGACGCAAAGTTCGAACACAACACCAATGTTATCAATTAATCATAAATAATTAACTAATAATTCGATATACATCATGTTCGGTTATCTATGTCATTATCGTCTTCGGTGATCATTTGAGAAAATTACATTTCAAGTTACGTCCTTTTTTTGCAGTTGATTTTCTGTGATAGATACTTACTTGGATATATCTGCTAACAAGTGTGTCCTTTAGAGTACTATCAACAAATCAAATTGTCGCATGAGGACAAAAATGAAAAATTCTTGTTCTTATTATCAGAAAATAATTCATTTATTAGTGTATAAACTTCATCATGGCCTGCAAAATCAAATTTATCACCTAATTGAGGTGTGTTGCGTAGTTTTTTGCTAGTCTAGAATTTGATGGTTGTACACCATTTTGAAGTATATTTTCAATACATTGAATTTGTCCGGTTGTGTTTATGATAAATTGCAGGCCCTGATGAAGTTTATACACCAATAAATGGAACGTTGGCTGATAATTAGAACATGATTTTTTCATTTCTGTCCTCATCTTACTCGGATATTTATGTGTGAATATTGTAAGGCGTTGCATTACAGTGGTGAATCTACTAGATTATGTTATGCTGAAGGCAAAGTAAAATTGCCACAATTGGTCCCACCATCAGATCCCTTACGTTATTTAGTTTCTGGGATAGGAAATGATTCCAAACACTTCTTGGTCAATATTCAAAAAATTTAACAGCTGCTTTCAGATGGCAAAGTTTGGCGCAACACATATTGTACAGGATAATTTGATGCCCACTCTCAAGGTTTTAAACCATAATAGTTGATTAAAATATTAAATTTTATACCAAAACCAGCTGACTCAGCAGACTTCGTAATGCCTCAATTGATAAATAAAAAAGCATATTATTTGTTTCAGATTGATAAATATTATGTTTTGTCAGAAATTAAATGTCACTATCACGAAGGATCACCGAAGTAAAGAAAGTTCTCCGGCAGGTAGAGGTTACCGTCACTCACAAAGATAGAAAGCTGAACTCTTTATCATAAGAGGAATCGATCGACATAAAGGAAAGACCTATTTGTTGAAAAAGAAAATTCTTTGCCTTTACGAAGGCACATCGAAAACATTTTTGAAACATAGATGAATTCAAAATAGTAATCATCGAAATGAATACCATTTTCAATTCCCAGGCTCAGAGATCTTTTATCATGAGGTTGGAGAAATGATATTAGATTTTGTCACTGAGATGAGAGATATACCGGTTTCGGCCTTGTTGGGCCTCATCAATATCCCGCACATCTCAGGACAAAGTCTTCATAAAAAACTTCAGAATTTATAGCAATTGGTTGTGAAGTAATGAGTAAAATATTACAAAGTACTAAGGTGGTGACATCCAATTGCGTCAAAATGAAGTTTCACATCTCCAATCAAATGCAAAAAAACATCTCTGAGCCTGGGAATTGAAAATGGTATTCATTTCGATGATTACTATTTTGAATTAAACCTATTTGTTGGTTGTAAAATTTCATATATTATGTTTGTTTGTGACCAAACATAATATTCATCAATCTGAATATAAATAATCTGCTTTTTTTCATCAATTGAGGCAGTACGAAGTCTGCCGGGTCAGCTAGTTTGCTAATAAAAAACGAAATGTGATTTCAGCATGTTGGAGCACTTATTATTCTCGCCTTTGTGAGATTTTCTGGATCAGCAGTTGCCTTTACGGAGGCCACATCGAGAATATTTTTGAAACATAGATGAATTCAAAATAGTAATCATCGAAATTAATACCATTTTCAATTCCAAGGCTAATTTCTCCAACCTCATGATAAAAGATTCTGAGCCTGGGAATTGAAAATGGTATTCATTTCGATGATAACTATTTTGAATTCATCTATGTTTCAAAAAAGGGTATTATAAACTTATTATCTGAATATAATCTAATATTGGAATAAATGCATACAATCGAATATCACAACGAGTAATAAAAAACTAATTCGAACTGCAAAAAACACCGTCCGGCACTAACTGCGGATAGAAATCAAAATGAAAATGGCCAACATTTTTTTATGTTATACGAAAAAAGATACTAAATTTGGTCGTATCATAGTTGCCTTGAGGTACAAGCATCTAGTCTACCTTTGTTTTGACAAAATCCAAATTTGCAGGAGGCGTCATGTTGTTGCAAAGAACTAATTCTGAAGCAACAACCTGACCCCTTATCTATTTTTCGAAATATTGTAGAAAAACAGATCGGGAGAACCATTGAACCATCCAGCAATTATCATAGGTCTTCTGCCAGAAGTTATCTTGTTGATAAAAAGACAATTCGATTTTGCCGGGAAACTACTCTGATAAGTAACGTTACGCGACGTCAGTTACTTGGGCGTTCGAATCAAACACTTTCGAAAGACAGAGAAAACATTACCGTCATTGTGCGATAAGCTGAGAAATGGATGATCACTCATCGACTCTGAACTTTTTGGTATTTGTGTCAGTTTGCTGAAATATAGGCACGGCTGCAAAATTACGAGCGAGGAGTGTGAGTAAACCGTTAGAAACAAGTTCGCAAAAAAAAATGATTAACTTCGAGGTATATTATCACAATATGAGAATGCTTGAACACAGTGAATAATTGATAACGAAAATACATTCTGCCGACCAGTGTTTGAAAAGAATCATAGTTAAGCATAATTCAAAAAAATCGTTGCTAGTTGCACATCTGTCTCATCGAATTGATATTCCAGCACAATATTGAATATGAGTATTATCATTGATTATAAATATAATTGTATTAATACTCAATGGTATTATGCAATATTCTCTGGCCTAATACCCAGAGTTCTTTGTTTAGTACAGTTTATGACTTAACAACGGTGTTACTTCAATGATAGTGCTTTCAATTTGAGTCAAAATTATAATTGAAACACAAATAAAAAGAAGTGAATTGAAGAATGATTCGTCCCAATAGTATTTTTTTCTTCATGACTCATTTTAAAAAATCTACAACACTTGTATCTATTACTTGAGAAATAAAAGTATCGAGAATGAATAATTTTAAAAATTCAAAGTAGTCTATGTTTTTCGCGAATGTGTAGACCAAGGTACCATCTTCTGGCGAATCCTTTATGACATTCATCACATTTGTGAATTTTCATCCCACAATCTCTTCTTTTGTGAGATTGTAACGATTTCCTCGTGCTGTATTTCTTCGGGCATTGATCACAATGAAACTCTGAAAACATTATCCTTATTAGCTTGTAGTGAAAATCATCCAATCAGCAGAAAAATGTCGATATTTTGAATCGATGTTCAAAATTAAAACGTTTCAATTTCATTATAAACCATTTGAATATGTTCATTCGAGACACAACGAAATAATTCTATGAAACTTCGGAAAATAACATCTCAATATGAAATGAAATAAAATGCAACAAAATATAGGACATATTCTATCAATATGAATCTCATCAGAAAATGGACAAAATTCATTTGCGATTAATTTTGGCTTTTGGGGGGGTCAATCGAGAATTGCTGATAGATTTCGTCACTGAAAAAAAAAATAATAAAAAATTCACTCTGCATTCTGAAGACTTCATGGAATATGAAGAAAACGATTTTTGAAACATAGATGAATTCAAAATAGTAATCATCGAAATGAATACCATTTTGTCCCTGAGGTGTATGGGATACTGATGAGACCAAACAAGATCGAAACCGGTATATCTCTCATCTCAGTGACATTATCTAATATCATTTCTCCAACCTCACAATAAAAGATCTCTGAGCCTGGGAATTGAAAATGGTATTCATTTCGATGATTACTATTTTGAATTCATCTATGTTTGAAAAATGTTCTCGGTGTGACCTTCGTAAAGGCAAAGAGTTCTTCTTTTTCACAAAGGAAACGAGTTGAACATATCCCTGAATTTGGTATAGTGTTTTCCAGGATATGTCTTCAACATCCGAAACTTGACTTTCACCTTATTTATTGAAAAGCTGAATATTTTTCACTCAGAATTCCCTGTATCTTCTGGACATGTTCTAGACCCTTAGTTCATTGCCCAAAATATCTTAAAACTCTCACACAAATAATCAATATAGTATACAATCTAAATCGTTTCGAAAATAATTAAAAATTCTCTGTCAGATACAATAGGGCAATGTAGAGAGACTTCTTGGCAGCGAGTATTTGAAAAGAATATGTACACTGTGTCCTATTTTGGTTGAGACTGCTTTTATTAAAGATAGAACTTTTGAATCCACAAACAGAAATATTCCAAGTACTTTTGTTCCTAAAATGCAGGGCGAGAACGAAAATTTTGACATTTCGAGATGTTATTATCTCAGGACCTGTATGGAGTAGAAAAAAAAAATTGAAACTGCTTATATTAGATATTTTCACAGTGGCGTTGTTAGATATTTTTCCTCGAGCACCGTTTTTAAGATTGGTACAAACTTGGTATTTTTACAAGTAGAAGTATATTTTAACGGATCCAATTGAATTTTTCGAGTGAAACAAAAAATAGTGCGATTTTGCATACGATGTTTTTTTCTAGTTGCGGAAGAAACTTATCAGGTTTGAAAGCTCGTTATAAAATTTTTGATCTGCATCCCTCCTCTGAATTATATAGAAAATTATAATCTGCAACCACAAATATCTACAGTCAAAAATAAAAGTGAAAGGAATATTGAAAAAATTTAATGAATATCAAATATTTATATTAAAAAACCTATAAAAAACAAAAAATTATTCTATACCGCAAAATAAAATCAATGGAATGATTTGATCCGCGAAAGACATAAATGTATAACAATACTGTATATTTCAATATCAATAAACGGCAATTCTAGAATAAAAAAAAAACATAAGTACGAAACTACAAAAATAGCTTCCGAAAACTGTCTTCCTCATCAAACCTGAAACGGAACTGGCCCTTCGCCGATCAGATTCTTATAATGCTTCGATTTTATATGTACGCGCAAGTAATCTAGCCTTTTACACTTGAATGTACAAAATTCGCAAGCAAATGTGGCCTCCTTTCCGCATTCATAGTCTTTATGCCTCTTCAGATTTCCCTTGTGTTTGTAAGTTTTTTCGCAAATTTCGCAAGCATAAATTCTTGTCCAAGACACCTCCGATTTCTTCTTTCCTAAAAACGAATTTTTTTGTTAATCAATGAAACTTGGAAATATGCCACCACCTACAATCGAGTTAGTTCGCTGGTCTAGAGAAGTTAGTTTTAGCCTATAACATACCTACTACATTACTGATCTATGAAAAATAATGTACAAATCATAACAAAATAATTACATCTTTAATTCAATATATCGTTCAGCGTCAAGAAATCAGAAAAATTTGGTATATTAACATGAAATTTTTTTTCAACAAAAAACACGAATAAAGTAACAATAAAATATACATGCATTTTTCACTATTTCATTTGACGAATGCAAATGATCATCATGATATGGAGACAAATAAAAATTTCGAATATAAATAAAATACAAAATCAAAAAAATCAATGGAAAATATAATACAATACAAATATAAAGTGAAATATCCTGGTTTAACTTGATCCAATGCCATCGTTATTCGAAGTTAGGATCGCATAAAGGATACTGGCATTTTTCCAACCTTCACAGTTTTCTTGTAGGTGGCTCATGAACAAGTTAAGTTTCTTGAAAGTTCTATGGCATTTTTTACATTCGAAATTATCATCTTCATCTGAAATGAAAATGAAAGTCAGAGTGCAAAGTTATGTGATATAGTGTTTGAGCCTTAGTTTAAAATTAAGTGGAATATAAATGAACCTGAATCGCTGTTATGCTGTTATCAATGGTTAGTCGACTCATGAGATGTGAAAAATCATTTCAATTTTTTTGGCAAATTGTCAGCAGTGAATCTTGTTCTGCAAAGGGCTGTTAGTTTATAGAGGTGACCACAAAAGGTATCAAATTTCATTGTCTTGGTTAATGTTTTTTATACAACTATAATTTATGAAAAAATTACAACGATATTTCCATAAATAGATTGAAGGAATTGAAAGAGAACGGCAGGTTGAGTAAAGGTGATGTTTCCTCAAAAATATACTGTTAAAACTTATATCGTGGACTCACCTTGCATAAAACATTCACTTCAACTAAAAAAAAAATCGAAGAATTCAACTGCTTTTTCTGTTATTGTCAGAACATCTTTCAGTTATGAGGTATGTGAGACATGTTGATGCATATCATGCTTCCAGGTGTTAGCCCTATTATTTCTAGAAGGCTTATTTATTTCTGGAGAGCACATAATTTATAATAAGAGGCGTGCGAAATTAAGACGATCATCAAAAAACCAGCATTTATTCCGAAACAATAAAGTCAACAAGTAAATTAAATATTTTCTGCATAACAGTCAGATATTAATCAAAAATCAATCATACATTTGAATAATACCCATAATGCGATTTTTTGAAATCCTGAATAGAACGCCACACGATCTAACCTATTTTGAAATTGGTGCAAAAATATTCAGAAATTCAAAGTAGGTAATTCATGTTTTGTACGATAGTGAAGACCAAGGTACCATCTTCTACCAAATCCTTTATGACATGCGGGACATTTGTGAATTTTCTTCTCTCTACCACAATCTTTGTTTTTGTGTGAATGCAACGATTGTTTTGTACTATACTTCTTCGAACATCGATCACAATAAAACCCTGAAAATGTCATTCTTAGTTCCCAGTGAATATTCATCTCATAATACAAAAACATATATACTTTTGAATTTATACTCATAATCAAAAGGTTTCAATTCAAGAATAACGTATATTGATTTATACAAACAACGGAACAATCATTCACAGTCACAATCATTCTTAGTTTGCATTGCAAAGATTCCGAAGACAATGGGAAAAATTGAAAATGAATCAACTAAGTTATATACAAAACTACTTCGCACATATTTCATCAAAAAGAAAACAAATCAGCAATAACTATTCCAAGAATTTTATATGAATAAAAGCCATAATCATAACTGAAATAAATTTTTCAGAATAATGAAAGAATGAAAACAAAATGTAAAATTCAAAAGGAAAGAAAATTTTTTACAACAAATTCAAAAATCCCCGTGTGATTTTTTCTGGTGAAGATCGAGATACCATTTTCGACAGAACCCTTTATTGCATTTCGAACATTTGTGTTCCTTTCTTTTACCACAATCTTGTTTTTTGTGTGATCGTAGAGATGCCATAGTACTGTAAATTCTGCAGCATTGTTCGCATTGGTATTTTTGGCGACCTGAAAAGATATATTCGATCAAAATTATCATAAAAATAAATTGAAATATGAGACAAAATATACGAAGAAGTAAAATACGGTACTGATTAGTAAAGAAAACATGTCGAATATTTTCGACCACAAAAAAATTAATAATACTTCTTACCATCAGATTATCTTGAAATTTCATGAGACTTTGCAGAATTTCCACATCCACATGATAAAATTTTTCATAACTATGTATTTGAAGAAATATGTTTTTTACCTGGAAAAATGGAATAATTCTTGAGGAAAATTTTCATAACTACTTTCCGAATTATTTGCGGCAATAAATTCTTCATTTTTGAAATGGCTGTAGAAGGTAAGTCTAGAAGGAAAGTGGAGAGTACTGTTTAAGCATTTCTCCCGGCGTAAGCTGTTCAAATCCTTGTGGACGAAAAGTTAGGAATTAAAACATAATAACATAATTTTCTGGAGTGCGGATTAATGTTCAAATTCTAAATCAAATGATTTAAGCTCGCAATTAAGAAGTTTGGTAGTGAAATAGTTGCAATAAATTCTATATAGTATGAAAATATAGTTGTATTCTTCTCTTATCTATGCGGAGTTAATTTATCCCATATCAATCGGAGAAGTAATGGAAAATTTAATTTCAAAAATATCTGTTAAGAGTATGAAAAAACATCCGAAATAACGAAAAATTATGTAGTACATGACATATTTCTGATATTAATATACAGCCGAAACATATTTTGGGTCCTGATTTTACAAGCACCATACTATTTCATGTCTATAGGTAAATATTAACTTGATTATGTATAATTTTTTTCATAATTATGAAAACATTGACAAGTAAAGTATTATATAAAAAGAAAAAAACTATGAAGAATATCTAAATATGAAAACCAAATAAATATCGAATATAGGTTTAATGTAATGTAAAAAGTAAAAAAATGCTGAAAAAACAGAAAACCAAACCGTAAACAAATTTCACAGACAAATGTACTTCAGGTCTGGAAAACCTTCTAGGAAATATAAAAAGTAACTATTATTCTCGGAATGAAATGAAATTCAATACATTCAATACATGTATTGAAAAGAAAATTAAATACTCATTACAGAGAAATTCGAATTTCATTACTTCAATGCAATCCGATAAGTATTAAATCTGTTTTTCCGAGAAATCATTGTTGTTGTAAAAATCTGCCTGTTGTCTGACATCATGCATTATACGTTTGTCTATTTCCAAGTGATTTCATTATGGCGGGTTCCAGTTATTCTTTGTTATCTTGAAGATTTCTATTACGTTTTTTTTTGCAGATAACCTGTTTTATATCAGCTCATTTTATCGCTGTAATTATTTCCCTTTAGAATTCTTTTTGTCATGGAGATTCAAATGAAGTCCTTAATGGGTGAAGTTTTTTTTTATGTTGAATTGTAGTTTTTTAACTTTTCTGGTCTCGTGCATTTGAGGACTAGAAAGATGTGAACGAAACCGAATTCCTTAATCTTTAGTCAAATTTGCAATGGAGCACGCACTTCTGAGTTGGAATAACAATTATATGCCCATAATCCGTTTCATTATGACATCCAACATGGTATAGTTTCGCATCAACATTTGACTTTGAGAACGTTATGATGACTGAAAATCCAATAAAATCCAATTCATAGGCTCCTATATCAACAATTCTGTTCAGAATAAAATCATTTCCAATACATCATTCTTTAGTACTCATCATTAGAAAAATAACGTAAGTATGCAACTCTCATGTAGTGGTTATTTATACATGATGCTGCATTATATAGGTACTATATTTTTTATCCAACAAATGAAAGCATACATGAAATGAAAAACTGATAGGTATCTCAAATTTTATTTCTTGTAGAAGATATTGTCCGGTATCAAATAGTTTAACAATACTCTTGATCGTCATTCCATGGCCCTGCTGTTTTGTGTTTTGATTCCCAGTGTTTCTTCAAATCGAACTTTCTTTTACGTCCACAGCCGCAAAGGGAACATATAAATTGATTCGTTTTTCCACAGTCTCGCTTCCGATGGCTGTATAGTGAGGCTGCATTATTATACCTTTTACCACATTCCAAACACTCGTGAACTGCAACTAAAAGAAGTTAGGAAAAAAGTTAAAAATTGTTCGTCTTGAAAAGTTTTATTCTATTAGTAACTTTTTTCACCGTAGCCCCCTACTTACCTATTACTTTCTACTACCGATTGAAGAAGATAAGTTCATCAGAACCTGTTCAATAGGTAGAGGACATATAATCAAAAGTAATATCATGAGTATTACAGGATAATCAGATTTTCTTACTAGCGACAAACGATGAGTCTCAGGCGACATCAGTGCTTCGTTTCTTTCAATTTTTTCTTTATATTTATGCAGAGGCAACCGCAGAATGTGTTCTCAGGTGAGAGAGGTCGAAGTAGAATTGATAAAATCTTCTACTTCAACATTTTTTTTAACGTCAACAACGAGATATAAAATAAAACAGTAACTGCTTTCGAAACGAATAAAATTCCATGAAATAATATTAACATTAAAATAAGGAAAATAAAATATAAATAATATGGCGAAAAGAAAGAAATAAATATCTCAATTTCTAATGACTAAAGACGATCAATAACAAAATAAAAACAAATATACATATAGGCTCGAAAAAACGATATTCGTAAAAAAAATATATGAATAATAATGGACCATTAAATGAAACAAGCAATAAATTTCGAAAAAAGAAACTGAAATATTGAATTGGTTGAGGCTTTCGCGGCCATCGTTCAATGTGACATGTTCTTTCGAGCATTTAGGCCGTCGTCGTAGATTAGTTCTCGACGTTTCGCCAGTTCGAGTGTCTGGCATCTTCAGGAGTTATATTTCAGGAGATGTTCTCACTGGACTGAACTGCCTGAGTGTGACGGGGACGCAGATTGTACCTCCTTATATAACCTCGGTCGGGGGGCGTGGCTGCGCTTGACCGGTCCCGTCCCAATAACGAACGCGCGCCGGTGTCCGACCGGTTCACAACCAGTTCCCGATCTTCATTCACTTCATGAACCCGGTTATTATTATAGGGGAGTGGTTTTGTGTTTTTGAGTACTGGCACCCATGTTCTATTGATTTTCAAAGATTCCTCCGATTTATTGAAATTCGTTGGGTGTTTATGAATTTCGATTGCTTCCCTGTAGAGCCTGGGGTAGTATGCGGTAGTGGTGCACAACACTTGGGTTTTGTCGAATTCTATCGCATGATTCGTGTTGTTCAGTGTGTGCTCTGCGACGGCGGATTTCTCTGACTGACCCAGTCTACAATTGGCCTTGTGTTCCTTGATCCTCGTATTGATGGATCGCTTCGTTGTACCGATGTACCGATACATCGGTACAACGAAGCGATCCATCAATACGAGGATCAAGGAACACAAGGCCAATTGTAGACTGGGTCAGTCAGAGAAATCCGCCGTCGCAGAGCACACACTGAACAACACGAATCATGCGATAGAATTCGACAAAACCCAAGTGTTGTGCACCACTACCGCATACTACCCCAGGCTCTACAGGGAAGCAATCGAAATTCATAAACACCCAACGAATTTCAATAAATCGGAGGAATCTTTGAAAATCAATAGAACATGGGTGCCAGTACTCAAAAACACAAAACCACTCCCCTATAATAATAACCGGGTTCATGAAGTGAATGAAGATCGGGAACTGGTTGTGAACCGGTCGGACACCGGCGCGCGTTCGTTATTGGGACGGGACCGGTCAAGCGCAGCCACGCCCCCCGACCGAGGTTATATAAGGAGGTACAATCTGCGTCCCCGTCACACTCAGGCAGTTCAGTCCAGTGAGAACATCTCCTGAAATATAACTCCTGAAGATGCCAGATACTCGAACTGGCGAAACGTCGAGAACTAATCTACGACGACGGCCTAAATGCTCGAAAGAACATGTCACATTAAACTGAAATATTATCCGAAATAATACAAAACTGCTCCAGGAAATTAAATCAACATATATAGTATCAAAATTAACAAATTATAAAATAAAAGAGACACAACATATAAGAAAAATTTTTATTTTATTCTCTCTTGTGTGGAGTATCACTTTCAACACTTGTTAGAAAAATATGTCATATGTCAATAATCGACAATAATCTAATTGGACTGTGGTCCATGTATATATTTACGAGTTACGAGTTGCGGCAAGTTTTATCAATTTTTTCATGACTTATTAACGATATTGTTTTATCCATGGAGAATAACATACCCCATATCGTTCATCAAACATATAGAGATACGAAAAAGAATCCTCTGGATCACTACATTTTCTTGAAACACAATTCCAGCGGATGAAAAACAAGTTTTGAGTTTGAATGGAGCTAGAGCACATTTAGAAGGACAAAATCAAAATTTCGATTTCATCGATAGTGTCTTCAATCTAAATATGCCTACCTTATAGTTTTTGATTCATGGGTAATGTTATCATTATTTAGTTTTACAATAAAAGTTGGTGCATCGTTTAATCTAAAAAAACCATAACAAAAATCAAAATTGTTCACATGTTGAAGAGAAAATTCAAAAACTTATAGACATATGTACGAGAAAAAAAAAGAGTCGATACAATTCAATTGACATCCAATAGCAAAGGTGAAGAAAAATCTAAAGCAGATTACTAAATTCATTCAAGTCATCCTGGATATCAGTTATTCGTTATTTTCATGGCAATAATGTCGAATCAGACATTGTGTTTCAATTTCATATGCCTTTTCCGATCAAATTTCCTCCTAAACACAGCCTTACATAAAGAACACTTGAAGTTTTTGCCTTTTCCACAATCCAATCTTTGGTGAGACAATACTGAATCAAATGTTTTATAACTTTTGCCACATGCCGGACACTTATGAGCTAAAAAAATTTCCTGCATAATATAAAACTACTACAAAACATTAAAAAAATAAAGCATTGTGTCACTTTACGGATAAATCTCACAAACAATGCAATCTACTATATATATATTTCGTATGAGAAGCACAGTAAAAAAACAAACAAAATAACAATCAAACATCATCACAACAACAAACACAATCAAGAAAATGGCAGAACAATTACAAACATTGTGGTACACAATGGGTAACGGCCCTGCCGGCTGAAAGTCTACACAAAACGAGGAGCACATTAATGCAATCTACTGGAAACGAATGATCTCATACATATTTTGTATCATGACTGAAAACTTTTCTATAAAGTAGAATCATAATGAAACTGAATATCTAAACATATGAAAAAAGTAGAAATATTATTGATATACTTCGAGGTGGATTCGTTATTAAATTTGATTTCATGGAAAAAGTGATGATGTATGTGATAATAATGCTTTTTTCTCTATAAAGCCTTTAGGTGTCGCAATGACAACTATATCTGTGAAGGTACTGTATTCGATATTCGGTACTATATTTTCTTATCCAATTCTTAATGCGACATATGAGCAGGGCCGTCTTTAACCTCTTGGAGGCCCTGGGCACATTAGGATAATGGGGCCCCTACCCACAATACCACATACAAAATACAAATACAGGGGAATTCCCTACCGCCGAGTAGGTTTATTCACGATACACATAGCCACGGTATGTAAATGCCGTGATGTAATTTAATTATCAAATCGAGAGAATTTTGCCGATTTACGGAATTTCGGTACTCGAAAGGGGGAAGGGATTTTTTAGCCTGGAATCCCCTGAAATTTCTTGTGGTGGCGTGGCGTAAATTCGGCCTCCCCTCTATAGATCTATTATTCATGATAAGATTTCTCTGAAGTTTTTCAAAGGGAAATTATGACAAAAATGTTATGAAAATAATTTATATATTGAATAACAAAAATTTCTAAACAAAATAATGTAAATTCTGATATAAAAGTAACTAGAAACTTAACCATTTCCAATTGTAATTCAGAAACCGTCAGTTGATATACAGGCATCACTTGTATTTCAGATTAGTCAATTGTATTTCAGAAAACATCAAATGTTATTCAGATTTGTCAATTGAATTTCAGAAAATATCGAATGAAATTCAATGAGTGATCCGAAATACATTCGATGTTTTCTGGAATTTAATTGACTAATCTGAAATTCAATTGACGCATTCTGAAATTGAAGTGACTAATCTGAAATACACTTGACGGTTTCTGAATTACACTTGGAAATGGTAAGAATTTGAAAAAAAATTTTATAACAAAATTGCATTCACGTTTTTTAATTTTTCTGTGCAAACATATCCATCAACTTGTCGATAACCAAGCTTCTGGCCACTTTTGTCCAAAGTTAAGTAAGCTCAAAAGTATGATAGACGTGTTTGCGACACATTTAAGGAGAGTCCCGAAAAGCTTGACGGTATATTAAAAAACCCTTGAAAACAGGGTAGCACATGAAGTAATTGAGTGATAATTCAACTTTCGAATTGAATTACTGGAAAACTCATATATTTTTTTATAATTTAGGAGTATTTCTCTATTTTTTAGGAATGATAATTTTACCTTCTTTGTATGAGTTTTGTTCATTATATCATGGGAAAAATCTCGCAAACCGGCAAGTTCAATAGAATGAAAAAATTGGGGCGTCATTTTATGCTTTTAGTTTGACTTGGGGGCCCCTTTGGTGCCGAACCTCCCTGCACCGCGAGTTCTGCGTGGCCCTCTGATAAGTACGCAACTGATTTATTGTCTTGTAGCGCTGTCTGAAATTATGTAGTTAAATGGGGATTTCCTTGGAAGCCTCCCAATGAAAACAAGAATGTGATCAACAACCCGATTCGAACAGATGTTTTATGGCTAACCACCCCAACAAATAACACAAACTAATAATTGCTCTTATCTAGTGTATACCAGTATGAATGAGCAAGGGTCATAAAAATTGCAACCTTCGAGAACTTGTTGATAAAAGATTCTGAATTCCAATCCATTTGGAATTATTGTGAATGATCACTTCTGCCTTTTTCCCTGAAGGTAATTTTAGTACGCGAAAGGTAATTTCGAAATAAAGAACAGTTGAGGTCTTTTCGAATAAATCAGTTATATAATAATATAGGGGAATTTTCTATGAAATGGGGAATTTCCAAATGTTATTGAGGAAATCTTCGATCCTTTCAGTTCGGAACAATTAATCTGAGCGGGGCCCCTATCGATCGCGGGGCCCTGGGCACTTGCCCAAAGTGCCCTAGGCGAAAGAGGGGCCTGCATATGAGTCCAGGTGCATTTTGAATCTTGACTCAGATATCGCATAAAGAATTAGATAATAAAATATACGACTGCCATTCAAAGAATGAGAAAAAATTCCATGACAAAATTGTGTAAATTTGGTGCTATGTACATTAAGTTCTTGAAGTCACTCAATTTCCTTTGCCTACTTTGAATTGGCATTAAATTTTTGCAACTTACCCTAAGTTGCAGGAACGTCCATTAAAATTTAATGCTCCCTTAATTCTCCCTTAAACGACGTACCCATAGGCAGTAGCCATGGATAGGATTAAGGAAGCTTCAGATTTAATAGACGTTCCAGCAACTCAGGGTATATGTGTTCATTCTCCATCACTCATCTACTGCTTAGAAAATTTTTCAAATCTGAGTTAATACATTATATATTTGAGACTGGTTCACGTCAAAAACTCATTTTACGCTGCCATTTTTATATAAGAGCTTTCATTCTCAGACGTTGGGAAAATATGTTTTTTTTGAGATAGCTTGATGTGTAACAATTGCTGGCAGCTGAACTTTCACCTAAAAAAGATGAGTTATTAATACTATAATCCTATGTTTCAATTCGATTTAATAATTGATGTCATACTCATCTAATGAAAAATTAGGAAAAAATACAATAAAGTACTGTCACTCCAAATGAAATGTTCGTTTGACGCAGCGAGTCATATGTTTAAAAAAAATCTGCCACATTTGAAGACTACAAAAGGATAATTATTGACAACAAAAAAAAAAATTACAATCATTAATTCCAAGAAAAAAGAGTAGGTAAGTTCGAATTAATCGTTGAATCAATGCATACTTGTCTTGACGAGTACCCTTGTTTACTCAAGTAAAAAAGTTACAAACAACAAAAACATGTCAGATGAAAATATTGTGTGAAGGCATAAATTTTTTACGATTGCCTTGGATTCTGCAAAGAAAAATGATGATAATGTTCTAACATGTTGATGCTAGTAAAATTAAAAATTCTTGAGTTATTTAAGATTTTCTAATTTCATGTCGTATCTGTTCCATATCAAAAATGATAAATGAATTCAGAAAAGAAGTAGTCACTAGTGAGTTATTTGAACAATTTATCTTCTATGACCAGGGTCATTGTTGATATGAAACAGATTCTATGAATTTGACCGTACGCTCTACATGAAATCAGGAAATCTTGAATAACTCAAGAATTATTAATTTTAGGAGAATTATAATGTTGGAACATTATCATCATTTTTCTTCGCACAATCCAACGCAATCATAATAGGGTTCTAATTTGAAAAACGAAAGTTATGAGCCAATCCTGATTCCAAGTTGGTGCATCGTTTGATCTAAAAAAACCACAATAAAAATCAAAATTGTTCACATGTTGAAGAGAAAATTCAAGAACCTATAGACATATGTACGAGAAAAAAAATAGATACAATTCAATTGGCATCCAATGGCGAAGGTGAAGAAAAATCTAAAGCAGATTACTAAATTTATTCAAGTCATCCTGGATATCAGACATTCGTTATTTTCATGGCAATAATGTTGAATCAGACATTGTGTTTCCATATCATATGCTTTTTCAGATCAAATTTTCTCCTATAAGCAGCCTTACATAAGGAACATTTGAAGTTTTTGCCTTTTCCACAATCCAATCTTTGATGACACAACATTGAATCTAATGTTTTATAACTTCTGCCACATGCCGGACACTTGTGAGTTAAAAAAATTTCCTGCATGATATAGAACTACTACAAAACATTAAGAAAAACGTCACTTTACAAAGAAATCTCACAAACAATGCAATCTAATGAAAATCAATGTTCCCATACATATTTCAGCGATATGCCTTGACATACACTCTTGTATTATCATTAAAAACTTTTCCATAAAGTATAATCAAAATGAAACTGAATATCTAAATATATAAAAAATGTCGACATTTTATTGATCTCACTATTTATACATCGAGGTGGATTCGTTATGAAATTCTATTCAATAAAAAAAGTGATGATGTATGTGTCTTCTTGCTTTTTTCTCTATGAAGCCTTCAGGTTTCGCAATGGCAATTGTATCTGTGAAGGTACTGTATTTGATTTTCGGTACTATATTTTCTCATCTAATTCTCAATGCGACACGTCGCATAAAGAAAAGGATGATAAAATATAGTACCGCCGTTCAAAGAATCAGAAAAAATTCCAAGATAAAATTGTGTAAATTTTTCCGGTAATGCTATTAGATGGTTCTGTGACATTAAGCTCAATTTGCTTAATTTGAGTTGGCATTAAATTTTTTTCAACTTACCCTGAGTTATATTAACGTTCATTAAAATTTAATGCTCCCTTAATTCTCTCATAGGCTACCGCCTATGGATACTCCGTTTAATGGAGGATTAAGGGAGTTTTAAATTTAATGGACGTTCCTGAAACTCAACTCAGGGTATATGTGTTCATTTTTCATTACTCATTTGCTGCCTAGATAATATTTCAAATATATGTCATACTTTCAATGAAAAAATCAACTTATCTAATGGAAAATTAGGAAAAAAATTCAAGTACTATGTCACTCCAAATGAAATGTTCGTTTTTAAAAATCTGCAACATTTGAAGAGTACAAAAGGATAATTATTGTGAACGAAAAAAAAATGCAATCATTCCAAGAAAAAGGGGTAGGTTAGTTCGAATTAATTGTTGAATCAATTCATACTATAGAATTGACGAGTACCTTTGTTAACTCAAGTAAAAAAGCTACAAACCACAAAAACATGTCAGATGAAAATATTGTGTGAAGGCATAAATCCGGGAGAGCTTGCATTCAAGATTCTATCAACTTCTATGAAAATGAAAAATGTATAAGACCAACAACAGTCTATCTAAATTATAGCAAACCATTGGTTTTAGGATTCAAACACTTGCAAATTCTTTGTTCAGAGATTCATTTCGAAAACAATCAACCAGAATATTAGTTAATCTAAAAGGAAATATCTTTGAATTGTGATTAATTATCATAAATACAACCAACAAAATATATAGCAAATCTTTGACGAATTTTCTTATATATCGACAAACAATATA
The DNA here is from genome assembly GCA_038502775.1 of Hippodamia convergens. Taxonomy (NCBI): domain Eukaryota; kingdom Metazoa; phylum Arthropoda; class Insecta; order Coleoptera; family Coccinellidae; genus Hippodamia; species Hippodamia convergens. The sequence goes on along the minus strand of CM076608.1, from coordinate 10,836,550 downwards.
ATTTGAAATCCGCTCTCTCTTTTAAAATCACAGAATTAATTTAAAAGAATGCTCAATATGATTTCGTTTTTGAACACAACAATTCAGTGAAACTAGGAATATCGATCAAAACGATTGGAGGCTTTTATTCCACTTACCTTTCCCTCGAATTATAGAAAATGAATATAGAAACATCTATGAAAAATTATGAAAATTTGTGGATACAATATGCAGTAAAAACCGGGAAGATAAAAACTAACCAGCAAACGCTGAAAAGTACTGCAGTTTGTCTTGAAAGTTGATTTACTTAACATACTCACCCTTCTTATTCCCAATCATTTCGTGAAGAGAACGAAATTCAAGATAATTTCATATAGTAACAGAATGCAAATATTGATATTTAGTTTGATATCAACCATTTCTCAGTATATATTGTGAAGTATTCAACAGAGCACTAAAAATTATTGGCCACGACTACTCCATGATCCGTAGATTCTGATTGATCTTTCAGAAACGTAATGATAGTCATTATTCACCGGTGAATAATGATTCATTATTCACTGCTGCAGTGGAATAATATCGATGTCAAGTGAAATTTTTGACGTTTATCATGAGCATTGAATTTTCAGTGAACACAGATTCTGTCATTCTGTCAATGCTTTTTATGATAACTGTCATTTTTTAAATTATTAAAAGTAAAGAAGTATCGATATAAATTGAGACGATAATAGGATATAATTCGATGAGCACATAATGATTCTTTACTTCGCAAAGAAGAAATGAAATTTATTATTATTATTATCATCATTAGAAGTATATAACTGAATTGGCCGTGTGCACATCAAATAATCAACAATTATAATATAAAAAGAATAACATTTATGCTCGCATTTATGTTATTTTCTGAAAACACAGAACAAAACAAATTTGCCCGATGATTCAACAGATGCGAAACAGAACACATCTGCGATATTCTGATAAACTGAATTTGTCATTCAGTGAACGCAGATGTTCCCATTTGTATGTGATTATGAAATGTTCAGATAACAAAGAGGAGGAGATAATACATATTTTTGTATCTTTTTGGAATCTAGTATTGCAAATGAAAAAATACCTATTGATATATTGATATGATTTGTAGAAAACCGAGAAAAAATAAAATTCATAATAAAAAAATATGATCCGATACATACGGATCAAATAAATGTAAAAAATGAATATAAATAATATAATAATAAATATATAATAAAAATAAATATAAAAAATAATTTTTGAAAAAAATAAGAAAATACCATATTTCGGAAGTTGATTAAACTTACACAAGAACTAAAACATGAAAATGTCAGAGAAGGTATGACACGAAGCCATGTTGAAGAATTAAGGGTGCAGTGTGTCGGCTACCGTAAGAACATAGAAACAAAGCTTACACAGAACAGTCGTTGCGTTGAAACTAAAAAATATATGCATACTATATAAAACTTATCAATAAGATGTCATTTTTAGTACCGGTTCCATAAAACTCGACATAAGGAAAATTTTTTTTCAATTTTTCAGGATGTTCTCTTCCAGTCTCTGGATATAAATTATTAGAAATTTTTCTGAAAAAATAATAGGAAGACTCCTGCTTTGAACTTGTGCACTTATTAGTCAGGGACTAATTCCTTCAAAAAAATTGTTGCCCTCTTATAGTGAAAGACTTTCCTCTATGGGCCTTTCCAGTTTTTCTGAAAGGCGTAAACGCGGTGATATGATAATCACGTATAGAGCCTTAAATGGCCTCTTCGGAGTAGATTTGTCGCCCCTCTTTTCGCTGAATAACGACCCGCGTCTTCGTGGTCACAAGTTCAAACTGTGCAAGGAAAACTTCAGAACTACGACCAGGCAACACTTTCTTTCCAACCGCATTTTCGATGAGTGGAATCGCCTTCCTGCGCGCGTAGTGGACTCACCATCTGTTAATTGTTTCAAGAACCGTTTCGACGAACTGTTTCAGTGACATAACTTTCACTTCTTCTTCTCAGTGTTACATTTTTTTTCTTTTGGTATATATTTTTTTTTTTACTAAATTGTTATATGAGTTTATAGGTACCTTAACTCTTACTATGAATTAATAATAAATAATAATAATAATAATAACAATGAAACAAGAAATATCACTTAGAACTATCAGACTTTTTAGCGTTTTAGATTCTTTATCAGACTCTTTCATTAATGAATTGTCGATTTGACAATTCATTAATTAATGGTATTCTTCAGTATCGTAGAACATTATTTGAGAGACCTCATATATACTAATAATAATAATTTTATTCGTCCTCTCAGATATCATAAAGATACATAGGATATGTCAAGGTAACAATAAAGTACATAATTATACACACTTAAAAATATATTCCAATCGAAAAAAGATCAAAATCGAAAATCATTGAGAACTTTCATTTACTTACCTTGCCTTTAAGTTTGAGATACAATAGAAAGAGTTTCTAATTCTATTATTTCCAAACGCTGTAAGAAATTTTTCACACACAGCAGGTGATGTCGTGCAATAAATAGCATATTAAGACAAAAAATGGCAGATGGCGAACGTGTCGTACTAGCAAATATATCTAAAGATAATACACTCTCATCTATTTTTTAAATCATTTGACAAATAAAATCTGAAAAGAAGTTGGGTAATTATAGAAAATATAGAAAACGAATATTGGTATCTTCTATGATATCGATCATTGTTCAGAAATATATTGTGAAATATTGAACACAATTTTATTATTGATATAAATAAAATAAAATAAAAATTCAAACCCATGAAATAAATAGAAAAAAAAATCCAACAAACAAATTGGCATATTCAAATTAGGTTAGATTTCATAATATTAATAAACATCAAAGTCTCATTCCCGAATTATTCATAAAACAAAGTAGTCAATAAAATTTCATACATAATACATAACACTCCTGAAAAAAATTGTAAATTGTACACGAAGGAAATGCCATCATAAAATAGATACAGAGCCGCTATGTTTGCACTCGACGTGTTTCTTCAAATGATATTTTCGTTTGAAAGCCCCAGGACAAAAAGGGCACTTATAATTTTTCTCCTTCCCGCAATCTAAACTCAAATGACACTGAAGCGAATGCAGACTCTTATAGCTTTTTCCGCATTCCATACAGACAACGCCTTCGCCTGAAACAGAAAAAATGTCAGAATTAATGTGATTAGTATATTTCAGAATTTTCACTCACCTTTTTCTGATCCTTGTAGATTAACACGGTTACGTAAGGCAGGCAAGGAGTGAAATGAAGTTTTTTTCTTTAATTGGGTTGCGGAGCATTACCCAACAAATGAACTAAATAAAACAGACATCAAATCAGGAAAAGAAAAGAAAAAACAAACAATGAAAACACTGGGACACATAGCGCTAAGGGGCTCATCATAGCGACTGAAATAAAGTTTTAGGAGAATGAAGTAGAAACAGCTTGGCAGTTTCTGAGAAAGTTAAATGGTATAAACCCTACATAATCCAGGTGTTTTCCTGATCAACTCAGACTTAGAGAAGGTCCAACAGGGTTAAATCAAAACATCAGTACATACATTTTTTTAAAGCTTTATTACATTCGAAATATAAAGAAATACCAATACCCTAAAGCTATCAATAAAATGTCATAGCATAATCATCATTCGCAAAAAATTCTAAAAAATATCGTCAATATATGTATTCGAAGGGTGCTTGAGGAACTTTTGGATTGAATCACAAATGAGTATTTTAAATTTAAAACCTTCGTTTTCACTCAATGTCTGAACTTACATCTAAAGTGAGTATCTACTAAATGCTTTTTTTACAGTTTTGCGTGTTTATTTCAACTCAAAAAGAGATAGATTTACGGTGAATATATTAAATAGTAGCAATAACAGTATTTGTAAAAATTGATAACGTTTCTTAAGATATAAAATATTTCTCAAATTTCACCGCATATTTTCGGATTCAAAATATATTTGGAGAATGATCGATTTGATCTTTTATTTTGAATTTGATTTTCGATATTTTTCGTGTAATATCGAATTCATGAGTATATCCAGGATTTGTCATTTGATTCTTATTACTAAAAAGAGAGCGACTAAACTTAAGAGAAGTAAAATTTACGTCACTACTGAATAACTACTAATGTATACATAAACAACATATACGTCATAATGGATTCGTATGTAACCCACGATTCAATAACAATTATAATTAAAATTTTCTTCAACAATTACAATTCCTAGGCATAAGTTTCTTAATCAATTATTAACATTATATCATATTTCAACAAGGGTTCAACGGGTAACGCTTTTAAAAGAGGAATATAAATACAGTGGTAAATGGAAGGCACTTGATCAGTATATCATTCTATAAAAATACGACAGATTTCGTTTGGAAAAGGCACATATCCAGAAGAAATTGAATTATCGACATATTGCTTCGATCATATTAATTATGGCATTTGTAGGAACAAATCGTTCTAGAATTCTCAAAAATAAGGGTAGTCTTTGTGATGTCTTTCATGATATTCAGGGTATAAAATATTCAAGGCGTAAGTAATTGTCCCACAATAACTATGTTCGTTTATATTTAATTCAGCATTTTCGGGCAAAAATATTTCATTTTCATTCTTCGAAAGTTCTTTACGAAGTTAAGATATTATAAAGAGGTAGTCAGATATTTCAGAACATAGATTGAAAAAATTTCGCCTTGAATGTTTCAACTCTGATCTGGCTTGTATATGAAAAATTATTTTCGGTACTGCTTGATGATTGATTCCTTATGAACTACGTTAAGCGATATTATGAGGTTTTTTTCAAAGAATAGTCTATTACAATTAACGATTCGATTTCTTGCAGAGTTTTCCTAATAATTATCTGATGTTTATTTCTACGAATCGTACTGTTTTATTCGATAAAATATTGTATTGTGATTTCTCGATCGCAAATAATATGAGAGAAATGCGCACGGGACGATAAAAATATCATGGGGATGGAACAACATCAGAATAATTCAGAAAACAAGGATGAATATGGAAGTAGTCATATAAAAGAGATTATGGCATGGGTTAGGAACATTATAAAAACAGCACGTATCAATGGGAGGTGTGAAATAGATGCAGATTTATGTCTTATTGAAAGAAGGAATACTTCGTAGTGAGACAATTGAATATTGATGGTTCAAATTCAACTACGAACATTCCTAAGTAAATTTCAAAAACATTTCACAGCCATGTGTGATGTAAATTAGCACACGCAGAAATTTAATTAACGGGATTTAGAATGAATTTTTACAAAATTAATATCAAAATTTTGGGGGGTTTTAATTGGATTGGGAGTTGTTTTCGACAGTTTCCATATTTTCACTCTTGGCTTTGTTGTGGATATCCCTATGCATCCTCTCCATATGTCTCACCATGTGCATCTTTTGCTTGGCCTTGTAAGAGCAATGATCACATTTGAATTGAGGCTCTTTACCGCATTCCCATTTCTGGTGGTTTCTCAAAGAGCTCTTCAATTTGTAGTATCTATCACAAACGTCACAAGTATACCCTGGTCCTTCGTTCACAATCGGCTGTTTCAATTTTGGGGTGGAAGTGGCTGCGATATTGTTCATCGAATCGGCCAATATAGAATTTTGAAAATTTTCCCGCATCAACATCATCGACAAATATAATGCGGAGGGCAGTTTTTGCAGAAGTGCTTGTTGTGCTCCTAGAAAAAAAAAGCGTGAGAAAAGCTGGTATGCACATGTGGAAGCTCAAGCGATGCTATTTACATTAACGATGCTAGATGAAATTAAATTACTGACTAAAAACTAAACTAAACAAAATACGAACACCAGAATAAATAATGAGGAACTAAACGTAAAAAGTGAAATGGGATGAAAACAAAAACAAATATAACACCAACAAATTGCATACCTTGAGTTTAATACATCCACAGAACTTTTCAGACTAGGGGGTATGAATATTCTTGTTCATTATATAATATTTTTATTCAACAATCACACAAAAATTCTTCTAAGCAACAAAAAACAACATAATAAACTTCTTTTTCGTTTGGTGAAGAGCCATAATACATAAACCTATCTTAACATAAAAATTCAAGATCAATACCACACAAAATGTACAATATATGGAAGAAATATGTTTGGAAGAAGAGTCAATAATATTTAAAAAAAATAACTATTGAAAATTATGAATTAACTGTGTGTGTCGCTTCAGAGTTTCTCTCCTCTTGAAACGAACGCAGCAGATATTACAAAAAAACTTCCTAGGTACTTGACACTCATATTTCATATGACGTTTCAATGTAGCTCTCGTCCGATATTTTCTTTGGCACTGTGGACATTCATGACCACCTGTAAATGAATTAATTAGTATATTCGAACATTGGAGGGTACAGAAAACGAATCTTTTTCATATGTGAAAATCGATTTCATATTTTCACCAATATAACCATTCACTTCAATATTTTTCACGAACAACCTAAAAAAATTACACAAGCGATATATGTAAATAATAAAAAAAATTAGTAATAGAAAAGCACTGCAGTAAAGTTCCATTAGAGCTACTTCTCAGAAAAATTCATACAAAAAATTGTAAAGTGAAAAAAAAAACCGATAATACATAGATACATAAAACACAGATGGTAAGAATATAATAAAGGTTCATTCGAATGAGAAACCACTACAACTATGGTCATCGAAGAACTATTATCATATTTCCGAATATAATGGATGCTATAAGAAGAAGGTGAAGATGAAACTTCAACAATAACTTCGAAACTCAGCAGATTCGAAGTGAAAAAAAACATTTGATTCAATTTCAATTCCATTTCAGCTGATGAAAACACACAATTATTTAGACATCATTGTTAACACGTAACACAATTTCATTAGCTTTATCTATTTGTTGGTTTGTACATTTGTAGGTAACCGACTCTTTCGGACTTGATTTTGACCCACTTTAAACAGACAGATTCAATTCAAACTTTGTACATATAGCGAAAATCGATGACAATACAATAATTTTTAAAATAAGCTTAAGATATCAATGAATGAAAATAATCGTATATTCGCGAAAAAAGCGTTTCATAGGAATACAGGGTGTACCAAGTTGGTCTGTCTGTTAGGCGTTTCTGGAGAACTGGACCTGGTTGAAATCTGAAAATTGAGATTGTTTGACATTATTTACCGAGCTAAAATATTCTTGGAGCTTGACCACTTTCAGTTATACAGGGAGTGAAAAAAAATTTCTTTCCTGCTTTCTTGTATTCAAATTTGATGGAGTATGCAATTCTGAATACATTCGTACTCAAATCGTTGCATTCGTCCAAATACTTTCCAAAATATCGAGAAACAACTGAAGAAAAAAGGGGGGTAGGAGTATTCGGTAAAATGATTGTTGTTCCTATTCTAAAAATCTTAAGTACAAACCGTTTTCAAATTCTTGAAGTCGAAGATTGTGGAAACATTGAACATTTCTAAGAGTTTGAAAAATTCGTCACAAAGTGTTCCAAATGTTGGGTCAAAAATTGGGACCAAGATTGGCTCATAACTTTCGTTTTTCAAACTAGAAACTAGTTTTCATGATTGCGTTAGATTCTGAGAAGAAAAATGATTATAATTTTCTAACATGTTGATGCTCCTAAAATTAATAATTTTGGAGTTATTTAGGATTGTCTGATTTTATGTCGTACGTAGCGTCAAATTCATGAAATCTGTCCCACATCAACAATGATATATGAAGTCAGAAAAAAATTGTGTCACTAGTGAGTTATTGAAATGATTAATCTTCTTTGATCAAGGTCATTGTTTATATGAAACAGATTCTATGAATTTGACGCTACGTACGACACGAAATAAGGAAATCCTGAATAAATCAAGAATTATTTATTTCAGGAGCCTAAACATGTTGGAACATTATCATAATTTTTCTTCGCACGATCCAACGCAACATGAAAAAATAGGGTTCTAATTTGAAAAACGGAAGTTATGGGCCAATCTTGATCCCAATTTTTGACCCAACATTTGGAAAACCATGTGACGAGTTTTTCAAAATTCTGAAAATGTACAATATTTCCACAATGTGAAAACGGTTTATACTTAAGATAACTAGATAGGAATAACAAACATAACAACGAATACTCTTATCTTTCTTTTTTCCTTGTTTTTTTTCTAGATATTTTAGAAATTATTATGACGAATGCAACGATTTGAAAACGAATGTATTCCCAATTGAATACTTAATCGAATTCGAAAATATTTCTCAAATATTTTTTTCACTCCCTTCATAACTAAAAGTGATAATGTCAAACAATATCATAGTCACAATTTTCAGGTTTCAAATAGGTCCAGTTCTCCAGAAATGCCTAATAGGCCGTCAAACTTGGTACACCCTGTATATCGTCCTTTAATCGCTCGAACTTGTTTCGTCATAATACCAGTATTTTTCATCAATTAATATCTTGAGCTTAATTCGAAAATTATTTTTCACTTTTCAGTTCGATGTGCCTTAAAAGGATGTTCTTTAGTTTTTTTTTTAAAACGCTATTTATTCAATGCCAGTCCAGAAAAATCTAAGGGAATCACATAGATTCTGAGATCAAAGGGGGATTGAAAACAATAAATCATCAGTTGATTTTTATGAAAGTAGATATTTACTCGATATTTGGAATGCATATATTACCTAAGACCATATTTCGGATGAAAATCTGACAGATAAGAATATATTGCGCTATCAATAAGATATAGCATTTCAAAGGCTTGCGAATATCCGTTGGTCAAACTCTTAATTAGTTTTCGTTAGGGGTGCGTACCTACCTCTATTGTATACCAAATTGAATATATTAGAAAGTTCGACCCTGCTATTTGCACGTGGATTGTATAAGCAATGGCCATAAACATCAATAGGCACCACTTTTCGTGAAAAAATATTGGACAGTCTGTCAAATTTTAAATGACTCACTGCCAGTTTTACGAAGTGCACTAAAATGTAAGGAATCATTAAAACTTTAATCCTCCGTCAAACACGACATTCTATTACAGGTATTCATGGAGGATTAAAATTTGAATGAATTATTAAATTTTAATGGACCTCAGTGCAACTCGTAGAAAAAGATACATTATTCATAGGGATGAACTACACAGAGCTTGAAAGCAAAATTCGTTATTTTTACCGCAGTAAACATTCCGAAATAATATTAAATAATATTTATGTATCGACAAGTAGGTATACAAATCAACAACATCATTAGCTGTGAGCAAAATGGATTTGAAGAAGTACCTGATAAGGGGGTCGTTAAGTAAATATCCAGTAAACGTCAAAATATTTTGGGCAATTCGGGCATAACCTTACTTCTTTCAGCTGCGATATCTATTCTAGAACGATAGATATCTTTCATTCGAACGGTTTGGCACAGAATAAGAAAATAAATCATGCATACTTAATTGTTCACTCAGTGAAAAATGTCTGAAATTGCGATGGAAATAAAATAAAATATCAAGTGAGGGGAATTAAATATATACTAACATAAATATAATACAATAAATAGATTCTCAATCAATAATTTTTCCTCTCGAAACGAGGCGATAGCAGTATGTTAGTAAAAAAAATAAATAAATAACAATGGCCTTAAATACAGTTATTTATTTATTTTTTTACTAACATACTGCTATCGCTTCGTTTTGAGAGGAAAAATTATTGATTGAAAATCTATTTATTGTATTATAGATGTGCTCAAAAAACCATAACTCACAAAAAAATGGTATATTATAGACCACAATCAACACTAAATTCAACAGGACTGATACCTAACACCAACAGAAATACGATAAAATAAAAACCTTCAAATTCTGCCACGTCTCGTAGAACAACATCTTGCTAGGATATCGTTCGTTCGAACACGGAATACAGGTATAAATAATGCATACTTAATTGTTCATTCAGTGATAAATGTGAAAAATCAGCATTTACATAGCAGAATAGCTTTTCATCGAATTTTATCACGATGATTCTGAAATTGGATGGAAATAAAACAAAAATATTAAGTGTAGGAAATTGAAAATATACTCACATACTGCAATCGCTTCGTTCTGTGTGGAAAAATATCAATTAAGAATCTATTTATTGTATTGAAAACCTGCTCAAAAAACCATAACCCCAAAAAACAGGTATTACATACTCTCACCTGTATAAAATTAATCCCAATAGACCACAATTAACACTCAATTTGACAGAATTGAAACATAACACAACAATTATAGCACTGAGACACTCAACAGCAATTCGATAAAAAAAATCCTTCAAATCGAAAACACTATGCACACAAACGATAGAGGCACAACTCGAAAATTGACTGTCTCCTGTCTGAGATGCTCTAGGAAAGCCAGTTTCCGTACTTCTTAACGATTTCCATTTGGCCCGAGCAGGTACCTTCCCATCATGACCAAACCTAACAATTTCTTCGAAAAAGGATTATTTTGGGAGGGCCTATTTATACAAGGCGGAGAAATGACCCAGAATGTTTCTTGACATAATGTAATGAATTTCCGAAAGTTAGCATTTTGAAAAAATTCCAACATTTGTAGGTATTCATTTCTTCCATTATATTCCGATAACTATCATTTTTTCTTTTGAAAATTCATATTTCTCATTCAATAGATACTCATTCATTGATTTATATAAACAAACACTCTCATTGAATGATTTTTCGAAATAACCGTTGATATTGTAGATACCTCTGCAATTCAATTTCGGAATTGATTTGAAAATTCATATTTTTTTTCTCGGTCACTAATAGATTTCTCGTAAAAATAAAAAACCGTATTCTTCCTGATTCAAATATAAAGAACACTGATCGATTTATTTTCTTGAAACGCTCAATATGCCTAAAATGATGAGACATGAACAACATTATTAGAAATGCATGAATATCAAGAATAACAATTTATTTAATCATAAGTAATTTATTAGACATAACAGAATTATTAAGTCAATAAGGAAACCATGTGATGAATGAGATATAACAGAATAGGTTGGGTCTGTTAAAGATAATCGATTTTATAAGCGCGTATATAGCTATAAATGCATATGGCGCAAAGAAGAATGAGTTAAGACCAGCTATTGATTTGTAGCAAAAAAAGTATTTTATTAAATATTAAATTGGCTGAACTATCTCAATCCGAAAACTATCTCTGTACTCTTCTTGCAGAGTTGTAATCTCTTATAGCAATCCACATGTCTTAAATGGGAAGTCAGGTTTTCCCTTCTTTTGAAAGATTTGTGACAGATGTCGCAAATAAATTTCCCTTCTGGACAACAGTCAAATTTCATGTGTTTATACAACGAGCCTTTCTTCGAATATCTCTTGGAACATCGGTCACACTTGAACTTCAATTCATCTGAAAAAAAAGTCAAATATTGTCAGTTATGAAAATATGTGTAAATAAATTTTTGGGGACGATTGATTGGGATTTTAGGAAGAAATTAAACGAAATGAGTCAAAATAATTTATTATTCATGCTAATAAAAATCAGTTAGAATAATGAAGAAGAATAGATACGATACAATGTATCAAACTTGATGTTCAAAACACAGGCACCACTTTTTTTCGAGTTTTCTTTCAAACTTTTTTGGATTCAGAAGGTCTTGATTGAAAATATCGTTTTTTTGTATATCAAGAAATTGAATGCCCTGGATTATATTCTCGATCACTTCAAGAATGGCCTTCTGAAGATTAAAAAGCACTATACTTTTTCAATGTCCATTCTATAAATTTCTCATTTACCTTCATTGTCATGATAAATGTAATTTTGGAAGAAGAATTTATAGCGACATTATTTGTCGAACTGAGCAAAAACTTTTGGTAGGCTGATTTTCTAGCACAATTTAAGCACAAGACAGCTCAAATGTAGCATCAATTTTTTCGTTCATTTGTGAGAAGAAAAAGGGAAAATACTGGGCTTTTTTTTTCAATTTTCATTTATCGGAATATTAGAAACAGTTCAAACGGCACAACTTACTAAATGCGTAGGTTGCACTATTTTTTTCAATCATTGTTCATAATTTCACATACATATATCCACTTCGAAATCATTTTTAAAATTTCATTTTAAATCCAAAAATTTCCTCAGGCTGGACTGACTTGTTTCTGTTTACTAAACTGCTTCGAGTTTTCTATTACTTTCAAGGATCTGCGCTGAGAGTGGAATACTGAAATTAATTGATGAAATTTATTTTTTTGTGATCAACTCTTTGTACTCTTTTTGTAGGGTAGAAAAAAAATCATGACATTTCCTGAAATATTTCATTGTGCCGCAAAATGACAGTGAAATATTTTCCCATTCAATCAAAGAATTTAGTGACAATATCATAAACAAAAAGTCCAGGTGGTTATTTACACAAAATTTTATTTTCTCACACAAGCACTAGTTTTTAAGTGAGTTGTCAAAGTTTCTCTTCGTTTGAAAGAGTTACCACACAATCCACAAAAGAACTTCTTTTCGACTTGACAGTCGTACTTCCTATGCTTGTATAGAGATGCCTTTTTGGTGTACATTCTGGAACATCGGTCACATTTGTAATTTGCTGAAAAAAAATATGGTTAGTCATAAATTTGAAACAGGTTGATTAAGTATTCTCCTTGAGTTAACCATCTACAATATAGACCCAAAAGCTGCTTGGTTAGCTAGGAAGAACACATGAGATACATACCTTATTTTCAAAGGAATTTCAATGGAAAAGTTGTAGTTCCATCAGCAGGTAAAAGCTCCAAACACTCTTCATTTCCAGAAAAATTAAAATTCTACCTGAAAATGAGCTTCCCGCTTCTTCTCAAGTATATGGCCTCTAAGTTCTCTCGACATCTACCATCCATAAAAGTCGGCGAAAGGCAAATTCATTCAAGCAATGAATAACAGAAAGATCAGAAGCAAGATTTATTGAATTCTAAATGTCACAATTCCTTCACAACCAAGAAGTAAGAATGACAAGACCAGAATAATCTACACACAGTGAAATGACTCATTGTCGATAATATTAAGCAACAGAAAATTCACATTAAAGAAAAGCCATCAACAAAATGAATCATCTCGAAATGACTACAAAATTTTCTGTTGTTTGACAAGTAAACGATGAATCATTAAAAATGAGTAAAAAGTAACAGACATTATTCACTTCTCGGGAATTTACTATTTTGTAAGAAAATGCTCCAACATTTTGTCTCACAAGTTCGGTTGTTTTTGATGACAACCGAAAATTTTTAGAAAAACCCCATTTTTGCCTTTGGAGCACCCTATTCTTCATCATACAATGAAAACTCGTGCGTTCGATAACACAAAAACATCGATCACCATTGAAGTGTATGTCATTTGCCTTAAAATAAGTTTTCTTGATAAGAAAAAAGTTGACATAAATACCACATCAATAACTAAATCATTTTCAGCAATCAGAAGATTATTTATTCATTGCTCCATTTCAAATATCTTTAAATAATACTCCAAATATTCGAGCATTTTTTTAAATAGTAAATTTTGTGCCTTATTTCACACACACTGTTCAGTTGAGTTAACATATAACTCATAATTATTTTGAATTCGAAATTTCAACTAAAAATTATTTGAAAACAACAGGTACTTACTTATATGGCACATAAAATGACTAGAAAATAACGGCAGTACAACATTGAAAAAGCGAAATATACCTTGCATATATTTCAGATTTTCGAAACTAGACAAAGTAATCTTTTCGTTGCAGTTAAAACTATTGTGAATCGATACAATAATTGTTGAAAGCGAAAAAAATTTTGGGACACGAAATATTTCACCAATCTCCGAAACGATAGCAAAAAGTTTGTCCACAGCAAAATTAAAAAGTACAAATATATGGAATTAAAATGTTTAAGAAAACGAATAAATAAAGGCACTAGTATATATCTTAGACTACCATATACGTGATTTGAACATAATATGGATCAGAATCAATAATTTATATTTTAAATAAGATTTGAATAAATATGTTTACTTTATAAGGACTAGTTTATAATTCTAAGACTAGAATATTTGAATATATCTTTGGACATACGAACTATACAGGCACAATTATCAAAATTCCACATTTTTTTTTGATAAGTTCTCAACAATTTCGATTTCAGTTCAGTCCAACCAGAATTTCTCTTCATAACTGCGTCTCCACTCATACTCATAAAGAAAGAAAATATGAAGTCTGGTAAAAAAATTTGGAAATTCAGGAATATTTGGGAAATTGAGAAAAAAAAAACGAAAATATAGGAAGGATTATTCTGTCTTTCAAATAGAAGTACGATACGCTTTTAGTTTTTTGATATTTTTCAAACCTCTTGAAACATAAAAACAACCTTTGATAGATATTTCCAAGAAGACTCCATTGGCGTACTTTGTAAAGTAAGGTTTTGTCAAGTGAAAGAGTAGAGTAAGCAGCTTGGATCTACATTAGATGTGATAATTTTTTGACAATGTGAGAAATCCGGTCTCGTCTTGGCAAAACTTTACATGAAAATGTTTTTGGTTGGATGTTGAAATGATCCAAAGCCAACTGGAATGTTACAATCATTCATAAAGACCCTGTATTAATCTTTCTCTATTTCAGTATCGTAATGAGTTCATTACAGTACTAAAAGTAGTGCTGTAATGAATTGATAAAAACATTGTTTTCAGGTATATTTTTCGTTTTTTGGTTGTCAGTAGTGACCTCCTTTTCCATCAATTCTCAAATCAAATCAATTCAAATTTCGTAATCTGTCAAATTTCACACCAACTGTCAAGGTGCAAAACCAAAATCACTAATCTTAATTTATATTTGAAAATCGAGAATATTTCACAAAACTCAACTGAAACAGAGAAAATATGGTCTAAAACTCGTGGCAGAAGACAATTCCAACACTCATGCTTTCGAAAACGAGCGACGAAGGAGCCATTCATTCATGTTGGAATAGGCGCCTATTCTGCAACTTGTTTTAGAATATACTATTATTCTATTTTGAGTTACGGAATAGGCATGATTCTCATATGATTCAACGTTTCGAATTGATCAACCTGCTTGCCAGAACTGAACTGAATGTAGTAAATTTGAGAACTCATTTCTCAAAATTATGCATTGCTCATAATTATGGTAATTGTGCCCGCAGTTCTCAGTGATGTTCAACAACTAACGTCACTGCTCTGTTGCCTTTTTCTGAGCTTCTGTATAAAAATATCGTGCGTGTGCCTCATGTGTTTGAGTAGAATGTATCCGTGTTTGAACTTTTTCGAACAAATCTGGCAAGAGAAGGAAGGACTTTGCCCACAGTCGAAGCGAAGATGCCTGCCCAGAGTTTTCTTCTGCAAGTATGTCTTCTGACATCTAGAGCAGCCGTAGCGAACTCCCGTATTGAAAACTTTGAGTTTACTATACTCCTCAAAGTTCGCTGCGTAAAGCACCACATCTGAAACAGTCTCTTTATTATTTTAACAGAACACAACTTGCCTAGTAACAATAGCTATGCACACTCACTAATCCAAACAATGCACTTAAATTTCAACAGACTTCCGCAGATAGACCATCAAGGCTGGTTTAAACTGAGAACGAAACTGAAAAAATAATAAAACACAATTCAAACAAAACTTTCAAACGAATTAAACATTCCGATAATCTACGAAACAAAACAAAAACGAAAATGAAAAATGGTAGGAAAACTTCTGTATCACAACTGTGAGAAAGTAGAGGGAACAATTTGTCTTCTTTTATTTTTATTTGAGTATTAAATAATAATCAAGTCAATTAACATTCTTGTCTTCACATTTCTCAAATTGGTAGTGGGGAATAATTCTTTGTCGACTCCTCTTTGTGACCTTGAACGTAGTGCCTTTCCAGGTTATATTTTCGATTCGTAACATAACCACAATTATATTTACATTCCAGGTTCATTACAGCAATAGTTTTGCAGTTCCTCCTCAGGTGTATTTCCAGTCGCTGATAATTTTTGAATATCTTATGGCAAAATTCACATGAGACATATCCTGAAAAAAAGTTAATGAGTATCGGCATATTATAGACCCTCCTTCTGTACCTACATCGTCAACATTAAACCCCCACTGACAGTAAGGTATCCCATTCCAAGTCGTTCTCATTCAGGAACAATATTTTCTATGGGATTTGAACCTCAGAGAAACAGGATAAAAGGTTATATCGTTTTTAATTAACACAGATTTACAATTCTCAAACTTAATCTCAGTTAATATTTTTTAGTAGTACTCCTTATGTTTATGCATGTAATGGATTTTCAGTGTGTAGAGTCTTCTACCTGTATAAGGACACAATGAACATGTGAACTTCTTCTGTTTTCCACAGTCGAGTCGTCTATGACAACTCAAAGAATTTTTATTTTTGTATGTTTTGTGGCAATCTTGACAGGTGAGATCTGAAAAATAAATAGGCTGAAGTGGGTAATGTGTCATTCTAGAGATAATGATTGCGGACGGCTTGATCGAAAATTCAACAAATTCAGATTGGAAACAATTCTCAATAAATATGTGATGATTTTTACCTCGCACTTATAATTTTCAACACAACCAAAGATTATAAATAACGATTTTTGGTCAGCTACGACTGCAAGAATTTCCAGTTTAAAAATCATTCAAATAATAATATGACGTAGCTGAAATTTCTTCATCTGAAGCAGTGTCCCAATGAACATGAATAATAAAAAAAAATTTCGAGTTTTCTTGTTTTCTTTTTCATGTTTTTCAATTCGTGTTTTAAACATAAATCAATAGGGAATCGAAATGTTATCGTGTAAAATTCATACGAAAAGGATGTAATTTTCATTTACTAACCGAAGCAACAATGTGTTATGCTTTTCTTCACAAAACTCCATGTTTATTCCTCAAATGCGTTTTCAGATTGAATTTTCGTTTCGATTGGAAATTACAGAAGGAACATCTGTACTGGTTTGGAGGCACGCCACAGTCTATTTGTTTGTGAGATATCAGGGCAGTTACTTTATTATATCGTTTACCACATCTTTCGCATTGTAGTCCTAAAATACTGATATTGTGAAAGAGAAAAAATAAAAATAAAAGTATTAATGACAAAAACCATTGGTGAAATGTTTTAATCGAAGAAAAGAGGAAAGAAAAGTGCAAATTATACCATCAAAGATGAATTTTCAAAAAGTTATTATTAAAATGAACATTTGACATTTTAAAATATTTCCAAGTTTCCGGATATTAAGCACGACAACATGTTTCTTCATAAGACTAATTCTTCGAATAACACTGAATTCAATCCCGTGAATAAGACAAATGTTGACCCTTTTCAAAATATAAATCCATATCAAGATAACTTATTCACAATAGATGAATTGGGAACATGGAAAATAAATAAGACGGTAGAAATAACACCAAAGATAATAAATTTCTCATAGACTCATATGATATCAATTTCAACTAACAATTATTGAATGTGGTAGTTCAAAAATACCCAGGAGGAAAAAGGTTAGCGTGTTTCGTCTTGATGTGTTTTTTGATGCATATTTTCTGAAATGCTCTCTTATTGCAGAAGTCGCATTTGAACCTAGGCTCTTGTCCACAATCGTGGCGAATGTGATGCATGAGATTTTTTTTCCAGGTGTACACTCTGCCACATCTAAAACACGTGAATCTACCTGCAAATAATGTAAAATTAGGTTAAAAGATGAAAATTTCAAACGGTCCGAGAGAAAAACCTCCTGAACTTTTTGTCATTAAGTTTAACTCTACCCAGTATAGACAAATATAACGAAATTACTTTCTCCGCTAGTAGTTACCCTTACTTAGATATAAAACTGCCATTCAAAGTGACACTTTTAATGACAGCACACAATGTTGATTTTGATTGTTTACGTAGAAGTGTAAACAGATGAGAAAAATTCAGCAATTGCAAATTTTTATTATCAATATTCGACAATCATTAGTTACGAAAATTAATATTAATCGTAAAACTAGAACAACTACTAACATTAATGCCCTGTGACGATAGGGAGCTTCGCAACACATTATTAGAATCCTCAGCACTATCAGTACTTATAGAAACCGGAAGTACAATATTGGATGATGATGATTCAAAATTTGTTGAGGTTGGGATAATTTTTACAGAAATTACATTTCTATAAGCAATTCTGCTAGCAATAAAGCGGAGGATCTTCGAAAACAGTGTCCTGTATATTGCTTTGGTTCTGGCAGTTTGAGGAATTCGGTAACAATAGATGGAATTTTCCCAAATGTATTAATACCAACTGGATTGGCAGTGCATTTATTATGCATGTATTTCAGAAAAAAACGACGATGTTTGATGACAGAAGGGCGCAGTGCAAAGTACTCATCAAAATAGCCTACATACTTCCCAATAATACTGAAAGACCGACTGACTTTCGTTTTTGTACTTGGAAGTTGTATAACCAATTATTTATTTGTTATTTCGATGTCTTCCACTGATAAACTACACAATTCTTCACGCCGACAGGCTCCAAATAATCCGACATTAGTTGCAACCTTAACCATCAAGTATTTCTCATCTTGTGTCTCCTTTATAAACGTTTTAACTTGTTCACGAGTGAGAATTTTTGATTTTTTGGGACCATATCCTTCACTTTTCCGTTTTAAATATGCTATTACCCTAAAATATTTACTAACATCCACACCATTTTCAACAAGGGTGCTTGACTTTATCATTGAGAATTTGAGCCACGAAGTTCCCTTCTACATTTTGCAGTTCACACCAGGCCAGGAAATTGTTATATGCAATATCGTATTGCTGAAGAGATTTTTTAAGTAGGAGTTCCAGATTTGATTTAATTGCAGACCCTTCTATATCCAGAAAAACAACCAAATCGTCACTTTTATTAATAATTGGACTCGGGACAAACGCATTAAGCAGTTAAAAACCCAAGACGAAAATTGGACAGGAACGAAATTCAAATGACAGCGTCTTTTCTCATTTGTTAGTAATTATAACAACGTTGGCGACGTTTGCCATTCACAACAACCTTCTGATTATTCGAATATTGAAATGCATTTCGAAGTTTATTGTCATTGCAAATTGTCCATTATCAAAATAGGGCAGTTGTACAGAAAACATTGTAAGGTATTTGTGTTAAAAGTGATTTTATTCTGTTTTTCACTCACAAAATAAATTTCACTTTTAACACTCATATCATAAACAACCATAATATCACTAAAAAATCACTATAAAACAAATGTTGAACAGTTTCTTAATTGAGAAAGTATCGCAACTCGCAATACAAAGACAAATCACCTGAAATAAAGGGTTGGGTGGAAAGACATAACAGTTTCTCGTACTACAATCTTTTTTCAATGATAATACATTTACATTGCATATATTGAAACAGTTAGTTTTTGCTCAAAGAAGTCAACAGGTTTATTGAAATCTCTCTCCTAACGTAATGCCTGGTGCAGTGTTGTTTCAGGTTGCATTTAACTTTGGTCTTGAAGGGACATCCAGACACTGGACAAGAGAAAAGTGGCATTTTTCCACACTCGAACTTGATATGTCGGTGCAGAGACTGTTGATGTCGATAGTACTTACCACATTGGGTACAGGGGTAATATTTGCAGGTATCTGTAAATGGAGAAAGTTAGATTATTCGATTCCCTCATTCGATAAAAGAAGAGTGGACCAAAGACCACATGGCCTTGAGGTCGACATCTTTGACCATGAAGCATCAACAATAACTTAAGAGGACCAAATTCAACAATTGTGGAAATTTCATGAATAAAAAACTTGTCAAATTGACTTTGAGCTTCCAAATGCTATTCGTTCAAAATATTTCCAATACCAAATCGATGTTTTAGATTCAAGCTTATCCTGAAAAGCATCCAAATTATTTCTGAGTTCTCTAAAGTTCAAGTCAAAATTACGGTTTCAAATGTAAACAATCCCGTCAAGAGCTATGTCAGAGATTGTACCAATTTACATTGATGGAAGGGCACATTTCCCATCAAGGATCAGGGTGTTCCACAAGGAAGCTTTCTTGGAACCGTTCTTTCCCAAATATATGGGAATGGTCTGCCCAAAGTCCTACAAAGTTGTAAGTATTTCCTCTCTAACCTTCATATAAAAAGTTTTTCTCGATTGATAATTACCATCTGTTTTCCACTGTGGGAGACTCTAAAATTGTGAGGGAACCATCTGAGTTGTAACCTCATCTACCCAAAGAGTTCTGAGCGCTGTCTATGCGAAATACTTTCCAATAGCTGTTCGATTTGCAAATTTTCACTTTATCCTTTCATATTGGTTGACATTTTGGGGAAATGGCGATCAAAATAAGATTGCAATAGTGTTCGTTAAATGAAATATTACAAAACAAAATATATCAAAATACTAAGAACCATAGGTACAGTTTCTTCATTTTTGTTGCCTGTTTATTGAAAGGAATAGGTGTATGGTGCATAACCTCGTTGTGGATATATGATTTTTTATTTCGTTTATCTATGCATTTTCGCATTCTTTGACTTGCTTTATTCATTCAGCAAAATGAACTTATTTTTTAAATATCTTACTTTATCATCTTACTTCTTTATTGCGGTGTTATGAGAAAAATGAAAAAATTCGATATTTGATTAGATTCTTATGTTTGTTTTTCTCAAACATCATTTTCATGAATTTTTCTACCGGCTATACCTAATCCTCTTATTTAGTTGCCTGTTGTTTGATCACCATCGAATAACAATTCAGTTTTGATGTATGAGAATTTTGGGATTATATTCATCACGAAATGTATCCAAAATTATCTATTAGGTTCAATTCTAGTTCTTTTTTTATTTCTTTGTTAGTCAGGATTATAATGTGTAATTTATTTGTTATGTAAGTTGTCCCATTTTTTAGTTTCATTCAAGGACAATTTTCATTCTTATGCTAATTCAAATTATTGTTGGATTATTGTTATAAATACACCGGAGGTGTTTCTGATAAATGAAAAAGTTTCACATTTGAAAGGGTTATTTTTAGATTGATTTAGGGATGCAAATATCAACTATCTGAACGATCATGCGGAATGAAATATTTATTGAGAAAAGTGGATAATTTTATTGCATTATACTTTTATAGTAATATCCCAAAGTCGACAGAGCTCTGAAACAGAGGTAATCCTAGAGATCTAGGGTATACTGTGAACGTGATAGTGGTAGTTCATAAAAATTTATAGTCTCTTTTCGAAATCTGCTACAATTTTGTGCTTATTGAACTAAGAAGTGCAACATCTGATTCAAATGCAACCTGTATTATTTGCGGCTACTGTATATTACGAATGAGTACCTATACATATATTATGTGAGTTATGTATGTGATTCGTAAGTTGATATTTTTTTTTATATTACAAAAATCGGTAAATTGATTGAATTCAACTAACGACGAAATGTGAATACGTAATTTCAAATAATTCTTTGTATGGAAAATGTAAGTTCAAAACAATACTGTTGGTAAATTTCTGTTTCCAAACTAATTCACAGAATGTAATTGTGCAATTGAGAATGGTTTCTACATCTTGTAGGTATGTATCTAATATGATGCCATTATTCATTGTGATGATAGGAATAAGAATACACGAAAACAAAACTGTAAAGGATTACTTATCTCCATTCATTGTGTCCGCAACGAAAAAAAAATTATACTTATGAACAGAAGAAAGCTGAAACGATGGAAGGTAAAATAAATACCTATAGAAAGTAAAATAAAATGCAGAATACTGGTTCAAATATAATAAATGGATTTACAATGTTTGATATGCTTAATGGGACTACTTGATTGATATAAAGTCCATATCAATCCAATAGTCGATGATTTTACATAGCCAGTTCATTCCCCGAGTATCTCAGAAGCCTGATGATCTGCTGTGTGCCGCCTCTTGAGATGCTGAGTTAAATTTCCTTTGAATGTCGACTTGTAATCGCAATTTTCTTCTGGACAATGAAATTGAGGTTCTTTTCCGCACTGATATTTTTTATGCTTACTCAGAGATTGTGGATGTTTATAACATCGGAGGCACGTGGTACATTGGTGAAGTTTCCCTTCTGAGATCTCCCAAGCTGAAATGAAATTTTGTTAAAAATAAGTTGATTTAGGATAGAAGGCATGCATAATATAATAGAACAAACTTACTCCAATTGATCGTTCACAATTGGCAGTTTATGTATTGTAGTGGAGATATTTGCAGTAACTCAGGCAGATCCAAATGTTTAATTGAAATCTATGAAAATATCAGAAGTACCAGGTTATACAATAAGTAGGAAACTCAGTTGTGGATTGGTTATGAAACAATCATTCCTAACTTTAAACGTTGTGTGAACTATATACAGGTGTCCCACCGGGAGAAATTTATGGAGGCACTGATAATACGATCAATTTCAACTATTTTGGAGAATTTGAGCCAAGTGGACCTTCATTTATGATATATATATATATATATATATATACTCCCCGTCAATAAATTCCGGACAGGCAACATTTTTGTCAATGTGTAGATGGAAAATATTTCTGTACTGAATTATGTTTTCAGCGCCATATAGGTGTCAAAAGTAAGAAACTAGCCAAAAATCGTAGTCGGATTTTAGTACCACAGATGTAAGGGCGTTTCCTATTTTTCTAACTCTATAATCTTTGGGCTAGTGGAAATCTAGATCATGAAGTAAACTGCAAGAACGTGCTGTCATCGAACCAACGTAGCAATAGACCGATTTCTTAGTTATTATTTGTCATCAATGCTGCTCAATGTCTTTGTCGATGACAACCAAAATGAGCCGCAGAGTCCGCAGACCTATATTCAATGGTGTTAGGCACTTCCCAAACATAAACAATGAGAAGTGCCATCTAGCGAAGAAACGTCTGGACCTCACTCCAACAGAAGTCCTTCATAAATAAGTGTTACACCAATTGAAAAGCTGAAGAGACGAATAGGCCTCAAAATTATCTGCAAAATAAGTTTTTTCTGGAAGATCCTTTCAAAGCTGAAAACACTTAGTGATGCATTGAAAAAAACATATCCTAGGCGTTCTAATCCAACAAAAATCGATGAAGAATTCAAAAAATTCAGAATTAAAGAAAATTTTAAGAGCAATTTCTCCATAACGGTTAAGTCTTCTGACACATAATGAAGTCCTTCAATACTCAGTACGATTGTCGCTCTAACCCTGTATTATATTGAATAAAAAAAAGTCTCATGTACTAAATAGATAATTTATTATGAGTGCATCGGACAATATGTTTTTGCAAATTACCCCTCTGCTTTGCGGCAAACGGGCAAAGAGGGCACTGGAATTGAGGTTCTTTGCCGCATTCATATTTCTGGTGTTTGCCCAAAGAACATTTTTGGGCATAGCTCTTTCCACACTTGAAGCAGTAAAATTTCCCTGTAATGATCAGAATTAGTGAGAAATGAGTACGAAGTTTAGAAGAACTAGGGCAAGGATAAGTTTTTTTGTTGACAGAAAGGAATGCACTTCTGTTTGTTAATAGGAAACTTGAATAGAAAACACTGGTATTTGGGAAAATAGCCTGTTTTGTCTTGTGAACACCACCACCCATACTGTTACGTTGGGCAGAGCAACTACACTCAATGTTTTGATTTATTATTATTATTTATTATTTCATTATTGACCTTTACCTTTTTTAAAAACTAATGGAACAAGGAAGTTTTTCCTTGCATTTGTTCAACAAGTTCAAGATCCTTTTTTTCGAGTAATTCTTTCGTCAAGATTTTACGAGAAAAATAGTTGCACCCATTTATGACCCTTCATATCTCGAGTTATCTGAATTTTTAATGAATATTTTTTCGCATAAATGTTGACCATCTCCTCAGCTTTGAAAAAGATATTCATTGAATATTTAGAGTCAAGTAGTTTTCACAAAATTAATTATTTTCGATAATGAAGCAGAAATTCATGGGAGAGTAGAGTCTTAAACTTCGTCAATTTCGTCGTTTATCGGCCTTGTCTATACAGAATATATGTAGAATAAGTAGGGAGTAGCCCTAAATAGTTTTCAAGCGTTAATTCTGATATAATTGTGCTAGGTTCCTCAAAGTATCAAGGTGTAAGAGAAATAAACAATATGTTGATTGAATTCGAGGGCACTATAAATGTTCCATTGTAGTTTATTATTCAATGGGTAATCAATTGATACAATATATTAAAATAGGTATATCTGTATTTCATGTTTTTATATCTGTATATTTCTAATGTTTATTAATTTAATTTATTATTATACAGAATCGTATTGTCCCTAAACTTTTTTCTGTTTTCTGTTTATATCGAATTAAGCTGATTGTTTATTTATAATACAGATAGTTCGGTTTATTATGCTGGAATGTAATGAACACTATGATCCTCACTTGAGTGCAGAATTATGAACGAGAAAATTGTATTAAACAAAGAGCTTTTTTCATATCATCCTTCATGCGAAAATGTAACGATGTGTCTAACCAAATTGCTTTTCCTTTTGGTTCTGAAGGAACAGCTACTGCATTTGAATCCTGGTTGTTTACCACATTCGAACTTCTGGTGGTTATACAGAGAACTCCTCTGGGCGTACCATTTATCGCATTTGGTACATTGAAATTTACCTGCAATCATCATATGAATTCAAGTCGAGATTAAATTCATTATGTCCTAATTGAAACGTTTTCTGTCCTTGGAAGCGAATTTCACTAGGTAGGGTTGATGTTTTTTAATCTAATGGGTGATTTTCTAATAGCTATGAGAAATCTTTTCAAGGAAAACATATCGAATTAAAAAAATGCATGAAATCTATAGTACAGTCAATCAATCAATGGTGCCAAAAAGATAATAGTTGAAAATCACCGGTTATATCCAGTGAATTTGGACACAAATGAAAGCGAAGTTAAGCTACAATTAATTCATTCTGATATTTTCTTCTTATAGCTTGAGTTCATCCATTTCGAATCGACAAAAATGCCGGATAGATTGATGATCCAATAGAAAAACATTACGCATACAAAAATATCAAGGTGAACGAAAAACAACTATTCTTGTCATACAATTATATTTCGAAATATTGCTTGAACAAGTAAAATTTTGGATTCTATCACAATAATAATTTATGCTGCGACTGCATATGTCTTTTTAGGTTGCTTCTCGTGTGAGTGGCATAGGGACAATTCAGACATTTGAAATCTCGATTTTTGCCACAGAAATAAGCCATGTGTTTCCTCAGAGAATTCTTGATAGAGTACCCTTTCCCACATTTCGTACACAAATGATCTGAAAGGTTGATAGTTAGCGATATTTTTTGCAGTAAATAACCACATTGCACATGAATTACAAAATTGTTATACCGCCCAGCTGGAATTGTATTGTTATTTCCTTATTATCTTACATATAAGTAATCGCAGGCAAATAAAATTAAAATAACGAGACATTACGAACAAATATCTATTGAAATATTTTCTAGGAGGACTCTGCATTTTCCTGAAAACTTAATATGGATTTTCTCTCCCAGTCCTGAAACAAGAAAGTTGCATGAAAATCAGTTATTGTCTGACGAAGGAGTCTGACTCCGAAACGTTACGCTTAAGATTTCAGAGTGTTTTCATTTTCTTTCTGTTCATTGTTAGGCACCAATTTTTTCACGTAAAGTTTTGGCCCCTGACAAATTAGTGCTAAAAATTTTTACGCAGGGGCCGTTCTTATATTATTAAAAAAATTTTCTAATTCTTTCTTGTTTCAGAGACTGGGAGAGAAAACCCATATTAAGTTTTCAGGAAAATTACGAGCAAAGGTTAAGAGTAAAAATAAAAATGAGGGCAGTCATACGAGAATGAGCATTTACCTTGAGCAACTAATATCGGCTCGTACCTTTTCTCTTATTTTATTTATTTCAATTTTTGTTGTTCAATGTAAGGACGGAATAGAAAGAATTCTGTTATTCATTGTGGGTTTAGAAATGTAAGACCTTACAGTCAGCGATTAAATTCACTTTGTCAATAGTTAAAGTACTGAACAGGTACAGGGTGATTCATTTATCTTGGTAACCCCAGTTTTCTCGAAAACGCCCGAATATTTTTTCATTCTGTGAATGGCGTTTTGAACATGTCAATGTCGACTTGAGATGCGCATAAAAATCTGCGGAATAAATAAAGACGCCAGGCGTCGTGGCGCTATCAAAAATTTTTTCTCCAGGGACATACTATTTTTATCATGTCATTCGAAAGATAATTTCATTTTGAACTTTTTTTTCGAATACAATTTTTGTCCATTTCTTACCTTCAGCGATCTGCAGTGTGTTTTATGTTGATTCTATTCCATTTATTTTTTGCTGTATTGTGGTAGTATGACTTGATTTGAAGACATAGATATGATTTTATGCCTTGAATTCAAGGAGGCAAGTTTTCTAAACAATCTGCCTCTTTGAATAAGATCAAATATGTGGATACAGCAAGATAGGGCTCCATGTCACAACGCTGCCATTGTGAAGAGATATTGAGATTAAGAATTCGAAAATGAATGGAACCTTATATTTTGTCAAAAGTGACTCATGATGAAATAGGGAGATGATTTAACTTGTGTATTGATCATAATGGCTAGATGACCTAAATTTGATTATGTTCCGTAAAATGACGGAGGTTGTGTAAATATTTTTCTATTATTTTATTCATTAAATATTATATCTTATAATAATAAACATTTTTTTTAAAAACAAACGAAAAATTTCGAATCATATGTTCTATATACCGGCCATTACATAAGTTATTTCATCACTTTGGTCAAAATATAAGGGTCCACTTGGGCACACGCGTTTCTTATCTTCAATTTCAAATAGTCCAAGTTATTAGAATCAGTTTGGTATACCATATATTCAAGGGGACCCCTCAGAAAGTAATCTATGGGCGTTAGGTCTGGCGATATCTGATGGGTCCATTGGTTTCAATCCATTTTTTTCCGAAGTCTTGATCTAAATATCTCTTGAGAATGGCAGCGTGGTGGCATGAAGCCCCATCTTGCTGTAGCCACATATTTCATCTTATTTGAAGGAGCATATTGACCAGTAAACTAGCCTTCTTGAATTCAAATCACAAAATCACATCTATGTCTCTAAATAAAGGCATACTACCACAATACAAAAAAAAATAAATGGAATAGAATCAATATAAAACACGCTGCAGATCGCTAACAGTTAGAAATCTATAAAAATTGTATTCGAAAAAAAAATTTGGAATGAAATTATCTTTCGAATGACATGATAAAAAAGGTATGTTCCTGGAGAAAAAATTTTTGATAGCGCCGCGACGCCTGGCGTCTTTATTTATTCCGCAGATTTTTATGCGCATCTCAAGTCGACATTGACATGTTCAAAACGCCATTCACAGAATGAAAAAATATTCGGGCGTTTTCGAGAAAACTGGGGTTACCAAGATAAATGAATCACCCTGTACAGCTTTTCGTTTTGATTATTGAATGTATTTAACATGGGTACAACGGAGACGAAGTATAAGTCAAAAATAGGTGAACAGAGGCCTATTACACTCCAGAAAATACCAACAACAATAACAGTTATCTAGAAATATCACTTTATGATAACATTTTTTTTGTGTAGATATAATTGTCTTATATTTGTGTTCTATTAGGTTATTTTCAAACATGTTCAGGGAATGTTTCCTTTGCTGAATGAGTCAACATTTCTACATAAAAAAGGGCATTCAACGCAGGTGCTTTTGTGAATGCACTACAATTTGAAAAGAATTATATGGTATCATAAAATTTCGAGGAGATGTAAATTTCAGAAATTTAAATTTTTATCCCTCTCGATCAGTATATTCAATTGACGGTTGCCATTGACCGTTCTTTAATAGAGCTTCAAATTTTGAATAAATCAAAACTTCAACGAATCAGTAAATTTCAAAGGACGTTCGTGAAACTGACATAGAGTCATTCGGGGTAACTGAGCGCAGTGGGTAAGTGAGCGCAGTGCTTATATCTCTGAAACGAGGAGTGGGGGAACCAAGGTTTGTTTGGGCGAAATGGAACTACCACAGTGGAGATTTAGTTCTAATATAACACTCTGCAGTGCGCGGTTCCGCTAATTCCTCATTTCGAAATAACGGATTTCGCTCTCTCAATTGGAAAATTTCATCATCTCGGAAAATAGTGGTACGTTCAAGTTTCGCATCCTATCTTGGTAAGTACTTTTTTATTCGATTAGGAGTTAATTCCTTTTATCATATTAGAAATAATTTTGGGGTTATGATTGCTGTCTCAAACAGTAGCCGGTGTTATTCCTGATATGCTTGGCTGGGGAAAGTGTGCGCGGGTAAGTGTGCGCATGCGTCCACTTACCGCAATAATCTTAAATTAAAACTTTTTCGTGATTCATTCTTCAATTTACAGGTTCGTCATGCCGCGAACGTATATTAGGAAGAGGCCTGAACGAGTACCTGCAACAGAGCAACAAATTTCCAGAGCTGAAGAACTTATTCGTCTTGGAAAAAGTAAAAGAAGTGCTGCAAATGCCGTTGGTATAAGCGAATCATGCCTGAGAAAAAGAATCAAACGAGGTGGAGCTGCCTATTCAATGGGCCGTTTCAAACCAACCTTCGATAAGTTTCAAGAAGAAGAATTTGTAAGGCATTGCAAGAAAATGGATGAAAGGTTTTTTGGCCTTACCATTAATGATTTACGGCGATTAGCATATGAGTATGCTGAAGCTAATAAGATAGACAACAGATTTGACCAATCATCGAAGATGGCGGGACGAGATTGGGTAGAGTGTTTTTTGAAACGCCATCCAGATCTAGTCATTCGGCAGTCTGCTGCGACTAGCCTTGCACGAGCTATAGGTTTTAATAAGATTCAAGTTGACAGATTTTATAAGAACTTGAAAGATTTGTATGAAGAATATAAATTTCAGCCTAGCCGCATATATAATGTGGACGAGACAGGTATGAGCACCGTACCGAAAAAAACTCCTAAGGTGGTGTCTGCAAAAGGAAAAAAAATAGTATCAAAGGTTGTCTCCGCAGAAAGGGGTATCACCATTACAGCTATTTGTTGTATGAATGCAAATGGACATTATATCCCACCTGCATTTATATATCCCCGTAAAAGACCTCGTGATGAGTTATTGGACGGAGGCCCATCTCAAAGCATCTGCATGGTGTCTGACAGTGGTTTTGTGAACTCTGAACTTTTCGTTAAATGGGTACCTCATTTCAATCATTTCGTTCATCCCACGGAGGAAGATCCGGTCTTACTTATACTGGACAATCATTCTTCTCACATAAGTCTGGAAGTGGTAAAATATGCTAGAAAAAATAACATTGTAATTGTGACGCTTCCTCCACATGGAAGTCACAAACTCCAGCCCCTTGATCGAAGCCTTTTCAGTCCTTTAAAAGTGAAATATTCGATGGAATGTGATAAATTCATGTCACAACACCCTGGCAGAGGAATTACCCAATATAATGTGGCTCGCTTATTTCAAGAAGCTCATAAAAAAGTTGCTACACTCGGAAATGCTGAATCTGGCTTCAGAGTGACTGGGATATATCCCTTTAATGATGACCTTTTCGACGAAGCAGATTTTGCGCCTTCATTGGTTACAGATCAGATGCAACAAGATCATTCATCAGATGAAACTGGAATAAGCCTGCCTGAAATGAAAGAAACTGAGGTTAACAATCCTACAATAGAAGAATCTCTTAATAATGGTAATCAAGTTCAGTTGAATCACACTTTAGAAGTGGTCCAGACTGAAATAGAAGGAACTGAGGTAAACAACCCTACGGTAGAGGAATCTTCTAATGGGAGTCAACTTCAGTTGGATGACATTAATCTTTCATTAGATATAACTGACACAGAGATACCAAACGAGGAAGATGAGAATAATAATCGCCAGTATGTACCGGTATCTGATTTATCACCTCTTCCTCGGATGAAAGAAAAACGTCGAGGAGGGAGGGTTACTATGAAATCACAAATAATTACAAAGAGTCCGTACAAACGGGAGTTGGAAGAAAAGAAGCGCCTTGATGAAGAAAAAAGAACAAAAAAAAAGAAGGTTCCCGCTTTGTCATTTACTGCTTGTAAAAAGAAAAAAGAAAATAAAGACAAGGAGAAACCTTCTACCTCCAAAATGGAAGAAAGAGAATTCTACTGCCCACTCTGCTCAGAAAAATATGAAGAGCCACCAACAGAAGAGTGGATTAAGTGTAGAGCTTGTGAGGAATGGTGGCATGAGCAGTGCACTGCTTATGAAAGAGGTGTTTTCATATGCGACAATTGCATAGATAATTAACTCTGTTTTTCGTTCAATGTATTATTTATTTTTATTTGTAATGAAAACATCCTGTAACCTCCTTGTAAGAATACATCTTTATTTTTAGCATTTTTAGTGCGTTTTTTAGGAATACGTTCACTTACCCCACATGCGTTTACTTACCCCGTTAGGGTGCGCACGGTTACCCTCAATGCGGGGCAAGTAGACGCAACTTGAATTTTTCTATTTAATTGTTCATCATGAAAAAAACTGAATTGGTTTGGCTTGACTATATGTTTTCATTTATAGACCAGGAAATGCTCTATATGATAAACTTGTTTCGGTTAACCTACCTTTAGTTTTTAAAAATGTGTGGGATCCGAAAGGCAAAAGTGCGCACAGTTGCCCCGAATGACTCTACTGACTAAATTTTCGGTCAAATATTTCGCCAGAGTACAATTAATTTCTAACTTTCTA
The DNA here is from genome assembly GCA_038502775.1 of Hippodamia convergens. Taxonomy (NCBI): domain Eukaryota; kingdom Metazoa; phylum Arthropoda; class Insecta; order Coleoptera; family Coccinellidae; genus Hippodamia; species Hippodamia convergens. The sequence goes on along the minus strand of CM076608.1, from coordinate 10,805,794 downwards.
TCGAATTTATCTGTGGAACTTGTGACTTCATTCTCAAAACTTCACATATTTGTCTACTACAGACTTTCATATACACTCCAAAAGGTAGCTGCACTGACGTCTGTCATGAGTCCAATGAATGGACTCACCCATCCTTATTAACAATTACACACTCATGGAGGAATTTACTATGAAAAAAATTATATTCTAGCATTTTCTCGAGTGTTACAGTTATTATGTTTTTATCCTTTTCAATTTCATTTTGAATTATCATTTCAATTTTGTGGAGTTTAAGACAAGAATCTTCAATGGTTTTTCGATATTCGTTAGCGACAACATTAACCAACTATTAAAGAAATTATAACATAATTTTCCTGATTTAAAAACAAGCAAACTTTTTATATATTTGAGATTTATACTGTGGAATTAAATTTCTCGAGCACTTCATTTTCAAAAAATTTCATCCTTTTTTCTTCGGACATTAATGAATTCGGTGAAAGTCTTTCTGTTCTTACCATCACAACTGCGCATGTCCGAATGTGATAGAATGTCTCGTCAAGCTGCCTTTGAACTTGGTTATGAACGAACACATGGAACATTTGAACTGCGCATTCTTCCCGCATTCGTATCTTAAATGATTTTTCAGAGATCCTTTGGCACTGTACATCTTTCCACAATCACTACATACATATCTGCCTGTAATTTATGCAGGTTAGTGGAAATTAATTATATGTGAGGGTCAGAAAATTATACCTTACCCGCAAAGGCTAGTATCCCTTTATGCAGCAATAAAGCAGAGTGGGTATAGAAAATGGGTAAACTTGGGGAAATAATGGAGGGCTAGGTTCAACTAAAATGAATTCAACCTCATCCAAATTCATATATTTTTATGAACTAACTGACAAAGAAAATGCAAAAGCCAGAATAAGCTGGTTTTGTAAAACATGGATAGTATAACAAAGAGTAAAGGATTAGAATTTGGAGAAAAAAATCTTGAAAATTTTTTCGTGTAAACATTTTTTGTTACTCAAATATCGTTGTTACAAGCAACAGCTTGTAATTGTGAACTGCTTGCTATATGTACTATCTATGTTTAACAAAAAAAATTTGAAATACAGTTCTAAAAATTAAAATATCAACACAGTTGATAATCTGATGAATCTTTGGAATGCACCCTCGCGTGTTTTGTCATGTTACCAGGAATTTTACACGTGTATGAACAATGGTAGCATTTGAATTGTGGTTCCTTTCCACATTCGTACTTCCGATGTTTGTTCAGTGATGTCTTGTGCTTATAGCTTTTAGAACATCTGGGACATAGATATTTGCCTGAAATCGGAAGAATGTGAGTAGAAAAAAGAGTGAACTAAGAACTAGTATACCCACCATTCAATGTTTCATCTACAAAAGTGTCCTGTGTAAAAAGTAATCACAAGAAAAACTTTTCATAGTTCCTACTGTAATTCAGTAAACATGAGCATTTTCGATAGAGGATTTATTTCAGAAACAAAATATGCTTTCCAATAAAATAAAAATGATTTGTTCAATATTTGAAATGATTCTCAAGCAATCCGATCAAGTCTTATGTAACATAAATGCTATTTGGAATTTATAAATAAAAATTATGTCATGATATAAGGAATGGCACAAGTAGACTAAAATATATTTTCTATATTCTTCAGCTGACATCCAGAGTCAACCATCAAATGTCATATTGTGTCGTCTTAAATGCCTTTTGAAATTACTCTTAATTTTTGTCTTGTAGTTACATTCACTGTCGTAGCACTCAAATAGGAAACAATGATTGTTGCATTCCCTTCTCCTGTGTAGAAAGAGACTAGATTTGTACTTGTATGTTCTCAAACACACGTTGCATTGAAATCTTTCTGAAATGGAATGAAACGATCATTAAAAATATAAATACGAGTGGAAAATTTGAAAAAAAAACAAAGACACAAAATACTACGTCTACATATATTTAGCAGTATTTTCTCAGAATGTACGTTTCACAAAGTTTTTAAATCCTGATGGTCTGGATGTCCAAGGTGCTCTTGTATTTTCTATATTGCATTCTTCAAAGCTACAACGAAATTTCGTTAAGACAACACAAAACATTGATTGAATATCTTAAAACTACCTCACATTTATAAAAGTCTTTATTGGAGTCAACATAAAATAAAAAATCGATTGTGTATCAGAATGAAAATCAACAATTTATTCATCATTCTCCCCCTCAAACAAAAATTTAGTGGTTATTCTAGAACAGCTTCTATTTCTCTCTTTTTTTTCTATTACTCGTTTGACCAAGCTATTTTCTTGCACATCATTTTATGGGCTAATAAGTTTGATCCATATTTATATGTTTTCTGGCAAGCATGACATGTGTATCCTCCTGAAATGTAAGGAAATGAACGAACAAAAATTAAATCAATAAATTTCGGTTGAAAAAATTATTCAGAAATTGTTTGCCCATAATAAAAAAAAATTAAGGGTTAGGGGCATAGAATTGTTGAAACTAAAAAAATTAAGCAAGAATGGTATAATTTTTATTCATCTTTGAATGTATATTTAATTTGTGTAGTTGAATATGTCATTAAAGTATCATTGATTCAGTATTGTATTGTCTTGAATTTGAACGGATCGTTCCAAGAATAACTAAATTATTCATAACAAAATTTAATGTTTATTAAGAGTATTTTGTGCGAATTTTGATTCCCGTCATTATCAAAATGATCTGCTTGTTGATGAATTAGGGATTGCTATAATGTATATTCTAATTATATTCAATTTTTGGGGCTTCTGTATCAACTTCATAGAACACACACCGATGCCATCTATGTAAGGTATTGTAAGTTGATGCTCGTTGATTCAGTCAACAAAGTAATTGTGGATTTGAGTATTTTTTGGCGTAAAAAGAATGGAAAAATTTTACCAAAATTGTTTTCGCAATAATATGAATGAATAATAGTGAATTATATCAGATCATTTCTGTATGTTATATATTGGATGAAAAAGCACACTGATATAACTGAAATGAGATTAGAAATAAATTAATTAATCACGAATACCGTTGTTCAAGGTGCACAAATTTACACTTCAATAAACTCTCAAAACGTGAAATTTTATTTCACATTGAGAAACGAAGAATTAAAAATCCATGAAACGTGAAGATAATGCTCTTAATATTAACATTTGAAGGGAATTTGATAAGAACAATTTTTTCATTAAAAAAGTGGATTTAAGAATGAGAAGAATGAAAAATTTTCATTTCGTGAATGAACAGTTTACATCATGAGTTTATTGAATCATATTATAGCATCCATTGAGTTTTTTTTTTCCTTGATGACATCCTTACATTCGATAAACTTTCTCGATTCTAGTAGAACTTCCAAATTTTCAAAACCATCAGTGTCTTTCTCTACGATTTTTTTGTACTCTTAGAAAGCAGAGATTTCAACAAAAAGCACACTATTTTTTTGCAGATATTTTGACATGAGCATTTTCAGTTCCAAATTATGCTGCTTTTCCGATAGGCAATACGGTGAAGAAATAAATATTTTGGAGCATAAAAATTACAGTGTGTCTGTAACATAAATAGTTAAGTTTAACCAAATCTGGTGTGAAAAAAGTTTTTCATGAAAATGAAAACGATGGTTACACAAATTTAACAAAAAAATTCGAGGTGATGCTGTTAAAAATATTATCTAGCTCGACAGTTTCAAAGTTTTTCGATTCGAAAAAAATAAAGAATACTTCAGTAGATTAAATTCATCAATTTTTTTTTCTGTTATGGTCCATATAGATTTCTTGTTACTTCTTGTAACAAGATAATCCAGTGAATAAGAGTGGATAACAATAGAGAAAGATTTGATTAACAAATGCAAGACCTCATCTGGTTGAGTTATTTCGAATCAGAAGAAGGTAAATTCATTGCATCAGAAATTAAATGAAATTGTTTTATATTGATTCTCGCCGATGGAAAAACTGTAGAAAGAATGTAATACCGAGAAAAACAAGTTAAAATATAGCTACAAAATTTCGAAGGTTCCTGAAAAAAAATGGGAAACTATTTTTTATGTGATCAATTTCCCGGGTTATCTTTCAGGAAACTTGACGACTTTTTTCTTCTGAATGCCTCAAAAGCAGATGAAATAGTTCGAAACGGCCTAATGAAAGGTATGTGAAGAAAAAAAACAAGTCTATTTCATCTTCATAATTTATGTTTGGTTTTTCATAATGTAAATTATGAGTAAGTACAATCGATATACAACGTTTCTTTCCAAAACGAATAGGTGTCACATCATTTTCTACTCCTAACGACAAAACAATAAACGTCGACTTCTCGTGACGTTTCTTATATCAGACTGAACTTTTTCACGTCGGTAAACTATTTATCTTTTTCATAAAAAACTTTGTCAAAAAAGAAAACGTTACCAGCAATTCAGAGGGCCACATAGCTCAGCAGGAACTTGTTTCAACATACTCCGTGCCAAAAAAAAAATTTCCGAATGGACTCAAAATTTTACACATTTATTTTCTACTAGCATCAACATGGAATTGATTCCAATAATGTAAACGCACGTCCATGCTCAGGTTCTTATGTCTGGATAAGAAAACATGTCGCTTCAACGACGTCTTCACTTTACACTTGAATTCACAAAATTGTACTGGGCACCTGTAGCTAGGTTCTTTTCGACATTCCCTTCTCAGGTGAGCCCTCAAATTATACTGGTATTTGTAGATGCGTCCACATTGTGGACATGGCACATATCCTACAAAAAAATTTATTAAAACATGAAAAATTAGTAAAATTCAAATTTTCTATTGTTGATGACCATGTTCAGGATATTTATCACATAGACTCATTAAGTTATTTCAAGAACACAATTGAAAATGTTCTGTTTCTTGAAAATCATCAGTAGTCCGAGCATTTCTGCTATGGTTGACCATTTCACTCACCTTGTTGGAGAACTAAATGAAAATCAATCTAATTTAGTTTCACCCCCGCTGAATAAAATCCCCATTTCAATTTCTGTGGAGCTGAAAATGATGTCGCAGCCGTTTTAACGGCACTAATAGGCACTAATTCATGTTCATTTATTCAATTCTAATATGTTGGTGCCATGAAGACAGCACTGAAGGAGATAATTTCTGATATTATGAACACAGTTAATTTTTTTCCCTTGATTCCCAAAGCACTAATAGGCACTAATATTATATTCGTTTGTTGATTTCATGTTGAATTCCAAACCTTCAATTGTAGATTTCTCAAGAACTAGAATGGTGCTGTCGATGATTTATACGGCACTAATGGGCGCTAATTAGGCCCTAAATACTCGACATAGTTTTAAAATTAGTGCTTCCAACTTTTCCCTAACTTCACGAACGTATCAGAATGGGTACTGGAAAATCAGGGACATTTCAACAGAATAGTTATTTGTTTTACTAGGAAGTAAAGTTGTAGATTGACTGTCGCGATAGTACAATTCAGCTCTCAGAGAAAACGATCCCGCGTAGATTTTATAATTTCTTGTTCTTCAACATTTGATATCTTGCGAAATTACTGTGAAAAAGCATTTTTCATCAGGAATAAATGCCGCAGATAATAGTCACATTCATTTTTATATGAACTCATTTCATGTCAGTCAAGAGTCCTCTTCAAATTGAAGATTATTTCGGATTGAATTGAAATATTTATTATTGGGTTAGACATATGCCCTTGTGGATTTTTAAAGAACTTTTTGAGCACTACGAAATTGTCCTTAATCATGTTTCTCTACCTCATGTAGTTTACCCAGCGTAAGCCTGAATTCAACCGGTTTATTTACGATTTGTTCATGAAACATCGATTTTTTCTTTATTTATTCAATATCTAGGAATGAAATTCATATGAAAACCTACTCCGAGAACTACTCCAAAGAATTCTCTATGCAATAATGAAATTTTCATCAAAATAGGATATTTGGTTCATGAGTTCTGTGAGGACAAACAAACGCACAAACAAACTGACTTGCAAATTTGAAATATTAGTACGAATATCGAACCAGATTGTGAAAAAATAAAACCATGGTTGAAGATTCTTTTATTTTGCTATTTTTGTTGACGTGTACATCGGTATATGTCTAAATGGATTTATAAATATATTATTCTCGAAAAATTTTTTGTAATGTGGATTACGAAAACAAATACAAATATATGAAATACTCTACCAACGAAAAATAGGCCCTCACAAAATACTTAAAAACTTTGATGACAAGTGATATTACTAACTGACAATGATGATAAGCCATCTAGTTAAGTTGACTGTTGTTGCCACACAGAATGATTTGAAATAATTCAATGATAAACCTCTTTGTGATGAAGCATTTTATATTCGTATTTGAAATACTTTCCACAGTATGAGCAGCTGTAGGATCCTTTTGCGCTACATTCATACCTCTGGTGTCGCGACAAAGAGCTCTTGTACTGATAAACCTTCGAGCATTTCGTACAATGAAATGAAGTGCCTGGAACAAACATACATTTGAAATAATCGAAAAACACAACAAGAGGAGGCAAATAAGCAGAGGCAATCGTTATAAATTAATATGTTTTCTTCAAATTTGTACCTTGGAACATATATCTCTGATGAAATTTCGGTATTAATAGCACAAGTGCATAAAAATACCTTTAATTCTGTAAGAAAGCATTCATGAATTCCTTCATTATTGAGACACTTGGAAATATCCAAGTGCTGTTTTTATAACACGTTTGAATTTATAGACCTCTGGTAATTTTTATGCACGAATGACGATAATTTATAAATATTACAGGGTTGAAGAGATACATATACTTACATATTTCTGAGTTGAAAATATTATAGTAGGTACTAATAAAGTCGCAAATGTTTCCATACAATTTACATTACAGCACTAGCATAAAAAAATACGGTAATCGTCCTTAAACGCACAATTATGAATGTTCTTGGTAGTTCCGCTAGGTGGCCTTGATACAAACGCATCACTGCAGCTCACACATTATCCGAATTTGACACAACATTTTGGGGTGGTGCTTTGTCATAGCCATGTAGATTACTTAACGTATTGATTTATCGGATGAACAGCTATTTAATAAGCTATTTTTTAATTATGCATCTCAAATATGCGGGTTTTGTTTGAATACCACAATTTAACATTATTGGGTCCTCCCTTTTACAGTATAATTTTATTTCTTGAAAAAATAATCCAAGACCGTTGCAACTAAAAACATTTCAACATGGTTTTAGGTGATAAACACAAAGGGTGGAAGCAATACATCAAATAAAACTTGTAAAAAACTGATTTAATATCCTTGAATATTCGAGTTGAACGTATAATTTTATTTTAACCTAGTTTGTTCCCAAATCTGGGGTTTGACGGATAAGGGTTCCTTTGGTCCATCATGGACAGTGAAGAAATGTGTTTCCATGTTGTGCTTATGCTTGAAAACCTTATGGCATAAGGGGCAAACATGTGTTCCAAGTTTGTCACATTCATATCTGCGATGACGATTCATTGTACTCTTATATTTGTATGATCTTTTGCACTTCGGGCAAACATAATTACCACCTGAAAAAATAAAACTATCAATAAGATATTCTACAAAACTAACCCATAAAACGAAAAGATATGGAATATTTTGAAGAAAATAATATTCATCGATAGATTCAGAATATACTACTGTAACATTCACTGCCGAAGTTGGGAGAAATAGAAAATGAAATGGCTACATTTTCACTTTGCTTTTCAAAAACGGTAGAGCACAAAAAGGTAAGAGAACGAAAAACAGAAATATACCTTAAAATTGAACGAGAGTATTCAGGTTGTTCAGCCAAATTTTTCTGAACATATTTGATGTATATACAGTAGGTGATCTTCTCTGATATAGTTATTTTCCTATCAAGTGCAGAAAGTTTTACTTTTTCGTACGAGATTGCTGTTGCCCGAATGACGCGGAGCGGAGTTCGGGAAAGCAATCGAGTACTGAAAAGATACTTTCTGCACAAGATAGGAACATTATTTTTTCTACGACCCCACATTGAAAATATATATTCTATTTCAACATACAAAACATTCCATGAAAATCCATAATACACATGAATTCTACATGTCGTTACCATGGTACTCTCATCCTTGACGTTCGATGTATAGAGACATATCATAATTCAGTTTTTTCTTTAATGAAAGTGTGCGGAAAAAACCCCTGCTAATACTTTCCCGCACTAGTGCGGGAAAGTGACACTATCAGAACTAAAATGAGTACGGGAAATTGGGTGAAAACGCACGGTCGTATAAAAAATTATTTTCGAGCCTACGAAGATTAGGTACACTTAGTGGACACGTCTCGTACTAAGATAAGAAAGGTATAAGTTATAGTTTCCATTCACCTTTCACAATTTCCTATTTTTTCGCAACTGTATAACAGTTTAATGTTCTCAAAATCAATTTTGTTATAACTTTTACCAGAAATAATTTGCCTTGTATAATTTTTTTTGTATTTTTTTTATCCTAACCTCTCAATTTGATTTATTACATCATAACAGTAGGTACATGTTTGAACAGAGCAAATTTAATTTGCATTTCACGATCAATTTCAGAGCAAAACATATAGATATATGTAGTCACGATTCAAAAACGTTTACACCCCCTATATAGAAACATTAGAAACACAGCAGTTTTACAGGGTGTTTCACGAGTCGTTGGCCATAGCTTGATGGCGATTTCAGGACATCTAGGCCTGTATCTTAAAACCATTAGTTTCAGAGATACGGGGCCTAAATTTGCGATAGCTATAACTCTTCAAACATTTAATGAGTTATCCATAATTTCAGGGCAGAACTCAGAATATCTTGATTTTTCCCGAAATCTATGGTTTTTACATTCCTCGCAAAAATATCGTTATTGCTATGAGAAAGGACATAAGTTATTCTGAAGAATTCAATTTTCACTTTACATGGCACACTTGTCACAAGAGAATAGGAACCAGACGAATTCCTGCGTTATATAAGTTTTTCGAAATGCAGTCCTGTTTTTATCTTTTTTGTGATGATATTTGCTGTCTTTAAAAAACAAAAATTTTTATGAAAGGCCCAGATGTCCCTCATTCACCATTAGGTTATGACCAACGACTCGTGAAACACCCTGTATAGTAAAATATCCCTATTTTTACATTTGAGTGGTTGGATTAGAACATTTTGTTATATATGGATCTTCAGTGAGTTGATACCGGAAAAAAATAATCGGTATAAGGGTAGTCACAATAATTTACATAAAAAAAAACAGAAAACATTCGGATAGGTTAAAGCAGAAAAATCAATTATTGAAAAATCAGGTCATCGAAGAACTATTTATTTCCTAATTCATCGAAATATACAGTATCACATATCAGTGGCATCTCTAGGAATTGATCAGTTACAATGGTTTATTAACATCAACCTTATGGACTGCATACAAATGAACCGCCACATTTTGTTTATACTTGAAAACTTTTCGACAGATTGGACAAACCTCTGTTCCTGATTTGTTACATTCGTATCTCTTATGGCGATTCAAGTTGCACTTATGTTTATACGATCTATTACAATTAGAACAAACATTACTTGCTGAAAATAAAAAAAGCACTGATTAACCAATTTCTCGTGAAACGAATTCAACACTTTGTCAAGAAAAAAAGACTCCACTTATTATCTGGAAAATAATTGAAATAGTAAAACTCATATTGCATATATTATTTTGAGGTTAAATGAAAAATATATGGTGGTAAACCGTTTTATTGTTAGTGCCATTCACAACGATCACATGACTAGCTTTTCATACGAGATGAATATCGAAGCAATTATGTACACATTTGAGGTGGGTATGAAGGTTGACCTTTTGTTTAAATTTTTTCTGACAATATTTGCATTGGAACTTGGGCTCAGTGTCGCACTCAAACCGCAGATGGCGCCTGAGATTGCACTGATACTTGTAGCCGTTACCACAACGACCACAACGATATTCTTTCTCTGAAAATAGAAAAATTCAGATAAAATAAATAAATTGATTGTCTACAAAAATCACAACATCGATGAAATTTCTTGAAAACACCTACATACTCCTTGCTCACAAAAATACCAGGCTTCGAGAATATCTACAGTCTACATCAGCGAATACAATTCTTTCTGAGACCAGAAAAAAAAAACTGCCGATCAGAATAGAAAACGGTATTATTGTCAACAACATTACGAAGAACACGCGATTAATGAGACTGATCTCTGCATAGGTATATGTTTGAAATATTTTCGAATACTTCAGGTATTCCTCAAGGATCCGTGTGAGAACATCTTGTATTCATAACTTTCATTCATAATTTAACTGATCACTGTTATGAACATGAATATCGCCTTCTATCATAATTTCTGCACGTACTTCAAGGGAACAGTTTTTGAATTATTCATTCAGCGCTTTTCCAATTCGACAAATCTCGACTACTTTCAGGATGCGGGTTCTGTAACATCAATCTATGGAATTTTTGAACCTTTTTGCTGCACAAGGTACCATGGGAATCTTAATTGAAAACATCATGCCGAATTTCTTTGTAAGAAACTAAGGTTTCAACTTATCGTCGCATAAACCTTAGGTATATTATATTTAATGGTTTTTCTGTGTCCGTGGTTCTTTGAGGATATTCGTCGGGTAAAACTGCTGTTTCCATGACAATAAGATATAGGTATGAATGAATGTATGATTCATTAAGGAAAGAATAAAATACAAACACCATTTCGATCACACCATATATTTTAGCATATTTTGATAAATACAAATTCGAGATTTTCATTTGAGAAACAATTTCTTGTCGTCGAAATGCATATGGACTAGATAGTGAGATTTCAAATGCCCTTTTTGTTTGAACCTCTTCGGGCATATTTCACAACAAAATTTGGGTTCCTGATTGCACTCGTGTCGAACATGCCTCCACAAGTTATTCTTGTATTTGTACCGCTTATTACATTGATGACAAGAGTAAGAGAGAGCCTGTCCTAAAGAAAAGAAAACACATTCAATCTGGGGAATCATTCACAAAGGGAAAATGCAAACGATGAACACAATTCCTTCTTAAGCACAAACAAAACGTGCTATGTCTCAGAACGAAGAAGTTTTTAAGCAGTATCACATAACTAAATATTTCACTAACACACAAAAAGCTACACAAAATGCAAATGCAAAACATTAAATTCACAAAGATACTCCTTACCAGTTTCTTAATGAAAAAAATTGGAAAAAATCATTTTAATGCATTTATCGTTTCATCAATTTTTCCTGTGAAATAAATGGAAGGCAAAATATTGCAACAATGGGTAGGTTCACAGTTTTCGGATCGAATAGGAAAAATGCAATCCTCAATCAAGATAAAAGTACATGATTCATAGCGGAAATGCTGGATTTTCGTTAGAATGCGAGGATGAAGGAATAATTGTATGATTTTATCTCCATTGACTATTGGCGAGATATAGATATATCTGATGTGAAATTCAAAACTTTTTTGTCAACTGATATTGGAATGATTTTTGAAGCCAAGGTTAGTAAAACCAAAAAGTTATCAAATCGAGACACGAAAAATTTTCAAAAACATTTTCATGAATCCCATTGTATTTCTTCGACGATGATTTCCTTCAGACCTCTGGGAATCTATAAAATCAAGTTTCTGAGTTGATATAAATATATTTTCTATTCGTATACACATTTCTATACAGCTTAATTGTAAATAACCTAATGATTTTCGGCGAAACATTGTTTACAAAATGTTTGATTGCAGTCCCGACAGAACGTATTGACTGTTTTCGTTTTTCTTGATGCTTCCAAAGAAGACACAAGCTCTCTCAATTTCCTATAACAACTCAGACATCTTTTTCTCTGCATTTTATTATTCCAACGTCTCGGAAGTTCTTCGAGTCGATGCCTTTTGTGGTATTTCATAATACCTAAAATGAACATATTTGATTAAGGAAAGATCTAGGGAGGATCGTAATACAAAATTTTTCCTGTATCGAGGTAATTCGAACAAGAATGGACATAAGAGGATCAATGAGCAAAACATATGAAAGACATTTGGACTAATGAGTTTTTTCTCAAACAGGAACAATGAAGCCAAGAATATGATGCAGCAGAAAAGGAAAATCTAATGTTACGAATGAAGAAACATCGAGAGATGAAAATAAGAAAACCTTGATGAAGGTATATACAAGCATGCAGAGGAGACTTGTTAACACATTTCAACAATATCATTTTGACAACATAGACATTCATTTATCAGTTATTTTTTAATCTTCCAAGTGAATATATTTGTATTTTTGTAATTACTATGACGTAAGAGAAATAAGTAAGAGAATCACTCGAACACAATAATTCATAAATCAGTCTTGGCGGTAATATTTTCGAGTTCTATGAATCTCTGATGGATCGTAATCAACTATTGACTCATTCTTAAATTCTATTTTATTAACATTACAAGCTACTTCTGGGCTCATTGGTCGTAGCCTATTGGAAATTATTTCATTCAACGTTTCGCCCATATATGTGGTAGTCATCTTCAGAGGAGGTCTGAGATTGTAACTCAAATGTAGAGTTACCGACAGCTCTGTTGAAAGGTTGAATACGTAGATATGATTAATTACTCAGCTATTGGAGGGATGGCACGTATGTTCATGTGTTCTATGTTCATTGGCCCATCGCTCCCACCCCGTATCGTTTTTACCCGGGTCCTGTCCAAGACTGGACACCATGGGCCATGTATCAAGATTGTTTGACATTTTCTGTTTATTCTCTCAACACGAACAGAAAATATGAAAAACCCTTCGTACATGCCGCATGGTTTCTAATCTTTGACAAGACCCAAGTAAAACCGATACAGATAGAAGCGATGAATTAATAAACATTAGACACGCTAACACAAGAGCTACTCCCACCATTGGTGGAGGTATAAATACCAGCTTCAAATTTAATCTTGCAACACAGCGGTCGGGAACTGTATGATCCAGTTACAATATCAGACCAAGAATCCTCTGAAAATATTTTCATCAGATGTAGTCGAAACATTAGGTGATAAAAATCCTGATAGACAATTGCCAATGAGCCCAGAAGACTCTTGTAATATCATTATATGAGTCGTGAAAGCCTTAACCTATTTATATGAACTTATTGTTGAAATATGTACATACATAGCTTAGAAACTCACTGATGTATCGAGTGGAAATTCAAGAGTTGTGGCTTCATCTTACCAAAACATGAACACATCTTTTTTCTTACATATTGAAAAGAAAATATTCGAACAATTTTGTTTCAGCATTTTTTTCCCAGACAAAAATATTAAGAGTAATTAATGAAATTATAACCGAAAATATGTATGTATATGAACAGTATCTTCCATACACTAGGACAAATAATTGCTTTCTGGAGGTGATAGTTGAAGTTTGATACATAAACTGATGACCCAAAATGCGAAAACATTTGGGGAGATTTATACTTCCAAAGTTGATAAAATAAAGAGAATAAAAATTTAGTACATTTTTTATTACCCTTTTACATTTCTGATATTGTTGAAGTGGTGCTTCTAAAGGGTGTCATGATTTTTTTCGGACAACTTCTTTCGTTGTATTCGTTTTCGTGAAAAAAAAATAGAATCATTCAATGGAGCAAAGAAAATTACACGAAAAAGATAGTCTTATCCAAATGAAAAAATTCGACATTTTTCGAGATACTTGTGTCACATGAAAGAATCAGCTGACATCATGTAACAACAAAAACTGAAATGTCTCAAATACGGTTCAATTTTTGTTTTTGGATAACATTATCTTCTTTATGTAGCTGAATTTCTTCACTCCATCGAATGCTTTTTTTTTTAAAACGAATACATCTAAAATTGTTCCAAAAAAATCTGAAAATGATTTCAGAAATGCGAAAGTGTAATAAAAAAATGTATTTCAATAACATTCATTTATGCACGAATTTTCAAATTGGTGGGGTTCAACGTTTAGAAGTTATGCGGATTTTTTTTTAATTTCCTCAACTTGAAAGACATTTTCCCTTAATATGCATTTAGGGCTATGAGTTTATTTATCAAACTATGCTAACCTCTCAATGTTCTAACAAGCCCAGAAAACTCGGTACATATTTTTTACTCACTCTGTAATATGCAAGGGACTTAGAAGTTGATGAGCATGAATCATTGAAAAACTAGTTTGAGTAGCGAAATGAGGTATGAAAATGACAACAGAGATAGAATGGGAAGATACACAGAAGCAATATTCGGGAATAATGTTTTATTAGAGTTTTCGTACTAACTAAAAATGTCATGTCATGAGTTTACAGACGAATAAAAATGCAACGGAAAATTTATAAATCACTTCTTTGAGAGATTCGAACATTTTGCTTCAAATTAATTTGAAAAATAGCAACTTTCGACAAATGAAAATATATTGCACGAAAAAGGTCACTTATGTGAGAAGTCACTACTGGATCAGCGAATTAATTTTCACCATAATTGTAGAGGATAGGTTCAACTAATCCTTATATATCTTGTGCGAGAAAATTTCATGGCTCTTCAAGTTGAACTTGTAAAAGTATTTCTTGTCACAAATTCTACAGACGAAAGCGGGTTCTTTCTGACATTCAAGTTTTTCATGTCGTCTGAGATTTCCTTTGTGTTTGTATGATTTATTACATTTAGAACAGGCAAACACCTCTGAAATAAAAGGTTCGATCAATATGAATGTTAACCAGAATATTTGCAAAGTAATGATGCTTCAACAGGTAAATATTTCTTTGACAATTTGCGGCAATTCCAAGCTTAGTTTGAGTATTTCTTGAAAAGCATCTACACTGTGGAAAAATTAGTAATTAATGTAATTTTTAACCTTGAGAAATAGAACAAAATTAATGCCACACATTTTTTGTGTTCGAGTTATAACAAAAATATAGCGTATTCTGACTTTTTCCAAGGGATATAGTATTAAATAGTGTTTTTTCTTATGAAAATAATTTTTAATTATGACCATTATACAGGTGGAACAAATGAATGAGTCCAGCTGAATATTTTCGTAGGTAAGAGTGTTTCTAGAAAATGCTAGAAAAGATTTTGACGCCTTTTACTGCGAATGTAGGGGTGTATATGATGATAGGTACCCCTTTTCATATTCTCAAATCTCCATTGGGTTCAAATTACATCTTTTCTGAGGTTTTGAAATTCTTATAATGGTTATGCTGAAAATTTTTCATTCGGCTTCCCTTTCGGTTTAAACAAATCATTGAAACTGGCAGGAGAAATGCATTAAGTGAGATTTTTCTGCACCAAGATAAAGAGAATTGCAAAAACCTTCGAAATAATGTGTCACTTGAACCTAATCGCGATTCGAGAAACATTAATGTGTTGCCACCTTGGTTAGGGGTATGATCCTACCACCCACAGTAAGAAGGCGTAAAAGGATCAACCTGTCCGAACATTTTCTAGAAAAATTTTTACTTACAAAAATATTAGGCTTCACTGTTTTACCTGAGCCACCCTGTAAAACGCAACAAAATTATGAATAATTCTTTCTGAGTCATAATCAAAAATTGTTTCCATAACAAAAAAAGACAATTTTATAATGTATCTCAGCAAGGAAAACTCTACACCACTAGAATCTTTTTATTTTAACAGAAACGGAGATAATGAACAATGTTGAAAAGGCTTAAATTCTTCAACTTGAAAACAGGAGAAGATGGAGGAACGCCTTTGATATCACTTTGTGTTTCTTGAATGTGCCATTCATTTTCCTCTATCTCTTACGTCTTACGGTTGAAAAATGTTAGTTCAGGGATCCCTATATTTGCCTACCCTGTACATGTATCCATAATTTACAGGTTGGGATAAAGTACAGAAACAAGTAAATATACTCACCTGCAAAAATTTCGAGAATTTTTTCCTATTCGTTCAAAATATATTCACTTGGTTCCATATTTCAGCTCAACCCTATATTTTCACACAGTAAGAGTTAAATGATGAGTGACATAAGAAACATTCTATAACAACGAATTAAAAGATTCTTCTGATAAACCTGTGAGTACCTTCCACTTTGTCTACATAGGGGCTGGTTTTATAAACGTGTCAACCGAAAATTGAATTTTAACCCCAGCTTGAAGGCCAGTTCTGGCATACAGTAATCGGTTTTCAAGGTTAGGTTGAATTTCAATTATCAGTTGACACTTTCATAAAACCAACCCTCACTGAAATTTCAAAATAGTTAAATGGGACACAGGAATATCATCCTTCATAATTCTTTATTCAGATAGAAATTTCTGCTATTATCAGACATCTTGAGTAACATTGAAACAGAAGATCAGTTAAAACTTCACGGCGGTTCAATTACATTTTTCACAGTTCAAAAAGCCAAAATAATTTGACCTATTATGAGGAATATTGGAGATTATCAAGAACTTCTGAAATGTGGTTGATTTGATTGTTCAAGTAGGAAAGACAATTTTTGATTGACTTTCTATATTGCAAAAACTTTTCTGGCATGTGCTCAACCTACGGAAAATGTTGATCTAAAACCTACCTAGTAGGGATGGATTACGCTAGGATTGCAATTCCTGGTTCATTATGAAGGTACCTGTTACTCAGATCCAAGCTCTTTCGAATATTGTTTCACCTCATATTCGCAGGCAGACTACAATGTTAAATTTCTGTAACAAACATTAAACATTCTGGTCTTGTTCTTGTCTCAAGTCAAGCAAAAGCGCTAGCCTTGGGTTTTGCTACTGCTGAATATTGTGACCCTACTTGCTTCAACAGTGTTCATGTAGAAAAAATTGATGCCGAATTGAATTTTTCGATGAGGATTACCACTGGTACCTCTCAGATATTGTCCCTCCCCATATTCGCAAAGAGACAACAACTTTGAATTTTTGGAAAAAATTAAATTCCTTTCCAAATTCATTTCCCATACTCGAATATTTCATAGATAATAAGGTCCCCAGATTGAAGTCGCGTAAACCTTTTTGGTCGAATTTTCTAATCGATATGAATAGAAGCGACAAAGAAATTTGGCAATCAGAATGGAATGCATGCAATTTTTTCAACAAAGATCTTATTACTGATCCTGCCATCAGAGTTCCTGGTTCTGAAATTCCCAGGAGAATATGGTTAGTTCTAAATCGTATTAGCGATGTAACAGCATGCTCTTCTAGATGGAATTCGGTTGAGACCCTTAGTTGTGAGTGTGAGGAAAATGGGGAGACTATAGAACATCTTAAAAAAAGTTGTCCCATTTATAAAGTTCAAGATGGTCTCGAGGTTATACATAAAGTAACGCATGCAATTCTGAAATCTGTGTTTGAATTGAAAACAATTTAATTTATTCTGGTTTTTTTCATTTCAGAATTTGTGAAGAATCTGTTTTTATGTGCCCATAGAAGGATAACATGAAGATATTCTCCAAGATCACGCTTATGTCTCTCAAGATTTCTCTGATATTTAATATTTCTAGTGAATTTTTTTCTAACACGGGTGAGGCAAGGGTATTTTTTTCATCTGAGGGTTTTTCCGTTTCCTCATTTAATCATACTGCAGACCTGTATGGTTTTGCCGTGTTGCACTAACCTTACCTAGGTACCTTTTTGTTTCCATATGTACTAGCTGGCCCGCGCAACTTCGTTTTCCCAAATCGGCTTTTGAAATTATTGTTATTATTATTAATTATTATTCCAATAGCATTCTCAAACACGAAAAATCTTGAAGAAGCCTAGATCCTAATTGTCACACCAGATCCGATTGTTTTTCCCTAACTTTTCGTTTATATACATCTAATCTATACCTGAATAACTGAAACTACAATCCTATAATCAAATAATCAGTCAATTCTCTCAACGTATGTGCCCTCCTGTGACGCGGTTTCTTCGGGGGTACGTTACGCAAGATATTATTCGTACACATCAGTTCACAGCTGATAATAGTATTGCTTGGTTGACGTAATTCGATATTTCATATTTCACAGTTCCACCTAGTTGCCTGGAATCGATCGAGGCTAAGGGTCATTTTTGCATATCACCGTAAGAATAACATGAGTGATTCGCGACTACGCGACGTATGTACTTTGACGAATGGCCCTTATAGCTCTGAAAAGCAGGCATTTTTTCGACTCGCTGAATATTTTCTCATTGTTTCATGCTGAAATACCACAAAATTTTCATAAATTATGTTATTCGGATAGATAAACTATATTGATGTGAGCTTCATCTGAATCCGTTCGGTAGTTCTCACGTGAAAGGGTAACAAACATCTTCACCTCCTCTCAGACGTTTGAATTTATAATATTAGTAGGATAGTAGGATATTATTTTAGCTCTTTGAATCAAAAGAATAGGTCTATCACATACTGAAGTATTGGGAATATCTTATGAATAACCCAGTATAGTACCCCATCACTCGGGTTACACTTACACCTGATGTATTCGTTCAGTATTATATTGTATTATATTATGCTTTGCTCTGTTTAAAAAAAATATATGTAGTTGTCAGTATGTTGATGACATTGGAAAAATTGAAGGAACACAGAAATAGTGAACAGTGGTTTATTCGAATTTTCTGTATTAACTTCTGCACATACAAAACTATCATCTTATATTGTGAATAAAAACCTCTCACAATATCTG
The DNA here is from genome assembly GCA_038502775.1 of Hippodamia convergens. Classification (NCBI taxonomy): domain Eukaryota; kingdom Metazoa; phylum Arthropoda; class Insecta; order Coleoptera; family Coccinellidae; genus Hippodamia; species Hippodamia convergens. The sequence goes on along the minus strand of CM076608.1, from coordinate 10,787,133 downwards.
GCAACTGTATGCTAATGATCACATTGACTTTAATAGATCCCATAATTAAATGTCTTTCTAGATCTTGAAAAAAATTAACATAACATAAGATAAAAGACTCTGATATCCGTGAAAAAAATCTGATGGCCTAACATTGTCAAATTTCAATGATTTCTCCATTTTTTCCTCCGAATAAGGCACTTGATAGTTTTTGAATATCAACTATCTCTTTTCATTTTCTTGTTCGTGAATTATACTCCAGTTTTTTTTTTAACAAGCTTAATCAGATACAAAATTGCGCTGCATTTCATTCCCGTTATTGCTTGCCTTCAAAGGGAGGAAAAAATGAATAAAAAAAATAAAAAAATAATACTACAGTATCGAACTATGCATGGATCATCAACAAATGAAGCTTCAGTTTGTGTTTCTGTTTGAACTTCATAGGGCATATGTGGCAGGTGAACTGGGGTTCCATGTTGCATTCATAATTCACATGACGGGTCAGGCTGTTCTTGTATCTGTACGATTTCGAGCACATGTGACAGGTGAAACGTTTACCTGAAAAAAAAGAATTAGAAGAGCCATCTGAAATGCCTTACCGAAGCTCATCTAGGAATTACATCTATTTCCTGAATATTTTATGCGCGACGATTTCATGACTCCTCAAGTTGAACTTATGGAAGAATTTCCTGTTGCAAAGGGTACACTTTAACTCTGGTTCTTTCTGACATTCGAGTTTTTCATGTCTCCTGAGGTTTCTCTTATGTTTGTACGTTTTATCGCATTTCGTACAGGAAAACAGTTCTGCAAAAAAACTAGGTCAATAATTATTATTTGATATGGAATCAGCAAAATGTTGCTCCCATGTTATCTATAACCTGTTACTTACTCAGATAGGTATGACCTGACAGTATTGTGTGGAGATAGAGCTGCCAAACATCCTGAAAGTTCAGTGAGAGAATAAAATCTATTAAAATTTAATTTTTTACAGTGTTTGTACCATTAAAAATGCATATGATAATATTTCTACTCCCAATAAACAATGAACTGATTATGAGCATTAAATTTTTTCATTTTTGGAGGAAATTATTGCATTCTATTTTTTTTTAACAATGCTTCACAAAATATTCTGGAATAAAAATTTAAGCACTATCATGACAAAGGTGTACTATTATTCATCACAAAAAAACGTTTCAAAAAATTGTTTCATCCCTTCTGCCTTTCTTATTGTTCAGAATAATGAAAATGCTCGAGTTTAGATTTATGTGAATGTGAGGAAGTCGAGGCATGTGGTCCACGGTAAGAACAGTTGAAGACGGACGGAAGGTAACAACCAATCCAAGGGCATTTCGCAGACTGCAATCCAGTTAATGATGAATATATAATTACATAATACACCCCCTGTATTCTGAAATACTCGATACATTGTAACTTCATTTGTTATTGAATATGTCCATATTAACTTTAGCTGACTAAGCACAAGTGCCGCTTATCTTATGCTGAATGCATCGTAAATACCGAAGGTATAAATAGGCACAAGAATAATCAGTCAGTTAAGAATAATTAGTCATTCAAGAATAATTGTATCATAGCTGTATCTTCTCATTGTTCCTAAATAAAACTGTTTCTAAAAACGGTGTCTTCAACCCAAAATACATAATTATATATATTCTACTAGCTCAAACCAGCGGCTCCGCTAGAGAAATATTTCAATTTGAAACGGTTCTGATACCCCACAATCATGACCTCGTATAGAAGGTGACACAAGCACGTGCCTACGTGACAAAGCTATCTCGCGAAGATTCAATTTCTTCGACAAATTCGCTTTCGCTCAACCTGAGGTAACCTTTGAAGAGTCCTTCAGAAAACTATATTGTAAAAAGCAAGCAAATGCCGCAGATAAGAATCACATTCATTTCTATATGAGTTCATTCCAAGCCAATCGGTAGCCCTCTTCAAAATTGAACTGAAAATGTTAGAAATTGTTATCGTGGATTTTAATCAGCAGTTAGACATATGCCGTCGCGGACTATTTTATAGAACTTTGTCCCTGACCATGTTTCTCTATCTCTTATGGTTTACCCAGCGTCGGCCGTAAAAACCTGAGAACACCGGGTTAATTACCGACTTTTTCATGAAAACTCGATATTTTTCTCATTTCTTCGTGATATAGGAATGAGCCCTACATGGACATCTCTCAAAATAAATTCTCTACATTATTATGAGAGTTTCATCAAAATCATTCATCTGGTTTCTGAATCTATAGAGGACAAACAAACACACAGATATTTACATTTATAATATAAGTATGGATTGAACTGAATTTGTCTTGGCGATAAATTTGAGCTGCAATGATTCCTAGTGTTTTCAAAAATGCATGAAAGGCATCGACAAAACCACAACAGTTCGAGAATACCAAATGCAAAATGTACTCGGATTTAAAAGATCTAACACTTACACAGACTCCGCCCAAATCGAATCAATACACAAAATTAAAAATCATAATTAGAATGGAAAATACCTTTCTGAAGAAGGATCTAGGTTTTTGAAAGAAAACATATCAATGCGATAAATATATATTTTATTCAAATAATACTGTATGGTTACACTGATGTGACAGTTGGTATAATTTGCAAGTTTATATGAAAACGTATTGGTGTCAAATTTTAATAAGTCTTCGTTTGTTTACACTGGAAGTATCGTGATGAAATCTCGAATTAATTTGCAGCAAATAGAAATTACTAAATTCATCTGATATATCTTGGATTCGTGCGTTAAAAAAACAATAAAATAGGAACTACATAGTGAATCATAAGCATACTACTTCTGGTTGAATCTCAACCGTACTAACTTCAAAAGCCTCAATCGATTCACTTCGACTAGATATTTGTAGGAAATCAAATACATAAGGTGCGTCACACATGAACTCATTTTTTGTCTGTTTTCTGATAACAATAAAACTGAAACAAAATTAAAAAAAATCAAATATCACTTGACTTCATCTGCATATTTGAAAGAAGAATCTTAGGGCAAAATTAGAAACGAAGGGATAATCATTTAAAAAGTTTTTCGGATTTCATTCATCTGAGGAATGGAAGATTTAAGAAAAAAAATTTAAAGAACAAAAATCAAACTCAGAAGCGTTTTTCGCATTTTAGGCTAGAATTTTTTATTATCCTTAAAGTGTCATTGAGAAGGTTGTTCGTCTGGATTAATAAGGACTGAAACGTAATTCCAATGTAGTGATACCCACATGATAGTGATAAGCAACAAGCTGTCAACATTTTAAATCGAGGTTTTTATGAAAGCAACGACTTACATCGATATCTTCTAACAGTTTCTATTACAACCAGAACCATTCCTGAAATAGTATGAATTTCTCCTTATTATAAATCTAATATGATTTTTTTTTACCCATGAAATAGATATTGATAGAGTTTTTCCTCAAATAATCACATATTTTTAATTCTTTCATTTTTATATGAAATATTACCGTTATTTAAATTTTTTTCATTTAATTTTTCCTTATTATAAATATGGCAACACATTTTCGAAATTTTTGAATAAGGAGGAACTTGATATCGTCATACAATACCTAATGGTTACACGCTTTAAATGATAAACCATTCATCAGTCAAAAAGAATTTTCAGATGAATTTTGTTTTTTTGGAACGAACCACTTGTTTATTGATACTGTTATAATAAAAAAAAAATATGAAATAACTCAGTGGGTTGAATACGTTGGGTACTATATTGCTGTCATGATTGCATATTATACGACAACGATAATACCTGGCTATTTCATTTTGACCTAGACAGTTGCGATGATAATCTTCCATATTGTCTCAAATCAGATGAGAATGCACTGTATCTCAGCTATTATTGAAGATAGAGACATGCGGTTTTTGCGACCCTGTGTCACTTTTTTGTGAAACTTTAAATCCACAAACTAAAATATTCCAACCACTTTTGTTTTTCAATACAAGGCGAAAATGAAAGTCTTCACTTTTTTGAGATGAAAGTACTTATTGCTCAGGCAGTGTATGAGTGAAACTTCTTTTGAAGGATATTTTGACGTAGAAGTCAGTGGCGTAATTAAAAATTTTTTTCAGAACACTGTTTTTGAGATTGAGCACAAACTTGGAATTTTTTAAATGGAACACCCTGTATATTCTAACTTCAAATTTTTGCATTATTTTCTGAATACATTGATTTATCATAACCTAACCTCCAATGAATTTTACCTTCGAAAACCAGAAGAATCCATATTTATTGGTTGAGGCTTTCGCGGCCATCGTTCAATGTGACATGTTCTTTCGAGCATTTAGGCCACTCAGGCAGTTCAGTCCAGTGAGAACATCTCCTGAAATATAACTCCTGAAGATGCCAGACACTCGAACTGGCGAAACGTCGAGAACTAATCTACGACGACGGCCTAAATGCTCGAAAGAACATGTCACAATCCATGTTTATGTTTGTTTTTTAGCAGGTCACGAATTCTTTAACACATGCATAAATGCTGAACATGAATAAAAATTTTCAATTCCTAAAACTAAAATTTATTGAATGTCAGGTTGTGATACATCCATATATTAGAAGAAAGCAAAAATTTGAGCTTAAAATTTACAGAGAGTTCCATTTGAAAAAGAAGTTTTTGCTCTGAGAACAGTGCTCTGAAAATTGTTTTTAACTACGCACTTGACTTTCACGTATTATTAAAAGCGTATCTATTAAAAGCAGTTTTCATTTTTTCATATCTTATACAGTGTTTGAGAAATAATTACATCTCAAAAGAGTGAACATTTTCGTCTTCGCGCTGTATTTCAAAAACAAAAGTAGTTGAAATATTTTTGTTTGTGGATTCAAAAGATTCACAAAAAGGTGACCAAGGATTTGCAAAAACCGCAGGTCATTATATTCTCTCACTCAATTTAGGACACAGTGTACATCTCTTCGTTTCAAGTTATTTATTGAACGAAAAAGATCACAATCGTTTGAATGTAGCTGTTTTTTTTACCGTTTTACAGTGTATCTCGTATAAATATCTAGGTGTTGGAATAGTTTTGGAAAAAATGAAGAATTCAGTTCTGAATAACGATATCCACCCTTTGTATGAACAGGTCTGAACCATTGATTGGTTTCCATTTAAAAATTTTCTCGAACTTTCATTGGAATAAAAGACATAAAAAGAGACAGAATCGAACGGTAACAGTATAACTTCAAGTGACGCACCATAGGAACAATAAAAATTACTAATTGAAATTGAACTCTGTGCCGAAAAGGTTGAGGTGTCTACGCAGATGAGTCTTCAGGCTAGACTTATGCTTGAACTTTCTGGCGCAAGCTTGGCAAGAAAGCTGAGGTTCCTTCTCGCATTCCAGCATGATATGCCTGTGCAGATTTCTCTGGTACTTGTAATGTTTCGAGCATTTGGGACATACGAAATCACCAGGCCCTGCAATTAATTCATTATAGTAAAACATCTTTGGAGGATTTTGCGGACATTGCCTTGCACAATTCAAAAAAACACCTGAATATAACATCGAAAGAACTCGTGGTATTCGCAGGACATTTCAAACTAGTCTTTTACGTTTCGAATGATTAAAAACACTGGGAGATTCTCCACATTATTTGAAACAAGAAACCATACACAAACTACTAACATCTGAGGAGAGAAAGACAATCTTATTTATTCTTCATCATCTTACTGAGTCGACTGGAAAACATTCTTCTGGCATCAATGCTCCACTACATTTTTCATTGAAAGTAGACAACAATACCATCTCCAATACACTCCGAGTAGTTTTATTTTACAATAAAATGAAAACATCAAAATCTGAATGACAACAGAAGCAAAAAACTATGGGGGTCAGCATTTAAAGTATCAAATGAAAGACAAATCAGAGGTAGATATTTATTGTTACCCTGAACATTATCGACTGGTCGATAAACTTAAAAATATAAAGTTAAATAAAAACTAGAAACAATTTTAATGATAATGGAATATCTGTAATCTTAAACTTCGAGAATGTGTAGCATAGTCATTTAAAATGTTGTCATTCAAATGAGAGAAAAAATTGACATTATGTAATTAAATTGAAAAACTACCAATGGTCAATTTGAAATCAGACGAATATGACGAAAAACAAAGTAAAAGATAACAGATAATTCACGAACAATCGGTAAACGAAAAGAATTTGAAAATTAGTTCAAATGTAGCTTTCATTACCCGAAATATATTATAGAACATCAAAAAATATTTCTATTTTGGAAAAAAGTAAAATCACAAAAATATAAAATTACAATGTGTCTTCTTCATAAAACATTGTTCGATATAGAGTACGCTGGTTGAGAAATTAAATTTGGCACTTCAAAAAATTGTACAAGAAACTCTGGGTATAAACAAATTGGGAGTTTCGTACTTGTCGAGAATTTTCAATTCCTCAATTTCATGATGAAAACAATAGTTTAGTTTACAATCACTGGTGCCTCTAGATAATCTTGAAAGTGGTATAAATTAATGAAAAAATGAATCGAACCTGCAGAAAATTGTTCGGTTAAGTACTGAAGTATGGGTACAATGGAACATGATTTGAAGAAAGACATAAAATAGATCTACAGAAAAATGACAACAGAAGATATCACAACGCAACTTGTGGGAAGAAGAGAAACTTATATTTTATCTTAAAATAAAAAGCACTTGTGATGGAGAAAGAATGTGGAAAATACTGAAAAAAAATTTATTAAGATCAAACAGATGATTTTGATGTTAATTTAGGAAATTCGTCGCACAAATTTTTTTAATGTTTTTTTCACAGAAAAATATGGTGTGATTTGCTTTGATGAGTGTTCATGATTCCATGAACAGAACACCTTCGATGTCCAATACCCATTCGAATACCAAGTCCAAGAACCACCACCAAATACTCCAAATCGATACCACAATATCTCATTTGGTTTACTCCAAATGGGTAGGTCTGACAAAACTTAAACATATTTTGATCTTTGTCCATTTCTCTTTATTCACTATGACATGTGTCTAGCAAAGAAATGACTTTTTACGCTGCTCCTCTGTTTGGCTCTGTAAGTGCAGCCATCTATAGGGCACATGAATGCTGGAGGCTTGTTACACTCAAACTGTACGTGTCGATGTAAAGAAGATTGATGTTTATATATTCTGTGGCATCTGTGACATTGGAATATTCTCTGACCTAAAAACATAGAATGTTAGTACAGAACCAAATTGAGTAGAGGGTGAAATCAATGTATCATGTTTCGTCTTGTTAGAACTATAGGAAGTGTTATGTTATGTAGAAGAAAAAATTTATAAATTGGGGGATTTACGAGGTATATTCGTTTAATTGACAGAAATACACAAGGTGAGACATTTCTCTAGAAACTTCAGCTTTGAGAAACCAAAGCAAATTTTTTCGTTTTTTACGAATTGAGGAGTTCTCTCGCATAATGCCAGTACTTAGTCAAAGATTCTACTCTATTTATGCTACTGCAATTTCCAAATCAGACGACTACGATGTTTTTTACAACCGCATCACGAGATGATATTATGTATTTTTAATGTCACTTTGGGTAACTAAGATTAATCCAAAAATTCTAGTCTAACAATTTTCATGGTTTTGGTGACGCATCATGAAGCATCAGGGCGGTCTAGAAATTTGTTTGGTATGAAAAAATGAATTCAAAATGATAATTATCGAATTGAATACCAACTTCAATCCATAGGCTAACAGATCTTTCATCATGAGGCTAAAGAAATGAAATCAGATCTTTTCACTGAGAGAAAAGGTCGAATTCTGATTAAACATCATCAGTATTTTATATCCCTCCAGTGACAGAAATCTTCATTAAATAATTCTTGTTTTAGACCAACAAGTATAAGCCTTTTGAGTAAATAAATACAAATGGCGCCATCTAATAGCGTGAAAAGAGAAATTCCACTTCTCTAGTCAGCTGCTAAAAAAATGCGTACATCCTCGGTGAAGGAAAATAATTTCTTGTTTCTATATTTTTTTTTTCGACTAATGCAATATGAGATTCATTCTTCGGTTTCGAAATTTCAAACACCTCATCCTATCACCTATATCAAAGATTATAGAGTATAAAGATGGGAAACGAAGCGACTACAGTGATGTGAGCGACATCTGTTATGGTTAAAATATTTATTTAGGGTCCATTTGGCATAGATTATATAGAGATTATTAGTAGGCTGTTGTCAATTTTGAAAGAAATACTCGAATAAATATTTTTGCTGAATGTTGATTGTATTTTCTCGCGTATTTTTCACTGAAATAACTCGAAACCTACAAGAGTATCACCTAGCTCACTCCATAATCTTGGTTTGTGTGTTTTCTGTTATAAATTTTGTGTTAAAAAGTGGCCGACATTCGAAATGCATGGTGATTAATTGCAGAAATAATAGAAAGAATCATCTTGAATGTGAATTCTTTACTAAAGAGAATGGAAATGTAAGCTCGTATCATGTAAATGTCTTGTTCATTGCTTTTTTAATTCAGTGTTGTGAAATGGATAGAGGTTTCGGGGCAAAAATATATTGTTCTCAATAACGCATAAAGAAAAATTATTGTATTGTAGTTGATTTTACACAATCATTTCAAATAAAAATATAAAGAATCCAGAAGCGTATTTCATTTGATTCAAAACAACGTGTAGATGAAAAAGATCATCCTGATCAAAAAGCGGAGCTCTGCTTTTGTTTTATCGATCAGGATGTTTCTTCAAAAGCTCGACAAAGAATACACCATTTAATGGAAATTTATGGGAAGTATAATTCGAATTTCGCGCCTATTAAAATAGTTTTCTGTACTGAATTGTTTTCAGCGCCATATAGGTGTCAAAATTAAGAAACAAGCTAAAAACCGTAGTGGGATTTTAGTACCACAGATGTAAGGCCGTTTCCTATCTTTCTAACTCTATAATATTGGACCTATATGACATTCTTGACAGATGAAAAATGTAAATGACAACATCCAGCTCTAGCATTTCTAGAACCCAGAACCAAGGAATACATCTGTAATTATAATTTAATGTATAACAAATCAAATGTTCCAGTAGGGGGAAAAATCCAACTAAGGAAGAATTTGAGTTAAAGAGAAATATACGGGAAACACTTCCATTGTAAGTAATAAGTCATGATCAAAAACCAAGAGATTTATCTTATTTATTTCATTCTAGAAAATCATTTCAGAAAAATATTTTCTCATTGATTCAGGAAACGTTTATTTTGGTAATGCAACCACATTCTACGATATGATAAGTGAAAAAAATTTCCGTTCGTGAATTGATTCCTTTTTTTTATTGAAAACACTCAAATAATGACTGGTGAAGTTTCCGAAAATAGGTGTACTGCGTAAAATTAATTTGCAAATATCACAAAAATTACACTACATATTAAGAACAAAAGTTGAAATTAGTGAATTAACTCAATCACATCGTAGTACACTAAAACCTTCATCAGAATTAAATGAACCCAACAAATGAATGAAAATAAATTCAGTATAGTCTCAATTTGAATCCCACAAACATGAACCGAACATTCTGTAGAAAGTGTAACTTCTCCTAAAAACTGACGCTCTCCTTCGGAATCACCTGTATAATATTCATAGCTGAATGAATAACTCTTCATATAATTGTCTGTTGTAATTCGAGAACAGGAAGAAAATGAACAAATACGGAAGTTTACGCGTCATAATATGAGTATCTGATGATTCCAAATTTATCATTAGATTTGTTTTTTTTTTTCGTTTTTACAAGTGATGATGAAATGAAAATGATATCAATTCATCTCCATTCTTCCTATATCAATCACTCGCTCATTGTTCTTGTATGGAGGATATTGAGGAATTAATAAAATAAGAAAAAAAGTTATATTTATCAACAACTAAATACAATAAATATCATAATAGAGTATTACAGAATGTATTTCTTTTCTTCAACGTTTGTTGCGCCTATTACCACTGTTGAGTTACTTGCAATGTTTCACACAAACAATTATAGTTAAACGTTATCCGTGAAAAAATACTATTATCAACACCTACAATGTTTGGAATAAATCCAGGGAATTCATGAAGATTTTGTACAACATTATAATTCATCGAAGTGTGTTCAACATAGGAGGCCAGGAAAAAACATGCTTTTAGTGAAAACCATCCACGAATATCTGAATATGAATTATATGTGTTCTTCCCGAAGAATGCAAAAATAATATTTTTCATTTCTTAAGAATGAAAATCCTTCCATTCTCTCAATAAATATCTGTATTTGAGGTAACCGAGCTGTCTGTCAAATGAATTGATTAAATAAGTCAAGTTTTTTTCTATTTTGACTGAAATATCCGTTCCAAAAAAATGATAAAACTTGAAAGAGCATTCTTATCTCATCAATTTCTGACAAAAAAAACGAAAAGAAATAAAAAATTCTTGAGTGGAGCAGTCACTGATCTCATATTGTCTCGTTCCACAGAGTTTTCAAAACCAGAAAGAAGGAACCAACAGAAGAATCAAAGTAAGTTTTGGGGCACCTCGGAAAATATCCCTGGATTGCTCTGTATTTCGAGAACTAGGCAAAAAATATTGAGATTCTTTCAATAACTTCATAAAGCCATTTCGACCTGGTGTTTCCTGAAGTAATGCTGCTTCAAATTGTATTTTCTCTTCGTTGAATAGTCACACATGTGGCAAAAGTTATCTGGTTCTCTTCCGCAACCGTTGTAATAGTGACACTTGTAGGAACTTCTGTTCTTGAACATCTTCATGCAGACTCCACAAAGAATGCCATCTGAAAAATTGTCACTTAGATATTTATTCATTTGGTCGAATCTACTCAACATTTCTAGAAACAAGAAAAAAAAAGAATAGGACTCGGAATCAATAGCTGTGACGGCATGGTTAGACGTATATCCTCTATACCTACCATGAAATCAACTTTTTTTTTTGTAGGTATTTCCATATTGTCAACTGGGACGACAAAGTTGAAAATAAACCAAAGCGAACTTAGAATGAGATTCATTTAATGTGAATAAGTATTTTTGCATTCAAAAGTCCAAAGATTAAAAGTGTTATAACTGTAATAATTGAGAATACAAAAATTTGATTTTTCACTTTTCAGCTTCCTCGAAGTATTGTTTCTTCTGAAAACTACACAATTTTTTTCAAATTGAAAACCGCTTCAAACCTTAAGGTTATTAGCGGAAGGCCTATTTTAAAATTTATCATCATTTATTAGGAAAATACATTGTTTCCAATTGATACTTTAAATATTGAGAAAAACCTGTGAGAGCGTGAAGCAATTTTCTCTATTTAGTATCGATGAGTTCATCACAGTACTGAAAGTAGTGCTGAAATGAATTCATTACCGCATTGTTTTCAGTTATATTTTTCGTTTCGTGATTGTCAATACTGACTTTCAATCCTATTGTTTTCAAATCAAATCAATTCAAATTCCGTTATCTGTCAAATGTCGTGAGTCACACCGACTGCAGAGATACAAAACAAAAGTCACTGATCTGAGAGTATTTCACAAAACTTGAGTGAAATAGAGAAAATATCGTCTTATACTCGCTGCAGAAGGCATGCATTCGTGTTGGAATAGGAGCTCATTCTGCAACTTGTTTTAGAATATACTATTTCGACTTTGTGTTGATGCATCTTCACAACAAAACTACTGTTGAGAATTAAATTTCAAAAAGCTTCCACATTTTCTGTTATATTTTTATTCAATGAATTGTTCTTGAATTTTTTTTCTGATGAATAATAATAATTCATAATCAAACGGTAAAACATTTTTTTTGCTTAATTTGAAAGTGTTATATTTTCTGTCGTTGCGAACTCAAAATAATTTTCTTCGTCAAGCTATAAGTTGATTTTGCAAATGAAAGAAAGAAGTTTGTCTTAAAGTATAACTTTGCAAATTCATTTGAGTTATCATATCAGATGGAAAAACTGCTTTAATATATTGTTATATTATAATTAGATGATATCATCATTTCATATTTCTAGCTATACGAAAACAGATTATCCCCTTAAAACATTTAATAGCGATTAACGATATTCAGGGACTTTGTTGTTTCAAATGTAAGTGGACTGAATTCTGTAGGAGGAGTTGCGGAGAAACAATTAACTCAACTTTTTTTTGTTGATTGAATCTCTCCAGTATCTCTGTTTCTGAATGAATAGTATATTATTCAATAAGCGGTAATATAAGTCATAATTCACGCAGATGAATTTGCATTTCATCAAGTGAGTTATGACCATTACCGCAAGTTGAATACTATACTTTATCTACGACTATAACCAACAACAAAATACGTGTTCCGAATTGTGAGAAAAATAAGTATTCCTACTGAATTATCAGATATGTATACAGTACAGATATAAAAGCATTATATTTGTTTTCACTATCTGAATTAATCACATTCACTTAAATATTCACAATTATTAGAAATCAACTTAATTTGAAAACGTAAAAATTATTCAAGCGACACCCCCCCAATAACAAAAATGAAATGTTCCCATTCCGGCTTGTACGAAAGCACAGAACGCTCTTGATATTCGGTGCGTCAATAATTCTGTCAAGTTTTTCTGACGTATCATAGTGAGTTATAGCAGTGAGTAATAACTGCTGAGTTTTAATAATAACTCAAGCTGTTTGTTCATAGACACTAATAATTGCTCAAAAGCAGTTGAATAATGAAAACATTATTGAATGGGAGTAGATTTAGTCATTTAACATCCTGAGAAATGTCTTTTTCGATCCAGTGTATTGCAATAGGGAAATATCGAAATGTAACAATTGCCTTGATCGCGAAAAAAAATATTCGGAGCAAAATTAAGAAATATCTTCATTGGGCTTAAATGAAAACCACAAGTTAAATGCAGTATAAAGAAATCAGTTTCTTGAAAAGTGTTGAATGCTCAAGAAATAATATCTCTCACTTGGACACTCACTACACTGATTTAAGCTATACACTATTTCGTCATAATAACATATAATATGATGTGGATGTTTTTTTATAATATTCAATAAAACCAACGAAAGATTGATGTTTTTTATTTTGAAATAGTTCAGCAAACATTTAAGATACTGCTGGGTGCTTTCCATCCTGAAGATCACTGTGTTTTCTTAAAGTATGTTTCTTCAAATCGTGTCGTCGAGTTGTGGAGTAGTTACAAATATCGCAAGAATACTCTTTTCCTTTGCCACAGTCGAAATACATATGCGTCTTCCAGGAACTTCGATTCTTAAAGAGTTTGTGGCAATTGTCGCACTTGACAGCTTGGGCTTTAGCCTCTGCAAAAATCAGAAAATCTAACATCAGACGAAGAGAACGAAGAAAACAAAGATATTCAAACTAGGAAAATCGGTAGAATGTTTCATTTATTCATCCAAAACAGGTAGAGTAGACTGAAAAGAAGTGTGCAAACCTGAGGGGTATAACTTTCACTTGGTATTGCAGGCCCTCCTGCTGTTGATTTATATTTTCTTGTTAAAGCTTCTTTCAGGGGCCTGTACAAGCGGAACCTTTTTCCATGACCCTTGAATCCAAAAACAAATAGCATGGATCGAAGATAAATTTGTTGTATCATCAAGAGGACACAGGAAAACATTTACAGAGCGTTTCGAAATAAACAATTATAGTTTTTTATTTTTTTTTCAATCTAGGAATGTTTTAAGACGAGGATGGAAATAGCATTCTAATTCAATCTTGTACTTTTCTACGTCTTCACTATGTTTCATAAAAAATATATTTTTCACAAAGGTCAGTATCGTCCTCATCTGTATGATTTTTCAACAATATTGTGTTACTATTATTATTTATAATCCACAAAATGTTTGATATTCGAAAGAATTTGTTTTTTTCGAGATCATGATGAAGCTGCGCTCTAGTTACATTCATGAAAAATTCAATTGGTACACGACATTTTCTGATAATACGTAAAGAGACTCAAAATGAAGTCAGAAAAATTATCAGATAATTCTTCTTCTCGAGTGAATGTTTTCAAGTTGAAAATGCATGGATCTACTTTGTAGTTTTACACTCTCACAATGACCTTTCGCTCTCATTATTCATTTGTTAAACTTAATTTTTCTAACTACACTTTTCATGGAGAAATAAAATGTGATGAATTTTTATGCAATACTTCGAAGGGCTGATGGGAAAAAGGGTTTGCAGAAAAAGTTTTATGAAAGTCTCCCCTCAATTCTACTGAGTACTACCTAAAAAACTAAACTGAACTACACACAAAATATCAGATAAAGAAAAGCTATATGATCATTTTCTTCGATTCTATCGTCAACTCATTGCAATTTTCATATTTCATAATACCTATGTTCAAGTAAGAAATAATACACCACACTTTCATAAAAAAAATCGGCCAGAAAACTTTATTCTCTGAATGAAGGAATCATGAAATAATTTTTCGAAATAAATCCTCTCCGTTACTTCGTTTTTTTGTAATATGTGATAAAGCTGGAAAAATCCACAATAATTCCGAGTTTCGTTCAATTTGATTTAGCGCAAGAAACTGCTACAAGCAAAAAATGTGAACATCTTTTGTTTGACTTTAACGAATTGTTTCGCAATTCGTAATTTGAACGCTCGTCACTGATGTTTTAATTCAACGTGAGCTTCATCCAACATGACAGAAAACACTGTTAACCAACTGAACAACAGGTGAATCTGAAAAATTACGTAACCGAAAATATTCACACAATCCTCGTAAGCCGGTAATTCTTGCCATAACCTATGAAAAATGATATTAGTTTTTTTTTAAGAAAAAGAATGAAACGAAAAACAAAAAAATTCTTTGATTTTACGGAGGCTACAACCAAAACATTTTGATGCATAAATGAATTCAAAATAGTAATCATCGAAATGAATACCATTTTCAATTCCCAGGCTCAGAGATCCCTTATCATGAGGTTGGAGAAATGATATCAGATTTTGTCACTGAGATGAGAGTTATACCGGTTTCAGCTTATTTGGCATCATCAGTATCCCATACACCTCAGAGTTAAAATTTTGATGAAAAACTTCGATATTTGGAGCAATTAGGTGTGATGTACTGTGAAGAAATTACAGAGCAGTGACATCCAATTGCGTCAAAATGAAGTTCCACATCTCCAATTACAGGCTAAAAAAACTCTGTTCATCCTCTTTCACTCAATTAAATTTATGCAGTTGCCCTGAATCAGGGCCCTCATGCAAGTTTCTCCGAATGATGGAAACGCCGAAATATTTTCGGGACCGTGAAACCAAGTGTTTTCAAGAAAAGGAATAAAACAGAAACAAGAACATTCTTTGCCCGAAAACATTTTTGTAGTATAAATGAATTCAAAATAGTTATCATCGAAATGAATACCATTTTCAATTCCCAGGCTTAGAGATCTCTCACCATGAGGTTGGAGAAATGATATTAGATTTTGTCACTGAGATAAGAGATATACCGGATTCTTCCTTATTTGGCATCATCAGTATTCCATCCATTTCACTAATTCACTTTGAATTACTTTTCTTCACTTCCGCTTATATTTGTTGAATGGTTATAACCGAAAAATTAAACGTGGAAAAATTAATACTAATATCTGTTTTGATATTTAAAATATAAACACCATAGGTTGATATTTTCTGGTCAACTCTGAAAAAAAGTTATAGTTAAGGATATTAGTCAGAGATATTTTTGTTAGGTTATATGAATGGAACGAAAATTTTAAAAAAGTTGATATCTTAACAAAGAAAAATGTTCAAAAAATTTATTCAAAAAATACGTATATAAAATACATAAAAGATCACGAGATATTGGCACAAGGATTTTGATTTCTCATCGTGAGCAAATATCATAGAATAAGGCACATTCTTAATAACAAGAAATATTGTCATGAGGAAAGATATAAACCTTAGCAGAAACAAAATAAAATATAAAAATATAGATCAAAATAGGAATACATAGGAATGAATTTTTTTTCAAATTTAACCTGTAGCGTCATATTGAACAGTGAAGAATCGGTGATTAGAAAAGGGGCTAGGTATAAAGCTCTCTCAAGAGACATAATACATACATGGGAAGTGAGAATTTTCCTAGACTCTCTCTCGAGAGGGAATATTAAATGAACAGATAAACAAGCGGTCGAAAAAACCAAACTCTTTGAAATGAAAAATAAATTCTGAAACAAATGAAGCTTTTTCATCGAAAAAAAACAAAAAACGTTGATATATTTTGATTGGGGCACGATGACCCATCACAATGTGTTGTTTAGATCACAGGTGCCGTGCATTCTTGCAAGATGCCTCCTCATGTGCATTTTCTGTTTTGCCTGGTAAGGACAGAATTTGCATGAAAACTGTGGCCCTTTTCCACATTCCCATTTTTCATGATTCCTCAAAGAGCTTTTGAGTTTATACGTTCTTTTGCAGATTTTGCATATGAAAGGAGCTTCTGAGGTCTCAGTTTTCATATCGTTCGTTAACATCTCTTTCTTGACCACTCGTTTTCTGTGAACTCTCGAATCCTTGGAACTTTTAACTGGCTTCAAAATCCCAGCATTGGCACATATTTGTAAAACTGACAAAAATTTCCGCTTCTCCTCGCTTACGAAAAATGGTAATTTGTCATGAATTGGAAGGTCTCCCTTAACAGTTTCATCTGAAATCAAAAAGAGTTAGAACGGGAAAGGAAAAAAATAAGAAATCGGAAAATTTCCTAGATGAAAAACTACTCGTTAGCGAATTACTCAAATCATGCAGAAATAAAACGACTCAGGTAATACTCAAAAATAATTTATTTTGTTGCTGAAATTAACTACAATACCAGGAAACATAATATACATCGATTCGAATTCCCAAATTATCTATTTTATTACATTTTTCGACCCAAACTATAATACTGACCAGAAGAATATTTTTCAGGGCTTTAACTGGCTGTCTACCAGGCTGAAATTGCGGTGAACTAATCTGGATTAGTTCGTTTGTGATAAGGTGAAATAATGGAGGACAGAAATCGTAAATAAAAACCCCAGTTTCAGTCAAAGCTGTATCGATTTGTGTATTTTTTCAATAAATATTGTGTGATTTAGAATTATTTTCACAGTTCACACAATTGTGAAAATTGGAAAATCAACAAGATGGCGTTCAAATCCACAAGATTAATGCCCCTGAAATCCGGAAAAAACTTTCACCTGTACCATTTCCCAAGAATTCATCGAGCTGGATGAGCGGTCTTCAATGCCTTTTCGACAAATTTTCTGTTCTTCTGGTGAAAGTAAAACTATTGATAGCTACTTCCAAATGCTGCTGATACAGGTTGATACAGTCCCAAAGAGACAAACGAGGTTTTTATTTTGAAAAATTTATGTCTTCGAAAATAATAAAATTTAGAACTTGATTGAAAAAAGAACTATCAAGAATTAAGTTCTTCATGTCATTTTGACAGCAGTTTGAAATAAAATGAAGATCTTGATTCTTGCTACTTTTTTTTAATATCTTAAATTTTTTCAATCAATTACTATTTTTGCAAACTAAAAAAACCTCTCTTTCAGAAAATGAATAAAATATGAATAAATATTTGAAAAAATTCAACTTATTATTTGAATAACATAGATGAGAAGTACTGAAAAAATGTCAATTTCAATTTGAGAAGAAACCATCAAAGAATCATACCTCCTTATCCAGATTTTCAGGGTGGAAAAGGTTGTAAATGACCCCAAAGAAATTTTAAAAACATTTGACGGTCCATGTGCCGAACATCATGTATAAATTCATACCGTTGGGAACCTTCACAACAAGCTTATTTTTCGAAATCGTCTCGAGTGGTTTAGTACCTGAGTAACCAGACAATGGAATAAACTCGTTATTTTCACGTTTTCGAAATACCATACAAAAACGAATTTCTGAAAAATTTTCCATTCTGAGAGGTTTTTCTCTCTGATCATGCATCTAAATTGACATAAAAATACCATCCACAAGATTTTCCATTCACTGAAAGTTTTTTTTTAAATTTACAAATACTGAGATTTCAGTGGAAAAACAAAAAAAAATCCGTTTTAAAATTCGACGAAACGATTTTCTTTTCGCAGAATCCGGGATTTTCATATACGAACTTAAAAGTTCTTCTTAAAAGGTAGAAGTAATTTGACTTCTCTGAAAAAAAACCTTATTGAATGTATTCACCGCATTGATATTAAAAAGATTGAGTGACAAAGCACGAAAAATCGTCTCTTTGCATAATTTCAAGCCTATAAATTCTTCATTACTAATATTCAACCACATTTTTCCATCATGAAAAACAATCCTCAAAAAAAATTAATAACCCTGGAACATTTGAGTTTGTAATGTCGCATTAGATTTTTTTTCTCGTAATAGGTTCTTCCGCATAAACAACGGTACTCTCCACGTCCTCTAGGTCTCCTCGTATTGATACCTGAAAAAAAACATCGTTAAGACTTGAAACGAATATGCTTACATTAAAACCTTGGTTAATACTAAGGGAAAAATTATACTTTTTTACAGTACGTAACAGAAACTGATTTCCATGAAAATGGAATCCATATTCCATATTATCACATGAAATATTATCACATAAAGAAAATAAATAAGTATATTTGAGATCAGAAAGGACTTATTTTCACAAGAAATACAAATGCAGTTATTATATTTTCCTGTAATGGGAAGAAACTTTACTTTGAATCGACATGAAGTAACGGTTAAACAAAAATAATTGGTACGAGAGAGTAATCATCAGTTGGGTTAGCCCCCATTCTGAATTTTCACTGGATCATTTCCTTTCTTTTTACGAGGAAATCCTCGTGCTGAGAATTCACCTGAAAAAATCAGTGAATAAATTGAACATAGAACTAAAGTAATCAAACACTTACATCGACAAAGTTCCAAATGATGAACACACAAAATTCACTTCAACTAAAAGAGTTTCCTTGGTCAAACGACAACATGAACAGATAAGAGCCTCAACAAGCTGTGTAGGTAGGTAACAAATTCCGCTCAATTTTGAAAGCACTTTGCGCAGATTCAAATTTGCAGAAGGTTCTCTCATGGTTTGGAAAGAGTGACTTGTTTATAGCATTGTATAAATCTTTCCTTTATACGATGTTTGCAGCTTCCTTTCTTAATCCGGAAATGACGTCATCAGAGAGCCTACATATTTCTGAATAAAATAAAGATTTCGAGGAATTTCGTATTCCTCATAGGTTCGAAAAAAGAAACTTTATTCGAGTAATAGAAAATTGTTCAAATACTATAGTTTTCACAACATAACATTCAACTGTGCTATTAGTTTTATGAGATGAAATGAACTACAAAAGTCGTCTTTTTGTAGATAAACGTTAAAACATTGGTAGTCTTTCGAATTCAAATTTGAAAATTTACGACTTTTGTCACTATTCTTTCATTTTTCAAGTATGACTCAAGTTTTTGAATATACATGAGGAAATAAATGATGATAGTAAAGATGATTTTCGTAAAAAATAAACCATTTACAGGGTTACCAAGGAAGTCGAACTGAATATTGAAGGACAATATTATTTATTTCATTTCCGATGGATTTGATTCTGTATTGTGGTGTCAGAAATTTAATTGCTATGGAGAAAATTTATGGAACATTGAAGGTTAAAAAAATAAATTTTTTATCGATTTTTGTCGGATTAGAGCTCCAAGGTTCTGTTTTTATGTATCCAGTTAAATGGCATATCAATTAATAAAAATGATTAACAGAAACTGAACCAATTAATAGTTGAGGCAGTAGAGAGTGATTCTTTGATTCGTGGTGAAAGTTGTTAGAATACGTAAATAACAACTAAAAATACAGCAATATTTTTATAATTCATGTCATACAGCCATTTCTACAAATTTAGTTCTGCTGAATGCAGATATTTTTCTAATAAAATAATGTGAAGAGATAAGTCGAAATTTGATTAGGGCGTCATCACAAATTATCACTGGGGTCCAAAAAAGCAAGGCAACAAAAAAAAATTAGATGCGGCTAAATAATTTTCACTATAACATATTTTATTTTTTGATAAACAAGGAAAAATTCTACCCCATTTACGTTTCTCTATGAGAAATACATGAATATGTAGTATTTGGGTGAAAAGTATTCACCCTTCAGAAATCAAAAACGAAGCATTTTCAAAAAGTAAGTCAACAACTCTTTTCAGAGGGACAAACTTCCATCATAAGTTTTTCGGAAAAAACCACCCCTTGGAAGGTTAGCATCAACCCCCAACAATTTTCGAATAGGAAAAAAAGGACGAGAGTTGCTTAATTTGAAAGTTTTTCATACTCTGAACACAACCCAGTTAAAATTTTCAAAATCGGTTCCTTATTCACAAAATTATGTAACATAGAACTTACCAAAAAGAAAATTCTTTGCCTTTACGAAGGCACATCGAGAACATTTTTGAAACATAGATGAATTCAAAATAGTAATCATCGAAATGAATACCATTTTCAATTCCCAGGCTCAGAGATCTTTTATCATGAGGTTGGAGAAATGATATTAGATTTTGTCACTGAGATGAGAGATATACCGGTTTCGGCCTTGTTGAGCCTCATCAGTATCCCGCACATCTTCAGGAAAAAATCTTCATGAAAAACTTCAGAATTTATAGCAATTGGTTGTGAAGTAATGAGTAAAATATTACAAAGTACTAAGGTGGTGACATCCAATTGCGTCAAAATGAAGTTTCACATCTCCAATCAGATGCAAAAAAAGAAATCTGTACTTCCTCTTTCACTGAATGAGATTTTAGCAGTGGCTCTATTCAGGGCCCGCTTGCTAGTTTCTCCAACCTCATGATAAAAGATCTCTGAGCCTGGGAATTGAAAATGGTATTCATTTCGATGATTACTATTTTGAATTCATCTATGTTTCAAAAATAGAACTTACCGTCAAAAGGTGTTAAACCGCCCATATTCGAAAACCTAAGAGTTTTGAAAACGCCAAAATTATTTTCAAGTTCTGTATCATGAAGAAAAAATTCCTATGACGAAAAAGAATTGAGGTTGGCATCAACCCCCTATATTTTTATATAGAAAAGAGATTACGGATGGAGGGTTTTTTTACTAAAACACATCTGGCATCTCTTTCCTAGTCAAATTAAAAATTTGGGGTTTTTTCACTCTCAAGTGGTTTTGGTAAAACAATCTCGCCATACAAAACACTATCAGTCATACTAGGGTCAAAATTTCTATGTTATCCTCATAAGAGCGAAAGAGCAGCTGTATTATTTTTGTTTGAAGATGTTCAGACTTTTCGAGAATTTTGAGCACAGATTAAAGAAGGAGGTATCCGTACTGGATCAATTTTGTTTCCTATTATTACCTAAGATTTATTTCATGATATTGAGAAAATAAATGATAAGTTATCAAAGATGAGATTGAACACAATATTTACTAGTCTTATTCATAATACTATATGAAGAACCTCTGAACTTATAAATTATAGTTATGTGTGAATAGTTTCTAAAATAGTAAACAACGTAACGAAAAACAAAACAAACACTTCACCTGCATTATCAAACTCTTGAACAAAATCGTTTCATAACTACAAAATTATAGGAGGGACGCATATTCTGAAAATTGCCAACCAAACTTCGTTGCCTTGGTTTCGAAGAGAGGAGGTGATAAGATCGAGAATCAATTCGCAAAAGAGGTCATAGAGGAAGTAAATAAAACGAATAATAACTCAAATATCCGACTTTCTTATAGACGTTGATGCAAAAAATAAATGGTGTATTTTCTGAAGATGGCCTTTCATGGAAAATTTCCTCTTTGCTCTGTAATAACATCCGATAGCTGGACATACGAAAGCTGGCTCTTTTCCACATTCGTATTTCGTGTGATTGAATCTGGAACTAGCATATCGGTAGATTTTCGGACAATTCGGACAAGGAAAGCCACCATTGATACCTGTAAAATTTTTTCAATAGATTATCGAGGATGACAAACTTGATCCAGGATTCCGATGACAACTATTTGTTGTACATCAACGATCAATCAATCAATAACTCCTGAAGATGCCAGACACTCGAACTGGCAAAACGTGGAAAATGAATGAACAACGACCGGCTGAGTACTTGAAAAAACAAGTGACATTTAACGGTTGTCGCAGAAGCCTCAACCAATTCCACTTCTCAGATATTTAAGATATTTGGAAATTGAAAATATTTTCCTGAAAACAATTAATTTTCGGAGGAATAATTTTTTTTACGGTTGATATCAACCAATCCAACAAACGAATAAAGGAATATTTCAATGAGTATATTTGAATTGTGATCATCGAATAACATTCATTAAAAAAATTTGAAAGACCTGAACTTATATTGAATGAATTTTAATAACTGTCACACAATTCTATTCAAATATAAACATGGGCGACCGCAGAATTTTTTCTCAGGGGGGGCCAAATAACCTTTTGATAAGGCGCAGGCGACATCAGCATTAGGTTTTGCTCAAAAACAAAAAGGGAATCAAAATCTCAGGGGGGGGCACGGCCCCCCCTGCCCCCCTCCTGCGGGCGCCCATAAATATAAATATGAAATTATATTTCGTATATGTTTGTGCCTCAAAAACTCCACTCTACTTGGTCGAATTTTTCTTTGTTACAAAAATAGAAGGAACAAGAGCGGAGAAAGAAATTAAAACAGTATAGAGAAATAATTAAACAATACTTCCACGTTGTATATGAAGTTGAGGAAAAATTCGCTTTCATGAAAACAAACTTTTATTCAGAATCGGTTAACATGAAAAATGTACAAAATAAAAGGAAACAATAGTTTGGATGGTATGCGACTTTCATTTAAAAGAGCTTCAAAATTTTCTGAGAGAGATAAAACAGATTACAACTAAGTTTCAGCGTTATTTGAACTTTTTCTACATCTAGATGATGTAAATAGCAAGGATCGAATAAATAGTAAGTTTCATTGAGAATATCACGTCATCAAAAACAAGTCAAAGTATCATGTTGATGAGGTTTCCACCATCCGACGAATTTGGCTCCAGGATCTCTGCTTCTGCCTGTTATTCTGAAACCATACTTTTATTCTATTATCTGTCACTCCAATGACTTTCGACAGTTCTGCTATGGTCTGCTTTGTAGGATAAGGCTGAATGGCGTATAGCTTGTTCATCATTTCTAATTGATATTGCGTGAATTTATTTCTAGTGCGAAACACTGAAAAAGAACTAATTAGTCTAAATACTTAGAGAGCAATAAAAATATTTACTGCCCCACAATCCAGTTGAATAAAATATCTATTTTCAATAGAAGAAGCGATATGAATAAGATTTAAACAAATGAAATATATAGCAATGAATCGCCAAAATTTGAGTAATTAATGAATGAGTACTGAACCGAGAATAAAACAAGAGGAAATATATGACAAAAAGGTAGGAAGGCAAAAAAGTTTCTAGAAGAGACAATGCTATTTTATAATTGTCTGCAATCTTGGTCTTATGGTCTCCTCGTAGCATACAGAAGCACAATATTGAAATATGTAGTATAACTACAGTATAACTTCAGAGAAAGTCAATCTGATTGGACGAATGAATTAGTTCGAGCATGCATTTTTTTAATCCAATACCAATGTTATATTAACAAACAATATATTTATATTAAGTTGGGTTAAATCACGAACTGATTTTTCAAACAACAAAAAGACAAGAGTAAAGAAAGCTATTTCAAAAAGTAGGTTTCATTTTTACTCTCATCATTCTCAAGTCACGTTGATTACTTCAGTATTTTTTTAATTATGGACAGGATAATGGATTTTCTGCATAGCAAGGTTTCTAAACCTCAATACTGAAAGGAAGAAAAAGAAATGGATATTTTGAATAAAATTTAATGTTTTTTCGAAAAGAAAAATTACTTGTAAAGTGAAAGGTACCGTCTTCTCTTCCACAAACTGTTTAAAAAAAATATTTAAAAAACTCGTAGAATTGCCCGATGCCGTAATATCCCTTTGAACTTTTGATAAATAAAATTCTGAACAGAATAAAACAATAACCAATTCCCAAAAATAGTTTATTAATAGTCGTATGAAGGAAAAAATTAATATGGTAGAAAATCTTTTCTTAGTTTATATATCTTCTAATAACATATGCAAATCTATTGATCTACCATATTTTATTGACATTTCATTTGTGGACCATGAAAATTCGAATAAAAACTAGGAACTACAAAATGAACAATTAATTTGAATGCTTGCTTTTCGTCAGCATGATATTGAAAAAAGCCTATATAGGTAGCCACTACCTCGATCTGAAAAAATATCGAATTGACTTATGTCCATAAAAATGAAATTTTGTGAAATATTACAAATAATATCCAGGTAATATCGTTAAACAGAGAGGATATATTTAAAAAACAAAAAAGGGACAGTGGCTACTTTCTCAGTTATACTTCAAAACTACCATCTGTTTATTTGGAAAGTAAGAGGAATTGAATGATTTTCATGAAGATTCCTATCTTTCTGATGGAGTAAGCAATACAATAAACGCCAAAAAATTATAAAATTTGCAATTAAAATAATTGCATTATCATCCATCTACATCTACAGGGTGTTTCAAAATAAGATTCCGTAAATTCGGGATCTGAATCCTCAGATGATTTTATGATAAAAAGTTCCTATGAACATTAGGTCTCTGACGCACTGTTTCTGAAATACAGAGTGTTGAAATAAAAAAAAATGGTTTTATGAAATTGTTTTCAACACCGTACACGATTTCTTTTTGTGTTTTGGCACGTTATGAGTACGCATTGTGGCACATTTTTCCTTAATCTGTGTCCAGACGATTTTGGAACTAATCAAAGAATTTCGTAATTTTCCTAGATGAAATTGCATTTTATGTTTTTTCTCAGAAAGTATTCGTCACAGATAAAAAACTCATGAGACGGTTCTTACTTTTAAATATGTGGTGAATCCGAAAATAATTTAAAATTTGAAAAAACCATTGGAGAACCAATCTTTCCACCGAATTTGTTGGGACAGAAGTCTGTACGGACGCCACTGGTGAAAATTAAACATAGTTTCATATCGGAAAAAATGTGTTTTAATGCGTACTCATAACGTGCCAAAACGCAAAAAGAGATGGTGAACGGTGTAGAAAATAATTCCATACAACCATTTTTTTTTCAATTTCAACACCCTGTATCTCAGAAACAGTGCGTCAGAGACCCATAGTTCATAGGAACTTCATATCATAAAATTATCTGAGGATTAAGATCCCAGATTTACGGAACCTTATTCTGAAACACCCTGTATAGGACAGTCATGAAATAGCTCTACAGTTCGATAAATGATATTTATAAATAGAAAAATCCCATAGAACAAAATGCCCATGAACTGAAAACAAATGCATATTTCGATAAAATAAAAAAAAATTCATTCTTATATTTTACATATCGAGCTTTTTTAATATTTCACTATTGGATGAAGAGGGGTGTAGAAGATTTGTGATTGTTTCGTCGGCCAAAACAAAAATTTATAAGCTACCTCTGCGTTGCTCAGCCTGTATAGATGCTGAAGTTTTTTTGAACATATTATTTTTGTATTTTTCATAATGACATACAAAAAACGCCAATAACAAAGAAACGAAGCCTGATAGGCAAAAAACTCTTTCACGTTTCATCAAAAATTTCTGTTGGGTACATTGCTTCATTATTTATTGATGATTTGTTTATTTCTTCATGTTAAAACAAACATTCAAAATTTCCCCAGTAGCTTGTTTTTAAGATGTGGCATGAGAAATCTCCTCATTTTTTTTCTTCCTCTGTCTTCTATTCTGAAACCAAATTCTAACTCTAGATTCTTCTACGCCAGTGAGTTTTGAAAGGAAGGTCAGTTGGTCCCTTGAAGGGTAAGGGGTGAGATCATAGTACTTTTTCATCAGCTGAAGTTGGTGCTCCGAATACACTGATCTCGTCCTGAAACCTGCAAGAAGTAAAATTCAGTTGTGGTTCGTATTTCGACCTCAGATGGAAATGAAGTATAGCTACCTGTCTAGTTATGAAACATTAGTCGTTGATTTTTTCTAAATTTAATAGCTGCTTTATTGTTGGTTTTAGTTACTAATACTACATCCTGAAAAGTTGTTAAAATTTGTTTTCAACTTTGACGGTCTAGCAGAAGTTTTGCTCATTCTTAAAAACTCTCTACAAGAATATTGTTCATGATGAAACTTTATTTTAGCATTTTCTGAAAATCCAGGTGTGGATATAGATAATTCAAATAAACAATATTATGATGATTTCGGTTAAAGTTTATTCTCTGTCCCAACCCCATTGAAGAAAATTGAATGACTGAAATACTTGAAACTGTCAATTCTCGCACTAAAAACAATGGATAACTTCTTAATATCTTTCTATCGCAAGACTATATTATATACCTAATTATAATTGGGATACGAAAGTTCGAATGAAGAAAACCTCAATCGGAATAATAAAAATATCACCTATGAATCAAAGAGTTCTCAAATAATATCATATAATTAAATATATTACAATACCATAATTTAAAATATCCTATTTACATTTCCCACAATAAAATGTATTAAATTTCAAAGTAAAACCACGTTATGTTTTCTTGCCATATGCACCTTCAGATGACCTTTTCTTTTCGCACGGTATGAACAATTGTTATGGGAACATTGGAAAGTGGGAGATTTCCCACATTCATATTTCATATGTCGGCTACGAGAAGTATAGTGACTGTAAATTCTCCCACATACATAACAAGGATAACAACCTGAAAATAATAAAATATTAGATATTTAGCTAGCAAACAGAATAAGGATCAGTTTAGTACACATCACCTAAATGCATATTCATGATAACTCCAGATCTTCATAAAAAATTAAGGAAAACATTTCATTTTGCAATTCATGTCACAGGTACATCATTTTTCCCTAAATTATTTCTGCCTTGTGCGAATATAACAAGGAACGAACATAACACCTGCATAATTGATAATATTCAACTGATGATTGAAATAAAAAAAAATTCACACTGAAGCCATTTATTCATTCTAATTCACTAAGTTTTATCACACGAAAATTTCATTACATCTATTTACAGTCATGATTGAGTCTTCACCCTGTATAAATTCATATTTTTATCTATAAATCATAAAAGTATATTCTTTGGAAATAAAATAAAATATATCACAAAAAATAAATTCTCGTTTCATAAAGAGAATAAGAACTTCAATTTTCAAAACTACATTCACATTCCAAATTACAAAATAAGAAGAAAAATGTATTTTGCTTCAACTAGCTTAATTTATTGCCCTACGATTGTTCTAGCAGAATCAAGTTATCCTGAGTATAAGTTCAATGAAGGAACCAGTTATTCATAAATGAAGAAATACTGAAACTATCGAGGTATCTAATTACACTGAGGAGGGTTTATACTGTTCAAAGATCAGTTCAAAAAGTGAGGACAAACGTTAGACATCAATTTTATTTTTGTACAACTGTGAAAAAAACTTGGCATTTTTTCATCTTCATTGATTCGTCAATATTTACATTTTTTCAGTGTTGGGAAAAATTTTTATTCACCGTGAAAAGGAGCCTTTTTCCCACTGCCAGAATAATTCACAAAATAAATATTTTCAATCGATTCTTCATAATAAAACAATTTAAATAGTTGGAATAATAAATGAAAGTAACGTTTGAACAATTAATTCCAACATAAATTCCTGAAGATAATCCTTGTTGCTGCTGAACAGAAACGTTAGATATTTTTTGAATAGTTGATTCCACAATTTCGTGAGATATTTCAATTTGTTTGGAAGAAGATTTTGAAAAATCACATCCACAGTTGTACAAAATGTGTTGTTTGTATTTCGTGTACAAAATTTGTGTTTTCGAGAGAAAAATTAACAATCTCAAGTGCTTTTACGCAGTCAATACAAAAATAACTATTTTTCGTTGAAAAAGAAAAATCGAGATTTTTTTTTTAATATGAGTCTTCATGTGAGCAAGTAAGAACTATTATAGAATAGCAAAACGTCAACAAAAGTGAGAAAAGAACGTGATGTAAATCCCCCCTTATTCACAATTTTAGAATAGACTTGCAATAGATCGGTAGATCTCTGTCAGACTTTTTTTAGGGATCACAATATATTTTGTATTTCCTTCTTGAGAAAGTTTCTGAACTATTATGATGAAGAAAATATCAAAGCAGGATAAGGGATTATTTGATATGCTTCAATTTTCTCGAATTTGAAACATTCATTTTAGTGGAAAATAGTTTTTCTACACCCGTACAGAATCTGAAATAACAAAAATGATCAATGTCTCAACCAAAAGCATTTGACTTAAAAAATGTCTGCTGCTGGAAACCCAATCCAATGGAGAATGGTACATTGAAAATTTTATTCAGATTAGAATCAGCATTTCCAATTTATTCTTCTTTATTTAGCGGGTGTAGCCTATGCAAGTTGCATAATATAATATTTTCCACTCGAACAGATAAGGTCGAACACCAGAAGATAGGAGGCTTAAATAACATATAAGAGGTTGAAAAAAGGTTTGTATCCCTGAGAGGAATTATCGAAGTAGATAAGGACAGATCGATATTTTGAAAAACAGAAGTATTTTTCAATAATACAGAAAATTCTCGAATTCCTGCATTGAATTAAATTAAAACTGAGATAATCCAGAAAGACATAATTCAATATCGAGGATAACTGTAAAAATACAGATAAGCAAATAATTTTCCTATTTGAACAACTAAACGTCTGAAATTTTTTTTTTCTGGATTAGAAATTTTAGAATGCAATAATATGTCGATTGAACTCTACTTAAAATGTGGTTTGACATTGGAGTTCAAAATTGAAATATTTCAGGCAACGGAGTATATATATAATTTTGTTTCTACAATTGTCTGCACAGGGTTTACATAAATTTTGATGACATCTTCGAGTAATATTTGAGCAGCTTCATCATCAGTTTAGACTTGGATTTTTTTTGTTTAGATCGACAAGAGTATGGAATATAATTAACCCAGATATACCCAGTGTCCTATATGTAGTACACCTCAAAATTGTCATTTTTTGGCTATGATGAAGAAAAAGGGGGGGTCGGAAGATGAAGTTCCGCTGTCTAGACTGAAGAAGGAACTAACTGTGAAAACTCAAAACAAAATGAAGAATTTTCATTATGTGAAGAAGTACTTGGTCCCAAAGAATATTTGATTCGAAAATTCGGAAGTTTATATCGTAACTCTCTATGTGAAAAGAAATGGTACTTTCTACTAATTTCTGATTGCAATGACATGGCGGTACAGAATGCTTGGCAGATCCACAAACATAATGGGAGTTCAATGTATCAATTATTGTTCAGAAGAACTATCGCCAATGTATTATTGACTCAAAATAAAAGAAAACTGATGAATCAAAAGGGTCATGAGTAAAAAAATCCATATTTAGAACTGAGATATGATGGGCTGGACCATATGGTGATTCCACAGAATAAGCAAACAAAGTGCGCCGAATGTCATTTGAAGACAACAACAAGTGTTATTTGGGTTTACATGTCAAGTATTTCTTGATGTATCATTGCAAGTAAAAATTTCTAATAGATGCTTATTTGCCCAATGTCCATATATAAGACGGCCTCAAAAT
This sequence comes from Hippodamia convergens, assembly GCA_038502775.1. Taxonomy (NCBI): domain Eukaryota; kingdom Metazoa; phylum Arthropoda; class Insecta; order Coleoptera; family Coccinellidae; genus Hippodamia; species Hippodamia convergens. The sequence continues at coordinate 10,757,487 of CM076608.1, read as the reverse complement.
GACGTTTCTAAAATAATTTTTCTTTCAAAAATAACATGGATGTGTTTTATTGGATGCTCTGTAGTAGTTAATAACAAAAAAATCCGCTGAATTTTTTTTGGGCATATCTGGGTTCATATTTCTCAACCAATAACTCGAATTGAAAACGATGTAATCAGTCCATTTGTTTCTTATTTCATTTTCGACGATAAAATGGATATTTATCCAAATCTCTTGCATGGAACTCTACTTCTCCTCTAACTTCTTTGTTAGCAAACAATTTTTGAAAAGGATTTAGCCCCTGACAAATTAGTGCACAACTTTTAGGCAGCGGCCTTCTTCCATTATTTAAAAAATGTTATAATTGTTTTTCCAGAGAGTGGAAGAAAAAAAATTTCAGAAAAAAACAAATTATATGATTTAAAATTTTAAGAATTGAGGTTATTCAAAGGGTTGAAATGAGAAAGTGGATATGTACTAGAGAAGTTGAAGAATGTTTTTTGAATTGTGGACTGCTTTATTGCATATCTATGCAAAAACCCGCATGTTTACCACATTTTAGTGATCTGGTCTGGTTTCCGAATGATATTCGAAAATTTTCTGTTTTCTTCTTGAAAAGTCCAAGAATGGTTCAGTAAAGGTAATAATTGAAAAAGTCTATTAAAACTATGACTTGAAATGACTTTTTACAAAAAAATAAGAGTTTTGAGGAAACTTATGTGACTTGAGTCATCTATGAATCGTGCTCTAGTAGATGTCTTATCAAGAACTCTCTATTGTTGGTGTTGAAGTCACAGTTCTTAGCCATGCATCTGAAAACTTCTTCTCCCTTACAATTACCAGATGAGTGGAACCCTCTGACACTCCCTTTTCGCTCTGTGCAGTTGCAATCACGTTTTGATTTCGGTAGTTTCGGAACAATGAACTCTGAAAAATCAATTGATTAGTATGTTCTGAATATAATTCAATTGTAACAAAAATACAACGAATTGAACACATACTTACTAGAACGAAAATGTATAATATTCATCTCCTATTGATAACAATTCGAAAATGGGAAATGTATCTATAATGCAATAAAAATAATATTGAATCATACGCACATAGTGTTGTTGAAAGATTATCAAAACCTTACCACATCCGTCTTAGTTATATTGGGATGAAATGTGTTAACTTACAGCCTCTTATTTGACTAAATTCAAGAAGGAATTGAGAAAATATATTGCTACCTGAACCTTGTTGAGTTTTTTTTGTTTTCATTTTATTCATTTTTACTCTGTTTAATTTTTCATTTCTATATCATTCATTTCCAAATGTAATTTAATTTTTGAACATTCTCTATTTCATGAAATTGTTATTTTCTGTATAACAAATAGAGCTCAAAATGAATAAATACTTCACTTCAAATAATATATATTCAGTTCAGGGGTAGTATTACATTTTTTAAATCTTCCCAACTTCTTTACTTATCTGTTTATTCATAATCATTGAAAAGATTTTTATAATGTATAAAATTCCTCTTGACGACCTTGATGCAACCAAGCTAGAGTGAAGTTTTTCGATAATTTTCACCGAAATATCTGTTATTTGGAATATTGAAGGATTTCCTTTTCACGAGGTTAATCTCAAAGATTAAAAAAGATATTCAAAACTCCGTTTCTTTGCAGAATGACATTGCTCTGCTAATATTCATTGAAAAATAATATTTTCTTCATGGACAGGACGATCACACCATGAGTTACTGTTGTAATCAAACTCTAATAGAAATTCTAAGTAGATACGTGAATTAACACATTTATTATTGAAAATACAGAACATTATGTCGACGGTCGCAGTGTTTCTTCATGTCATTCATCCTGTGCGTTGTATAGTTACAGTGCTGACAATCGTATTTCTTAACCCCTGGATTATGGTCCATTCGTTTATGTGTTTTTAAACTGTCTTCGTGCTTATAGCTTTTTTGGCATATCTCGCATATCACTCGACCTGAAACCAATGAATGACCTATAAAAAAACATATCTTTCGCTAAATTCAGAAGTATTTTCAGTAGAAATGCCTCCAGAAATAGACCACTGTTGGTCAACGCAACTTGACCATAGTTGAGAAAAGCAGGCCGTGAAAATTTTATTTTCTTCATCACTGAATGTAATTGAATTCTGTTCTGTCTATAAGTGTTTCCGAACATTCTTCTGCAGGAAAATAAATTAATGAAAACAATGTTGCGAAAATGAAGATATTTGTTAGAGTAATCCCAGCCTTGAAACCAATTCATTTTATTGTTTTAACATGAGGTGCGGCTACCTCATTGCATGAAATTCTGCATTCCCTATTCAATTTTGTTAGATTAAAACGTTGCTCGTTCAAGCCTCAAATATACGTCAAGAAACGAACTTCCAACAAAATCTTTCGACGTGTTTTGGAAAATTATCTGAATGACTATGGGATAGGGAATATACGGATAGGTTTCTTAGTATCCGTGTATGAAAACCAAGATAAGTTAGAAGGTACCCTGCACTCATATCTTTTTTCGAAGAATGTGGCATTTCTCAGGTAGGAAATCAAGGGTGAAAATGTGGAAAAACATTAAAGTCTGTTTCCAAGCAGAGAATAGTTGTATACAGTATTTGTCATGTTCCTATTCAGTAATTTTTTATTGTTACCCGAGGAAGGCGAAATATAATGCCGAAACGTCGCTGCAGGATCCAAAGTGGTCTACTTAGTTCCCCAAACCAAGATTGGTCGTCAATCACTTCTTCGTCTTAAAGGGAACCTTGAATGCAGGCATTCGATATGACATTTGAGCTTGATTTCAAGGTCGAGAAGATTTCCTTGATAGGAAATATACAACTTTCATCGAGAATTTGTAAAAACTTGGCAATAGTCTTTTTCTGTAAGGATATTCATGAAATATCTTTTCAAAAAGGCACCTCTAAATAGAGAAAATATGATAAAACCAGTAATGGATTCACGCAGCAGATATTATTCTTCTATCGAAAGTTTGAAACTTCAGATAGAGAGTAAATATATAATCTTTTGATTCAGAGAGCTTAAATAATACAATACATATTGAAACAAAAAAATACCTAGCTGAGGTTGGTGCAACACAGGAAAACCATACAGGTCTGCAGTATGATTAAATGAGGAAAAGGAAATAACCTCAGCTGAAAAAAACCCTTGTCTCGTCCATGAAAAAATTACTTGAAATATTAAATATCAGGAAAATCTTGGAAAACATTAGTGTGATTTAAGAGAACATCTTCATATTATCCATCGATGGACTCAAATAAACCGATTCTTCATGAAACGACTCATAATTCTTAAACTGAAATGAAAAAAGAAGAGAGTAGAAAAGGAACCAATTATTCAGAATAAATTAAATTATGTTGAAATTAACCACCCATTTCAGAAATGCATTTGTTACTTCAGGAGTAGCCTCGAAACCATCTTGAAATTTATAAATGGGACAACTATCTATAAGATGTTTAATAGTCTCCTCATTTTCCCCACACTCACAACAATTCAATCGGAAGAGCATGCTGTTGAATCGTTCTAATACGATTTAAAACAGACCATATTCTCTTGGGAAGGTCAAAACCAGGAACTCTGATAAAAGGATCAGTAATAAGATCTTTATTGAAAAAATTGCATATATTCCATTCATATTGCCAAATTTCTTTGTTACTTCTATTCATATCAATTAGAATTAGACCAAAAAGATTTACGCAACTTCAATCTGGGGACCTTATTATCTGGAATATAGGTGAGTATGGGAAATTAATTTGGAAAGGAATTAATTTTGTTCCAAAAATTCCAAACTGTTGTCTCTCTGCGAATATGGGGAGGGACAATATTTGGGAGGACTGGTAACCAAGCAGTAGGTGTAGATTTGATAGTACCAGTAATAATCCTCATACAAAAATTCAGTTGGGCATCAACTTTTTTTACATGAAAACAATATACAGCAGCAGAAAAAAACAGATATATATTAGAACGGTGGATTGCTAAGGGAAAGAAACATTCGAATATTGAATTAGATGAAAAAGCATCTTCGAATTGGAAATTTATTTTTTATTTGTTTTGTCTTCCTTTCTTCGTGTGTTGAATATTTTCATCATAACAATCCAGAGCATAAGGCACTTCATATCTACAAAATAACTCATTCAATCGCAAAAATGCTTCTAGTTTTTGTATATTTCCTATTCAAATAATTAATCTGACAGTGAAATCCAATTTCAAGGTCAGATTGAATATCCTCCTGATATCACTGCTATTTTAATTTTTTTATATCCAGGGTCATTGAAGAAGACCTGTTCAAATATCTCATCCAGTATATGAATTAGAATTATTATTTACCAAGCAAGTGTCACAATCTCACAATGTCCAACATTCGTTACCTTTCCAAGTTGTGTCTTACGACAGTTTTATAATTACAGAAATTGCACTTGAATTCTTTCACCTAAGTCTTATGAAAGGTACGTTTATGCCAATTTAATGTTCCTCTGTTTTTATAGCTCTTGAAGCATATGTCGCATGCCACCTATCGAGAAGCACTTTCATTAATCAAATGTTGAAAAATTTACAAAAGTGAACAATACTTAAACTGTTTGGATCAACTTCCAGAGGCATATATAATAAAAATACTGGAGACGCTGTGTTTTTTAGACATCAACTAAGAAGTTGCTTGCACTCTTCAAACTTGAAATCAGAAGAATTTTTTCTATACGATATTCCCATTATTTTGTTCATCCGTTCATGTTTGTTTGAGTAAAGAGAATGATTGTAGGACTCCGACATTAATATGCTTTCGTAGGTGACACAAAAAAAAGAATAAAAGAACAATGTGACTAAAATATTTAATTTGCAATATGAACAAAACTATTCTAGTGATGTCAGTTTGTTACCTTACTAAATTCAGGCCAGATTAAATGAACTTATAAAAAACAGAATGAACAAAGTCAAAGTCAACTATAGGAAAAATTAGCCAGCTTTCTCTGAATAACTTTGTTCAATTTGTATCTTTACGTACGTTCTGATCATGTAGGGCCTTTCCTCGAATTATTAAAATACAAAATTGGCAAAATATCTGAGTCTTCAGACGTGATTTCCACTGTTGAGACATTCTCAGGATGTCGTACCATATAATGACGCTTCATATTATGTTTTCTAGTTGTAGAATATTCACAGATGGTGCAGTCATAGTTTTTTGGCTTGGGGTTGTGAGAAGCTCTTCTATGAACTCTCAGTGTTTCCTCATTTTTATAGTCTTTTTTACATATATCACAGATCACTCTCTCTAAAAAAAAATTCCATGTTAATTCATACGATCGTAAGAATCCGCCATGAAAGATGTTTTTCGTCAGTTAATTCAACCGTTATTATTGCAAACCACTGCCTATTTACTGGACAGATTTAAATTATCTACATATTCAGTTCAGTCTTGTATGAAATCTAGTTTGATTTCAGTTTCGTATGCTCATTGAGTTCTTGACACAATAAAAATGAGACATTATACAATGACATCATCGATTTGATTTTATTCCGTCTGAAGTTATTTTTTATCTTGACAAAATTAATTCCTGGAGAATGTATATGATGAATACCACCATCACTAAATAAAATCAAATGAACCAACACAAAACAAAAAATTCCTCAGGACAAATCTAGAAAAAATCCAGCTTTCTTCGAATAATTTTTTATTGTGCATGTTCATTTCGATCAAACTTATCAAGTGAGCAATCGATTGCTTAAATTATCTTGATACAATACGGTGGCATTTCCTCCACATCTTCAGAAGCGACTTCCATAGGTGATTCCTTTTCAGGATGTCGGACAATATAATGGCGTTTCATGTCATGTTTCCTTGTTGTAGAATAGCCACACATTGCGCACTCGTGTTTTTTGATCTTAGGATTGTGATAAATATTTTTGTGAACTCTAAGAGTTTCCTCATTTTTATAACCTTTGTTACATATTCCACAGATCACTCGACCTACAAATGAAACTGTCTAGTTAATACAATAGAAACTGGACAAATCACGCACAAAATAAGGTCCTTCCTTTGTTAAATGAAGTGTGAATAAGCTCTGCTTGTTGTCTTGAAGGGGCCGTCAGTATAGTGTTCTTTCATTAATCATTTTATCTATAATTTTCATTATTTGTTTTGTTCTTCGGTTTGAATTTATAAGGTTTAGATGAAAATCATTGAAATTAGTTTTAATTTGTTCAAAATTTTGAAATTCGATGACAACAAGTTTCAAACAAAAGCTACTACTGTATTATGAAGAAGCAGAATCTGAATTAAAAAAATTTTCTTTTCCATTGAAAACAATCAAGTTAACCTTGAAGTTACCCTGGTGTCAAGGTCAAGGTTGATAGAAAAATGTTCATTATCTGTCCCTCTTGATACCAAGCAATTATTATACGAACTGTTTTTTTTTTAATAGAATTTGAAATAATTTACTGTCCCAAGTCCAATGCGGCACCCTATTTATACAGAGTGGTGACAAATTCGATGCTAACCGATACTATCTTCTAAACAATCTAAATTTTTCTGTTGTAAATTTCGTTTCTTGATATAAAATTATTGTATTTGTGAAACCCCTCTCGAATTTTAATAATTTTTTGTAATAGATTATAATGAGAAATCGGAAATGAATGATATTCTAATATTATCATATGAAGGCTTGGGATAAGGTATGGAACCCAGTAAATTTCTTTTGAACGAAAATGACAATATTCATGAAATTTTTCGGGTAAGTCATGCGACACTTCGTTAAGAATTCTCACAAGATCACCATAACCCATCATCGTTAATATTTCAACAATCCACCAAATATTTCGAGAAAATGTTTAAAACAAGTCATGTCTAACATTCAATTATATGAATATACATTATATGAATAAAAATAAGAAACATATTTCTGGAAAACTATTTTATTTTTCTTCAGAGTTAACTTCGTCTGTTTAGACGTGGAGATCTTAGTATCAAGCTATTCAAATACAAGTAATAAGCAATTTATCTAAATCTTCAGATGTGCGCATTTATCAAGATGCCGAATTACATAATGACGTTTCATATTATTTTTACGAAGGGTAGAGTATTTACAGACGGTGCACTTGAATTTTCTGGGGTTGGAACTGTGAGTATTATTATAATGACGTTTCATGTCATGTTTCCTCGGTGTACAATATCCACAGATGGTGCATTCGTGCTTTTTTTTCTTAGAGTTGTGGTAAGTAGTGTTGTGAACTCTCAGAGATTCGATGTTTTTATAACGTTTCTTGCATATTCCACAGGTTGTTGGACCTAAAAACGAAAGTGTCCAGTTAATATGAAAGAAACCCAATAAATCAAGACATAAAGCCATATGTGTTTCCTGATGTGTTAAATCAATAATTATTATCAATGACCACTACTAGTTCATGATGATGTAATGTCATAGTCAGCAGAATTTAAAAAAAGATGTATCATGTCATTGATATTTTACTGATTTTTTCTCTCCTAGACATTTGAAATAGGGCATTGGTATTAGAGTTAAATTAGAAACGAGATCAAACATGATATTAGCTTTTGGTGTTTTGTAAAACCTTTGGAGATGAATGACGGTGAAGCTCCTGATTCCGAGCCTGAAGATATCATGAAGATCACCTACAAGAATTCATTTATGCAGATCAAATACCCGAAATTTTATCCGGTGAAAATTAGATAATTGATTTCAGGCAAGACGACTTCATTAAGTAGTATTTTGGAAATAACGCTCCAATTAATATGATTGTGATAGAATAACCATGGGAATATATACACTATCGATTAATATTACAATATCGAAAAACGAATCTATTTAATTATTTCATTCGAGGTGTAAATGAAGAATTGTTGGAATTAAAGCAAACTTATTTATTTCTTGCGAATAAAAAATTAGTTATTTGACAGCATTGCTCTTGTGCATTAACCGATTTTACTGAGAGCCTACAAGCTCGCCTCACAAAATATATAACATTCCGAAAAGGTATAATTGTTATAATAATTCATGCAAAGACAAAATATCTTGTTTGTCTATGAAAACGAGTTTTTTTCTTCGCTTTGTTTGATGTTGAAACGAAACCAAAGGGTCATATAACAATTTAATTTAAAACAAACAAATTCACCAAACAATGGCGTATCAGAGGGACCTGCAGACTCCGCGGTGTGGGGGCCCCGACACTAAAGGGGCCCCCAAGCCAAATTAAAAGAATTGAACGGGGCCCCACTAACTATTGAACTTGCCGAGTCGCGATATTATACTGATGATATTAATGAACAAAACCTGAACCATGAAGGTTCAATTATTATTCTCGAAAAATAGAGAAATATTCCTGAATTTTATTCAAAACATATATAACGTTTCCAGTTATTCCATTCGACGTGTCACTTAATCACTCGTGGGTTACCCTATTTTAGAGAGTTTTTTATATACCATCAAGCTTTTCGAAATTCTCTCTGAACGTCGCATAATGTTTTATTGGGGGCTCGGCGGCTGATTTGATGTGTTGTTCTTCAGGCAGCTTGCGGCTTATCTGATCTTTCAGAAATGTCAATTCTCCAATCAGGATATTTTTATGAAGAAAGGGAAAATATGGAATTTTCATTCTAGTAAAACAAACAAGTGTAACAAGTGGTCGAATACGAAACCACGTTGTGAGTTTATTCATGAATTGAAGTCAGAGTTTTTTTTACTTTTTGTAGTTCCTTTGGTTTAAGGGATTCCATTTTATTGAAAGTAAGTACTGAAATTAATCGCGTAGTTTATTTTTCTGTTCATTTTCAATGTAAAAAAATTATTATATGTCAAATTGGAAATGGCAGTTTGAATATCTAATAATTTTTCAGATAATAGAAAAATATGTTAGAGCGACAAAGAAAATATTCGAATGGAGCTTGAAAAGAAAATTCCAGAGAGAAAAAGGAAAGGTATTTTGGAAGCAACAGGAGGTTTTCTCATATTTCAATAAGTCATTACATGAGTCAAAGCCAATTATTCAGCAGGAATCACTCATAGCCCAAAAAAGGTTTTACACCAGTGTGGAAACATCTTCCTCAAACTTGAGATAATCACTAATTATCCTTACTATTCAATGTTGCCAACACGTCTTTCAGACTTGAGCCTACTCAGCATTGAACAAGAAGAGGACAGAAGCTTGGACATCAACAAGTTGATAGATGAGTTTGCAAAAAATGAAAGGAGCTTAATGCATTTTTGTTAGATAGTTTTTCAAGTTGCATCTTACATTTATTTTTCATAGTTGTTTCACTTCAACCCGAAGATCATCTAAGAAAATAAAGCTTCGGCCTGTGGCTTAAAAATAACCTATTCTGTTTATTGACGAGGCCAACACTCCATATACTGGTTGAAATATTTGATAGTTCAACATCAAGATTAAGCTATCTGAAATCTGTTAAGCAGAAGTTTAAGCTTATCTGTCACTTATGCCTGTGAGCACCTTAATGTATTGAACTCGATTAAAGCTTGAACTGGATTAAGTAGAACATCGGTTCTAAGTCTTAATACCCACTCTTAATCGAGTTCAATAAATTACGGTGCATTTACAGATTAGTCTTTATTATGAGACGTATGGTGTTTCTTCAATTTCTTTTGTTTGGAAATATGATTTCGTTCCACAAATATACTAGCTCGAAAAAGCTGTTGTATCTTTGAAATAAAATCTAATGGATAAAAATTGATTCCTAAAATAAAGTAGTATCACAAGGTTTATTTTTCAACACCAATTATCAAATCATGAACAAATATCGTAAATCTCTTTATGTATGTATAAAACAAAGATACACAGTTACATAATTATGCTATTTCCTGGACATTCTATTTCTTGACGTTTTTCTTCATTTGGCGGAAATGACCTGACATCTTAACTCAGCACCTTTCTTCACTAAACAATATATGTAAAACTTTCAAGAACCGTGCACTCAAGAAATTTAAAACAATAGCTATGAATTTTTAATCGTCTATTATTTCTGAATGTTTGCCCCTGAGATGTCTCTTCATGTTGTAAGATCTGGTCGTTTTATATCCACAGTTATATTTGCATTTCCTGACTAATTTACTCTGGGCTGTGTGACATTTTATCTCATGAGCCCTCAGCGTGAACCCATTTTTATATGATTTTTTACATATTCCACAAATAACTGGACCTAGAAATGATTTTGTATAATTCCTGTAATACACGTCTTCAGAATCTACACTGAGAGAAATAAATTTGTTTTTATCAATAAAGTATTTATTTCGAGATTATTCATTAACAGACAAATCCACTTATTAATCTTTAATTTATTTATCAACTAACAGATCTTGCCTCTGAAAGAATTCATTCATATATAACGAAATATTTATTTACACGGTATTTGTTAATATTTAATATATTTGGGTGTGATGTATTTCATTTAAACTGCAGTTCTCTTCAAATATAAGATATATTAATTGAAAACATATGTTCATTTGGTAAAAAACGAACGTTTGGTTTCTATTACTAAATGATTCTAAACTTCCACCACTCCACGATATGTTTACTCAAAATATAGGATTTATTAACAATGAACAAACCGCATTTGACATGTTTCAGTCATCTTGGCTAGTTAACTTTGTTCGGTGGTCGGTAGATTCAACTACCCGACTCCTGCCGATAAATCGCGAATGACGCAATCGGATGAAAGGTAAAAATCGAATCATCGATGACCACCGATAGCGAATAAGTTCCCCTTCCAACCCTAACTCTCCAAAGAATTCTTCACGAGCGTCATAGTTCATGAAGAATTAAAACTAACAAACTAACATCGAATTCTGGGAGAGTCGCCAACCGAAGATCAGATGGAACCTTCAAGCTTCCCAATGGCACAGTTGGTTAGCGCATTGGACTAGTAATTCGAGGGTCGCAGGTTCAAATTCTGCACGGACTGGTCATTATTCCAGAATTCAATTCCGTCTGCAAAGCCATTAATTTTCAATTTTGCTATCAGACGTTAACATTCATTCATAATTCATGCAGTTTGTTAATTATTACTAAATATATTTATTTCAGTGTAATGCGTCTTTATTCGGTATTATTGAATGTTATTATTCATAAATAAATGTGATATAATATTGAGTGAAGGTGAACTTAAATAAATTCTTTATTTCCATGAAAGAAATATTTATTTGTCCATTTGGCCAATAAATGATTTATTAACTTTAACGCATGATCGATAATATCAAGTGAATACTTCTCTCAGTGTACGGAGAGAGGATTTTCACTTAAAACGACAAAAGCAAATAGTAAATGAAATCGCAATTATTTAATAGTCACAAGATTTCTGAAACGAGAAGCTTGTTTTTAAGTCCTCATTGGGTTTTAAATTGAAGGAAAGTGTTCTCTCTATTCATGTTAACCTAAAAATGATCTTTTCTGTCCCACTCACTTAGTGTTTTTCGATATAATTTGTGGATTTCTTCAAAAATTGCTCCGATGAATCTGTGCTTATTTATTTAAACATCCTGTGCGATTTAGACGCTCTTAGAATGGTGAAGAACACATTTTGTTTTTCTGTATATTATCCTTAATGTTTTGAGTTTAAAGACTTGAAGTTTTGTTCAGAATCTAAAGGGCAAATAATAACTCAATCAAAAGTAAACATTCTTTAATCTTACATTGACACTAAATGGTCTTCAATATTTTATTATTCTTTCCAATCCACCAATCTTTCCGAATGTCGTCCTAAAAGATGTCTCCTCAAGTTGTACAATCTGGTGGTCCTGTATCCGCAATTATATTTACATTCCTTCACGGGAACGTTGCAATCGGTAGATTTGTGACTTTGAAGACTCCACGGATTTTGGTAACTTTTTCCGCAGATCTCGCAACTGAAACTTCCTGCAAATTGAAAAATCATTAACAGATTCCAAGAATGAATGAGTCGCCGAACTACTTCTCCCTCATAATATACCAGATCGAATAATTAATTTTGCATACTTTTAAGTATCAGTAAAAGAAACTACAATACCCTGCAATATCAGGTATGAAAATATTTATTTCTTCTCATCCTTAATATTCTTGGAATCACATATACGTCGTGAGGAATATTAATTATTGGGAAACTGACACTTTCGAGCTGGCTCCATGATTCATTGTTGATGGGGTGTTAATGTTCTTAGGATTACCTATTTAACAAGTTATGACATACATTTGGATATCGGAAAGAATATGTTATACTGTCAACACAATCATTTCTAATGTTTTTAAGTTAGCAACACTTTCCTCTGATCATATTGAGGAAACCCTGGTTTCATTGCATGATTTCTATTAATTTCTATAATCAGTATTCTGTACATAACGAAATCGTTTAGTTGAGTGAGGACGAGTGTGGTTTGCCACAAGGAATCTGTTGTGACAAGTTGAGAAGTTCTTTTTTGAAATATTTGTCACAAGTGTCTCAATAAAGTGCAACTGGAAAATCAAACTGTGAAAAAATACTTACTTCATCTACGCAAATACAAGGTATTTTTCGATGAACAAAACACTAAATATCATGATGTACTATCACATTTACATAAAAAAGAATTCACCCATTGTTTGAATGTTTATTCAAACAAAAATTGCATAATACTATTCAAAGTGAGATCTAAGAGAGGAGCATGATAGAATAAATGATGGAAATTTTTAATAACAGATGTTTTAATATTCCAATCAACCTGAAAAATATAAAATTTTACTGTCTACCACTTTTCTGTGAAAGATTTGTTCGCCGGCCTTCGGATGAACTGTAGACGGAAAAAATTTGATAATGAAACATAGATGCTCTCTATGCAAAATTATTATTTATTCTGAACTCGATATTTGATAATTATAGTTTTAATATTGTGAATATGAAAATGGATTAAAAAAATTTTGATGGTCCTATTAAAAAGGATTACTCAATAAGAACTCATTGAATCAGTTGATTTAGAATTTTAACAATGCTGACTTATACAGAGGTGGATCGACAACCATGTTTTCGTGAAACCCACTCACTTCTTGTGAATGAAAAAACAGGTTGAATACCATTCACCAGGTAGACAAGCGAACAAACAGCTCTAACCATCAGTTATCATGGTATTGTTGATATGTGAGAACATGCAGATTTGTGAAAAAAACAGTAATTTTATAAGACCCTGTTTGGTTGTATTATTAAGCAAAGTTGACATAGGTAGTGAAGCACGAGTGGTGAAAAAGTTGAAACGAATATACAGAAAACACAACGACTATGAGTTAGCAAATTAAATACAATTTTGAAAGAGGCAATGAAGGTCCATTTACTGGAAATAAAATCTCAACCTTTGTCGGTTCTAGCGGTTTTTCATTCATTGAATATGCCCAGTTATTAATGCCTGTATGCACCGTAATGAATTAAACTCGATTAAGACTTAAACTGGTTTAAGTTATTCTATATAACAAATGTTCTACGTAGAATAGTTCAAGTCTTAATCGGTTTCAACACATTACATTAATGAATTAAACTTTATTCAGACTCAAACTCTATTGAGACTTAAACACGTTTGAGTTATGTTATATGACAAATGTTCAATACTTTACGGTGCATACAGGCATAAATTAGTCGCTCAGAATGACAAGAAATTTGTTATGGAAGGAGTTTGAGATTAATACTGTTCAATACAGGCGAATTTTACTATGAAATGCAACCTCTGGCGAAATGGGGTGTTGCCAAGTTAGTCACTCTATTTTCCTCTATTTTCTGTTGACGACACACTTTTTCATGACGTACCTAAATTCCACTTAGCCAAATGTTGGACCTTTTCCTATTAAAGAAAATTGTGTTAAGTAGTGATGAAACTGGCAACGTCGTATTTGGAGGATCATAAAGATATTGAAATAAAATGTTATGAGGCACGTGTATTTATTCCTTCCCCAAGAATATTAAGGGAAGAAGCAGAAAAAATTCAGCAGATGAACACTGAAGTGACTGAAGTTTGCTTTTGAGGTTATGTATGTTTGGGGCAACTCAACCTGCAATTAAACTGCGGTGTGAGATTAATTGTGTTTAAATCCTTTCCCAAAATTAAGATGGAATTAAGGTAGGTGTATTTATGTAACAGTGCGAATAGGTATTAGTTTGTTCTCAAACTCCACTTGAAGTAGGTGGAAACAAACATTGACACCTGTTTAAACTCAATGAGCGTGATGCTTTAATCGGATTGAGGGTGATAGTTGTCCCCAATACAATCTTATGGAGATTTTAATAAAGGTCCACCAGGCAAGAAAATGATCGTATCAAGACAGTGAAAATACCATAAACTTGGGCAGCTAAGTTTCAAAGACACTCAATGTTTGAGTCTAGTATAATTTCCTGTTCACTATTGCGCTTCACAACCTATGTCAACTCAGCCTCTCGGTCAGTGAGAGATCTACATTTTATGATGAGCCTGCATCATATGCAGTCCCAGATCGGCTTCTTTGGACGATGAGAAGTTGCAGTGATCGCAACTGAAGAAAACAGAATTTTTCATCATGTACTCGGGATGTCGCTTCAGCATGTGGATTTTCATGTTATACTTCCTCTTGGATGTGAAATCGCAGCATACGCAGCCGAACTGGTTAGGTTTTCCGCAATCTACAGCTTGATGGACATTGAGGGTATTCTGGTTTTTGTACATTTTACCACAATTGTTGCATCGGACTGGGTTTTCTGAAAATTTCAGCAAATCAGAATTTTCGGGAACAGTTCCCGGGAAATATGATTTAAATAGAATAACACTGTATTGAAGTGGATTCTGCAGCTAAAGAAATTATTCAGCTTCAAATCTCCCGACACCAACCTCATCTAAAGTGAACCTCAAATATTGCCGGTTATGACATACTTTTTATTATTACCATTACAGAGACGAACCCAAACTATAGTTTATTAATTTATACTCAACTGCTACCTTTAATTCATTAATTAATGACAAGTTTCCTTCAAACTTCTTTGAGTTCTTACCTATTGCATAGATTACCAATATTTTCTCATTTCCAATTCCATGGATTGAAGAGAGAGCATAGAGAATATTTAAAACGTGTGTTCTTTAATAAGAAGATAAATTTAAAAGAGTATGGCGAAGAATATGATAAAGACTCAAAATGGAAATTTCGAGACAAGGGCACAAGATGAAACAGTACCAAATCCACACTATCCATTTGGCTTAGTAAGATGTAACTCTAGGCGCAATCCTTCAATGCGATAACCATTCCGCACTTAACTAAGCTTCGTTCAAATAGTTGTTCAGATTGGACAGCTTTTAGACTCATTTTGAATTCGCGACATTTGATAAACAGTTGATACATATTGGCAGGTTGCAATACATTTAAGCGCATATACAAAACCACAAAAAACATATTTTAATCAACTCATTCAGTGTTTTATGGAAAATATATCATGCAATGGTGCGTTCAATACGTAACATACTTCTCTCAATATCTTGCAATCGTGAAGATTTGATTTTGGTGCAAAATGTCACTTTTTATCAAATATACAGTTCAAGTTCTGAGCAGTGAATTAATATATGAGGAACTATTCAAGTTTCCTTATCTCTTTCTGTAGTTATCCTTATATATTCAAAATTTGATTATGTGAGTCATTCATAACTATCAATACAACAATTTGCTCTTGATTTCTAATAAATTGTATCATGAAGTGTAACTTGGTGGGAAAAAGTGTTTGAATTCAGGGAGATAATGAGCAATACAACAATAACACTTTTAATATATTGAAATATATAAAGTATATACATAATAAATAAACAAATATGAAAAATCTTATATTTGAGTATTATTTATCCAGAAGGATATAATTTTAATTGGTGCTGAAAGATTTTTTGTGCCACCTATTCATTCGGAGATTTGGAAGTTGGTAAGGTTATGTTAAGTGGTGACCCGAGAGTCATTAACCGATTTCAAGCGAATAACCTGGTCCTCATTGGTAATTACCAACTAGGACCAACTGCATTCAAGCGACTTCGGTCATTGTAGGTTATAGTCATTTCACAAGGAATATCCCTGAAGACTATAACCGTAGATAACCGCAGGCAGGACCGTAGATAACCGCGGTCATTACTGGTTATTCGCTTGAAATCGGGTATTGTTTGCCTTATTCTTTCGGAACTTTTGAAGGTGGTTAGTACTTAGATCATAAATATAATATTCTTGAAGTATTTCAATTTATTTCAGATTCTGAGCCAAAAATTAATTTTGGCTATATTATCACATAGATCAGTGGAAATGTCATTGGAAAATACTAATATTGCCGAAATCATAACGTGTAACACGTTACATGTTCTTCAGACATATACTTTTTTATGTTTCCTCCAGACATGTTTTTTCAGGTTGCCCTTCTGGAATGTTCGGAATATGCAGAAGGGGCATTGAAAACTCGGTTCTTTTCCACAGTGATATTTCTGATGGCACCTCAGGCCCACCTTCGTTTCATATTGCCTATCGCAATTAGCGCAAACGTATTGCCGAACTGAAAAAACAAGTAATCAATAAAGAAAATTAACTTTCGGCACGAGAGAGATGAGAGAATTGAGTAGAGAATCATTGAGCATGGAGAGTATGAACCAGAAAAAAACATTCATCAATGAAGATTATATCATCGGTTCACCTACACAAAATATCTAGTGAGCGAGAAACCATATCTTTTATCTTCATTTGATGGCAGTAATATATTAATTAGAAAAATGTACAGAAGTATGTTACCTTTAAAGACCCAAGAAAATTCCGCGTTCCCAGTATCTCATTGTAAAGTATCTTATGTAAAGGAAAAAATATTAAAACGACAAATCAGGAACATAAAATAAAAGTGATGATTATATTGGAGTATGCCCGTAAAATTACCTTCATCGCTCGTTTTCGAATTTCGCATTCGTATTGAAATAAGAGCTCATTCCGCAACTTTTTTCAGAATATACTCTTCTCTATTTCAGTATCGTGATGAGTTCATTACAGTACTGAAAGTAGTGCTGTAATGAACTCATTACAGCTCCTTCGTCGCTCGTTTTCGAATTTCGTATTCGTGTTGAAATGAAAACTCAATCTGCAACTTGTTTCAGAATATACTATTACTGCTCGATCAAAATTTAACTTCTTATTTAATTTTGAAGTATGAGTAAGGAAAGAGTTTGAAGCAAACTTCAAGGGTACCCCTTGCAATTAGATGAAAGTCATGCCTAATATAATTTTTGCAACTTCCTCAGCGTTTGATAAAACATTAAACATTGTTTTCTTTTGTGCCATCTTTGATCAATATTTCCACTATGGAGGGGACAAACAGAGGTCTGACTTCATGGAACATAACCCTAATCTATATTAAGTGTCTTGTTGGGGACTCACTTTCCTGGCTCTCAACAGATTAGCACCAGCGATTCAGTCCTTGAGATTAGGAGAATTAGGCCCTCAAAGTGGGACTTTCAGATATCTGGGAGATTGGTCACACCAAGAAGGGTTAAATAGGCGATAAGGACCTCTCAGCCCTTAAAATCTGCAGGCATGGATGGTGTTTTCTCGACCATGCTTCAGAAGGTTAGCGACCTCATTATACCCATAATGGTAGAGCTTTTCAGAGCCAGCTATGCATGGGGCTATATTCCTAAATCATGGAGAAAATTAAGGGTAGCATTCATACTGAAAATGGGGAGAAGAGGTTCCTCAGATCCTAAATCATACCGACCCTTATGCCTAACCTCCTTTCTCCTGAAGACCATGGAGGAAATTGTTGATAACAACATAAGGGGAAGCTTGAAGCTCCATAATAAACAGTTTGCCTATAGGGCGGGTAGATCTGTAGTAGACGCCCTGCACCACCTTCTCAAGGACGAGGAAGGCACTCTCACCTCAAAGGAGATTATGCTGGCAATGTTCGGAGACATTGGAGGGGCCTTTGACAATACCCTACATGACTCCATATGCAATGCTGCTAAAAACAAAGGGATGGCACCCAGTACTGTAAAATGGATATCGGCAATGCTGAAAGGGCGAACTGTCACAGCCTATCTGAGAGAAACTGAGGTGACAGTGCTTACATGCAGGGGATGATCTCAAGGAGGGGTACTATTACCCTTGCTTATGGCTGATGATCTAATGGTAACTGTGAGAGGTACGCATGAAAGCACACTGAGCAGCCGAATGCAATCTGCCCTAAGGATAATTGAGAGGTGGTGCGAAGAGGAGGGACTGACAATCAATCCGTCCAAAACCACCCTGATTCCCTTCACTAGAAGAAGGAATCTTAATCTGAGAGCTCCGGTTCTAAATGGAAGGACTCTCAATTTCTCCAGGGAGTGTAACTATCTGGGAGTCATCCTGGACCGCAAGCTCAAGTGGAGGAAGCATGTGGAAAAAACCATTTCCAGAGACAATTCAGGATACTGAATCAACTAGACTCAAGCCTCTCGGCAAAACCCTCAGATGTGATGCCAATCATATATGATATCGAAATGCCATTCGAAACGATCATTGGTGATCGTCTTAGTGCAATAAACTTTGTAAATCGTATAGACAAGAAGTCATCCATATGGTACACTGATGGATCGAAAAATGAAAGGGGTACAGGCATTGGGATATGTGGACCTAAATTAAGGATATCCGAGTCCCTCAGAAGTGAACCTTCTGCTTCACAGGTTGAGACAATAGCTGTCTATACCTGCGCTCAAGAGTGCCTTCAAAGAAATCCAAAAGGAGCACCAAGAGATTTGTGGAATTCTCGCCGACCTACACCAGGAAGATCATAAAGCTGCCACGAGCTGAGCTTCGAGTAATGGTGGGTCTGCTGACGGGATACTATCGATATAAATATCATTTGTATCGCATGGGAAAGTTAGCAGATGAAACCTGCAGGCTATGTGGATCAGAGAAAGAAACGGCTGAACACATGGTATGCAAGTGTCCAGAGCTGGCGGAACTAAGAACCATTCACATGGGAAAGTCGGTTCTGGATCCACATGAAGTACCAGCTAAGGCTCCTAAGGATGTCGTTGGATTCATCAATGCCATTGATGGCCTCCTTGGGATTTAAATGAACGAGTTGGGTAAAGAACAGATGATCCTTGAGGTCGAAGTGCCCAGAAAGCTGAACGAAGCCACAACGACCCTTGTTCAGGATAATAATAATAATATTAAAAACAAATTTTTTGACTTCATTATATATTGATAATGAAATGAACATTGTACCGGTACGAATCATTCCAGTTCATTATAATGTCCAAGAAAAAAAAGTGCATTTGTTGTTTTATTAATCGAATATTCAATAGCCTGAATAACACATCATTGTCAAGAGACTGTTTGAACATTAATTTATAGAAATTTAGCATCAGGGTCCTAGATCATCTGAACAACCAAATCTTCTTATTATGAAGGTATATTTCCTGTTTCTCTTCGTTTCGCCTCTGATTTCTCGATTGGGACATTGTCCTATGGTTGATTTTTGCCTTGATATTCTAAAGATGTGCTCGTTTCATTCTACCTTTGTGTATCTTGAACATGTTTATGATATTTTCACTTATCTCTCTCTGTCTGTTTATGTGTTTTCGTCCATCTTACGTATTATTATCGGTTATATACGTCTTATTGCAGTCTTATATATCCGGGTGTTTCCATAACCAAATAATTGAATTTCAGTTCTCGTTCATGATTTTCTTAGTTTGCATCCAATGGATGTTTGTGGAGTTGAAATGTGATATATGTTTTGTTTTTGCATTATTGTCGTTTTTAATATTTTTGCTGTGATATTGAGGGCTCTGAAGATCGCCTTCATATTTCGTAGTTTAAACTGCATCATTACCAGAGATAGAATTTTTATTTCCTTGTTTCCCACTTAAACTTCAACCTGTCGATATAAGACTTGGCAGAATCTTCATCCAATTTGTGAACGACCATCAGGTGAGTTTTCAGATGGAAATGGTATCGGGAAACGTGGTTGCATAGATAACATCCCAGATTCCCTTGCTTCTGGCATTCGTATTTTCTATGTCTCGTTAGAGAAGCAATTGACAAGTAACTTTTATTACAGTTTTCACATCGGAAAGGCCGACCTGAAAGAGAATTTCATTAGTCGGAAAGTATCAATGCAATCTTCAAAACTAACGTTTTCTGGTAGAAAAATATCAATGCAACTTATAGAGGGTGTCCCAACGGGAGTGCCCATCAGAAGTTTGTGGAGAAATAGTACCTAATTCTATCACTTCCAAATTGGTATGAGCCAAGTGGATCTCCATTTATGATATATTAAATATTAATGGTATCAACTTTCTTAATTCTAATTGAATACTCGTATATCATGACTTTTTTAGATAAATCTTCTAATTCCACATTCTTCAAAGATCGTGTGATTGTGATAGCTTTATTTTTCTTCGAAATGATTTATATTCACAAGAATTAAAAACACAATCAAAGTCCAATTGATGGGAATGCGATGAGAAGATCAACGAATAACTAAATTATGTTTGATTCAATAATTCTTTCGTTTTCGAATAAAAGCAGATCCTGGATTCGTTTATTGTCAGCAAATTCGTATTTTGGATGGAAGTACCGGAATTAAATATAACTACAGAACAAGCAGTATCATATTGAAAAATTTTTTCTAATTTTCATGAAGAACTCTTTTGTTTTCATCTCAATAAAAAGTGGAAATGTGTAACATCAATCTCGAAAAAATCAAAAACAACATTTTAATGAAAACCTTTATTCAATCAAATAGCAATAAATGGTCGAGAGTAAATGCAAACAAATATATATTTTTTCATAAAATGAAGAAAAAGATGTAAATGAAAAAAATCCGTTGTTTCCCAATATAGGTTTGGAGAAGGGCATTGAAAGAAAAATGAAAAATAAAAAAAAGCTGTAAAATTTCATGTCAAATTATATCTGAAAGACTAATAATAATGAACAGGAACAGAAGCATGAATCATCCAACAAAAAGAGATGTGAATATGAAAAACTAGCGATGGAAACAGAAAATCAACTGATATATTCAGAAATATGCAATTTTTTGCTTTCTGCTTCAGATTATCAAGACAATTTTTTCTATACGAATGTATAGGTAAAATTTCCGAACATATTCTGCATTAGTTGCTTTCAACTGAAAATGAGCCCTATAGAAAACATGCAATTATGTTATAAATTAATTCGTTTTTTTTTAATTTCAAATGCAATAAATGAAAATAAAAAACTTGGAAATGGTAATTTTTACCTATCTATATGAATTTTCTTCATTCGCAGAAGAACCGAGTATGGTCAACCTCGAGATAATGGAAGCAAAGTATTGCTCACTGTAATAAGGAAATATAATTGCATTCATAATTTCTGATGCAGAATGCAGATTTTTATGTTGTATTTCAGAAATTTTTAAAATTTTTGTACCAAGCAGCATCAAAAGATCCTGTCCATGTTCTGAGAGAAAAGACCCAAAAATATTCAGCATCATTTCTGAAAAACATAATGACAATCTTGGTGAATTCAGATGGTGACAAAACATTTTCGAAGCCACATAATATAGGTTTCTTCTGTTGGGATTATATGTACACGCACCACCCCGTACATTCAGAAGTGTGTTGAAAATACAGTTCTCTTCTACAATATTTCACCCGCCATAAGATTTTTTCCTCCAGTTATTCCTCCCATGGTTAAGATATCAAATGTTTTCGATATAAATGCTTCTTCAGGTCGAAAGAATGTTTAGTTTTATATTCACAAAGCTGACACTTTATGGATGAGTCTTTTTGACACTCATACTTAAGATGTCTTGAAAGTGATCCCAAAACCATATACCTCCTAGAGCAGTTCGGACATTTGAAGCGTTTGTGATCTGAAAAAATTATAATGTTAAACGTTATGTTCACAATTCAAGCTAACTTATTGAAAGCTACTGGATTCAACTAGGAGTACCTATATAATTAATTGTACCTATTTTCTTTTAGTCCCCACGTTCTACAAAATAGGTTGTAGAAGAATCTGTTACTTCAAAGTATGGTAAATCTTTTGAATCAAATCGATTATAAATATTTGAGTACAATACATATAAAGATCTGAATGTAAGTAACCAATTCAAAAGTGCTTTATTGAATGGTTTCGAGAAAACAATCAGATATATCAATTCTAGTTTTTTATTAACATCAGCAATTATGCACTCATCCATTTCTTAAAGTGACGTCATAAGATTTTTTTTATTCTTTGTTAATTATACTTACCTAAATGATGATAAATATTGGTGATATGAATACCTTAATTCCTTGCCTTCATAGAGGCCATACCGAGAAAATTTTTGAAACAGTAATGATCTATATGAATATCATCTTCAATTTGAGAGTTTGAATTGGAGATGAATTTTATTGTTTTTCGAATTTTTTTTATCTTAAAATAACGTGGCTTCACAGTAGCAAAAAACTAGGCTTTTCCATTCCTCAGAGAAACTTGCATGGGTGCCCTGATTTTAGGTATATAGTTTTTCATGAAACTTTATGAAGTTTTATAATTCATAAGTGAAATGAAAATACAGAAATGAAAAAAAGAGACTGAAACAAATTAACCTGTTTTTATCCACCCTGTAAGAAAGTGATTCGAACCATTAGATACGATGATATCCCGATGACGTTGTCCAATTTAATTTCCAGAGATAGAAAGGATTATGTTCCTAAATTAGCCAAAGAGAATGTTCAAGGTGATTCTCCTTCAAACTGAAAATAACATAATGGTACCAAGGAAACAATTGATTCAAACAGTTCATCCTTCGGACGAAATTGCGTCCCATGTTTTATTTCCACCCCCAGTTTAACTGAATACATAAAATATAAATAAAATATCAATAATTTCTTCAATTCTCTGATATAAATAAACGATAAATCATCCTTCAACTTCAACAATCAAGATAACAAACTCATTTTATCACTTCTGTAAATAATCTTCTCTCCTCTTCATTCATATAAATTAAACTAAAGATACTAGAACTAGTTAACAATACTTAGAAAATTCTCCTTTATAAATATCATAAAATGTGAATAACAGGGTTCATTTGTGGTAAGGCACAAATTTCCAAAATATTGCATGAATAATAAATAATCTTAGTACCGAAAACCCAAAAATTATGATTTTAAACTTAACGAGTAATAACGTGAAAATAACTGTTAAATTCATCATCGGTAACATAAATTAACTTAAAAATCGATCTAAAATAAGGCTAAATAAGAGACCACTTGGTATAATATCTTGAGTGAGTAGGTGTCTGCATTTTAACAGCAGCGTTTCACGAAACATCACTGCGTGTTCTCGTATGTTTCTTTACTATCTTCCATTTTGGCGTAATTGTCTGTTTTTATTGTGTTGTTCATCAGTATGGAAAGATTAATTTCTTCGTTAGTAGCGTTTCTGTTGTGGTGTTTCCTTATATGAACTCCCAAGTTCCCTTTCTGCTTGGCCCTGTAAGGGCAGTAGGGACAGAGGAACATTGGCTCTTTACCGCCACATTCAACCTGCTCGTGTCTCCTCATTGTGGATTTCCACCGGTACCTTTTTCCACAATGCTTACAGGCGAATTGGGAATCGCTACTGTATCCAGGTCGTATGATCTGATTCGAGAATATATTGTATTTTCTCATGGAATGACTGTTTTGACCCTTCTGAAAATGCTTCGGAGACTTCAGTAACGATTTCACATAGGGCGGGATGTAGATTTTGTCGAACTCCAGGAATTCTGAAAAAAACATCAATCAGTTGGAGTTTATCGACAAAGAAATAAAACATGTAACGAAGAAAACGAATTAGTGCATGGAAGAAGCAAGTAGACATTATGTACAAAATCAGAATGAAAACAACATAAGGAATCATTTATTCGTGAAGAAAAAATAAAATTTCAATGGATAGGAGAGAAATCTTCTCAAGCATAATGTGCCAAATCAATATACCTAAAATAAAAAAATGAAAAATTGACGCTCAGTTGTATTTATCGACATCTTACCTGTTTATCCTCCACAGAGTGTCCAGTGTGAGCAAAAACAGAAAAAAATGTATTACTTTCAGTGTTGCATTCTTAAAGTTTCGTTATTGAAAGGTACAATCAAATGTTTCAAATAAAAGACAGAATTTTTACTAAAACTTCATTACATCTGTGACAAACGAACGAATTTTCACATCAAAGCAATCATTTTGCCTCAGTCGAATGTGTGACCATATGGATCTTCAGGTTGAAACGTGTTCTAAAACCCCTAGAGCATAGCGGACAAAAAAATCTTGGTGCTTTCCCACAATCGAATCTTCTATGTTGATTCAAGTTCCTCAAATGTTTATAACGTCGTCCACAACTACAAATGTGCAAATCTGAAATAAGATTGAATTTAGTCGGTTCGTTCAATTCCATAAACAATCACTGACTTTCATCTCACCAACATACTTTTATTCATATTTTCTCGA
The DNA here is from genome assembly GCA_038502775.1 of Hippodamia convergens. Taxonomy (NCBI): domain Eukaryota; kingdom Metazoa; phylum Arthropoda; class Insecta; order Coleoptera; family Coccinellidae; genus Hippodamia; species Hippodamia convergens. The sequence continues at coordinate 10,733,057 of CM076608.1, read as the reverse complement.
TTTCAGAACAGATATTAGACCCAACATTGAAAAGAAGGTATCTGATAATATTAAATGATTTTAGCAGAGAAATGAATAAGAATAAGGGAACAAATATACAAAAACATCGGATATGTGAGAAAATAACAAGTGATGCACATTCTTCAAAGATACACAATAATACGTTTTGTAGTAATCAAGAAGGCCATATGTGAAAGATCAACACCGAACACACGTTGTACACTGAATGATGAAAAAGCTGTTATTCCAATTAAGCTACGAAGCATGTGTGCATGCGCTTGAATGAAAATGTAATCATTTCATCGGTGAAATTAACGCAGTTAAAACATAGATGAATACATTCGGTTCAATCAAGATAAGAGCACCTCGAGATTCTAAAATTCATTAAAAAAAGGAACAATTTCAAACAGAAAATCTTACTCAAGCAAAAAACACACAATATGCAACATTGATTTAACGATGTTGAAAATTTTTTCAATTTTTCACTCGGACGTAATTTCAAAAATTTTTGGGGTTTTCGATTCTGATATCTGAACAAATACAATTGAAAACATTTCAAATAATAGAAATGAGCCCACTTGTTTTTTTGCTCTAATTTTTCTAAATCAAATCAGTAAGAAAACATTAGGTATTCGCTTACGAAGAATAAGCAAGAATACTTCGAACTGATGATTCAAGGAACTTTCAGAGGTCTACATCAGACTTTTTAGAACTTGGGCAAAATAAGTGCAAGAATTAAATATAGGAGGAAAACAAAAATCTTTTCGGAAAATGCATGATTCTTCTAAAAGGTATTTCATTCGATACGTTCAGTTAGAGTTCGTCCAAGAATTATTTTCATCATGGGGGCCAAGAAAAATCGAAATTGAGCTGTGAGTTTTAGGTTCAAGATTTTTTCAGGGGGTTTACATTCTTTTCCATCTGAGCCTCTTGCATAACCAGTAGAGGAAAGCCAAACTTTGCAATTCAGTTTATTTTAAAAAAATTATGGGGAAATTCAGTTTTTAATGTCACATTTGATTCTATTGTTAATGTTTCATATATGATCACGGCTGTATCACAGAACTTTCAAATACAACTATAAATTTGTATAGAAAATGAGATATCAGGCAAAATTATCACTAGTGTTTCTTTAACTCTTTGATCCTTTCCTCAAGCTGAACACTACCAGGAATAAACAATAAAAATAACAAAAACATTTCAAAAAAAAATTCACTGTTCAATATAAACCATTAACCCTTGTATATATATATACATATTCTTTCGAATAAGAGAGCTAAAATATTACAATAAATGTTGAAACAAAAAGAACCTAAGCTGAGGTAAAAAAAGGAACGGGGTACCACAACATTCTTCGTATGATACTATAGTATCATACGATACTTTCATCACCAGTATCATACGATACTATAGAGCCAGGGGAAAAAACCTCAGCCGAAAAAATTAAAAGTCAAGGATATAAAGAAAAAATTACACAGATTTAGGAAATCAGCTCAAGCTGTAGAAAGTATATCGGAACCGTTCAATCTTGATGAACTGAAAGCAGCTATTAAACGCACGAAATCACGTAAAGCTGCGGGTTTCGACGGAATTTATCCTGAGTTTATTAAACATTTAGGAAAAAAGGGCATTGAAGTGGTTGTTATCCTTTTACAATAACATTTTGTGTACTGGCAATTTTCCGGTTGAGTTTCGCAAAGCGAAAGTAATAGGCATTTTGAAACGTGGAAAGAATCCTTCCGAAGCGAGTAGTTATAGGCCAATTAGTTTATTGAGTGTTTCTATGAAAATTTTAGAAAGGTTGATTTTCATCAGGATTGAACCTACTATAGAGGATGTTCTTCAAAATTGTCAGGGCGGTTTCAGGAAAAATAGAAATTGCAATGATCAGGTTCTCAATTTGACCACATTCATCGAATCAGGTTTCGATAATAAATTAAAAACAGGTTCAGCTTTCATAGATTTATCGTCTGCCTACGACACGGTATGGAAAGATGGTTTGATCTATAAACTTTATACACATCTTAAATGTGGAAAGATGATTCGTTTATTAGAGAATATGTTGTCGGATAGAAGATTTCGTGTTTTTGTTGATGATAATAGTAGTAAATTCAAAATATTGAACAATGGTCTTCCACAAGGATCTGTTTTAGCACCCCTTCTATTCAATTTATATTTATGCGATATTCCTTGTACTTCATCTGAAAAATTCATTTACGCCGACGATATTGCACTCGCTTTCCGTCATTCTGATTTTAGAAGTATTGAGGAAAATTTAACTTCTGATCTGAAAATTTTGAAAAATTATCTTTTCGAATGGCGTTTGTGTCCAAATCCAAATAAAACCGAGGTTTCGTTATTTCATTCGAATAACCATCAAAAATTCAGAAAATTAAATGTCCTTTTCGGGAACTTTCCTTGAAACATAATTTTACCCCCAAATACTTAGGTGTTAAATTAGATTCCTCTCTAAATTACAAAGCACATTTGGATTAACCCTTGTGAACCTTCATCATAAAAGAGAAACAAAATTATATAAATGCAAGAAATGTTGAATCCAGATTCGAGATATGAGGTATTTGTGAGAATTATCTGTTCAACATAAACAATTAACCTTTATAAACCTTCATCATAAAACAGAAACAAAATTATATCAATGCAAGAAATGTTAAATCCAGATTTGATATATGAGGTAATTGTGAGAATTATGTTATTAATAAGTGAGACCTAGTAACATTTAGGTTATAGGGCTGATGAGCATTGTAATAATAAAACAATTCCAGAGTTTTGAGTTAATACATAATTTTTATTTCAATAATAGGAACACCAGTTCTGAATTAACTTCTTGATAATAATACCTTGGGTATTAAGCATTCAAATTTTATATATTGAACAGAGAATTACTCAAAGTTATGTTACGTCGTATCCGATATATTTAAGAGTTGTTTAGTAGTGTTAATTTTTTGTTCAAAAGAGTTTTAATTATGTTCATTGAAAAGTAGACCATATATTTGATTTACCTTAGTATTTCGTGAATTTTTGAGAACGTTACAAATGTGTCAATGCGATTGTAAATTTGTGGTAGAAATAAAATAAGCCGTAGAAGAAAGAGTATCTCAATGATAAAATTATATTTACGTTGTGCAACTGATTGCCAAATTTGAAGCTTCTGGTTCTGTCCGTTTCAAATAGAGGTTGTATAACAGAGATTAAGCGATGGACGTGGCTGTCTTATGTCATGTAGCAATGAAGCAGACCTAGAGTACTAGAAAATTGTCCGATGTATCTGGTGTTTCACGTTCATGTGTTCATAGCACTTGATGTTGACATTCAATCTGAGATTGGATGACCGTCAGAAATTTCAGAAAATTATTGAACGAGAATGTTCATATTTTAGTTGAATGAACGTTTCGATTACCTCCAAATAATACAGAGTGCACGAATTTTAATTACAACTTCACGATCACAACATCAAATTTACTTCGGGCTACATATGGAACAAAATTCAGGATTCCACCAAGAATACAAACAATTGCTTCGTCTGTTCTATTTTCATAAGACACTTCAACAATGCTAAAAAATCAATTAATTGAAAGGACAACAGTTCCTCAGGAGATGCAATTTCAAATGATTGTTATGCTTGAATCTTCTGAAGCATTTGTCGCACCTGAATCGTGGTTCAACTCCACATTCGTATCTCAGGTGCCTCTTCACGTGATTCTTATTTTTATAGGAAGAACCACATTTTAGGCATATATATCGGTCGTCGCTCCCAAGAACGTACTCCGTATCTGAAACTGTTTATCTAGTTAATTCAGAAATATTCACCAGTTAACATATTTTAACATTTAATCACGTAATCAAAAAGTTAGGTACAACTCAAAATGAAAATAGTCCAGGAACGTCGAGTTTATATGAGTAATTCTTGTTTATTTGCTGGTTTTTATTTATTTTACTTTTACTTTGTACCTTTGAATTGAGTGAATCAATTAATCACTCAAGAATTTTACATTACACTGAACACAATGAGGTTGAAATTAATCTGAAAAATCTTATGGTAGAATAAAAAAAAAAGCAAATAAGATATTTTGAAAACGTCAATGATTATTTTCGACAATGTATATAATGTATATATCTGATGAGTTATACCATGGGATATAAATAAAATGAAAAGTTTTGTGGCCATTATTTATTTCAACATGTTTGCAGGATGACCATGCAGTTTTTTCTTAGTTGTTCATATAGGCATTCTTTTATTTAATAGCCCTTAATCACTTATCACTGTAATTGAGCTTTACAACAGCTGGTATATACAATAACTTTTTTTAAATATATATGATCCTATTTGATTTACCAAAATCGATATGAAATTAAATAGATACATACCTACAAACAGAATTCAGAAAGTAGCCTGGTAAATGCAAAATTTCCTGTAATAGGTACCTAGTAAACTTAGTTTTGTATGAACAATTTCAATATTTGGAAATCTCCAAGATTAATCTGTTAGTTAACATACTGTATAAAAATATTGATATGTATTGATACAGTGACATCAAGTGCGATGTTGTTATGGCTTCAAGAGGCTGAATACAATATCTACAATATTTTGTGCATCATTACCATTTGAACATTTAAAATAACTTTAATTCTTCTTTGTCATAGTAGATACTAGTTTTTTTTTTTTATAACAGGCATAACAAATGAATCTTGATCGAGTTTGTAATGTCATAAATTCGCAGTATTAAGGGTCGGTTTCACAAAACTTTGTTTGTACCGTTAAATTAATTGGAGCTACCGTGATTCGTTGAAATTTCAAAACGAGTGATTCGATTGGTTCAAATTGACTCAAGGTTTTTTAATCGCACAATTAAAGTTTTGTGGAACCGACTCTACGACTATTGAAATTGAGATATGGCCTGCTGCCATATACATATTCTATATACTGATGGAGTAGAAAACCCTTGAAGAACATTAATTTCAAATATCTTTTCCATTGTTCGGACAATAATTTTTTTAAGGAATTTGACACCTGCTGAATAAATGCACAATTTTAACACAGGGGCGCTTCTTCTAAAATAAAAAGATGTTTTTCGTTTCGAGGCAGAAACCCGCAAAATCTAAAAAATAATGCAGAGATCTCCAATAACATATTTCAATCGATATCTTAAGTTATATCTCGCAAACCATTTTATCGAATGAAATGATTTCGGGAATTTTTGGGATAATTATAATGAGTTGATGGTGTATAAATACAATATTAAATCAATACAACGAAATACAATATTCTGGGTGAAAGATCAAAATGATTTAATTATCTACCTACAAAAAGAGTACATTCTAAATTAATAAATAAAGAAAAATTCCATGTGTCCTTAAACGAAATACATCAAACTTTGGGGTCACTCAAATTCTTCGATTTATGTTTTCATAAAATAACAGAGAGCAAAAACTAGTCCAGGATTCACGGTCCATTTTCGCTCTCGACTACTATCAAGCTAATTTACCGTAATGCTTCTATTTGATGAGACGCTCATCCTCTACAAACCTCTCTATTGTGGTAGATAACAAAGGTAGCAAGGAGAAAATATGTCGATCTGATGATTCAAAAAAAATATTACTAACTGGATTATTTTTTGTTGGATCCCAAGATAATTATCTGAATAATTTGAACAAATATTCGTCTTGCAAAATCTATATCTATATCTTTATCAATATCTATAATGTAAAATGATTACTAACCAGCTATTTTTTCATAATTGCTTAATATTTATATACACTCCCTGTCAATAAATTCGGGGCAGGCAAAATTTTGGTCAAATTGAACTCCCTGTATCTTTTTTCGTGGTTCTCCGATTTTGTTGAAATTTTCACTACGTGAAGTATTGGGACTTGTGATATCAACTTGGCAAAAAAACCTGTAGTTTATCCGATATACAAGGAGAAACAAAACCTCGTTTTATATCCTCCATTTCTAAACACGCTGTGTTGAATTTGAGGCGGAAAATTTGATATCCTTAAGTTTTAATATGAAGTGTGACCCTTTCTTAACAAAATGTTATTTAATTAACGTCAGTATCTGTCTTTTAAAAAAAAGATACACATTTTCAAAGAAAGTGTTGCATTTTTTTAATTTTTATAATAATTTGAACCATTACATTACCTTATCGACTAGCAATCATAAAAAAACATCTGATAATTAATAGCATGCATTTCCACCTCGCTTTCTCATCACTTCTACCTTACGACGTGGCATACTTTCAATGCATTTATGAATTGCTTCTGGGGAATATTTTCCCAACAATTTCTGTTAATGCAGAACAATGCTAGGCCTCACGTTGCAAGGGTTGTAACAGAAAACTTAAAAGAGGCGAAAATTCAACGATTGGTGTGGCCAGCCAGAAGTCCAGATTTAAATTCAATTGAACATGTATGGGATATGCTAGGTAGAAATGTTGGAAATCGGCAGTCCAACACCTTACCCGATTTACGAACAGCCCTTCTTGAAGAACGGAAAATATTCCCCCAGAAGCAATGCGGAAATGCATTGAAAATATGCCACGTCGTATGGAAGAAGCGATGAGAAAGCTAGGTGGAAATACACGCTATTCATTTTGAGATGTTTGTATATGTTTGCTAGTCGATAAGGTATTGTAATATTTTAAATTGTTATAAAAATTAAAAAAACGCAACACTTTCTTTGAAAATGTGTATCTTTTTTCAAAAGCAGATACTGACGTTAATCAAAAAACATTTTGTTGAGAAATGATAACACTTCAAATTAAAACTCAATGATATAAAATTTTCAGCCTCAAATTCACCACAGGATGTTTAGAAATGGAGGGTATAAAACAAGGTTTTGTTTCTCTCTGTATAAAGAATAAACTACAGATATTTTTGCAAAGTGAATTTCAGGTTAATATAACAAGACCCAATACTACACCTGGCGAAAATTTCAACATAATCGCAGCCCCACGCTCAGAAATTATTAATACCACCAGACCATTTTTCTCATTACTAACTGTAGGAGAAAAAAATATTACATGAGGTAAGTGTGATCCCAGCCAAATGGAACAAGCCCTATAATAAAACAGATATGTATCGCTAGTTTTGGTTTTCCTATTTGTAATAAAATATACAGTGAAGAAATCTTTTCTGAAATTTGATTAACTTTGTTTTTTAGGAAACTAAATATAATATAATATTTTTGTAGTAATGTACCTAGTAATGAGAAAAGTGCTATATAAATATTAGATAACAAAAAAAAAAACAAGCTGGTTGGTAATCATTTTTGATTACTTCGTTATCGATATAGATGGTGAAAGGAGGGGTCCCTTTGATCAAACCTTATTTTCAGATAGTTATCTTGGGATTCAACAAAAATTAGTCCAGTTAGTAATACATTTTTTAGAATCATCAACTGGGAATATTTTATCTTTGCTACCTCTGTTAGCTACCGCAATGGAGATGTTCGCACAGGATATTGTTGGGCGACTCATCAAATAGAAGCTGCTCTCGGAAAATTACCTTGACCTCAGGTGCAAAAATAAATCGTGGATCCTGGACTATAATATTTTTTTCTATAACTAAAATTGGTACCTAATGTTAGGTTATTTTCATTGTTCTGGCCCGTTCAGAGGTCGTCACCATTTGTCAACAAAAGGTCAAACAACCTGGAGTGTCTCATGGCAAGCTCGGCATCCGAGGGACCCCTATCAAGGCTGCTGTTATGGTTCAAGAAGTTATTAGCTTGGATCCTCTTGGCGCAGACATGCGCAGTGTGAACCTGGAGACCGTACTTGGAAGTGAATCTTTTGTCACATTTTTCGCATCTGAATTGTGGTTCAACTCCGCACTTTTTTCTGTGGAACGTCATATTGGATTTGTACTTGTATTTTCTACCGCAGTTCTCGCACTGGTGAAAACCTGAAACAAATATGAATCAGAATCGGGTGTAACAGTGGAGCATGCAGTATGAAGTGGAAGGTTCTACTAGATGTGAGAAGCAGATTATGGTCGATTGGAAACACAATATATTAATGTATAATTTTTATTTCCAGAGGTTTGGTAACTTTGCAAATTATGTCGACAAAAAACAAATTGAACACATTGCTTTGATTTTTCGGGTATGCACCAAATTGAAATACATTCAACATCTAACAATTAGTTTGCATCAGTTGATATAATCAGTTGAAAAGCTACGAACATTGGATAACATGTTTCACTCGCAATAAACCAGATAGGGATCAGATTTCAATGTAACAAACCATACAAATGATCCTCGGATTTGGTACAATTTACTTTGAATGCCCTATCAAGCCTTTCCTGATGTGCCTCGATATATAGGGTGAGTCTTTGTACATATATTAGAACGGAAGATTCCTGAGGTTCAAGAATGTTTACAGTTATGTGTTAAATCTTCTGCGAGCATGTTTTACATTTCTCATTCAACCATTACTTCTGATAATTATACCAGAAAATCACGAGAATCTATCTTTAAAATTATTCAGCCATTTCAGAAAATTTTAAAAATATATATCAACGACATAAACCGAATTAGTTACTTTGGCTGAATGCAACTCTGTTGAACAGACTCAGAGAATTCATTTTTTCCCTCTTTTTTTGGATGGTTCGAGCGGTATATCTAAAGCTCGGGAAAGCTTTAGTGAATTGTTTACATTTAAAATGACTAAATTTTTTTTATCTAGGCTGAATCGAAAAAAATGGAATACGAAAAAGTTGTTTCTTTGGATCTAAGAATCTATTGTTGAAATATATGAACAAGGACTCATTCTGCATATTATGGAGGATTCTGCATTTTCTGAAACAGAATTTTAACCCTTAGATTCTCGAAAAAATTCAATCGAATGTGTCAAGATCGAATCAGTTGCTAATAGTTGATGCCTCACAATGAACGAGCAATAAAACTTCGAATTCTGAAATTTTTCATTTATAATGAAAACGTTCTATCATCAGATATTGTGTTAAGTGATTTCCCATAATGGAACCGTATGATCACCTATCTATGAGCTACTGATTTCTCATTCTTCAATGTTGTAATTATGGACACTCGCAAGGTCAACATACGTTTTTGATTTTTGTTTTTCATTCAAACGTTTAGTATAGTGATGAAAAATCATTTTGTGTTTCGAAAACGTTCATTGAATTTGGAAATGATGCTAGCAAGTATGCCTAATCTTCTCAGGGACATGGCTACTGTTTGGCACAACAAGGTGGATGATTTGAACATTTAATTTGAATTTTTCGATCTTCAATATCCCATATTTCTTTTTTTATTTTCATGAATTAATTTTTGTTTTTTAATTTCTTCTTGTAAAATGTATTTTTGTTTTTCATTTTTTTTTCTAGAATTTATTTTAATTTCAAACCAGTTCTGGCGAAAAAGAACCTGAATACTAATTTCCACGGAAAATTATTCATGTCATTCATTAAGGCGAATAAATTTCTCGTGTCAGAGTGGAATAAAATTGTCGTATTCATTCACAACAGATATGAAATCACCCATACCGCGTTTGAAGTGTTACTGATTCGATTCGGCACTTCGCATAACATATGTTGTGCTCTACATCCCCACCCAACCAAATCTGTCGGCCCAGCAGTTCCATCGATATCACTTCCCTCTGAGGTTTAGATTCTGCCACTGTTCCACTAGAATATGGCCCTGTTCGAATATACTATAGATAGATAGATAGATCAATTCTTTATTTCCAATGAAGTTTCATACAGAGAACATAAAAAAAAAATAGTGTCAATAAATCCTAATTACAATTTTGAGCTAAGATAATCGCCAACACAATATTCTTCTGAGTTTTTTTAATAATTTTTTGGTTTTTATTTTAAAGATTTTATAATTTTTAATTGTTTTTAATGTATATGGTACGTTGTTAAAGATTTTGATGCACATATAAGATTAATTTTTCTCACTCAAAGATAATTCGTGTGATGGATAAGTTATATTGGCTGTTCTTGTATTACTGGTAAAGTTGGTATTATTTCTGAGGAATTATGTTTTATTTCTATGGCGATGTAAGAGACACTCATGCATATAACCATAGATGGTTAGTATACCAAGTTGTCTAAATTTACCCATACAAGAATCCCCGAATCCCATATTCAGTAATATTCTTATTATCCTTTTTTGGTTTATGAAGATTGATGTGGAAGAACCTATGCCCCAAAATATTATCCCACATCTTATCATCGATTCATAGTTAGCATAATACAGTATTTTCTGAACTTTTTCATTCACATATCTTTTCAATACCCTAAATGGATCACAAATTCTATTTGGTTTCACTAACAGATCATCAATATGTGTGGTCCACTTCAAAAATTCATCTACAATAACCCCCAGAAACCTGGTAAATTTTACTGTTTGCATTTCATCATTGTTAATATTAATTTGGGCTGGGTTTCCTTAGAGTTACTGGCTCGAAATATCATTATGTTGGTTTTATTTTTGTTGATCACAAAGTCACATCAGAAGTATAGAAACTGTGATGTTTCCACTTCGGTTTTCCCGATTTGTATATTCGGTATGATTATAGAATTGATAATCTCTATTTATTGAAAAATCTATCGAATCAATTGCAGAGAATTCTGTGTTATATGCCTCATTGTTTATATCTCATCTAGTATTGAATGTAAGCTCCGCGGAGAGTAACATAAAAAAAAAAACAGGATTAATAGTATGAAAATATAACTATAACAACTATCTGGTTCTAGAAACATGTCACCCTTATTCATACTACAACAAAAAAAGCAGTCAGAATAATGAATAATTTGATGTATAGTCAGTCGTGCAGAGGTTTTTTCAAGAAGATGGGAATTTTGACACTACATGCTTTTTATATTCAGCAATGTTTATTATTTCTACATAAACATAGATATTTGTTCAATCAACATCTCAATTTGAAAACGAGATATAATACACGTTCTTTAACTCCTATATATCTCCGAATATAGATGTTTCAAATTGTTCAATAAATTACCTAGGAACTTTCAAGTAGTAGATGATCTCAAAGTTGTCAAGATAAAATTTTTTTCTTTTTTATTAAACTTGGAGCCATATAGTATGGACGATTTTTTTTATACTTTAAAGTTGATTTAGTTTTTTTTTATTCTGTGACACTATTCCCTTTCTTTTGTTGTTATGTTTCTTTGTAACAATAACTGAATTTGGAATAAAGAGTCCCGTTCTGTCTCGTTCTATATCGGTTGCCTTATAGTAAGCGCGCAGTAAATCTTTGTTGTCATCTCTGGTCCTATTATTATTATGATTATGATTATTATTATTATTATCTAGGGCTTTGGTAAAATGTATCTTTGGTGAAGCTGCTTCAAGCTATTGCAGTTAATTGATGAAATTTTTCTGGAGTTTATCTTGCAATGCTCCAAGTGAACTGTCAGGTGGTATTTCCTCTTGAACTTAGAATGGCACGAAGTGCATTCGAATTTCCGTTCAACCCCGCAGTCGAATTTTAAATGCCTGTTCAATGTCGACTTGAATTTGAAGGTGGAGGTACACCTGACACATCTGAAACGTTGCGGAAATCCTGAAAATAAGGAAAGACCTTTATTCACATTTCTATAATTGAGAAAAACATTCGTTACTCACTGTCCATCTAAAACAAAATAAAAAATTGCAAACAGTTCCAGATGGTACATAAAGAAATATTCGATGAAACCGCTTTTCTCTAGTTAAATGTAGAGAACACTTCAATAACTTATAACTAAGAGCTTTGTGTCAAGTCACTGCACAGTGATAAGTTCAAGGACCCGCGAAAACTTCACTTAATAATTCATCATTAAATCTTTTGCACTTAATTATATGTTATATCTAATATAATAGCGGTCATAACATGCTTGAAATCGATTTAGTTGTTGTAGTTTGAATATTATGTATCAAGTAAGTAATGGAACACTAACATTCTGTGATCAAATTCAATATTGAGCTATATTCTATAGAAGTAGTGGAGAAGATCTATCAATTGTGTCATTTCAACTAAAATAATTACAACTAGAAGAAAATATTCGCGTTGATATAGAGCAACGCTAGTTCGAAAATTATTTACTAAAATCAGTCAACTCAAAATAATATGGAAGAAATTTAAAGGCCGCAGAATATCATTTCGAAAAACAATCTCGTTGATGAAGTATTTGGTAATAGCTCAGCCAATGGAAGTCATGAAGGAATGAAAGATACAGAAATAAACTAGCCTCTCGAAAGAGGTGTTGGAAAAATCAATCATTAATAATGTTATTAATAGTAAATAATGTTGTTGAGTAATTGAGACGTATCAGAAGGACTTTGTTCCTAATGGTGTGAGTCTCATTGTAACCAGTCTGTGCAATCACGTTATGAAGACAAAAATTCTTACTGCCGAAGAGGATATCCTTGACTCGTCAAAAAGATCTGCATATCCCAACGTAAAACTTTTGAATCTGTTGCAGTTGACTTAAAGTCTAGTTCGGTTTACATGCATGGCATATAATACGTCGTCTTCCCTGAAGTTAAGCGACCAACTTTGTAAAAGGAAAGATTGTCAGATGAAAATCTTTATCTTGACCGGAATATAGTGTGGAAATAAGTGATTGCTCAAGCAGACCCTAATGCATCATTACTTTACTTCAATGACAAAAATATGTAGGTACTAACCTATTTCCTACACTTGGAACCTTCATTTAAATTAACAAATTTTAGTTATTTTATTATTATGTCGGAAAGATCATTATTCTTATTTCATTAGTATGTAGTTCATACACTAAATTTAATTTTCAAAAATAGTGTTCTAACAAAAAAAAAAACCGACCGAAGATCAGTCAAACAAGGTACTAGAGAATTATTAGGTATAGAAGTCAACTTCGAACGGTTTTCAACACGTCGTTGATCGTTTAAACGATTATCGTAGCCAACATCAACAAGTTTACGCTGATCGAAATTAATTTTGGGATTAAAAGTGCAAGTGCTCAACAGTTTTAACGACAAAAGTAGATAAGAGATCATTTTTATTGGTAAAAGTTAAATTAAGCTTGACAAAAGTCGGACAATATATTTGTCAATTTTTCACACTTTTTGTTCTTAACTGCGAGAACGTACATTCTACACACTTTGAGTAGTGTCAACATGAAATTCCGGGAAAAAATTCTATTTCTATTCCGATTGAAAATGATCATTCATTTTTGCATCCAACAGTTGTATATGAAGAATGGGCCAATGAGTGAGAATTCTTCATATGTTTCACAACAGTTGATTTCTGCTTTCCCATGTAAGGGCACAAGGGACAATTGAACGTCGGTCGTTTCTGACATTCGAATTTCACGTGACGCCACAAAGACCGTTTGGCCTTGTAAATCTTCTGACAAACTTCACAGGTATAACCTGAAACAATGTTAAAAGTTAGAGATAAACTTCAATTTCATGAGAGCAACGGTAAGAAAACGATCAAAAACAAAGAATCTATTTATTTTATACCAACATTTCCATCAAACAACTAAACTGGCGAGTGATAAGAATAAAAACAGTCCAGGCAAAGGGGAAAACTACAACCACTACATACGGCTTTGGTCCTCCTCTCTATTCCCCTCTTAGAGCAACTGCGGCATCTTCTTCTAGTCTTTGATAATATTGGCAGGTGACCCTCACATGTGATCGCTTCGGAGAAATGAAAATAAACAGATAATAAAAAGCCTGAATAAATGAAGAAAAGTGTTTGCGTAAGAAATTACAGTATATTTATATTGAAGTAGAAATACTCTACAAGGAGATCCTCTAGTACCAGCAGAAAAACTTTGTAAGATTTTTCAAATACAGATCAGACCATTTTGATAACAATGCCTTCACCCACGCTCCACAAATCTTCATGAAGCCCGAATCGGACAAATTTAAAATAAGTTTTTAATTAGTCTTCCACCAGAAACTTGTGCTATCTCATGGGTCGATTATCTAGGACTGTTCTACAAGCTGCCACTTGAGTAATTTAGAAGTTAACTAGCCAACTAGCAAGATGCTAGTCAAAATCATTTCTCTCCTGGTTGTTTTGCGTAAGTTTTTATTCGAAATATAAATTTCGGATGGTTAAAATAAATTAATGTGGGCTTCCAACTAGTCCTCACATTGTATTCGACAATTTACCAGAAATTTTGCACAATTAATGCGAAACTGCAATTGTGGAACCTATTCAATTGCGCCTAAGGGCTGCTTGCCACTACGCTAAATTCGGAACTAATTCAAGCTCTTAGTCCTAAATTAAATGCGTGCGCATAATAATATCTCGCTTTTGTAATGCGTGCGCATCTGATTTAGGACTTAGAGCTTGAATCAGTTCCAAATTTAGCGTAGTGGCAAGCGGCCCTCGTATAAAATTAGGATGAATCATCAGGTATTACTGATACCTTAGCAACAAGATGTTAATTGTCATGTTCCTTTATTGCGTCATTTTTGACAATTTGCTGAAAAGCAGATGTTCCAACGGAATTGCAGCTTACCAATATAACATACAAAATTTAATTTTATTTTAAATGAACTAACAGTAAATATTGAATATTATTGAAAAAATTCTGAAGATAGAACATATTGATGAGAAAGTTTTACTTTCATATTTTGAGGGTAAGGAAGATATAAAAGAATCCACATTATGGACACTTTAATCAACTTTGAGATGATACAAACAAGAATATCGGCATTAAAAAATACACTAGTTAGATAGTTTATATTTAAAGGTAATCGGTAGCTACAGTGATAGGAAGAAGGAGGATTTTATCACAGAACATTTTGGCCAATTTTTGTTAGAAAAATTAATGGCCGAGATTGTAATAATTATAAATGAGCAGTGCGGGCCATTAAACCAATCTGTCGTCAGAAATTTCATAAAATAAAATATGATAATTAAAAAAAAAATTAAAAAGTAATCTTGTATTTTGTTGAATTAGTATATTCTGAAACAAGTTGCAGAATGAGCTCCTATTCCAACACGAATGCCAAATTCAAAAACGACCGACGAAGGAACAAGTTTTCGGAAGCATGAGTGTTGGAATTGCCTTCTGCAACGAGTATTAGACGGTATTTTTTCCATTTCAGTCAAGTTTTGTGAAATACTTCCGAAAATCAGATAAAATTTCAGATTAGTGACTTTCGTTTTGTAGCTTGGCAGTTGGTGTGACTTACGAAATTTGACAGATTACGGAATTTGAATTGATTTGATAATTGGAGGATCTGAGGTCAGTACTGACAACCACAAAACAAAAAACATAACTGAAAACAATGCTGTAATGAGTTTCATTACAGCACTACTTTTAGTACTGTAAAGAACTGATCACGATCCTGAAATAGAGGAAAATATTTTTGAAACATAAATGAATTCAAAATATTAATCATCGAAATGAATACCATTTTCAATTCCTAGACTCACAGATCTTTTATTCCTGTGAGTCTAAGAATTGAAATGGAATTCTTCATTTCGATGATTTCTATTTTGAATTCCTTTATGTTCCAAAAAATTTTCGGTGTGGCCCCCGTAAAGACAAAGGATTTTTTTTTCGATTCATTCTTTTTCTTGAAAATAAAAAGAATAATGTGGTCAATTGTTCGTTAGGAGTGGATAGTACTTGGATTCATTCGTTAATGAAAGAACTGATATCAGGAAATTTTGAGAAGAATTAGCTCAATATCACCATCATGGTATTTAGTATGGTATGGTATGGTCACTATGTGTTGACAAATGTCAATTCAGAAATGAAATATTTTTAACGATTCTAAAGAGTTTCATGAATTTAAGAATTTATTGGATGAAAGAGTCTGATGAAGACTCCGAAACGTTACAATGATTGAAAGTTCTTTTCCCATTTTTAGGTATTGTTAGTTTTTGAGAAGAATCCAAACCTGACATATTAGTGCACAATTTCTGTAATTAACTTCTGTTCCAGAGACTCGAAGAGGAAATCAAAAAACTAATTCAAAAAACGATAAAAAGGGATCATCAATAATTGAATTCCATTCACACTACATCATTGAGTCAATATCTTTATTTATATTAATATTTTTGCACATAAGACATCGAAGAGCGACCAGCATAAATGTCAAATAAAAAAAACTACGACGTAATTTGTTTATTGAACGATCATACACTAGCTCTCAACACCTATCGGAAAAAATTTAATTTAGCATGAATACTGTTATCTGTCGTGAACGTCGATGATATGCGTTAAAGATCGAAAATGGAAAATCCATGAAGCTTGTGCTTATTCCTCATATGTTGCTTTAGGTTCCCCTTCTGCTTACACCTGTATTGACAAAAAGTACACTGAAAAGCCGGCTCTTTTTGACACTCGTACTTCATGTGCGTGGCTAGTCCTGATTTGGACTTATATTTTCTCGGGCACTGCGGACAGGGAAATGGAGCATCTAAAACATGGGAACTGTTAATATTGGAAAGCAATATTACATAAATCACAATGAATTTAGAAGAACGAATATAAAAAAGATTGATATTAGGATACTTCACATGCACATAGCAGCAAGAAAAAGAGAGGAGATACACTTAAATATGTTTACGAGAGTGGGTAGGGATGTAGAGCACAACGTGTGGTACGCGAGGTGTCGAATCGAATCAGTAACACTCCAAACGCGGTATCGTTCTTTTCCGCCAAAACTTTTCTTTAAAATGAAATAAATTCTAGATGAAAACAAACAAAAAATACATTCTATGAAAATAAAAAAAGGAAACCAAATTCTAAAAAATGCGAAATTGAAGATCGACAAATTCAAATTAAATGTTCAAATAATCCACCTAGTTCTGTCAAACAGTAGCCAAATCTATTATGAAGATTTGGCATACTTGCTATTTTGGCACAAAGTTTGAGAGCCGAACGTGAAGGTATTGGCCTATCTCCAAAGTCAACAATAAAGGAAGTTATCGTCTCCGCAATAGATTGACCACCGAAGTACCATTTTATGATTTGAATTTTCTCTTTAACCGTGAACATTTTGATTTACGCGAATCCAATTTATTTTCAAACCGTCTAGCTATCATAACTGACGTTCGGAAGCGACTAATGTGCAATGCAATTAGCGGCAGCCGAGACTTGCCATTCCAACAGTCCAGTCCCTTATTTGTTATCGAATCTCAATGAGATTTCAATTCACATTCCTATGTTTCCATAGGGATATTCTTTATCTGTATACTTATATTTTAAATGTGAATGTCCGTGTGTTTATTTGTCCTGTATGGACTCAGGAACGAGATGACAGATTTTGATGAAACTTCCACTATAATGTAAAAAGTTTATTTTGGGAGGTTTGCATTTAGGGTTCATTCCTATATCACGAAGAAAAGAGAAAAATATCGAGTTTTCATGAAAAAGTCGCTAACTAACCAGGTTTTCTCAGGTTTTCACGGCCGACGCTGGGTAAACTATAAGAGATAGAGAAACATGGTCAGAAACAATTTTGTAGTGCCCAAAAAGTTCTATATAAAAGTCTGCGACGGCATATGTCTTACTGCTAAGGACAACCCGTGATAACCATTTTTAACATTTTCAGTTCAATTCAAGATAGATAGATAGATAGATATATTTTATTTCCATAGACCTTGAAAAAACAGGTATTGGATATTGTCAGAATACATAAACATAGAAAAAAAAAACACATGTTACAAAAACCGGAAAAAAATTTCAAACACACTTATCAGCAAAGAATTCCCTTAAACTATAAAAACAGTTTCTCATAAGGAAATCTTTGAGCAATCTCCTGAAGCGAGGCAGGCTACCAACAGAAACAATTTCATCTGGCAGGGCGTTGAATATTCTAATGGACATAGCTCTGAACGAATTCTGAGTTGCAGACAAATGACAAAACGGTGCATACAACTTGTGAGAATTCCTGGTACTATAGGCATTTACATCCGCACATTTTTGATATTTCGAGATATTTTCCTTAACGTACGACGACATTTGAAAAACATATAAATTGGTGACGCTCATTATTCCTTCCCCCTCAAAGTAAGATCTACAGGGCTCATCCCAAGGTAAACCCAACATCACGCGAAGTATCCGCTTCTGAGCGATTAAAACCCTCTCGACATGCGATGAGTTTCCCCAGGCTAGCAGTCCGTAAGATATAACCGACTGTACACAGGCAAAATAAAAAGACCTTCTTGTAGCCAATGAACAAACCCTCTTCAAATTTCTCATTTGATATAGTCTCACCTGAAGTCTCTGCACGACAGAATCGTATTCAATTTGAAGAGGGCTCCCGACTGGAATGAATTCATATAAAAACGAATGTGATTGTTTTCTGCGACATTTATTCCTGATGAAAAATGTTTTTCACAATATAGTTTTCTAATGAATACTGCAAAAGTTATCGCATATTGAATGAATGTGAATTTGAGCAAGAAATTATTGAATCTACACGAGATAGCTTTGTCACGTACTCACGTGCCTATCTCTCCTTCGATACGAGTTTATGAATGTGGGGTTGCGGACCTATCAGTACCGTTTTAAATTGAAATATTTTGCGAGCGAAGCCGCGGATTCGAGCTAGTATCGAAATAAGCAGCCAAATGCCTTCTTTTTGAACGAGACAAACTTTAGGGTTCCATTTGAATTTGAGCCAAGTTGTAACTTGCATTAAGATCTCTTCCTGCTGAGTTGAATGAATGAATGAATTTTTATTGGTGTTTTAATTTCTACCTGAGAGGGAGGTAATAATTGCTAACAAATTCACTTATACGTACAATAATATAATCAACAAAACCTTCATCACAATGATGCCCGTGCTACTTCAAAAAATACAACAATGATGTTAACACGTTGATTATATCAAAACAACTACATAATGAATTTTGATGAAAGTTCATCAATTATTGTGCTGTCCAATCTAACAAATTTCTTTGAGGGGGGAAATATTAAAATACAATATCTGTCTTAAAAATTTAATTTTCTTCGCGTAAACAAACTACTATGATGATCCCGTTGTCTATTTTATTGGGAATTATGTCTGTGCCTCAGGTGGGATTTTAAATTTCCTTTCTGTTTGCACCTATAGCTGCAGAACATACATTCGAACTGAGGCAATTTTTGGCATTCGTAAGTTTGGTGTCTCCAAAGCGAAGGCTTGGTCTTGTACATTCTTCCGCATTTGACGCACATGAATGGATGAGTATCTGAAAAACAATAATGAGAGTAATCATGATGTTGTTCTGCTAGTCTTAACCGAATCGGGTTCTTCAGTACTTCTCAATGAAAAAGGAATTATGGTACACAACAATGTCAACGTCAATCACAAATACTATTAGTAAATTAAACTAGATTTCTTGCTACTGGAATAGATTCTATTAATCTTTGTATCGTAAGGACCAATTATCGACGGGGTTCTAATTCGAAAAACTAAAGTTATGGGCCAATTTGATCCCAATCTTTGACCCAACATTTGGAACACCCTGTGGCGAATTTTTTAAAATTCTAGAAATGTACAATATTTCCACAATCTTCGACTTCAAAAATGTGAAAACGGTTTGTGCTCAAGATATTTAGAAGAGGAACATCAAACATGATAGCCAATACTCTTATCTCCCTTTTTCTTCAGTTTTTTCTCAATATTTTGGAAAGTATTTTGTCGAACGCAACGATTTGAGTCCGAATGTATTCAGAATAACATACTCTATCAAATTCGAAAACAAAAAAACAGAAAAAAATGTTTTTTAATTTTTTTTTTTACTCCCTGTATAACTGAAAGTGGTCAGGCTTCAAGAATATTTTAGCTCGTTTATTAGGCAACAATTTTCTGGAACTAATTAGTGGAAAAAATTCAAGTGGGAGAATTTCCATTAAATGAAAGTTTTTTACTTGGGTCCATTTCAGTGACTATGACTGAAAAAGAAAAAAAAATTGGTATTCCTTCCAGATAATAATAAACTTCATAGTTCATTTTGATGAAACGACAAGAAGTCTTAAATATTCCATTTGACATAAATCGTGTTCCTAATAGGATCTAAAAGATTATATATACTTACTTATATACAGAGCATCTCAATAAAGAATATCCATCCCTAATAATTCTGGAGGTGTCACTTAAAAAAAAAAGAAAAAAAAAACAAAACTATAAGGGAGCAAGTTTTACTGCTCTCATGTTGATAAAATAAGCACCTCTAAACCATGCATGTTGGCTTATTTCGAAACGTAATAAGTTTTGTCGCATTGAATTCTCATATAAAAATCAACAATGAAAATGTATCGAAACAATTTAGTTTGTCGGATGAGCTGGCGAAAAAAATTCAGGTTTTTACTCCGGAGATAAAAACGACATTCAATTTTATTTCATGAGGCATTCTTTAGTTCCCAGATTTCTAGAATTCTTCAAAAGTCGTACCATTTGTAGATAGAGACAAGAGAAATGATTCTACAGGTTCAATAATATTAGCCAAGACATTCTAACGCAATTGTGAAAGACTATGGTGATTCTTCGGAAATATTTTATGTTCCATATACACATAATTCAACATTCAAACTGAAAATTGTTGTGCTTCTTGATAGAATGAACTTTCAACGATGATTTTCTCTTACACTTGTACGAACATGATTCTTCGGGACATTGGAATCGGGGTTTGGTCATACATTCGTATTTCAAATGAATCACTAAACTTTTCTTCCATTTGTAGCTCTTTCCGCAAGTATCACATATGTGACGACTGAAAAAGGAAAAATCACAGAGAATAATCTTATAGTCCATGCAAAATTTCCAACAAAAATCTCATTACAGTTCTGAATCGTATACGAACAGATCATTTCACAATTTTACAAGATCATAAATCTTCAAATAAAATAAAAAAAATTATAAAAGGATGAAACCCATTCAAACAGAAGGGGAATATAACAAAAATGAAAAGGAAAATAAATTACGGGTGACCTTGGGTCAGGAAGGAAAACAGGGTGAGCTTTCAAGGGATAAAACGGTTTCTGGCAGAACTACTCGCTCATAGGCCTATTGTCAAAAGTAAATGAAAATTTTACACTTTCTCTATCATACTTTCTCCACATGACCTGAAAATTTATGTAAGAATTCAAATGAATTTGTTTTTCTCTTTGAAAAAAAATTTTTTTTTTGAAAATTGAATGAAAACTATCCTTTTCAAGTCACTCTTGAATGTTTTTTTATAAATATTTATATTTTCAACTCAATATCGAAAAGGACAGGTTAATAGTTAAGTGGGTGTGCCTTGTATAATTCTTCTGATTGAATAAAAAAATTCCCAATACACATCGGAACTAGATATTATCTGCTCATTGTGGACCAATTCTAGCCAATCGAACTCAGAAGAAGAATTCTCATTTAGATCTTCGTATTCGTACTCGTTATTACCAAAACTTTTTCTGCAATATTTGACAACAGGATCGAAAAGAATGTAGTTGAAGAAAGATGTTAGAAAAGGTTATATTGGGTTCAATAAGAAAAAACGGACATAACAATCGTATATTTTCTGAGAGATCAATCCTTAAATCAACTCTTATGGTATATGTCATCTTGAAGTTAACAAAAAATCGAACCTAACAGTATGGTTCACCTTTTGACAGATTTTAAATAATTCTTCTCAAAGAATAACAAGAAAAATATACTTCTCCTGGAAGTAACTTTTACTCCCTAGCTGGCTCCAGTTTCGGAACTGAGACTATTTAGAAAATTTTCTATATACAGGGTGTTCCTAAATTCATGCGAAAAAATTCAGGAGGTGAATACTCGTATGAAATTAAGATGGGTTTTCAACAAAATTTCCTCAGCCTGCCTCTTTTCGGAGATATCACCCTTTAGAGCTGAAATTCTGTAATTTGCGTGCACCAGCAAAGAACTTAACACTACTATTTTCTCTTCTTCCTGTTACGTTATGAGGGGGTGAAATAGCAACCCTTGAAATAAAATTAAAAATTCAATTATGAATATTAAATTGTTTTTTTTTCACAAATTATTTTCATTCTTGAGTTTTTTCCCAGAACCAATAGCTGAAGAGAAAAACCATATTTAATTACTATATTCTAAAACCAGTTGCAGAATGAGCTCCTATTCCAACTAGAATACGTAAAACGAAAACGAGCGAGTAAGGAGCGATTTTTCGTACGCATGGGTGTTGGAATTGCCTTCTGCAATGAGTATCAGACGACATTTTCTATATTTCAGTCGATTTTTGTGAAATACTCTCGAAATTCAAATAAAAATTCAGATTAGTGACTTTTGTATTGCATCTTGGCAGATGGTGTGACTCACGAAATTTGACAGAATACTGAATTTCAATTGATTTTTGGGAATTTATAGGATCGGTGCTCAGTACTCACAACCATAAAATGAAAAATATAACTGAAAACAATGCTGTAATGAGTTCATCACGGCAATTATTTTAGTACTGTAATGAACTCATTACAATACTGAAGAAAAGAAAATTTTTGTGAAGATGTATAATACGAAAGAATTTATAATGAATGCTGGAAATGACCACCTCCAGCTAAAAATACACGAACATAGTCTACTTGACATGGATTTAAAAAAAAAACAGCTTTTGAGGGTGATATTTCGGAAAGGGGTGAGCTGAGGAAATTTTGTCATAGGAACGGCGCCATCTTAATTTGATACGAGCATTTATCTACTGAATTTTGTCGCATGAATTCAAGAACACCCGATAGGTCTCAAGCAAATGTTTCTGTTAGGCGATGAAAGTACCAAATTCCTGTCAGGTATTTTTAATGAAGTTGAACATTGAAATTCGAAGCATGATGTAGCGTATATTGAAATATCTTCTTCATTTGCCAGTGATATCTTGTATTTAACTAATATTAAAGCGTTTTTTGGATAATATAAAAAGTATCGTTCCGTGTACTATGCATCGAAGAAAAAGTAAAACCCAAAAAAACTAGTAACTAAGCAAAATCTTTCATACGTAAAACAGATTGTTCTCGGAGGATTGACAGAGATCACTCGAAAATGAGCAACTTTTCAATGAACAATATCACATAAAAATTTGCGGAAAACCTAGGTCGAATTCAATTTTCATTGATCTTTTGAGTTCATGAAATTTATCATTTCTCAAGACAATTTCCAGTTCCTCACATGTCATGGAGATATAATATGAACTCCACACACGATTGAGAGGAAAAAAATTAATCATAAATTATAGTAGGGGAGCCCCCGATGCTAAATTTGGATTTACTCGAGCGTTATAGAAACCTATTGAGTTGCAAAGCTTAGATGATTTATAATGTATATCTTTTCATCGGTGTGGGGAACAGCTATAAGCTTTCACCAATGTTAAAAAAAAACTGTTGCATGGGCATATTCGAGCGCGTCAGATTAAGATAGCATCCTTGGCCTACGTACTTTTAATGTTGAATATAGCTTGATCTCATCATTTGACTGAAACTGAGAAAAAATTATCGAAAGCGTCAGATGTTCTGAGAGGATGTTAAGTGCACCTAAGAAGTCTCTCCTTCAATAATCTGACGACTTTGTCTGACGCAAACTCACGCCGATTTTTCGAAGTTGCAAAAAAAATCGTCATCTTGACATACTCAGGCACGTCAGATTCATATATACAGATCGGGAAAACACAATTGGAAACATCACAGTTTTTATAGTAAATTCGAACAGGGACATATTAGTGGAACAGTGGCAGATTGAAAACCTCAGAGGAAAGTGATATCGAATGAATGGCTGGGCCGAAATATTCGGTTGGGTGGGGTTGTAGAGCACAACGTATGGTACGCGAGGTGTCGAATACAATCAGTAACACTTCAAACGCGGTATGGGTGATTTCATATCTGTTGTAGATGAATACGAAAATTTCATTCCACTCTGATGCGAGGAATTTATTTCCCTCGAATAATGACACAAATAAATTTTCTGTGGAAAGTATTCAGGTTCTTTTTCGCCAAAACTGGTTTGAAAATTAAATAAATTCTAGAAAAAAAAATTTAAAAACAAAGAAAAAAATTTACGAAAAGAAATTAAAAAATATTCTATGAAAATACAATATGCGAAATTGAAGATTGACCACCGAAATACCATTTTATGATTTCAATTTTCTTTTTAACCGTGAACATTTTGATTTACGCGAATCTTATTTATTTTCAAACCGTCTAGCTACCACATCCGACGTTCGGATGCGGCTAATGTGCATTGCAATTCCGGCAGCTGAGATCTTTCCTCCTACCGAGACTTACCATTCCAACAGTCCAGTCCCTTATTTGTAATCGAATCGTAATGGGATTTCGATTCTTCCACTGTTCTACTAGACTCGGAGCTCATTGGAATTTAACATTCATTTTCTTATGTTTCCATAAAGATTTTCTTTATCTGTATATGGTTCATCATCGTGTCCTAGATTTGCGGTATCTTAAATCTGACGATTACCTTGAGGGTTTCGCTTAATCTGACAATTTCAAATCATCACTGTGCGTGATATAATTCTATAGAAGGTAGACACAAGATCAGATTTTTTCGGGATTTTCGAAGAACTGGTTCACCCCGACGATATTTCAAAATCTGTATACTTTTTTTAATGTGAATTTAATTGTTTTCTGCAAGTTAATTTCACCACAAAAAACACACTTCATATTTATTTCACCCAGAGTCTTTATTCACGAACTTCAATTCACCTAACTTAAGATAAGTCAAAACGTTTTGTTCTGTTTTTGTCACAAACTGAGGTATCGTCAAGCCAACAGAAACTAGAGTTTATTTTGTGACGACTAGTTTCGAAACTTTTCTAAAATAGTCTCATTTTCGAGTCTAAAGATACAAGCTACAGGGTGAAATGTTTAAAATAGATATTGTCATATGAGGTCTTCTCCCTCAAATGAGGAATGTTCACATTTTTCAATTTCTACACATTCCTATTCTCCGTAGAAAATGATAATATTGTGTCCAAAAATTATTTGAATACTTCAAATAGCGCCCGAGATATCGAGTTATAAACATGAGTTTGATGAATCCGTGTGACGTCACTTTACATCCAACGACTTGCGAGGTTCAGTACGTAGCCGGGTCCAATATAAGGGCCTTTCGTCTCACGGAGTGCGATTTGCGAATGTAGTTTGACGTCACATCGCCGCGAGGAATTGAATTTTCACGGGGTTGTAAAATCCGAACTACTAGGTCTTTTCGACTGAAATATTTTCATATACATATAGGTTATACTGTGACGAAGTTTCGATCGATTTTGCATACCTGTGAACATTCCTCATTAAGTCTTTTGATTTATTCTGCGCGGACAGATAAATAGATGGCGCTCATATTTGGTCTAGGTACTCAACCGGGTAAAGGAATCCCTCTGTACATGGATCTGCAGCACCCGATTAAATCCAGAAATCCCCGTTGGGCTCCCTTACTATTTTGAACTTTCATATGTATCAGAAGACAGAACAAACATTGTGGTGTTATTAGAAGCTTGTTTTTTCAGTATCTCGCGATTTATCCCTGGATGCTCTTAATCGACATCATCTACAATTATCTGAAGATCTTAATATTATTCTTTGTCGATAGTCAAACTCATACTAAGAATTCCACATTACAAAATGCCTCTTCGAATTCTTATGTCGTTTCAATATTCCATTCAGTTTTGTTCTGAAGTTACAGCCAGGGAAATCGCAGAAGAACCTTGGCTCCAAACCACATTCGTATCTGAGATGATTGGCCAGACCATTCTTTCCTTTATACACTCTTCCGCACCTGTAGCAAACGAAGGGAGGTCCTGAAATGAAAATTACTCAGCAATGGTATGGTTGACGTGTAAATTACAAAACCTGTACAAAAATATACCCACTGTATACGTTTCTCCCTAAAAATATCCGGGATATTATTCCCTGCATAAGCAGAATTAATTCTATTAATGAAAAGTTTCTTCACTTTGGTGTTGCCTCCCACAACCACGAGTATTTATTTATAATTCAAGTGCAGAAGGTACTGCTATTCTTCCACTAGTTCGAAATTGACACTTCTGTACGAGTATTATACGTTATTTTCTCGATTTCATTGAATTTTCGTTAAAATTTCATTAATAATCATCGTTTATTGATTTTTGCATTTGAACATATTGCTTGGCAGAATTGTTTTTTCTCTCATAAACTTGACAGATAATGAATAGGTCCGTTTCAGGAGGCCAACATGTCATCAATAAATATCACCAAGAAAACTGTGCGAGAATGAATGATCTCAGCACAATTTTGTTCTACAGGATTCCGCAGAATGACAGAGAATTAGAGAAAATACACAAGTTCATACAAAATTCATGAAATAATAAAAACGTTTCGAGTCAAAAATTTTGATAAACGCAATTCATTGAAATAATGTGATGATGAATTCGTAACAATTTTATTATAGCAAGAATTGTTTTGGGAGGGACTTTGCTTTCGATTCAGAAATCAAAATGGGGGAGTGAACTGCAAGTATGATGCATAATTCAGAAAAATTCCATGAAATCATCGACTTGAAGAGAAGATTTTTTCGATTAAAAAACTTGACATTTCATTCAAATAAAGAACGTAAGAAAAAGGGATGGTTCAGTTTGACGATGCTTTTTTCTTCATTGGGTCGAACTTGAATTTCACATTAAGGCTCGAAATTCATAGACAAGTTAAAATTATTACACCCCTTCTCCTAGAGAAAAGATTGCAAAAAGCAAACAGATGAGTATTCACTATAAGAACTGAGAACGTTATTTGTTTTTCAACTTTCAGAGTAGTATAGTAAACTGTGTCAGAAATTGGGTGAGACTGCAGAATTATTCCAACTTCTTAAATACATACAGGGCGAAAAGGAAAATGTACACTTTTTTGTGATATAATTATTTCTCAGGCACTGTTTGAGACAGAAGAAAAATTAAAACTGCATTGAATATACATATATTTGTGGCGTAGTTAACCGTTTTTGAAATTGAGTACAAACTTGGAATTTTTCAGATGGGATACCCCGTATATTTTAACGTTAAATTTTTTTATTTATTTTTCTGAATACATTGATGTATCTCGACCTTTAATAAATTTTAGCTTGAAAAATTAGAAGAATCCCATTTTTTTAAAGTTAGCCACACATGCATTTAATTCATATTTTTTCGATACATCATGTGGCCTAAACCTATTTATTTTATTATAACTAAACATGAACTCAAAACATAACTCGTCAACATTGAGTTAAAAATGTTGAAAACGAAAGAAAATTCAATATTCATATTCACAGTTTTTTGTGTATATTGAATTTTTATGCAAGTGTGAAATTATTCATGTGGTACTATTAAGAAAAAAACAAAAATATGGATTTTTCTGATTTTCTAAAATTTATATAAAGTTTCATTGATCTTCGTGAAAACGAAAATTTTTCAATGAAATTATTAATTTGTAACTTTTCAAAATGATAATGTCTATGTGTCGTGAAATTTTCATAGATATCTCATGTCCTAAATTCTGAGGTGAGTCTCTTTTGTTCAACAAATGGTAGGACTCAAAATAAATGATTTCAAAGTATCTTGCTCCTACGAAATATTAATTATAAAAGAAGTGACAGAAATCTCAGGCATCAATACCTTAATACTTCTCTAAAAATAACTTTCTGTTAACAAGAAAATAGACGAGCCATATGGATTTTTTAAATGTTTGCCACAAACTGAAATAATAGCACAAAAATTTAATTTGTATCATTACCTTTCAACGTTCACGATTTTTCTGAGAGGAAATCTCAAGTTCAAAGTAGAAGAAGAAATTTGGTGATTTAAGAGACCGTGCAATGAAAAAATGAGGAATTTCAAAAACCCAACGATAAAATTGATCCAAACTAATTACACAAATAGTTCGATTGAATATACTTCATCTGGATTTCGATGAAATGCTCATCAGAATAAACTACAACATTAAATGAAACCATTTATTCACAGTACATAAAATCAGATATGTACAAGAGATAAGGAAAAAAAGAAAACATATCAATTATT
This sequence comes from Hippodamia convergens, assembly GCA_038502775.1. Classification (NCBI taxonomy): domain Eukaryota; kingdom Metazoa; phylum Arthropoda; class Insecta; order Coleoptera; family Coccinellidae; genus Hippodamia; species Hippodamia convergens. Next base: position 10,705,077 of record CM076608.1, on the reverse strand, counting down.
TTAGAGGATAGTGTAAACTTAGGATGTGCCTTTGAAGATTCCCTTTTCTCTTGGTTTTGTATGAACAATTTTTAGATGGACACAAAAGGCTGGGCTCTTTACCACATTCTTTTTTATGGGTATGAAGGCTGGACTTAAATTTGTAGGTCCGATTGCAATCTTTGCATGTGTACTTTTGAGCCACTCCTTGAAAAAATCGTATTTCAGTGTGTGTTTTCACCATTGTAAATTTTACTTTTCATGAAAAAAGTTGGTTCGATTTGTAGAACTCAGAAAGTTTCGTTTTTCGTAAGGATTCTCTTTATATTTTCTGACTATGTACTATTTTGCACAAGGACGCTTATCAATATGAATAAAAACTTAAAAAAATCGTATCAACGTTTTATTTAATTTTCAAAAGGGGAGTACATTTTAGTACATTCCGTGCGACAGTAAAAATCACCCCAGAATATCGTATCATAAGTAGCTTAAAAAAATTAATTTGTCTATCTTGTTTTTACCGACGCGTAATTAATATTTTTTAATTTAATTGTGATCTTCAAAATGTGTAGGTGCAAAATTCACCCCTTATTCCATCCTAATGAAAAAACATATTCTATTTTCAGCTGCGAACCCTCTCACCTTTCATAGGTTATGTTAGTAGAAGGCTGTTTAATTTCGATAGAATAATTAATGACTAAAAACCGAAATAAAAAAAATGAATGAAATGACATAAAAATTATTTTGCAAAGAAAAAAAATGTGCAAAAATTGTTTTATTCAGAAATATAATCATACATATTTCAATATGGTTCAGTAAAATTCCAAACCTTTTTCAATCTTGCCTATCATCCTTTTTCCTCTTCATGGATTTTATCGACCCAGCATCCCACTTATGTATTCTTCGGATATGCATTCTCAAATTTCCTTTCTTCTTGGATTTATGAGAACATCCCGAAACGGGACATGAAAACTGAGGGTCCTTGAGACATTCAAATCTTTGATGTGCTCTCAAACTTCGCATGTATTTGTATGTTTTGTTGCAGATTTCACAGGGGAAGGTAGCTGAAAAGTATTGAATTACTGAAGTAATCACGGTCGATTTTTCCTGATTTCGAATTTGATAGGAAATGATATAGAAAAATTGTTTCGACATTTTGGATCTCTTAATATCGTTTTACAACAAATTGCAACATGTAGAGTTTGGCATTAGAAGTTGTTCTTGACAGTTTGTTGTTGGTTCCTGTTTGTTATTTTCGTTTTGATGATAAATTGTTCTCTCTCTAAATTTGGAATGGCACAAAAATTCTAATGACGAAACCTGATAATTATAAAAGAAAAATCAAGGAGTCAGCTTTTATTTTGTTGGATGAGGCTAATAACCTCGCCAATTGTTCAGTAGGAATAGATCGAATTTGGATGGATTTATTGAAAAAAGAATTTTGAAATAAAATAACGATATCAACACCTAGTAATAAATATTAATCTATGTTCATCATATATTGACAAATATCAATCAAGAAATCAAAATGTTGTCACTATTCTACGAAATTGTATGAAAACTACAAATTGTCTGACGAATAAGTCTGATTCAGACTCCGAAACGTTACGCTTCTGATTTCAAAGTGTTTTTTTGTCATTGTTAGGCAACAATTAATTCTTGTAAAGTTTTGGCTCCTGACAAATCAGTGCTAAGATTTTCAAGCAGGCGCTTTTTTTATACTATCTAAAAAATTTTTCTAATTGTTCTTTGTTTTAGAGACTGGGAGAGAAAACCCAAATTAAGTTTTCAGTTATATGCAAAGACCTCCCAGACAATATTTCAATAGATAGTAGCAGGCTGTGTAAATTCAATGAAATAACTTATGACAAAAAAATAAATGAAATGAGATAAAATTTTTTACAAATAAAAATATATATGCAAGAATTATTTTATTCAGAAAGATAATCATACATTTTTTTCATGTTTCAGTAAACCTTTTTCAATCTTGCCAATCATAGTCTTCATCCTTCTTCCTCTTCATGGATTCTGTGCACCCAGCATCCCCCTTATGTATTCTTCGTATATGCATTTTCAAATTTCCTTTCGTTTTGGATTTATGCGAGCACCCTGAAACGGGACATGCGAACTGAGGATCCTTGAGACATTCAAATCTCTGATGTGCTCTCAAGCTCCGCAAGTATTTGTATGTTTTTTTGCAGATTTCGCAGGGGAAGATGGCTGAAAAGTATTGAAATACTGGAGTGAACGATTTTTCGTCATTTCGAGTTTGAAACGAAATAATATAGAAAAATTGTTTTGAACTGTTGTCTCTCTTTATAACGTTCTTCAACAACATGTGCACTTGGACATCAGAAGAACCCCCCATAGGATTTCAAAAAATACTTCTTGTATTCTTGGAATTCTCTGTTAATGCTCGAAGGAACATTTTTGGTTTTATTGAGACACAACAGGTTTCACAGACATTCTATATCATTGGTTAAGTTGAAAGCACCGAGAAGATCAAGTGAACCTATTAAGCAATATTGCTTTCAATATTGACATAATATCAGTTTTTACTGTAACTAATTGTTTTTCTTCATTTCTTTTTTTTTTAATCAGAATAAGTAACTTCAACTGAAATAGCTCCTATGCTTGAGGAAAAATTAAGACTCTCAGAAATGAATAGATCAGAAGCGTCTAAAACATAAAACACAGTTTCGATAGAAAATAAACTATTGAGTAAATCTTACGTAGCCCAATCTAAAAAAAAAACACTTCACAATTTCTTATTGCCTCGATAAGCTTGTCCATCCTCATACTCGTATTTTCTATAACCACTTCTCGAAGTAGAGACACGTGAGAATGCGAATTTTTCTTCAATTTTATCCCTAAATTTGTATTTCGTCAATGTGCCATATCTCGCGAAGTATTCTTCAGAGAAATATGCTGTAAAAACATTCTTCATTATGAACACAGCCGCAATGCTATTCAGAAGCCTTATCAAATGAAACATTATTTCGGATTTAAATGTAAATGCTAATATGAGTTTATGAGGGTTATCGTATTTCACTTGAATCCTAGTCGAATGAATTTGCTTTCATAGTTCTAGAAATACAAACAAACACAGTGAAACATATAATTGTAGATTGCATCAAATACCGAAACACTCGTATAGAACTAAATATGAAAACAAACATTGGGGAAATATTGGAATACAATCCACAATCTGAAAAAAAAGTATGGAATTTTTGGAAAAGATTGGACTCCGGGGTAAAATATAATGCACACCATTTGTACATAGAAATTGTATATTTATTTAATTTATTCATTTATTTGATTTATTAATTTATATATTTATTTAATTTATTTACTTATATTATTTATTTATTTATATATTTATTCAATTTATTGTTTTAATTGGTTATACACTTTATGTCTGTTTATCGTTCACACACTCGTTTGTCTGTTCGTTTGATTGTTGACACGTTTATTTATCTATTTGCTTCGTTGTTCGCACATTTATTTGGCTACATACTCCACCATTTACACTTTCTAATGTTTATTGAATGCCGTTATTTGTTTTCTGACTTATTTCGTCTGTTCACTTGCTCAATAATTCACTCAGTTGTGAACTTATTATGAGTCTGCCTGGAAGAATCAGTCTGATGCTTTTCTGCTCTCTCGCCTGAGAAAAACGGCTAATGACCCTAGCTGTCGATGCCGTCAAATGAATGAAAAAAAAAAAAAAAAAAAAAAAAACAAATTTTCACATAATATTAGTAAGGATGAATTCATCAATAAATGTCACTTTGCATAAACAGAAGTTAAAATGGGGAGAATTCTATTTCAACCTAACTCAATGAAAAAAAATGGACAAGACGGAGGTTAGGAAGTATTGGCTTCAATGACATGCTTTTGCGTGTGTTCACTCTTCTGTGTTGATCCATATTATCAATCGATGCTTCAATAGTGTCTATTCTTAGAGAAATCATAGTAACAGTTCATCTCTGAAACAGAAATCCTCAACTGACAACCTCTTATGAGTATCAATTGAAATATTAACGAGGTCTCTGCATTTTTTCTGAAATTTTTTTGGATTTCCTCACCCAGTCTCTTGAACAAGAATGAATTATGAAAAATTTTGGATAATAGAAAAAAAGCCCCTTCATAAAACTGGTGCTCTAATTTGACAGTTTGATAGTTCGAAGTTTTATTTCTTGTTTCATTGTAAGATAACAATTTTTTCAAAGGTTTGGCCCGCAGGTTGTCCTGTTATTTCAAAATTGACTTTTGTTCCTGAGACTGGGAAAAAAAATTTGTATCAGTATAAAAAAAATGACAAAGAGTAATTTTCTTCATTCTGAACCCAGCTCAAATCGAAGTCGTTCAGATTCAGATAAAAATATATTATCAATACTTACATCACATCTATAAGGTTCGAAACCATCTGATAATGGTTGCATATTTCAAATGAAGGAATATTCAATTCCTGGTAATTTATCATTGCTTTTTGGAAGGCATTTTTGAACCCTAAACAAAAATGTTGTGACAATAACTACGTTTTATGACCGGCTGATTTAAAAAAGTTGCAATAAATATTATTATTATTATTATTAAAATTCAAATGGATGTTTCATCTCACATCAAGATCAGATTCTGAACTTTAGTTGGTGAAACCAACATCAACAACTGAGATACCTATCTTTCTCCGAAAGAAATAAAATGATATATCCCTCAAGAAAAAGAAGACGTGCTCGAAAAAAATTTTATTCATGAACATTGGGATTCGAGGGATGCTTCCTCATGAGATGAACTCTCAAATTTTGTTTCACTTTTGTTCGAAACGTACAACTTGATACAGGGCATTCGAATTGTGGATCTTTACAACACTCGTATCTCTGATGTGCCTTCAGACTTCGCAAGTATTTGTACGTTCTACTGCAGGTTTCACATCTGAACAATGCTGAAAACATTTAATAATTAGGTATGAGCAAAAGGATAAAAAGGCATCGAGATATGAAAAAATCGTTAGTCAGTCCTGAAGAACAAAATAAGACTTTGATCTCGTTCAGCTCATACAGGCTGAAAATTTTTTTGTAATATTGTGTATTAGAACAGGAAGTAGGTTTCAACACTTTCACGTTGCACTTTTCAATTTGAAATTGATTCACAAAAAATGTTTGAAACTTTTAAATGCCGACTGAGAAGTGAACAGGAGATATGAAAAACTATAATACCAAAAATACAAAAAGGCAAGGAAATATTTCCTTCTAACTTGCTTGACTCTGAATGCTGTTTTTTCGATTTCATTGTATTGCGCCCTATTCTGTTAGTTTCATTTTGGATGTACTATTCTAGTTTTTAAATCATTCTGCCTTGTGTTTGTTTTCAGTTCATTTGACCGATATCAACAGTGTCTACCTTCTATTACAATCTCAACCGATTGTATCCCATAATCTGTCTGGGTCAGTACAGAAGCACAATAAAGATCAAAGAATCCAGTGATCGAAAGAATGAACAAAACAATTGGGAGAACATGAAACGATTCTTTATTGTCAAGTCAACGACACAAAAAACTGGATCTGTCAGCTTGTTACTCTTCGAAGCCTAACTGAAATCATTCTGCTGAAGAAGTTACAAGCGAGAAATAACATCTTATATTTGATTATTGAAGATTAGGTTCCTATGCATCTTGATGATATGCTGTTTTAAATTTCCTTTGGTTTTGGACTTGTAAGAGCATCCTGAGATGGAGCAGCAAAACTGTGGATCCTTTCTACATTCGAACTTCTGGTGGGACTTAAGGTTCCGATGATATTTATAGGAGCGGTAGCAGTATTCACATTGGAAGAATTTGCCTGAAAAAAAATCAATTAATACTTCATGACCAATGTTCTTGCAAATGGATTATTAACTCATATTCAGATGAATGAATGTGAACTGCAGCAACCATAAATTTCCTTGTGTCTGGTGAAACCAAATTTTTATAATCATCAGAATATAGTTCAATGAATAAATAAGGTTTGTACTAACTTATGATGGTATTCTGCTTTCATCTGTGAGTCAGTAGGAATCTTACTGTGAATTTGAGATTCTGGAAGTTTTCAGATAGTCTGTTACTCACAGAAATCTTTAATTATTTACGAGTAAACTTCTAACTTCAACTAATATGAATTTCATCATGGATAATAATAATATGGCTTATTCATAATAGGTTATTACTCGAGGAAATTGAAAGAGGTGATAGTTGAAATATAGAAATAGTAATTATAAAATATAAATAATATTTTGTCTTATCACGTACTTGACATTTTTCAATCTCTCTAGTTGAAAGGAACACAAATTGAGCATCCTCTTCTACAATAATCAATACTCACAACCAAAAATTGAAGAATTGTAGTTACAAAAACAATTCCATAATTGCATCATTTACGAATTTTGAAAACATCCGTACGCTACAGATCCATATTCTACAGATAAAAAGCACAACACCGTCATAAGCATTTCCTTCAGAACACGTTCTCGTTTGAGTAGGAACAAGTGAAAAAAAAAAAACGTGGAACATATTATTTCTACTTAAAAAAGAAAAAACAGGAACAATTTTTGAAATCATCAATGAAAAGGTCACGAGTGAAACATTTAAGTGGACTTCAATTCATCTGAATAGAAGAAAAAAATTAAAAACCTGAGATAAACTGATGTCGTTAGACAGTTCAGATATTCGATCAACACGTTTAGAATACCGGACTTTATTCACCTAAGAATCTGTCTATCAGAATTTGTCTCAATTCTTCATTAAGGTTCAAATGCACAGAAATACAATACAAAAATAACATAATGACCTTCAAAATATATTCTATTCGAAAACTTATAAATTGTCGAAAAATCTATAAAATGCAATTTCAGAATTGCGACAACATGCTTTGGTATAACTATAAGTTTTAAAACTATTGAAAACAAATACAACACAACTCAAAAAACACCTAGAACATAAACAAAACAAATACAACCTAAAAACAATACATGCAAAAAAACAACTATGCATTAAAACCTAAGAGTTTATGCTACGGCAAAATATTATGAACGATCAAAATCATCTACAATTTTCTAACTGTGCAGGTCCCAAGTGCAATAATCAAAATAAATCAATGGGATAGTAACAATTAATGCCCAAATACATCTTGAAGAAGTCAAGGAAGCAATGATTTTGTTCGTGAATCAATATATTTCCAGATATTCAGTAATAAAAAAATAGTATTGCAGTCAACGTTGGCTTAGAAACTTCAAAAATAATATGAGTTGAAGTTTAATCGGCGGGTATCGTTCTGCATTCTGTGAAACTCTCTTTCAATCTCTAAAACAGACTCACTCAAAAAGTTTTGAAGAATAGAAATGCTTTCTCGTGAATTCTAACACTAATTCTGTAGGAACAAATCAGTTCGAAAATAATGTTAGCTAACAATAAGGGAACAAGAAAACTTCCAATCATTTCAACAGGTCAATCACCCCATAATATCAGAACAAATTCTAAATACTATTTCTTTTAATCAGATGAAAAAAATCTAAAATGAGAACCAAACGCTTTTTTTCTAACTTGGCTTCTCATGATTCATGTAGGTCTATTTTTAGAAAATATGAAATTTTTACCTTCGGTGATTCGAATATTTATATGAATGTTATGACCATTCATGATATTTTCATTAGGCAAACATTTTGTATAATCATGTATCATCAGTTGTGAAATCAATTGGAACAGAAGGATTTAAAAAAATTGGTTGAATGCAAATTGGTCTTTAAGCTTTATTATAGCATTAAAGACTATTTGGCTCATGACAACTTTCTGGTTAAATTGTTTCAAACATATTTCCTGATGCCTTGAGGAAGCCATAAACCTTTTACGGACATTACATTTTCGAAGTTTTCCTGTTCGTTCATGTTGAAGAATACATGTTTTTAATTAAGTTGATTTGCACCGAACAGATTAGGCCACAACTTTACTCAGGCTCATTTCCATGATTCAAATTTCCTCAAATGAAAAGTTTCAGAGACTAGAAATAAAAAGCCCAAAGAGTTTCAGAAAATAATATCGATGAAATCCATTATTGAGAGGGATCAATCTGTAAATTTCATAAAGAATGGAAAATAATGATAAAAAAATTCGTTCATGAAACTATCAAATAGAGAACACAACAAGACGTGAAAAACGAACAAAGAGTAAAAAAATTTTAATAAATCTTCAGAAGCTAGAATGTTATATACAACTTGAACCATAGGTAACCAAAAAAAAAACAGATTCAAATAAATATATCGCGCAGGTTTTTCTTAGATTTTATGAAATTTTTCAGCAAACTGTGCAGAAATATTCTGTCCAGACATACCAGTCCAGTATTTCCTTGAATTTGGAATGCATCATCAGTTCAAGAGGTAGATTGAAAGTGAAGTAATTCCAGTAAAAATTTTTCATTCATTCTATATTCTAGAATAATGAAAATTTATTCATTTTCATAATATAAATTCATCGTCTGTTTTTGTTTTTAATATGATATTCCCGAGAAACCTGGACCTTATTTTGAGAGAAGCCAGTTCTTTAATTGATATAAAATGTTCTCATTTCGAATTTATATTCTCTCAAGATTGAAGAACAGTTTTCTAGTTCCTCTCATCATTATTACTACTGGGGTGGTTGAACTGCAAACTTGGAAAACTGTTTATCTTGGAAATAAATTGATATAGTTCATTCATTTCAAGTAAGGCATGACGTCAGAGATCGAGAGTGAAACATCTTAGTAACAGTCAAAATTACCCTTCCACTGCTTGTAACACAGTTATTCAACAACATAACAAAAAGGTCTTGTCAGAGTTTTGTAGGCAATAAAATGATTATTTTGACATTCTGGCAACAATGCTCTAGTTCCGATCACTGACGTCATTCTATATTCGAAATGCATGAACTGAAGCAAAGAACCTCATTGTTTCTATAACTCCATCATGACTACGGCAAACCGTGCCGCAGAATCTTCAAAACCGTATATTATGCTTGTGAATCATGTGCTGTTTCAGCGAAATCTTCGTCTTGCACTTATACTGACAGATATTCAGATCGAAAAAGCACTCGAATCTCGGCTCCCGTCCACATTCGTATTTTTGGTGCGTTCTCAAATTTTTCCGATATTTGTACGGCCTGTTGCAGCGGTCACATTGAAATGGTCCAATTTCGGGAGCTCGCTGCCTTCTTTTCCCTGAAAATGAAGTTTATTCGTGATGCTTCGATTTTCAGAACGTGATAATAAAGCAGGGTTGAAGATTGCACCTGTGGTGGGTGATGAAAATATGCATGGGTGATCTGGTGTGATGAGAAGCTGATATATCTAAGCTCTTCGAGGTCTTTGTATGTGCCTGAGAAGCTTAGAGCTTGTGCAAAATAGCAGATTGCGTCGAATGCTTACCCATAGCACGGTTTTGCAGTCAATACAAAATCATTTCAGATGGAAGGACCCCTAGTTATTAAATTGATACGACCTTCGTATAAAAAAATCTTGGCGGATTAAGCGGTACTCTAAGTTATAAGATTACTGATATCAGAATTCTTGTGAAATTCGTATTCTGCCACAACTGACTGTTTTCTAATATACACGTATTTTGATTTGCAGATTAGCTTGTAGCCGTTCAAGGTATAATGCTCGAGCAAATGTCACTCAAAATGCAACAATGTCTTCGATTCGAGAGATACTTAACAATGAGGAGAATATGACAAAAATGAAAGGAAAAATGAATTACGGGCTATCTTGAAGAAGAACTACGGTTACCATGATAAAAATTCGTAGATTATAAAATATCTACAACATTAGTATCACACTTCTCTTCCATGACCTCAAAATTTATGTAAGAACTCCCAATAACCATGATAGTTTGAAATTCTTATCTCTCACAAAAAAAACGTTTTCACGAGAGTTGGTGACAACTTACCTGTTTATGTTCCAAACACAATTTATGGAAAATATAAACTTTTTCACCCATTTCGATTTAATAGCTGGAAAGCAGCCTAATTTTATATGAAAAATTGTCACGTGATAATTTTTGCTTTTCAAAACGAAACTTTGCAATTTTTACATTCTCTATGAAAGGAAATCTTCATAACTACGAAAAATAGTCCGGGAAAATACAAAGAATTTTGCTGCAGCTGTGAAACTGGATGAAACAGTTCAAAATGGGGTTGACTAAAACATGGTTTGAAATGCACTAAATCATTACAAATCCATGAAACATAAAGACTGCAAGAAACACGAAAAAATAGTTGTTCCTAATGAATTGGTTGAGTTCTTCCTTATGTTGAAGACAGGGTTTAAAGGAGATGAAAAATGTGCCATTTCGTTCTGAGAAAATTTGCCAGAATAATGTGTAATTCAATTCATTTATAACATTAAAAAGTGAAGATTTTAAAGAACAAAATGCCCATCAACTTTTTTGAAAAAGCAAATATTTTGAGGTGAGGATTTTTGATTGAAAATTAGACTGCTTTTTCGATATTCAGTGAAAATAGTTTGTAATCAATGAAAATTCAAGATGAAAAAATGAACATTTTGAATGAAAAATTACATAGTGTTTGGGACATAAAAGGTAAATTTCGTGAAAGATTTTTTGTACAAAAATAAAATGAAAAATCATGAACAAGGTTATTTAAATTTCACATAAATGTTGAAGTTATCTGAAAAGAAGTGTAATACAAAAGTTGCAGATCTTTCAACTACCTACAAGTTTGCCAACAATGTTTTTTCCGCAGGACCCTCAAAAGCATACACCCTTCTACTCCTTGATCACAGATGAACCGTAGTATAATTTTTCTTTCATTTTTGTTTTATTCTCATCCTTTTTCAATGGGTTTCAACCCATTTCTGAGAATTTAACCCTGGCCTCTATTAATAGCCAGAGCTGTCCAGGAACTGAAACCACCTAACGTTGTCTGTTTTCTAGTCATATTGATCTAATCGAAATAACAGACGTCATTTTACAATATCAACCTTTCTGAAGATATTGGAAATTCTCCTAGGTACTTTAACTATTGTACAGATTTTGTTGGAAGGAGATTAATTCGAAAAATCTGCTGCCTAACAATGAACAAATCCAGATAATAGATGACTCTTACAGAAATCTTCAACAGACAAAATCTCAAACATTTTCGAAATAATTTTTTTTATCAATGATTCTGAAAAATTTTAAGAATTTGGTCTGATCAAGAAGTCTAATATAGACTTCGAAACGCTCCCTTGATAAATAGTTCTTTATTTTCTTGTTTGTTTATTCTTAGTCTGATTTTCTTTTAAGTGCAAGAATGTACGTAGGAACATTTGAATTATTTAAAAATTTTATACTTGAATTCGTTTCATGGACTGGGTGTGAAAACCCAAAAATTTCTAGAAAACAAACATTATTTAATTGTGTGGAAAGAAGTTTATATTTTTGTCAGATACTGAATATTGTCAAACAAAACTCGAGCATTGTCTCCAAATGAGCGGGAAAAGGAGTGTATGTAAGGATCTATCTGAATTTTTCACCATTAGGAACATCTGAAAATTTCCTCGTAAAATTCGAGATAACGAAAAATCACGAAAGCTGAAAAATATTCAATCACGGAATATTTACTTTTCCACAACTAAATCTCGAATTCATAAAAAAAAATTTGCTTATTCACACCCTAAACAACATATTCCATTCACATAACTTGAGTCAATTCAGTTGAGGCATTTGAAATAAAATACGCGAATGGACTGAACACTACAATTTTAATATCTAAATAATTTTGACACAGAATTCAAATATCTTGGTCAATGATTCTGGTATAGAAACATTTCTGATGGATGATCATTAAACTCAAAATTATTTCCCAATTGATCATTTCGGCAACTATTCAATTTGAAAGGATCTACTTCTTCAGTTTCATGAGTGAGACCACGTTTTTGCGAAGAATGCAACACTGAAATGAAAGAGCTTTAATCGTATCACACATTTATTACACAATGAGCATAAACGTTATTCAACCAGTTATCACTAACAAATAATATTTTGCTCTTTCTCCATTTGCAACATTGCTATACGTTGTGGCGAGAGATTATGAACGTTTCTAAGGTGAGCCACAAGAAGATACTTCCTCTTATATCGAAGAGGGCAACTGTCAATGTAACAAGGATATTGCCTCACTGTATCACACTCATATTTTTGGTGCCTCCATAAAGATCTCCTAACTTTGTAGACTTTACCACACTTGAAACATTCGAATGGTCCTGAAAACAAATTGAAATTGAGGAAATTTACTCGACGCAAATGTTTCACGAACAATTTCACTTACTCAACAGAAGAAATGTTTTGAAATAAACATCAACGAATTCGAGTTGGGAACCTCAGCGACCATTAGATAGATTGAGATAAGACAAAAAATATTTGGCGTGTACTTGAAGAACTGTTTTGAAGGGAAAAATTAAATAAGTACTTAAACATGGATTTCATTCAGACTCTTGGAAAATAAAAAATCCAAGTTAATCGAAAATTGTGAAAAATACACAAACATAACAAACCAAATAGTGGAAGACATGAGTACAGGACCGACATCTGGTGACTTCCAGTATTCCAGATTTTCTCTTATATTCAAAATTCGTTCTTTATTGCTATGTTTTTTTTCAACACCGATTTTCTCCAATGTGGGAAAAACAAGGTTGTTTTATGAACGATCTTCAGTTTAGTTTAGATTCTCTCTCTTGGTGGAGCATTTCAAAGAGAAATTTTTATTACAATATTCATCATCTTACTAATATTATAAATGAGAAAATTTGTGAGGATGTAGGTATGTGTGGATGTTTTTTTATTCTTTTACTCAATACCTACCGATCAGATTCAGATGAAATTTCACAGTAATAGAGTTTATATATCGGAATAACACATAAGCCAAAAAAAAAATAAAGTTTTTTAATTCCTACATAATACAACCAGGTTTAATGTAGAGTCGGTTGTCTTCAGAATGTCTCAATAAAAGACCGCCATAGCATATATCTATCGAATATAGTGAGCTATGATTGAATTGGATAACTTTTTACAATGCACATTTCTAAGTATTCACCAGATTTTTATCAGAACAGATATTTTTGTCATTTTCAGTATTTGATTTAGATGAACTTTGTCTCGTACACAAATTCATTGAAACGAATAGTTTGGAAGTTATCACGATATAAGCTTGATCTGCATTAGGAACTATTCAGAGCCATAGGCAGTCCATAGACAACTGTTGGACTGTTACTTAGAAAAGACATTGTTGACGATTGTATTCATTTTGCGTTTTATTTTGTAGCTGATTTGATTCTCGAAGCCTAATAAAATATTCGTGAACATTATTTTAGTTAGTTCATTTGAAGTAGAAGTATAGATTACGTTATATTTCAATCGAATCAGAATTGATTTTTTTGTTTATTTTATTATAGGATAGTAGTTTCAGTTATTAAGGTATAGGTTAGACGTATACATACGGAAAGTTTGGATATGAAATTGAATCTGGTAGATGGTGTTGCATTCGAGATCTAGGACTTTTTCGTGTTTCCGAGAAGTTGAATAATAATAATAAATGTAATAACCGATTTGGGCAGATGGCACTATTATTTGATTATCATCAGTTTATTGAGAAGAGAGAGAGAGAGAAAATATCGACCTGAATAATTAAATTGGGAGGTCAAGATTCAAAACTGAATTTTCGAAGTTCATAGATTTGAATATATGCAATTGAAAACATAAACGCCAACACGAAAATAGTAAAGATTCATATAACTACCTGAAATATATGTATTTAATTCAATTCACGCACTGATTCAACATTTGTTTGTATTCACTTTGTTGCTAATTTAACTCTTTCTTGTCGTACATCACTTACCATAGTTTTATCTAATTTTCTTTTCTTTTCGGAAACTTATGTTTATTATATGTTTTCTGGTGGTAAAAATGGAACACAATTCTCGAGATTTGTCGGAATAATTATACACAAGTTCTCATGAAAATTTGTACACGAGCAAAACTGAATCGTAAACATATTCTTTTTCTAATTGTACAATCTCTAGAAGTTATTCAACAAAAATATCTTGCAACTTTTAAAACGAATCTTATCAGCCCAAGAAATTTTCGGATGATTATTTTAATTTCGGATTAACCAAATAACATTTGCTTCGAAAATCATATAACGCTTTCAACTCTTGAATTTTCCGACTGAGGAAAAACGTTCAAATAAATCTGTTTTTTATACTGCAATATAATTACGTACGTGGTAAAATCGTGTAGCTGAATTATAAAATTGTGAGTGAACAAATCCGAAAAGAAAATGAAGAAATGAAAAATCCAATTAATAACTCTACTTCTTCTGAGATTCTATATAAGATTCGTTATATCTTGTGAAATATATTCTGGAGCAGGAAGCTAAAAAGGTCATGAGGTGAATTTTTTATGGCACAAAATCACATTTATTGACTAGAACACAGAAAGCATCATTCATTACACCCAAAATTCACAATTAAATAGTTAGAATCTTCTCAATATGCTTATGATTGATGTGCAGAGTCAAACTGAATTTCCGCTTTGTCTTATACGGACAATATTCGCAGTGGAACTTCGGTTCCTGTCCACATTCTAATTTCAAATGACGCAGGAGTGTCGGCCTGTTTTTGTAGGACTTTCCACAAGCTCCACAGAAATGGCGTCTTCCTAAAACAAACGTGTTGATGTGTGAAAACAATATCATGCGATATTTACAGGACAAAACAGCACTAAACTCACGAAAACTAACAATCCCCAACGCAATGACGTTCAACGATTTCAATTCTTCAAATACTCCTATTCGAAGAAAACACTGTTTACAAGAGATGATTAAGATTCTTTGAAAAAAAAATGAATTTTTCAGAACAAAATAACTTGAAAATACGTAGTAGTATTATTGTCAGGGAAAAAATAAGGATAATGATTGTATTTTCACAAGCAGGGATGAATGATTTGAGAATATTTATGATCGAAAAGTGAAGAATCAAGATCAGATAATTTATAATACCAGTATCTGTTCTTACCATTTTGATGGGTTTTCTTCGGTCAAAATGAAACAACTTGGTATGGTTGACGAATATAATTTTTCCAGTCATTTCCAGATATAAAACTATTTAATAAACAGTGATTTTTTACAAATTTGAAACATTCGAGAATTTTTTTCTGAAAAGTTCATTACTTCTCGAGATTTAATATCAGATTTTTCATTTGATTCGATTATTTCCCAGTTCACAAGCGAAGAAAAAATGAATCAGAGTCCCAATGATGCATTAAAGAACTTATTCTGGACGGTATATGTAGATATTTTTTTTTCAGATGTTGTGATAACTAAGTTCAGGATGAAACTATATCAATTATATTCTGCACAAAACGTGCTATCTCCATGAAGACGACATAATTCAATTTTTAAGTTTTACCCAGGAGAAAGGAGGAAGGATTTGAGTAACAATAACTGAGATTCATGATTTCATTGATCTCGTCGTTTTTTACAGCGATGACTCAAAGAAATAAACAATAAGGAATTAATACTACCAACAAAACGCAAACAATATCCACTATTTCCGCTATAAGATTTTGATCGAAAGCCATATTTATTATTATTATTTGATTTTCAATCAATATTATTAAAAATATTTACATAAATGTTTTAGAAAAGAAATCATACCTATTCGCTAAAATAACACTTTCTCACTAGCTATTTCAGAAAAATATATTCTTTTGGAAAAAATAATGAATTTTTGGATTTCATGCATTCACAGAGTTTTTTATTTTATTCAGTATTTTTCCATGATTATAACCGTAATGAATAGCCCCTAAATTGGGGGATTTTTCAAATTATTTTTCAATATGATTTTAATCAATTTATGCAACTTCTTAATTGAGACCCTTTTCCTGAAACAATCTTAATTCAACCCACCCTGCAAACCTTTCGCTAGGAACTTTTGTATCTTTCAGTAAACGAGAACCACTCTTGAATTATTCATATATGATTTATTGTTATTCACATGTCGTAAAATTTTTCTTATACTTAAATAATGGTACATATCTAATCAAAATCCACCCGTTGCGCATTCTGTTTGAGGATATTGAACTGAAAATATTTCAAATGTGCTTGTGACATACCGAAAAAAAACAACGATTTCACTTCAACCAGATTGAAGCTGGATTTCCTGAAATTTGGACAGTCCAATCAAATCATTCGATTTGAAATTTCAACAAACCTCGATAGTTCTAATGAACTTGACAGTTATGATTGGGGAAAATAAAGATTTGTGAAAAATTCCTTCACCAAAATAAATCATAGATAATGATAAAATCGGTGGAGGCTTTCGCGGCCATCGTTCAATGTGACATGTTCTTTCGAGCATTTAGGCCGTCGTCGTAGATTAGTTCTCGACGTTTCGCCAGTTCGAGTGTCTGGCATCTTCAGGAGTTATATTTCACTGGATTGAACTGCCTGAATTCAAGTCAGTGCAATCCAGTGAGAACATCTTCTGAAATATAACTCCTGAAGATGCCAGACACTCGAACTGGCGAAACGACGATATGACTTGAACTCAGGCAGTTCAATCCAGTGAGAACATCTTCTGAAATATAACTCTTGAAGATGCCAGACACTCGAACTGGCGAAACGTCGAGAACTAATCTACGACGACGGCCTAAATGCCCGAAAGAACATGTCACAATGATAAAATCGTTTATATCTTCATCAGTTTAGATGAAGTGAGTTTGGTTTTTCATGAAGAACTATTTCCTTTAACTCATTTCTGACGAAATCTCTGGTTGAAATCAATTCGAAGATGAGACATAAGTTGGCGGCAATATAATAGTGAAATAAAATTCGAAAACACCAGAATGAGAAATGAAAACTTCTGAAAAAAAATAATTATAATATACAAAAAAACTTCTGAAAAACTTGTAAATGAATTTTTCAGTTCATATTGGGATCAGTTAGAATGGAAAATGTGAGATCAGGAAATGATAAAACCTGAAACATCAATAGAAATAATTTACAGTAATAATAATTTAATAAGTTTCAACTTTCAGATATCGATTGAATTTTATGTTGGGAAAATTCTGCCTTTTTCTTATTTCATCTAATCGACTTGACCAATCTGAATTTAAATAGTTGTAAAAAATACAATTACAGCAACAAATCAGTTGAAAAAAACCACGAAAAGTTTGAAGTCTGAAAATTTGATTCACAGTGATACCTGAAGAAGTTTCAGTAAATTAAAAAACCATATAGGTACACGAAGCACTATTATTTATTCTGTAATATTCACGTCCATGTTTGAAATGAATGTTGAATCACAGGAATGTGGACAGAATGAAAGAACACTGAGTTATGATTTTGCCAACGTTTCGGAACTGTTTTGTTCCTTTCTCAAGGCTTGTTGGATTCTGTTCTTCAAAGGCAATACTTGAAGAACAGAATCCAAGATGGCAGACATTCAGAAGCCGAGAATAAAACTGCTCTTACACAACACACACACAGAGAGGGACATAGATTCGATTTTGAAAATGTATCTATTCTGGATCATGAACAACATTATTTCAGAAGAATTGTAAGTGAGATGATACATATTAGAAGAAACAATACAGTGAATTTTAGAGAGGATACAAATAACTTAAGTACAGTTTATGATTACATGATATCGAAGATGACAGTACCTAATGGATGAGAATTTGAAATTGTTTGTCTCCACATGTTGTTTCGTGTTTGTCATCGTATGTGTATCAACCTTTATATTTTTATCCCATATCGTATTGGTAGTTGGAGTAAATTAATTTGACTGAGACCAAATATGTGAAGATGTGTCAACATATATCGTACCATAGAGTGCGCAACTTTAATTACATTGCTTAGTTTTGTTCAGTTGACTGTCATACGTCAGAACCGTTGTTCATTCTTGATTTCTATATTGGTTTAAATATAAAATTTTATTAGTTGTATGATGAGGTATGCATTCTTTGTTATGTTTTATATATTGCTAATAAATATTTTTCTAGCCTTGAGAAAGGAACAAATCAGTTCCGAATCGTTGGCAAAATCATAACTCACTGTTCTTTCATTCTGTCCACATTCCTGTGATTCAACATTTATACTATTATTTATGTTTTATGATCTACCTTTCCCAATTTCTCGATTTTCCATTCTCAAAGATTCAACATGTAACCAAAAAAAATTTAGAACCATCCTATCCTACAATAACAGATAATTCCAGTTGATTGGAAAAATTACCTGACTTCAAACTGAATACGAAATTACAATGTTCACCTCTTTGAAAATACCAACAAGTTAATTTTTTGATAGGAAATATAAAAAAGGTTTTTTTTGACCAGAAATTGGGGAAAACTTCGAATTGTTTGCAGAAAGTGAAAGAATTAAAGCTTCTCACGCCTTGTCAATGAGTCTAAATAAAATGTCCAAATTTCTTAAACTCCGGTATACTGCCACGTTCCTAATTCTTCTTTGGTCTGTATTTTCAAGGTGAGTTCCTTAAGATGCAGAGATCGTATGTGGGCATTCAAATTATCCTTCCGCTTCGATTTGTAAGGACATCCTTCTACGAAACATCCAAATGTTGCCTCCTTTCCACATTCATATTTCAAGTGCCTGCTCAACGAATGGGAGTATTTATAAGATTTTTGGCACATTCCACAAGAGTATGGATGAGTTATTTCTCGTCCTGAAAAAGAAAACTGATTAGTGGATGTTCCAGATGCTGGAATATTGAAGTCCCATCTCTTCTATTCCGTCTACAAGAACAAATACGGGAATGTTTTGATGATGGGGTTTATAGAAGAGAATATGCTATGTCTTATGCTATGACTTACTGTTTTGATTTTCCTTCAAACCAGGATCTTTCCAATATCACTTTCAAGCCGAAGGCAACTCGTCCATGTATACAAAAAATGGAGTGTATGATTCTTTTCTCTATTTCAGTATCGTAATGAGTTCATTACAGTACTAAAAGTAGTGCTGTAATGAAACTCATTACAGCATTGTTTTCAGTTATATTTTTCGTTTTGTGGTTGTCAGTACTGACCTCCGATCCAATTAATTTTCGAATCAAATCAATTCAAATTCCGTAATCTGTCAGATTTCGTAAGTCACACCAACTGTCAAGATACAATACAAAAGTCACTGATCTAAATTTTCATTTGAATTTCGAGAGTATTTCACAAAAGTTAACTGAAATAGAGAAAATATCGTCTAATACTCGTTGCAGAAGGCAATTCCAACACTCATGCTTTCGAAAACTCGCTCCTTCGTCGCTCGTTTTCGAATTTCGCATTCGTGTTGGAATAGGAGCTCATTCTGCAACTTATTTTAGAATATACTATTCTCTATTTCAGTATCGTAATGAGTTCATTACAGTACTAAAACTAGTGCTGTAATGAAATTCATTAAGGCATATTTTTCGTTTTGTGGTTGCCACTATTGACCTCCGACTCTATCAATTTTCAAATCAAATCAATTAAATTTCGGTAATCTGTCGAATTTCTTAAGTCACACCAACTGTCAAGATACAAAACAAAATTCACTTATCTGAATTTTTATCTGAATTCCGAGAGTGTTTTACAAAACTTGACTGAAATAGAGAAAATATCGTCTAATACTCGTTGCAGAAGACAATTCCAACACTCATTCTGCAACTTTTTTTAAAATATACTATTATATTATCATGGGCGCCCGCAGGATTTTTTCTCAGGGGGGGCAAAATGAAAACTTTCGAGAAATGATGAGGCTCAGGCGACATCAGTGCTTCGTTTCTTTCTTTTTCTTTTTTTATATTTTTGCAGAGGCGCCCGCGGAATTTGTTCTTTTTTGGGAGGAGTCAAAGTAAAATTGATACATTTTTCTACTTCAACATTTTTCAACGACAACAACATAGGGTTATGTGTATAAAATAAAACGGCAACTGTTTCCGAAACAAATAACATTCCAGGAAAAAATATTAACAGGAAAATAATAGTATATTCTAAAACAAGTTGCAGAATAAGCTCCTATTCCAACACGAATGCGAAATGCATGAATATTGGATTTGCCTTCTGCAACGAGTATTAGACGGTAGTTTCTCTATTCAGTCAAGTTTTGTGAAATACTCTCGAAATTCAAATAAAAATTCAGAATCATGACTTTCGTGTTGTATCTTGGCAGTTGGTGTGACTTACGAAGTTTGACAGATTACGGGATTTTGAATTGATTTTATTTGAAAATTGAGAGGATCGGAGGTCAGTACCACCACAAAATGAAAAATATAACTGAAAACAATGTTGTGATGAGTTGAAACTCATCAACTGTGATGAATTACAGTAGGGTACAGTAATAAACTTAATACGATACTGAAATTGGTCATTAATAATTCCTTATAAATTTAAAATTATTCGGAAATAATAATCTAATAGCTCAACGCTCCACTACACAATTCACTGAGTTTTCATTTCCATCAGCAGTTTTCGAAGAATACCACGTTTCTGTTCTCTTACACTTATGATTAATAAAACATGCACATTGATGAGTTCATTTTATGGCCCCAATATTCTGAATTAGGAAAAAAAAATGTATACTGTACTGACTGAGGTACTGACCTTCATTATCTATTATTAAATTTGTATTAGAAGCAAAAAGTAGAATATAACATACGAAAAGTCCCTTACGGAAAAAGCAGCTACTTGAAAAATTATAGAATAACACAATTTGAGGCAAAGACACTAAAAACTCCCTGAATACAGTGCCAACGGGTTTCGAATTCAAATACTCTTTCTCTAGAATAGGAATATAAATGAAAAGATTATATATTTTCCCCCTTCTCAGAAAAAATTTCTTGATTGCAGAATGGACAATAATTATTGAAATACAAGAGTAGCTGCACTTGCCCCTTGGTAAACTCCGCATCAAAGATACCGCCTAATAAAAACAACCGTTCATAAAACGATCATCTGGTAACGATTGACAAGAATGCCGATACGCATGGGTACTTTTATGAATTTATAACTTCTTAGGGGCGCGTTGGGCGATTTTGGGGTAAACAAAAATCATGAAATTCAACTTTCCATGATTTTTGCTCATCCAAAAGATGTTCTACGCGCCTCAGGAAGTTATCAATTCATTAAATACATCTGCCGATTACATAGTAAGACCTTTTGAAACTGGAGAATTGTTGTGAATCCAACACCTTTTTTCTCGCGCCTAGGATTAGATGAATTATATTGAGGGTGTCGTGCGAAAAACGAAAAGGCAGATCAAGATCTCAGGGGGGGCCACGGCCCCCCCTGGCCTCCCCCTGCGGGCGCCCATGTATATTATCGATCAAATTATGATATGAAGAAAAAAACTATCACTGCTAGAATTATGAAAAGATACATCACTGTCTTTCAGTTATCATAGATCTAATGAATCCTATAGAGCAGAGTCGATATCAAAAATGTTCCATACGTCTCTCATAATGGACTCTTGATCATTTGAAATCTGATAATTTGCAAAAAAACGAGAAATACGTTCGTTTTTATCAACAACCGAAATCAAATTTTTCATTTCAGAATTGAACACAAAATATTGATCGGAGTATGTCATGAAAATTTATCAAATTAAGCATTTCGCAAAATCTAATGCATTTCATTTAATTTCAAGAAGGGGTCTGAAAAGATCTTCTGTCAGAAATTGACCATTGGAATTACATTTTGCATATGTTTTTTAATTGCGTCTTGTTTGCTCAACTCTTTTTTTATTTCATGAGCTGATTCTGATGTGGAAGCAAGAAGAATCATCACTGCAGTTAATAGAAAATGTACTTTCAAATGGAAATATTTTATCATTTTATTGAAAAACTTACAACTTCGTTTTCTTGCCAAACTTTTATATCATAGCCAAATTGTATTGTACACAGTTATTTACCTCTGCTGGACTCTCATAAATAATGATTTATCGTTTCAATATTGTATTTATCATTTTTGGACTGTATGAAGAAAATTTACGGTTTACCATATTATTGCAGTATCCAGAATTAACAGAAAAATTCTCAATTAATATTTTAACCACTTCAGCTCCAGAATGAAATGTGTTCTAATATAGCAACAAGTCGAGCAAGTCTAATACCATAATTCTGTTATGATTTCGAATATGATGAAAATGAAGACACAGAGTTCAAGTTATGAATAATTAATGATAAATACTAAATATCTCAAACCAAATAGAGACATGAACAGTATTCCAATCATGTTCTTGCATGCATTTGTCCCATTCAAATCAGTCGTCTGCATAGAAAATATCTTCAGCTGTCTAAAAATATGCTATAATTTATTAGTTTTTTTTCAGATAAATGAAAGAAATCTTACGGGATGAAGAAAATTAATTGTGTTTTCGTTTTTTCTCAATTATTGAAATTCAAACTGGAACATAAAACTCTCACAAAAAGATGTTCTTCATGTTCGGTGTTAAAAGAAAGCCAAAAATGTAGAAAGAGTGGATTTAAATTAGACAAAGCTATTTGCTGTTTGAAAAAATCACTCAACATCGATAGGTTCTCAAGTTCTGATATAAATCCATAAGAAATGAAACACTAATTCATGATTTTTCTCATCTTCACAACTTGGGACATCCTAAATATAAAAATGCTGACAACAACAAAATTCTCCTCGAAGCAGATCTATTAAGGGTGCTTCAATCTCTATGATGGGTTGGATATTCAAAAGTGATATTAATCATGACCCACCAGTCGTCAGTGTTGACCTAAATGTGCAATAACTCACAAGGAGGATTAAGAAAAACTAGTGTATTCACAGATTTGTCTTGACAAGTGAACTTTCAAACTTCCTTTGTAATAAAATTTTGTTCCACACCTGCAACTGTATTTGGGTTCTTTGCCACATTTATGCCTCATGTGGTGAGCAAGAGCCCTTCTTGATTTGTAATAACGGCCACATTGACACAGATGACAACCAGCAGTAACTAAAAAAGTTGAAGTCATGAATTCGATATGACTAACATCTAAAGATTTCATACTAAGCTAAGTGAACATAATTATATCGATTCAAATGAATCCATATATCACTCAATTTTTGTATCTGTATTTTTGCCCTGCCTCAAAATATAAAAAAAATAATTGAATTGAAACGTTTTTGATTCAACAGAATTCATTTCAATAACATTCATGGCGGACTTCTAAATCAACTGTAATATGACCTGAATAGGGGGCCATAGAGCTTCAGTGTATTAGAGGAATGAGACAATTTTAATTGTTCAAGTAATAATGATATCAGAGAATTCAAAATTGGAAAAGACATATTGCTGTAGTTTTCAATTATCCTACGATTCAGAATTGGGTTGTTAGTACACTAGAGAAAATGAATTTTATATCACCACCCTTTGATTTCATGAAATTTCATTCAGCATTCAGTATGAGCTGGTAATTTTGACAGTAATCATACAAATTTGCTTGATGAGAAGTTACGAAAAGACTAGATGGGACAAACTAAATCAGTTCAAAATAATTATTTTTAATTCGAACAAATTTGTTTTCTTTTGAAAAGATGTCATCCTAGGTTGCACTCCTATGCTTTAGATGTGGAAAAAGGGTTATTAATGCACATATTTAATTGATAACTCTTTACTGTTTATACATTTTCATATTATCCACATAGTGGTCACAAGTCAATGTTAATTACGTACTCCGTAAGAAAAAAATGGCGTTAAAAGTTCTTTGGTTAAATCGCTTTACCACATTTCCAATTGAATGCTATCAAAAATACATCAAATTTTTTCAAATCAGTCACACAAAGTAATTCACTCTATATCGGTCAACAAATCTGTATTCATTTGTCATCAACTTCATAATTACATACGGGGCGAGTCTTTGACTGGTACTTATTATTATATTTCAAAGGGAGATTCCTGACGTCAAAAAAAAAACGTTTTTTATGTTCTGATGAACTACCCATAACGAGAATATTTAGTATAATGCAACTAGGCTGATTAAGGTATTTTAAGCTTTGAAACACAAGTATTATAAAAAAATTTTCTCTCTTGTTCATCTTCATAAAAACCAAAAAGCACGTTGCTGTTGTTCTGATAATAATATCACTCCCTTCTAAATTCTGTTAAAATTGTACAATTTTATGACGTATTCATTTTTCTGAAGGAAGGTTTACAGGTATCCCAAATTACTTAATTTTCACTGTTTCTGGTACTTCTGGACTAGATAGGTAAAATCTTATCTAATTTTTTTTTATTTTGATATATTATCGATTTCGAGAATGTGCAATAACTTTTTTATCTACGAGAATATCCGAACACGAGTAAAACTTTCTAGAGGCACTTTCAACTGGGAACAAGACACTATATTCAATTTTTTTCATCTCGTGAACTGAGGGTGGACAAAACATTTTTTTATTTGAAATTCGAACGAATTCTTCTACATCTTATATCAAAAAAAAATTATAGATAAAATATTAAAATGGTGTTTCAGTTCCGGTGGAAAAGAGCTTGTAAACAGTTCCAATATTTCTCAGATGTTTTCAAAAATGAAACAAAAATATCAAAATTTTGTTATATCCACAAAATGAATAATGATATCGTGAAACGGTTTTCAGTACTCGTGTGTTCACGAGAATCGGTCCCAGGAATCGTTTCAATGTTTTTTCCTAATCTAGAAATACCGAAAATAATCAAAATCTTGCAATTTGGGAAACCCTGCACATTTTGAGAAGAGTAAATCACAAAACAATATATTTTTTTCTGGTGAATATATCACTGATTGGGTGAAATGTAATATAATATATTGTGGTGAATGAGACCTAATTTCTCGAACCACAGATGCAGAATCGGTTGATTGGCAAGCTCCTTTGTTTCTAGCTATCACTTCGTCAAGATTCAGCAGAGGGCGCTCATATCCTCCTCCAAAATGGGGTAAGTTTCCCACAGAACCGATCCTAACAATATCCGGTCGATTCACAGGCTTTCCTTCCTATGTGGGTCTTCAGATTACCCTTGAAAAAAAATTTTCTTCCACACCTGCAAGTGTATTTCGGTTCTTTGCCACATTGGTGTTTCAAGTGATAAGTCAGTGCTTTTTTAGATCTGTAATAACGGCCGCATTGGCAAGGATGCAGTCCTGAAATTTTTTAAGAACTTCATTATTTTTGAGTTGGCACCAACGAAGTTCGAAAAAGTCAAATCACAATTTCAGAATTAAAAGTCTATGTAGGTATGCAATGAATTCATGGATTCTTAATAAGAAAAAATTCAAAGTCACCCACCCTTCTAAGACACAGAATCTTCCAAGTTTGGCGGGTTGACAGCTGAAATTTTTTTTTTCTTATCGGGGCTTGAAAGTAAAAACCCCCCTGATTTTCTGTAACAATTTTTTCATGTGTAGAATATTTTGAAAACGGAGACAAATTCGTCTCTCGAAATTAATGAGGTGACCAGTATCTTCCAGAATATTTTTTTCTGATACATTTTCTCTATTCGAATATTCGAATTATGTCGTGCCTTGCTTTGCTTGAATACCTTTGAAAATTGCATAAGGTCGCTGTGCAGCCTCTTTACAAATCAGCATTCACCATACAGTCAGTGTTCAACTTTTGTTCATGAAAAAACTCTGATCGAATACAACAAACTATAAATATCGTGAAAAATAAGTTTCGAAAAAAAAGGAGAAGGAATAAGAATATTTGATAGAATATTTTGACTCATTCTGTGTCCACTAACCAAGAAAGAAAAAACATGCTTTTTTTCTTTCAAATCTAAATCGTTTGATAGGTATTAATAATGAAAAAAAATTCATTAATGATTTATTTTTGCGCGATTCGTTTGCCCACATGTTTTCTGAAAAGAGTGA
This sequence comes from Hippodamia convergens, assembly GCA_038502775.1. Classification (NCBI taxonomy): domain Eukaryota; kingdom Metazoa; phylum Arthropoda; class Insecta; order Coleoptera; family Coccinellidae; genus Hippodamia; species Hippodamia convergens. The sequence continues at coordinate 10,679,206 of CM076608.1, read as the reverse complement.
CCCTATAAAATATGAAACCCAAAATATAGCGTTTCATTTTAAACCATTTTCTAGAGATGCGAATGCAGTTCGAAGTAGGATTTAGGAAATGATGTACTGTATGAAGTATATTATATTTATGTAATAAACAAATCATAAAGGTTCGACAGGCGACCTGGAACACTTGGTATAGACAATTGGAAATGGAATTATTCATTTCGATAAATTCTATCATCTTTAAAAACATGCTGTATATTCATTGATAGTCTAGAACATTTTCGGGATTGTGTCGGTCATATGGTTTTCAATTGTCATGTTTTTCTGGAGTGTTTACAGTACCACAAAAATATTTATAATTATTCGCGAACATCTTCGAGATAGATCTATATGAAACTTCATCTACAAAAATGTACAAGTTCAAATCGATACCGAAAAAAAAAATGTTCCAAGAGAAAATCAATAACTAGCAAATCTGCGCAAGGTGAAAATGAAGGTGATTTTAAACAACAGGGATATTGTGAGTAATTTTAACTATGTCAAGAGAATGTATTTGAAATTATTGATTTAATCATTAGAGCATATCTTGAGACAATTCGATATTGATGAGCAGAATAGTTATTTTCTGTAATTCTTTGAAAAATTTGTTCATTCTGGCACACATAATGGAACAAAATTTTGAGAGAATATATCAGTTTGGCATAGTTTTCATGTATATATTTATGTGGGTTGGGGTTATCCTTTTTTTGTTTTATTTGTTATTTAATTGTTTTCCAATTTTTCGTTGCTAGTGTATTCCCTGTGACTCTCCAAAGCTGTTGTTATAATTTTCAAAACAGACAGTTTTCTGACTTTGTGGTACACACTTTTCTTGTAAGAGAGAATCTGTACCTGTATTATCGTCTTTAAGTTGTATTCAAATTGCAAGTATAGTACTATTTTTATTATTAATCATTTCATGTTGACCTCCTGTCAAGGATTCATTCATTATTTGTCAATTTTCTGATACAGAAAACTAATATTTTTCAATGCAAAAATCACTCAACGATATTCGTGGAAATATTTCATAAATGTCGATGAGAATTCAGAGAAAAGGGGGAAATAATGTATGATTCCAAGAAAAACAATCATTCAAATCTACTTCACTTTCCACATAGGTTATGAACAATTTTTTCTTACTACCATGAATGGAACACCTTCACGAAAATTTTTCGTCGTGATACTGACAGAAACAAAAAATTTTTGAATTGAATATTGAATCATTTAGATAATATCAAATTAAAATATTGGAAAAATTGGAACAAAAAAAAATTTTTTTTAAAGGTAGAAAGACTAATTTGAATTACTTTCAGCTCGTAACAGCTATGAGTGCCCCCAATGTCACCGAAAATACTATGAAGACATTGGATCTTCCCCAGACATGAAACTGATGCAATTTCGAATATCCCCCACGTTCTGCGTGTATTGCGGATATAGAATGTCGTTGCACAATTTTTTCAATAGATATCAAAAATGTTTCAATTACAGCTATTACGATGGTTCAGCACGAGATGTCTTGTAGTTCGATGATTTCGTGAATCTTTCAATAGTTCTTAGTACTTAATTACGATTTAAATTTGTTCATATTTATTGGAAATTATGTTTTATCCTTCATTGAGGACAAAAATTTGTTCGATGTTATTATTTATATTGTCTTTGTATCTCAACTGTATGAAATGGAAATATATTTCGAATTAGTTGATTGAATTTGTGTTTCAAACCTGTTTTGTTTTATAGAAAGGAGTTTTAAAATGTATACGTTAGTATAAGCTACCTGTCATTTTTCATGAATAAATAATTTTTGTTTTGTATTAAACAATTATGTTTGTGAATACATATCAAAGATGCTCAATAGAAGTAAAATGACAATGGGTGGGGTGAAAAGATAAAAGCACAAAAAATCATAGAAAAGTTGAAATACTATCAGAAAAAACCGGCATATTTATCGGTTGTTCTTCGAAACAGTGTCATCAAAATTTTTTTCCGATTGGTAGCAAATAATATTGGAAACACATATCAATCAACAAAGTGAAGAATTTCCTGCATAGACAGCAAAATGCCTGTTCTCACTGGAAATAAAACATTTGACATTTTCCGACAATCAATATTTTTGCCAACTCCCTTCTTTCTGAAGTACTGTCCATAATATAAATATTCCGATAAACAAAACTTTCAGTTATTTCATAAGTTGTCGAAATATGATTATTATAGACATATACTTTTCCATAGCAACCAACCATTCCAACCATTGCGTTTTCTATCAAATATTGTTTTCATTAATCACTACAAGAAAAACGAAAATATTGTCACAGAAAAGCATCTTTTCTCAAGAAAAAATGTTCAATTTTATGAATTTGATGTAAAACTTGTAAAATAATGAAAGGTAAAAAATTTTCACTGAAAATAGCCCTCGCCCCCCTAGAATGATACGTTTATGATTCAGATGAAAAAATTCACTCGAACCATTCGATGCGTATTCTCGATAGTAGCCAATGTGTGAAATTTCAACACTTCAGGTGACGCCGCTTTCGAGATATCTGACAAAAAGTGTGGCGTAAAAGTCATCTTCAGACAGCCCTACCACCTTAACGAAGCATTTTTGTACCATATGATTTGCGTCGACAGTCTCTGAAATAATGTATAGAACATCCACTAGAAGTTTGTCGGTCTAATTATGGGACACCCTCTATAAAATAATGTTTTACTAAATTAAAACAAATACTATTCTTTCTACCGACCATTTTTTGCTTTCATCCTACGGATTTTAGTTTGGAAAATATAAAATAAAAGTCGCAGTTCAGATTAAAAAAATGACTTCAAAAAAATAGTGATGCATTATTTATCTTGTGAACTCTGGAACAATGGAAAACTTGAAAAATTCAGAAAATTTGAGGTTAGCTTGAACCATTGGCGTAACGAAAAATATTTAATCAATCGCATTTTTCAATAATTCACTTCAAGAAAAAGAAATTTCATCGCATTAGCTTCGTACCAAGAAGTTCATCAATATTCCATCATATGTATGAACATGTGTGTTCATATAATAATTGATAGACCAAAATCAGGAGCATATGTATGGATAATCCGAACAGAAATTTGGCAAGACCCGTTCGGTTTATCAAATCATTCGGATTACAGAAATCATATTGAATAATATGCATAATCCGAACACGTTCGCATTATAAATTCATTTCTACAGAGAAAGGGGCGCGTGTCGGGCTCTCTGTTGTAAAAACCATGTATATACTGCATCTTCAACATCAGAATATTCCACACTGCGCATTGTTTTCCCAGAGTTCATGACACATAGCGAAAAATTTCATTTTTCTATTTTTATGTCCGACATTGTCGACGTCTCAACACAACTGTTCTGTCATTGACGTAAATGAAAATCCAGACTGTTTGTTACATGCTTTCCTGGGCGTTCGGATAACAGAGTTCAAGCTGTTCGGATTATACATATCATTTTACCAATTGGGGCCGTTCGGATTATCTATACCTTACTGTATTTCGAACGTTAGTTCTTCGAAGTACAAAATGAATATCACAGTTCTGGAATTAAAATATTTATTTCTGGACTAACTTCGTCAATCTGAAACAATTTTTGGCACTATATTTGGCTAACGTTCCGTAGATTAAAAAAGTAACAATTGCATCTCGGAGTAGGTACATAAAATTATTCTTCCTGACATTCACTGACATTTTCCGTAGATACTCTGATGCTTCATGTCGAATTTCGATGAAACAGAAAATATGCAATGATCAGGAATTAATATTATGCATTTGCCTCAGATGAGCGTTCAACGTATACTTTTGAAAAAATTTCTTGGAACAGACTTCACACTCGAAGGATGGTTCTTTCCCACATTCGTAACGTATATGGCTAGAGAGGTGTCTCTTGTGCTTGTAACTCTTGCAGCATCCAACGCAAAAATATCTTCCATAAACTGTATCCCTCTTATAAAGTTTCCCTGAAAGAAAATAAGTTAATACAAGTTCATTTTGTGAAATTAACTGGAATAATGCAGTGGGGCCAAAGCTTAAGAAAATGTGATGAATTGATGACCAGGTTATTCAACCTTGTTAAGCACCTACAGTTTGTATGAAGGACTAATTCACAATGACCATTTGAAAAATGTTACCCATATTGTTAAACCGCTACTTCACGAATTAATTTCTGCCGAGTTGTCCGGAGAATATCAGCCTCCTGATACCATCATAAATAATCTAATTTCCAGATAACAATAAATATCTAAAATAAGTTTTATTCATTCGCCTGGAGCCCAAAGCAAGATTTCCAAATTTTTCTTGAATGAATTGCGAAGATTATCACACCAGGGTTTCAGTGTTCATTTTCAACTCGGAGACCTCATCATTTTAAACATTCAACGACTGCCGTCTCATTGAATTCTATAATAGGACACATTAAAAAAAACTAAAGCTATATACTCATTTCTGTGTCCCGAATTAGCAATCCCAAGAGGATGATAATGAAACAATCAATAGCAGATTGATTTCTGCATCTGCCAGAATGTTAATGGTAGAGCACTATAGCTATAAAAATCCTTTATTCATTAGCTACGTTATGCAGCTTCAATAAGTTATCCAATGACTATTGGTGTGATCAGAGATGCATGAACTGTATTATAAAATACATGAATATATTATGTTCGATATAATATCATGTCTCAAGTAAAATACGCTAGGTGTTTTTTATTTTTTCAAGTTTGAACGTTAGGTACATTCTTACCTGTAAGAAAAAATTACGTTTCCATGTTGTTCAACCTGGTAGTCCGGTTGTTGACTTGTGTCAAGTCCTTAGAAGTCTTGAAAACGGATATTAAATTTAATTAGAAACTGGAAACCCACAAAGCTCCTGAATCTAGGAATATCCTTTGTGAGTCCAGTCATTTTAGGGTTTTATCCGCGGAATTCGAGATAATTGGATGTAAACTTGTGAAAGCCTTCATTCTGACATTTCAAAACTTGCCTCAAATCCTACCGACTGTAGGGTGTCTCTCTCTATGAAATTTTAAGGATTATGAGTCAAAAAACCACTTTTTGCATGTTTTTCTCAAATATATGGCTTCCTATCAGTTATTCGCTATTTTTATTCATCATAAATATTGTAGAGAAATTAATTCTCTACAACTTTTGTTCTGAATTGTTTTTGTAATTCGAACTGTTTTTGAGATAGAGAGTAGTGAGCGCCCAGTAGTCATAAGTCTTCAAATGTTTAAAACCTGTTGATAACTATGTAATTAGGAATAATAATAATTTCCGAGTACCTTTTTTGTATTACTCATTTAATAACATTTGCCTGCTGCTAGGTTAAAGAAGGGAATAATTATTGAAAAAGAATTTTTGTCTTTCTTGTTATTCAGAACGTATACCGTATGAATTTAATTAAAATCGAAATATAATGAATATGTTTTCCTTTCTTTACCTACCAGCAGATAAGTGTTATTGAAGAATTGCAAGTAATGAGAAAAGTAATGAAATATAAAGAAAAGGTTGATTAGAAATGATAATTATTCATTATTACACATTCAAGGACATTCAAGAACGAGACTACCGATTACGCTAGAATGATACTAGATATAGTAAAACACTGGGTGCTCCGTGTCTCTATCGCAAAAACAGTTCAAAGTACAAAAAAACTTCTAGAACAAAAGTTGTAGATAATTAATTCCTCTACAGTATTTATAATAAATAAAAATACCGAAAAGTCGTTTTCTTCTACTTTTGACCCTTAGAATTTTATAGTTTTGAGATATCAAAAAGGAGGCTTTTCCAATTGCGCAGCCAATTATCTCGAATTTTGACTGTATTTTGATTGGAATGACTGTACTTTTCTCTAATTCTGTGGCAAATCTGTTCATTCTGACACATCTTGTAGATCTAAATCGTGCAAAAATATCTCAGTTTCACACGATTTTCATTCTTATATTCTTTCATTTCATGTTGACTTCATTCAAGGATTTATCCATTAACTGTCAAATTTACTATACAGAAAATACTTCTTGCAACCAACATTTCTCAATAAACGATTATGGAACCATTCTTTCGATTTCAATGAAAATTCAGTGAATTAGTGAAAATAATGCCAATTCGTGGCTCATTTATTAAATTCGAACTCGTGGAATGTCAATGCCTTCTACACTTGTTTCTTAAACTATTCTGAACTAATCGCCAATAATTTTGAGATGTACACCGTTTTCATAACTCAATAACACACTTTCATGGTGTTTCAAATTTAAGTAAGCTACTGACCACTCTACTGTATTTGTGCCAATATATAATTTTTATTACGGAGAAATACGTCGAAAATTGAGTTCGGTATTGTTCCTACCTAACCCGATTTCTGTTGTCTAACTATCTAGCCCTCAGCCATAGACCGACCATCTGGAGTCTGTGGAGAAAGTTGCGATAAAAGGGTAAATGAACCATAGGCGTACGGGTTTCATTGATTTTTCAAACTCCGCTCTTCAATGTTGACTAATTTCTGTTTTTGTTATTACAACATGACGACTGCTTCAGCAGCTTCAGCGATGTGTGTTGTGTTGGGATCACCATTTCATTAAGAGTCTGAAAAAAATATCCCACTCTCTCAAATTATCGAATTGATTTAAACAATATTTCTGAATGGTAGCACAATTTCAGTACAAGAAGCAAAATATTACATTTGAATGAACTTTTATTAGAAACAACAGTACAAAAATATATTTTCATTAGCTTAGTTTGAGTAAAATTAAAATGGTAATTTCACAGTCATATATCATGTAAAGATGTATAAAATATTATTATTTTTCTACAGTATAAAGATTATTCTTTGTCAGTTTTCATTAGAAACAACGGTACAAAAATATATTTTCATTAGTTTAGTCTGAATAAAATTAAAATGGTACTTTCCCAGTCATATATCATGTAAAGATCTATAAAATAGTATTATTTTTCTACAGTATAAAGATTATTCTTTGTCAGTTTTCAATTTTCAACATGTGTAGTTTATTAATAACATCTGACGAAGTCAGTACCAGAAAAACTGAAAAAAAATCAAAAGGTCTGCGGTGGGATTATTTACCACAAATTACCCACTTTGTGTCGATAGCTTCAAAATTGGAATCATCTAATTCTAATTTCTTTGTTTGATACTGTATACTATTCCATATTAGAGAAAATAAGTTATGAAATAGCTTTCAAGTAAACATTTAGAATATGATTTTTTATCAAAAATATCACTGGAAAGTTTCAAAATGCATATGGTTATCTACAGTAACAATTAGTGTACCCTACATCATTTTTTTTAATGTCAATAACTGAAAACTCAACTCTGGGTGAAATATCATCCTGAAAATGGGATATTCGATACCCCATTTGAGAAAAAAAATTCTTCCAGAATTTGCAGGTGACAATGAAACATAACAATGAATGCGGGTAATAATGAAGATGTTGAAGGGTGAGTAATTTGCAGAGGACAAGCCTGGTCATTTCTCATGTCACTTCATATCGATTAACGGTATGAACTGTTTGACCTCTTCGAATTTCAACTGTGGACAATTTTTATAATGATTCATGAGAAGATATTTCCTCTTGAAAGTTCTGTTGCAAGCTTCACACTCATATAATCCATCTATAACGATACCCAGATAATGCGTCTCTACATAATGCCTCTGGGCGTGATCTTTCCTCTTGAACGGTTTGTGACATTTTGGTACGGGACAAACATTATTGACGAACGGGATGTTTTTTAAAATATCCGAACGTTTCATTCTCTGGACCTCTGAAATATAAAATTAAGAAAATATTAGATATAGTTTAGTTCGGCAAATACAAAGAAGTCACTGCTGTACAACTACGTTCAAAACCAAAAACGCTAGACGTTTCTTATTCAACTAAGTCTATGCTTTCTACACCAAACTGGAACATACAAGAAATAACAGTTTAAAAAAATAAACAATAAAAGAGGTAAACAACGCAATAGCCTTTCTCACAGTATATTATGAAAAAAAACCTGGCTTGACATCAATTCCACATTCATTTAGTTCAATATTCTTCTTTCCATTTATTGCACAGTCTAGACATAAATAAGCTAAAATCAAATTTGACGACCATTAACTTGCAATTGAAAAACCCACCTTCCAATGATATATACTCCTTCAGAAGGTACGAAGACAACCAACACTTCACTCACATAATACATTTCTGTCCATAAGCACAAATTACGATAATAAAAGCATAATTTTCGAAATTTTGAGGGAATCACCTTATCCACCTGCTGAATACCTTTCGATTTACAACGAGCGCCGCCTATGGATAGCCGACTAGAGGGGACGGGTGCAATAAATTGTACGTTACGGTTACGAATGGGGATGTTCAACGATGGGAAGTTCACAAGTTTGGGAGCACCCAACGCAATCACATACAACGTTTTTTCGGTTGGGATATTGTCAGAACGAAAATTTTAATAATAACTACTACGTCAATATAAATTAATGGTGATTGAAGCAGTCGTTATGTCTAATAATATAACTGTATGCGGAAATAAGTAAATGTTATAAAGTAATTCAAAATAAGATATCCAATATGCATGAACATTCAATAATGCAATCATACCAAATATGTTTCAATATAACAAATCATATCAATCGTCGAAAATAACATAAAATTACAGATAAGCATTATATGAAATAATGTAATAGTCTAAAAATAATACCTACAGATGAAAATATTCGAGAAATTAGAAGAGGGCGAAATTTGCGAAATTAAAATTGATCGAGTTCACGAATGACAATACTAAAAATAGATGATCAAAATACTTACTTAAAGGGGAGAGTGCACCAAATGAAACAAGTTTTATTATCATAATCAAATATTGATGTAGCAGAGGTGCTGTCAACACCCAATTTCATAGTGTCAAAATGAATTGACATTGTTTACTGAACAAAATAAAACAAATTGCATAAAAACAAAGTATATATAAAAATCAAATAAAGTAAATTATAGTTTCAATTCGTAACAAATCAGCAAAAACAAGATTTATTTTTATAATTAAATATAGAAGATGGTAGAGGTACTGTCAACACAATAGCAACATCCAATTCAATGTGTCAAAATGAATTGCGATTGGTTACTGAACAAAATAAAACAAATTGCATCATAAAAACAAAGCGTATGTAAATATTAAATATAGTAAATTGGAATCAAGTCAATCTTACCGGAATCTGCCCAGATTTACCAATGTAAATCACACGAAAGAAATCTAGATAGAATGAAAAAATTTTGCAGAAGCATTCGGAGATCTAGTACTTACCTCTCCCGACATTGGACTGAATAGGCTTTGGGGTCCGCACCCAGGTAATGGTTGGAGTAGTAGGGGAGACGATGTTTTTGGGAGTCCCATTTACTGGTTAGAGAGTGGTGTGAATTGGAGAATTAGTCATGAAATTCTGAGAATCATGCAAGTCCCAAGATTGAATTTCAGAAGATTTTTCTAGTTTATTCAATCCAACTTTCAGGTTTTCGCAAATCTAAAAGACTTCAGGGGGGGAAAGTAATTGGACTCATATAGGGAATGTTCAATTCTCTAGTTTTGTGTCAAGTCAGTTCATTCTTCATCTTGTAGAACAAAATCGTTCATGGTTATATTTCTTGATGACATGTTGACCTCCTGTCACGGATTTATTTATTATCTGTCAAATTTATGAAAAGAATACAGTTCTGCCAATCTAAAGGTTTCAATGCAAAAATCAATGAACGATATTCGTAGAAATATTTCATTAATTTCGATAAAAATTCAATGAATTAGAGGAAAAAATGTATGATACTCGTACATAAGGTTCATTCTAAAACTCGTTCTTTCAAAAACTCGCTACTTCATGACTCGTTTTTGAATTTTGATTTCCTGGAAGAATGTCAGTGCACTTGTAATAAAAAATCTGTTATTCAATTATGAAAAAAGACAGATTTTATCTGAAACCTCCACTTATGTTTATGGTGATTCACTTATCTTGGTAACCCCAATTTTCTCTCAAACTTCCAAATATTTTTTCTTTTCGTGAACAAGTAAATGTTATCTTGAGATGCGTGTGAAAATCTGCGTAAAAAATTAAGATGCCAGGAGTCGAGGCGCTATCACAACTTTTTCCTTCCAGGAACATACCTTTTTTGAAGTGTCATTCGAAAGATAATTTCATTGCGAATTTTTTTCTTCATATATATTTTTTTTCTATTTTCTACTGTCAGCGATCGGCAACGTAATTTATGTTAATTCTATCCCTTTTTTTTCTGTATTGTGATATTATGCCTTCATTTGGAGGCAGATATGATTTTATGTCTTGAATTCAACAAGGCAAGTATTCTACAAAATGTGATTCTTCGAATAATTATATGTGGCTACAGCAAGATGAGTCTCCATGTCACACACTACCATTGCGAAGAGATATTTAGATCAAAAACACGAAAATAAATGGATGGTAACCAATGGACCCATCATGGATTACTTTTCGAGGGTTACCCTGAAAAATATGGTATACCAAACTGACTCTAATAGCCATTTGAAAATAAAGATAAGAAACGCATGTGCCCAAGTAAACCCTTATATTTCGACCAAAGTAACTTGTAATGAAATAATTAATTATTATATTTCATAACACATTTTTTTAATAACAAACGAAACATTTCGAATTATATGTTATATATACCGGCCATTATGATACATACATGAATCATGTTATTTCCCTATTTCGTTATGAGTTACTTTGGTCGAAATATAATGGTCTACTTGGGCAGAAGCTTTTTTCATCATTATAATGAAATAGAAAAATAATATAATTTATGTATGGATCATAATGGCCGGTATATATATAGAACATATGAATCGAGATATTTCGTTTGTTATTAAAAAAATTTTTTAGTGTCATATATCATATTTATGTCTCCAAATGAAGGCGGACTATCACAATACAGAAAGAATTAATGAAATAGAAATAACATAAAACACGCTGCAGATCGTTGACGTTTAGAAATGGAAAAAAATTTTTATTCCGAAAAAAAAATTCAGATTGAAATTATCCTTCGAAAGACACGATAAAGAAGGTATGTTCCTGGAACAAAATTTCTGATAGCGCCGCGACGCTTGACTTCTTCATTTTTTACGCAGATTCTTACGCGCATCTCAGGATAACATTAACTTGTTCAAACTGCCGTTCACAGAATGAAAAAATATTTGAACGTTTTCGAGAGAATTGGAGTTACCAAGATAAGTGAATCACCCTGATATTTCAAACAGAACTTAACAAAATTACATGAATGAAGGTAGTACATCAACTATCCATACCAAGAACGGAATAAAAATTCTAATGACACCCAGATAAAACGAACTGAATGCAATTCGGTAAAATGCACATCTCCAAATCTATTTTAAATAGCTTTGGAATTGCCTATTCTTCATTTAGATTGCTAGAATCCATATACCTCTCCCTTACGTTAACTAGGGTATAATTCTCAGAAAGAACATCCTAAATAACGTCTTTGTTATTTCTTCTTCGTTCAGGCCCGATGTTACCTTTCTCCAGATTATATTGAAACATTCTTTCGATTTTTGAAACTGATTGAATCCTTGATATACATATTGTCATTGTCAATGCCATTGGTCAGAGATAGCTAATCGGTCTCATGAAACAAAAAGACCCAACATTTTTTCATTAGAATTGCACACAACACAGAGCTCTTCACTTTGGAAAAATTACCATCCATACTCTTCACATGACATAAAGACAGATTACTTCAAATCCAAAAAATTTCAAAGAACGATTTATTCTTTATGACAGGAGTATACAACTCTAGAATTGTGATGTTTTTTGAGATGTCTTGTCATATTTCCAGTTCTTGTTGTCACAAATGCACATCCACTCTCAACGCATTGCAGTAGACGCGCTTGTCCACAATCGTATTTCAAATGGACGTACAGAGATGCCCTTTTCATGTATCGCTTCTTACATTTGGGACACACGTGGTGAGCTAGAATTTGTAAAAATGAGTAGGATATACGATAAGTATCATGAAACCACATTAATTTGTTAGAAACGATAATATTTCCTTTCTAGGTATAGGTAAGTCACCCATAAAAATGAAAAAAAAATTAATTCTGTTTGTATTAGTAAATAAAACAAGTTGAACGTTTCATAAACAAACAACCATGATATTTTCATCACAATACGACAACAAAATTTTGTAAAAATAAAAGAAGATCATTGGGTAGAAAATTCAGGTATCGTAGGTATTCTCCATAATCATTTCAAAAAACAAGATACGAATCGTTGATAGCTTGTTTCTTTAATTTTCAATCCCCTTTGCGGATTCAGATGACAATGCCTGCATTCACCGAACGAAGAATGTTGCCACCGCTCCGCTACTGCTACCTAGCATAAACAGAAAGCGCTCCCAAAATGCCCGCTTCTCCGGAACGTGTTGAGTTTGTAGCGTCTGTGCCACCGGACGATTCCGCAACAGTTCCACAACTGTTACGTTCGGTGAATGCAGGCAATATCTTATGCTTGGTTGGCATTGTCATGATCACTCTCAACATCACACAACGACACAAGATTGTTTCGACAATCACTGAAATATACTAAACTATTTGCTCTATTTCATTAAAACGAGCATTTCAAAATGACACGAAATGGTTCAAAATCACTCGAATCAGCCTATATCGGTTCCGATGGTTTTTGTAAAGAACACTATAAAAACTAAATGAAACGATTTCGATCTGCAGAAATAAATATACAAATGGAGATATAAACAAGATATTATGAGAGAAATCTCATTATACTTTTGTTATGACAAAATTAACTTCAATCACTTATGCAGCACATTTGGCTGTGAAAACAATTTTTTTCAATTGGTTTGTCTCCAGCATCTTCCTTTTTCGTCATATCAAATTGAGACATTTCACAAGAATTGATTTGTAGAAATTCCAATAATAGAAACATTCGAAGACTCAAAATTTACAATAATTTCAATTACAAATTATATTGTTGTATCAATAATCGTAATTACAGGTAAGTTCTTGATTTGAATTGTTCTTTTCTCTATTTCAGTATCGTTATGAGTTCATTACAGTACTCAAATTAGTCCTATAATGAACTCTTTACGATACTGAAATATAGAAAATAAAATTCGTTAAATCTCGTTTTAGAGTAATTTATCATTCAAGGAAATTTATATCAGCAAAATTAAAACAATGGTTTACTTTGACTGAAGGCAACTCTGTTCAGGAGATTTGTCATTCTAAAATATTTTTTTTTTGTTAGATTTTGCCTTGTTAAATATAAAGACTCAACTTTTCTGAAAAGTGTTCTCCATTGGTGAGTATCTAGTGATATAACTCATTCTACATACGGCATGAAATATTAAAACAAGTTCATAATTGCCGCTATAATAATGAGCAAACCATAAAATGAAGGACAACTTGAAAAGTTCGGGAGACCTTCATTCAAGTAACAAACGAATATAACATATTCAACGAATTATTGCACGCGATGTTTTCGAAATTCACAAAATATGAAGACTGCTGTCAGTAAAGCATGCTGTATCATGTTGTCAAGTGATTTACAGGGTTACTCTATTGATAGAAAACATTTCAAAGGTTGAATTTAATATAGGATAGTGCAGTAGTACATTGAATCAACCATGTTAACCTAGGAACTTATATACAAGAAGGACGTGAAAGGTCCAACTGAATTAAATTTACATTTCAGAACCATTTTCCTCTTGAGATAGTGCTCAAACAAATAGAACGAGAACGGTATAACATATTCTGATTTTTCAGAAGAAATAAAAACCTGTTCTGAATGAATGTAGAAATTTTTTTTGAATAATGCACGATATCAAGGTGGTTTGGACTGAATGAATTCATCTGTTTTTTACTGTGAAAATGTTCTGATACAAAATATTCATCCACAAAACTTCTTCGAGACAAAAAAATTTGAAGTTAACATTCCGAATCCAATTTTGCAAAATCTTGAAAAAAAAAATGTATACGTCAGGACTAGTCAGAACAACCCTGTACTCATGAACAATTCCTATGTATCGTGCCAATATTGAATCGATAAAATTCGAGAAAATCGAAGTCTACATATACATGTGTTTCACACGATAGGCTGATTAACAAAAACTCGAGTGAGTTCTTCTACAATGTCTTTTCAAAGTGCTTTTACGTTTCGTACGAAAAGAACAACCGTTGAAATCGCAGCTCAACAAGTCTTTGTCGCAGTCCAATCTCATGTGTAGGTATAATGACATGTATTTGTTGTAGCTTCTCCCACACTTGAAACAGTCGAATGTATTCTCTGAAAAATATTACAAATATTAAAACATGTTACTATGAAATTGAATGCACTCATCAAAAATTTTGATTTATGTTCCAAACTTTTGAAATTTATATTTTATTTTACCCTTGTGATAACACATTAAGGATCATATGAACTGAGCATTTCAATGAAAACTTTCCACCGCACATGATTCTGGAGTCACTTCGTGAAAATATTGAAAAAAAAAGTTTAACATCATATAGAGGAGGGAGTTTTTTTGTTGACGTATAGAGGTTATAACTTCAACTCCCTCCCTGAAGGCATTTTTCAAATGAAACACAATATACCGAATGCGTTGTGTACCGAGCCTTCTGGGGGTGATAGTACAATGAAAAATAAATATAGTAAGATTAATAAACTCAAAGCCCATAATGCATATGAAGTTGATGAAATTTAAAAAATTTTCGCTGCATAACTAAACTGTAAATGCCACCAGATTGAAATCTCGTTCATGAATATATTATGTTGCTGAAATACTTTTTGTATTGAATTTCTACCTTTCTGATATAGTTATAAAGGATGTCCGGGATTATATCATTGTGGTTCAGTTTCTGAAGATATTCATGTAGTGATAGACACATATGTTTCATTCAGGATCACTTACCCAAGCGATTTTCTATTTAAGAATACTACTCAATGCACCATTTTATGTACCTATACGATTTTGTTTCACATTCACAAATTTCCGGTATACCACAAAATATAAAATCTCTATTTTTCGTTAAAAATTTTCGTCTTACATCATTCTAGATTCTTTCTCGGAAAAATCAAATCTGTCGTGCAAAATGGAAAAATTCGTCAAATAAATATTCAGCCAACTTGAAAGAAAGAGGGTCTATACTGTAATTCGTATATAAAAGAAAAGAATATACTTTATTTGAAGTATGTACAATATATTATAAAAGAAGAGATAATAATCAAATACAACTCAGCAAACTTTTTCAGTTTATCTGAAATAAGAGCAAACAATAGAAAAAAATATTAAAAACTGATTACAGTTAATCATAGTTTAAGTTAATCTTAACAAGATAACAAATATGAAAACATAAAATATACATTTATGTACTTTTAAGGCACTCTTACTCGTATCGAGTAATCACAAAATAGATTTGATGACCAATCAAGCAGGTCCAGTACATTTCGAGACAACCATTTCCTAATGGACTCTCGTAGATTTAAAAAATTTTCTCAATTATTTACAACGCTCCAATATTTGACGAATATTTTGCAGTTGAAGTCGCATGACCCACCGTGAATCGGTAACAATCAAGTTAAATCAAGAATTATGATGAGAAAACGGTGGGCCAAACCTAAAAGATAATTTCTATTGTCATTCGGGTCGAAAAAATTTATATGTACACAACAAAACAGAAAAACTTAACAACGAGAAAGTTACTAAGATTTCAATTCAGTTTTAGTTATATTTCAGCGTATTTTTGTTTTTACCCCTTTCGGTGTTTGTCGCAGGATAAGTCTTAAAAGCTAGTTATACTTGTCTAGCAGTGACTGAGGTATGTTAAAAAATATACCGCCCTTTTTCTATAGATAAGGCAATAATTGACAAAGAACTTTTCGTCTTTTTCGAGCTTTATGATTTAGATCAGATACAATGATTATAGAGAGATGGCAAAGCCTCCCTTGTGAATTCTAAATTAAAAGGCTGGGTTTTGTATATCGCCGCCTGAATGCAGAACCATTAAGTCGAAAAGCCCATTGAACATTACAGCATTTTTCTTCGAATTTTCACAAAAGTTAAAATTGTATGAGAAAAGAAATTTGACCTAATGTGATATATAATATGAAGTATTCCCCATATTATATGAAATTTTCTCTTGATAGGAGTGTTAATTTTTGAACAAATTCAAAAGAAATTGTCGCCTGTAAAATGAGGTTTTTGGACTTAAAATTCAGGCGAAGAAATATTCTATACTTGTCAAGATAATGAACTTGATAAAAGTTGCTATTGAAATAGAGTCTCCGGTTATCACTTTTACATTCCAACATTTCTGCAAGAACAAAAAGACACTCAATAGAGAGAGGATAACTTTGAATTTCGAAGAAAAGAATCATCCGAAGGGAACGTAAAGAACTGAAGAAAGTTAATTGCAAAATTTTCATTAATTTCGTAGTTCCGAATTATGATTTCAATTTCAATAAAATGAAACAATCGAAAATTTCTTTAACCAGACTTCTCATCAATTCATCCAACTACTAAATATCCATTTTGTGTACCATTCTTACATGCTGCAGCATTCTATCATTTATTTTAGCTCTATATGGGCAATTAATTATAGGACACTGTATACTGGGCATTTTGCCACACTCATACAATTTATGCCTTCTCATGGAACTGAAATGTTTGTAAGTTTTCTTGCAGTCGATACACTCGTATTCTTTGTCCTCCGTCATGTTATATCCAGTCAGGGGAGGTTTCTGTTTTCCACACTGATATTTCAAGTGTCTTCTACGAGAGCCATCCGATCTATAGATCTTCTCACAATGAGGACAAGGATAGTATCCTCCTAAAACGGAAAGAAATCAGAAAAAGTCGATCAAATTGGAAACTTTACATGAAGGCCTACACCATCTGATGAATTCGGGTATTAGGAGAGTAAGCGAAACGGGGACTAGGTTTTGTCTTACCAGACGCTTGACTACCAGGATCTTACTATATATAGTGATTTTTTAAAATACTCAACATATGAAAAAATGTACTACATATTCGACTATCGAATGAATTTATACAGGCTTCGTATGCGAAAATGTGGTTCACGAAGAAAAAAACCAAATAAAGTCAACTGACTAATCAGAAAATATATACATTTGACTTATTTGCAGAAAAATTCACTTTTCTAGTACCTGACCCAGAAATTGTTAATGAAATTGAAACAAGCTGTTGAATCCATCAATTCACATGAAGTTTTGCGAAATATAGCATGGAGACCATAATTTTTACGTCAAAATAACACGTTTTCGACCATAAAAATGTGGTCGCAAACACTTATAAACAATAACGATATACAGATGGTATTGAATTTTTTCTTTTATAACTTTTTCAGTTTTCAAGATTTTGACATCCGAATCAATATTGTACCTTTCCATATTCGCAGAGAGATAAAAGCTTGATTTTTGGAAAAAATTTAATTCCCTTTCAAATTCATTCCCCTACTCTCCTATATTTCAGATAATAGGTTCCAGAAGTCGCTTTAACCTTTTTAGTCAAATTTTTTAATCAATTCAAATAAAAGCGACAAGGAATCTTGACAATATGAATGAAATGCATGCAATTTTTTCAACAAGGATTTTTTCAATAATACTTCCATTTGAGTTCCTGGATTTGACCTTCATAGGGGAAAATGGTCTGTTCTGTTACCTGATTTGCGGAAGCAAAGTTGTACATCTAATACCTAATCGTATTAGAACATGTAATGGAAGCCCTAGTTATGAATCTTATAATTGTTGTCTCATTTATAAACTTCAAGGTTGTTTAGACGCTATTCATGAAAGAACTAATGCATGTCTGAAATGGGTAGTTAATTCGAAAATAGTTGTTTTTTTTTCTGCTTTTGTGTTTTTTATTGCAGATTGACAATATCAAGTTTTTGGTAGAAAACTTTGTTTTTCTCTGTCCGAAGGAAAATTACATGAAGATGTCTTTCAAAATCACGCTGGGTTTCGATATGTATTGTATTATTTCAGCTCTCTCAATCAAAAAAATTTATTTTTATTATTCCATTGTTGTTAAGCAGTGCCGGATGAACTATGTCAGGACCCCTAGGATATTCAAATTTCTAGGCCCCTTTTGAAAATCGTCAGCTGTTTCTAATATGTACATTCAATTTTTTATAGCCGCAAATAGTAGCAGGCAGTTGTCTTTTTTGCCCTAAGATTAATCTGGTATTGTTGTTAGACTCTACAGATGTCCTGATAAATTTTAGAAGTAATTGTTTGTATTGACGAGTTTTAGACCTTGGAAAATCCAGTTTACTCCAGAGGTTGGGATGAGGTTATTGGAGTGATTGAAACATTCAACCCATTAGTTCATTTATTTGTCAACCATACAACTCATCTCTTGTTCCAAATGCAACATTATATTATGTGTTGTCAATGCTGAACGATAATCGAACGAATGATAAAAAAAATAGAGGACCAAGTAGTGAATGGACAACTTGAAGAAGTATTTCACGTTGGATGGTTTCAATTATTCAAAACTTCTAAGACTATTTGGACGTTGGAAAAACACAAGAAAATTAGGAAAATGATTTGAAAGTAGTCCTGCTTCATTACAGAAAAATTTAACAGATTTCTTCAAATCCTCAGTAAATTCGTTCAAACAAATACATAACTAGTTCTCTATATCCCTGCATAATTTGACCTCAATTTTAAAATGCTTCTCAATATTCAGTACCCACATAGTTATTATGGGCTTTCAGGTAAAAATAAGATCGAACATTTAAAGGCAGCAGATTTCAGCAGTTATTTGTTTAGAGGGTAAACTCCGTATATTATTAAGTTAGAGAAGAAATGTGTCTATTGATCCCAAACTATACCAATAATTATTTTGATTTGGGTAAATATCAAAGGGCTTATTTCTCAAAGATTCACAATTATTATAACAGTAAATTCCTATTATTTGAAATTTTTTGAATGGCAATAACCTATTTCTTCTCTACACCATTTCCAAGTGTAATTCAGAAATTGTCAAGTGTATTTCAAATTAGTCACTTTAATCTCAGTAAGCGTCAATTGAATTTCAGATTAGTCAATTGAATTTCAGATGACATCAAATGTATTCCAGATAACTCAATTGAATTTCATTTGATATTTTCTGAAATTCAATTGACAAATCTGAATTACATTCGATGTTTTCTGAATGTCAATTGACAATTTCTGAATTGCAATTGGAAATGGTGTACATGTATCGACACTAGTGACTAGCAAAAGGGATGTTAATACCCCAAAAACGATATAGGATGAGGCAAAAAACATAAATTCTCAATAAAATGATTCTAATCAGTCAATTATGAACAAGGTATTTTTCCAGCAATCTGCACGTTACTGTATTTTTCGAAGCATGTAACCAAAATTGAGGCCTTTCTGTACAAAAATTTTCAATGTGAAATATCTCCAACCCATTATCTGTCATAATCTTCCGCGATGTGAAACAAATAAAATTTGAACATCCTCTCAGAACATCTTGTTGTGAACATGCATAAGATGTAACTTGACACTGCTCTTCTGTGTGAACGTTTTCAAACATAATTCACAAGTGAATTGTGGTGGCTTTCCACATTCATATTCAGCATGCCTGTGGTAACTTGATTTCAGTTTATATCTTCTGTGGCACCTCAAACAGCAAAAGAAGTTGTCTCGAACATAATAACCTGAAACTGATGGAACGTATGAAAAGGAACTAGGTTTTCAGAGGTTAGAGTAGAACATCAAACCATTTAATATTTACGGTTAGGTTGAGGATCGTCTTCAATTCCACAATCACTCTTATTGGTTCAAGCATTGAATGCAGCTCACTTGGGGATTTGACAGCCATAATTGTCAATTAATTATATTTCAAAAGTGATTATTTCGTTATTGAAAGCACACAAATGAGTCTCAAGCAAGGTTTGGAAAGGGAATTCGAAAGAGAAACCAAATTTCAAGATAATTTTTATTTCATCGAAAAATGTCTTGAAAAAAAAAACAAAACTTTTTATTGTCAGTAGATATAATGTTTCGCAAGCATGTGGGCCTTGAGGTTAACTTTCTGGGCAAATGCTCGGGCACAATATGAACAGATGAACTTTTTTGGCTGATTACACTCATAATCCAAATGTCGCTTCAGACTACTTTTGAGAGAATAATTTTTTAGGCAATTTGGGCACGTCACTTTTCCTGAAATCGGTCAGCGTGAGAAAAAGAAAGAACAAAGAAATAGTGGCATTAAGAGAGTCTCCCGGGCTTATTGGCCGTGGTCTATTAGGAAGAAGGAGTAAAAACTTCAATTCTATTCATTCATTCATGAAAAACAAAGACTCATTACTTTCAAAGATGAACTTTTTAATTCGAAATTGTAAGGCGTACACATCAAAGTTATTAATATGTGAAATTGCCCGTTGCGTTGCAGCTATTGAGTGGCATGCCATGGAGAGATAAAAAATGAGTTTTCAAGGTACTCTTCTGAGAAAACGTTTTGTAACAAATTCTGCACTTGAACTGGGGCTCTTTACCGCATTCGTACTTCAAGTGTCTTCCTAAGCTGCTTCTGTATCTATACCCCTTCGAACAGTTATTGCAGACGAAAAGGCCAACTTCTGCCTCAAAATATCTCGTATGATCTGAAAAAAGTTTATATTGTAATACGTTCACCATCGAATTTGCTCAAATGGGTAATTAATAGAAGATGTGCGAAATTTGATTGGGAAATGTTTCAATACTCACAGAATATCTTCTTTTCATATCTTGACTTCATCACATGGTACAAAAAAGGTAGATAACGCCCTAAGAAAACCCTTATTCTAAATACATCTGAATCCAATTTTCCTTCAAATGGGTTATCCACACAATCCTATGAAGGAAAAAAAAACCAACTACGCAGCACTTAGGTGATGCCCCATAAACTCACATTATTCAAGAATAATAGTATATTCTAAAAAAAAGTTGCAGAATTGGACTTGTTTCAGATTCTTCTCTATATGTCCAAATCTATCCACTTTTTGACGAAAATTATTATGTACGATTTTCAAGAGTATTCAATTTGTGACAGATCAAACCAAATCGCAGCTCCTTAGGTCAATTAATTGCGGAATTACGGCACTTTGAAAATAGGTGAGTTGTTCCAAGAATTTAAAATTTCAGTTTTACATTTTCTTTGGACTGAGATTGCGTCGAAACCATAGATCTTATGAAAAAAGTTTGTGAAAAGCAAATGGTAGGCAATTCAATTAGCTTCAAATTGAGCTCAGAGCGTGGTCTGTAGGCCTCGTGGTTTCTTCAAAATCTCAAAAATTGCATTTTCTCAGAAATGGTCAATAACCATTTTCGGTCTTGGTTACAGTAATGTCAATATTAATGTACGATTTTGGATTAATGAATTTCAATAAATAGGCAAAATAATTACACCATAATTGTGTTTTCTTCAGTGAGGAAATTTCCTTTCGCCATTTGTATTCAACATAAAGGGTGTTAAAGAAAAAAAATTACACATTTTTCACGATTCTACCGGAACAACTGACAAACTTGTGATGAAGTTTTATAAGTCTCATGTGTTGGAAGATGATACATCCGAAGATTTTTTTATGTTTGAATCTCGCAGAAGGCGTTAGTTACATGGTTCTAACCAAGTTATATTGAGCATAACTTTTTCAATATCAGATTCATTAAGGAAATTTCCAAGTGAACTTTAATTTACACCAAAAAAGTACTCCTCATGAAACTCGATACTGTGTACCGTTTTCAGAATATTTCGATTTGAAAATCAAGTAATAGCCGATGCTATTATGAAGTAATTATGAATGTATTAATTAAACAAAAAAACCACAAGATGAAAATGAGAAAAAAAACTAATAACATAAAATTGAATTCAGTTATACTAGGTGTTCAAAATTTTTTCGTGTAACTTGCGACCCCTAAGAGAGTCTGACACAAAAACAAATTGATTGGATGTATCAGCTTCCAAAACATTTTCATAAAAATTTCATCACAACTCTGCCAGTAGTTTCGGCAAAATCGTAAAAAATGTGTATAATTTTGTTTTCTTTTCCGCCTTACATCCTGTGAGTACGGATGACTTTACGAATTTTTTTTACTGAACAAATGCCAATTATTCTTCAGTTTTCTATTTATACTAAAGACGGAATCACCTTTCTTGAAACACCGTATATATCCTATTTTCGACTTGTTTTGTGGCTCATTTTCGCCAGGGCTTAAATAAGTCAATGAATAATTTCGATTAATTCCAAAAGTTATTGAAATGTAACCCCATTCAAGAGTGTAATGTTCCTCAACCACCAAAACAGCACTTTACATATAAATCTATCTATAGAGTGGTAAAAAGCCTTATTTACTGATAAGCAAGTATTCGGAGACTGGATGTCCCAATGTCAATTGTCTATTCGATTTGGAATCTGGAATAATTAGTTTTGCTCTATCGATCCTAAAAGCTTTTTCGTACAGTAAATAAATTACAACACGGAATCATGACAACCAATAAAATCACCGGATTGAAGTACAAATCACCATTTATTTGTTGACCCAATTGCTTAATTAATTCCATTCAAGCTTAGAATTTCCCATCCTTGTCTTCCGATGAAACAAAGTAAGAGATAAAAAACAGAAAAAAATTTATTGAACCATTACCAAAATGACATTTCAAGAATTTCAATTTCATCACACATTTCGAACTTATTTTCGCAGAACTTCTGACTCTCACGTCAAACCCAACTATGTCGGAAATATATATGTTTTTCAAAGGTACTCTGATGGGAAAACGCTTTGAAACATATTCCACATCTAAATTTAGGTTGTTTGCCACATTCGTACTTCAAATGTCTGACTAAACTGCTCGCATATCTATATTTCTTCGGACAATTCATGCAGCCATAAAATCCACTGCTATCGCAGTTACCTGGAATGAAACTTCACGTCAGTGAATTGACGATATTTTATGTATTTCTCATTCAAACATTGTCACTGTGTTGGGGTGAATCATTAAAAAAAATGAATCGAATTTTATATTATTATCTCCACCTTTAGTTGCAGGAAAATCTAATATATTTAATTGAAAAGCTCATCGCTATAGATATGTTTGATGTAGGATTGAAATTTAAATGGGTCATTAAATTATAACGAACGGGTGTGGTGCTGTGCATCAGAAGAAACGAAACAAAACGTTCCTTTACAAGACAATTCAATCTGAAAACTTTTTGGGATTCTGAATCTCATCAAAAATCTGAAATTCAATCATTTCAACAGTGGAAATTCAAAAGGCGTCCAACCTGAGTGAATATTTTTCAAAACTGAAGTCGAAATATATAATCTCAACAACTAAAGTTGTCACAACTCAAGTCTTTGTCAGAAAAAAATTAAAATGAATGGTTCGGTTCTAAATTCATGTATTTAAATTCTCATACAAGTCGATCATTAGAGAAGGTAACTCATTGCTGTTCTCATTCAGAACGTATGCCATGATGTTGAGATATTGTTCAATTACTGGTTAATGTGTTGATTGTTGAAAAATTCTAAGCAGTAATCAGATGTCAAGTGAGAACGCACACTCACAAACAATACTACGATGGTTATTTTGATATAAAAAAATCTGAATTTGATCGTTTAAGTTCGAAATAAACTGCCACATTCATCAAGATTTGGGATAGATGCCGTGGATGTTGAAAGCATGATTCTTGGCACTACTTTTCTGGGTGAAAGCTTTGGAACAAATTTCACAAACAAATTGTGGCGGTTTTCCACACTCATACTTCATATGACGGAATAAATTCCATTTGTACTTATATCTCTTATGGCACACCCAGCAGTTGAACGTCCCCTCTAAAATGAAAATACTAAATAAGTGATAATGCAATGAAAAATAAAGAGAAACAAAACCAAAAACTACGAATAAAGCCAAAATGCAATCAATGTCGTTATTCATTTAACTTGAGTTAAACTTAAGTGTCCTTCCTATATGCACTTTTGAACTATAATCTACATGGCGTTCAAATTCAGCTGGCAACTCAAAGACTCTCGAGTTTCAAGAATCTTTCGACCTCAATGTTAATTCAAGTGAAAAGTAGTAATTTCTTGCTCGAATTTGCATTCGTTCAACCTGCGGTAACTTTCAAAGTATCCATTAGAAAAATATACTGTAAAAGCATTTTTCATCAGGAATAAATGCCGCAGCTAACAATCACATTAATTTTATATGAATTTATTCTATGCCAGTCGGGAGCCCTCTTCAAATTGAACTTTTATTTTGAATTGAACTGAAAATGTTAAAAATGGTTATCGTGGGTTGTCCTCGGCAGTTGGACATATGCCATGACGGACTCTTCCATAGAACTTTTTGAGCACTACAAAATTTTCTGACTATGTTTTTCTATCTCTTATAGTTCACTCAGCGTCGGCCGTGAAAGCCTGAAAAAAACCGGGTTAATCACCGACATTTTCGTGAAAACTCGATATTTTTTCTCATTTCTTCGTGATAAAGAAATGAACTCTACAGGATAAATTCTCTACATTTCAGTGAAAGTTTCATCAAAATCGGTCATCTAGTTCCTGAGTCCATAGAGGACAAACAAACACACGGACATTCACATTTATAATATTAGTATAGATTATTCATAAGGTATAATACAAAATAGAATTATACTCGTCCAATGAATATATAATATAAAAAAAAATTATAATTCTGCTGAATCTCAGACGAATGAAAAACTTCAACTTATCATTTCTTTTTTAACAGATATGAGGTGCTGAACTCTTGCTGCTCTTGTTGATTATACATCGCAAAAACAAATAATCTCACTAACACAATAGAAGAAATGCCTATAACAAACCTGGGGATAAAACATATGAGAATTATGACAGATGAAAAAAAATTGGAAAATTCTCAATTTCTCCACTTGAAGGGATTGAATAATACACACAACTCTACTTTATGACTAGAATTTATTATGCAAGTTACTATTCAAGTGCTGCTTCAAATGATGCTTCTGTCTAAATTTTTTCGAGCATATGGGGCAATGGAATTTTGGTTCCACCTGACACTCGAGTTTGAGATGTCTCACTAGAGTTGCTCTGTGCGTGTAGGTTCTGAAGCATTGGGGACATTGGTAGTCAAATGCTGGAATAAAAGATTCCATGAGATTTAAAGTTCACTTCGCGTTAAAAACACATCAATAAAACCACCGATGATACTATAAACATGGAGATCACATGTGTATTCATCAAGATAAACCATTTCCGGGTAAAGAAAATTTGAGGATGTCGGAAAATGGGGAATAAAACATGGTTTGCTTCAAGGCGGTAACGAAACATTTATTGTTTCATAATAAAATCGTTTGTATGAATGTCACTTGTTTTTGCGAACTGGCGAAACGTTGAGAATCAATTCACGACGACGGCCGAAATGATCGGAGAAACAAGCAAAATTGAACGATGGCTGCGAAAGCCTCAACTGATTCATTCGTATGAAGATAATAAAGGAAAAATTTCAAGAACCATGGCCTCTATTATCAGGTGAATTTCAATTTTTGATTAAACAACCTGCAGTTGAGGGGTCAATCTATGGTCATTTTTTTCTACAGCGGCTTTGCAGTAGAAAAAGATTGTTGCATATTCGGTTCCCTTTGAACGTATGATGAGACTTCCAAGAACAGTAGAGTACTAAGAAAAATAAATAGACTAGATAATTTCACAGATTGTTTCCTTTTTTCCGATATTTGAAAAATCAAATTGTGACAAATTGAAAAACAGATGAACTCGTTTTGCTATACATAATGTTATCTATATCTGTTTGAATCCCGAAACTGAATGAATAAATGAATTTAAAAAAAAATGAATTCTAAAATTTCATACATATACCTTAAAAAAATTTCTACAGATTTTGAGGACTGGTCACTAGACGCAGAGGCGATTAAACGCGTGGTAGACTGCCTACGGCCTCTAGCCACAAAGGGGCTAACGCCACAAAGGGTCTAGAACCTCGTAGAGCCACGAGGTGGTAAAACCAATAAGACAATTTTATAAGTAAGAGAATTGAATTTCATCCTCAGCTCGAAAGCCTGTTTTCACATACAGGCACCGGTCTTCAAGCTGAGGTTGGATTTCAATTATCGGTTGACATTTTTATAATACCGCCGGCCCTTAGAAGGCGTATTATAACGTTATTTCAATGTCCAGTTCAGCATCCTGCAGTTGAAATTGAACCAACGGTTGGGCTGTGTCCGTATCATAAAAACTTCAATTAATAGAGATTGTGATAGTATTACTGTTTGTTAGTAACATTGTCGGTTGAATTTGGACAAACGAGAAAACTGCCAAGGTCAGTAGAGTGGGAAAAAGAAGAAGAAACCGGTTTATTCAAGCTGAGGTGCGCCAACGGATCTATTATAGTCGTCTGAGTCAATCCTTGTTCAGCCTGAGTTAAAAACTTCAATTATCCTTTATAATACAGAAAATTACCTCTAAACTAAGATTTTATTTCAATCCTTGGTAAATTGACTTAAAAGAAATTATCTTAAATTACTGAAAAATGCAAATGTATAAGCATCAAAATACTGTTAACATTCCCAAAACGGGCAGCCTCCGCTGAAAGAAATTTTTCCAAATTAAAATTGATAAGAAATAATTCATTGACTCATTTTCACCACTCAATGCAATTATGACAGCACCGCACCAAATTCTCCATGATGAGGTCAAGTTAGTCAAATGGTCGGTTTTATAACTTCAGTTGACCGAAGATTGAAATTCAATCTCAAGGTATCAGAATTTGTACATATTCCTGAAAACTGAAAGAAAGTTTCAAACTTTACAAATTCTGATATCTATTGAAATATTTTATGGGAGGTCTTTGGATATTCCTGAAAACTTCATTTGGGATTTCTCTCCCAGTCTCTGAAACAAGAAACAATTAAAAAAAATTTTAAATAATAAAAGAAAGACCATTGCATAAAAATTTGAGCACTAATTGTCAGATGCCAAAACTTAAAAAAAAAAAATAAAACACTGTGAACTCTGAATCGTAACGTTTCGGAGTCTAAATCAGACTCCTTCGTCAGACAATTAAATTATAAGGAATTTCTAATTTTCATATAATTTCGCAGAATCGTGACAATATTTTGATTTTTTAATCAAATCGATATTTTGATTTTTTCAATCAAAATATTGTCGCGATTCTGCGATGTTATATAAAAAATAGAAATTGTCTGACGAAGGAGTCTGATTCAGACTCCGAAACGTTACGCTTCAGAGTTCAAAGTTTTTTGTTTTTGTTCATTAAGAGGCAACAATTTCTTCTTGTAAAGTTTTCGCCCCAGACAAATTTGTGCTAAAATTTTTACGCAGGGGCCTTTCTCCAATTATTTGAATTTTTTGTTTCTTGTTTCAGAGACTGGGAGAGAAAACTCAAATCAAGTTATCAGGAATATGCAAAGACCTCCCAGACAATATTTCAATAGATATCAGAATTTGAACAGTTTGAAACTTTGGTTTAACTCGAGGCGGACCTAACCTCAAATAAACCAGTGCTCAAAAGTCTTGTCGTTAGTCCAAATTCAACAGACGATGTGACCAACTGACAATTCGAATCTTCGGTTTCTTAGTAGAGCAATTGTTCATAATACAAACACTGATTCAACCGTAGATTGAATCTTAACTCCGGATTGCTGAACGGGAGATTAAAATTCATGTTATTTTACCACGATCACAACTTTGATAAAATCGACGCAACACAAAAAGGAGAAGCTATTGGCTTCCAGAGGATAACATTGAATGGAAAAAAATTTAAAACAAACAAAAAAATTTTTTCAAAAAATGTATTCAAAATGTTGTAGAAGAATAAACTCCAATGCAAAAAAATCAATCACTGAGCCATAAAATGAATATTTCCATGCTTCATTTTCAGATGCATTGTTAGAACGTACTTATGCTTCGATGCATAAGCACATAAAGGGCACTTGAACTGAGGAGGTTTACCACAAACATAATTTATGTGTCGTCTCAAGTTGTCTACTCTGGTGAATATGTGACCACATCTTTTACACTTGTAAAGCTTAGGAGATTTTCCTAAAATATAATTGTGAATTAAATCATTGAAATACTGGGTGATGGAATAAATAAGTGTTGCCTATCTAGAGGTGCCAAAACTAAAAATCAACTTCTACTTTAATTTCCAGCTCAATTATCTATCAATACGAAGCCTCTCTATGAATTATAAATTTTAATAGACAGCTTCAATAAGCCATAAAATTTTCTACATTGTTAAATTGAGCTTGGAAAAGTTAAGAAAACACTACCTAAAAAGAATTTCACTGATGAATTGAAAACAATTGAAATATAATTGAAGTACAAATCATTATTGCATATGATATTTTTAATCCCTTATTTTTTTCCAAAGCCTCAGGAACTAACACACAAGTTGTTGAATTTACCTGATGTTGTTTTCTTGTGAGAAAAGAGAAAGAAACTAAATAACTGTAAAATCCATCAAGAGTCCAAATATTGAAAGCATGGTTATAATAATTCAAATTTAAAACGAAAAATTCAGAAATTACATTTTCTCGCCCTGTTATTCCAAATGGAAATGATAATGAACGATTCATTCCGCTAAAGTTTCGGATATTTATGTGTCCGTCTTCAGGCTCTAAACAAACAATTTCAAGATGTAAAATGTAAAGTTCTCAAATCGGAAGTATTCATGTCATAACTCTCCAATATACTTCGTAGAGTGACTTGACAAGCTCAGAAGTACATCAGTGACAGATGCCCTCCAACGAAAACTATGTCAGAGTGTTCGTAAGGGACCCAGTTATCACATACTCAAGTCACGACCTTCGAAACATACATGCGCGCCATCTACAGCATTTTTCTCGATGACATTTGAACCGCCCTAAGGGTTGGACATGATAAATAAGCACAATAGATATCGCGAATTTGTTCAAAAGGAAATGAAAGCATTATATACAATATTCAGGAGGCCATATTAAAATATAATTGAAAAAAAAATGGATGGATTCATGCAGATTGTTTGCATTGATGAAAAACATTAATAAATACAGAAAAAATAGTGACCTGTATCAATCTAAAAAAAGAAAATAGCATAAAATAGAGTCAAACATAATCGCAAATCACAAAACCGAATATCAACATAAAATCCAGCTGTCATAATAATAGCCTATTCTGCATTTGAGTAGGCATATTATAAGTTTCATAACATTTAAATCACAAATACTCCGTGATCCAAGAACTGCTTTGAAGCAAATTAACTTGCGAATTTTATGACAGATCGAATTGATAAGGAATCATGACCATAGCATGATCATCATAAGATGATTTGATTTGAAAACGCGCGTAATGAAATGAGATCTTCTATGAAAAATATTTATTTTTTAGTTTTATTCTATCCTGAAACAAAATATTCGTTCTTCGATTCACCATACATTTTTTTCAAACAACATAATGTTTCATCGAAATGTGAAGTCTTAAATTATCCTTCCTATGACATCGATAAGGACAGTATTGACACTGGAGCTTCTTCTCTCTACCGCACTGTCTCTCATGTCGATAACGGTTTCCCTGTGTTGCGAATGTTTGTTGACATTTGGAACAAACGATTCGATCTGCAAAATTATCCCTTTAGTCGATTTGAAATCTTTGCAAATGATGACCTTGTTTTGAAGAACTGTCTAACAATTGCACCAAAAAGAAAATGAACTTTTCGCGGATAAACAAAAAATAAATTTTTTATCAGAACGTTCTGATAATGACTCTAACAGAAAAATATTGAAATCGTAATTTTTTCTGCATTGTTATTGCATATTTGTTCTGACATATTGTTGTTTAATTTAATTCATTAGCAATCTTTTTTCCCTGCACGTAGAAAGCTGGTTAAATATTCTTCTTCATTGCATACTTCCCAATAATTACCCAAAACTTGATAGATTCTCATGGCGACTGAAAAAAAATCTCATATTCTTAAAACTCCGACATAGTGATTTGAAATGAAATAACAACACTATTTCGAATTTTTAGGAAAATTTCCTTCCGGAACATTCAATTTTGCATGTGAGGAAAATTAATCACAACAAGCGTGAAATTCACCGGTCTCTACAAACAATTATAGATCTTCAAGTATATTATTATTTTAGGTCGTTTTTTCAGTACTTTTTAACAGTGTTAAGGTACAGCAGCACATTTCCAAGGTTTGGATCGTACCTACACCTAATGCTTGTAATTCATTGTCCAAAATCCCAGGTGTAGAAGAGCTTCTCCTGGGCTGAATCGTGAAAATATTGGAGAAAAAAGTTCACTTTTATTGCCCAAAGAGACTGACGTTGAAATAAATGAATATTGGAAAAATTTGGCCCCAATTTCAAACGAACGAAACAAATGTCAATTTATATCATCAATCCTGGGAGAGGACACAGTATGATAATATGAAAAATATAAAATTTCTTCAACAGGAACAGGGAAAAGAATTATACCAAATAGCAAAAATAAGCAAGAAGAAACACACATTCAAGGTACTTGACAAGTGAGAGCTGGAGATATTTTTGCTGATTTTTATTAATAAATATTTGTCTAAACTATGTACAACTCATGTAAAAACTATTAAAAAAGGGGCGAATTCTAAGGGTGCCTTGCACCCCTGCGATGTGTATTGTAGTTACTCCTCTGTTTAAATTTCTTTCCACAAGAGCAGATGAAACGTGGCTCGACACCGCATTCGTAATTCAGATGCCTGATCAGATGTGTCTTCTGTTTATAAGAACTCGGACACCTGGGACACTGATATCTCCCTAACTCAGTAATTTTATATTTACTGAATCTCGATGACGCCGCGAATCGCTCTTCAAACCAAAAATCTAAAAAAATAAAAAATTAAAAACAATAAAATCGATCAATGCGAAAATATCGAAAGCAATCACATCAAACACACCCTTGACACGGTACAAAAAATCGTTAGGGATGAAGGTGTCGATAATGCAGAGGAAATAACTTTTTTTTGTTTGAAACAATTTCAAGTTCACCATTAAATTGTTCTTCGTAATTAAATAAAGCATTCTTCCTATTCCACTAGTTATGTGTATTGAACGATAAAATGTAATCATGGCGTTTCTAAAAGAAGAAAACCGATAATGGAAAAAAAAACAATGGTTTATGTTTCAGAAACTTCATCAAGTACAAAACACAAATTAGAAAAATGTTTCGCTCATATAGATTTCAAAATCGAAATATCCGATATTTCTGGAAAAATGATGAGGTTTGACACCTCATGGAAAGCAGTCAATTAGTTCATAATATTAGTTTTCTAATAAATTGTTCAAAAAAGGGTGGAGAGAAGACTGTACCTTCAGGTACAATAATTCAAACATACGAATCATACACGTTAATTTCGTAAATATTTGAAATTTGGGTTCATCTATGGGATATGATTCATCGAGCCTGTGTATACGTGGATTAACTGTCATCTAAAAATATTTTCAAAATATACATCTTCAATACCTGACAAAAAATAAACGAACAAAATTATTTTCAAAGGTGCGTTAGGAAAAACATTAGAGTTCTTCGCTACAATGAAACCAATTATTAAAAACTCATCTATATTCATCAGACACAAATCATTCAAAATTTACAGAGGTACAATAAATACATGCATATACACTGCTATATATCATAAATACGAGCTATCAAGCATTGTGTGAAATTTACTCTCGATATTGTACACATGAGGAACTGAATTTTGTCCTACGAGTCTTTTTTTAAGCGTACTCAGGCTCAAATTCACTGAGCCTGCGTCGATTGAAACTACCCTATGTTACTCTTGTTCCACACAGGGGTTGAACGAACCTGAATACACTTCAGATTATCGATTGCATGGCTAATTTCGTGTTCAACAAAAGGTAGAATGTCGAATACGTAAATGTCCTTGGAGTTCTTGTTTGTAATAAAATTTGCAGTTGCAAAAATTGCACACTAACTTTTTCTCTTGTCCACATTCGACGCGTTGATGTCTTCTGAGGTTGTTCTTGATTGTGTAAGACTTATTGCATCTATCGCACGGGAACCTTTTTTGTGATTGATCTGAAAAACACGATCACACCATCACAGAGAAGCTTTGGTAAGATAAGCTACAACTCACTACGATTTGCATTGCATTGCCAAACGGACGACTACTTAAATTGACTGAGCATTCAGCAGACAAACAACATAATATTAGGTTAAGGATTTGGTAGAGTGACAGTTGATTAAGGTGCAAGATAGATAATTTAGGTTTTTAAACAATTAAGTAACAAAAACACGAATCAAAGCACTTGTGAGGGGACATTACTAGAAAAGTACGACACGTAAGGTGGGTTTCACGAAACGTTGATTGTCTGATTAAGAAATGAATTGATTAAAGCCACCGGGATTCGTTGAAATTTCTAATCAAGTCATTCCATTGGTGCGGATTGACGCAAGCTTGTTTGATCGCACAATCAAAGTTTTGTGAAATCCACCCATGATGTTGCACTGCTCAGGCGAACACTGCGCGTTCAAGAAAGTGACTTCCAGACAGAAGACATCACGAAAACAGGGTGTTGAAAAAAAGTTTCAACATTTCGGGTCCTAATCATAGACCTCAAGAAAATATATTGAAAATATTGAAAAGTTATTTTCTTGTACCCTATAAATCAAGCAGGCCTCGAAATTTAATTATCCAAAACTGCTTCTATTTTTTTAAGCAAGCGTTCGATTTTGCAACAATAACGATGACTTTTTTTCAATCATAAGTGGCATTCAATGCACTCATGGCATGAAATCAAGGGATGTTCACAGTGACCTCACATAAAGATATCCTCACCTGAGGCATTTGACCTCACAAAACCGCTTCACGCTCACAAGATCATTTGCAGGTCATTGATTTGAGGAGCCTGAAAGGACTATTATAATGCAAATTGAAATTTAACTTTTTTCCAACAGTTGAATTTAGCAGAAATTTGCGAACAGTAACGCATAAACCACAAGAATTCGATGTTATAAATTCAGTTTGACTGGGTGTTCTCCTTTTCATTTCTCTTAATATCTTCGTGTTGATTTCATTAAATAATAACTACAGGGTATCAATTTGAAAATTTACCAGGCTAATGATATCACGACAGGGAAAATTCCGGAGCTGGTCAATTTTAGTTCGGAGGGGGACATATTTTGGCCACAATTTTAAGTTATAATCTCTTCAACCCTAGAGGTAGGAATTATCACCACTGAATTCTTAATAGGAGATAGAAGGTGAGCTTAACCCTAATTGAAAGAAAATTTATCCCTCTTCATGCATACTACTGTTTGAAAACTTTCAGGGACTCCATGAAGAATTTACAGGCCATTCATATTTACTGTACTACCCTCCTCCAAATAACCTCTTGTAGGATCGACCCATACTGGACTAAAAAGCAGTGACACTCACAGAAATTACAAAAAAGTGGTCACAGGTGTACATCAATTGGTAAACTGCATGATAGGCAAAAGTACGCATATTATCAGTCACTGAACAGTATTTGGAAATTTTAGAATCTAAGAATTCGGGAACAGTTGAAATCCTGTCCTCCGTCTGTAGAGGAAGTGTTCATGAAAATGCTTTATTCACTTCTAGATGTAATCTCATACCATAAAAAACATTTGTTTCAGCGATTAATGTATTTTTCTCCTCAACGGTTATATCATTATGCAAAATTATTATGATCCTGATGATGAGAATTCATACCTTTATCGAGGACATACTCAGACTATTGAAAGAATAAATGTATAGGCTGCAATTCATGAAGTTATAGCTATAATCTTTATAATTGCGAAAATGTGTTTGTTAATTAGTATGCACACCCTTTTTAATACTGGTAAGGATTTGCAAACTGCAGTATTCATGTAGGGGTATAAATTGTCTTTCAATTAAGGTATATCTCACCCTTCATTCCCAATAAGCAATTAAGTAGTGACAATTCCTACCTCCAGAGTTGAGGAGATTTTGGCTCACAATTATGCCTGAAATAGGTTCCGCTCCTAAAAATTTACCTGTTCTGGCATTTTCTCTCAAAACATGCACGTGGCATGCCTGGTAAGTTTTCAAATCGACACCCTTTATATTCATTAAATCTACTCTTGAATCATCCTTAACCTAATATTGCAAATAAATGAAGCAGTTTTACT
This sequence comes from Hippodamia convergens, assembly GCA_038502775.1. Taxonomy (NCBI): domain Eukaryota; kingdom Metazoa; phylum Arthropoda; class Insecta; order Coleoptera; family Coccinellidae; genus Hippodamia; species Hippodamia convergens. The sequence goes on along the minus strand of CM076608.1, from coordinate 10,644,929 downwards.
CCAAATTACGTCGGGTATATAGTTAATTTCAAATTCATTTCAAAAGTCATGCTTCTACCTAAGATCGAGAAATATAATTAAAAATTTTTTTCGTATCCACTAACAAAGAGTTGAAGTCAAAGTGTTCAGGCCACATTCCTAAATAAATTGAGAAAAGCTTTTTTTTATTTGCTGTGACTCAACTAATTGAAATTGGATAATAGTCACTACATGAAAATCACGGGAAGCATTATTATTCTAGTTTTGTAATACCTTTACGATCGATTTTATAATTGTCATTCAAGCTTAACTTTTCGTCTCCCAATAGAAAATGTTTGAAATTACCTGTGAACAGAAATATGTCATGGTGAGAAAATAATATAATATCATTCTAATTCTTCACAAATAAATCTACTAGCTCAACTTGATAGGGACAATATCTATATTGCAGTTCGGGTTCACTAAAGTAGTACAAGGAATTATGAAAATTTATTCAATGCAAAATTGAGAACGCAAATAGCGTCCTGTTCAAGCCAAATTCAAAATATAGATTAATGAAAAAAGATATTCAGTACAGGGTGATTGGTTATATTTTACTCAACAGCTATCTCAGTTAATATTGGACGTTTACAAAAGTTCACATAGGCAAATTAGCAGTATTTATTATGGGCATTCAGAATTCAGTACTAAGAATTGCATAAAGGCATCGTTAATCTAAAAATTCTATGTGAACTGTTGTTTTTCAAACACACTGTATTTTATTTTCCTACTCGGTAGAGCTTTTTCGTCTTTATTGAGGTTATCACTGACAGGTTTCTCAAAATATGAATATTTTCTTCTAAATCTTAGGTAGCTGTGGAATGCCATACGAGAACGATGCAATTTTTTTTATATCAAAGGAACCGTGAATAATGAAACACCTGATATTTATATTATTTATTTATTAAATGAAAGTTAAATTAGGTATTCAAATGACCCCCATTTACTTCTAGACAGAGTCGATATCTTTTTTCAAAGTTTTTGAGGATTTTCCTCATCATTTATGGAATATATTGAGGTTGTCAATTTCTTCCTTTATTCTGAATTTGATGTCTTCTATATATACACTTTATATTTCAAATATCCCCATAAAGAAGTGTCTAATGATGTTAAGTAGGGACTATCAGGAGGCCATAGAATGAAACTTCGATATAAAAAAATCACAGCATTCTCGAGTGGCGTTCTACATCTGCCTTAGATTTTGACAAAAAACCTATAATTCCCGGAAACTGCCGAAAAAACCTCAATAAAGTATATATATTTGAAATCGAAAGAAAGAGATCTACCGATTAGGAAAATAAAATACAGGGTGTGACGTTTGAAAAACAACACTTAGTACTGAATTCTGAATGCCCATAAAAATTTGCCCATTTGAACGTTTTTGTACGACCAATGATAAGTGAGATAGCTATTGAGTAAAATATAAACAATCACCCTGCACACTTTGTTGAATATTTCAATATGCCAATTTCGAAGCATTTTTCAAAATTTCTAGATGAACACATATAATGTCAGTGGTTCAGCTTAACCTGTTCAGTAACCCAATCCTTTAAAAAAAAATGTTAGTATACGGGCCATCCGGAGTTTTTCAAACATAAAAATATTTCAAAACCTCAAGGTTTTGAAATATATTCTCTGAAAGATATTCTCAAGAATATCTTGTTGGTCGGAATAGGTTGGTTCATATTCTGACATAATGTGGTCTCATATGACTGCCCAAAATGTATATAGTAGTATATCTTGGCGCGCATTTTCAAAATAAGCATTCCGTTGGTGAAAATTCAACTATTATTTCTTCCCCTTTCTCATATCAAGTAATATTTTCAGGCATTCTTCCATATCCTGCCGTATCCGTGTACATACATATCCTGCTTCCATATGTTTTCGAAAAGAGTTCTTCTCGATTTGACTGCAAATGTTAATAGATCCTGCCTTGCTTGTCCTACAATAAAACAGAATCAGAAAAAGTAGTTCCGAGAAATATTTCAAATTCATACCTTTTTCAATATAAAACTTCCCTTCTACATTCGAAAAGTCCGAACTAAGAAAGGTGAAAATATTGCTGTTCATTAATTCTTCGAGTTCTACCATTGAGGCTCGATTTATCTCAATTAAGAATCCTTATTCGATAAAAATATTTCATTCCACATATTTTAACCACCATAAAATAAACAGAAATAAAATAAAAGAAAATGGTGTTAAAATTTATTTGAACAAAATCGAGAACAGAAATAAAATAAAACTTTCTGTTCGTCAGGATTATCAAATGTAAATAAAAAAAAACATTCTGTGCATATAAAAATGATGGTCTTCATCAACGGTTTGAAAACATTCATAGGACTCTTACAAAACAGGAAACATTCAACGGATCGTGTCATAATTTACTCAGTTCCACTTTGTGTATTTGACGGCAATGTCTTTTCATATCTTGCTTGTAGTAAAATCTTGCGGGGCAGTAAAGGCACAAACAATTCTTACTTTTTCCACATTCTATTTTCACGTGCCTGGATAGAGTGTAAGTGTTGGCATATCTTCGGCCGCATCGCCAACACACCCATTTTCTTGGTCCTGAAACATTCTCATCATATGCAAAAGCTCAGAAACAAAAATTTATCCCATCCTCCGCAAAGAGTTAGTATTGGTTCGAAAATGTATTCAGTTTAAAATGATCGCATACTTATACAAAATTCCATCATAGGGCTTGAGCATGAAAATGTCTGAATACACTTTTCTCAAGAAAAAAGATATTGTTAGTGTGATGAAATGAATATTGAAGAAGAAAGGGATAGATCACCCTCAACCAGAAAATTTTATGGCACATTAAGAAAAAAACGATACAAATTCAGTCAGAAAATAAATCATAATAGATTCAAATTCGACCTGTGAATATATTCCAGAATAAGTAAATGGTGAGTATGTAAAAAGAATCGCTACTTTAGAAAAACATCTCTGCTTGATCGAGCATAAATCAAAACGTGCTGAACCCCTTGAAAAAATTTGCTTTAACTTGGAAGACAGCAATGTAGCGCTTAACAGCACACAAAATTAAATTTATAAAATTTACGTCCATCTAGGTTCACAGAAGAAGATTCTCCGATATCTCACATCGTTCGAATTTAATTATACATACTTTTATATCGCATTTAAATTACATAGCATACAATTTTTACAATTTCAGTTCAAACATGTAGTCCAAGAGTCATATTAAACCTTCGACTTGCTTAAAGGTGATCTGCTATTTTTACTAAACAGTTTCTCCGTTATATGGATTCATCTTGAATAAGAAAAAAAAATATTACAATCTTTTTGTAATATTCAACATTGGTACTATCAATTCACCATGAATAAAATCATAAGGAAATCGAATCTTTCATTGCAGTTTTTCCATCAAGGAAAAATAATCTATATATAGACATAAACAGGCTCAAAATCAATAAATCTGTCATCAAGTCATTTGTGAATTTTCCATTTCACTCAATAACTAAAGCACGGATTTGGATGAAAATTTTGTGTTTTATCATGAGTAATATACACAATATGCTTCTTTTGATTCACAAACACATCTCGAGTTAAACTATACAAAGGTCTCTGGAGTTCAACAGTGTCTATTAGGTGAACAAAATCACAAAACACAACTCAAACTGAAGACAAAATGGTATAGCACAAGAGTAAAACTATTTGATCCAAGCTGAAAGAACCAAAGAACGACATCAACTCTATGTAGTGTTTTTGTATTCCTCCTATAGTTCTTTTCATAGAATGAATAATAATTCAAAGATTGAAATAATCTGTTGGCAGAATATTAGATAACTTCAAGATTTATTACATATATTCATCTACTTTCACGAAATTTTTGGAAATGATTACGAAAATGTTGCTCAAGTCACAGACAATCCAGGCTACCAGAAATATAGAAATGAAGTAGAATATTTGAGGTCAACAAAAGATCAACTATTTCACCTAGTCACTCATTAATTTATTGATTGCACAATTTTTTCTTCAGGTTTTTCGGGAACATACGAAACAATGAAAACTGATAACAACATCTGAATATTCAATCTATTCAACACAACAAAAATTTGAAACAAGTTTCATCACTTAACATATTTCGCAGACTGAAAACAAACACAAGGAATTCATTGTCTGAAAAATATTCTTTTCTTCTGAATACTGATGTTTCGGAAATTGAAAATTGATCTTTGAACGGCACTGTCGAATTGTCCATTTACTGTATCCTCTTTTGTTTTTGCCGCCTATTGTAGAACCATATACGTAGGGTTTCCAAATCTTGATTTATAGCTTTGGTCATTTCTATGATCTCTTGTGTTGTTGGTCTCATATTCTTCTGGAATGCGTTCTCCAAAAATAACTTTTCCGCTTGTGTGTACATAGTTCTAGACTTGCGTTTATGCAGTGGGAGTCCTACAACAGAACAGCATCAGAAGGAGATGGCAAAGGATTGAATTCATACTTTTTCTGAATGTTCAATTCCGCTTCTGCTTCAGACAAATTTTGTGGCTAACCAGAACACATTTTCCCATTTTTTGGGTCTTCACAGCTCGTCAGGAATGAACGCAAAACTTGGAAAAAGTATTCATTTACATAATTTCTAGCCTAAAGAAATTTCATTTCGTGCTGTTATTCTATAACTGGGAGTCTCAGTTCCATGTGATCAATATTTTTCGACTAATTAAGATAAAAAATCAAATGAACTTTCGAACATATTTTGAAAATTTCAAAATTCAAGAGGAAGCTCTTGAATTTTTTGTGGGACTGAACAGTTTGACGCCAATTTCAGCTCGAAATTACAGATAAATAACAATTGTGTCCATTGAACTATGCACGAAAAACAGCATAAGGATTTACATATGGAAAAATACTCTTCAACGTTATAACTCCAGAAAAAAATTCAAGAGAGTTAATAGCATCTCTATCCAATATTAACCGGTGATTATTTCGACAATAAGTGAATTATTTATGAATGGGGAAATTGAGGTTTATTGATACCATTTATCACAGATTACGTATATCATATATTTACATAATAGACTAGATCAAATATGACAACTTCAAACTTATTGTTTCCAATAATGAGCCAAAGTGAATACAAAATTTCTAGTGAAGTAACATCAATTTTTGGCATTGATTGAATAAGAGAATAAAACATTCGATATTAAGACGAAAAAATATCGTAAAATCCATCTGGAGTCGAAGATTATGATCTGCAAAAAGTAAGACATAGCTTCAAGGTATCTACTTAACTAACAATCAAGAAGTCGCAGACCGAACATGCTCAACAAAAATAGAACCACAATCAGGGAGGTCTAATCGGTAATTAAAGATCTACTTCAGAACCAGAAGAAGAAAGCAAATTATCTGAAAAAAACGTTTCTTTCTGCTGAGGGAAAACTAATATTTCGATCAAAATCATGAATATGTGAAAACAAATCAGGGTATATCTGAATTGTCTTTTTTATAACTTTTTCATGCATGCTGTTCCCATTTATTTTATGTGTGAAGAACCTGAGGATTATTCAGTTTTACATTACTTAACTCAAGATGATTTAAATTATGCCAATTGAATTTGTCACTAATTTTTCGAAAGAGGTTAGGAAAGCATTCAAACGAAACAACTATAAAAAAACAACTCACAATTAACAAGAAAGTGCAAACAATTTATTATGGAAACCGATACTCATCAATTCAGAGACACACTGAAATTCACTATCATGCTGAATGCACTGCAAATTTTATGCCATAAAAATAAGGACAGCAATACGATGCTAGACTGAAAAGATAGTGAAAAATTAGAGACTCTTTGTAGAAACTCATCAGGAGAAGCTTTTTTGTAACTGCACTAAATGAAATTTGAAACAAAAATATGTTTGTGAACATCTCAATTGATTCTTCGGTAATTTTTTCAGAGTACTCTGAAATAAACACTCGTAGTGTAGAAAAAAATGTACAATCCCCAATTGGCTGAGACTGCACTATATCTCAGCTTATTATTGAACATAGACACGGTTTTCGCGACCCTGTCACTTTTTTTATGAAACTTTAAAATCCACAAACAAAAATATTTCAACAATTTTTGTTTCTGATATACAGGACGAAAAAGAAAAAGTTCACTTTTTTGAAATATAATTACATGTATAAGATAGAAAAAAATTAAAACTGCTCCTTATGAATTTTTTTGAGTAGAAGTCAGGGGCGTAGTTAGAACAATTTTTCAGAGCACTGTTTTCAATATTGAGCACATACATTCATTTTTCAAATGTAACACCCTGTAAATTCCAAAGTCAAATTTTTGCATTTTTTTTCTGAATACGTTGATGTATGACAACCTTACCTTCAAGTTTTTTTAGAACGCCATGTGCCATAAACCCATTTATTTTCTTACATTTTGAACATAAACTCAAAATATCACTCTTCGACATAAACTAAATAATAGTGAAAACGAAAAAAACTTAAATATCAATATTCAAATTTTTGATATTCAGCATTTATACATATGTAGACGAATTCATGACCTACTATTGAAAAAACAAATATAAATATGGATTCTTCTGATTTCTGAAGCTAAAATTCATTAAAGGTTAGGTTGTGATACATCAACGTATTCAGAAAAAAAATGCAGAAATTTGACGGTAGAATATATAGGGTGTTCCATTTGAAAAATTCCAAGAAAAACACGATTCCAACAGATATCAGTAGAAGCAATATGAAATTTGGGATGATTAAAATGAATCAAATCATTGAAACTCAATGGACATGATTTCGAATAACTTTGATAATAAAATTTTGAATACCTTTTGGGACAACATCTCGAATAACTTCGGGACCTGAATTTTGAATAACTTTGGGAACGAAATGATAAAATAGCTGTGGGAACAACAATTTAAATAACTCTGGGAATAAACTTTTGTACAGCTTTCGCATCAAAATTTCAAATAGCTTTGGAAACAATTTTGAGTAACGTCGAGTACCTCAAATGATCGCGAAATATCATCTCATACCCATCATAATGGAATGCTTTCTATCGACCATAATTTCAACACCCATGCAGACAGACAATTCTTAAACTGAGACGCACAGAAACATGCTTCAACATTGTAAATTATCTAATGACCTGACGTTATGCCGCTTTGATTTCAAATGAGCTTTCAGAGCATCTTGTCTTTTGCACCTGTAAGGACACAGGGGACATTTGAACATCCGCCCTTTTCCACACTCGTATACCAAATGTCTTTTCACGCTTCCTTTATCTTTGTAAGTTTTGTAACATTTTGCACACTGATAAGGACCGCTGTTCATACCATAGATGAATCTGTCCACATCTAAAAAATTATTCACCATTAGTGTCAATGTATAAAAAAATAGCGAAGGCACACACTACAAGAAATAACATCCTATGAATATAATTGAACCAACGAAAATTTACTATTTTTTCATCATAAAAATTGAACTGTATGACACTGAACATCATATAAAACGATTTTTTTCTCCAGCTTCAGTCGGTGGAATCAGTCCAAGAAAATGGAAATTTGTGTGTTCAAATTGATTTCTGCGTAAATAGGCAATGGTGGACTTTCCGTTGATCTATTATTATTGTTGATGAGTTCGTCTAAAAAAATCTGAAGAATTCTAACATTAACAATATCATGATTTTCGCAAAAAAAAGGGGAAAGATCGACAATTCAGGAACGCGATATATCATAACTTCAAATTTAGGTAGAGGAAAATTGTTCAATCAGAACTTTTCAATGGAAAAAAAGATTAAAACAATCCGAAAAACGAAAATATAATTATATTCACGAAATAATATTCATAAATTAAAAATGAATCAATCATATCTCAAGAAATTGCATACGAAGTCTTAAATAAATATATCTTCAAGTAATATAAGATAAAAATAAAAATTGTATCCAAAACTATTTCTCACGGAAAGTTACATTATAATTTCATCAAAATAAATTATCACAGCTTCTTGCTTCTTTTCAATCACTGGAGCATTGTCATTCGTCTAAAATAACTGAGCCGTTAAACTAAAACAGCAATTCACTATAAATAAAATAATGGAAATTCTAGTAGATAGTTGCTATCACAGAAAATGATTCAGTTTTTGAAAAATCATTTCTTCTCGACACATTCATAGTACTGATGTTTCCTTAAATTACTTTGGTGCTTGTAAACTTTAGAACAAGTCGCACAAACATAAAATGAGTTTTCTAGCAAATATATTTCGATTTCTTGATTATTACCTGAAAATTAAAAATGGTTTCATTATGATTCTAGTGAGAATAAGTTCACAACAAAAAATTTCAATGTGAAGTCAAATTCATTCTGAATAAGGTTTACCAAATTAGCTCATAGGATAGAGGCCACATGTCGTTTCATTTAAACTTATTAATTTTGGAACTCTTATAGGAATTAATAGAAAATATGAATGTTATGCTCGCCAGTTTCAAGACTTATTAACATGAGAAGGTTTACAAAAAAATTAATCAAGTGAGTAACTAAATTTATATTTAAATAAAAATATATATAAAATAATTCAATGAAAACATACATAAACTTTAACTATCAGCTATTTAAAATATACAATATATTCCAGGAAACTGGTGGAAAGAAATAACCAACATTAGTGCATCAGACTTCTCTCATGATTTGCGAAATCCACGGAATCTATCAATAAAATGATATAAAACAAATTCATATAACATATTTATGGTAAAATAATATTTCAAACCTGTGTAAATATTTTTTAAATATTCAACTGACAGAGGCCGAGCTTCAATAGACCATAAAATCCAATATTTTTTCAAAGATATCGTGACAGATGTATTAAAAATATGAAGATGAAAAAATTTAAGCAGAATGAAGATAACATTTTCACAACAGCATTCATTGAAGAACTAACATGATCAAAATGAAGAAAATGGAGTGGATTTGGGTCCCACGATCAAAATTTTAAAAAAATGATAAAAATAATAGTTCTCACGGCCTACCCATTCATTTGTCATTTATGTCGAATAATCACAATATTTTGGATGGCGTAGGCAGAAGAAATTCAAACAATGAAATATCGAAACTAGGCAATGAGACTCACTTCATATTCTACGATAACTGAGAGTTCAGCATCGTGAATTTGGAATTTTTCAATGAAATTATTATCGCATATTCGTTTTTTTTTGTTTAATTTTATATGATTTTGTTCTGGGTTTCAGATGATATAGTCAACCATAACTTTCGTTGCCAATTCGAGTTCTTAACAGTCCTTGATAAAAAAAGAAGTTATTCACAGCAAAATCTGAATCAGCTCAAAATTTCATTCGGAACGTTTGAACCAATCTCAAAAATCAAAAACAGCCTACTTTCAAAAACCCCCCGAATAAAACAGTTCGATAAAATTTATGATTCTGAATTTAAATTTATTATCCTCAATAAATTTCTGAGGAACAACATTGTATATCATCCTCACAGACGAGTGTATAAATGAAATATATACCTCTCCTCACACAATAATAAATTGGAGGACATTAAAAAAAATATGAAATTGAAAGATTTTATTGACTGGTGAGGGTAAACCCTCACTATGACTCAACTCTTGTTACGCAAATATTAATTGTTAAAGGTAAGATTCAGATTAACTGGATGATAGATTCCCTGAAGCTAGACTCAGAGCCGATATTATAATGTGAACTTCAATGTTCGGTAGGGCAACCTGGAGTGGAGATTAAACCTACGTTTGAGTCAGTGTCAACGAAAAAGAAGAAAACCCTGGTTCATTCGATGTTAGGTTTCAAACTGCCGTACTACTTCATAATATAAAAAAATGACTTCAAAGTGATATGTAATTTCAATACATTTATGATATCGACCCTAACTGGAGACCCTATTAGAAGGAGAATGCAGATGTGGCAATAACTGAATTTTGCACGCCTTTCGGAGGAAGAAACAGAAGAACGCTCACGCTCAACAAAAAGAATAATAAGCTCAACAACTGAACAGAAAAATTAAAATTGAGTTCAAGTTAAAGATAAGCTAGTCACTGTTGTTTAAAATTTTCTATACCTCCTTGCCGTATTGAAAGATTAAGTGATTTCAGAGATTAAAAGAACCCAAGCAACTGTAGAACTAGGAGACCAGTACGACGAGTCTTCACTCTCTCAAAGGAAGCGTCCCCTAGTTGCAGTGTATCCAAGTCGTAAATATTTAGTATCCCGTGGTAATTGAGGCCAAGAACTTTTCAGTGCTGCTGAATTTCATGATCAGCCAATTCCCTCATCTGAAGAAACTGGTTTTCTGCACGTCACAAATGGTTCTTATTCAGTTACACTATGGTCAGGTGTTCACAATATACCCAATATACTCTGACGTCTCACACAGTTTTTCGTTTGTCTGTGATAATTCAAGGAAAATTTCCTAGTGAAGCGGTCTCCACACAAATCGCATTGGAAAAGTCCTTGGGTTCTGCCACAATTGTATACTTTATGATTACGCAATGATGCAGAATGCTTGTACGTTTTGTGACAGTTTTCGCACTGGTGTTTTCTTGGACCTAAAAATTAAGATCTCATTAGGAATATAAGGTAAACGTTAGGGTGTCATGGTTATTTCAGCTACACCAAAACCAGAACGGTGAAGAAAGGCAGGTGTTATTTACATTATAGATTACCTAGAACTCGAAAAGTTGTGGCGATGTTAAATCTGCAGCGATAAGGGTTAAATGATAATTCGATTCTTGTTGTATGAACGAAGAATATTCAATGAATAAGATTGAATTTATTACCATTCGGAAGAAAACGAAAATTCTGATGTCTTCTAACCAATACATATCTTATCATTTCGGAGAAACGTGAAAACTTCAAGATCAGGAAGATCAATATCGAATTTTATTGTGTTGTGGGAAAATAAATATTATCACGTTAACAGAAATTTAAATGCCAGAAATGCTGGTTCGGTGTTCTATTCACTGAACTACCAAGGATCTTATAGCAATTTAATAGTAGTGTTCCTCACAAACCACTCTGATGACAGGGGTTTAGAAAATAACTATTCCCCTGCTATCAGTGTTAATCACGATCTCATTCACCTCTCACCCTAAGTACCCTAAGTAAGATTCAATTTTTTTTATTCTTTCGCTCACCAAATAATATTCCGCATGAGAAGGTTTTTTTGTTGAGAATTCAAATTTCCGTCTGTATGCCGTGAAAAATATTTTTCCTCATTTTCTTTTTCAAACGATAAAGCTCGATATTAAAGTAGTATGTTGTCATGAGGATCCGCAAGAACTAGAAGGCGCTCAGGAAACCTCAGTTCGGTTATACTTACTAAACCTATTATGGAAGACAAGGCTCATTGAATTAATTCATGCCACTAAAATATACTCAAGATGAAATTAGCGCAGCGATAAGTATGTGCAAGCCTAGAAGGTTTTCAACTTGATTTGAAAAATGATTTGCTACCATCAGAATCAGAACACAGAACTTAATGAAGATGAATATGAAGTTAATAGCGAAATTTCTGCTTGCCACTGACAAGAGCTTATGAGCATTTCGTCTCCTTTCCATTTCTTTTCTGATAGACAAGATTTGTCAATACGGTCTTTGACTTTCACTTGACTTTACGCATGGACGTTACTGTGGCAAAGACAATAGCGCTATTTTATCAGTTCAGTCCAACCGAGAAAAGAAGAAGTGTGGTCTCGAGGGTACAGATATGGTAAATTCGAAGGCCACATCAGGTTCCATTGGAACAGGAAAATTTTCCAGAATATCATTTCAAAAGAATGAAATTTTGTGGAACTATGATTTCTGAGCAATATCTTATTCACTGATAAGTCCTCGTTTTCTTTGAACAGAAATCATAACCTATCCGTAGTAAGATATTGGCATAGGAAAAACACGATTAAGCGTTTAAGTATGCCTGTGAGTACCCAGTATCCTGAAAAAATCAATGTTTGGAAAGGAATACTGGGGAATTACATCACGGGCCCTTCTTCATCGATAGTAACCTAAACGCTGCAAAATATCTTTGAAAAAATCAAATTATTCGCAAGAGTAGCCACACAATATATCAGGACGACTCTTTCGGAAATTCATTTGTCCATTTGTACAAATGGAACGACCATGATCTCCAGATTTATTTCCCGATTATTTCCTTCTTTGAGGATATCTAAGAAATTTGGTTATATAACTGAATTAAAGTCCAAAATAATCCAACTGTGTATACCAGATCGGCTCAGAGATATGAGGTTATCTCTTTATGAAAGAATTAGCTACTGTAAGGCATAACAATGGGAATTATTTGAACATTGAATTCAAATTTGTCGACCTTCAGATTTTGTTTTTTCCCAATCTTTTATTTTCATAAAGTTTATTTTTTGTTTCGCGGAATGTATTTTTGTTTTTTATGTTAACTCTTCGTATTTGATCCAGTTATGTTATAATATCACGTACATTTCTGATATAAATGAAACAATAAAAAAAGCAACCAAAACTAAAACAATATTTCTTTATCTCTCGTCTCATCTGATGGAGATACATTCTTTTCGAGTCCAAAAAAATTTGTAGTTCTCATTGCTAGTGATCTTCAACTTTAACTCAAGCAGTATTTCGTTCTTGTCCTTTTCATTAATAACTCAAAAGTACGTTTTTAAAAGAATTATTTGGAGATAAGAAAAAATTTAAACTTATCATCACTCGCAGAGCTGAGCATATGCGCCGTAGAATAAATTAGAATAATTCATTTCAATTAATATTTCCCAGTTGGTGCAAAAAAAGAAAATTTGTTCGCCATTCTCGCTTCTGAAAAGTTCTTGCAGAATCTTGTTATCTGGCAAATTCTATACCGACGAAGTGACCACTGTTATTTCATTTGCCTGTAAATACAATAGAAGAATTCAGAGTTGAAAAAATTAATATTCATAACACCCAAGAGACTAAATATTCCAGTATTGTTTGAAAAAGTCTGCTGAATCTCATTTTAATTGAAATAATTATAATAAGTACTTGTAAGGCAATTTTTCCAAAACTTGAATGAATGAAAAAGATGATAGAAATACTAGTATTCAGTGAATCATATCTCTTTTTAGAGGCACATCACGAAAACATTTTCGCTTGACAACAAACATAGAGGAGGCAATATCGATCTCCTTCATCAGACAAAATCGCAAAATCTACGGAGTTACAGGAATAAGTTGCAGAATAAACACAATTTTCCCAGCATTCGATACTTTCTTCAATGTTCATTTTGACGCTTCTGAGGCTTCATCTTATGATAGTATGATCCTCCAGTCCCAGGCATTTTGCCCATTGCATCATTTCCCAGTCGTGCTAGTGTTTGATGCTCTATTGATATCTTAACTAACGTAAAAAAAAACCGAAATCCTAAACAATATTCCAGAACTACTCGATTTTCATCATGAAAAATTTCGAGTTCAAAGTCCAGTGATGAAACAGTTTTACAGTCACCTCATTTATAATGAGAAATACTGAAGAAGATGAGCATATTTCCGCAATATAAACTTTTCTCTGTTCTTATATCTTATAAACGAAGCAGTTTTCGGGATTATAGAAATAATTAGAAGGTTAAAGAAATGTCGGGGTTCATCCTTAGATAACCTATTTATTATTCGTCGGTAAGTAAAATTTTAAAATATCAACAATATTTCGTGGGAGCTGCAGTGTGAAATCTCTGAACCATATCAATATATTTATCAATTCATCATGTAAACGGTAAAAAAGTATCAATAACATTATTGGGGTTGCTGAACCTCCCCAGAAAACGGATTGCATTGCGTGCTTGAGTTCATTTGCACCTGTCTGCTATCGTATCCGAACCCTTAGTCGAACTGCAAATCTGGTCTTTGCACGGGATTGCCAATTTGACCGACGTGATAGGTTTGCATCATATCGAATAAATCGAGCATTTGTGTCTTTTTGCAGCGGTTGTTATTAACGTGATTCTTCAACGCCTGCTTATGCCAAAAACCTCTCGAGCAGAATTTGCAAATGAACGATCTGGTTTTGCCGCATTCATATTTCTGGTGGTTGTAGAGGCTGGAATTATATTTGTACTTTTTACCGCAACCGTTGCACACATTAGAATTTTCACCTGGAAAGAAGAACAAATGAAATATCTGGAAAAATTCTGAAAAAAATATCATCTGCATAGTAATATGACTAGAGACAGAATGAGTTAATCTGGTTATTTCAGTAACAAAAATTTGCACCCTACCCTATCCGACCAATCATAAACCAAAGACATCTTGGGCCTCTAACAAGAATAACAATAACAATAACAATTGTAAGAACTTGTAACTTTCACGTAACACAAACCACCTTGTAGTTACCCGTTTGTCACTAGTAATTAAGGAAAAATTATTACATATAAACCTGTAAACATTTTCTGTAACACAAAGTTTACACCTGGTATAATTGTGTTGAATATGCAGCTACACTTGTAGACAATTACTTGATTTCTACATTGTACGCATTGTGAAACAAAATGAAGTTGGACTTATAGTTACAGGCAGGGGATCGTAACACAAACCATACAAATGTAACAAGTCAACAAATTACAAGTGCCTGTAACTGCAAGTCCAACTCAATTCGGTATCACAATGCGAAAGACTTGTAAAAATCAAATAATTTTCTACATGCGTAGCTACATATGTAAGTTGATGATAGATAAAACTTCATCTACACTAGTAGAACATTCTGAAACACAATCATACAAGTGTAAACTTTGTGTTACAGAAAACGTTTACATTTTTCCTAAATTACTGGTTCCGCACGGGCCACTTCAAGGAAGACTTATAGTTACAGGTAGATCCCTTGTAACTTGTAGACTTGTTACACTTGTATGCTTTGTGTTACGCGCCATTGATCAATTGTAACTTCTAGACTTGTTACACTTGTATGGTTTGGGTTACGAGCCCCTGATCGCTTGTAGCTTGTAGACTTGTTACACTTGTATGGTTTGGGTAACGAGCCCCTGATCGCTTGTAACTTGTAGACTTGTTACACTTGTATGGTCTGTTATACGGTCTCCTGGTATTTCCACAAAAGAACCAGCAGGTATAACCACAAGTCTTCAAGATTCGCCTAAATATTCTCGAGGTTTTCTTTTAAATATATCTAAATAAGTAGACACAATATCTCAAAAACTCTCAATTTTGTTCAAACTATAATAGACCTGGCTAGCTAAGTAAACTTTTTTGTGGTTCGGTGAGTTTACGGATGAAAACCCAAAAAATACTCAAAATCCCAAAGAACATTTGGTCAATTTCCAGAACTATATTTTTTATCATTCTGTGATTTACTAGGCTTCCAAAATATTATTTATTCTTATCCTTAGATCCTGTTTTAAGTCATGAAACATAATGCGATAAGGAAGCAATTTATTTTATTTTTAATGTTTTATTAAAAATTATAGACATTTCATGATCCTTCAAATGTTAAAGCACTTATCTCCAGGTCGTCAATGAAAACAGCTGCTCAAGGTGAATTCGCCATAAACCAACAAAAACAAAACTGACGTTAACAAAGTGGCCAATCCATAATCAACCCAATAAACCAATGAGCAGTTACCATATTCATCATGATACCATGATTTTATGCCTTCTGAATGTGTGCATCTTCAGATTGTACATTCTCTTGAACTTCAGCGGGCACAACGGACATTTGTGTACCTTGCTCTTAGAGCAATCTTGCAGGTAATGCGATTTCATGGTTCTCGTATTTTTATAACCTTTGCCGCATTTCGGGCACGTTACAGAGAGATCATCTGGAATTTTAAATGTATTAAAAACACTTTTACGTCCTGAATTAATATTAGCTCAAAGCGGTTGTTAGTTCTTGAATTGGTGTGACTTTGGGTGTTATAAGTCAAATTGATCAAGAAGAATTTTGATCGCAATGAATCATTGGAGGCAATAAAGGAATATTTTTCTGGGCATCGATAGGACAATATTGAGGAAAGCTGGTGCACAGTTCTGTTTATATACATCCCATACTTTTTGATTCGCCTTCAAGTATTTGCAAATAGATTCAATTTTTCAAATTGAGAAATATTTTGACGTCTGGAAATGATACAAAAAATGAAAATAATAGCATACAAACGAAATGTTCAATTCTGGAAAAAGGACCATCCCGAACAGGATTCTAACCTGGCGCGTCGGGCTAGTAATTCGGAGGTCACAGGTTCGAACCCTGGACGACAAAATCCATTTTTCTTAAATTTAAAAAAGTTAGACAGCGTAATAATTACTCATTTGCATAATCCCATTCCTCATCCAATACAGGGCATATTCCATAAATGTACAAAATTTTTGTAGGCCTACAAAAATTATGAAAATAAAAAAACTTGTCGTCCCCTTCACATCATCGTCAGTTGAAATATTTTTTCAACATGTGCTTCTTCAGAGAAATTACCAAATGGTAATCGGTAATCTTAAGGCGTCAGAATACCTCTACCAATTTTTTTCATGGTCTCACAATACTTCGCTGAGTTGATGTTTTCCCCCGAGGTAAATATTTAATCAATCTGGTGATTTCGAACTTTTCAGGTTGAAAGTGTGGTGAATTCAGGCGTATTGTTTAATTTCCAGTAACAATAGACTTGAGAAAATACTCACTGTCCATTTCATAGCGATCCAAGAACTCTCTGGAGGTTCGTAGTCGGCTCAACATATTGAATAAATAAGGAAAGGAAGAAGAGATAATATTTGAGTAGCAAACAGGAGGATCCTTCTTGGTAGACCTTCTGTGACTCATTATTAGATCACCTTGGTGACTGTGAAGATATCATACAGAGTATAGGCAAACAAACGCCTTAGAAATATTTCGAAAAAGCTCGTTTTTTTTCATTGACCACAAATTTTTTTTCTTCAAAATCATATAATTACATAACGCGAAGGTTCTAAAATTACTACATCGTGAAGCTTTGGCCAAATCGTATTCTTCAGCATCTACTAAACCTGGCTTAACGTTTCAATTCTTTACAAACAGCTTATTAATTTTTTTTTTGTTTGTAAATTTTATCTGGCATTCTCATAGAATGATGATTGCAATCACCATATTCGATTACGTGGCATATGTTCTAAAATTCAGAAGAAGTCCCAAAAACTCTGAAAAACCAGACTACACAGAAAAAAAATTTGGAAATGACAAATTTGGAAACAACAAAAAAAAAACAATTGGCAACCATATTGGTAGACCTTTGGCGATGCGAATGTATATAATGGTACGATTTATATCGGCTTCAACGTTAACGGTTCGCACTTCATCAAAAAATTCATTCAGAGACTTTTCTTCGCAACGAGGTAACTGATAACAGCGCGGATTCCTCATTCTGCTTCAGACTCGATCGACAAGTTCAACAAGAAAAATTCGTGTGACCACAAATTTCAACGTAATTAACTCGTTTTGAAAGTAAAAGTAAACCAGTATAGCCAAAATAGTGAAAAATATTCCAAACGGTCGTGAGAGCCTCAGAACACTTACTTTGCTGACATGTGTAGCAGTTTTATGTCCAACATTCTTTAGTTGGTCGAGCTTGTAGTATATATAACGAATTATCCATTTGAAGACCCAATGTGACTCTAAAAACTTCTGTTTGTCTTTTTTGTCCAGATTCTTCAGCCTTCAATTTTCTCGTGAATTGATAAAAATGTTCAATATCGAAATTAATTTTTTTTTCATTTCCTCTTATTTCTTATTTGTGGTTCCTATGAATTGTATCGAAGAAGCTGTCAGTTTTCAACAGTGACATCTTGATTCTTGCAGCAACTCCATAAGACGTTATTTGATGCATTTTCAATAAACTTTTCCGAAAACTTAATGACCATAATCAAACTGTTAACTCCACACATCAATTTGCTTCAGAAAAATTAATATTAATAGGAATCATGATAATCGAAAACCTTAAACGATTTTCTGCATGAAATGAAAAATCAATAGTTAAAAATATTTTAATAAATTTTAATATGACTCATAGAACTCTATAAAATATATAAAGATATAATAAGCTAAAATATGGTTATCAAAACCATAAAATTTCGATTCATAACAGCATATAAAAATCGATAGACTGAATATTTAAATATCCATGCACAATTATGAAACATACAGGTATACTGATATTCAATTCCTGAATTCATCGGAATAATCGCGACAAACAAAGAAGTTTCCGAAATTTTAATGAAAATTTCTGTAATGAAGGATAGAAAATCGAAAAAACTTTTTATCCCTGATGAATATCATCACGATTATAAAAAAATTTCCCCTCCGGGGGGTTTATATAAACATCATAAATAACTAAAGACAAAATCCTAATGTTTTGATCTCAGTGCTCACATAATAACCAGTTCAAGTCTTTAAAATCTGTTAAAATCATAAAAAAACTCAACAGAAAAAAAATTCTCCTATCAAACTAATATAATATAATCATAACATAAATAATTAACACCATTAAAAACTAAACTTGTACTTTAAAAACGAACAATATTCATTAATTAGCGTTCAACTTTGAAGTTGAAGTGTTTTCTGAAATAATGGTTTTTCAAGTGCTGCTTTCTTCTGAAGGAAATGAAGCACAAGTGGCAAACGAAACATTTTTCTTTGCCACAGTCCTGCCTCTTGTGCGAGTTCAGCGTATTGACATTTTTGTAAACTTTATGACATGTCGGACATTCGTATCCTAGAAAAGAAGTAATATTAAGTGTATTCAAAATTCCAAGATTTGTTGGTTATGCGGTTAGATATCCCAAGAAAGCGTTAGGTTGGTCTGCACAAAAAAGACACCCACATTAAAATTACCCAACGTATATTAAAATATTCGAATTTTTTATATACAAAGTTCAAAATGCTGGAATGAAATGAGCCACTGAAAAAAAAAACGTAAAACGGTCATTTGAAAGGTATTTTGTTTTTAAATCAAATTATAATCGTTATATTTAACATATTATACTTACTCAACTAAGTTTGCATACACCAAATTCTTCGAGGCATTATTGCATATAGTAAACGAGTGTTTTGTAATTAATCTGAAGCAATTTCAAACTGATACAGAGAGTCTTCAGTAAAAATTTCAGGTGTTTTGAAGTTTGGTCGATTGATTGATGAATAAAGATGAACTCCCCTGTATGAAAGTGTTGTATGTAATGCAGCTATAAAAGCTTCAAAAAACCCTTAATCATTTTGGGGGTTTTATTAATATTAATTACTGTATTTACATCATGTTATAATTTTTTTGTAACTATTCTTTTTTTAGTCATGAATGTGTTTGAAAATATTTCTTCAAAGACTTGTTGCGTTGATAATCTCCATAATTTTTCCATCCAAATCAAGCGGAATAAGAAAGAATTTTTGGTTTTGTACTTGAAGTATTTAACTTCTTATTTCATATCAAAAACCTGATTTCACAAGATTTATATTTGAATCAAGAGAAAAGGCTAAGCTATATAAAGAGAGCTGAAAGAAAATGCAGAAATTCAGGATATTTTCTCATGAAATAAGGTAGATTTTTTTTCTTGCTTTATTTCTAAAATTATCACAAAAAATACTCGTCGGAATATGAAAATCTTTGGTATACTCGAAGGTATTCATTAATCACTCTACGGAAACGTCTACATTGTGTCTATGTTTAATGTGCAAGTTCAAATTGTACTTTCGATGGCTCTTGTGCTGACAAAAAGGGCAAGAAAATTTCGGAACTTTACCGCACTCGTTTTTGAGGTGAACGCTCAAATTCCTTTTGTACCTGTATCTTCGCTCACATTGAGGGCAGGGGTACGACTCCATATATGTCGGTCCTAAAATAGTTCACATGAGAGAATCTTGAAATTCAGACAAATCTACATACGAACAAACATTCTACCCAAAAACTCGGCCATGGCGACACCAAAAAAAGATTCCTGTAGATGCAAGTTGAACACAAGAATAAAGTCGTCACAGATCACTATCAATAATAAAATTTCCATATATTGAACTATAAAACAAATTAAAAACGAAATTGAATACATTTCACAGAATGCGACGTTGAGTAATATGAATAGAGCGAATCGAATGGTTTTTGTATATGGCCTCTTCTCTTGTTCGAACTATAATAATTCCTTCGTATGATTCGTTCATATGAGGATTAACATCTGGCTGTACGGCGTTGTCAGCCGAACTTTCGTCAGTTTATCGGAACATCGGTACATCGAAACGTCTTGCCGGCAAACTAGCGAAAAATCCTAATAAATTCAGAGTCCATGATTGATCATCCATTTGCAATGACGGTTGTTTTTACAGATAAATTTTTCAAGGAAATCAAAATGAGATCGACCATCTCATTAGAAGTATGCACAGACTCGTTTCTGTATATATAAGACAACGAAAAGTTCAACACAGTGATAATTTTACTTTTTCTTTTATAAAGTTTGGATTTTGCCGAAAAAATGATCCATGAATTAACTTCTCATGAAAACTTGTAAACGAAAATTCTTTGTTATAAACTAGATGATGATTAAGCCAATTAACATTATTTTTCTGTATGGGGTGGTTTTTACCCCCGCTTTGGGTGGAATTGGCGCAATTGAGACCAGCAGAAAATAGTGCCCCCCTTCAATTTGACGTTGTTCCACTAATAACGCTGTTACTTTCTCATAAACTAACTCTCTTCGCAAGAAAAATATTAAAAGAAATCAAAAAATTGTATTTGTATTTGTATTTTACTATGTGAAATATTTCAAGCGAATTGGGAATTGAGAAATCTCGGTTGAAATATTATAACACAAATTCCCATCCAATTTTTATTAAGTAACAATAACCAATGATAATTCCTGTATAAAACAAATATAAAATGTAAAGTAGATAACAATCACAATCTATAACAAAAATTTTCAATGCTGCGAAAATTTACATCGTAAATTCTCAGCACAAAGTCGTTGATGCTTGAGCATGTTATACCTATGTGAGAACGCTTTAGAACACATCTGACAGAAAAATCTTTTTTCCTGATTGCACTCATTCCTGAGATGTCTTCTAAGAGAATCACCTCTTCTATATTTGCGTCCACATTGGGGGCAGCCAAATGCATATTCTGAAAATATTTTCATTATTGTCTAAACGGAATTTTTCCGCGAAAACGGTGATAACACTGATTGCATTGTTCAATGAAATAGAAGAGAACCCAGAAGCGATGATTCGTGGCAACCACGTACGTATTATTTGAAGCAATTCAAGGGTATATCAATAATAGTATATTTTTAAACAAGCTGCCGTCCGCAGCGAGTATCAGACGATATTTTCTGTATTTCAGTGTGACTCTCTATTTCCTAGTGACTTTTGTATTGTATTTTTACAATTGGTATCACTGTTATCAAAATTGACAGATTATCGAATTTGCATTGACGTGTTTCGAAAATTGATAGGCTACGAAGTCAGAGTTGACTAATACAAAACGAAAAGTATAACTAAAAACAATGCTGTAATTTGTTCATTACAGCACTGCTTTTAGTACTCTAATAAACTCATTACGATACTGAAATAGAGAAAATTGTTTTGTCATGCTGAGACAATTAATATTTTTCTCCGAGTTTTTGGGACTATGTATGGGAGAAATGAGTATTTCTCATGACACTACTGTTCACAACAATTCAAGCGATAACCTAAATAATTATAAGATTCGTCAAGAATAATTTGTATCATCATCTTTACCCACGACACGATGAATAAATGACATTATTACATTTTCTTATTCAAATTTTTAAATTTCCGTAATTTCTGATAAATATTTTATAGGGTAAGAATATGTTAAATGGATATTTGTGAAATATTTTCTTACACTGTTAGATTTTAAAAATAAAATTAGGACCATGTTTTCTTCCAATGGATAAATACGCATAGCGGGTAACTTTGTTATGTTTTTCTATCTCATGGATCTGGCGCATATCATTAATTAATACCAAGAGTTGCATACCATGTTTGTTAGTATTTAGTAGAAAAAAATCTATCGTTACGAGATTTATTACATCTTCGAACTTAAAGGTTATGGCGAATTATTGAAAGAATTGAAATACGTAGAACGATTGGATTTTATAAATATGTTCTTGATTCTCTAAAAATATCATTTTTCCCGATACAAAAACATTTCCATCCACGATTTAAACTTTGCGTTGAAGGAAAACTTGCCTCAGCTCACATCATCTGTAAGATTATCCACATTAATTTGAAGATGTGGGTAAGTTATTCATCATTTTTCTCAGGTACTTGCATAGAATTTTGCTTTGAATCTTAATAGTTCTTGTTCAATTTTTTAACTTTTCAGTACGATGAGCATAGATACAGCAAAGTTCTACTTCCAACGCAATCATATAAAAATAGGGTTCTCATTCGAAAAACGAAAGTTGTAGGCCAATCTTGATTTTTGACCCAAGATTTAGAACACCTTGTGACGAGTATTTCAAAATTCCAGAAATATACAATATTTTCACGTCTTCGACTGTAATGTGACAGCGGTTTGTGCTTAGGATATTTAGAATATCATAATACCGAATGATCTTATCCCCCTTTTTTCTTAAATTTTTTCTCGATATTTTGAAAATTATTTCGACGAATGCAATGATTTGAATGAAAATGTATTCAGAATTGAATACTTTATCAAAATTGAAAACGAAAAAAAAAGAAGAAAAATTTTTTTCTGAATTTTTTTCATTCCCTATATAACTGAAAGAGGAAGCTCGGAAGATTGAGTCGAACCGTATCATAATCCAAAATTT
Source organism: Hippodamia convergens (assembly GCA_038502775.1). Classification (NCBI taxonomy): domain Eukaryota; kingdom Metazoa; phylum Arthropoda; class Insecta; order Coleoptera; family Coccinellidae; genus Hippodamia; species Hippodamia convergens. The sequence continues at coordinate 10,622,143 of CM076608.1, read as the reverse complement.
CAGATTTCAAATTGGTTCATATCTCCAGAAACGTCTAACTTGGTAAACCCTGTATAAAACTGCTCATTAAATCTCCAAACCGGGACCATCTTCATTCGAACTCAACATGAACAAACGCTAGTAAATTCCAATAAATATATTCCATCACAAACTAATGAACAATCCGCATAACTCTCGTATATTCCCAAGGATTTCTCAATCTGGATTGTAGAACCAACATCTCTGTTTGTGCCTGACCCACACGAATCTATGTTTGAATTCTTTTCTACATTCACAGATCCATCTTCCTCTGACATTACACTCATTCCTCAGATGCCTTTTCAGCGAATCCTTCCTTCTATACCATCTTCCACAGCTTGGACATTGATGTATTGCTAAAAATAATCCTTATCAACAAACACGAGATGACTGTTCCGAAAACTTTTCAAAAACCCATCGTTACATTATTAGTTCCTGGATTTTCACAGTGAAAAGTCTATTATTTGAAATATTTATATATGTTCAATCCATAAAGTTCATTGAATATATTTTAAACTTCAATGAAGAATAGGATAAACTAGGCTCCTTTTTAAAGAGTAGGTATTCTTTAATTTAAATACAAGGCATAACGAACCATTTGAAAGTAGTAAAAAATTACGAAAAATAATTGAAAAGAAAGAAGAGGATATAACAAAAATTGGCAGTTGGTGTGACCTACGAAAATTGACAGATTAGGAATTTTGAATTCATTCGAAAATTGAGAAGATCTCAGGTCAGTACTGACAACCACAAAATGAAAAATATAACGGAAAACAATGCTGTAATGAGTTTCATTATAGCACTACTTTCAGTACTGTAATGAACTCATTACGATACTGAAATAGAGAATATTGTATTGTGTGCTCAGACACGACACTTTGTCTGGAAAAAATTTAAAAATATACCACCATACTTTGGTTTTCAGCTATTTGCGAGTTCAACAACTACGAATTCAAATAATAAGCTTTTTCAATATTCTTTCATTACATCTGAGTCTGAGATTAAAAACCGAAAACAAAAACCAGACAATTATAAGAGGTAGTTTATTTTGAACTATTAAAATGGCACAATACTTAGGTACAATAACTATTATATAAATAAAAAAATCACTATCAAATGACTATAATATGATTACTTCCTTCAGTTCTGTTCCGCAAAAAATCAACATTTATCAAATTGAGCATTCCTTTGTCAGTACTTCGGAACCAGTCATATTTACATAAAAACATAAAAAAATATGTAAAAAAATACAAAATTAAAAAATTTATTCAGAAGATGCCTTCTCCACTGTTGGTGATATCTCCCATAATCGACTGTTTCTTTGGTTTTATTTTCTTCTTCTTCTCACCAGAAGAATGTTTGAAATTCATGTGAATCTTCAAGTCGTATTTGTGCTTGAATTTTCTATCACATTTATCACAAGGATGAGCAGGAGTTTTTCCACATTCATATCTTAAATGTCTGAACAACGAGTGCTTCAATTTGTAACTCTTCGTGCACTGGGGACACATAAAAATTTCAGAGTCTGGGAAAAAATCCAAATTTTCTTTTTTTTCCTTATACTTTTCTCTTTTGATCTTCGAGGCTAGAAATATACATGAAGGGATTATTCTATGATACATACCGAGGAATCAAAGATATCGATAATTCCAACAACTTTTACTATCCACATATCCCGTACTATTCCCTTCTACAGTTTCATCTAATTTTTCAAATATACTCAGTAACTAAAAGGTAAATAAAATTGTTCTAATTTGGAAAATATCAAATGTTATAATCGTTCTCTACAATCTCGAAAAGAAATTCCAAATTTGTTAAAAGGACATGGGTGAAATGGAGTGTTGTCATTGACTGAAATTATACAAAAATGAATTTCTTCATTGCTGAGTCAGGTTTCCAATTTGGAGTGTGACAATTAATCTCCACATAAACTTGATTCAGATTCAAATGTCACTTTCCTTCAGGTACCAAATAGTCTGAAAAATAAAAAAGAAAATACCCCTGCAATTGTTGTTATTCAACAAACTTCAATTTGTCAGAGGTTCTGTTCTTCATTTGACAATGATAGCTACTCACCTCCTTAAATTTCGATGATGGATGACCATTGCACATCTATTTTTTTTTACTCCTTCGGATTGGTGAATACTGAGAGCTATAAGAATGTAGAGGAACTTGTAAATTCGAGTTTTCGAAATAGAGTGAAAATCATGGGAAAAAGAAACATATTTTTAATGGGAAAAATAAATTTATAACATTTTATTACTGTAACACATCAAAAATTTTCACATCATTCTAAAATGATATCATTCTAAGATGATATTCATCATAGGCGAAGGACTAAAATATAAATTAATTCACCCTGGAAGGGTGAAGTGAACTGAATGAATAATCATCATTTCATGTGAATAGTTTTGATGTGGTCTCTCAACATTTCTATGTCAAAATGTTTGAAGCTGCAATCTGTGCAGCCGTACTGAATGGTGGGGGCAGTACCCGTACATGTTCTAACATGCTTTATATGTTCCTCCCTTTCGCGTAAGATACCGCAGTGGGGGCATCTGATTCTGTCCACCGGTTTCGGCAGTTCATCTAAATCTCTTTCGCAAGCCAATTTAGTTTTAGTTTTTGGCTTCAAATCGGCCGGTGACATGCTCAAAAACAGTTTCATTCTTTCGTGGGAAATTTTTTGGTGTCGTCTGTTTTGAACCAACTTAAATTTGTCATTTCTCTGATGGGCAATGATTGGCTTGACGGTGCCAGGCCGAACAATAGTGTAACTTGAATGTTTTTCCTTCGTGTTGCTGAAGTAGATCAATTGTTCTTCTTCTTCTTCCTCATCTTCTTCGCTTTCGTACTCGTCATCATCTGAAATAAGACAATATTAGAAAACTAATAACAGACAATAACTAAACAGTTATTTACTGGAAAATTTTTCGTGACGTATTCAAAAACAATTCACGATCTCTGACACAAATATATAAAATGAACAAATTTTTCGTATAGAATGAACTGAAACTGGCTCAATCCATCAACAAACACGAAATGAAAAACAATATACACTTAAAAAAGTTTCAAAAAATTATTCAATAGAGAAATTTGATCCTTTCTGCTGCAGGACACTAAAGGCTATGAAAGGCCTAATTTTTTGTTTTGATGTCAAAATGAAAAAACTTTTCATTTGTATTTCCAATAGGTGATATGAGGATTCGTGAGAAGTTCTGCTTCCAATAAAAAACAAATCAACGAGAAAAAATTTATTACTTTTACATATTATCATGGATATAAAAATATTGATAGAAAATACTACCGTAACCTAAAAAGCAGAGCTGTAGAATAAACAATAAGCTAACAGAGCTGTAAAAAAACTTACACGTAATAAAATTGACAGAATAAAATTAGGAAGTGTGAAGTTGATCAAAGGAACTTTTACTGATTATTGCGGAATCACAAGTTGCTGATTGAGTATTTATCATTGCTAGTTGGGTATTTATCCTTGTTTTTCTATCCCTCACCTAGACGTTTTATGTAAACGTAAGTTACAAATAAAGCAAAATTAAACTCTTATAACTTCATAATGAGATTCGTTGTACAGAATTGTTCAACAACCCATCGAACGTGATATTCGTAATCGAACATTACATGAATGTTCAAAGGAATATTTACAATGAAAAAATAACAAATTTCAAAAATGCACAGCTGCCTCATTCAACATATTCTTCATTAATATCTTCTTGGATGATCAATTCTTACTTTACCTATAACATTCACGAAAAAATAGAGAGCTCAGAAAACATATCTAATTGTCAACATTGTATTCATAATATATATGGATAACGTGAAATTTTATCACATAAAACCACAACATAGTGGTTTGTTTAAAGATAAAACTATTCGAGATAAATCGAAAAAGCACCTACGAAGCATATATCTAAATTGTAACCCTACCTAAAAAATAGTAAATAAACAATGTCTTTTCAAAGGCACAGTGATATTTCGTATCAAAGGAATAAGAGGTAACAACTAGTAGTAACATCCTGGAGGAACATCTTTCTATTTTGAGGCACGAGTAATTTTTTTGTTCACTATTATCACATTCATTGGTAATTTAAACTTGATTCGACTCAATGACGAACATATTGACAGTTATTATATACAAATATCATTATTATCAAGAATATCGTTAAGGCCATTATAATATCACACTTTTTAATCATTAGGAGATTGTCGTAGAAGGCAGTGAAGATTGAAAGAAGTCTTTCTGCATCTCCGGAATTTCGGATCAACAAAGAGATAACTTTATGAGGTTTGTGGATAGTGAGATATAGTGAACGCAGCATTCAAAGAATGTGATGAGATAGTTTAAAAAGACATACGATCTTCGAATATTATAAAAGTAAACGTTTATATCTAATCATAAGGTGAGATATAAAATGATGTAGAGGAAATCAAATAACAATAATTAGTCAAACCAACCGTAAAAAGTGATTCAATGACAAAAAGTGATGTGGGTTTGGCCTCCTACCTCTATTTGGAGATGTATTGGATTGGAGCAAAATTTAAAACGTATTAGTAACTGAATCCAAAGAAATACCTACTTTTAGTTTTTGCAATATGCTTGTTGATCTGAAAGGCATCCATTCCAATTAAAGGATTTCTTCTGTGGAATATCTCAAGAGAATTTAAAAAGGATTTGAAATCTGGAGGAATACGCCCTGATTTCTTGGCGGATTCTAGAATAATATCTGGGCCAAACTAGTATTCTATAAATCATATCAACGCGGTCCCAAAAACGAACGTAGAAAGATATATCGAAGAGTTGTTGTATAACGTTTTCTGGGATGTCAAACTTTTTACGAAAAAACAAATCAGATTCAACTGCCGATTTGAAATAACCGTGTCGTATTTTTGTATCAATCCAATATTCTCCAACGGTAAGCATTTTATAGGAACGAAACATGAGTAAATATACGCTATAAAAAAAAATAAATGGAATGACTCCAACAAAATATACAGAATCAAATCCTATTCGGAGGTGGTAGGACTCGGAGTTGTTTTCTCAGTTTTAACAGCGGTATAATCGATGTCCTTATGCATTCTTTCCATGTGTCTCGCCATGTGCATCTTTTGCTTTGCCTTGTAATCGCAAAATTTACATTGGAATTGAGGAGCCTTTCCACATTCCCATTTTTGATGATTCCTTAGGGAACTCTTCAGTTTATAAATTCTTCCGCATTCTGAACAAGCGTGTCCTGGACCCTCAGAACTTGTTCGATTCAAAGACGCCCTCTGCACTTTTGTGGCGGACTGGGCGAGTGTTTGGATCATGGACTCCCTGAGGCTTTCCCTCATCAGCATCATTGGTAAAGCTATATGCGATGGCCATTTGATCGACAAATCCTCGGCTGGAAAAAAATCAGAATTAGTACAAAAAAAAAACAAAATTTGAATCACCATTAAATCTAACTATAACTATTTACAAGCTACAAAAAGAAAATGAAACAGAAACGCAAAATAAAAAGTATTTATTAATTATCATGCGAAAATCAACAAACGGTATATAAAAGAAATTATAAAAACAATCACATCAAGCTTGTTCCACTACGTGCTGAATGTACATGTAGATGGTGTAGTATTTCTCCGAAGGTCAATAATATAAATTTTGTGAAAATTTGGACAGAATGGAAGAAATGGATTTATTTCAATAAGAAGAGAGTTATTACGTATTATGAGTATAACCCAAAAATTTCGTTAGGATAAATTGAAAAGGACGAAATATATGCGGGTTTAGATATTTTCTTTCAACAAAAGTTATTCACGAAGAAATATTGATTCATGTTTTTGATATCAATATCAATGTTTGTAACGTTTCAGTCTAAAACTTCTGAAATTCTAAGATTTATTATGATTTTTACTTTTTGTTTTTGAAGAAGATATATTATTGTGTCAAGTACTGAAACAACATTGTTGGATACGAGTGTAATTCCACTTTTTAAAGAAAAATATTGTTCCGCTAATTTGATCAACACTTCCGTACTAGGTTTGTGAAAGGTAATTAGCTTGGTCAATTCCAAAGCAGAAATAATTGAATCGATCCCAATCATATTAAAATATTGTGTGTTTATTATGCATTGTATAGAATCTAAAAAAGTGGAATTAGCACTACTTGCTGAGATGATAGTTTATTGATATAATGTGTATTAATTTTTTCTAGCATCTTCAAGGAAGAGGAAGAATCATTGAATTCTCATTAATTTCTCTTTACACAAAATATTTTTTTCCATGAAGAATCGAGGGAAATATTTTAATGAATTAAAGTGATAGTCGAAAACGGTTTGTGCTAGGTCAGCAACTCTCGCTACTTATGATTTCTTGATTTGTGATAATTCTGTAGTTTTTCTGTTTTCAAAATGATTTTATGTCTTGAATATTTAAACTAGAAAATCCTAAGAAACATTCGTGAAATTTCTGAAATCCTTAAACGCATTTGAAGGTTAATCAATTCTGCAAATCCAGTACGTTTCAGAACGAAGCCCAAACTACAAATCAGTGTAAACAAAAATTCACATAAAAACTTTTTGAAAGTGTGCAATACATGCAATCAAACATAGAAGCAAATAGACAAAAAACATATAAATATACAGGCAATTTTGGACCAATGTTGCCAAACAAAATAAACATTGAAATATCAAAAAAGCACAAATAAATAATCAAAATAATACAACACATTGATATGAAACATGGCAACACAAGTCCTTATAGTCGGGGATTTTTTCCATTCTTCACAAATAATTAGTAAAATAAATATAATGAGTGTAATCGCGAGCAAATCTACATAAAAAGTCAAATTATCACATAATGAAATCAAAACATAAGACTGCACACACATGAATAAATAATCTCATAATTACTCAGTCTTAATTCTGAACATATCTGGATTGTTTTCTTCAACAAGGCCAATCTTGTCCTTATGTTGTCGTATGATATGTCTCATTTGATGTGCCTTCCTCTTGCATTTCTGTGGACAGAAAGGACACTGAAATTGAGGTTCTATTCCGCACTCGTAAGTTAGATGGCGCTGTAACGAATCTTTCCTCATGTAGTGCCTCCCGCACTGGTTACATTCGAAATGACCTCTGATCCTGCTATTTGATGGGGTTGGTTTTCTTTTTGGTTTGTCCTGATCTAAGTCTAATTCCGCTTGACGTTCGTGAATTATGATCTGGCAAGGCATAACTGAAAAATTACTGGATCAGATCGAATTTTCGAGAAATAACATAAAATTATTCATCATTTTCTACTAACTAGGGTATGTAATTTCTTCTAAGGCAATATTTTTTCACGTCTAATTTAGTAGAATCTACTAGTAGTGGAATTGAATCATCGAATATCGGCAGAGAAATAATTGAGGTATTTTTCTATACATTTATTTTTATTATATCAGGGTTGAAATATAGTTTTCAAGATATCTAGGGGAAAATAGAAAAATATTTCATAAATTAGAATATAGGACACAACTTACATTTCGACATTGAATATTTTCCAGAGGAAAGGAGACATTTTTCAAAAAAAATGGCTGAAATGTAAATTACACTCAAATGTCAATGGTTTTTTGAAGGCACTTCATTCAATATTTCAATTATGAAAAATTGAGCATTACATTTCAGATTATTATACCTCCTCGATAGATTTTAAGGATCAAGCTATAATTGAAGGTGATGAAAAAGAACCGGTGTAAAATAAAAATACACGGGATATATGGAAATACTTTTATGACAATACAAATAAAAAACTATGAAAATTATCAAACAAACAATGATAAATTCTGATCAATTATGTCGATTCCGCTGTAGTGCTTCTCGTCTGTCATCACAATACTATGAATTTTCATCATGTGTCTCCGAAAGTTTCCTCTTTGTCGGGTCCTGTAAGGACAAGAGGGGCACTTATGTTGTGGTTCCTTCCCGCATTCGTAAAGCATATGGTTGCGCAAAGAAGCCTTCCATTTATATCCTTTCTTGCAAGTCGGACATGGGTAATTGTAAACTAAAAATATAAAATATTAAAGAAAATAAATGAGAGACAAACTGTTACTCTATGTACCAATTTTTATACCGGAAGTTGTATGAGCCCACAACCTGTTAGAAGGAAATCAAGTAAAAATTAAGAAGAAAGCTCCAGGTGGTATCAAAAATCGAAATAATAAACAGTGTTACTTTTTTATGTGAAACACTAATTTTTATTTCGTGCTGAGTGACTGAAATTACTGATTTTATAAAATGAATTGAAAATGGTATTCATCACGATGATTACTACATATTTTGAATTTCTCTATGTTTCTAAAATAATGTGTTCTGCGTGGCATATACTTCGTACATCAAAATTAATTGTGTACACTTAGTGAGTTGAAAGAATTTTCATTAACTCTCATTCACATTGATCGAGTTTTTGGACAGTAAGCTGTTATATACTTTTGAATACATAATAATGTGTAAGTTCCGTATATACGATAGTTGGTTGTTCTCAGTATTGTTTATATGTAAATATTCGTGTTGTTGTGTACCTGCAATGCTTTTATTATTAGACATACTTATCTATATCCTCTTTGACAAGCAATGAAATTTGTCGATGGCAAATTATTGGTAAATGTATTATCGCCCTTATTATATTACTTTCACATGTGAGAATTAATGATTATTATTATTACCATTCAAATTTATGCTTTAAATATTTCAACGTTAGTTTAATGCACTTGCATTGAAAATAAAAACTCAATATTTCTGTTGAAAAAAACAATTACAGTTATTAAGATTTGTTCTCGCCATGTGAATCTTCATCAAATTGAATTGAATTTCGTGAAAAACAGGTGAGTAATAGATGTTTATTTACTCCTATTCAACAATGTATTCAATGTTCAACTGCTTCTGAGCAATTAATAGTGTCTATAAACAAACAGCGTGAGTTATAATAACTCACTGCTACAACTCACTATAATACGTCAGAAAAGCTTCATAGAATTATTGACGCTCCGAATATCAAGACAGTTCTGAGCTCTTGTACAAGCCGATTTTCCGAATGGGAACATTCCATTTTTGTTATTGAGGAGTGTCGCTTGAATAATTTTGACGTTTTCAAATTACTACTAATTGAGAATATTTAAATGAACCCGATTAATTCAGATAGTGAAGACGAATTTTTATGTACACCTCCAGAAATCAGGGCAGTTAATGCTACGATATAGAGTGTATTGCCCGAAAAATCACAAAAAAATATAATGCTTGTATATGTGTATACATTTTATGCGTGTTCCGATTTGTGATCGAAGTGAGAGATGTCATGCTCAAATGAGGTGTTGTTCTGCGATCTGAGAATTCAGTAGGAATACTCACAATGCGGAATACGTATTTTGGTATAGTCGTAGATAAAGTATAGTATTCAACTTGCGGTAATGTATTCAACTTGTGGTAATGGTCATAACTCACGTGATGAATTACAGCACTCGCCTGCGTCTCGCGTTGCCAACTTCATCTGCGTGAGTTATGACTTACATTACCGCTCATTGAATAATATACTATTATCCATTCGCTACCCAGCATTCGAGCTCATGGTTTGAACTCTCTTCTCATGATCAAGCCTTAATTTAACTCGCTTGTGAAAATAACACTGAACCAAATGAGGGTGAATGTTTATTCATTTTCACATGGATCAGTACATATCATTCAACTGATGACAGAGTCTTGCTGAATCTAAAAAATTGAAATGAATTCGTGATTAGATATCATATTATCCAATGGTCATTTCGTACTGTTGAAGATAGACCTTTTTTGTGGAAGGAGTATATAAAATGCCTCGTGGGAGGCTGCGTCCCAATATTTTCAAATGCTTTTTCTCAAGATCTGGTTTAGAATTCCACTAAAACGCCAATACCCTTTGATTTTTTAATTACGAGGCTCAGTTCATTTTCGTATTTTTCAATTTCGAATAGAAGCGGGCTCAGAAATCTTTTCCAAATATTCGAATAAATATGAACATTTCAACCAAAGGTACACAGTCATAATCTGGTGGAGGTTCCAGGAAACTGTCAGTTTGAAGTACTTCTAGAATTTATTGAAATCCTTCATAATATAATTTGAATTTCCATTTTCATTATCGATCAGTATTTGCTAAAATTATTTATATATTCAGTTATTTTCCTCAAGCATACCACTTATACAACGATTTATTTATATCAGTTACACTCAACATATACTTCTGCGTCTTCAACTCTTGCCTCGTCATAACCATATTGTGCTTTTGCTGCAAATGAGACTGAAGACTTTGCACATATTTACAATTATATACACATATGTTGCAGTAAAATTTCGTTGGTGCGCCACAGGTGTATTTGCTGTGGTTATAGAGGGACCCTTGATGTCGGAAGTTTCTAAAACATCTTTCGCACCGATACTGACCATCTGAAATGAAAATATTATAACAGAACAATTTCATTCGGAGGAATTTCGAAAAGGCTATATAATTGGTCCTTCCCCTGATGAAATGAAATAGGTAGTAAGTTTATCACAAGAGAGTAATATGAGAAAAGCTTTGAAATATGTTAGATGTCGTCAAATTGGAGGAACGATGAAAATAATAAAATGGCAAATGATTCTTTTAGTGAATTGTTTTTTTGTTTACACAAGTAAGTCAACAACACCATTTCAGAAAAGAAACTGCTTGACTTTTTGTTTTTTAGCATAGGTATGTTTCTAATGTTTTCACTAAGTTTGGTGGTGGCAGATAAAGTTGGGTATTAGACCTTTTTTATTTCACTACTCAATACACAAGTTGCGGCAATTTGTTCTAGCACAAACGTAATGAGATATTTGGGATATTTTTCTGTTCTGTAAGCTTGTGCATTATATTTTTTCAACGTATGATGTCAAATAATGTTACAGGTTTTCTTTTCCAGTCTCTGGAAAAAAGTCAAATAGATTTTTTTTTTAATAATAGAAGAAAGGCAACAAGGTTGTTAGGGGCCCTCTTTCAAAAAATTTTTTAGTACCAATGAGACAAAAACGATGCAATCGAGCATATTGAAGGACATCAGACAAATTCTTCAATTCATGACAATGTTCAGAATAGGGAAAATTGTTTCATTGATGAAACAACTAATGTCCTCTTTTATTTAAAAATGTTTCCAATTGATTTTTGTTCCAGAGACTGAAGGAAAAAAAAACAGATAAAATGGGACATCATAATGCTGTTTCTATTCTATCTTGTATTTTTATTTATTATAGAGCCTGAAGTTGCAACAAAAAAAGTTGCGAAACGTCGATTAAAAGAATGAAGAAGTGTCTTATTTTGTATCTATTCCGAACCCTCGAATTATCCAGCAACATATAATAGGTAGTATTACGAGAAAATGAAAAATTTAATGATTTTCATTGAATTTTTCGAAAATCAAGGCTTTGAGGTGAAACAGATTCAGTTGTTGAAAATTTCACACCAGAAAATAACATAAAAACACATAGTTATGTTGAGAGCAGTTCATGATGATTCGAGAACATCAGAATTACAAACCATTCGGCATTCAAAGGAAACATGGAGAAGCAAAAAATTCGAAGAAATTATATACCATAAAAATATTTCTAATAATTTCTTACACAAACAGTT